>CM062813.1:312976291-314410265 GCA_031772625.1 Pinus tabuliformis
TGTCATATATTGGGTTGAACCATTGGGAAATAAAGGAAGATTACATTTTGCAAAACAAAGGTAATATTAGAAATATTATTACATATAAATTTAAGGATAGAAATTGTCATGTTATAAAGAATTGAAGGGTTAAAAAAATATATTATGAGGTAATAATCCCTAATCTATAAGATAAAAAATATTTCTATATTTTGACTTATGTAAAGAATAAAATCAACATTGCTACAATAAAAAATAAAAAAATTCCCAAGAACTTATAGTGGGTTGAAAGGATTTCTCATATTTATAACATTAGAAATGACTGAAAATGAAAAGCACTTTCATTTAGAATGTCATGTACATACTTAGATTAAATCTCAATTTCAAAATATTTTTCATATTTGTTGGACATTGGATAGATGGATAAATTAACACTTGAATGTATTCCATTAATTTAAAACATTCACATATACAAATTTTCACGACCTTTGGTTTCACCATCCAAGTTTTAATATCTCTTTCTATTCTAACTCTTCATATTTCTCCTATTTTAAATATTTACAACTTACCATAATCCCTAAGGATTTGGTGTCTAACATTTCCCCATTAATATGAAGGGGTGTTTTCATGTCTAAGTAGAGAGATGGAAGACACATTTTAATGGTTGGATGTTCCTCCCAAATCTAGTGGTTTTGGGATGACAAAAAGACAAATGGCTAGCAAAATCCGATGTTTTCTACTAAATGGTGGTGTTGTAGCTGCTACAACACCCTCAATTTTTTTTTCTTTTATTTAAATTTTGGAGCCCTGTAATGATCATGTGAATTGTCATTTTAAGTCATCAAAGTAATGCTTGGTCATATTTTTCTAAGTGTTCAAGTATTTTCCTAGAAAACTCTAAGTGTCTATGCACCATGCATTCACAACCCTAAGTCATGTTTCCTTCATAGTACACTTTCTCAAGATAAGCCTAACACACTTCTTAGAGATAGTAGAGCACACTTTCTGAAGATAGTAGAGTGGACTCCTTATTGATAGTTAGTGCACACTTCTTGTGGATAGGTAGATAACACCTCTTGGAAGAAGGTATAGTCCACTTATCGGAGACATTGGAGCTCACTACTTGAAGACAGCCAAAGCACACTTTCTAAAGATAACGTTATTTCACTATCTAGTGGCAATTATCACATTCTTATCTCCTAATTTTGTAGCATGCGATAGGTGCACTTCCAAAACCATAATTTTCCCACATATGTGCTCTCCCTATATAAATATCCCAACCCATTTTTCATTTCACACTTATATTTCGCTTTGAAGCTCAATGCAATTTTGGAGCATAAGGACGACCCTTCACTCTTGGTTACAAGTGCATTATCTTCTTGGTAAGCTTTTCATCTGTTGCACTTTTAAATTTCACTTTAACAAGTGTCGCTTCAGTTATTTCTTGATTTATTTTAGTGTCTCTTTGCATTCTTGGGTTGTTCACATTCTACTCATGATTGTATATATGTGTGTATGCATACTGGTATTTTCATTCTTATGGTCCCTCTTGCTTGCTCTCATTCAACACTAAGTTGATGTTTTAGCAGATCTGTGCTTTCATGCATTGTGCCAGCTTTAAAATCTTCAATTCATGCATAAATGCATTGCACTCTTCTATTCCATAGATTATTGAACCCTTTGTTCTTAGATTTGTGACATGTGCTTAATAAAGGTCTTGTTTCTCCTCAAGAGTACATAATGTACTTCTAGATCATAGTCTCCAACCCAATGTCCACTAAATATGTGATTTGCACCCCTAATTAGTCTCCTTGCCTCAGGAAATGCAGAGCACACTTGTATATGACAAGTATGCAACCCCCTTGCCCATTGAATATGTGACATGTTCCCAAGAAGGAGCCTCTCTTCTAGCAAGAGTGCACTACACATTTTTCGTGCCTAAGCTTCTAGTCATTGTCTCCTACTCTCACGCCCTGTGCCCAAGCCAGTCTCTCTTCCATTTTAGCACTGAGTGTACTTCTAGTGGCCAGCATGACAAACATTACCTCAAGCCTGTACTCTTGTGCTAAAAACTAGTGCACTATCCCTTCATAGTGACTTATTTTGCATAAGTAAACAAGATAGAATATGTGGTTTTGTGGGATTGATTGTGTATTTTCCATGAGTGAATTCCAATATCCAGGTAATACGAGTCTAGTACCTATCATTTTGTCATATTCCATCGATAATATGCCTCTAGTTACACACAAAGGACCAATAAGAAATTAGTATCAAATTTGTCATGGACAACCTGAGAGCCAAAGTAGCCATTTTGTTAGATACTAAATGCTTCATTGATAATTCTACCACATTAACATGGGAGATGACATTTATAGAATTTATCAAGGATGAGTTCTTAGAAGACCTAGAGGATAGGGAAGTGGATGTCAATGTCAAAAGGTGCATTCTTTTAGGATTTTTAGCAAGTGTATAATTTTACCTTGTGCAATAGTGATAGGATGGATATTGCAGCAACTGGACTCTAAGAATATGATCGTTAGTAGTGTAAGTGGGTAAGATCTTGAAACATATCAACCCCATGATATTCACTCTTATTTCAAGATGCCAAAGACAGAGGAATACTTGAATTCAAAATTATATGTGGCTTGTTATTCTCAGTCTGTTACAAAGGACATCCTAAAAACATGGTGGAAAGAACCAGGAAAATTTCGTCAGAATCCAAAAGGAATTTACAGAACAAAGTCATTGAGGATAGTGTATCAATATCTCATGGCTATGTATTGCAGGTTTTATGGGCATTAAAGAACATAAATATTTAAATAAGGATGGATATATATGGCCTACCAATGTGCTACTGAAGGTAAGATATTCGATTCATCATACCTACTAGCCCAACAAGTATAGAGGAATGTTTCCAAGGAGAAAAATGTTTCACAAGGTGAGCAACCTGAATTCTACATGTTAGCCTACTTGCTTGATGGGATCTATGCTTGGAATTAATTCCTAGGTCTATAGTGGAAGTGGACCAAGCAAAAACCTCCTGTCCACACCTATTGTAAGATATTGTCATAGGTCATTTATAGGGTAGTGTATGAAAATATAGTTGAGCACTTTATTATGATGCTATATCATATGATTGTTGAGGTTGACGCACCTTGCATGATTGAAAAATTCAAAGAATTTGTCGCTGAAGTTGAATGTTGGTTTACATATTCTCTAGGCACATTTATCAGAGTCTCTGAAGCTTATAAGCCTCCACATATTATGTCGAAGTATGTGACAGATAAAGTATCCATGCAAGAGATTGGTTACCAACTATGCATGGGATTATCGCAGAAATTTCAAAAGTTCAAGAAGTCACCATCCTATCTTCCATATGAAAATAGGGTCATATAAATTAAATAATTTGAAGGCAGCAGGGGCATAGATTAAGGAAATTAACCACCTTAGATTTGTCAAGATGATTTTCTACTGATATGACCTTGGAGGTGTATACAAACAACACTGTGTAAAGCTGAGGTACACCTAGCCATATGATTCTATTTCTTGGGAAGACAAAGAGAAGACCAAGAATTGGTATAGTGCTTCCAGAGAAGTTGGAGTGGGTGATGAAGCATGTCCTTCTCAAATAGTACATGTGCCAGAAACTGATCAAGAAGGGACCCAACAGGAAGTGGTTTCTTAGCTTAATGTCGAGCCAAAGATAGGGACATGATGTTGAAGAAGAAAGGAGTAAGAATTTCAAATCTGATTCGTGTACTTAAGTCGCAATCGAGGCAGAGAAGAAAATGAAGGAATTAAAGGAATCTAGGAAAAGGAAACAACAGGAAGAGATCAATACGAAAGAAGATAAAGATACGAAGAAGCGAGAGGACATGCAGAAGAATAAATAAGAACTGATGAAAAGAAAAGAAGAGGAATCCTAGAAGAGGCAATAAGAAGAAGCTATTAGAAAACAAAGGAAATAAGAAGAATAACAAAGGCTCCAGGTTGAAGAATAAAATAGGAGGAAACATGAAGAGGAGTTTGTAATGGAGTTAGCAGGATATTTGGAGGCCCATAATATGGATGATGAACAAGAGGAGGAGAATTAGGTAGTGCAAATTGAACCAATCATAGCCCCTATAAATATTCGGCCTTCAAATCCTCTGACTGGTGGGCATATTTTTTCTAGTGATTTGGGGATTCTACCTCTATATATTGAAAAATTATGAAATCTCCAACTTCACCTTTGATGACTTGAAGGATAAGATCATTCAAGAAAGACAGAGGTATTTTCCAATTGAACTAGATCGAAACGTTTCCATCTACACATAAAGGGTTATTGTGTTAAACATCAAGAGAAATCCTAGAACAATAGCTTAATCAAATGCAACATTTACATTAGCCTCAAAGAAAAACAAAAATTTCTTTATGTAAAGGAATGAACAATTGGAGAAGAAATTGGGTAGTGTAAAGCAACAAATTGATTATTGGGAAAAATACTTGGGGGGGGGGGGGGGTGATTCAGTATTTCAAAACTCACTTAAACCTTTCAAATTCTTATTCAGATTTATGTATGGAATTATCATTAAGTAAACTAGCATCTGTATGTGGCTACGATGAAGGAAAACAACATATATCCAACTAGCTAACTTTTCATATATTTCATCATCTATTCAACTTTAACCAATATGTCATTACTTCATTAGCCTTTAATTGAATAGTAACCATGAGTAGTAAGAACATAATAAACAATCACAAATAAGCAACACATAAACACATGAGGACACCAGGGTTTTTTTAGGTGGAAACCCAATGTGGGAGAAAACCACTGTTGTCATCATCTTTTATTATAAAGGAAAACATCTTAAAATATTGTACTAGTGCAAACTCATACCAGTAAGTAGGCACCCACCTATAGAAGGTTACAACCTTGAATCGTTCTCCAACACTCACTAGAAGGGAGCTCCAACCCCCTAATCTCGTTTACCAAAAACCACCAGAAGGGAGTTCCAACCCCTTGATTAGATTCACCAACTACCACTGGAAGAAATCTTCGAATTCCTTGTTGAAGGCTCCAACCCTTAGCACCTCTGTGGACCATGTTTCATAATATTTCATAATGGATCCACCTTACCCAAAACATCAAACCTATAGGCCACTTTTCATCATATTTTCAGACTATACCTAATACCATTATTTAAGCCCAATACCAAATAATAATACTAAAACCAATCACTGTATCAAATCAATTAATCACTGAATCAATCAGGTCACTAAATTTCTACCATTTCTTACATATGAATCAAACCAAACCATGACAGATATAAACCATCAAATACATCAGTATACTAAGCCCAACACTGTTACCCATCACATAATCCAACTGTTTCTACTGCAAAACCATGATCAACCATATAACATGATATATACACTACTCTTCTAAGTCATACCCACGTATGTACGTGATTTTCCTTAAGAGGACCTGCATACAGATCTCAAAATATTGAACAACAGAGGCTAAATCACTATTGCACTAAATCAATCACTGAATTACATAATAAACCCATCACTGAATTACATACTAAACCCATCACAGATCACTGAACCAGATATAAATAATCACATAGTAGCATTATCCCTAGTCAACATATCATTCCATAAACAAGTCAACCCATCCAGCACTATCAAACACATATTATCATAAGAGATACTTCATTGATAGAGAGTAGCAAACATAACAGAACTGATCAAACATCATCAACAACTCATACTGCAAAACCCTAGAAGATTTAAACGACTCTTATAAAGCATATATATGTATGTACACGCTTATCATTCGCCACACCTTCATATAGATCTATCCATAATGAAGAATAAATACATGACTACCCAGTGGAATATCTGTGTATGTACGTGAATTCTCAGTGTAAAATCCACATACAAATTTGTAATCACTGAGTGTTGGCTTAAGGGGTCTTGACCCAGGTTCAGAGTTAGTTGCTCCAACCAACAAAACCATACTCTATTGGCCCTTTCGGTAGCAACTTGCGTAGCGTAGGCTGTAGTCTCACTCGAAGCAATATTGAGGGATGCAAGACCCAAGTTTCTGCATCTAGAGACTAGTGTGATGTCTTCCGATGCCTTATGTTTGCTTCCGCGTAGATCTAACCTTCCGAAAAACTCCTAATTTGGTCCTAGACACCTTCAATTCTTTGCGAGACTAGCCAATTGCATTACTCAGGCCCTAATAGGATATGTCTACTACTTTCGTGCAATTGAACCAGTCTTCTAGGGCTTCTGAAATATAGATCTGTCATCGCGCGAACCTATCTTCCTTATCCAAAACTAACCCAAAATAGATTTAGATCTTCGTGAATATCATTCAATCATATTGTTAAGCATAAAACATGTTTAATTAACCAGATTCACGCAGAGAAAACATAATGAATTATAGAAACAATAGTGAAAGTGACATAGAAATTAGACAGATATATGAAAGTACTTTCAACCCAAAATTAGTCTTTTTAATCAGAATCGTTCCAGTACAGACTTCAACTACCTTGCGCACTCAGTTGTAGGGGTCCACACACTCATATGTGGACTCTTCCAGGCCTCCATGCACTCAGTTGCAGAGCCTTTCCTTCACTACTGATAGGAATATACCTTCCTGTCTACCAAACCCTTACAACAACATTCATTCATTCATCTTTCTATTCTTATCTTATCCAAAGTTATCATCGGTGAGTCTTCAAAATTGCCTATCACTTACCAAACCAAGGGGCTAGGGCCCTCGTGACTTTAACAAGCTATGTACTCCTCATCCATATTTTGTGGAGACTTTACACTCTTTACAAAATTCTTAAAAAAAAATGACTAAATTAATTCAATTCTACTCTTGCGGACCCCATCCCAATAGGCCCCCAATACAAAGATCATGACTCACGCTCGAGTCACTTAACTGGGTGTTCCACTTTTTGGCAGAGTTCACTTAATGCCTTGGTTAATGTTTGAAGCTTCGTGGTAATCTATTCTGCTGCTTGTTGTACCTCCTAGACCAATTTCTCTATGGTTGGCCCCTCCACTACGATTTGTGTAGTCCGCTGGGTCTGCTGCATGGCCTTTATATTTTCATGAATATTCTATGAAAGTTGGCTTGCTTCCTCTGTCCAAGGTTGAAGTTGGTCTCTTAGTAGGGACTTATTTTTTTGTAACTCCTGGATCTACATATGAATCACTTTGCCTTCTTGCAAACGTGCGAAGCATTGGACTGGAGCCAACGTTTGTGCATTCGTACTGATTTCATCATATTTTTTGTTGCACTTCCCTGATCTCTATGTTCAATTGTTGTAGAGTAGGGTCCTCCTACAATGTATCCCATAGGTCCATTGCTTGATTGAATAACTAGTTGCAGCCGTGGACTGCGACACCTAGTTGACCCATTGATTCTTTTATAACATCACCTCTTTGTTCCTGAACTTCTGGCGGTGTGGTTGGTCGAAGCTTGAGTTGGAGTTCGACTATCTTCATATGGAACTCAAAAGTGACTCATCCAACATCATATTTGGTGTTGTGCACTGCAATAACTATTTTCTTGACTTTCGTCTCAACCTGTGCATTGTCTGGGATATGAAATTCTGGGACTATTTGACGGGCTTGTTCAATTACTGACTCTAGGTTTGTGCTTCACACTTGCATTGCCTCTTTTTCCTTTAGTTCCTGTGTCTTCTCCTCATACATCTATGTAATGTTGACTTTACATTCACTAAGGACCACAAGGGTGTGCTGCTCCCTGATCTGCAACTCATCGGAGACCCCCTGATGTAGTGCGTGGAGGGGCTAGAGCAGCAGCGCAACCACATTGATCCCAATCTCCTTGATATTTTCGAGTGTGCTGCAGTCTTCCTGATTATATACTTTCAAGGATCTTTCTGGTAAAGGAATGATCCTTAGGTACAATGTCCGGTCCACTTCTAGGACACTCACGCTCGCTTGAGTCCGGCTCGCTTGTACCATGCTTACTTACCCAATGCTTGCCTCGATCCTATTAGCCTGGATTTGTAGCTTGCACAGATCCTTCTGGACACTCCCCAGTGTCTCCATATATTGTTTCTCAAGGTGTGACCATAGCTTTGATGTGGTATCTTGAACCTTGTCACCAATCTCATCTAAATTGCCCTCTGTTAGTACAAGAGGGTCCACTGACGAATGTTTATTTGATTTCCACTTCTTTCATGGACTTGTGGCTATCTCTTTGGTGCACTTTTGGAATTTACAGGAGGTGGACACCTCCTCACCCCCATTGCCACCCTGTGTAGATATCTCTTGCTCATGAGTGCACTGTGAAGATGATTTGTTTCTTGCTTCGATATCTTGTTTTCCCTTCTTAGCTTTATCTTTAGCAGCACACTCCTTCACAACCCGCTCTTCCTCCGCAGTTACCTTAGCATCTTTTTTCTTTTGGTGGGCAACCTTCTCTCGCGCAACTACTTATTCTCTTTCTTTCTTCTTTGTTGTAACAGAGGTTTGCACAGAGGAGCTTTCTCTTGATTTTCTTGTTTCGACATCTAACTAGGTAGGCTCGCGCCACGCTACTAGCCATCCACCCACAACCTCCTGTACATCTGTGTCGGCCAATAATTAAGGCTCTCTTCACACACGGATCCAGAAATTGTTAAAGTCTGCCTTAAATTCTATGAAGGCTCTCAGCTCCTTGAGCAAGGTGGGAGATAACATTGGTCTTTGGTTTACAATCATGCAGATGTCCATCTCCATGAATACCCAAAAAACCTTGGATTCTATAACCCGTTCCGCATCTTTTGTCTGCCACAATGAAGCAAATTTCACTGCCTCTGGGAGGATCTCATTCAGTGGAGGGAACTGACTATCCTCTGGAAGCCTCCATGCCACTAAAACAATTAGCAATAAGAGGCAAGCATAGTGGAATGCCTTTCTCTCTTCTTGCTCCTTGTGAAAATTTACTAAAAGTTCTTTATAGAGATACTTGGCCCAGTTATACTAGACCCCGTTCGCACACTGTGCTGCTAATGAAATGACTGGCGCAGACACTTCATCTGCGCGACACTTCCGGATTATCTTTCCTGCTAGGATCTGTGCTGCAAACTAGATTGTCTAGTATTTTATGGAGCAGACAGAATATTTGCACTTTCCCTTTACAATCCCTAATTTGTTCTTCATGCAATCTACAAGTTGTTTTTCCTTGGTTTTGCCTGCAAACTCCTTTTCTGGGTCCTATCCTTTATATGGGAGCTTAGTAATCTGATGGATTAACATATCCATGATGGGGATAGGTTCACCTATCCATAAACACCCATCATGCACTAATGTCAGCAACTATCGTACACACGTCGTATTGATGTTGGAGCGGTGAAAATGGGGTATGAATAACATGTGCAATAGTCCCACCAGCTGAACTCCTCTAACCCATTTCATCGGTTCCAACTTTGTGACCCCTGTATCTTCATAGTATATGCGGGACATATACTAATTTGTTGTTAAATACGAGAATTTTGTCTGGTCGGTGAGGTCCAATATTCCATATTTAACACTGGTATGCACGGTAAGAGTGTTCCCTCAAATGGAACTTCAGCTGGGAGTAGTGGCGTAGCAATGGAAAATTTGCTGGCATCAGGGTCTTTGGTCACCTTCTTCTTTCCTCTTTGCAAAGGTGCATATGCCGAAAGCATAGTAATTGGTTTAATGTCCTTGACATCCAACTCCTCAATCCCTTGGAGGAGTTCCTCTTCATCTAGATCAAGGGGAACAAAAGGTTTCTTTTGTTTGTCTATTTTTCCCTTCTGCCGCACCTCGTGTGGATGATTTTTGGGTGAGTGGTGCACTGGTTCGACAATTGACTTCTTTTGCTTTGGCTTAGAAGCAAATTACTTTGGCCTAAGCAACCTTGGCGCTATAGGTGCTGATGGTGTAGCTTATATGCCTATAGCTTCAGTAGCTGGGGTCTTAGACACTGTGGCCTCAGAACTCATAGGCTCAAATATCCTCTCCAAAGGCACTTGATGCAATGTACCAGAATAATGAGTGAGCCCTGGGTGCTTGAACAAAACCTCCCAATCTTCTTGGTGCATGCAAGAAATCGTAGACAACAAAGTGTTTCTTTGCAGACCAACGGGACATACTTATAGCAATTTTCAGATTCAAATCTGACCATTCCCTCCATAACTTTGTCATAAATGCACCTTTGGCAACATATTTTCAAATATTTTCGCCTTAATTGCCACCTTCACGCTCCTCCTAACAAGATTTTCTCAGTCTAATCAGCTATAGTAACTCCAATAACTATTTTTGTGATGGGTTACGTGACAGCCTCCTCCATGGTGCAACGTCCTGAGTGTAACTTCGTCTGGTGCACCCTCGTCAATATTTGCGTAGCCTGTTTATTGCCATGCCCTCCTCGCTAGGCAGTGTAGTTTATAGTCCTATGCTCTGTTGCAACTGCTTGGAGCACTAAGACTGTCCTACACTCATATAGTCATTGCATAAGGGCATGATCCCTTATATATAGCTTCAGTGGTTCCCATTCACTTTTCCTGGAAAAGGTTCACCATTCAGCTTTGTGAGCTAAACTGTGCCACCCTCTATAATTTCCTTGAAAATATATGGTCCTAACCAATGCATCTGGAATTTACCTAGAAATTTGGTGAAATTGCTATCATATAACAACACAAGATCATTTATCTTGAAAGTGTGAAGCTTGATATGGCGATCATGCCATGCTTTTTCATGTTCCTTCTACACTTGTTGGTGGAATCCTGCCAGAAATCAGTCCTCCTCTAACTCCATTAGCTACGCAAGCCGTTCCTCCAAGGCCTCATGATCCACCATATCTATCAAAGCTGCTATGCACAGACTAGGTACAATGTACTCCATAGGCATCACCGCTTTGACCCCATAGACCAATCTGAACGGTGTTTGCCCTGTCAGCTTCTTATAGGTTGTCCTATAGGCCCTAGTACTGCAAGTACACACACATCCCAATCATTCTATTGCGTGTTACATACAGAACCATTTGTTGGCTTAAGGGGTCTTGATCCATGTTCAAAGTTCGTTGCGCCAACCAACAAAACCCTACACTACTGGCCCTTTTGGAAGAAGCCTGCGTAGCGTAGGCTGCAGTCTCACCCGAACCAGTATTTGGGGATCCAAGAACCAAGTTTTCACATCTAGAGACTAGTGTGATGTCTTCTAACTAGTATTGGGGGATGCAAGAACCAAGTTTTCGCATCCAGAGCTTATGCGCAAATCTAACCTTTTGAAAAACTCCTATTTATGTCCTAGACACCTTCTTCGTGGGACCAGCTAACTGCATTACTCAGGTCCTAACAGGACATGTCTGCTACTTTTGTACAACTGAACCAATCTTCTAGGGCTTCTGAAATCTAGATTTGCCATCGCGCAGACCTATCTTCCTTATCCATAACTAACCCAAACTAGATTTAGATCTTCGCAATATCATTCAATCATATTGTTAAGCATAAACATGTTTAAAAACCAAATTTGTGCAGAGAAAACATAATGAATTACAAAAACAATAGTGAAAGTGACATAACAATTAGATAGATAGATGCAAGTACTTTCAGCGCAAAATCAGTCTTTATTAAGTAGAATCGTTTCAATTCAGACTCCAACTACCTTGTGCACTTAGCTACAAGGGTCCAGGCACTCAGCTTTGGACTCTTCCAGGCCTCCGCGCACTCATCTACGAAGCCTTTCCTTTGCTACTAACAGGAGCAAACCTTCCTGTCTATCAAACCCTTACAACATCATTCATTCATTCATCTCTTTATTCTTAACTTATCCAAAGTTATCTCTAAGACTTGCTATGAATCAACTATTTATATATTTTCTAATACAATACCATAGGCCCCAGCTCATGGGCGAGTCTTCAAAACTGCCTATCACTTACCCAACCAAGGGGCTAAGGCCCCTGTGACTTTTAACTAGCTACGCACTCCACATCCATATTTTGCAGAGACTTTACATTCTTTACAAAATTCTTTACAAAAAATGACTAAATTAATTCAATTCTACCCTTGGGGACCCCATCCCAACATTGAGACATACCTTGGTTGTAACACAACATTTTTCAAACCCAAATCTTGGCATGCAAACTATTACAAACATACATCATAATATCATCATCGCAAATCTATCAAACTGTATATAATTTATTCAATATGTGGTCTTTTCAGATCTATTAGATCTGATCCATCTCCATACTCCCTGGTGCACTCCTATTATATGCACACCCTAACACTTGATCTCCATCACCTTATATAGTCTAAGCCTTAACCAATACCTTAGGCCAATCCCTTAGTAGTGCCGATGGTATTCTTTGACGGGATCAAATATCCATTATCGCACCCATTAATATGGGCCAATACCATGGTAAATACCCCTGGTATTCATGATACCATGTTGCAGAAACTATACACGCATTCTCTTTATCATACCTACATATGTATGCGACTTATCTTCACATGACCCACATATACTTTCCTAAAATTTACCATTATCATCTTTCTATCTTTGAACTGATATTCCTTTGTCTATTCTTTTTATCATATTTGTACCAGCATGTATAATCATCTTGCTACCATCTTGTTGACATGATTATCAAGTAGGTTTCCATTAAGGACAACACATTATTCATAATGCCAACAATCTCTCCCTTTAGACTTGATGACGACCACTTTGGTGTTTTGTCACCACTATCTGTAGATACATGTAAACACATCTATAGACATATTAATCTTCTCTCCAAGCATTCTTTTCCAAACACCAAGCTACTCCCCCCCTTTGACATCAAGGGAAAAGGGTTGACCAATTTTGAATGAAGACTGCTTTCTCTCTTTAAAGAGAGGATCACTGTAGATTTGATCTGCTTAGTACGAATATTGACCATACTCCCCTTGAGCATATTCTGAATCTTCTGAATGATAATGAAGTACATGAATCTATGACTCAACCAAAGATGACCTTTCCTATCACCAACGACTCATGCTTACATCGATCACCCAACACATCAGGGTTACATATTTGAATCAACATTACATTAAATGCCCAAAATGGGATTACATACATAATTGACTTGACCCCAATAGTCCAAACTTGGATAAATTTTATAATTATTATATCATGGGTATTTATATAACCTTTACATCAAGAGATGTATATGACATTTATGATCAAAACCAAGGACCTCAACCATGTAGTACCAAGACCATAATATTCATCATCAGATCTTGCAACATAGATGTAAACAATATGAACATAAACATGCACATCCTCATCATCAATATGCAAGATAAGACAATGTAGCTTCAATGTCATCAATCTGTGACCAAGTATGCAACATAATAAGATTGATCCGTAGATATATGTCATCAACTCATCCCCTCAACCTCATCAAGGTCAACTTGCTCTTTCCTTTTGTAGGAGGAGCCTCAATCCATGTACATCAAAGACAAATAGATATTTTTTAGCACAATAACATATTTCTTCATGCATCAATCAACATATGTGAGAGCCAAAAATATTATCATAAGATAAGATAGTGTTAGCACTCTTTATTTACTAAGAGTGTGAAAGAAATACAAAGGTAACCACAAAACCACTTTGGAAGCTGGGATCTATCTTTAGCTTCAGAGAGGGATCTCTCTTTCATATCAATATTTGTTTATAGTGGGATATTAGGCTAGTTATGAAAGTTCAATGGTTTGGTTTTAGATTTGGTTTGGTTGTTTGGTTGATAATGTAACAATACATGTTAGGTCCCTATACTACTAGTGTAACCCTTTATTTTTATTAGTACAACCCCATTATTATATTGTTGTGCCCATGTAGTCCCCATATTATTATTATTGTGCCACATAGAAGCCCACTATTGTTATTATTGTTCCCTTATATTATTATTGTTATGTCAGCTCTGATTATATTATGACCCCTTAGACTCCTATATATAAAAAGGAGGTATTTTCATTTTTATCACCCAAGAATTTTTCATTTTTGTAATGTAAAGGAGGTTTCTCCCTCGAAGAGGCTAGTTTCTAAGTCTTTGATCTATCTTTTCTATCTTTTTGTGAGTTGGTTTCATAACATTTGGTATCAGAGCTTTGGATTCTAGGGTTTCGCTACTCCAAACAGGTCATCGTGTAATTTTCTCTATAAATTTTTCGCTACAAAGTTTCAGAAGCTAAAAAAAATAAAAATTTGAGAAGAAATCATTCTGAACCTCGGGTCCAAATTTCAGATCTCGCCTCGCTATATTTTCGGAGATATGATATGAGGAAATTAGGGTTTTTGTAGGCTCCAGAATTCCATCTCAAACAGGTCATCATGGAATTTTCTTTATAATGTTTTCGCTATGAAGTTAAAGAAGCTAAAAACAAAACCCATTTGAGAAGACATCACTCTAAACCTCGGGTCTGAATTTCAAATATTGTCTCGCTATATTTTCGGAGATATGATATGAGGAATTAGTGTTTTTGCAGACTCTTGCATTACATCCCAAACAGGTGACTAGGGGAAAATCATCATAAATGTCTCTCAGAGCATTAGATTGAAATTTCATAAGAAGTTATAGAAAGATGACATACTTTAGTTTTATATGTATCTTTTTCAAATCCAAAGGTAAAAAAAGTGACACGTGGCACTTCGTACAAGTTCTTTCTTTTGAAAATGTATATAATCGGGTTATCTTGGGAGATTGTGCATAACTCTTTCTTGGAGAATACAATTTCGATCATACTAGTGGCATTAGAAAGAGGACGTAGAGGGCTACTGTAGGACACAATTTTAGAAATTGGAGATCTAAAATTACAGAGTTACAGTTGTTTCAAGATTGAGCTCCTAAAATCAAGAAAAGGCAATATGAGGAAGTTTGATGGAAAGGATCTGGTAAATTGGATACTACAGATGGAGCAATATTTTGATCTACATGAGGTGAAACTGTTACAAAAGGTACGTACTACATCTTCATATTTAGAAACGGATCAATTTTTATGGTATAAAGGGATTTTTTCTTGTAAACCACTTGTTACGTGGTCAATTTTCACGGAGGAAATGATAGCACATTATGAGGATACAAAGAGAAACACCTTCTTTATCCAATTGATAAGTCTCAAACAAAAGTGTTCAATGGAAGAGCACAATGAGGACTTTCAAAAATTGAATATAAGGGAAAATGATATTCCAGAGAAGCAGAGGATTGATGTCTCCATAGGGACTTTAAAGGATAACATTCAACATGAGGTTGGTATTTGGGAACTTTATTCATTGGAGAATGCATCCATGTTGGCAAGAAAAGTGGAAAGAAAAATTATGGCAACAAGGAAGTCTACCCCTCACAACTATAAAGATGGAAGTGTAATTTCTCCTAGCCTTCCACAACCTACAAGGTTGACACCACAAAAATTGGAAGAAAAAAGAGAAAAAGGGCTTTGTTACAATTGTGATAACAAATACATTAAAGGTCATAAGTGTGCTAAGAAGAAATTATTTTACACTGATTGTGAAGAGGAGGAAGAAAAGGATCAAGAAACGTCAAAAGAAGAGGATATACACCAGGAACCAACCCTAGAGAAAGAAGAAATGAATCCGACCATATCTTGTAAAGCATTGACAAGAATTACCACTCCTCAAACTCTCAAGATAGAAGGACATATCAAGAAGAAAAATCTTCAAGAAGTGAAAGATCACATCGAGCATCAAGAAATGAATCCGACCATATCTTGTAAAGCATTGGCAAGAATTACCACTCCTCAAACTCTCAAGATAGAAGGACATATCAAGAAGAAAAAGGTTCAAGAAGTGAAAGATCACATCGAGAAAGAAGAAATGAATCCAACCATATCTTGTAATGCATTGACTGGAATTACCACTCCTCAAACTATCAAGATAGAAGGACATATCAAGAAAAAAAATGTTCAATAAGTGAAAGATCACATAGAGCATCAAGAAATGAATTGGACCATATCTTGTAATGCATTGGAAGAAATTACCACTCCTCAAACTCTCAAGATAGAAGGATGTATCAAGAAGAAAGAGATTCAATCAGTGAAAGATAACATCGAGCATCAACAACAAGTTCTCCAACTTTTAAAGGATAATGCCACTTTGGTGCAGAATCAAATGAAACAACAGGCAGATCAACATCGTAGTGAAAGAAGTTTTGATGTAGGTGATTGGGCATTTTTATGGCTACATATCAAGAAAGCTATTTATGAGAAGGAAATGTTGGCAATACTACATGCACTTGAGAAATGGCGACCTTACCTAATGGGAAGACATTTCAGGGTAAAAATGGATCATGATAGTCTTAAATAATTTTTAGAGAAAATATTATCTTTAGAAGAACAGAAAAAATGGGTCACAAATATGTTGGGTTATGACTTTGAAATCATCTATAAAAAAGGGAAGCAAAATGTTGTTGCAGATGCACTGTCAAGAAAGGATGAAGACGTGGAAGCATTGTTTCGTGCTATTTCTATGATCCCACTAGATTGGATAAATGAAGCAAGGGATGAATGGAAGAAGGACGAAGAAGTGTGGCCACTCATTCAAAAGTTGTAGAAGATCCCAATTCAAACAATATTGCCAGAACTTGACGAGGACAGAAAAATCATATTGGAACCTGGAGTAGTCACAGAAACAAGAACCCGATAGCTACGAAATTGATTAATTTTAGAGTATATCATCAAGTGGAAGAACTTACCTGCTGAAGATTCCACATGGAAGGACAAGAATTTTATACAAAAGAATCAAGAACTACTCAAGCATTGAGGACAACACGTTTTGAAGGAGAGGGGCATGTTAGGTCCCTATACTACTAGTGTAACCCCTTATTGTTATTAGTACAACCCCCTTATTATATTTTTGTGCCCATGTAGTTCCCATATTATTATTATTGTGCCACATAGAAGCCCACTATTGTTATTATTGTGCCCTTACATTATTATTGTTATGTCGGCTCTGATTATATTATGACCCCTTAGACTCCTATATATAGAAAGGAGGGCTTATCATTTGTATCATCCAAGAATTGTTTGTTTGTGTAATGTAAAGGAAGTTTACCCCTCAAAGAGGCTAGTTTCTAAGTCATTGATCTATCTTTTCTATCTTTTTGTGAGATGGTTTCATAACAATACACCATTGGGTAATGGATTCAATATACATCGAATGTATTTATTTTAGAGTTTAAAAACATATCTAATAGGTCCAGGCAGGCAGATTTATTGGATCTTATATTTTTAATGAGATGGAAAAAAAATGAAATGATTAAGTGTCCATTAAGCAAAGAGAAATTAAGAATTCTATTGCTTAAATTCAGTAAAAAACATTGATATTGTTTTAAGCTAGAACAAGGCACTATTGAAACAAATCCTGAACTTAATTTTCTTAAGAAAAATAGAGAAAAGAAACACATATGAAAAACATAGAAAAAAAATAACAAAAGAATATCACTTCACCAAAAAATCTGAAACAGGAATCCTGAAAAAGCTTATGTATTACCAAAATGTGTCCACTTGAACTTTGTGGAACAAATTTACATCAATGGTCCTTTCTTTACATAAACATCAACCTCTATTACTTTGAATTATGAAGTACTTATAGAAAAATAATTACAAATATCTTGATGTCAAAAGATCACGACAAAATCCTATAATATCTAAAACGAATTACATAAATAGTACAAAAATTTAGGAATTTGGAACTGTTGGCAATATTGTCGAGGATGGTTGTTGATGACTGGTCCCAAAAAGGTGCTACCTTACTTTCTGAGATGAAAAATGTTTCACTCAAGTAATTCACACAAGTGATCCCATCGGTCTTCACTGGGGATAGAAAGTTTTACTAGCTTTCTATATGTTTCATCAACTTCGGTATATTTTTCGAAGTTAGGTTTGTTGATGAAAATATGTTTAATCTCATGTTTGATGATGAGATAAAAATCTAGAGCCTCCAAGAAATCTTTGCCTGTCATACTTCCTTTTACCCCTGCAAACTTGGATTTATCTTTGGAAATAGTGTAAATATTTTGACTGTAGTCACTCAAACTGATTAACCTATCATTCAAGGCCACTAAACCTGGCAGACCTCTCTGATTCAGTAGATTAAACTTGGTATGAAATCTCTGGATAACAGTTTCCAGAGTTTGGCATTTGTTCTCTAATTGAACCATCAAGTTTCTCTTCTGCAAAACCTTCTTGATTTCTAAGATGGTTTTAGTCCTATCTTCAATTTGTAGCTCCTCTAATTCTTCTCTGGTCTTAGAATTTAGGATTTTGATCAATGCTGCTGCTTCAGTTGGCTTGTCTCCCAATATTTCCCTCACTTGTTCTATCAATGTTTTTGACCTCTGTATCAACTCTTCCTGCTCGAAAATGATTTGGATTGATGGAAAAATCTCAGTTATAGCTTCATTGATATCTGTCCATATGTTTTCTTTAGCTTGTGCTAGAGTTTGAGCCATTACTGACTCACTCTCTAAAAAATCTATTCTTTGAGCAAGCCTATGAGATTTCTGTAACTCTGCTATATAAGAGTTATCATTCTTCAACTTCTGTTCCTGTAGATTCTTCAACTGTTCTTTCAACTTCTCAATCTCCTTTCCCTGAATGGACATCTCCTACATGGATTTAACCAATTTGGTGGTAGAATCTGTAGTTGGTGTTGGTGTTGTTGTTGATGTTGAAGCCTCTATTGTTGCTGAAGTTGAACTTGGTACTACCGTAAGTGGAAAAATGGCTAGTTGTGAGGATTTCTGCTTTTCCTTGAGTAGCTTTTCTAGTTCCACCTCCATTTCTTTGATCTGGACATTCTGTTCAATTATTATCTTGAACATGTCTTCATTTTTCTTTTCTAGTTCTCCCATTTCCTTGCTCTTTGGATCCTCTATAGATGGAATCTTGAGCTGCTTCCTTAGAGCTAATATATCTACATTATTTTTCCTTACAATATCCTCTACTTCCTTTACATCACTGGGGTCATAACCTAGCTTGATGACTAAGTCCTCTAATGACTTAATTCTAGTATCTTTTTCCAAAGATGAGATTTTCTCCAGCTTCAATTGTGACTGTATATTGCTGATAGAGGCCTGCAATTTTGAAGCTATCATGGCAATATTAGTTAGAGTGGAGTATAACATCTCCCCAGTTTTTTTGTCCATATCCATATGATCAATCAGATGGATTTTATTTGTGTCAAAGTAGAAGATTGTCTTCTTGTAGTCTGTTGGTGATTTTGGGAATGGAACATGTGCCTGTAGAAAATCCATTTGCATTCTTCCTTGTTCAGTATCAAAGGCTGATAGAAGCCTGTGTTGGGAAGAAGTAGTTTGCTTCCAGAACTAAGTGTATGTGCTGGCCTTTAGCATTTCATTCTTATTCTTTATTTCTTTGTACTTAACAAAAATATTGGGCTCTGTTTGGACTTGAGCCAAGCCTGTTGTCTATGTATAATTTGGAGGATATTGTGAGGCCGAGGAAGATGGAGAGCCTACAAAAATGTCTTCTTGTCTTGTACCTGGAAAGATGTCTTCTGGTGTTGTTGAAACACGTTTGCCTATCATGACTATAGTAGTCTATCCTTCTTCATCTTGCATAAAAACTAGTTGTGGATTCATTTTAGGTTTCTTTGTATAAATTAAGAACTTCTTGGCTTCAATTTCTGTCAATGGAGAAGACTCTTCTTCTTTGGGAATTTTATCATGCTTCTCTTGAGGGAATGGTGTTTGTGAGATGGTTGTAGATAAAATATTCTCCTCGTCTTTTTGTAAGGTGTTCTCCTCCCATTGATATTTGTTCATAAACTTTTCAATTTTGGGCCTAGGAGTATGAAAATAAGGAGTGGTCTTCTACTTTACTCTTAGATTGGAAATTATGCTGAAGGGGTCATAGGACAAAGTGAAACTTAACTGAAAGTTCATCTACTTGAGAAGTGTATCTGCCTTAGTGTCTACTGCCCTACTATTGCATATAAAAGGTCCCACTTGTGTTTTGATCTTGAATTGGGCCTTCTTCTTGGCCGAGACAAAATTAAAATCATCCATATTGATAATTTTTCTAATATACTCCAATGAGAAAATTCTCATAGGAACATATTTTGGCAATCTGTATGGTGGCAAGTCGCTGTTGGAAATAATACTGAGGGGGGGGGGGGTGAATCAGTATTATCAAATTCTTTTCAATATGCCTTCCAGATTTATACTTTAATTTATTCTTCAGATATTGATCATTAATTTGTATGTCAGTGCCATATAATAATGAACAAGAACAAGAACAATAGATAAGCACACCAAAGAACACCAGATATAAGGTGGAAACCCAATGTGGGTGAAAACCACCTGCTGCAATATGTCTCTATCTTCTTTCAATTAGAAACTTCTTTTACAAGGATTTTGTACTGGTGCAGTCCTTTACCAGTATGTAGGCTGCAACCTGCAGAGAGCTACAACTCTCTCTCGTTTTCCAGTCTCTCCTGGAAGGGAGCTACAACCCCCTTTGCTCTTTTACTTCTTTAGGGACCACGTTTCATTAATTTTCAAACTCGATCCAAGAAGATCAAATAATCATCAAGTACATGCAAATCACCCAATCTCCTTATACAATCAACCAATGAATCACCCAACTTCTCAGAATGCTGTAAGAAAAGTAATACCAGAAATCTAAACCCAGAACTCTGCAGCAATAGATAAAAGACAGCCAACAAATGTTTCAAGATAGTTCCGCAACTTCACCAATAGTGGCCTGCGAATACCTGCAGCTCTTTTGTGTCTAAACTGCGTAGATCCGCACCAGGTCGGTCTACTGCTCTGCGTATCTTTGCACCACTCGTTCTGATGCCCTGCGTACCTCTGCTCATATCCGCACCTGCACTGCCCGCCTGACAGTGTACCTCCGCGACTTGTTCTTCTGTTTCCTTGCGTACCTCCGCACTACACCTTCTCCTGCGCTACGTACCTCGCACTGCGCCTTCTGCTGCGCTGCATACCCCCGCACTATGCCTTCTCCTGTGCTGCGTACCCACGCACTCACGCCGTGGATCACCTCCGAACCTCTGATTAGGGCCAAATTAACAGTCCTCCAATGTGCCACAGTCAGTCAAATCCACAGATCTAATCATGCACCCGAGAGATCACGACTTATCAATAGATTCGCCTTAAATTTTCTCCTTGATTTAGATCTAGCTTTTAAAACCAACCTCCCAAACTTTCAGATCTTAAGATATTCAAATTTCACAAGTATCTAGCCAAGTGATCTCTTTTCCTTTTTATAGGCAAGCCCTTATTCAAACCATGGGACAAAACCATCGAAAACCAATACAAGGGATCCAAACAGGGGTTCAAATAATTTAGATCCTAAATCACGGGCCAAAACCATAGGATCATGAACGACGGGCTAAATACCAAGGGCCAAACATAAGAAACCCCACGTGAGCGCGCTTCTCTACATTGGAGTGAGTGAACTGGGGGACCGCACCTTATGAACGGATAACCTGCGGGTATGTCTGCACTTCCTAGACGGCGAACCTGCAGGTCCGCACCTTTTGAACGATGCACCTGCGAACCTCTTATTTTCCACCATTTTGAGAGCCTGAACAAAATTTTTCCACTTGAGTGAGTTGCCATCAAGTACAACACCTGTACCATAGAGCCAAACCAGAACCATAATGCCAACAATATCCCCCTTTGGACTTGATGGCAACCTCAAGATCCTCAACGTCATTCTCCCCCTTTGACATCAAGGGTAAAGGGTTATCCTCCCCCTGAGAACATGCTCCCCCTGACTATAAACCAGATCAGCAAAAGGAAAGAAATTTCTTCAAGAAGAACCATAATCCACCAAACACCATAATTGACCATGAAAGAGATAGAGACATATTGCAGCACTATTCAGATCAACATCCATGATCTCCTTCTGCACTTCCTCCAAGATCTTCTACCAGAATGCCAACAATGCATTATATGCTCCCCCTGAACCTGTGCCATTCGATATTCGACCAATCCGCAACCCAACAAATGTACGCGTATACCCCATATGAAACTTGCGTACAACCAACAATCTCTGAAACAAATGAGATTCAACAACAGGATGATGAATCAATAACCCCCAGCTTTTGCCTGAGTTATTCAAAGGTCTCCCTTGGAAATGGTTTGGTGAGTATATCAACAACTTGTTCCTTAGAAGGAACATACTCCAACTTGACCTTTTGTTCAAGCACTTGTTCCTTGAGAAAGTGATACTTGATCGGTATGTGCTTGGTCTTTGAATGCATGACTGGGTTCTTTGAAATGCTGATTGCACTTGTATTATCACATAGGATGGAGATAGGTGGAGTACAAGTGATCTGAAAATCTTGCAAGGTCTGCATCATCCAAAGGAGTTGAGTGCAGCAAGATGCAGCAACCACATATTCCACTTCAGCTGTAGATAAAGCAATCGAACTCTGTTTCTTGCTGAACCAAGATACTAATCTGGAACCCATAAAGAATGCACCACCACTTGTGCTCTTCCAGTCATCCACGCTTCCGGCTCAATCTGCATCTGTATAAGCATGAAGTGTGAGATTTGTATCTCTAGTATACCATAAACCATAGTTTTGAGTTCCTTGAAGGTACTTGAAAATTCTCTTCACTGCTTGAAGATGAGTTTCCTTTGGATTTGCCTAAAATCTTCCAACTATTCCCACTGCATGCATGATGTTTGGTCGGGTACCTCTCAAATAAAGAAGACTTCCAATCATAGATCTGTAGGTTGGTTGATGCACTGCTACCGATTCATCATTTGCACTGAGGCTACATCCTGTGACCATGGGGGTACATACTGGTTTTGCATCTTCCATGCCATATTTCTTCAAAATCTACTTGAGATACTTGGTTTGAGACAAGAAGATCCCACCTTCATTTTGTTGGATTTGCAGTCCAAGAAAATATGTTAGTTCTCCAAGCAAAGACATTTTGAATTCTTTCTGCATCACCAAGGCAAAGCTTTGACTCATAGCTTCTTCACTGCTGCCAAAGGTAATATCATCTACATACACAACAAGTATTTGTAATTTGTCATTTTCAATTTTTATATAAACATTTCTATCTGCTGATCCCTTTGAAAAACCTTGTTGATAAAGATATTTGTCCAAGTGATAGTACCAAGCCCTTGGAGCCTGTTTAAGACCATAGAGAGCCTCTTTTAGTCTGCATACAAGATTTGGATCATTCCCAAGGATGAACCCATCTGGTTGCTCAATGTACACTTCTTCTTCTAAGTCTCCATTCAGAAACGCTGATTTTACGTCCATTTGAAATACTTTGAACTTCTGAAAGCTTGAGAGAGCAAGGAACATTCAGATGGCCTCAAGTCTAGCAATTGGAGAAAAATTTTCTTCAAATTCTATTCCTTCTTGTTGAGCATACCCTTTACAAACAAGTCTGGCCTTGTTTCTAATTACTTCCCCATTTTCATTCAACTTATTTTTGAAGATCCATTTTGTCCCTATGACATTCTTATCTTTTGTTCTAGGAGCCAACTCCCAAGTGTTGTTCTTTTCGATCTGCTCAAGTTCTTCATCCATTGCATTGACCCAACATTCATCTTTGCATGCCTCTCTTACATTTTGTGGTTCAGTGGAGGAGAGTAATGCCAAATAGCTTGAGGCTTCTGCAATTGTTCTTCTTGTTCGAACACCTGCCTCTTTCTGCCCCAAAATCTGGGATTCTGGATGATTCTTCTGAACGTACCTGGATGGAGTCTTCTCTTCTATCCTTATCTATTCCTCTGGTGCCTCTTGAGGTTCTTCTTCATCATCAATCTGATTTGGAGAGGAGTCTTCATCTTCTTCGATATTTTCATAATTTACTTGCCTAGGAATGTATCCTTTTTCATCAACCACTACATCAATGCTGTCAACAATTCTTCCAAGTATTTTATTGTAAGACTTGTATGCTTTGCTGTGGGGAGAATAACCAAGGAGAATGCATTCATCTGCTCTAGGTTCAAGTTTGCCAAGTTGTTCGTCATTATTCTTAATATAGCATTTGCTTCCAAAAATTTTGAAATGCTTTACCGAAGGAGTCTCACCATACCCGAGCTCATGAGGAGTTTGAGTGTTGTTCACTCAGATGTTTGTTTTGTTGAGAACAACAACTGCAGCAAAAGCAGCTTCATCCTAGAAGGTTGCGGGAGTCCTAGACTCATCAAGCATAGCACGAGCCATTTGTTGGACCATTTTGTTCATCCTTTCTACCACTCCATTTTGCTGAGGAGTCCTAGCTATAGAGAATTCCCTTCTTATTCCATGTTCTTTACAGAAATCGAAAAAATCATTTGAGGTAAACTCCCCACCTCTGTCGGACCTGAGGCACTTAATTTTGTGATCTGATTCGTTTTCAGCCAAGGCTTTGAAAGATTTTAATTTTTTGAATGCTTCGTCCTTGTGATTCATAAGTCCCAACCAAACCATCCTGGAGAAGTCGTCAATGAATAATATAATGTATTCTTCTCCTTGAGGTGACCTTGTCCTAAATGGACCACATACATCTATATGGACTAGTTCAAGAGGCTTGCTGGCTGATCCTTCCTTCTCAGGGAAGTTAGTTCTGGTTTGCTTACCAAACTGACATGATTTGTATATGGTGTTGTCTGGAATTTCGATATCTAGAAGACCACGAACTGCCTGGTATTTGCATGCTTTCCTTATTTGTGAAAAGCTTAGATGCCCCAAACTTCGGTGCCATAACCAATGTTCATCATCTTTGCTCAAATAGCGTTGTTCTTGTCCTTCTTCAAATATGTATAGATTATTTGGAGTTCTTCTGTCTTTGATCACTGTTTTTCCTGTATCAATATCACAAACACTACATCCATTTGATCGAAATATTACCTCTGTTCCTTGATCACACATCTGACTGACACTTAGTAGATTATACTTCAAGCCATCAACATACAAAACATTTCCAGCTTTTACCTTTTCTTTCAACCGAGCAATGCCTTTTCCTTTTATGGCTGCAGGGGTATCATTTCCAAAAGAAAATTTCTTTCCCTTTTCTAAAGCAGTATATGATTCAAGTTTTTCTTTATCACCTGTCATATGCTTCGAACATCCGTTGTCGATGTACCATATATTTTCTTGTCCTTCTACATAAAATGCTATCCCACATCTTTATGTTTGTGGTTCCTTTATTCTCCATGTTCTAGTGCTTGAGGCTTGTTCCTTTGTCTATCGAAACATGCTCCTGCATTCAAAATCTTCATGACCGAAGTTATTACAAATAGAACATTCAATTTCATTTTCAAGGGCAGAAAAGTTGTTATAGGTCCTTTTCGTAATCCCAGTGATACTTCTTTGTTTTTGAGCTTCTCTAGTCATGATTTTCTTATAAGCAACACATTGAGCTGCTTTGTGACCGAAGTTATGGCAAGAGAAACATTGGCCATTGAAGAAACTTCTACGATTATCAAATCTACTAGCCAAATGATTGTAATTTCTATTGTCATCCATTCTTGAAGCAAATTGAGAAGTTTTTACCTGTGGCTGGTTGTAGCTTTTGTTCACCCTTAAGATGGATTGCCCCTAGTTTACCTGGTAGTCTTTGTTTGTTCTTGATGTAATTCATCCCTGCCTTACCTGGTGATCTCCATTGGGCTTTTGCTCATTCCTCCTTGCTGCATCAAGATAACTCTTTGAGGTGGATGCTTGAGATGTTTCTCCATTATAACCCAGACCTGTCTTGATTAGTGGAGAACGTTGTACATTGATAATCTCATCCAGAGTTTCAGATCCTTTAACAAATTTAAGATTAAGAGCCTTTGTTTTCTCAATTTCTTTTCTAAGGCCAACAATTTCACATTCTAACTTCTCAAGAGATTTTTCTTTTTCATCAAGTTGGAATTGCAGAGTATCAATGATCATATCTTTTTCTTCTAAAGATATTTTGAGTCGAGAAATCTCTTCATAAAAACCATCTACATCTATAGTGTCCATGTAATCATCATCTTCAAAGGCCATTAAAAGTTTATAATCATTACCTTGTTCATCTTCGTCACTATTTGATAGGCCATCACTATCTTCATGAGTGTAGTAACTTTTCTTAGTTGCATTCTGTTTCTTGTTCCATATAACAGGTTCCTTCCCTTTGTCAATCTTATCCTTGTGAGGACATTTGGCAGCATAGTGACCGACTCTTCCACAAGCAAAGCATTTGAAAGGTAACTTACCTCAGAAATGACCAGTACCCCGTTGAAGATTTCTGACAAAATTTGATTCTTCTTCTTCTTCTGACACGTGTCCTGACTCATAGTACTCTCCTTTTCCTGAAGCCTTGAAGGTAGCTTCTCTCCTATCTGATGGACCTCCTTTCCTCATTTCATAAGCAGTTAGAATTCCGTGCAGCTGTGACATTTTAAGGCTTTGTAGATTCTCTTTTTCTTCTATTGCAGAAACTTTAGATTTAAACCTAGGGGACAAAGATCTTAAAACTTTTTCAACCACAACAGCCTCTTTTATTTCTTCACCCAAATTTTTCATACAATTAAAAATCTCATCTACACGAAGAAAATAGTTAGCCACACTTTCATCATTATACATCCTGAGATTTTCATACTGAATTCTGAGGGTTTGAAGTTTTGCTCGTTTTACCTGATCATCTCCTTCATAGCTCAGAACAATCTTGTCCCATATCTCTTTTGTGGATTAAAACTGCATTACCTTAACAAATTCCGATTGAGATAGGCATCCTAATAGAGGATTAACCGCCTTTGCATTTGTTTCATATTTCTTCTTCTCAGCCGGATCTGTAGGCGTTGCTGATGGAAAAGTATACCCTGTATCTATGATATCCCAGACTTCTATACCAAGAGATTGAAGATAGGCAATAACTCTTACCTTCCAATAAACGAAGTTTGTCCCATCAAAAATCGGTGGCCTGATTGATACTTCCCTCTCATAGTTTCTCATGATGAAAGATCTTTCTTCAAGCGATCAAGCTTCTTCTGAAGAACTTGCTCTGATGCCAATTGTTGGAAATAATACTGAGAGGGGGGGGGGGGGGTGAATCAGTATTATCAAATTCTTTTCAATATGCCTTCCAGATTTATACTTTAATTTATTCTTCAGATATTGATCATTAATTTGTATGTCAGTGCCATATAATAATGAACAAGAACAAGAAAAATAGATAAGCACGCCAAAGAACACCAGATATAAGGTGGAAACCCAATGTGGGTGAAAACCACCTGCTGCAATATGTATCTATCTTCTTTCAATTAGAAACTTCTTTTACAAGGATTTTGTACTGGTGCAGTCCTTTACCAGTACGCAGGTTGCAACGTAGAGAGCTACAACTCTCTCTCATTTTCCAGTCTCTCCTAGAAGGGAGCTACAACCCCCTTTGCTCTTTTACTTCTTTAGGGACCACGTTTCATTAATTTTCAAACTGGATCCAAGAAGATCAAATAATCATCAAGTACATGCAAATCACCCAATCTCCTTATACAATCAACCAATGAATCACCCAACTTCTCAGAATGATGTAAACAGAAAAGTAGTACCAGAAATCTAAACCCAGAACTCTGCAGCAATAGATAAAAGATAGCCAACAAATGTTTCAAGATAGGTCTGCAAATTCACCAATAGTGGCCTGCGAATACCTGCAGCTCTTCTGTGTCTAAACTGCATAGATCCGCACTAGGTCAGCCTACTGCTCTGTGTATCTCCGCACCACTCGTTCTGCTGCCCTGCGTACCTCTGCTCAGATCCGCACCTGCACTGCCCGCCTGACAGCATACCTCCGCGACTTGTTCTTCTGTTTCCCTGCGTACCTCCACACTACACCTTCTCCTGCGCTGCGTACCTTGTACTGCGCCTTCTGCTGCGCTGCGTACCCCCGCACTGCGCCTTCTCCTGCGCTGCGTACCCCCGCACTCACGCCGTGGATCGCCTGCGAACCTCTGATTAGGGCCAAATTAATAATCCTCCAATGTGCCACAGTCAGTTAGATCCATAGATCTGATCATGCACCCGAGAGATCACGACTTATAAATAGATTCACCTTAAATTTTCTCCTTGATTTAGATCTAGCTTTTAAAACCAATCACCCAAACTTTCAGATCTTAAGATATTCAAATTTCACAAGTATCTAGCCAACTGATCTCTTTTCCTTTTTATAGGCAAGCCCTTATTCAAACCATGGGACAAAACCATTGAAAACCAATACAAGGGATCCAAACAGGGGTTCAAATAATTTAGATCCTAAAGCATGGGGTCAAACCATAGGATCATGAACGACGGGCTAAATACCAAGGTCCAAACATAATAAACCCCACGTGAGCGCGCTTCTCTGCATTGGAGTGAGTGAACTGGGGGACCGCACCTTATGAACGGATAACCTGCGGGTATTTCCGCACTTCCTGGACGGCGAACCTGCGGGTCCGCACCTTTTGAACGATGCACCTGTGAACCTCTTATTCTCCACCATTTTGAGAGCCTGAAAAGAATTTTTCCACTTGAGTGAGTTGCCATCAAGTACAACACCTGTACCATAGAGCCAAACCAGAATCATAATGCCAACAGTCGCATCCATACACCTTAATTTCTGTGTAGTTATGGTACAAGTACCAGTCTCATGTTTTGGCTTGATCACTGAGGTGTAAGGTTCTTTGAATCTCATAACCTATTCTAGGTTCCACATTGTTTTTTAGAAGACACACCACTATATAGATAAACTGGTCAATGAAGTCACTAAAGGTGAAATCACTTGAATTCTTCCTTACTAAAGAGGTCCACTATATAACTGACTGTGCATTACCTTGATCATCCAATTTCTACAAGGTCATTGGAAATCTGTCTGCTTGATGAAACAAAAACATGTATACTAACACTGATGAATGTTTAAACATTCCTTCTGTTGTGATCTTGAGGAATTGGTCATGGATGCTGTCTGCAAGGAATTGACTAAAATTAAATATTATAGAAGGTTTTTCTTTTGTGGAAAAGATGGATAGAAAACCTAAAATAGGCTCATCTACCCATTGATCTGAGTGGTATCCTAGTAGACAAGACACTAATGACACAATTTGTTTAGTTTTTTCAGGAAACATAGAGGTTGGGTATGGTGGATTCTTCTTTGGGAGTTGAACATCTTCTGGTAGGAAAATCTCAAATATCCTAGCTCTCTGAGGGAAGGTCAACTTCTGGTAGAGTTCCATGAGGGAATCTACAAAAAAATGGCTCAAAGAGTCATTCTGGGTAATTTTCAGCATTTGGTTAATGGACTTTGGGGTTATGGTCAGTAGAATGTCACCATTTTGGGCCATAATGGCTCTTTGGCTAGGAATATATATGGATTGACACCATATGAAAAAATCTGGGAAAGGATGAGTCTAGGGAAACATGAATTGTGGCAAGAGGGATTCCCAGAGGTTGATTTCATCACTCTGGTCCAGAAAGGTTTGTTTGAGCCAATTGTGCAGTTCGAACAAGTTGAACTCACAATTGGTCTCTACAATTTTGTAGTGTTGGTCTACCAATGGTATATGGTCTAAGTCAATTGTAGGAGGGATCATCAGATTTTCACTAGTTTTCTTTGACTTTCCCTTAGGTGCCATTGCTCATAATATCAGGAACATAAAATGTCAAATGAGGAATCTGGTCATTGTGACAGGTACATGGCTGGAAATTGCTGATTGGAATATGCATGGATGACTGAGCAATCGAACAGATGTGGTGGCAATTTAAAATCCTGTACTTATTTATCTGAAATGGACAGTGAGAAAAGAGGAGAAAGAGTGATCAATTTGGGGATTTTTATAAGCAATTAAGAATTTTCCGCTAGTTATGGTCTGTTATGGAGCGTATTAGTTTCTAGGTAGTGAATATTCGGGAGGTAACGAGCATGGCATAATGGGAAGATTGCAACGGAACTGGAGCGTGGAGGTCACGTGGTGAAATAGGAGTGGTGGGGAAGTAGGGACGTGGTAGAAGAATGATGTGATGGGCGTGGATAGATGTTGGCAGGAAGATGAGAGGTTTTCAAGGGGGTAGGTGGTAAGTAGTTTGGAGCGGGGGTGGGGGGGGGGGGTGTGTGCGAAGTGATGAGTGCTTGCCACGTATCGTGGGGCCTAGGGATATGAAAAAAACTTTTTGGACCCCCCTTGTTGATAAATATAGAATGGGTGGGGGGGTCCACACTTGATTCTCCATCGTTTATCTGGGCGGGGTAAATCACAGCCACCGGATGATGCGCGTCTGCTATTGAAAACTTACAAAAGAAGTCTTTGTCGCTTTCGACTTTGTTATAAAAACCAAACATTAGCGCCAACACATATTATTACAATTTATTAATTGTGTTTAAATGACATGATTAACTCATTACAAGCATGATTAACTTATACTAAAACATACTTAATTTATCCTAAGGGCATGTTTTGATTAGCAAGACCATATTATTTTCCTAAGGTTGCTTCTAACCTATTCTAATGCATATTTATGCAATTAACCAAGTTTAAACACTTTGATTAATATTCCTCTAATCTACCTATTGATTTCAACCAAGATTAGGCTTGATGGTTGATTTATTATCTAATCTATGCAACCTTTTTAACTTAGTTTAATCATGATTAAGCAGTATGATTAAACTATGCAATTTATTTCTCTGTGGCATTTAAACAAGCTGCACACTTTTATTTGAAAAAACTTTTAAATTAACTTTAATGCATTTTTGATCTTTTTGGTGGCATTTCAACTTGCTCACCTGCATACATTTTTTCATGGGGTTTTTCATTTTTATTTTTCTCATGTACATTTTTTTTATACCCTCTTTTCATGATTATATATGTATATATTGTAAATCATTTGCAGAATACAATATTATTTACAATTTCTGAAAGGAAATAGCGAATCATCAATTGAAACTATGAATCATAGGACCCTAACAATGGCTCCAGCTAGGGATGACATCCTCCCTGTGAGGTGTGAAGAACACTTGGATCAGTAGCCTTGGTCCTTTGCCTTCAGTCTTCATTCTGCATCTGAATTGATCTGTTTATTGTTGTAAATATGGCAACATCTCATCAGGAGCTTATGGCCTTCTCCTCGGGCTTCAACTTCTGATGGAAACCACCCACACTAACAGTAGAAAAATAGAATGGTATTCATAATGAATTGAATGGAAAGTGTTTTATGCTGGAGGAAAGTAATGTTTTAGCATTCTTCCATTTACAGGTCCTCTAGACTATCCTTCAGAAAAAATGTGTTGTTCCCTTTGTAAGCATCAATTTTGTAAGGTCCCTTCCACAAATTATCAAACTTGCCATGCTTACCCTTGTCCTCAATTCTTGAATCCCATTTCAGTACAATATCTTCTATTTGGAAATCATCAGCTTTGGTTCTCCTATCATAAATTTTCTTGATGTTCTCTTGGATGACTTGGGTTTTATTGTAGACTTCCTCTCTTGATTGTTGCAGTTGTATGGTCTGGTTTATTCTTCTTTGTAGGTCATTAGGTTCAACTTGGGATTCTTGCAGTAATTTCAAAACAGGGATTCCTAAGGATGTGGGGAAAACAACATCTATCCCATAAACTAGTTGGAAAGGGGACATACCAATGGATTTTTTGGTAGTGAGTCTATCAGCCCACAAAGCATTGATTAATTTTTTATGCCAAGACTTTTTATTATCCTGCAACAAATTCTTGATGATATTTACCAAAATTTTATTAGAAGACTCAGCTAGCCTATTTCCTTTTGGGTAATAGGCAGTAGAGTTACCTAATCTTATGTTATACTTGTTGCAAAAGTCCACCTTATTCTTTGATTTGAATGCAATTGCATTATCAATAATTATCTTATTTGGGCATCCAAATATAGAAAGAACGTTACCTTCCATGAATTTAATGATTACTGCAACTGTGGCTTGTATTTTACGTACACCTTCAATCCATTTCGTAAAATAGTCAGTGGTTGTAAAGGTCCACTTATGCTGGGCCGAGGAACTGAGGTGTATTTCTCCAATGAAATCCAAACCCCATTGCTGGAAAGGGGTTTCAAGTGATATGGGCTTCAAGGGTAGGGGTAACAATTTTCTCTTTCCTTCAAATATTTGGCATTGATGACATGTGGTGAATTTCCTGTGGACATCTGCAAACAAGGTGGGCCAGTAGAACCCAACCCTTAAAATCTTGTTTACTATTGTCTTCTAGTACAAGTGTCCTCCACAATCTCCTTCATGGAATTCTTGCATAGGTTTATCTGCTTCATCTTTTAGCACACAGTTAAGTAAAATTCCACCTGCATCTTTCCAATATACATTATTATCCAAAATACAAAATCTCACAACCTTTAACTTAAGAAATCTAGCTTTAGTTTTAGTCAAACCTGGAGGAGCTTGTAAATTTTGTAGTATAAAGAGAATGTTTTCATACCATGGAGAGGTAGCAAAATCTTGTGATACCTATGGAATTGCTTGCTCTTCCTGTTCATCTAGTTCAGCTATGAAATTTATATCAACTTCATGGAAATTAGATTCTTCCATCAGTTTTTCCAATCCTCGACCTTTGATCAACTTGGTAGGCTTGATTTCAAGATCATATTCCAACATAAAAACAATCCATTTTCCCCTTTTTCCATCAGGATTAGTTTGTGTCAAAATATCTTTTACAATAACATTAGGGACATATGCAATTACATGGGAGTGTAAAATGTAAACTCTAAAGTCCTTTAGTGACTTTACCAAGGCAAAAGCTTGTTTCTCAATTATATTATATTTCAATGAAGTATCCCTTAAAGCCCTACTAAAGAAATCTATTGGTTGCTCCTATCCTTCACTGTTCTTCTGCAATAAAACAACTGCAATAGTATGATCAGATGCAAAATAAAACAACATAAAATCTTTGGTGAAATCAAGACTAATCAATACAGGAGAAATTGTTAGAGCTAGTTTTACTTCACTGAAATATTTTTTGGCTTTAGAATTCCATTTTATTTCAGAATCATTTTTCAACATATTTGTGATGGACCTTAAGATTTATGCTAAATTAGGAATAAATCTCTTGAGGAAATTTATTCTCCCAATGAAGGATTGAACTTCTTTCTTATTCCTAGGAGGGTAAATTTTGAGGATAACATCAACTCTACTAGTATCAATTATAATTCCTTCCTTGGAAATGACGTGGCTTAAATTTTTTCCCTCTTATACACCAAACAATGTTTTCTTGGGGTTCAGTGAGATGCCAAATTTCCTACATTTTTCAAAGACTCTTCTTAAATGTAGCAAGTGTTCTTCCCCAGTCTTTGAAAATACAATGATGTCATCCAGATAAATGACAATGAACTTGCCAATTTCATTAGCAAAGGAAAAATCCATTGCCCTTTGGAAGGTGGCCCAAGCATTCATCAGACCAAAAGGAATCTTTACATACATAAAGGTACCCCATGGTGTAGTAAATGTTGTCTTTTGTTGGTCATGAGGGTGAACCAAGACTTGGTTATAACCTGAAAATCCATCTAATAAAGAGATCCTACTTGACCCAACTACATTTTGTAATATATGATCCATTTTTGGGAGGGGGTAGTTGTCTTTAAGAGAGGATTTATTCAAGTTTACATAGCCTAATTTCTCCTGTTTTCTTCCTTGTAGGTACTAGGTTTGAAACCCACTTAGAAAATCTAAGAGGTACAATAATTTTGGCATCATATAACTTCTTAACTTCCTTTTCTATTAGAGGAAATAGGAGTGGATTGACCCTTCTTAGATTTTATTTAAAATGCTTCTGATCTTCTTTAAGGGGAATAGTATGTTGAATGATGCTAGTGTCATAGGATTTTAAGTCCTCATAAGTCCAGGAAAAAGAATTAGAAAATTCTTTCAAAAGTGCAATGTATTTATGTTTTTCATCAAGAGGCAAGGATTTGGATAATTTAATAATCTTAGGGCTCTTTGTAGTCCCTATGTTTCATTCCTCTACCCCAACCCCCACAGGTTCAATTTTGTTTTGTTTTTTTTTTTTTTTTTTTCTATATCATTGAAATCAAACAGATCTTCTAAAGGTGGTAGCCCCTTAGGCAATGAATTATATTTTAATTGAAACACTTCTAAAGGTTCTAAATCCTCATTAGCTTCTTTTAACATTACTTCACTCTCATTTATTTCTACATCATTATCTAAATCTATATGTGTACATTCAAATTCATCTTCTAATTTCAAGAAATTTTCGATTTGTTCATCATTGCCAAAAACTTGCCAGTATTTGATGTTATCAGGCACAACTAGTCTGTGTTTGACTTCTACAACATATTTCCTATTTGAGTGGAAAGGAATCTTGCAAGTACTGGCTGAAACAACCAAGGCATCTGCTAAAATGTTCTGGTTTCGAGGTATCACAGACAAACCATATTCAGGAAAACATTGTAAAAAATCCAAAACTGCATTTCTGTAAGCCCTTAATCTAGGGTGTTTTGCAAAATATTCACCCTTAATTTGTTTTATAATTAGCTCAAAATATCCATGCATAGAAATTTGTTTTTCTCCTAGTTTCTTTAGAATTTGCAGCCCTAAAATTAGTGCCTCATATTGTGCAAAAAACAACATCAAAACGAAAAGTATTGATGCTCAAATAACACTTTTTTTTTCAAGGGCAAAATTTCAACATTTCGAAATAATGGCGTAAAAGATTTTATCATGACCCTGAAAATCATTAAAATTTCAAAAGAATAATGAAAACATAAAATAAAGTTAAAAATAAAAAAATTAAAACAATGAAAAAACACAAAACAATTTTTTTTTAAAAAAATAACAAGACATAAATTAAAATATACACTACAAACAAAACATAAAATAAAAATAAAAAACAAAAAAAAATCAAATATATATATATATATCATAAAAATGTTAAAAAAAACAAAATTAACCTATAAAAGATAAGAAATAAAAAACTAAAAAAAACTTAAAAATTATAAACAAATAACTAATAAGAAAAACATATTAAAAAAAAATTATCTTGTAAACTATAAAAAATTTTTGGCAAAAGCAAAAAAAATGAAAAATATGGAAAAGACAAAAAAAAATAAAAATAAACTATAAAATTAAGTAGGTAAAAACAGAAAAAAAAAAAAAAAAAAAACAAAAAAAACAAAAAAATAAAAAATAAAAACAAACTAGATTTAAAAAAAAAAAATTAACAAAAAAAATAAAATAAAAACTACTAAAATCAAGATTAAAAAAAAAAAAAAACATAAAAAACAAAAATATACTCAAATTAATATATATATATATGTATTTTCAAATTAGGAAAAAAACAAAAAACATTTAAATTTAAAACACAATATATATTTTCCTACTAAAAAAATAAAAACATTTAAAATTTTTATTTAAAAAAAAACAATTTCAAAACAATTTAAAAAACAATATTTTTTATTTAAAAAAAAAAAAATAAACTATTAACCCTAAGTTTTTAAATAAAATTTTAAACTTTTTTATTTAAAAACAAAATAAATAAATTATTAAGCATATTTAAAAACAAAAAAATTAAAAATTAAAAAAATTTAAACTTTTTTTTTAATTGAAAAAAAAAATTGACCCCTGTCCCTCGTGGTGGCGCGACCCTAGGCGGAGGGCTTGCATGCAGGCCTCTCTTCCCAGGGCCACACCAACATGGGTGGCCGGTCAAGGGAGAGGCGATTTCCGGAATCGCCTCTCTGCCGCCCATGTAGGCCCTCTGCCCAGGGCTGCGCCACCATGGGCAACCAAGTGGCAGAGAGGTGATTCTCGGATCGCCTCTCTACCACTCGGCTGCCTGTGGTAGCACAAGGGTCAATTTTTTTTGTGTTTATATAAAAAATCTAAGTCTTAATAAAAAATATTTAAAAAAAATCAAAAATACATATTTTTTTAAACTTTTTAATGTTTTTCGATTTTTTTTTTTGAAAAGATATGTATATTTTTAAATTTTTCATATATATATTTTTAATTTGAGTTTATTTTTGTTTTTTAAGTTTTTTTTTTTTAAATGTTTTTAATATTAATTTTACTAGTTTTTTATTTTTGTTTTTTTTTATATTTTTGTTAATTTTCTATTTTTTTTTTAATCTAGTCTGTTTTTTATTTTTATTTTATTTTATCTTTTTAATTGTTTTCTAGTTTTTGTTAATGTTTTTTTTTTTTTTTTCTATTTTTACTTTATATATATATATATATATATATATATATATATATATATATATATATATATAAATTTTGTCTTTTGTTTTTTTTTCCAAATTCTTTTATGGTTTATGAGATAATTTATTTATTTATTTTTGTCATATATATATATATATATATATATATATATATTTGTTTTTTTAAGTAATCAACATTTAAAAAAAGAAAAATAAAACAACTTGAAATTTGTTAAGTAATCATAATTTCAAAAAAATTGGACATAATAAATTTTAAAGTGTGAAAAATAAGTTCTCTAAAAAAAGTATGTTGCATCAACACATTTCAAAATTAGCATGAAAATCACTAGCATTTAAAAACAAATATTTATATTTGATACATAAATTTAAAGTGTTAAACATATGCTCTGAAAAAAAAAAAAAAATTATTCTGCATCACCACTTTTCAAAATCAGATCACTTTTTTACTACTCCTACGAAACAGGTAACCGTATCAGTTATTTAAAGTGCCAAAAACTATGCTCTAAAAAAATATGTGTGTTCAGCATCGCCCCTTTTCAAAATTTGGTCACTTTTTTGCTATCTCTACGAAACGGGTAACAGTATCAGTTCTTGTTTCAAAGTTTACGTTGTTATATGCATTGTTGAAGACCTAATGACAACAACATATAAGTAGTGAGTGAAACTCATCATCATCAACTAAAGTCAATAAGGACCATGGCATGCATATCCTCATCATGTAGAATTAACTCCACTAAGTGCAACTTTATCCAAGACTTTATCATCACTAATGAAAAAATAACAACATCATATGTGTTTTTAACAGCAACAACTACACATCATCATGCAACAAGGAATTCTCAAGAAATCATAATGCCAACAATGCACCATTAGAAGCATAGCAAATTCTCCCCTTGAACCTGTGCCAACTATTCACTGTTAGGTTTGATCATATCCATATTCATCAATCAGTAAAGCCATCAAAAGAACCAAAGCAAAAATGTCATATTGCAGCAACTCATAAACCATCATAAGACAATACTACTTCTAAGTAGTATCTGAGCATCAACAAACTATAACCAACCAATGTCAGAACCATAAAGCCAAATAATAACTAACCGAAGCATATTGGAACTTCTCCCAGAGTCTGTTCCATAGTTTCTTCATCTTAAATAAACATATGCTACTGTCTAGACCAAAACTCACGTATATACACGACTATCCTTTATGAGATTCGTGTACAGAAATAAAATGCTGAGCTTTCATAACCACAACTCCTCCTTAGCATGTACTATATGTTCCCGTTTCACTATTATCAGATGCACTGTTAGTAATATAAGAAATATGAATATCAATTCAACATGGGAATCATCATCAAGATATACATATGTATAGCTCTCCTTGAGATCATACATCATTGATCTTGAAGACCTAATAATCATCTCCTTCTCTTCATGAGGTCATGTACCTCTCATCACTTCTATAGTCACTATGAGAAGTATTCCTTTAAGAACAATGTACTACAATAGAGATCATCTTCTTTTACTCCAAGTTTGAATCCTCCTCATTTATGTGAGAATTTAGCTCTTTAAACATGTATAATTTGTCTAGATTTTTGTATCCACTTTCTATGACTTTTCCATTTTCTTCATCCATAACCTTGCATTTGGTTGATAAACACAATTATATTTCCCTTGTTTTCCATTTGATCCACACTTAGAATATTCTACTTTTTCCCTTGAACTAATAAAGTATCAACTTCTCCTCTATGTTGATTAATTTTGGCTCTACCTTTTCCCAAAACTTTTGATGGAGCATTATTTCCACAAATAACCTTACCATATTGGTTTTTCTTGAGAGACTCCACCTTACTCTTATCTCCAGTCATGTGATGAGAGCATCTGCTATCTATGTACCAATATTCATATTCAAACGCGTAGAGAGCAATACCACACATTATCTATTCTTCTTATTTCTGCTTATTATGAGAAATGTTGGTGGATCCATCTTTTTCAGGTATTTTGATATCAATATTCTTATATGATTTCTTTCCATGTTGTCTAAGACGATCCTAGATTTTTTCTTGCATTTTTTTGCTACATGCCCAAATTTTTTACAAATATAACATCTTATATGAGCAGAGGAATCATAATATTTTTGTTTCATATTCCTTCTATTGCAATCAATAGCTTTGTGACCAAATATGTTGCAAGAAAAACAATATCCCTTAAAAAAACCTGAGTACCTAGAAGCTGATGATCTTTCTATGAAGCAATTATTTTCTTCATATTGAAATAGTCTTCTTCTGCAATTGGCTACAACGTGTCCATAATTATGACATATAAAACATTAAATATGTTAGTGTCAGTCTTTGAAGCCTTCCACCAGTGATAAAATATTCTCTTAAAAAGTGGTCTTAGGGTGTCAAAGTCAAATTTTGTCATTTCAGTGAGTCTTCAAGTAAAATTTGATCACCAGGTCTTAGATCTAGGATTTGTTTTCCAAAGTTTTCCAAGTGTCAATCCATGTCACCATTTGGTTGAGTGTACCATCATTCAAAAAGTTGTCATCATCGTCTCAGGTTACAATGGGTCATTTTACACCTTGTTCATGCTTCAGTTGTACTTGGGTAAGGCCTATTTCCCTCTCCTAGGGTTTTGAAGGTAATTTTTCTTGGATGGCTAAATGATAAACAAAAATTGTGTCCTGATGTTCATACACCTTCCCCTATCCCTAATATACCTTCTTAAACAATTGCCATCACTGATATCCCTCAAATTTGTCATTTTCCCATAAACCTTATCTTATTGCTACAATTTGACAATTTTCTAGGTTAGGCCTATGTTTTTCCATTTTGGACCCCTTCGCCTCACTCAATCTTTGAAATTCCACTTTCCCCTACTTCATAACATCCCTCCCTACTTCCCAAAATTTTCTCAATAATTTAAAAGCCCCTCATCCCTTCATTTCTACAAATCCCCTGTTCCACATATCAGGATAAGTTTTCTTCAAACTATGTTTCTAAGCAAGAAAAGATGAATTTGACAAAAGTGAGAGAGGTTTTTGTCCATCCTTGATACAAGAAGAAAAAAATCTTTCCATTTTTACACAAGTTTCATGGTTTTGGAGAAATGTTGAAAACGTCATTGGCCTCAAGAGGATTGATGCACTTTTGGAGTGACCTTGGGAAATCAACATATAACCTAGCTGGGATGACCAAATGACTTGCTCGATGAGTCAAATAATAACTAGGCAAATATATCTTTCCAGAGAGCTATCATGAGATTAATTTGGAGTTGAGTAAGACCTTCAAAAGTTGACTGCAACAACACTCTACATTTAGGCAGCCTCATTCTGCACATTTTGACTAGTATTGGGAGATTTGACTTTTGACAGGGAAAATGAACTCCAAATTGAAAAATTCAAGATGTTCTACAAAGTAGATATGACAAGCTTTCCAATGCACTATCACATGCCCAATTTAGACACAAGGTAGAACTTAAAAATTTGTCTGCAAATAGGAGCTACGCATTGGGAGGTCGGTGTTGCGCATTAGGCAAGCACTGCGCATCAAAGCCATTTCTCCTTCACAAAATTGCATTGGCACTGTGCATTGGGAAGGCGTTGTGCATTGGGTAGACTGCACTATGCATTAAGATTCCAAGCTTGTAAATCACCGAAAGTCATCCTCCATCACTTCTTTTGCTGCATTCACCTCCCAACAAGTAAGTATCAACATATCTTGAGATTAAATAGGGTTTTCATGTATGGTTCATGATTTTTGTCTCCTAAAAGTCAAACCCTAGTTTACTTCTATACACTATTTCATACCATTTGAAACCATAATCCCTTGTCCCTTTTCCCAAGTTCATTTGCCCTAATTCTACCCCTTGATCCCATTTTCCCTAACCTATTTTCCCTTTCCCCTTTATCCCTTAGAAACTAATCCCTTTATGAAACCTTAAGTCCCTCATACATCAAAAACCTAGGTCCTCTATCCATCCCTAACACTCCCCTACCTCACCTCATCACTATTGTTCCTTTCACAAATCTCTTCATACTCATCTTTTCCCCCATCTATTATCCACCATTCACCATATCATCACCACATCATCCCTTAAAGACAAGCATGGAAAGAGACAGTGACCCTGATTTTGAGGAGGATGCCCTAAGTCACAGCTCTAGGGAAAGGATCTTGCAGTAGAAGAAACCTCTCAAAGGTGGTAGAATTATCAAGGAGGAACCTATCAGCATGAGTGAACTACTTGCTTGCCCATTAGCGACCACATGCTTTAGATACCAGTCATGTTTTGAGTTTTGTGATATGGCTTGAAAGAGTTAATATTCACCTTGAGGGGCTTATAAAGAAAGAAAATAGAAACAATAATATGCTAAGGCATATGGCCTACCATTATTTGACCCGGAATAGGATATGCAACAGGAGGATCAAGCACCTTAAGGCAAGATTAAGGAGGGCCTTAAAAGGCAAAAAGAAGGATGATAAGCTCAACATTTTTGTTGATGTTACTCTAGCCCAAAAAATTAACCCATGAAGTAGCTTTGAGCCAAAACTGGGCAAATTTTGAAACAATTTTGTCAATTTCAAATTTTTGAATTATGCAACATAGGAAATTCCGTTGGATGCGCAATGCCACCGGAGCTGCACATTGGATTGGAACACCCATTTTCAAAATGGATTGTAGTTTTGGATTCAACATAAAAATTACATCAATCCCTGAAAGTTTCATCTCATTTGGAGCAAAACTAGGTCTCCTAGAGGGAAACAAACACTCAAAAAATGCCCTGTCTGCCACTTTTTGCACCCACAGGAAGCAGTCTTGGGAGAATTCATTTTTGAAGGGCAAATGACTTCTAAATCAAGGAATTCAAGATGTTCTAGAAACTAGACAGATAGATCTTTCCAACAAGCTATCTTGGGCCTGATTTGGTGGAGTGAAAGGGCTCCAAAAGCATGCTTTAAGTGGCGATGTGCATTGGGCAGTTTTTGTCAATTTTGCTCAAAACTCAAAATTTCTCCCAGTTTGACTACCAGTTGACTTTTTCTCTTCTCCTTGGTAAATTTGTGATGGTAAATGATGTAATATGATGTAAATTTGATGAAAAATGACTTGAGGGGGTAGATACATCAATGAAAAGTGGTTTAAAACTGAATGTATCAGTTTCCTTGGTTTTAGAGGCAAGTTGTTCCACTACCTATTTTCTTGTTCCTAGTTTAGATGTCGTTGAAATAGCCCCTGATCTCTTGGATTCAACCCTTGTTGGCTAGCTCAGGTGGTTTTCTTGCCTATATTATGTATTTTATTAGTCATTTTTCAAGGTTGGACTCTTTTGGAAGTGGTGCACTCATTGTATATTTGTATCAACAGTTTGGCAAGGAATAAAACTAGGTTTCACAGCTATTTTTGTGGGATTCTTGTGATAATGAGTTTATGTATTGTTTCTTCTTCTATAATGAGTTATTAATATGTGCTATATGTCTCCAAATATCTCTTTCTCTTCTAAAATAAATGAATCAAGATAAATAGACAAAATACACTAATAACAGTGCTTTGTCATGGGAATGCGTTTGGTTTTCTATGTTTTCAAAAGTTTGAAGAGGAATCATGGTTTATTCATGCCCTCCTCAACTCCTCAACAGTCTTAAATCCATCATCTCATCTAATTACTAGTGCATAAAAACTTATCTATGTTGCCCCACAGAACGTATCTGTATCCTTGATTTAATTTCCGGGACCCAACCTGCCTGCTTCATTGGATCCAACAATAAAATTTTCAAAATAAACCCAAAAACTCTAAAGCTACTATACCTAGCCTAAAATCAAATTTAGAATCAGTCATATCAACTGAGAGTGACACAGAGAGAGCCCTCTCGTGACTTGGTAGGGCTAGCTACTAGGTTAAGCGTGGTTTGTGGTTATCCTAGGATTGCCTCCCTTAAGCCTGAGGTCGATCTAGGCTCTAACATAGTGGCGACCATACTAGGGAACATAGTTTTATGTTCCTCAGTAAAATGTATCAAGTTTAGATCTGATTGTTGATGGTGGACAACGATTAGACACCAGAAGGCTGAAATCATTCAGCTTGCGACTCTAGTGTTGAAGAATCCCAAGGTTCAACATTTTGTATGGCAACTCTACTATTCAAGAACCAGTTGCCTGAAGAATTTCTTGGTGAATTCATTGTTATCAAAATGGATTTCCTGGATCGAAGGTATTCTCCCATGAGCCAAGATCACATTCCAGGTTTTCCAAATAAAATTCCGAAGGTAGATTAGAAAAAGAATTTGCCTATGTTTAAAGATGATGATAGGAATGATGCTACTTTACATCTGGTTAGATTTTACATATATATTCGCAAGTTGAAGGTCAATTTGCCTGAAGACTGCTTGATGAAGATATTCATGGCCACTCTGGAAGGTGAAGCCCAATCTTGGTATGAAAGTTTGCTGCCTGCTAGTATTTATTGTTTGAAAGGTTTTCATACCATGTTCTTTGAAAGGCATAAAGAATCTTATCCATCCTTAATATTAGTTCAGAACTTTTGCAGACATGCTTATAGTTTTATTAAAAATCTTGAGAAAGTTTATGAAGATGATGACTTCATGGATGATGAGATCATGGAAGCCCTGTATGAAAATCCATTTCAGCAACATAAAGAGAACTTAGAGGATACTTGTCAAGATGCTTAGGAAAATTTGCAGCAGGATCAAGATCTTAGTACAATGGAAAGTGATGAAAGAGAAGGTATTATTTCAAATCTACTCATAGCAGATGACATTATGTAGGGAAATCAAGTTTCAATTTTATATTGTGATAAAATCAGGTTGTCTATTTTAGATCTAGATTTAGATCGTGATGATGAAGAGTACCTTGTTCTGAATCCCATGAAGGAGAGCTCTGTTGTTGAGATCGTCTGGAAAGAAGAAGACAAAGTTATTGATCCAAGTGTTCTCATTTCATTAGAAAAAAGTCTTCACGAGGAGGTAATCCAGTCCCTTTATGAAAAACACGATGAGATCTTTGTTCATGCAAGTGAAAAATCTTCTTTGGATAACTCAGTGGTAAATGATAGAAGTGTTAGTTTTGAGTTTCAATAACTATCTGAACTTTTCCCTCATATGATTGATGAGTGCGATGACAATTTTATTGCCATGTCATATGAAGATGATCAACAATGTTTTCAAATTTCAGAAGACTAGGGAATTGAGGGCTGTAATTCAGGTTTTTCATGTTTTTAAATGTTATTTCAAGAAGACAATAATTGCTTGAGCAAAAGAAAACAAAAAGTATTATCTCCTCTGTTTGAAGATAAGATAGATCAACTCCTCAAAGGACAAGTTACAGCCCAAGATAATGTAGGTTTGCAGTGTTCACATAGTCAAGAAGGTGTTAATGAAGCTTCTTCCACTTTTGAAAATGATAACAGTATTGAAATTAGATTTATAGATCAATGAATAGATATTGTTTTCCTTCATGAAAATGATAAGGCTGTCATGTTTGATAATCTTGAAGAATGTTTTCTATTTAAGAAAGGCTTAGACTATGAAATTGAGCTTGAGAGAGACAATATGCTAGAATTCGAGTCAGAATTTCTCATGGTCGAGGAATTTACAGCCAACACTCAGATAACAGAAGCTTATACTGCTCTATGCCTTCCTATCAATTAACAACCAATTGTTCTTTCAGATCAAAATGAAGGGAGTACTTGTATTTTTGCTGCTGGATCTCAAGACAAACTAGTGCCTCAGGATTTTCAAGATCCCTTCAGCATTCTTTTGCAAGCATTAGAAAAGATGAACGTTTCCTAGTTCTTTAGCATAAGCCTTGGTTTCAGTTGTTATTGTGAGTTGCCTACATGTACATTCTTCTACCTTCTCGGGAAAAGTGAGAGCAGAATTTCAGTATGTAGCCATCTGCTGGATTGGTTACATTGGAAGGCCCACTTTACATGATTGTACATATTTCATCATTAGGTAGGTGGTTGTCATCATGATTTGAAGCCCTCAAATATCGATGGTTTGCTACCATTAAAAAGCCTTGTAAGTACTTGTTTTATTTAAGTAAGTCTTAAGTCATTTTTTTTAGTTAGTTTCAAGATACTTTCAGTCAATTTGTGTCGTCAAGTCGTCAGTTTTGAGTCATGCATTTCAGTTAGAGTTTTTGAATCCATGCCTAATGGTAAGGCTACTAGGTCTACGGTGTTCTTGGCACCTCCAAAGAGCTAACATCCCCATTGGAGCCAATTTTAGTGTCAGTATTTGAAGCCTTCCACTAGTGATCAAACGTACTCTTACAAAGTGGTCTTAGGGTGTCAAAGTCAAATTTTGTCATTTCAGTGAGTCTTCAAGTAAAATTTGATCACTAGGTCTTAGGTCTAGGATTTGTTTTCCAAGTGTCGATCCATGTCACCGTTCGGTTGAGTGTACCATCATTCAAAAATTTTTCATCATCATTTCAGGTTCCAGTGGGTCATTTTACAGCTTGTTCGTGCTTCAGTTGTACTTGGGTAAGGCCCATTTCCCTCTCCTAGAGTTTTGAAGGTGATTTTTCTTGGATGGCCAAATGATCAACAAAACTTGTGTCCTGATGTTCATACACCTTCCCCTATCCCTAATATACCTTCTTAAACAATTACCATCACTGATATCCCTCAAATTCGTCATTTTCCCACAAACCCTATCTTATTGCTACAGTTTGACAATTTTCTAGGTTAGGCCTGTGCTTTGCCCTTTTGGACCCCTTTCCCTCACTCAATATTTGAAATTACACTTTTCCCTGCTTCCTAACATCCCTCCCTACTTCCCAAAATTTTCTCAATAATTTAGAAGCCCCTCATCCCCTTTATTTCCCTTCATTTCTACAAATCCCCTGTTCCACATATCGGGATAGGTTTTCCTCAAACTATGTTTCTAAGCAGGAAAAGATGAATTTGACAAATGTGAGAGAGGTTTTTGTCCATCCTTGACCCAAGAAGAAAAACCTCTTTCAGTTTTTACATAGATTTCATGGTTTGCGAGAAATGTTGAAAACATCATTGGTCTCAGGAGGATTGATGCACTTCTGGAGTGACATTGAGAAAATGAAGATTTAACCTAGTTGGGATGACCAAATGACTTGCTTGATGAGTCAAATGATAACTAGACAAAGAGATATTTCTAGAGAGCTATCATGAACTTAATTTGGAGTTGAGGAAGACCTTCAAACATCAACTATAATAGCACTCTGCATTTAGGTAGCCTCATTTTGCACATTTTGACCAGTCTTGGGAGATTTGACTTTTGATAGGGAAAATGAACTCCAAATTGAAAAATTCAAGATGTTATGGAAAGTAGACTCAAAAATATTTCCAACGAGCTATCACATGCCCAATTAGGACACCTGGAATGCCTTCAAAAGTTGTCTGCAAAAAGGTGCTATGCATTGGGAGGTTGGCACTGCGCATTGGGCAGGTGTTGCACATCAGAGCCATTTCTCCTTCACAAAATGGAATTGGTGCTGCACATTGGGAAGACACTGTAGATTCGGTGGACTGTGTTGTGCATAGAGATTCCAAGCTTGTAAATCACCCAAAGTCATCCTCCATCACTTCTTTTGCTGCATTCACCTCCCAACAAGTAAGTATCAACATATCTTGAGCTTAAATAGGGTTTTCATGTATGGTTCATGAATTTTGTCTCCTAAAATTCAAACCCCAGTTTGCTTCTATACACTATTTCATACCATTGCAAACCATAATCCCTTGTCCCTTTCCCCAAGTTCGTTTGCCCTAAATCTACCCCTTGATCCCATTTTCCCTAACCTATTTTCCCTAAGAAATTAATCCCTTTATGAAACCCTAAACCCCTCATACATCAAAAATCTAGGTCCTCTATCCATCCCTCACACTCCCCTACCTCACCTCGTCATTATTGTTCCTTTCACAAATATCTTCATACTCATCTTTTTCCCCCATTTATTATCCACCATTCACCATATCATCACCACATCATCCCATAGAGACAAGCATGGAAAGAGACAATGACCCTGATTTTGAGGAGGAAACCCTAAGTGATAGCTCTAGGGAAAGGATCTTGTAGCAGAAGAAACCTCACAAAGGTGGCAGAATTATTAGGGAGGAACCTATCAACATGAGCGAACTACTTTCTTGCCCATTAGCCACCACATGCTTTAGATATCAGTCATGTTTTGAGTTTTTTGATATGGCTTGAAAGAGTTAATATTCACCTTGGGGGGCTTCTAAAGAAAGAAAATAGAGGCAATAAGATGTTGAGGCATATGGCCCACCATTATTTGACCGTGAATAGGATATGCAACAGGAGGATCAAGCACCTTAAGGCAAGATTAAGGAGGGCCTTAAAAGGAAAAAAGATGATAAGCTCAACATTTTGACTGATGTTACTCTAGCCCAACAAAGTAACCCATGAAGTAGCTTTGAACCAAAACTAGGAAAATTTTGAGACAATTTTGTCAATTTCAAAATTTTGAATTATGCAACACAGGAAATTCTAGTGGATGCACAGCGCCACTGGCGTTGCGCATTGAATTGGCACACCCATTTGAAAAATGGCTTGTAGTTCTAGATTCAGCATCAAAATTACATCAATCCCTGAAAGTTGCATCTCATTTGGAGCAAAACTAGGTCTCCTAAAGGGCAAAAAACACTCAAAAAGTGCCCTCTCTGCCACTTTTTGCACCCACAGGAAGCAGTATTGGGAGAATTAATTTTGAAGGGGAAAATGACTTCCAAATCACGAAATTCAAGATGTTTTAGAAACTAGACAGAAATATATTTCCAACAAGCTATCTTGGGCCTGATTTGGTAGAGTGAAAGGCCTCCAAAAGCATGCTTGAAGTGGCGCTACGCACTGGGCAGTTTTTGTCAATTTTGCTCAAAACTCAAAATTTCTCCCAGTTTGACTACAAGTTGACTTTTTCTCTTCTCCTTGGTAAATTTGTGATGGTAAATGATGTAATATGATGTAAATTTTATGAAAAATGACTTGAGGGGATAGATACATCAATGAAAAGTGGTTTAAAACTGAATGTATCAGTTTCCTTGTTTTTAGAGGCAAGCTATTCCGCTACCTATTTTCTTGTTCCTAGTTTAGATGTGGTTGAAACAACTCCTGATCTCTTGGATTCGACCCCTGATGGCTAGATCAAGTGGTTTTCTTGCCTATATTATGTACTTTCTTAGTCATTTGTCAAGGTTGGACTCATTTGGAAGTGGTGCACTCATTGTATACTTGTATCAGCAGTTTGGCAAGGAATAAAACTAGGTTTCACAACTATTTTTGTGGGATTCTTGTGATAATGAGTTTATGTATTGTTTCTTCTTCTGTAATGAGTTATTCTTATGTGTTATATGTCTCCAAATCTCTCTTTTTCTTCTAAACTAAATGAATCAAGATAAATAGACAAAATACACTAATAACAATGCTTTGTCTTGGGAATGCATTTGGTTTTTTATGTTTTCAACAGTTTGAAGAGGACTCATGGTTTCTTCATGCCCTCCTCAGCTCCTCAACAGTCTTAAATCAATCATCTCATCCAATTACTAGTACATAAACACTTATCTATCTCGCCCCACAGAACATGTCTGTATCCCTGATTTAATTTCCCGGACCCAACCTGCCTGCTCCATTGGATCCAGCAACAAAATTTTCAAAATCAACCCAAAAACCCTAAAGCTACTATACCTAGCCTAAAATCCAATTTAGAATCAGTCATCTCAATTGAGATTGACACGAAGAGAGCCCTCTCCTGACTTGGTAGGGCTAGCTACCAGGTTAAGCGTGGTTTGTGGTTATCCTAGGATTGCCTCCCTTTAGCCTGAGGTCGATCTAGGCTCTAACACAACATTATTGATCAGAGGAGAGAATCGATTAAAGTCTATATTATTGGGAGAAAATGATTTCTTTTGAGAATTCATCTTCGTTGGGTGTTGATCTGGTTGACTTCGAATCTCTTTGACAATGAACTAGATTCTCCTGAATGGTTTCATGAAAAACAAGACCGGATTAATGGTGGGAGACCTTTGACTATTAAGAATTTTATCCAAAATCTTAGTACTAACTTGAATTCTCAAGTGTTTATCCTTTTCTTCTAATTTACCTTTTAGAACGTTTACCTCAACCTCCATACTTTGGTATTTCTTTTCCTTTTCAAGATATTGCTTTCTTATTCCTTCTTCAACCTTTCTTCCTTCTTCCATTTTCTCCTTTAAGTTGATAATTTCTTCCTTCATCCCATTATCTTGTTCTTCAAATCCTTGAAGTAGTTCTCCATTTCACTTATTTGACCTTTCAAGATATGCTTTTAGAGAGATAATCACTGCTTCAAGGCTTTCACAATATTGTTTAGATTCTACTACAACATTTACTGATTTAATATGATCCATGTTATCATATGCCTGCAACTTATCTTTAATATTAATAATATTTTTCAAATCAAGATCAAGTTTTCTTCTAAGATTAATAAATTTCTTTATTATGTAATCTTCTGAATCAGTAACATACTTATCTTTTGATGCATTATTATTTTCTTTAGAAATAAGGTTACCTATTGGTTCTTTTGATGAAAAATATTCCTTTGTTCTTCCTTCATGGATTTCTTGTAGCTTATCCCATACTTCCTTTGCAGTTGCATAATGCATAACCCTATTTAATGCTGAATCATGTATGCTATTAATTATTTCACTTAATATCTTACTTCTCTTTTGCACTTCATCATCTGATGGAGGAATTTTGGTGAAGCCATTGCATACTAAATACAAAACATCAAGGTTCATTAGATTAGACTTCATCTTTTCTTTCCATTGTTGATAATTATCATTGCTTAACATAGGTACGCCTTCATTTTCCATTGTTTCTGCCTTGCCTTGTTCTTCTGCTTCTAGCACCAACATTTTTGAATCTGTTTTCTCTTTATATTTCTTACTTTCACTTTTACCCATGATTGCAAGTTCAGCTGATTCAATATCATCTTCACTATCATAATTATTGCATAGACAAGGAAATGGACCACAACTAGAACAAAAACCAACACCTGATAGTTCTTTGTTACTGTCTTCTTCATTCTTAATCAATAGAAAGTGGGGTGCTCCCAAAAATGAACATTTGCTAACATCTATAACTGTCACTGTCAGTACCTTCAAGCTATATTCTTCTTTCCAATCATCCTTGATCCACTCCAATAAGTTAAGCTTCAACTGAAGTGACCTGATCTGATTCCAATTGTTTGGAAAAATACTAGGGGGGTGAATCAATATTTTAAAATTCACTTAAACCTTTCAATTTCTTATTCATATTTCTATATGCTACTGTCATTAAGTAAAATAGCATATGTACACAACTTTGATGAATGAAAACAACGTATATCTAGTTAGCTAACTTTTCATATCTTTCATAATTTGTTCTACTAACCAATATGTCATTACTTCATTATCCTTTAATTGAACATTAACCATGAGCAGTAAGAACATAATAAACCATCACACATAAGCAACACATCAACACATGAGGACACAACTATATTTTTAGGTGGAAATACAATGTGGGAGAAAACCACTGCTATCGTCGTCTCTTTCTTCATATTTTATTATAAAGGAAAGCATATTACAATCTTGTACTATAGCAAACTCATACTAGTATGCAGACACCCACTTGCAGATGGATACAACTTTCACTCGTTCTCCATCGCCCACTAGAAACGAGCTCCAACCCCCTAATCTCATTTACCAGAACCCACTGGAAGGGAGCTCCAACCCCATGATCAGATTCACTAGCTACCACTAGAAGGAATCTTTGAATTCCTCACTGAAGGATCCAAACCTCAGAACATTTGTGGGCCATGTTTCATAATATTTCATACTGGATCCACCTAACCCAAAACATCAAACATGTAGGCCATGTTTCATCATATCTTCAGACTGGACCCACTACCATTATTTAAGCCCAATACCAAAAAATAATATGAAACCAATCACTATATCAAATCACTTAATCTATGAACCAATCAAGTTACTGTATTTATACAATTTCTTACAACTGAATAAAACCAAACCATAACAGACATAAACCATCATATACATCAATATACCAATCCAAAAATTGTTACTCATCACAAAATCCAACTACTGCTACTGCAAAACCCCGATTAACCATATGTGGGAATATATACGCTACTATTCTAAGTCATACCCACATATGTACACTCTTCTCCTTAAGAAGACCTGCATACAAATATCAAAACACTGAACAACTGTATCTAAATCACTGTTGCACTGAATCAATCACCGAATTACATATTGAACCCACCATAGATCGTTGAACTAGATACAAATCATCACACTGTAGAATTATCCCTAGTCAACATATCATTCCATAAACAAGTCAACCCAGCTAGCACTATCAAACACAAATTATCACAAGAGAGACTTCATTGACAGATAATAGGAAAAATAATAGAACTGATCAAACATCATTAACAACTCATACTAAAAAACCATAGCAGATGTACGTGACTCTTATAAATAATATCCACGTATGTATGTGCTTATCATTTACCAGACTTGTGTATAGATCTATCCATACTACAAAATATATACGTGAATACCCTATAGAACATCCATGTTTATGTGACTTATCAGTGTCAAACCCATGTACATATCTGTAATCACTGAGACATACCTTTGCTACAACACAACATCTGTGAAACCCAAATCTCGGCATATAAAATGTTATAGACACACATCATAATATCATCATCACAAATTTATCAAACCATAAAAAAATTATTCAATATGTGGTCAGTTCAGATCTATTATATCTGATCCATTTCCATAATCCCTGGTGCACTCCTAGAAAGTCATTCATAATAATCCATTATATGCACACCCTAACACTTGATCTCCATAACCTTATATAATATAAGCCCTAGCCAATACCTTAGGCAAATCCCTTAGTAATTATGATGGTATTCTTTGATGGGATCAAATATCCATTATCGTTATCATTACTATGGGCTGATACCATGGTAAATGCCCCTAGTATTCCTAATACCATGGTGCGGAAATTGTACATGACTTCTCTTCATCATACTTGCGTATGTACACAACGTCTCTTCACAGGACCCGTGTTTACTTTCCTAAAATTTACCTTTATCATCATTTTGTCTTTGAAATGATATTCCCTTTTCCATTCTCTGTCACATTTGTACCAGCATGTATAATCATCCTGCTACCATCATGTTGACATATTTATCAAGTAGGTTTCCATCAAGGACAACAAATTAGTCATAATTCCAACATTTATCACCTACTTGTTGAAAATCAAAGGTTGACTTCCACCAGTTCTAGCTGAGAAGAGTTACAGTTAGCTATACATGAATATATCAAGCTATTTAAAGGAACATTGAAGAAAGTGTATGAAGAGATGATCACTTTTCATAAGGAAATGGAACTTCTCTATGAAGTTTAGAAAGGATTGTAGGAAAACTTGAGGATCTGAAAGTTAGCTTATACAACTATAGATATGATCCAAGAATGTGGCCCCAAGTATTTAAATGCACCTGCATCATTGGTTAGAAAACATAGGTATAAAGTTGAGATGGATAAAGAAGAGATAAGAATGTATATGCAGACCTAGGACTAGCTTAGCAACCATATAACCTACATTGTGTTAGCATACACATTGTTGCACAAAGGATTGGAAGCCTTGGTGTAAGTACACAAAATACCTTCTATAGGTGCACTTGGGTAGGTGAAACAAAGGAGTACTATCATGCAAGAGATAGAAGAATTCTTAAACCGCATTAGACAAGTGACCACTCGACATGAATTATGAGTGACTACAAAATTTGTTTTTCAATATGTAGTTGAGTTGGTGAAGTTACATATGAAGGAAATCATGTTGTGGAACAATGTACAATCATACTCCAAAATTATATATCCAAAAAATTTGGAGGGAAAGATCATGTACAATCTAGATATACCACAAAAGGTCAGAGACATAACAATAGGATATAGAGGTTGGTACTAATATATCATAATAGAGCTACATGTCACAATCTCGAAATAAAATTTCCCTAATGTAAACACATATATATCTATTTTATTTATGGGTTTTTCCACAGTTTTCTAAAATGTAATTTTCTATTTGAAAATGTAATAAAAAATGTAAAATGTGTGTGGAAGTCCAAAAGTCACATGTGGAACGTGAAGAGTCACTAGGATGTCCAAAGGTCACAGAGGAGCTCAAGGGTCACACGGGAGGTGAAAGGTTGCCCCATTTGTTATAAATGGGCCCTCATGCCTCATGAAAAGGACCTTAGCCTTGGCATATATAGCTAAGAATGGGAGAGAGAGATAATTATTTTTAGGAGTAAGTTGTGGCTTCATGTTCCACTATTGAACAAGTGATACATCCTTGTAATTGTGTATCTTGGCACTTTCACTTAATATTTTGAAGCTCTCAGAGTCGGTCGTATTTTCATGCATGTATTGGAAATGTTGTAAGACTTTTCTTTTGATGTTTGCAGTATATGTTTATGCTTGTATGTACTAAAGAAAATGAACTATTTTTTTGGCTTTAGTATACATCTTAATTGAAACATGCTTCCTCTTTGGTTTTCATGATTATTATTATTTTGAGAACTACTTTTCAAATAAACTAACAATTCCTTCTATGCATGTGCTTATTTATTAGCATGATACAATTATTATTCTTCTAAAGGCACACTTCATTTTACTCCATATGTGAAAGTACTTTATACACATTGCAATTGTATGCTTCATAAAGCTAACATTGCTTTCTTGTCTCAAAATTTATGTGTGTGCTCTCTTATATTGATGATTTCAACCAAGGAAAATATTTAATTTAGAATGGAATTTAGGCCATCATTCTAGATGGGACTTGTTGGAAATAACAATGGGAGAGGGGGGGGGGGGGGTGAATCAATATTAGTCAAGTCAATAATATTTTTATTTTCTTACTCAATTTCATATACGCTACTTCAATGAAGGCAACCCGCGTGTGTACGCAACTATGTTTAAGGAAACAAGCGTATATCCAACAAACTAATGATTTTGTTAATTCATCATATGCTGATATTTAATCTAAGTATCAGTACTTTATTAAACATTAAATAGTAACCATGTGCAGTTAATAATAGAAATAACCATCACACATAAGCATCACACATGAACACCAAGATGTAAGGTGGAAAACCAATGTGGGTAAAAACCACCTACTGTTGTTGTCTCTGTCTTCTTTTAATAATAAGAAAATCTGTTTACAACAATGTACTGGTGCAGATCCATACTAGTACGTAGGCTTCTACTTGTAGAAGGCTACAACCTTCTTTCATCCTCTTGCTTCTACTAGAAAGGGAGCTACAACCCCCTAGCTCTTGTACTATCCGATATATTTACTAGTATGTAGGTGCTGACCTACATAAGGCTACGACCTTCTTTCTTCCTTCAGGTACCACATTTCATAAATTTTCAGACTGGATACTCTTAGAACACAACACCATAATCTGAAGGCCATGTTTCATCCAGTTTTCATACTAGAACCATCAACAACATTGAAGCTCAAAATCAATCACCACTACAATACATCCATCAACTATATCTGCATCAAACAATCACTGAAACACAATCTAAATCAACCAAACTCAATCAATAACTGACAACCTCTGAACCTCTGACACAATTGAATCAATCGTTCATTCATGCTTTAATCAATCAACTGCAACAAATAGACTAGTACATTGTTTTGAGTTACATTATCATTCATAATAAGTTGTCATCTTAAAACCATGCTTAAGATTGTATACGCTATTTGGCAGAAGCCAACCTGCGTGTATATGCAGCTTCCATGAAGAAAACCAGCATGTAGATCTGCAAACACTTTGCTGCACTTCCAGACTTCAGACATAATCATACATAGAGGATAGAACATGTGTTAGTGATCAGACCCATTCATTATCAGATCATATAACGATAATTCATTATGATCCTGATCCATCATTAGATTTCATCCATTAACACTGAAGCTAATCACAATCAACCAATGTGAATATGCAGAATACTGTCACCAGAACACACTACAGAACCCTGAATACTGCAACATCAAAAAGAACCCTTATAGATCATACTTCAGAAGATATACACTACATCCATAAGCTGAACCAGCGTGTATATGCCCTTTTACTAAGGGAAACCAACGTACATATTTGCAAATTCCATCTTGTGAGGTATACGCTACTTCTGTATGCTAAATCGGTGTGTATACGCTGTTTTGCCAAAGCCAACCTGCGTACAGATCTGGAAATGCTAACTTAAAGTATCACAACTATTTCAGACTTCATTCATACCTAGATCATCACATTTACATAATAAAACTTGCATCAGCATTCAGATCTAGAATGTTCAAGATCAAACCATATAATGATAATACATTTAAAGCCTTAGGATCCCGATCCATCATCCATATAGGTGCATCCTTAGTTCAGATCAAGTAAAGCGTCACAAACCCATAACCTACATGCTTCATCTCATACTTCATTAGATATTCATTTTTTGCACACTTTCACTTTGGCCTAATGATCTTCTTCTACTTTTATAATCTTAGGCCTTACTCAATACCATGGTCCAAAACCACTTAAAAGCAATACGTTGGACCAAATACCTGGGGTCAACAATTCAGTCAAGATACCTTGGATCAATACCACGGGTCAAAATACTAGGGACCAAAAAAAAGTTTTCCAACATGTACACGCTTTTCTTTGCGTGAAAGTGTGTGTATACGCATACACGCCTTCTGGACTGCAAACGTGTGTGTATACGCAGCTTGGTCAAGGGGAACCTGCGTATATCTCTTTTCCTTAATTTTGAGAGCCTGAATTGTGATCTGTCGTATGAGTGAGTTTCCATCAAGGAAAACATTTGTGTCATAGCACCAAACCTGTGTCATAATGCCAACAATCTCTCCCTTTGGACTTGATGGCAACAACCACACCAAGTCACTCTCCCCCTTTGACATCAAGGGCAAAGGGCAGACCACGATATTTTCTCCCTTGATATACATTTGGTTGTCCATACTCCCCCTGAATACATGTTGAAATCTCTAATTGAGCTCCCCCTCTATAGATGCCGAGATGTACCAATCCGTCCATGCTCCCCTTGAGCACATGTAGAGTCTGCAAATATTTTCAAGAAAATGACTCTATAACTCAACTATGTGAGTTTGACCTTTCTATCACCAATGATTCATACACACATTCATTCTCCCAACCAAGTGGGGATATACCAGATACCAGTTGTTTATAGATGACTGAAATATTACATCGTATTCCCATGCATAGTGGGGGTACAAATTACATCATATGACCAAAAGGGATTCATCAAAAGACTACAATAGATAGAGACAACTATTACATCATGGGTCTTGATATGATCTTTACATCGAATGATATACATGATATTTATAATAGAGACCAAATATCTAATCAAGACCATGATAGTCATCAGCAACTATCATACACAATGTATGATCTACTCCATAAGCATTTGTCAACAGCATCCAGACCAGCAACTTGTATATGTCCATTAGTGTAGCTATCATCAACCTGAGGCAAGGTATGTCTGCATATAGATATCAACTCATCCTCTTGATCTTGAGCATTATCATAACCTTCCATGAATCAATTCTGCATATGTCATACAAAATTATTCACATTATATCATATGTGAAAAACACCATAGTCATCACATCATCATCAAGATCTGCATGATCTTTTATTCCATCCATGTATCATCACTCGGGAACATCCCACATCTAATAAGCATCAATCAACATATGTGAGTATCAACCTATCATCATATAGGTAAGAACTCATCATCATCATGTCTTCAAATAGCTATGTCTTCATGTGACCTGTAATAACTCCATTATCTTGGCCCACCAACAATGCAACTTTGAGTAATCATCCATGTATCCAACATACTGTATATAGCACTATGTATCTAGCAAACTTTGAGCTCAAGATCTTTTGTCAATACTTGATATCATCAACAGCAATAATCCTCAACCATGTGAGAGCCAAGAACTATAGGAATCCTCTCCTTATCCTTATGAAGATCACCATGTAAGCAACATATATGCATCATCAGAGAATCATCCAAAAATCTTATCTGAACACCAACTATGTGACCCCAAGAATCATATGAGATTTTTTCATGGGCAACTCATAACCATATCATAGCAAGATGTATCATTTAGCCATATAAGTATCATCATCATTGATTAGGTACTAAATACTTATAAACATAATGCCAACAATGCTTTATTAGAAGCATAGCATGTTCTCCCCTTGAACCTGTTCCATCTATTCACTGTCAGATCTGATCATGCATATATCAGCAAGAAGTATGAAGGCATCGTCATCAATCAGATATACATCAAGTTAACTTGTGAGGATCAAAAACAACAAAAACATCTTATGAGTATCAATCATTTCCACATATTATCAATAGATTGTAACCATCATCAAACAGAATAAATAATTGACTGAACCATATCAGACCCTCTGTCCCATTGCTTTTCCTCAAATTAATATATACGCAACTATTGAGTGTCTAACTCGCTTATATACGCAAGTTCTCTTTATGAAACTTTAATATGAGATTTAGAACACTGAAGTTTCACACTTTCAGCTCCCTCTAAGTCTGTCATGTCTGTACATTATGTTGTGACACATCTTTACTGTACTTCTTTCTTCTTCCATATCTTCAAATGTGATGATGTTTTCTCCTTTTGGTGTGGTGCCCATACTTTGTTCCTGCATTCCTTTGCTATATGTCCAAGCTTGTTACATGCATAACATCTCATATGTTTCATATTCCTTCTATAGTAGTCAATGGCTTTGTGACCAAACATATTGCAAGCAAAACAATATCCCTTAAAGTACTTGGAACGTGATGATCTTTCTGTGTGATGGTCAAGTGAACTATTCTTCTTCTGCAATTGGCTCAACCTGATGTTGCTCTTCCTTTTTAAGATACTGCTTCTTCATGGTTCCTTCAGCTTTTCTTCCTTCTTCTAAATGATGTCTTAATTCCAGAACTTCATTTTCTTGCTTTTCAAGAGCTTGGAGTAGTTATTTTTCCTGCTTATTTGATTCTTCAAGATCTTCTTTTAGCGAGAGGATCAAGCTTCAAGACTTTCATAGTAACTGGATCTATCTTTGAGTTTCTTTATTGTTGTGCTCCTTTAATTTACTTCATTTCTTAATGATGTCACTTCATCCTATAGCTTCTAACATTGATCTTCCTTTTCCTTGAATTGCTTCCTTATCTTGTTTCCTTCCTCTAGTTGAGCCTTTAGTTTGGTAGCTTCTTCTTTGGAGGCACATTCCCTTTGTCCAATAGATCTTGTTGATCTCTACTTTTGTCTGTAAGCCTTTTGGGTTCTTCCTCTATTTGATATCTTTCTTTCTCACCCATAAGAGCAAATTCAGTTGTTTCGCTATCACTTTCATCATCTTCAAATGGATGGAGAAATGTATCACCATAGGATAAAAAATTCATACTTGATAGTTCTTTTGCTTGTTCATCTTCATTTTGAGGTGATTCTGAATCTGAGGTGGTGCTTCCACATATTCCCCAATCGATTCTCCCACTGTCATAGTTCCTCTGAGATGTCTTCTTTTTCTGAGGGGATTTCTTCTTTAGCTTCTTTCCTATTGTTCTACGGATCTGCTTCCAAAGGACCTGCTCTGATACCAATTGTTGGAAATAATACTGAGAGGGGGGGGGGGGTGAATCAATATTAGTCAAGTCAAGAATCTTTTTCTTTTCTTACTCAATTTCATATACGCTACTTCAATGAAGGCAACCCATATGTGTACGCAACTGTGTTTAAGGAAACAAGCATATATCCAACAAACTAATGAATCTGTTAATTCATCATATGTTGATATTTAATCTGAGTATCACTACTATATTAAACATTAAATAGTAACCATGTGCAGTTAATAATAGAAAGAACCATCACACATAAGCATCACACATGAACACCAAGATGTAAGGTGGAAACCCAATGTGGGTAAAAACCACCTGCTGTTGTCGTCTCTGTCTTCTTTTAATAATAAGAAAATCTGTTTACAATAATGAACTAGTGCAGACTCATACCAGTATGCAAGTTTCTACCTACAGAAGCTACAAACTTCTTTCGTTCTCCAACTTCTACTAGAAAGGGAGCTGCAACCCCCTAGCTCTTGTACTAGCCGATATATTTACTAGTATGTAGGTGCTGACCTATAGAAGGCTACGACCTTCTTTCTTCCTCCAGGTACCACGTTTCATAAATTTTCAGACTGGATAGTCTTGGAACACAACACCATAATCTGAAGGCCACGTTTCATCCAATTTTCATACTGGACCCATCAACAACATTGAGGCTCAAAATCAATCACCACTACAATACATCCATCAACTATATCTGCATCAACCAATCACTGAAACTCAATTTGAATCAACCAAACTCAATCAATAATTGACAACCTCTAAACTTATGACACAACTGAATCAATCATTCATTCCAGCTTTAATCAATCAACTGCAACAGATAGACCCGTACATTTTTCTGAGTTACATTATCGTTCACAATTAGTTGTCTATTAAAACCATGCTTAAGATTGTATACGCTTTTTGGTAGAAGCCAACTTGCATGTATCCGCAGCTTCCCTGAAGAAAACCAGCGTGTAGATCTACACATACTTTTCCGCACTTCCAGAATTTAGACATAATCATACATAGAGGATAGAACATGTGTTAGCGATCAGACCCATTCATTATCAGATCATATAACGATAAGTCATTATGATCCTAATCCATCATTAGATTTCATCCATTAACACTGAAGCTAATCACAATCAACTAATGTGAATATGCAGAATACTGTCACCAGAAAACAATCACCAGAACACACTGCAGAACCCTGAATACTGCAACATCAAACAAAACCCTTATAGATCATACTTCAGAAGATATATGCTACATCCATAAGCCGAACCAGTGTGTATACGCCCTTTTACTAAGGGAAACCAACGTACAAATCTACAAATTCCATCCTGCGAGGTATACGCTACTTCTGTATGCTAAATCGGTGTGTATACGCTGTTTTGCCAAAGCCAACCTATGTACAGATCCGGAAATGCTAACTTAAAGCATCACAACTATTTAAAACTTCATTCATACCCAGATCATCACATTTACATAATAAAACATGCGTAAGTATTCAAATCTAGAATGTTCAATATCAAACCACATAATGATAATACATTTCAAGCCTTAGGATCCTGATCCATCATCCATATAGGTGCATCCTTAGTTCAGATCAAGTAAAGCATCACAAACTCGTAACCTGAATGCTTCATCTCATACTTCATTAGATATTCATTTCTTGCACACTTTCACTTTGGCCTACTGATCTTCTTCTACTTTTATAGTCTTAGGCCTTACTCAATATCGTGGTCCAAAACCACTTAGAAGCAATACCTTGGACCAAATACCTGGGGTCAACACTTCGGTTAAGATACCTTGGATCAATACCATGGGTCAAAATACCAGGGAGCAAATACCACGGACCAAAAACAAGTTTTCCAGCATGTACATGCTTTTATTTGCATGAAAGTGTGTGTATATGCATACGTGCCTTCTAGACTGCAAACCCGCGTGTATACGCGGCTTGGTCAAGGGGAACTTGCGTATATCTCTTTTCCTTCATTTTGAGAGCCTAAACTGTGATCTGTCATCTAAGTGAGTTGCCATCAAGGACAACACCTATGTCATAGCACCAAACCTATGTCATAATGCCAACAGGACTCCTACTCCAAACAATATAGAGTCTAATTGGGACTTTACACTGGGGAGAACCCCTTGTGTTGGAGGAAATTTTGGCACTGTCAACATTTTGGCACTAGAATGAGGGCCACTGGTGTATGGATGGTCCCTCATCACATCCACATCTTCAAAATTCATTTCAAGGAAGAAATTGTTCGATTCCAACTCCATCACACATACCTAAGAAGGAAGAATCATCCCCTCATGGTTCGGAACCTTCTTACGAGGTTATTTATGAATAAATTCAAGAGATATGTCCTATCCCTCGTTAGTTTTCAAGAGTACTTGGATTAATCCCTGTTTCATACATTCTTCCCCACAAGTGATCAAAGATAGAGTATGCCCTTGGTGGTGTGTTAGTCTCTTTGGCCCAAGACTTGGTTAATGCTTCCCTTTACAATTTAGCTAACTCACTATTGGGCCTAAGAATTATCCTTAAAATACATCCACTTTCACTCCATTCACAAATTTTCTCACCTCTGTTCCACCATCATGTCACCACATCAGCTTCACTTTCATCATTAAATGGGTTACCATTGTGTTTTTCAAAACATTATTAATTCTTAGTATTTTTAAGTGAATTTGTGGTTAAACTTTAGAAAATAATATCCATATACTATACTTAACAATTAGAATGAGTTTTTTGACATGTGTAGGTACAAAGGAAGCTTCCAAGGCATCTGTATGTGGCACTCTATGTTCAAATTCGAATTTGAGGAGATCATGGACCTCATGGAGGAGATCATGGAGGATAGGGTTATGTGTCACCATTGGTTGAGAAATCTATGGATAAAAGGAGGGAATAGTGGGTCTAAATTTATGAGTTTGTTATCATAGCTTTTGTATAAATAGGAGTGTTATCTCCTTCATTTGTAATCTTAATTTTTAGAATATTAGAACATAGTCCTTCATTGTAATCTAGTAATGTTAATCTAGATAGAATTTAGAATAGTTTTGGTTAGGATCATATGAGCTTATAGCCATTGTACTTTGAAAATCATGAGGAATAGAATGGAGCTTCTTTGATCCTATACATTTGACTTATCTTTTGGTGTTCTTGTGAATCCTTGGAAGGATCCCCATTGCCTAGCACATACACTTTTGTTTTGGTAAGCTTTTATTTTATGTTTGTGAATTTCATTAGATTAAATTATTAGGTTCATATGTTTGAAATATTAATGAATGACTTTTTGTAAGAAAGTATTAATGTTTCCTTTAATGAATCCGATTTTTTATTTAATGTTTGATTTCATTAGTTTAATTTTCTGATTTATATGCTTCAGATATAAATGAATAGTCTCTTGTAAGAGAGCTTCAATATTTCATGCAATCAACTAGAATTATGAGCTTTAATTTCATTAGTTTAAATAGTTGATTAGAAATATTAATGAACAGTCTCCTGTAATGGGGCTTTAATATTTCTTCACCTAGCTTAGTTTAGTTTGTCTCTGAGTCCATATATATTGGATGATCCTCGAAGTTTACTTACCCGGATTGATAGTAAATGAAACTCTAATTTGCATCTGCATTTTAGACCTAAAATTTTGGCGCCGTTGCCGGGGAGGATGATTTGGAGATAGACTTAGGAACTAACTTGTGAAACCTGGTGACAACAGGATCTTCATAAAGGAGTTCAAGTTTGAGCATTTTTTATTCTCATACTCAGTTAGTTTTAAATTCAGTCTTTTTAAAACCCACTATTTCTTACTAATCCATCTACGGATGAGAAAATTAAAAATGTTGAACAGGTACTTCTTGGAGAGAAAGAACAATATTGAAGATTGGTTTCAAAAGAACATTGTGCCAACTCCAAGAATAATATAGGTTACTCACATACTTGAAAATAATCAGGTAAAAACTTTAAATCTAGATGTGAGCATTTTTGAATTTCTAGTCTGTAGATGGCTTCACTAGGAGCATTCTTTTACCTAGGAAATAAATAAAAAAATAAATAAATAAATCTTTCAAGTTAAAGGTAGAATAGATTAGAAAAAATAAAATGAGATCTCATAAAGTTTTCCTTTAGTCTTGTTTTAAAAAAATAAAAATAATAAAAAATTCATCCACATTTCTCATGAATAAATTTAAGTAAGAGCCACTTCATCCATGCTAACCTGCAAAAATAAAAATAAAAAACAAATCAATAGGTTAGTATGCTTTCTTCATGCACTTTGAGCGATCAGGAAGATCATAAAATCTCTTGATTTATTTTCAAAATTAAATAAAAATCTCTTGCTAGGAATTTGCACAAAACATTAAAACTACAAGCATTATAAGAAATCAAATCATATTTTTTAAGAAATTCTTTATTTTTGATTTCAAAATTAAATCTGTAGTTTTGTGATTAGATAATTGTGTTGAACACTTAGGTAGTCGATCATAAGGTAACACCTTTGCAGTTTCTGTCAATGTTAACACTGTTAGCTGCTTCAATTTGAGCACTTGGTCAGGTTCTAATGATGGAAGATGAGCAGCATTACTTTTGTAATCAGTCCATGTGCCATGTGCAAACAGGCAAAGCAGATCCAAAAATTTAGAAAACTCAGTTCCCTGAAGCTCCAAAATATTCGGTACCAAGAGAATTTTAGAGAAAGCGAACAATGATGAATGCGCAATTGCATTTTGGATTAATTTGATGACTGCATCCGCTCCTTGACAAGAAATACAAGGAGTGCATCCATATTCTTAAACATCACAGTTACCTTCAAGTTCATATTTTTCTGCCTGCTCGACAGCTTTCGATGCACTTTCCCTTTCAGCAAAGTCAACAAATCCAAACTCTCTTTTGCTTTGTCCAGGCTTTGGAGCTGGTAGAACAACTTTAGTGATTTCCCCATGACACTTGAAAAGTTCTTTCAACTGCTCTTGTGTCACATTCTCAGGCAAGTTACTCATGTAAATAGCCTTAACCTGAGGAAGGACTTTAATTTTGTCAAAGGTATAATCACTTGATACAATAAGCATGCAAATCACTACAAACTCGACAACAAATGACTGGTTAACTTAGTCTATCTCATAGGTTATTTTCATGTGTATAAATACAAGCATTAAAAGTCAACACAAATTTACAAATACATCAGCTATAGAAATAAATTAATTCAACATCACTGTATACAAATTCTACCATATAATGGACCAAAGATTCGCTAATAAAATCAAATTACTATAGAGATACTTATAGTAATTGGGAAAATACAAACAGAAAAATAGTTGCATATCCAACCTTTAGTGAACCAATCTACAACTAAAGGAGTTATCATACCTCTGTTATCTCAGGTGTATTCTTTGGATCAGCCCATCAACCAATATCTAAAATAATTTGGTCAAACTACATTCAACAACGTTCCGACAATATCTACAACACTGGTTATTCGCCTTTCTAAGAGAACTACAGATCATTTTGTAGTTATCCTGTTATCGTATCTCTTATCCTTAGATGAAACGGTTTTGAACTCTAATTTGTGTATTAGACCACCATAAAATTTGGATTGCTAGTGAGCCAGCATGGTTATAAAACATGAAGCCATACTCTGTATCAGGACACGCACACATGGAGGGGGCACATCTGGATTGATATATTAGGGAGATAGATTCTTGGCAGATTGTTTGCAGGAAAAAAACTGAATGGCTGCAACTGTCTCTCCATTAAAAGCATTTTTTTTCACACGTAGTTTTCCAAATAAGGCTCCAAAGAACCCCAAATATCTCCCAAACAATTACAAATTGGAACAAAACGTTTTTGGGTTTTATAACTGACCCTGTTCTGAGAAAAACCCACGTTTTATTTTTTAGAAATTCATTTTTATTTGGCAATCAATCGAGTTTTAAAATGATGTGTCAAAATTGATACGCGTTTCTGGAAAATTGCTTTGATGAAAAACGTTTTCCATCTTGAACTAGCAGCCAAATAATCTTTTCCAATCACCTGAGGTTTCAGAAGTGGGAAATGTTGGCAGTGAAGCTGCTGCAGGAATATTACAATAGGCAATTGTCAGCTGGATAATTTCTCTTTAAATCTTGCAATAATGAAATGCAACTCCATCACATCACTTGGGAATACCTGAAGCACAAGTAGACAAGGATGACAGAGAAGATGACGAAGGCCACGAAGCATCAATATTATCACTCAAGTCACAGGTAAAGCTAACAACAATATGATAATCAAATACAACGTCTGTCGGTAGAATTCACAATAAACAACTTGAATATGTTGAAAAACAGTAAAGCCACATTGTCACAGAAAATTTAAGAGAAATTTAAACTATAGATAAACCATGTCAAGCTCATTCTAGAAGGTTATAACCAAACATTCTTCATAGCAAATTCAGATCTTGTTACAAAAATCAAAAGATAGATCATGCATTTCATGCCTTAACAAAAGAAAGCCACAATGTGTAGTATACTTAGGGGGTACAGAGGGAGGTACCCAAGAGAATAATGTAATAATGGGATGCGCCATAGTAATAAATAAAGTGGTTAACCCGTATCATGTAAGGGACCACAAGTAGTTAACAATAATGTAATAAACCCATGGTATTAGATAGATGGTATTGAGGGAACCATGGTAACGACCCATGGTATTGTATGTATAAGACCTATATAGAAGCTAGAGACTCCCCATTGAGAGATGTCAAGGATTATTGTATGAATAGGCATATGGCTTGTGGAGTGTTCTCCTTCCTTGAGTGAATGTATGGTGTTGCCCTACCTTAAGGGTTTGATCAATAAAGAAGCATTTCTATCTATATTCAGATCTTGTCATTTTTGATGATTATTTACATTTATCGGGTATATTGGTATCATATCATATATTTTTAGGTCAGATCCATTACAAGTGGTATTAGAGCACTTTATTGGGCAAAGTAGAATATTTTTATTTTTATTTTTTGTAGAAAATTTTTGGGGCGGCGAGTTTGTAGATTAGATCTGTATGTTTTGGTGCAAAATCTTTAGAATATAATTGTAGATCTGGGTTGTTTGTGAAAAAAATACCCAATTTAAAAAAAATAAAAAATAATCGGTCGAATCAGAGTCTGGATGAGGGAGATATCGTTGATTTAAAAATCAGCTGTGTTGTAGACATTTTTCGGGGCGATGAGTTTTCATATCATATCTGTATGTTATGGGTCAACATTTTCAAAATCTAATCACAGATCTGGGTTCTTTGAAAAAAAATATCCAATTTCAAAAAAAAATTAGTTAAATTGGAGTCCAGATGAGGGAGATATCACTGATTTAAATTAAGCTCTTTTCTCAGAAATTTTTGTGACGGCGAGACAGTTGCAGCGCGAATCGAAAATTCTAGTGCCTAGATCGATATTTCGAGTACATGGGAAGATGCAGAATGGTTGTTCCATTTCCGAAAATAGGTTATAACAGGGATTTTGAGCAATATTGATTAAATTGTGGCCATTTTAAATTTTCGCCAAGTAAGTGATTTTTTTCAAAGCCCTCTTCATGGCGGTTCTATATTTTATAGGAAAAGATAATGGTCCTACTATTGAAGAATTCATAGAAAAACAAAAGTCATTATGGGAAAAACAGTGGAAAAGTTTCATATGGCCTGTTTTGAAAGATGAAGCTGCCATATGGTGGAACTCCCTTGATGACAAGAAGTTGGACAAACTTTTAGATGAAGAATTTGAAAAAGTCCTTTTAGACAAATGGTATCATGCTAGAAAATAGGAGAATGAGACATGTAAGGGGTTATTTTCTACTAGTATCTCCTTATTGCAGTTTCAAGGATGTGTTCAGAAGGAGAAGAACATTGTGTCTATAAATCCTAGTTGCAAGCAAAATCTTATAAATGACAATTTGGCAAAAAAATTGCAAGTTCTAGCAAAATAAATAGAGCACACACAAGTTAATAATGAGGAGGTGCAAGTTTATAAAGATTTGAAGATTTCTATGGACAAGTATGTATTGAATTCTGATTTTTTTGCTTCATATATGGTTAATGTGGATGTTGTTTTGGGATACTCTTGGATGGAATCGGTGGGTACTATCAATATTAATGTGCAGAAGAAATTCCTGAAGCTCTGGTATAAAAAGAAGAAAATTACATTACAGGATATTTCCATCAATAAATAGGTAGAGTCCAAGGAAGCTGAAGCAGAAGATGTTCCAGGGACTGACACATTAGATGATGAGCCCTTGATGGTCGACAACCAAACACAAACATCAAACCAGGTACGAGAAAAGCAAGTAGAGTCCAAGAAGGCTGATGCAGAAAATGTTACAGGTACAAATACATTAGATGAGGAATCCATGGTTGAAGTAATATTGGAAGATAAGCAACAACAACAGATGCCTAAACATGTACCAGATACTAATCAGGATCCATTAGGTGGTGAATTAAAGAAAGATACACTGTTGGTTAAAACTTTAGCATATCACCACCCACATCACCTTGCAAGAAAACAACCAACACGATGGCAAGAAATTAGCCACAAGGACAACAACCCCCGCATGACAGATAGAGAGGGGCGATGATCCACCTACTACACATCAACACAGAAGAGCCGCAAGGGTCAATTTCCATCTCAAGTGAGTGAGACACCAGCTAGATCGAGGGCTCACCTTTCTCTTGGATGGCTAGATGCACGTGGATGGTACCAATGCACTACTCTTTTGAGTAGATCTTATTATTTGTGTTCTTCTTATGTTTCGAGGATGAAACATGTTTAACAGAGGTCTAATGTAGTATACCTAGGGGGTATAGAGGGAGGTATCGAAGAGAATAATGTAATAATGGGATGGACCATAGTAATAATTAAAGTGGTTAACCCGTATCATGTAAGGGACCACAAGTAGTTATCAATAATATAATAATGTAGGTTTTAACCCCATACAGAAATTACCTACATATGAATTCTAAAACACAGAAAATAAATAATGCGAGAGAAAAACACAAAACAAATATACATAGAGATTTCCCTTGGATCCCAAAACCGAGACTACCAGCTTGATTTTTCATTATGTTCCTTTCAATGTTATAATACATATTTATACATGCCGAAACATCCAATACCATGGACCGAAAACCATCGTGTCCAATACCATGGACCGAAAAACCATTGCGTCCAAAAAACATGTGTGAAAATCATGCACAAAACCATAGGTGGGTCCGCCCAACCTAATATAGAGTCCAAAACCAAAATTTTCTGGGGTGTTGCCCCAGACCCCATAAAGTGGGGTTACAAGTGCCCCTTAAACCCCCTGTTAACTACATGGAAAGAATATAACACAACCCAACATTCTCTGACTTGTTGTTTTCTTTCCAAAAGGGGCCACAAGAGAGCTTAGTAATTTTTCCTACCCTGAAATGCCCATTGTCTCTCTACACCAAGAGAACCTCTCAGAGCTCACAGATTTTGTTAATGCATCTGCAGTATTCTTCAAAGTGTCCACCTTTACCAGCAACACCTTTTTGTCTTCTATCATATCCCTAAAAAAGTGATACTGAACATCAATGTGATTTGTCTTTGAATAATATGCGGGGTTCATTGCCAAGAAAATTGCACTTTGGCTATCACAGTCTATCTTTATAGCTTCCTGTACTAACCCCATACTTGAACACAATCTTTGCAACCAAACTGCTCCCTTACTTGCATGAGTGGTTGCCATGTATTCTGCCTCTGTAGTTGATAGTGCCACTATAGATTGTTTCTTACTCATCCAACTGATTGCAACTCCAAATAGGTTAAACACATACCCACTTGTAGATCTTCTTTGATCTAGATCTCCAGCCCAGTCTGCATCAACAAAACCATGAATATCCAACACTTTGTCCAATCCTGGTCTTCCTTGGTAGCACAGACCATAATCACTAGTGCCACACAAACACCTGAAAACCCGCTTCACTACTGTCCAATGCTCATTTCTTGGTTTTGACATAAACCTGCTCAACACTCCCATTGCATGTGCAATGTTTGGTCTAGTACAGACCATTGCATAAATCAAGCTACCAACTACACTTGCATATGGAACACGAGACATGTCCTCTTCCTCTTCTTGTGTCTTGGGACATTGTTTAGCAGATAACCTCACACCTATGGGAATAGGAACCTTCACCAGTTTACTATCCTACATATTAAACCTCTGTAGTATTGTCTCGAGATACTTCCTCTGGTTTAACTAGAGCTTCCTCTTTGCCCTATCTCTTTTAATTTCCATGCCCAAAATATAGTTTGCAGCACCAAGATCTTTCATGTTGAATTTGGAGGACAATTAGGTCTTCAAATCCTGGATAACTTCTTTTTCATTTCCAACTAACAACATATCATCCACATACAAGACCAGATAAATAACACGGTCACCAATTAATTTAAAATACACACAATGATCTGCTTTTCTTCCGGTGAAGTCAAGTCCCCATATAAATGTATCAAATTTCCGATACCAAATCCTTGGTGACTGTTTTAACCCATACATAGACTTCTTTAACTTGCATACCAGTTCTTTCTTACCCTTCGCTGCAAAACCTTCAGGTTGCTTCATGTAGATTTCCTCTTCCAGATCCCCATGAAGAAATGTTGTCTTTACATCCATTTGTTCTACCCCAAAATCAAAAGCAACAACAACGGATAAGAGTAATCTAATAGAAGTTACCTTGGCAACAGGAAAAAAAATAACACCAAAATCAATTCCCGACACTTGGGAATAACCTTTTGCTACCAACCAAGCTTTGTATTTCTCCACTTTTCCTTCTGCATTTGTTTTCTTTTTGAACACCCATTTGCTACCAAGGGGTTTCCTTCCAACCAGCAACTCCACCAGATCCCAAGGCTCATTTTTGTGCAAAGATGACATTTCGTCAACCATGGCTTCTTTCCAGAGTTTTTCATCCTCTGAATCTACTGCTTCCTTCACAGTTCTGGGATCATCATCAGTAACAGACAAAGAAAAATTTGAACAGAAAGCAGATGGACTATACCTTTTTGGCTGCCTTCTTTCTCAAACTGATCTTCTCACAGCCGGAGTTTGTGGCTCTTCATCTTCTGATTCCTCCTGTGTTGTAGAGTCTTATTCTTTCTCCTTTAGCTCAAACTCTATCTTCTTAGGTTCCTTTGGTTGGAATTCATGTTTAATAACATCTTTCACCTCTCTGAACACCACATCTCGGTTGTACATAACCTTCCTTGTTACTGGGTTCCAAAGTTTATAGCCCTTTAAACCATCCTTATACCCAATAAAGATGCACTTTTCAGATTTATTGTCCAACTTTGTTCTTTTCTCCTTTGGAACATGTACATATGCATCACATCAAAATACCCTCAGATGTGAAAGAGAGGGTTTCTTACCAGTCCATAAATCTTGTGGAGTTTTATCCTCCAACGCTGATGAAGGTGACCTATTGACCAGGTAACATGAGGTATCCACCGCCTCTGCCCAGAATTCCTGTCCTAACCCGGCACCACTAAGCATGCTTCTTTCCCTTTCCATCAACGTCTTGTTCATTCTTTCTGCAACTCCATTTTGATGAGGTGTATATGGAGTAGTGTTTTGCTGTGCTATACCACACTTCTTGCAGAATTCTTCAAATTCCTTACTGCAAAACTCTCTACCATTATTTGTCCTCAGCACCTTTATCTTCCTCTCTGTCTGGTTTTCCACTAGAGCCTTAAATTCTTTAAGCCTATAAAAGACTTCAGATTTCTTCTTAAGGAAATATATCCATGTATTCCTTGAGAAGTCATCTATAAATGATACATAGTACACAGACTTACCAAGTGATGGAACCTTCATAGGTCCAAACAAATCACTGTGCACAAGTTCTAATATCTGTTTCGCCCTCTTACTACCAGAGGGGAAACTCACCTGACTCTGCTTTCCATATACACAAGTTTCACAGAAATCAAAATCCAGAGAGCTATTACTCATACCTTCTACCATACCTTTACCATGAAGTATCTGAAGGCCCTTTTCTCCAATATGTCCAAGCCTTTAATACCACAGCATGGTCTTCTCTCCAGAGACCACTAGATTTTTTGCTCCACTTTCACGAACCACAAAACTATTGCACCCATCAATAACAATGCTACCTTGTAGCTTGTACAAATTTCCAATCTGAACTCCCTGCATCAATACCAGTGCTCCCTGAACCATCTTGCAGGTATCCTTCTCGAACACTGTTTTTACACCTGCATCATCCAGCTTGCTAACATAAATGAGATTTCTAGCTAATGCAGGAATATGCAGAACACCTAGAAGTGTTCTAACCCTTCCACCTTGCAGCTTCAACTTTACTTTTCCACGACCAATGATTCTAGCCTTCCTGTTATCCCCTAAGAAGACATCACCACCATCATATTTCTCATATTCATAGAACCACTCTCTATGGCGAGTGAAGTGAAAGGATGCACCTGAGTCAATCAACCATGTTTCATGATCCACATGTGTACTTGAAGAAGCCAAGTACACATCCCCACCTTCATCTGAGGTGGTTTTTGCCTCTGCAGAAGGACCCTGATCAGATCCCTTTCCTTTGTCAGGAGCTTTAGATTTATAGTCCCTTTTGAAGTGGCCTTCCTTTCTGCATTTCCAGCACACCACCTTTACAGGTTTTCCTGGAGATTTAGATCTTCCTCTAGATTTAGATCTCTCACTCGATGACTTATTTTTGTTTCTGTTTTGGGACCGTCCTCGTATAGACAAGGCATCACCATTTTGGTTCTCCATATTTTTTCGTCTCATCTCCTTCGTCAGCAAGGCTGGGACTATTTCATCAAACTACAAGGCAGTTGCATTGCTACCTATTGCAATAACCAGACTATCCCACGAATCTAGTAGAGAACACAACAAACTGATACACTTATCTTCATCTAAAATTTTAATATCAACAAATGCTAACTGACTTACCATAGTATTAAATGCATTCAGATGCTCTGTCACCAAGTCTCCATCTTTCATCCTCAGGTTATACAACTTTTTCTAGAGGAACAATTTATTCACCAGAGACTTAGATTGGTACAAAGTCCCTACCTTTTCCCACAAAGCCTTTGCTGTAGCTTCCCTTGATACATTCAGCAATACTAAATCTGAGACACACAATCATATTGTGCTCTTTGCCTTCCGATCCAACTTTTTCCATTCTTCATTGGACACTCCCATTAGTTTAGTACTTGGATCTACCACGATCCACTGATCTTATCCACCAACAGATCCTCCATCTTGAGTTTCCATAACTCAAAAATTTGACCATTAAATTTCTCAATCTCTATCTTTCCACTACTCACCATCTTCTTTCGCCACCAGAATCGATCTCGCAGATCTCCCATTGAACAGGGTCTACCACAGGGCCGAGCGAAACCCCTCAGCAACAAAGGTGTCCCCTTGAAGCCAAAATTGCTCTGATACCAAATGTAGGTTTTAACCTCGTACATAAATTACCTGCATATGAATTCTAAAACACATAAAATAAATAATGCGAGAGTAGAGCACATAAAACACATATACACAGAGATTTTCCCCTGGATCCCAGAACCGAGACTACCAGCTTGATTTTTCATTATGTTTCTTTCAATGTTATAATACATATTTATACATGCCGAAGCATCCAATACCATGGAATGAAAACCATTCCATCCAATACCATGGACTGAAAAACCATCGCGTCCAAAAAGCATGTGCGAAAACCATGCACAAAACCATATGTGGGTCCACCCAACCTAACATAGGGTCCAAAACGAAAATTTTCCAGGGTGCTGCCCTAGACCCCATAAAGTGGGGTTACGAGTGCCCATCAAACCCCCTATTAACTATGTGGAAAGAATATAACACAACCCACAAATAAGCCCATGGTATTAGACAGATGGTATTGAGGGAACCATGGTAATGACCCATGGTATTGTATGTATGAGGCCTATATAAAGGCTAGAGACTCCCCATTGAGAGATGTCAAGGATTATTGTATGAATAGGCATATGGCTTGTGGAGTGTTCTCCTTTCTTGAGTGAATGTATGGTGTTGCCCTACCTTAAGGGTTTGATCAATAAAGAATCATTTCTATCTATATTCAGATCTTGTTATTTTTGATGATTATTTACATTTATTGGGTATATTGGTATCATATCATATATTTTTAGGTTAGATCCATTACACAATGGAATAGGGAGTTGATTTACTGTTCATGGTTATTTTTATTAAAAATAGATTGTTATTAACATCATGAATTGGACTAAAATTATGCTTTTGATATTCCTTAATTTGTTTAATTTTGGCATATAATTTTGCATAAGAATCAGGAAGGGAATGGCCATCTCTTCTTGAACAAATTTATGTTCTTTATGCCAAGTTTTTTCTTAAGCAGGTTTCGTATGATCAACTGATCATTAAGGAGATTAAATTGTGACGAAAATTGGTCTTCAAAAGACTATTTTCATGAAAACTTCTAAAAAACAAGACCATGATCATAAGAACGACATTTCCAGAAAATTACAAGTTCTTGTAACTTCTTGTAAGGGTTTAATGGTTTGATATGTTGCATGACAGATTAGCAAATTCGAAGACTTGGGGGTTGTTCCTAAATGTACAAGGATGGTGAAATACCTATCCACACTTGAATTTGACATCTACAAGTGGCTGGTCAACGCTGGTAAAAAACAACTATTTTAGTGGAAAGTCCAGATTTGCTATTTTTGAGATTTTGCAGGCCATAATTCACTTTTTTTCCCCAGCAAGAGTCATTATCCATTTCTCATTATCCACATACACTTCATTACATTTTCTTCAATCCTAACCCACCAATAAAAGCATCGAAGCTCATTTACAAGCTTTTTGTTCCACGTTAAATATTCATTGTCAGTTTCCTTTTTCCTACCCTTGCAAATAAAACCTTGCTTCCATACTCCATTGAGTCCATAGTCCTTGAGTCTAAATATTTTTCTAAAAACACCTTGAAGCTTGCATGCCTTAAGGGCAAGCTAGCATGCCGATAACAAAGGGAATACATCAATGTCCCTTGTTCATCGGATCTCCTGAGTATTCGATGACAACAAATTCATTCATACTTACACAGATGTGTTAAGGGCATCTTGACTCTCATCCACACCAAAGATGGGATCTCTCATGTTGACTAGTGGCATCCATTAATGGCCACTAGATTAACAATTTATTGTTATGTTCGACACCGAAACATTTATTCACATGACAAGAATTGTGTCAACGAGGGTTGAAGACTTGAAGATCCATCATTTTGTAGCAGAGGAAGCAGATTAACTTTCATTACTTTTTAGTTTTAGATGTAAATTACTTGAGGACAAGTCAACAAATAATGCTGGGGGAAGTGTAAATTCTAAATTTTTTATACCTTCCAAGCCTTATACATTTTCAATGGCATTCAACAACAGATTCTGAACATTCAACAGAAGATCCTTAAATTTTGTATACCTTCCAAGCCTTATACATTTTCAGTCGCATTCAGCAACAGATTCTGAACATTCAATAGAAGATCCAACAGCAGATTTAGCAGCAAATGCAACAATAATAAAAGATTCACTTTTTCGACTTCATCCACCATTTTCACAGCCAAGTGAAGAAGAATATGATCATAATTTTGCAGCCACACATGCACAACTCTCATCCATTTTTGAAAGGGTAAGTTGAGGTATGATATTTTCTAACTTTTAACCACTTAATTCCTTGAAAGCTAGAATGATAATTTTTGGAAAAACTTCCTTTCCTCGTTTCATAAAATTTCGAAAACCATCAGTTTTGGGGGGGGGGGGGGTGGGATAAATTTACATTCATACTTTGTCACATTCATATTTTTACATATTCATATATCACATTCTAAAACCCACATACGTTCAAAATATATTCACCATTACATGAGCATATAAATGGCTTTGTAAAAAGTACTTAAAAGCTTATTGGATGCAACACAATCATGGTTGTTACACAAGAACCAACCATGATGCATTCCAACAAAAATAATTTGCAATAAAAATCAAGTTATCATTATGCAAAGTTCATACATTAAAATTGAAGGCAACAAACAAAATAAGGTTGAAACACAAGAACCAACCAAGTTGCAATTCATCAAAAACACTTTGCAAAAGTTAAGTAAATGATATCATGCAAAGTTTAAGCCAAAGCTCAAGTATCAAAAAGTAATGTATAGATTTCATGAGGACATGTAATACCTTCAGTTTGGGGGTATGTTGGGCCTAAGAATTATCCTTAAAATACATCCACTTTCACTCCATGCACACATTTTCTCACCTCTATTCCCCCACCATGTGTTGGCATTATGATTCAGGTGTTGTACTTGATGGCAAACTCTTTCAGATGGTAAATCAAGAAGGACGCAGGAAATTTTGTTCAGCAAGTGCGTCCCCGCAGGTATTCCATACAGAACCCGCGTCCAGGGACGCTGGCCAGCCGTTCAGAAGGTGCGTCCGCCCAGTGCACACATTTCAAGGTAGAGAAAAGCTCGTGGGGGCTTCTTGTGTGGTATCTAGCCGACGGTTGCGTGTTTCTTTGGTGTCGGCTCGTGGTATTGTTCCACGCTTTGGGGAGAAGCTTGCCTATATAAAGCAAAGGAGTTCATTTGGATTATGCATCATCTTGGTTGATCATCTCTTGGTGTGATCTAGTCCATATCTTTAAGGGTAAATCTTCTAATGGACTACGATCTATATGGCGCATGATCAGATCTGTGGATCTGAGTGTTTGGGTTGGTTCTGAAGTCCTCTTATCTTCTATATCTAAAAGGACGCAGATTCAGTGAAGGGAAAGTGCGCCGGGACGCAGTACAGTAAAGGATCAGGTGCGTCTCTGAAGCGAAGGACGCGGCGCGACTGTGGTATTGGGTGCGTCTCTGAAGCAAAAGACGCGGCGCGATAGTGTTGATGTGTGCGTCGGTCGCAGACAAGAAAAAGTAACAGTGCGTCTGCACGCAGAACAGCATAAGGTATACTGCGTCCAGTCGCAGGCCACAGAAAGAAAATATGCGTCCCTGTCTCAAGATGATCTGTTAACTGTATATTTCTGTTCATAAGGTGTTCTAGGTTGTTTCTGTAATTACTGATCTGATATCTGTAGTAGACTGTATCTGTTGTATACTTGTTGATCATTTTGAAAAAGAAGTAGGGGGTTGTAGCTCCCTTCCAGGAGAAGTCTGGAAAACAAGAAAGAGTTGTAGCTCTTTGCAGGTTGCAGCCTGCGTGCTGGTAAAGGACTGCACCAGTACAAAATCATTGTAAAAAGAATTTCTTGAAAGAAGATAGAGACATTATTGCAGCAGGTGGTTTTTCTCCCGCATTGGGTTTCCACCTTACATCTTGTGTTCTTTGGTGTGACTATCTATTTTCTTTATTCATGCTCATTGTTTTATGGTACTGATATGCAAGAATATTTCAAAAGATCAAATAAGGAAGATTTGGTAAATTGCTAGATAATACTGATTCCCCCCCCCCCCCCTCAGTATTATTTCCAACAATTGGTATCAGAGCAGGTCCTTCAGAACAGCTTGATCGCTTGAAGGTAGATCGTTCATCATGAGCAACTACGAGAGAGAAGCATCAATCAGGCCACCCGTCTTCGATGGAACAAACTTCAATTATTGGAAGGTAAGAGTTACTGCATATCTTCAATCTCTTGGTACAGAAGTTTGGAACATTGTAGAATCAGGCTATGCCTTTCCTTCAGTTACTCCTACAGATCCAGCTGAGAAAAAGCAGTATGAAACAAATGCAAAAGCAGTCAGTACTCTATTAGGAAGTATATCTCAAACAGAGTTCATGAAGGTCATGCACTTCAAATCAGCAAAAGAGATATGGGACAAAATGATCACTAGCTATGAAGGAGATGAACAGGTAAAAGAAGCTAAACTTCAAACTCTCAGGATTCAATATGAGACTCTCAAGATGTATAATGATGAAAGTGTGGCTAATTATTTTCTTCGAGTAGATGAGATTGTTAATTGTATGAAAAATTTGGGTGAAGAAATAAAAGAGACTATAGTAGTTCAAAAGATTCTAAGATCTTTATCTCCCAAGTTTGAATCTAAAGTATCTGTAGTAGAAGAAAAGGAAAATCTCCGTGTTCTCACTATGTCTCAGCTGCATGGAATTCTAACTGCTTATGAAATGAGAAAGGGAGGTCCATCAGACAGAAGGGAAGCTGCTTTTAAAGCATCAGGCAAAGAAGATCACTATGAAGCATGTCATGTTCCAGAAGAAGAGGAAGAAGAATCAAACTTTGTCAGAAATCTTCAAAGGGGTTCTGGAAGGTTCAGAGGAAAGCTACCTTTCAAATGTTTTGCTTGTGGAAGAGTAGGTCATTATGCTGCAAAATGCTCTTATAAGGATAAAGGAAAGGAACCAGTTAGATGGAACAAGAAACAGGGTACAAATAAGAAAAGCTACTACACCCATGAAGATAGCGATGACTTATCAAACAGTGATGAAGATGAACAAGGTAACAAATATAGATTGTTAATGGCATTTGAAGATGATAATTATGAGGATGCTATAGATGTGGATAACCTTTATGATGAAATTACTAGACTCAAGAGATGTATAGAAGAAAAGAACATGATTATTGATACTCTACAATTTCAGATTGATGAAAAGGAAAAACATCTTGAAAAATTAGAAGGTGAAATTGTTGGTCTTAGAAAAGAAATTGAGAAAACAAAAACTATTAATCTCAAGTTTGTCAAAGGATCTGAAACGTTGAATGAGATTATCAGTGTGCAGCGATCTCCTCTAAATAAGACAGGTCTGGGCTACAATGGAGAAACTTCTCAAGCTTCCACTTCAAAAAGTTATCTTGATGCAGCAAGAAGAAATGAGCAAGAACACAAGGAAGATCATCAGGTAAAGCAGGGACAAACTTCAAACTATCAGGGGCAATCCAGCTTAAGGGTGAACAAAAGCCACAACCAGCCACAGGTAAAACCTTCTCAATTTGGTTCAAGAATAGATGAAAATAGAAATTACAATCAGTCGGCTGGTAGATTCAATAATCGCAGAAACTTCTTCAATGGACAATGCTTTTCTTGCCATAACTTTGGTCACAAAGCAGCCCAATGTGTTGCGTATAAAACAATCATGACTAGGGAAGCTCAAAAACAAAGAAGCATGACAGGGAATACAAAAAGGACCTATAACAATTTTTCAGCTCTTGAAAATGAAGTTGAATGCTCTATTTGCAATAATTTTGGACATGAAGATGTTGAATGTAGAAGCAGGTTTCCGGAAAGAAAGGTACAAGAACAAAAAAGGGAACAAACCTCAGGCACCAAAACATGGAAAATAAAGGAACCTCAAACAGAAAGATGTGGGATAGCATTCTATGCAGAAGGACAAGAAAATCTATGGTACATTGACAGTGGATGTTCAAAGCACATGACAGGTGATAAAGAAAAACTTGAATCTTATTCTAATTTAGAAAAGGGAAAGAAAGTCTCTTTTGGAAATGATACTCCTGCAACTATAAAAGGAAAAGGTATTGCTCCTTTAAAAGAAGATGTTAAGGCTGGAAATGTTTTGTTTGTTGATGGACTAAAGCATAATCTTCTAAGTGTAAGCCAGATGTGTGATCAAAGAACCGAGGTTATATTCAGATCAAATGGATGTCTTGTTCGTGATCTTGATACAGGTAAAACAGTTCTCAAAGGAAAAAGAACTTCAAATAATCTATACATTTTTGATGAAGAACAACAACAATGCTATTTAAGCAAGGATGAAGAGCACTGGTTATGGCATCGAAGATTGGGACATCTAAGCTTCTCACAAATAAGGAAAGCTTGCAAATATCAGGCAGTTCGCGATCTTCCAGATATCAAAATTCCTGACAACACCATGTGCAGATCATGTCAGTTTGGAAAACAGACTAGAACTAACTTTCCAGAGAAAGAAGGATCAGCCAGTATGCCTCTTGAGCTAGTACATACAGATGTATGTGGACCATTCAGAAAAAGAACACCTAGAGGAGAGGAATACTTGATATTATTTATTGACGATTTCTCCAGGTTTGTTTGGTTAGGACTTATGAAGCACAAAGATGAAGCTTTCGAAAAATTCAAATCCTTCAAAGCCTTGGCTGAAAATGAATCAGGTCACAAGATTAAGTGCCTCAGATCCGACAGAGGTGGAGAATTTACTTCAAATGAATTTTTCGATTTCTGTGATGAACATGGAATAAGGAGAGAATTTTCTACAGCTAGAACTCCTCAGCAAAATGGAGTAGTGGAAAGAATGAACAGAACAGTCCAGCAAATGGCTCGTGCTATGCTTGATGAATCAGGAACTCCTGCAACCTTCTGGGGTGAAGCTGCACATGCGGCAGTTATTATTCTCAACAAGACAAATGTCCGAGTGAACAGCACTCAAACTCCTCATGAGCTCTGGAGTGGTAAAACTCCTTCAGTAAAGCACTTCAAAATCTTTGGGAGCAAATGCTATATCAAAAATATTGAGGAGCAGCTTGGCAAACTTGATCCTAGAGCAGATGAAGGAATTCTTCTTGGCTACTCTCCACATAGCAAAGCATACAAATGCTACAATAAAAGACTTGGCAGAATTGTTGAAAGCATTGATGTAGTGGTTGATGAGAAAGGATACATTCCTAGGCAAATACATCGTGAAGACATTGAAGAAGATGAAAGCTACCCTCAAAGACAGAATGATGAAGAAGAAGAACCGCAAGAACAATTTCAAGACGGACCTCACGAAGAAGCAGAAGAAAGAACAAGAATAGAAGAAAAGACTCCATCCAGATATGTTCAAAAGAACCATCCAGAATCTCAGATCATGGGACAAAAGGAAGCAGGTATACAAACTAGAAGAACAGTTGCAGAAGCTTCAAGTTATTTGGCATTACTCTCCTCTACTGAACCACAAAATGTGAAAGAAGCATGCAAAGATGAATGTTGGGTGAAAGCAATGGATGAAGAACTTGAGCAAATCGAAAAGAACAATACTTGGGAGCTGGTTCCTAGACCAAAGGATAAGAATGTTATCGGAACAAAATGGGTTTTCAAAAATAAATTGAATGAAAATGGAGAAGTAATTAGAAACAAAGCCAGACTTGTTTGTAAAGGGTATGCACAGCAAGAAGGAATAGACTTTGAAGAAACTTTTGCTCCTGTTGCAAGACTTGAGGCCATCCGAATGTTTCTTGCTCTCTCAAGTTGTCAGAACTTCAAAGTATTTCAAATGGATGTGAAATCAGCTTTTCTGAATGGAGACTTGGATGAAGAAGTGTACATTGAACAGCCAGATGGTTTCATTCTTGGAAACGATCCAAATCTTGTATGCCGATTAAAAAAGGCTCTCTATGGTCTCAAACAAGCTCCAAGGGCTTGGTACTACCGGTTGGACAAATATCTTCATCAACAAGGTTTTTCAAAAGGTTCAGCAGATAGCAATCTTTATATAAAAGTTGAAAATGACAAATTACTAATACTTGTTGTGTATGTAGATGACATTATTTTTGGCAGTAATGAAGAAGCTATGAGTCAAAGCTTTGCCTCAGTCATGCAGAAAGAATTTGAGATGTCCTTGCTAGGAGAACTGACATACTTTCTTGGTTTGCAAATCCAACAAAAGAAAGGAGGAATCCTTTTATCTCAAACCAAGTATCTCAAGCAGATTTTGAAGAAATATGGCATGGAAGATGCAAAACCAGTATGTACACCCATGGTTACAGGATGTAGTCTCAGTGCAAATGACGAATCTGCAGCAGTTCATCAACCAACCTACAGATCTATGATTGGAAGTCTACTATATTTGACAGGTACCCGACCAGACATCATGCATGTAGTTGGAATAGTTGGAAGGTTTCAGGCAAATCCAAAGGAGACTCATCTTCAAGCAGTAAAGAGAATCTTCAAATATCTTCAAGGGACTCAAAATTATGGCCTATGGTATCCTAGAGATACAGATCTCACTCTTCATGCTTATACAGATGCAGATTGGGCCGGAAGCGTGGATGACAGGAAAAGCACAAGTGGTGGTGCATTCTTTATGGGTTCTAGACTGGTATCTTGGTTCAGCAAGAAACAGAGTTCAATTGCCTTGTCTACAGCTGAAGCGGAATATGTTGCGGCTGCATCTTGTTGCACCCAACTTCTTTGGATGATGCAGACTTTGCAGGATTATCAAATCACTTGTACACCTCCTATTCCTATCTTATGTGACAACACAAGTGCAATCAGCATCTCAAAGAATCCGGTTATGCATTCAAAAACCAAGCACATACCAATCAAGTACCATTTTCTCCGGGAACAAGTACTTGAACAGAAGGTCAAGTTGGAGTATGTTCCTTCTAAGGAACAAGTTGCTGATATTTTCACCAAACCGTTGCCCAGGGACACTTTTGAATACCTCAGGCAAAAGCTGGGGGTTGTTGATGCATCATCTCACTGTTGACCATCTTCCTATTGATGGTATAGGCTCAGGGGGAGCACATAATGCATTGTTGGCATTATGGAGAAGGAGATCTTGGAAATAGCTGCAATATGTCTCTGTCTCCTTCATGATGGATTTCTGGTTACAAATCTGGAGAAGCATGAGCATAGGGGGAGCATACCCTTTGCTCTTGATGTCAAAGGGGGAGAATGATGAAGCTGAAGATTATGTGGTTGCCATCAAGTCCAAAGGGGGAGTTTGTTGGCATTATGATTCAGGTGTTGTACTTGATGGCAAACTCTTTCAGATGGTAAATCAAGAAGGACGCAGGAAATTTTGTTCAGCAAGTGCGTCCCCGCAGGTATTCCATACAGAACCCGCGTCCAGGGACGCTGGCCAGCCGTTCAGAAGGTGCGTCCGCCCAGTGCACACATTTCAAGGTAGAGAAAAGCTCGTGGGGGCTTCTTGTGTGGTATCTAGCCGACGGTTGCGTGTTTCTTTGGTGTCGGCTCGTGGTATTGTTCCACGCTTTGGGGAGAAGCTTGCCTATATAAAGCAAAGGAGTTCATTTGGATTATGCATCATCTTGGTTGATCATCTCTTGGTGTGATCTAGTCCATATCTTTAAGGGTAAATCTTCTAATGGACTACGATCTATATGGCGCATGATCAGATCTGTGGATCTGAGTGTTTGGGTTGGTTCTGAAGTCCTCTTATCTTCTATATCTAAAAGGACGCAGATTCAGTGAAGGGAAAGTGCGCCGGGACGCAGTACAGTAAAGGATCAGGTGCGTCTCTGAAGCGAAGGACGCGGCGCGACTGTGGTATTGGGTGCGTCTCTGAAGCAAAAGACGCGGCGCGATAGTGTTGATGTGTGCGTCGGTCGCAGACAAGAAAAAGTAACAGTGCGTCTGCACGCAGAACAGCATAAGGTATACTGCGTCCAGTCGCAGGCCACAGAAAGAAAATATGCGTCCCTGTCTCAAGATGATCTGTTAACTGTATATTTCTGTTCATAAGGTGTTCTGGGTTGTTTCTGTAATTACTGATCTGATATCTGTAGTAGACTGTATCTGTTGTATACTTGTTGATCATTTTGAAAAAGAAGTAGGGGGTTGTAGCTCCCTTCCAGGAGAAGTCTGGAAAACAAGAAAGAGTTGTAGCTCTTTGCAGGTTGCAGCCTGCGTGCTGGTAAAGGACTGCACCAGTACAAAATCATTGTAAAAAGAATTTCTTGAAAGAAGATAGAGACATTATTGCAGCAGGTGGTTTTTCTCCCGCATTGGGTTTCCACCTTACATCTTGTGTTCTTTGGTGTGACTATCTATTTTCTTTATTCATGCTCATTGTTTTATGGTACTGATATGCAAGAATATTTCAAAAGATCAAATAAGGAAGATTTGGTAAATTGCTAGATAATACTGATTCCCCCCCCCCCCTCAGTATTATTTCCAACACCATGTTACCACATCAACTTCACTTTCATCATTAAATGGGTTACCATTGTGTTTTCCAAAACATTATTAATTCTTAGTATTTTTAAGTGAAATTGTGGTTAAAATATAGAATATAATATCCATATACTTATACCTAACAATTAGAATGATTTTGTTGACATGTGTAGGTACAAAGGAAGCTTCCAAGGCATCTGTATGTGGCACTCTATGCTCAAATTCGAATTTGAGGAGATCATGGACCTCATGGAGAAGATCATAGACCTCATGGAGGAGATCATGGAGGATAGGTTTATGTGTACCATTGGTTGAGAAATATATGGATCAAAGGATGGAATAGTGGGTCTACATTTATGAGTTTGTTATCATAGCTTTTGTATAAATAGGAGTGTTATCTCCTTCATTTGTAATCTTAATCTTAATTTTTAGAATCTTAGAACCTAGTCCTTCATTGTAATCTAGTAATGCTAATCTAGATAGAATTTAAAATAGTTTTGGTTAGGATCATATGAGCTTATAGCCATTGTACTTTGAAAATCATGATGAATAAAATGGATCTTCTTTGATCCTCTACATTTGAATTATCTTTTGGTGTGCTTGTGAATCCTTAGAAGTATCCCCATTGACTAGCAAGTACACTTTTGTTTTGGTAAGCTTTTATTTTATGTTTGTGAATTTAATTAGATTAAATTATTAGGTTCATATGTTTGGAATATTAATGAATGACCTTTCGTAAGAAAGTATTAATGTTTCCGTCAATGAATCTGATTTGTTATTTAATGTTTGATTTTATTAGTTTAAGTTTCTAATTTATATGCTTGAGATATAAACAAATAGTTTCTTGTAAGAGAGCTTTAATATTTCATGCAATCAATCAGAATTATAAGCTTTAATTTCATTATTTTAAATAGTTGATTAGAAATATTAATGAACAGTCTCTTGTAAGGGAGCTTTAATATTGCTTCACCTAGCTTAGTTTAGTTCGTCTCGGAGTCCATATATATTGGATGATCCTCGAAGTTTACTTACTCGGATTGATTATAAATGAAACTCTAATTTGCATCCTCATTTTAGACCCAACACTCACTTGCAAAAATATTAAATTAAGGGAATGACACACCACTTAACATTGTAAATCTAGAAGGTGACAAAGAGAACATTCATATTCCGGATAGCAAAGACCCAAGTGATAATGAAAAATTCAATGGTGATGAGAATCTAAATAATGAAGAGGAAGAGTCTTTTAAATTAGATAGTCACGAGGAGGAGAATAACATAGTCATGGTTGATGATTAGTTGGATTAGATGGCTCAAGGGAACCTTTCTCTTCTGGGTCAACTTCATTGCCTACCTAAACACCCAAAGAAGCTTTTGAAAAAGTATGATCCTGACAAGGCAACGAACACCAAAGACCATATCCATTATTTCTACTTGCACTTAAGAATTTTAGAGGTTTGCCATGATGATGTCACGTACAAATTATTCCCTTACATTCTTGAAGGCAGGGAATCAGCATGGTACCACATCCTTATAGTAAATTCAATCCATAATTTAAGGGAGTTTAAGAAGCTCTTATTAGAGAAATTTGTTGATGGAAATACCCCTACAATGTTATTGAAGGAACTTGCAATATAAAGATGCAAAACAAAGAAAAGGTAAAATAATTTAATAAAAAATCCACTTGCATCTTCAAATTTTTTCCCATAAATGTCTAGCTACACGATTCTATCACTAAGGATTATTACACTTTTTCATTACCAACAAACATTTCTATATTTGTGAAAAGAGTTGAAAAATAAACATTGGTTGAAAATTTTGTGGAAGCTATTACTGTCAAAAATGACTTGAGATCTATTGGAGTTATTACCAATCAAGAAGACTCTAAAGATACTGGAAAGAAGCCTCAAGCCTCTTCAAGAAAAAAAAAGGAAAAGGATTCATTTGATATGGAGAGCTTGACTGTTTCCTTAAAGAAATTGACCAATGAAGTCTCCAAATTGAAGAGGAAGTCAAGAAAGGCATCATTCAGTAACAAGTTCTTTAAGAATTTTTTCAAAAGGAATACCAATCAACCAACCAAGTCTACTCATATTTCTAATGTGGAATTCAATTTCGAAGACGTCGGCATGGATACTTATTGTACATTTAATTCGGAAGCTCATTCTGAAAATACCTTATCACAATGGATACACAATATGATGACTAATTTTTTAGAATGAAAAGCTACAGGAGAACATCTTGAGCAGAAGAAGGAAGCTAATGACATATCCTCATCAAAGGATAATGCAAGAGTTGGTGATTCAATCTTTGCTTTTGATATCATTTTGAAAAATAAAAAATAGGGTGCTAGTGAAGTCACAGTTGGTGAAGCTCCTTTGAAACAACCATCTAATCCATATAACCTTACAAGTAAAGGACAAGTTCCTGAGCTAGAAGTGGATAAGAAAAGGAAGAAATTCCTGAGGAAGATTTTACCTCCCAATAATCCAACTCAGAGTTCCCATTCTAAACCTAGAAGCTATCAACCTTCTGAAAACACTTCTAGGAATACTAAGGGAAAGTGTGTCACTCCTAAGGAATTATATAAGACTTATACACCCACTACGTCAATACAAATTACTAAATATGAATATATAACATGTGATATTGAGTGAAATATTATTAAATGTATGAATAAATATCACACCAATATTTCCATCTACGAGCTAGCAAAGTTAGTAGGCCAACGAGAATTGATCATCAAGGCTTTTGCATCAAAACCTCCATCAGAAAAAATAACCACTACTTCCAAAGCTTCATCTGGTAAGTCCAATACTATCCTTGAATATGTTGTCAACACTACTAATATTAATGAAAAATATTCTTGCCCTCCTTTCTTGTTAACATTTGAAATTTTTAACTATAATGTCTGTAATTGTCTTATCGATTTTGAGACATCTACAAATGTGATGCCTTTTTTTGTCACTAAGAAATTTAATGCAAAATGGTAAAAGAAAAATTTCAAAATTATTCAATTAGACATATCACAAGTTCTAGTTATTGGTGAACTCAATAATTTCATTATTAAATTATATTCTGATCATAGAGTTCATCAATGCATTGACATTATTATTATGGAAATTTCAGAGGCCTATGGTTTAATATTAAGTAGGGATTGGTCCAACAAGTTACAAGGTTATTTTTCCATAGACTGGTCACATTTTTGGTTTCCTTACAAGGGAAAGAACAATTAGATACGAGTTGATAGTGAATCCTTAATGAAGTACATTGTTACATAGCTAGAAGCGCATAATGAGTCATTTAGTTTTGCTCAAGAGATTTTCAGAATTTTTTTCTAGAAACTAACCTTGGATTTTATCTTGCACAACCATCTTTAGTACCAACAGATACCTAGTTGGAACTCCTTCTTAAAATTCCAACTGGCGATAATGACCACTTTATGATAGACGTAAATATTGCTAGTGTAGAAACTAACCTAGTTGCTACTAACATTTGGATTTTTTACTTTGATGGATCTAAGACATAGGATGGCATCATAGATGGTTGCATTATGCTTAAGCCTCAAAAGAATAAGTATTTTATTTGATACTTCTTGGAGTTTGAGTGCACAAATAACATTGCAGAATATGATGTACTCATGTTTGGATTGAGGAAGGCCATTGACCTCAAGGTGGAGACATTAAAGGTAATAGGTGATTCATATATCATCACATGTTAGATAGATAACACCATACATTATGTTTCACATAATCTCAAAAACTATCAACAAGAGGTATGGATGTTAATTTCTTCATTTCAAGGTTTTAGCATTAAATATGTTCCTAGGATTAATAATGCAACCATAGACACTTTTGCAAATGTAGTTGTTAGGTTATCTTCGCTTAGAGAGGGTTTAATGTTGAAATTATTTATAAGCCATTTATCCTGGATGACGTAACTAATTTTGATGTATTTAATGATGACCAACAGATACTTGACTTTATGAAAAATGTTGATGTATTTAAACATGCAACAATTGATGAAAATGAGCATGGCAAGTCTTTGAAAGAATGAGCTAAATCACTTAGTAGAAATCCCATGCCTAAGGGCATGGTGTCGTCAGAAAAGCTCAATGACTTACACAACCACTTTAGAGGACAAATAAAGACAAAGACCCAAAATTATACATTGTTTCATGAACAGATTAACTTGAGAACTAAATAATATCTTAATTATGTTAATCTCAGTACATGTTGTTCTCCTCAAGAACAACAAGCTTTCATCTTCCTATTCAAACAGTACCAAGATGTATTCACATGGAATTACAATGATTTGAAAGCTTATGATATGTGAATCATCCAACATGTGATACAAATAAAATGTGGGGCTAAGCCATTCCAACAGAAATTGAGGAAAGTTCATCCCACACTTGAACCCCTAATACAAAAGGAACTGAACAAGTTGCTAGATGCCCATATAATTTTCAAAGTTTGTCATTCCACTTGGGTATCAAATTTGGTCCCAATTAGGAAGAAGTATGGTGGAATACATTTATGTGTCAACTTTTGAAATCCAAATCAGACTTCTGACGAAGACAACTACCCCATGCCATCTATGGAGGAAATTCTGCAAATAGTCTTAGGATTCAAAATGCTCTCGCTATTTGATGGATTTTCAGGGTATAGCCAAGTACTAGTAGAAAAGCATGATAGGTTAAAAAGAACATCTAGAACAAAGTGGGGTACATTTTAATTTAGGTGAATGCCATTTCGGCTAATAAATGTGGCTGAAAATTTTCAATGGGACATGGACATTTCCTTTTGAGAATTAATTAGTTAGACTATTGTTGTATGTTTGGATGATATTACAATTTTCTCCAAGAAAAGATATGATCATATTCGTCATCTAAAACAAATTGTTGAGCGATGTAGAAGTTAGGGTATATCATTGAACCAGAAGAAAAGCATCTTTGGAGTGTTCGATGGAAACCTTTTAGGGCACATCATAACAAAGAGCGACATCAAATTGGACCCAAAACGGGTCAAAACTATTGTTCAGATCCCTTATTCCATAAATACGAAAGCTTTGCAATCCTTCTTGGGAAAGATAAATTTCCTTCAAAAATTTATCTTTGACTATGCACAAATTTTCAAGCCTTATATGATTAAGAAGGACACAACATATAAATGGGATCATACAGAAAAAAAATGCTTTCACCCAGATCAAGAAAGTGATAGCTGAGGCCTCGACATTGTACAATACATACTTCAACAAATATTTCTTGTTATACACCTTCACCTCTGATACTTTGATCATAGCCATTTTAACTCAGAAAGATAGTCAAGACAATGAATGGTCGAACTGGTTTATGATTTCAATGCTACAAGGATCAGAATTAAACTATCCTACCATAGAAAAACATAATTGTGTAGTCTATAATGCGGTGAAACATTTTGGGCCTTATCTTCTTAAAAGACATGTTATCATATTTGTTCCACACCCAATGGTCAAATCATTGTTTGTACAACAATATTTGGGGTAACAAAGAGCGAACTAGACGACGAGTTTATAAGAGTATGATTTAGAATTTGAGCCAATTCACACAATTAAATACCATGGTTTCTGCCAGATTGCTGCAAAAGTGGTTAACTCACCAAAAGAGGACACATCTACCTGGGAACAAGAAATAGACATGTATAAAATTGATCAAGCTACCACAACAAATGAAACCTCGTCCAAATACATTGACATATGACAATATATGGAACAAGGCACCTTGCCCTCACATCTCTTAACAAAATAGAAAAGGGCAATTCATATTAAGGAATTATCTTATTAGATCGTTCATGGTGTGATTTTTCAAAAGAAACATAATGATGTCTTGCTCAGATGTTTAGAATCTCCAGTTTTGGAAATGGTTTTGAAAGATACTTCATGACAAACCAGCTAGTGGGCATTACCTGAGTGATATCACAATGCATAAAGTGATGTGGGATGGATATTACTGGCCAACACTATTCAGATATTCACATGCCTATGCTCGCAAATGTCATGTTTGCCAAAGATAAGATGGTCATGAAAAGAGGTCAACTACCCCATTACAACTGATTGCCATTGAAGAACCATTCCAATAATGGGGATTATATTTCTTTGGAGAAATATTCCCACATTCATCAAAGCAACATCAATGTACATTAATTGCTACATATTATTTCACCCGATGGGTTGAGGCTGTTCCACTTAAAAAAGTGAATGATTAGTAGGTCATCCGCTTCATCAACTAGAACATCATTACCACATTTGATGTTCCTATATTAGTTGTATTTGATAATGAAACTTATTTTTCCTCATTGAAACTTTATGATTTTGCATTGGAAAATAGTATTGCATTGAAGAATTCATCTAATTGCTATCCTCAGGGAAACAATTTGGTTGAATTGATGAAAAATGATATAATTTGAATCATTAAAAAAAACCATTTTTAGTGAGCAAAGGAACTGGAACAACGCTTTGATGAATACCTTATGGGCTAACCGAGTAACCCCTAAGATCTCTCTAAAAACTTCATCATACTTCCTTGTGTATGGAAAAGAAGCTATCCTACCTCTTAACCTATACCTCCTAGCCTTATAACTATCTCATGAGTCTAGAGGTAAACTGTGTCCAACTGTTCACAGTAGGATTGATACCCTCCTCAAATTAGAGGAAGAAATGCATAAAACTAAGGAGAAGTTTGTTGTGCATTAGAAACATATCAAACATTGGTTTTATAAAAACTATGCAGGTGATAAATAATTTGGTGTGGGAGATTTAGTCTTGAAATGGGACAAAGCCCATGAAGAAAATGGAAAACACGTAAAGTTTCAATCCTTGTGGATTTGATAATTCATAATACAAGAGAAACTTGGCCATCATACTTATTGTCTCCAATCTTTAAACAGGAGGAATGAATCTCTTCTCATTAATGACAAATACTTGAAACATTACTTTAGTAGAAACCCTAGGCTATGTTTCTTTCCATGTACATAGTACTCTCCTTTCTTTCCTTTTGTTGTTATTTCTTGTTTACGTCATGTCATGTCTCTTTCGTTTCCTAGTATATGTTTTCTTGATTGCTGTACATAAATAAGATCTTGTGTGAAAGATGTTTCGTTCATCTTTAAGTTAGTGTGGAAAATGTTTAAAAGGGAATTATGACATCTGATAATGCTTGGGTAAATTTTGATCTCCTTCGTTGTTTGGGCCTAAATATATCTAAGAGGTCGATGATGTTCAAATGGAAAATATGACTCATTCTGAATGAAAGCCTTAGTAGATCTATGATGTATGTATCCATTATAGGATATTCAATGTTCCTTGAATTGCAATTTGTATTGAATGGTTTTTAACATGTCAAATCAATCGAGTAGAGAAGGGGAAGGAGGAAACTTAAGCGAGAAAACTAATTTCAGAGGTATATATAAGATTATCTACAGAACAAGGAACAATCTCTCTTTCTTGTAAAATAAATTAGGAACCCTCTTTTCCCTTTTTGAAATAAACTCCCATAAAATTCCATGTGTATAATAATATAAAATAAATGAAGGGTGAAAGAAGAGAAAGGCTTCCTACATAGAGAGGTGAGGCAAGAAAATTCATCGGGGTACTAAACAGGCCTACTGGCAGTGAAACAATGCTTGCGATCCCTTGAAGTGACTCCGCCGGGGTGCTGAGCAAGCCTACTAGTAGTAGAGAAACAAACAATATGATACTAAAACTCTGAATATCTTAAACTCGTGAAACTCATATAATCCTTTTCCCTAATCGAAATAATTAAGGTTTGACTAGTTTTAGGAAGTGCGTTAAGTCAACAAGAGGAATAGGAGAGACTACATCTATAACCAGGTGTCGTACTATTCAAAAATCCGGAATGTTTATATAATAATTTCCTATGAAATTAATTATTTTAAAAATAGGGGACCCTTTTAAGTTTTAAAACACAATAAAATAAAAAATAATTTTTGTTTTGAATAAAACAATTTTTATTTATTTCATAAAAATGAAAATAAAAGCAAAATTTTAATAGCCCCCGAGACCAAAACTCATACTTAGGCTTTTAAGTCCCTAAGTATTAAACATGGGCTATTTAATAAAAAAACAAAATAATTGGAGTTTATTCCTTACCGCTCCCCCACATCGCAAATAAACATAGCACTATAAGCTACCCCTCTGCTCACTCCATTGTGATTGTGATTTTAAGAATGGACCCAACAACATAGTTAATGCAATTCTATAAGACATCACATTTGCATATTTCAATATCCGCCGACTTAAGTCTCAGTCTTGACCCCATTGCGATTGCAATATTCAAGGCTGGACCCGATGACAATATTAATGCCATTTTATAACCTGTCGCATCTACGCAATTGCAAAAGCCAAAGGATAAGCACTATACCCCTTCTCAATGTGATTGCGATGATTCAGGACTCGACAAGATTATACATGCTAGTTCATAAATCCGTTCGTTCACGCAAATGCAAGTTCCAAAGGCTATCACTCCACTCCTATCCTCCTGGAACCGCCCTCATTATAAAACATAGTTTAATAAAATATTTCATCTGTGGCTATCATATTTTTATTAACCATGCCACCCATTCCAAAGGCCCCTGTCAAATGTGATTGCGATATGCAATAAGACTCATTCCTCCACCACGTAGTTAGATGCCATGTCATCTATGACGACATCCATTACGTCACTTTCCACATCACCTGCCACGTCAACCCTGGGACATCATGATGCAGGAGCATGTGACTTAGAGGGAAAAAGTCTTCAAACATATTCCAAAAATCCAAAAAAATCTATAGGCAAGGGAGTGGGGTCCTTTAGCCAACAATTTCCATGCTTTCCTAGTTTAGGATAAAAATAGAATTAAGAATAAATCATGCAAAATCATTTCTTATGGATAGTTGTAACAAAGCTTTACACTTTAAATCACTCTATGTAAAAACATGCTTTTATAAAGGATAATGGCCGAGAAAGGCTTTATCTATTTATAAATAAAATGATGGGAGGCTCATAGTTAGAGGGGGTGCTCAAAAGTATTATCCTTTGAAGAAACCTCTCTCTATGTATTTACATTGGTAGTTCTCTGTTAATTGATAATTATATGCATGTATCAATTCAAGTGCTTCTTTTGAGTTTGAATATGGATGAATTGGCCTTATTTTCCCATGAATGTTTAGGATGGAGCCTTTAAGATTACTTTTCCTTCATATCGGCGAGCGCAGGCTCTTAAATCGTTGCATAGAGTTATGCAGCAAACTCTATTTTACACAGAGAATTCGTGGAAAAACCTTGGTCTAAACATAGCTCTAGACTTGAAATTTTATTGATTCTGGTTCATATTGTATCAGGTCTGAACCTTTATCACATCGCCTAATCGCAAGTGGAGTGGAAAAGGCTGTGGAAGTGCCGAGGTCTGAAACCCTGATAAGCTTGGACTCGAAATATTATATAGCAGGTTGGATAAATTCTCAGGTTTGCAAGGAATATTGCATCGCACAGTTGAAGTGGGCAAAGTCTATGGTGTGGTCTTTTGAAATCACTGATAGCCATTGCCGATAGCCACGTGTTATCGAACCAGAGAAGGAGCGTTGGAAGGGGCCGATAGTATATATTGTGTATAATGCAATACTTTTAATATTACCGCGCCGATAGTGTAATTCTTTTGGAATTAACATGAAGACTATTTGAATGCCGCCACTGTGGTTAAAAGTGTCGTTAGTGTATTTTGTTACTTTGGAACAAAATTCCTACCGATAGTGTATTTTTCATTGAAAATGCAGGTTCCTCATTTTTAAAGTGCTGAGAGTGTTTTTGCGTAATTCTTTTGGAATTATAGTCCCGATAGAGTATAAGGATTTGTGTAGCAACTTCCTGCCAATAAAAAGGATTGGGGTGATCAGAGGGAAAAACCTGTGTGGATGTAGATGAATGATATGCCAATAGATGAAGAAGGAGAAATTCAACCAGATATTGAAGAAATTGTAGCTAGATTTGAAAGGTTGTCCATATCGCCTACACCCAGGCCACCATTAGTGGTATCAGAGCAGCCAACTGACATTGGATTAAATCTCAAAAGAAGGAGAAGGAAAGTTACTATGGCTTTCAGATTTGGAGGAGGACGAGGATGTGGTGGAAGAGGATAGCCTGTTGCAAATGCTGAAGTTATGGAAGTTATGCAACAGATGCAAGCTAGATTGGATGCATTAACAACAGGCAGGAACATAGATGATGGAGATGTTAGAGAACCTGAGATTGAAGATGTAGAGGAGAAAGTTGCAGTAGTTACTCCTGAGATGAGGTTCTTTTAGTCAGTATTGAGATCCACAGCCAAGCTAAAGATTGAGGTATCAATATATGAAGGAGGATTGAATCCAGAAGAATTGATAGACTAGATTAATGGCATGGAGAAATTATTCGACTATGAAGAAACAAAAGATGAGAAGAAAGTGAAGTTTGTTGTCACCAAGTTAAAAGGCCATGCAGCACTTTGGTGGGATGGTGTGTAGGCAGAAAGGAAGAGACTTGGCAAGCAACCAATCAAGAATTGGAGCGGGATGGTAGAAAAGCTAAGAGGTAAGTTTCTGTGAAGTAATTATCAGTAAACCTTGTTCAGACAGATGCAAAATCTTAGACAGAGGTTTTTGACAGTAAAATAATACACAGTGGAATTCTACAAGGCAAGCATAAGAGATGGAGAAGCCCGGGATATAGATGAAAAGGTGGCTAGATATGTGAATGGCCTTAGGATGGACATTCAAGATGAAACAAGTCTACTGTCTCCTAAAACAATAGAGGAAGCTTACCAGATGGCACTAAAAGTTGAATAAAAAATCATGAGGAAGCAGTCTACCAGAGGGAGAGGTACTTTCCAAGGAAGGGGAAGTACAGGTTGTAGAGGGAGATCTACAACACCTAAAGATGGAGCTAGTAGCAGATCAACCCAACATGAACACATAGGAGGTGATGCAAGAGGCAGAGGGAGTTTTTCTAGAGGAAGAGGAGGTAAAGGAAGAGGAGGCAGAGGAAGAGGTAGAGAAATAAGATGTTACAGATGTAACAAACTGGGACACAGAGCTTTTGAGTGCCCAGAGAATGCATAAACAAATCATAGGAATGCAATTGTTGCTTAAGCTGAGGGAGAGGCACCAGCAATAGTAGTGATAGAAGAAGAACATATTCCAGAGAGAGGAGAATCTTTGGTAATTAATAAAGTTTTGCTCAAGCCAGTAAAGGAGGTGGTTGAATCGTCACAAAGAAAGACTCTATTCAGGATAGTGTGTAAAGTCCAAGGGAAATGTTGCTAGATGATCATTGATAGTGGCAGCACTGTTAATTTGGTCTCTACAGAAGTGGTGGAGAAATTGAAGCTAAAGACAATGAAACATCCGACACCTTACAAGGTGTCATGGTTGCAAAAGCGGCATCAACTGTTAGTAAATGAACAGTGTGAAGTGGAATTTCAGGTGGGCAAGTATAAAGATAAAATTGTATGTGATGTGATGCCAATGGATGTGTGTCACATATTTCTTAGAAGAACTTGGCAATATGACAGATGAGCCATGCATGATGGGAAAAGAAACACTTACAAGTTTGGGAAGGATGGTGTCAATCATATGTTGCTGCATCTGCAAGAAGAAGATGTACCAGGAAAGAAGATTGATCCAAAAACTCTGTTATTAGGAGGAAAGGAATACTTGAAGTAGATTGAAGAAAATGAGGTAAATTTTGCTGTAATTTGTAATACCAAGGTAATAATGATTTATACTAAATTTTTTGATTTACCCATTGAAATTCAAGAAATGTTGGAGAAATATTGTGATATTATTGTTGATGATTTGCCTAATGAATTACCACCCATTAGAAGAATCATCCATCATATAGATTTGATACATGGAGTAACTCTACCTAACAAAGCAGCTTACAGAATGACTGCTATAGAAAATGAAGAGGTTGGGAAGCAGGTGTAAGAATTGCTTGACAAAGGACTGATTAGAGAAAGCTTGAGTCCTTGTGCAGTGCCAACAGTGCTGAGTCCAAAGAAAGATGGAGGTTGGAGAATGTGTATAGATTCAAGAGCCATCAATAAATCACAATCAGGTACAAATTTCCTTTGCCTAGAATTGAATATTTAATGGATTGCTTGAGTGGAGCAAAGTATTTTTCAAAACTAGATCTTAAAAGTGGGTATCATCAAATAAGGATAAGAGAAGGGGATGAATGGAAAACTGCTTTTAAGAAAAATGAGGTATTATATGAGTGGAGAGTAATGCCTTTTTGGTTGTCCAATGCACCAAGTACATTTATGAGACTCATGAATGCAGTTCTTAAAGAGTTCATTGGTAAGTTTGTAATAGTATATCTAGACAATGTATTAGTTTATAGTAGGTCTAAGGAGGAGCGCATGAGACATCTAAATTATGTCTTACAAAGGCTACAACAGGAGAAATTATTGTTGAATTTGAAGAAGTGTTCATTCATGAAAGAAGAGCTAGTGTACTCGGGTTTTGTTATTTTTGTTGAAGGGCTGAAGATGGATCCAGAGAAGATCAAGGCAATTATGGAGTGGCCTTCACCCAAGAGTGTTTTTGAGGTAAGTAGTTTTCATGGTCTTGCTAGATTTTATAGAAAATTCATCAAGAATTTTAGTAAGATTAATGTACCTATTATTGAGACCATACAAAAGGATAAACAACCATTTAGATGGACTGCTGAAGTAGAGAAGAATTTTCCGCTTTTAAAGAAGAAAATCACTGAAAAGCCTATTTTGGTTGTGCCTGATTTTAACAATCCTTTTCAAGTGAAATGTGATGCTAGCGGAGAAGCAACTGGGGGTGTTTTAAGCCAGGAAGATAGACCAATAGCCTATTTTAGTGAAAAGTTGAATGATTCAAAAAGGAAGTATTCTTCTTATGACAAGGAGTTCTACGTAGTTGTGCATTAAAAAAATGGAGGCATTATTTAATGTCAAAAGAATTTATCCTTTATTCAGATAACCATGCACTACAGTTTATAATGCAGCAGCAAAAGCTCAACCATAAACATGCTAAATGGGTAGAGTATCTTCAAGGTTTACAGTTTGTTTTGAAGCATATAAATGAGTAGTCAAACAAAGTTGCAAATGCCTTAAGTAGGAGGAATGTATTACTTCAAGAGAGTCAAATCCAAGTGTTGGGTTTTTATTTTCTTAAATAATTGTATGAGACTGATTCATATTTTAAAGAGGCATTTGAGGCTTGTAAAAATCCTATTTTGGTGGATAGGAGTAGATGGTTGGATTACTTCTTACAAGATGGAATGTTATTTAAGAAAAATCAGTTGTGCATACCAAACTATTCAATGAGGGAGAATTTAATCAAAGAAAAACATAGTGGAGGACTCGCAGGACATTTTGGCATAGAGAAGACTTATGAGCAGCTAAACAGATTTTATTTCTGGTCTAAAATGAAATCTGAAGTGGAGAAATATGTGAGAACTTGCAAAGTTTGTCAACATGCAAAGGGAAGAAGCCAAGGCACAGGTTTGTATATCCCATTACCAATTCCAGATAGACCTTGGGTTATGGTAATTATGGATTTTTTTTTTGTCTTACCAAAGACTCAAAGAGGTAATGATTCAATTTTTGTTGTAGTGGATATATTTTCAAAAATGGCACACTTTATTCCCTGTTATAAAACTAGTGATGCTTCTCACATTGCTAATTTGTTTTTTAAGGATATTGTAAGATTGCATGGGTTGCCCAAAAGTATTGTCTCAAACAAGGATTCCAAATTTGTTGTACATTTATGGAGGACACCATGGAAGAAGCTGGGAACTAAATTAAGTTTCAATTATGCCTATCATCCACAAACTGATGGACAGCCTGAAGTGGTGAACATGATTTTTGGCAATCTTTTAAGGAGCCTTATTGTAGAACATCCAAAGCAATGGGATCAAGTATTGGCACAATCTGAATATGCATATAATGACTCACCTAACATCAGTACAGGACAAAGTCCATTCCATATTGTTTATGGAATGCATCTAAGAGGAGTAGATGAGTTAAGAAACTTGGGAAAAGAAGAGATGAGAAGTGAAGAGGGTGAAGAATTTGCTTTAGAAATGCTGGCAATACATGAACAAGTGAAGCATTAGCTGTAGGATAGAAACATCAAATACAAAACCAGAGAAGACATGAGAAGAAGAGAGGTGAACTTTGAAGTTGGAGATCTGGTTTTAGCACATCTCAAAAAGGAGAGGTTTCCAAATAGGGAGTATAACAAACTGAATTTCAAAAAAATTGGACCGTGCAGAGTGTTGAGGAAATTTTCTGCAAATGCCTACGAGATTGAGTTACCCCCTGATGTTGAAATATCACCAATTTTTAATGTTGCAGATCTGTACAAGTATGAAGGTGAAAATGCAGATGATACAACACAAGATCAAAAGACCCAAGAGATTGATTGGGTAAAACAGTTACCCACAACAAAGAATTTACAGCTAGAAAGAATTCTGGACAAGAAGGTGTTTAAGAAAACAAGGGGACAAGAGTACTTCCAGTATTTGGTAAAGTGGAAGGATCAACCAACCGTTGAAGCTACTTGGGTTACAGAAGATATGCTACAGAAACTGGGCAGTTCTGTAGATGAACTCATGGACAGGAGCCCATGAAGAATTTTTTCCTCAGGAGTCTGATGCAGGAGCATGTGACTTAGAGAGAAAAAGTCTTCAAAAATATTCCAAAAATTCAAAAAAATCTACAGGCAAGGGAGTGGGGTCCTTTAGCCAACAATTTCCATGCTTTCCTAGTTTAGGATAAAAATAGAATTAAGAATAAATCATGCAAAATCATCGCTTATGGATAGCTGTAACAAAGCTTTACGCTTTAAATCACTCTATGTAAAAGCATGCTTTTATAAAGGATAATGGCCGAGAAAGGCTTTATCTATTGATTATAAATAAAATGACGGGAGGTTCATAGTTAGAGGGGGTTCTCGGAAGTATTATCCTTTGAAGAAACCTCTCTCTGTGTATTTACATTGGTAGTTATCTGTTAATTGATAATTATATGTGTGTATCATTTCAAGTGCTTCTTTTGAGTTTGAATATGGATGAATTGGCCTTATTTTCCATGAATGTTTAGGCTAGAGCCTTTAAGATTACTTTTCCTTCATATTAGCGAGCACGGGCTCTTAAATCATTGCATAGAGTTGCGCAACAAACTCTGTTTTACACAGAGAATTCGCGGAAAAAACTTAGTCTGGATGTATCTCTGGACTTGAAATTTTATTGATTCTGGTTCATACCGTATCGAGTCGAAATCTTTATTGCATCACCTAATTGCAATTTGAGTGGAAAGGGTTGTGGAACTGCCAAGGTCTGAAACCCCGATAAGCTTGGACTAAAATTTCGGGTCCGCAAGGACTGTCGCATCACACAATTGAAGTGGGAGGAGTCTATGGAGAAGGAGCATTGGAAGGGGCCGATAGTGTATATTGCATATAACGCAATACTTTGAATATTACCGCTCGGATACGTATACTGTTTAAATGCCATGACTGTGGTTAAAAGCGCCGATAGTGTATTTTGTGTTGAAAATGCAGGTTCCTCATTTTTAAAGTGCTGAGAGTGTTTTTGCATAATTCTTTTGGAATTACAGTCCCAATAGAGTATAAGGCTTTGTGTAGCAACTTCCCACCGATAATAAGGATTGGGGTGATCAGAGGGAAAAACCAATGTGGAAGTAGATCACTGATACGCCAATAGATGCAGAAGGAGAAATTCAACCAGATATTGAAGAAATTGTAGCCATATTTGAGAGGTTTTCCATATCGCCTGCACCCAGGCCACCACATTGCAATCACAAATCTTTAGGGCATTGCTTGTTATTCGCCGCTCCATAATCCCGATGTGATCATCCCATCCCTTTTCCTCCACGATTGAGATATCGCAATCACAAAATCCACGGGACTTAAGCCAATCCTCCACCCCAATTGATTGTGATGCGATTATTTTAGGTTTTAACCCCAGTTCCAAAACAATTGCAATATGATTTCAGAAGACCCCCTTTAGATTTTGATCGGAGTACTCCCGATTTTAGTTGCGATGAGATTATTCTAGTTTCTTCCCCCATTTTAGATGTGATTGCAATTTGGTCTTTATTGCAATTTAATCAAAATGACCCACCTATTTTTTATTTAATTTTATCTGAGAAAATACAAGTCTTAATTCAAGATTTAATTATCCATGGCTTATCCTTTTAGGTATAAACATGGCTCAACAATAAGGAGGAGATAGGTACACAGAGAAGGAGGAAGATTATTTCCTTAGAATATGTAGAAAGTGAGGATATTTAGATCGAAAATCAAGGATAATAAGTCAGAAATGGCAAACTGTTTTTATTTTTCATGACTTGAAGAACTTCATTTAATTTTTTCTAGCGCTATGCATAGACCTACTACATTTTAAAAAAAATTGTATTATTATTTAAGCAGACATGATGGATCGATTTAAAGGTCCAAAATATGACAGAGGAATCTTAAGGAAGAATTCACATTTTTGCATTCCTTCTTGAGTATTTGTTTGAATAATTTTTTTTCGAATAGTGGCTTCTTCTATTTTTGCAAAAAAAAAAGCTTCAGAGTTGTTGCATTTCTATATTAATTTAAATTGTTGGAGCAAAGGAGAAAAGGCCGAGACTGCTAATTTTTTAAAGAAAGCATTTTTGGATATGGGTATTTTTATCAGTATTTTAAAGCGATTCTGTTTTCTTTTATTGTTTGCAGTTTCTCTATGTTTTGTGTTATATGCATTTCTGTAAAACAACATTAGCATAAATTCATTTATGAATATGTTTAAGTGCTGCAATATTTTAATGGCATGTATCGAAAATAGTTAATAATATTTTGATTGTGATATAATATTATCATAGTTATTTTAATTAATTTATTAATTAAAATAATGTATCTAAATCATTTTTCAATTCTGAAGTAAATGATTAATTTTTCACTTATCTACTAAGGAAAATGGTTCTATATCACAATCAAACTATTAAGAAATAACCCGGGTAATAAGTAGATTATTTTCATATGTTATATCTTTTTGTCATAAACCATTCCAAATCCATATTTTCCATCCCATTATAATAATTTCTTATCCATTTTATCACCTCTAATTGGGAAACTAGTCCCATTATATCTAGTTGGAGCCACTACCCCAAATGGAAAAAGGAGTTGCTTTAAGGTTCGGGCCGGGTGGTTATTCCCCATATTGGTGCAACGAATTTTGAGGCATCAACATTTTGGAACTAGAAGGAGGGTCAAGACTATGAATGGAATAGAGAACTCAATCTAAATTAACAAGCCATTCCAAGAGTCACTCCCCTTCAAGATCACCTCCAACTTCTCGATCCTCATCTAAAACTCCTATTTCTAGATTAGAAGTTAAGCAGTCACTCCAAAAATCTCCTAATACTATTCCTAAAGTAGTTTCTTCAAATCATAATCTTGAGTCCCCCGAGGTTCAAACTTTAATAAAGAAATTAGAGGAAATCTCTATTCAGTAGAAAATATTGTCCGATCGGAAGCATATGAAGGAAGTATCACTTTTGTGTTATAGCCCACTCAGATTCCAACTCGTTCTCAAAGTGAGAAGCTTGGGGTTCCTCCATTTGAATTTCCTCTTCCTACTTTTTGAAAGAAAACTAAGAAATCTAAGTCATAGGCATCAACTAGCGAGGTTTTATCGAATTCCCCTCCACAACACCTTTATTCCCTCCATTAATTCCTCTTAATATCCCTTCTTCTCAAGGTACTGGTGCTAGTTCATCCAGCTCAAGCACCCAACCTCCCTCTTCTTGCACTCAAACTCCAATAATGGCAGGACAACAACCAACTAGACCATGTGCTATTCTCGGTGTTATGCAAATGCTAGCACCTCTCCATGATCTACCTAAACATCCTGAAATATGGCTACCAAAATTTAATACTGACGATGGATTTCTCGCTGAGGAACATCTCCATAATTATATGCTAGTTATCAATCTTAATTGAGTATCTGAAGAATATTTTGTAGTAATATTATTTCCCTACACTCTTCAAGGATCTGTAGGTTCATGGTATTTTTCATTACCACCAGGGTCCATTAATAGTTGGATATATTTGAAGAACAATTCTTAACCAAGTTTGGTGATGATTGCACTACTGCCACTTTAATTAATGATCTCTCCAATCTTAAAGCAAGTCCCAGTGAAAAAATCAAGGATTTTAATTATAGATTTAATAAACTCTTAAATAAAATCATAGATACATCTAAACCTAGTGTTGATGTACATAATGAGTGGTATATATCTTCGTTACCTTCAAATATCACAATTTTTGTCGATAAGGCTAATAAAATGACTCTAGTTGAAAACATGAAAGAAGCATTAGCACTTGAGAACAGAATACTTGCTTTAGAAAAGAAAGCTACATCAGATGAAAGAAAAGCCAAAAAGGTTTCATTTGAGGATGAACCAAAAAATAAAACTCCTAATTTAGATCCCTTTGATCTTGAAGGATTACAAAAAGTCCTAAAAACTGTGTCTAACAAGATGGTAGAGATTAAAAAACAAGTAGTTGAATCTTCTTCCAAGAAACCATTTAGACAATTCAGAAGAAATCAACCAACTAATCCTCAACCTCCAAAAGCCATATCAAATGCTGCAACTAAGGATGAGGATGAGGATGAAGCAACATTTTCTATTGACGAATTCCAAGATGAACAAACTGTTGAGTTAAACGGAATGTGGGATTTCATTCTTCCTATATATGATAGTGAAAATAAACATGAAGCACTACCTATTAGCACAAGAAGTAAAGGTCTAGTTGATCCTATACAACCAATTCAAAAACAGAAACCTCCAACTCCTCTTGCTAAAGATAAATCTGCTAATAAAAAATCCACTTCAACATCTAATCAAGTGATTTCCTCTCCATCTAATTCTCCATCTCCACCCAAAATCTTAGTATTTTTGGATAATATTGAGTATAACATAGTAAAGGAAATGGAAAAATTAAAATAAAATATCTCCCTCTATGAACTCATTAAACTCAAACAACAACATAAGCTTTTATTGAAAGAATTGAATGCAGTGCTTGCTTCTCCTCTCCTTGTTGTTGTAATATCCAACACTACAAATGGAATGGGTAAACCTCCTGTTAATTCATTTTTTTATTCCTTTGATTCTATTTTTATAGGTGACAGATCTAATTCACATACCCCTCCTTTCTTGTTGACTTTTGAGATATTCAATAAAAATGTACATAACTTCTTGGTAGATTCAAGAGATTCATCGAACATTATGCCATATTTAGTTTGTTTAAAATTGAACATCTCTCCTAAAAAATATGCAATTCATATCGTGCACTCGATAGGACAAAAGTCGAAGTCATATGAGAAATGAATTCAGTCCTCATTTGATTATCTTCAAATCTAAAGTATGTTATTAATTGATATACTAGTTGTCGACATTCTAGATTTCTATGGTTTGATTCTTGGTAGGGATTGGTCATAAAAATTACATGGTTATTTTTCCATTGATTGGTATCACTTGTGGCTTCCTTACAAAGGTAAGCCAAATCAAATTAAAATAAATCGAGAAAACACATGAAAAATTCAATAACAGATTTCGAAGGTGAAAATGAGCGAGTAACGTTTAATAATAACATCGTTGGAAATTACTCTATTGAATCATTTTTTGGGAATTTCAACGCACAAATGTCACCTTTTCTGAATAATTCAGTAACTTCCAAAATTGAAAATTTTTCACAAACATATTCTTCTAGATGTGTAAATATGTTAGAAAAACCATTAGTTAACTCTTTGTTTTGGAAATTGTATTTCAATGGATCAAAGTCAAGTGATGGTACAGGAACACGTTGCATATTGATTAATCCTTAAGGTGGGAAGACAATGCTAACTTTCAGGTTAGAATTCGAATGCACAAAAAATATTGTAGAATATGAAGCATTGGTCCAAGGTATGTACAAAGCAATAAGCCTTAACATTAAATACCATAAAGTTTTTTGATATTCAGAAATTGTAATTAAACAAGAAACACTATGCATTGCATTTATGGACACTTGAACCATTATTAGTCTTTATTTCAATCTCTCACCTCACACTTTTTAGCTTTTAACATTTCTTCTATTCCTAGGATTCAGAATGCTAATGCTGACCTTCTCGCTAATATTGCATCAAAACTAATTCCATTAGAAGATTACATCCCAGACATATTTTCTATAGATTTAATTTTTATATCATCCATTAGTGATAATATCACCAACTGGAGGGTATTCGATGATGATGAAGACATCTTAAACTTCTTAACTTCAGAAAAATCATATGATGACAAAATAATTGATGAAGACGAACACGACAATCAATTAAAAAAGAAAATCAACGATAATCCCATACCAAAATCTGTAGTTAAACTTGAGGATCTTTAAGATTTAAAAGACAGATTCAAAAAGCTTAGTAATTCAAAACTTTAAAGTTTGACTTTAAGATTTGAATTAATAAACCTTGGGATAGATCTTAAACCTCAAAACATTAACTTAGGAATTGGTCTCTCATCTGATGAAAGAGTATCCTTCATTAATTTGTTAAAGAAATACAAGGATATCTTTGCTTGGAGTTACGAAGATCTCAAAACATTTGACACTTCCATCATTCAACACACAATTCCGATGACATCTAATGATAAACCTATCTAACGAAAATTAAAGAAAATTCATCCGAATTTAGAAAGTCAAATCAAAATGGAATTGAATAAACTCCTTAAGGCCAAAATCATTGTTCCTATTAGACATTCAAAATGGGTTTCCAACTTAGTGCCTGTTAGGAAGAAAAATGGTGATATCTGCATTTGTATAGATTTTAGGAACCTCAATAAGGGCAGTCAAAAGGATAATTTCCCATTGCCTACTATGGAACAAATCTTGCAATCAGTTGTAGGTTTAGAACTTATGTCTTTCCTTAATGGATTTTCAAGATACAATAAAATCATGGTCCACCCAGATGATAGACTTAAGACTACTTTCAGAACTAAATGGGGAACTTATGACTACCAAAAAATGCCATTCGGGTTAATAAATGCAGGGGCAACTTTCCAAAGGGCTATGGATATAGCTTTCAAAGGTCTATTAAACAAAACGGTTGTTTTTTACTTAGACGACATTATTGTTTATTCTAAGAAAAGAAATAACCATTTACATGACTTGAAACAAATCTTTGAACGTTGTAGAAAACATGGGATTTCATTAAATCTGAAAAAATCTTTCTTCGCTCTTAGTGAAGGAAATTTTTTAGGATTCATTGTATCCAAAGATGGAATTTTTATTGACCCTACTAGAATAAAAGAAATTTCAAAAATTCCTCTCTCACATAATAAAAAATCCATGAATTTTTTTATTTTTTTATTTTTTGTTTTTATTTATTTATTTATTTATTTTCGGATAGATCAATTTCGTCAAAATATTTGTCCCTGATTTTTCACAAATCGTTCTACCATTACAACAAATGATCAAGAAAAACTCAACCTTTAAGTGGGGTCATAATGAAAGACAAGATTTCGACTCAATCAAATATGCAATCATTAATGCTCCTTCTCTAAGTACTCCAAATTTCTATAATCATTCCATATTGCATACTTTCACTTCTTCAACATCTTATGTTGTTGTCTTAACACAAATTACTGATAAAAAAAAACCGAAATGCCTATCTCTTTTTTCAGTTCAAATTTTCAAGGTGCTGAATTGAATTACTCAGAGGTAGAGAAACAATCATTTGTTGTTTATAAATCTATAAGTCATTTTAGACCTTTTCTCTTTAAAACACATACAAAAGTAATAGTCCCATTCCCAGTGGTGAGAAAATTACTTATGCAGAAAGAGTTAGGAGAAAAGAGAGGAAATTGGGTAACAACGCTGCAGGAATATGATATATTGAAATGAAACTAGCCAAAATTGTCAAAGGACAAGGTTTTTGCAGATTTCTTATAGGAGCATCTAACATACCAGCTGATGAGGAAATAGGTAACAATGAACATGTATCTGAGGTAAGATTTATTGATACTGAGTCCCAATACACTGATCTGATTTTTTATTTGAAAAATGGATATGCTCCTTCTAAACTCAATCATAAAAGAAAAATATCTTTAAGATTGAAAGAAAATCAACGTGAGATTGTTGATAATGTATTATTCATGAGAAACTATGATTCCATTTTGTTAAGATGTCTTGAAAAGTCTGAAGCCCGAAAGGTTTTATAGGAAATTCAAGATGGACTAGTAGGAGGACACTTTGGAGGAGATACTACCGCGCATAAAATATTGCATTCATGATGCTATTGGAACACTCTCTTCAAAGATACTCATGCATACGTAAGAAAATGCAAACAATGCCAAACTATGTTTGGAAGACAATGTAAACTACCCTTGCCTCTGTAGCTAGTCAACATCGAATAAAATTTCGAACAATGGGGACTGGATATCATAGGTGAGATCATTCCTCACTCTTCTAAACAACATACGTATATTTTGACTGCTACATATTATTTCACTAGGTGGGTGGAAGCCATTAAAGGTAGCCAATTTTGACAATGTTGTTGAGTTTATTGATCAATTTATCATTACAAGATTTGGTTTACCTTCTGCACTTATATTTGATAATGCATCTTAATTTTCGAGTAATAGTATGACTGAATTTGTACTTAAGAGAGGTTTAAACTAAAATATTCCACCAACTACTATCCCCAGGGAAACGGTTTAGCAAAATCCACTAATAAAAACCTCCTAAAAATAATCAAAAGAACTGTTGACCAAAATCAACGTAATTGGCATAAATCATTAATATTTTTCTTTATGGGCTGATAGGATAACTTAGAAGGCCTCTATAGGTACCTCTCCATTTAACCTAGTGTATGGGAATGAAGTCATCATTCCATCACATTTAGCTCTTCCCTCACTAGCCCTAATTCAATTCATTGAAGGAACACCTACCTCTTCTTTACAATTAAGACATTCCCAAATCCTAAAACTAGAATAAGAAAGAGAGAAAGCCAAAATTACACACACCAAACATTAAGAGATAGTGAAAATTTTTTTGATGCAAGCTCAGTTGCACAAAAATCCTTGCAAGTTGGAGACCTAGTCCTCAAGTGGGACAAAGCACATGAAGAAAAAGGGAAACATACGAAATTTCAGAAATTGTGGCTTGGTCCATTCCATATTGTCAAATAGATAGTTCCATCTACATTCATACTGCAAGATTTATCAGGCAAGAGAGATTCTCTTCCTGTAAATGGGCTCATCTTAAAGAAATTATTTTCTTAATAATAATAATATATAAATCTGTAAACGATCATTTCCATTGTACACTCCGCTGCAATTTATTTTCCTTTTACAGATTTTGTTAATAAAAATGTTAAATAGTACTCTATTGACTTTTCAAACATCTCTCGAAGTTATTTTTCATTTTTCAATTTGAAGGTAGGAATTTTTTTTTAAGAAGTGGTTACCAAAATTGAAAACTAGATAAAAATTATATAACTCTGAAATTTTTTCATTAAGTTGCGTAATCTTTCAAGAACCTCAAAAATTATATCATTTTACTCTAGTTTCAGTGAAAAAGGTTATCTTTAGAAAGTAAAGACTATTTTACGATTAAACACCTTCAACTCGGATTTGTCATCCAAAACTCTTAAGGAGTCAATGATTCTCCCCATCCATTAAAAAGTGAGTTTTTAGAGTGTAATTCTAAAATATAATAAATCTAAAAGATAAGAGGTCTCATCACGAGCATACTTACCATGATCATAGGGAACCAATTAAATTGACATTGCCAATACTGAACACCAAATCAGGGTAATGGCTTATGATTGTTTCAATTATAAGACAAGGGGTCTCATCACAACCCAGCTTGTTCATTTTGATTATTACCAGTGAATGGAATTGTTGTTATTTGGCCACCAAATCAAGGCAATGGTTTATAACATTACTTAAAATAGAAAAAAAAAGAGATAAAAAAAAAACATACCTCTATTTATTGCACTATTAAATGGATGGGATACTGGATTATTGTTGGTTAAAAGGTAACCATGTCGAAGCTATGAACATTTTCTGGAAGCAGTGGTTCTACCTGTGACAAACGAGTACATTAGAAGCTAAGTCGTAAAAGGCGCCCTATTTTATATCTATAACTAATTAATGACTAATACAAGTAAATAGGTATTTTTCATTCATGAAAGGTTTTTAAAGTACTTGCAATTTAATGAGTTTTATAGTTAGAGTAATTTTATTTATCTAAATGTTTCGAAAAGTAGTTTCCTCTTCCTAAATTATTTTTACTGAATTTTTGAAGAATTTCATTATTATTCATTAGAGATAATTGGTTCTTCCAGTGAATCACCAATTGTTGTACTGTTCAATAACCCCCAATTTTTATATAATAATTTCCTATGAAATTAATTATTTAAAAATAGGGGACCCCTTTTAAGTTTTAAAACACAAAAAAATAAAAAATAGTTTTTGTTTTGAATAAGACAATTTTTATTTATTTCATAAAACTAAAAAAACCAAATTTTAATAGCCCCTGAGATCAAAACTCATACTTAGGCCTTTAAAGCCCTAAGTATTAAACATAGGTTATTTAATTAAAAAATCAAAATAATCAGAGTTTATTCCATATCGCTCCCCCGCATCACAAATAAACATAGCCTATAGGCAAGACCTCTCCGCTAACTCCATTGCGATTGCGATTTTAATAACAGACCCAATGGTGGAGTTAATGAAATACTATAAGCCATCGCGTCCGTAGATCACAATATCCGGGGACTTAAGTCTCAGCGTTGACCCCATTGCAATTGTGATATTCAAGGCTGGATTCGATGATAATATTAATGCCATTTCATAACCCATTGCATTCACGCAATTGCAAAAGCTGAAGGATAAGCACTCTACCCCTTCTCAATGCGATTTGAGATCATTCAGGACTCAACAAGATTTTACATGGTAGTTCATAAATCCCTGCATTCGCACAATCGCAAGTTCCAAAGGTTAGCACTCCGCTCGTATCCTCCCGGACCCGTCGTCATTATAAAATGTAGTTTAATAAAATATCACATCCGCCACTATCAAAGTTTTATTAGCCATGCCACCCATTCCAAAATCCCTTGTCAAATGTGATTGCAATCTGCGATAAGACTCATTCCTCCACCACGTAGTTATATGCCATGTCATCTATGATGACATCCATTACGCCACTTTCCATGTCACCCCTAGGACATCGCAATCACAAATCTTTAGGGCATTGCTTCTTATCCACCACTCCATAATCTTGATGTGATCAACCCATCGCTTTTCCTTTGTGATTGTGATATCGCAATCACAAAAGACACCAGACTTAAGCCAATCCTCCTCCCCGATTGATTGCGATATGGTTTTAGAAGATCCCCTTTAGATTTTGATTGGAGTACTCCCGGTTTTAGTTGTGATGTGATTATTCTAGGTGTTTCCCTCGTTTTAGATGCGACTATGATTTGATCTTTATTGTGATTTAATAAAAATGGCCCGCCTATTTTTTATTTAATTTTATCTGAAAAATATAAGTCTTAATTCAATATTTACTTATCCATGGCTTATCCTTTTAGGCATAAATAGAGCTCAACAACAAGGAGGAGATAGCTACGCAAAGAAAGAGGAAGATTCTTTCCTTAGAATCTGTAGAAAGCGAGGATATTTAGATCGAAAGTCAAGGATAATAAGTCAGAAATGGAAAACTATTTTTATTTTTCAAGATTTGAACTTCATTTAATTTTTTCAGTGCTATGCATAGACCTGCTATTTAAAAAAAAATGTATCATTATTTAAGTAGACTTGATGGATTGATTTAAAGGTCCAAAATTTGACAAAGAAATATTAAGGAAGAATCCGCATTTCTAGATTCCTTCTTGAGTATTTGTTTAAATAAAATAATTTAGGATTGCGGCCTCTTCTATTTTTGCAAATAAAAATCTTGAGAGTTGTTGCATTTCTATATTACTTTAAAGTGTCGGAGCAAAGAAGAAAAGGCTGAGACTGCTATTTTTTGAAAGCAAGCGTTTTTGGATATGGGTATTTTTATCAGTACTTTAAAGAGATTCTATTTTCTTTTATTGTTTACAGTTTCTCTTTGTTTTGTGTTACATGCATTTCTGTAAAACAACATTAGCATAAATTCATTTTTGAATATGTTTAAGTGCTGCAATATTTTAATGGCATGTATTGAAAACAGTTAATAATATTTTGATTATGATATAATCTTATCATAGTTCTTTTAATTAATTTCTTAATTAAAAGAAGTAAATCGTTTTTCAATTCTGAAGTAAATGATTAATTTCTCACTCATCTACTAAGGAAAATTATTTAGATCACAATCAAACTGTTAAGAAATAACCCAAGTAATAAGTAGATTATTTTCATATGTTTTATCTTTTAGTAAAAGACCATTCAAAATCCATATTTTCTATCCCATTATAAGCATTTCTTATCCATTTTATCACCTCTCATTGGGAAACTGGTCCCATTATATCCAGTCGGATCCATTACCCCAAATGGAAAAGGAGTTGCTTTAAGGTTCAGACCGGGTGTTTATCCCCCATGTTGGTGCAACAAAATTCGAGGCATCAACACTAGGCTAAGTAAAGAATCTAGGATGATCTATACGATTTGAGAATACTCCCCAAAGGCTAGAATTTTTGCATAAATTTAGACCTAAAGAGAGAATATAGGGTTCTTCTAGTGAATTCTCAAGTGTTATAGTTGCCATAACACCCTCCAAAGTTTTCCTTCATTTAAATTTTGGAACCCCATAATGATCAGGTAAACTGTCATTTTAAGTCATCAAAGTCATGCTTGGTCATATTTTTCTAAGTGTTCAAGTCTACTCCTAGAAAACCCTAAGTGTCAGTGCACCATCCATTCACAAGCCTAACTCATGTTTCCTTCATAGCACACTTTCTCAAGATAGGGCCAACATAGTACTTGGAGACAATAGAGTGCACTTCTTGAATATAATCAGAGCGTGCTTTCTAAAGATACCACTATCACACTCTTGAATGCTAGTTATCACATCCTTATCTCCTAATTTGTTAACATGCAATAGCCACACTTCCAAAACCCTAGTTTTCCCACATGTGTGCTCTCCCTATAGAAATAGCCTAGCCCATCACTCATTTCACACTTATCTTTGTCTTTGGAGCTATGTGCACTTTTGGAGCACAAGGATTACACTTCACTCTTAGTTACAAGTGCATTATCTTCTAGGTGAGTTTTTCATCTATCACACTTTGAAATTTCAATCTTACAAGTGACACTTTAGTTCTTGCTTGATTTTTTTAGTGTCTTTTTGAATTCTTGGGTTGTTCACATTGTTATCATGATTGTATATATGTGTATGTGCATACCAGTCTTTTCATTCTTATGATCCCTCATGCTTGCTCTCATTCAAATGGGCAGATATCTGTTTTCATGCATTGTGCCAGATTTAAAATCTTCAATCCATGCATCAACACATTGTGCTCTTCTAGTCCATTCATTATTCAACCCTTGCTTCTTAGATATATGACATGCACCCAACAAAGGGTTTGTTTCTCCTCAAGAGTGCATAATGCACTTCCAGATCATAGTCTCCAACCCTCTGTTCACTAAAGATGTGACCTATGCTCTCATTAGTCTCCTTGTCTCAAGTAGCATAAATCTTACTTCTAGATGACAAGTATGCAACCTCCTTTCCCATTGAAGATGTGATCTACACCCAAGAAGGAGTCTCTCTTCCAGTATGAGTGCACTGCACATTTCTAGAGCCTAAGATTCTAGTCACTCTCTCCTCCTCATGTGCCTTGCACCAAATCCAGTCTCTCTTCCTGTCTAGCGTAGAGAACACTTCTAGTGACTAGTGTGACCACCATTACTGCAAGCTTGTACTCTTGTGCTCAGAATTAGCTCACTGTCCCTTCACAATGACTTCTTTGCATAACTAAACAAGATAAAATATGTGGTTTTATGTGATTGACTATGTATTTTCCATGAGTGAATTCCAATTTCTAGGTACTGTAAATTAAAACCCTATTAGCTTGTCATGTTCCATAGAAAATATGCCTCCAATTACATGCAAAGGAACAAAAAGAGATGCCACTAAAAGTAGTATCGAAGGTGTCATGGGTAGCCTGAAATCCAGGTACCCATTCTGTCAGATACAAAATGCTTCATTGATAAGTCCACCAACTTAACATGGCAGATGATATTCAAAGAATTTATCAAGGATGCATTCCTAGAAGACCTAGAGGTCAAGGAAGTGTATGTCAATGTCAGAAGGTCAATTTCTACAAGATTGCTAGTAGGTATCCAATTTTACATTTTGCAGAAGTGATAAGATGGATATTTCAACATCTGGACTCTAAGAATATGATCCTTAGTAGTGGAAGTGGGAAAGAGCTAGCTACATTTCATCCCCATGATCTTCACTCTTATTACAAGTTACAAAATCCGAAGTAATACTTGAATTCAAAATTCTATGAGGCTTGTTATTCTCGGTTTTTTACGGAGGACATTCTCAAGACATGGTGTCAAGAGCCAAGAAAATTTTGCAAGAAGCCAGAAGGAATTTACAGATCAAAGTAATTGAGGAAAGTATATCAATATCTCATGGCTATGTGTTGCAAGTTATATGGGTACGAAAGCACACAATTATTTGAAGAAGGAAGGGTCTATATGGCCTACCCATATGTTGCTGAAGGTAAGATATTCAATTGGTAAGAACCACTAGCCCAAAATCTACAATGTAATGTCGCGAAGACAAAAAATGTTTCACAAGGCAAGCAACCTGAATTATACATGTCAACCTACTTGCATGATGGGATTTGTGCTCATAATGAATTCCCAGGTCTAGAGTGGAAGTGGACCAAGCAACAACCTCCTATCCACACCTATTATAAGATGTTATCATAGGTCAGTTACAAGGGAGTGTATGGAAAGATAGCTAAGAACTTTATTGTGGTGCTATATCAGATGATTGTTAAGGTTGAGGCAAATTTCATGATTGAAAAAGGCATAGAAGTTATTGCTGAAGATACAAATTGGTTTACATCTTCTCAAGACACATTTATCAGAGTCTTCGAAGCTTATAAGCTTCCATACCTTATGCCAAACTATGTGACGAATAAAGTAGTCATGAAAGAGATTGGTTATCGGCTATGCATAGGATTGTCACAACAATTACAAAAGTTGAAGAAGTCACCATGGCCTATATTCCCTCTAAAAATAGGGTAATATGAATTAGAGAATTTGAAGGAAGTAGAATCATATATTGAAGAACTTAACCACCTCAAATTTGGTGAGATCAACTTCCACCCACATGACCCTAGAGTTGTATGTAAACAACATTGTGTAAAGATGAGTTACACCTGGACATATGCCTTTGTTTCTTGTGAGGATGAAGAGAAGAACAAGAACTAGTATAATGCTTCCAGGGCAGTTGTACTGGGTGATGAAGCAAGCCGTTTTCACATAGTACATCTTCTAGATACTAATCAAGAAAGGACCTAGTAGGAATTGGTTACTCAGACTAATGTCGTGCCAAAGAGAAAGCAGGGACATGATGCTAAAGAAGAAAGGAGTAAGAAGTTCAAAGTTGATATGCACACTAATAGTGCAATCAAGGTAGAGAAGAAAATGAAGAGATTTAAGGAAGCTAGGAAATGGGAACAAGAGGAAGAACACAAGAAGAAAGAAGAGTAAGATAACAAGAAGTGAGAGGACACATAGAATAAGATAGAAGAATTGAAGAAAATAAAATAAGAGGAAGCCCAAAACAGGAAATAAGAAAAATATCTCAGAAAACAATGGGAAGAAGAAGAACAATAGAGGCTCTAGGTTGAATAAGAAAATAGGAGGAAACATGAAGAGGAGTTTGCAAGGGAGTTAGAGGAATATTTGGAGGCCCAGAATATGGATGATGAACAAGAGGAGGAGAACTAGGCAGTGAAAATTGATCCAATCATAGCCCCTCCAAATATTTAGCCTTCAACTCCTTTGAAAAGTGGGCATCCTTGTTTAGTGAGTTGGATATTCTACCTCCACCTGATGATAGAATTATGGAAATCTCCAAATTCACCTTTGATGAGCTGAAGGATAAGATCATTCAAGAAAAAAGGAGGTATTTCTCAAACAAACCATATTGACCTGTTTCCATGGACATAGAAAGGGTTATTGTGTCAAATACCAAGGCCAATCCTAGAGCAGTCACTTCAATAAGTGAAACCTTTACATTAGCCGCAAATAAGAACACAAATTTCTTGGTGCAAAGGAATGAACAATTGGAGAATTAATTGGGTAGTGCAAATCAACAAATTTTTCACCTTCTTATTGAAAATCAAAGGGTGTCTTCCACCAGTTCTAGTAGAGAAGAGTTACAATTAGCTATACACAAAGAGATCAAGCCATTGGAAGACAAAATGAAGCAAGTGTATGAAGAGATGATCACTTTGCATAAGGAAATGGCGCTTATGTATGAAATTTAGAAAGGATTGTAAGAAAACTTGAGGATCTTAAAGTCAACTTATACAACTATAGATATGATCCAGGGATTGAGCACCAAATATTTAAATGCACTTGCATTGTTGGTTAGAAAACATAGGTATGAAGTTGATATGGATAAAGCAGAGATAATAATGCATATTCAAGCCTATGACTGACTCAAAAACAATATAACCAACACTATGTTAGAATACACATGGTTTCACAATGGATTGGAAGCCTTGGTGTGGGTAGACAAAATACCTTCTATAGTTGCACTTGTGTAGGTGAAAGATAGGAGCATTATTAGGTAGGAGCTAGAATAATTATTAGACCACATCAGGTATGCGACCACTTGAGATGACTTAGGAGTGACTAAATAATAAGTTCTACAATATGTAGTTGAGCCGGTCAAGTTACATATTAAGCTATTCATGTTGTGGAACAATGTATAATCAAGCTACAAAACTATATATCCAAACTCTTTGGAGAGAAAGATAAAGTATAATATAGATCTACCACAAAATGGCATAGACATAGTAGTAGAATATAGAGGTTGGTACCAATATATCACAATAGAGCTACATGTCACAATTTGAAAATATAGTTTCCCTAATTATAAACACAAATATGTCTATTTTGATTTTTGGGTTTTGCAACAATTTTCTGAAATGTAATTTTGTATTTGAAAAATAACAAAGAATGTAAAATGTGTGGAAAATTCCAAAAATCACATGTGGAATGCAAAGAGTCACTAGGAAGTCCAAAGGTCATAGAGGAGCTCAAGAGTCCCAAGGGATATCAAGAGTCATGAGGGAGCTAAGAGTCACATGGGAGGTGAAAGGTAACCCATTTGTTATAAATATGACCTCATGCCTCAAACAAATGACTTTTAGCCTTGACTTCTCTAGCTAAGCATAGGGGAGAGAGATCATTCTTTTGAGGATCAAATTATCGCATCATGTTCCACTATCGGAACAAGTGAGACATCCTTGTAATTGTGTATCTTGGAATTTTCACTTAATATTTTTAAGATATCAAAGCTGAACATACTTTCATTCATGTATCAGAAATGTTCTAAGATTTTTTTTTTTGATGTTTGCAGTATATGTTTATGCTTGTATGTACTAAAGAAAATGAACTGTTTTGTTGGCTTTAGTATACATCTTAATTGAAATGTGTGTCCTCTTTTCTTTTCATGATCAATGTTATTTCGAGAACTACTTTTCAATTTAACTAGTGATTATTTCTATGCATGTGCATATTTCTTATAGTGGTACTATTATTATTCTTCTAAATTCTCACTTCATTTTACTCTGTCCGTGAAAGAACTTTATACACATTACTATTGTATGTTTCACAAAGCTAACATTTCTTGCTTGTCTCAAAAGTTATGTGCATGCTTTCTGTTGTTGTTAATTTTAGCGAAGGAAAATCTTTAAGTTAGAATGGCAGTCGAGCCACCATTCTAGATGGGACTCATAACCCAAACAATATAGAGTCTAATTGGGAATTTATACTGGGGAGATCCCCTTGTGTTGGTGGAATTTCTAGCATCATCAACATGTGTCTCAAAGATGACCATTGAATTGATGTCTTGTAGAAGTTGTAAGTATTCTACCAAAGGGAAATTTAAGGAAGACCAAAACCAAACCATGTTGATGAACCATGGCTTTGAGTACAAATTTGACTCAAGTACTCCAATATTGCAATAGGAAACAATGTAATGAGTAGATTCAAATGCTTTATCTATTTCCAAATTTGATGCTTTGTCTATGTCATTTTCGTAATCTTTCTTGTATTTTAGATTTGCCCAAGGGATTCTGCATGCCATTGCTTCATGTCCATTTCTGGCACAATGATAAAATGGAGGGAAGATCAGCTTACCTCTTCACTTACTATCACTAAAATTAGGGCATATGATTTCATGTTTTTTTTTCTTTCAAATGAAAAGCTCCTTAGCTTATGTAGGCTTGGTAGGTCCATTAGGCTTTTGTTGAACCTCTTATTCAAACTCTCCATCATAGATTTCATCCCATGAATCATTAAAAATCAATGTGTTTGTATCCTTTTGGCTCATTCTGGGTAGTTTTCTTTGTTTTTCAACACCATGCCTACAATGGAGATGATAAAGTACATCTTCAAACTCTAAACTAAGGTAATTTCCAACCACAAAATTATGCCTGTCTCAAATCATTTGGACCATATTTGCATGAAAGTATAAACCCACCTCTTGATAATATAACTTTTAAAAACATGAGGAATTTACCTGACGAAAATAATGACTTTCTTAATCAAGCATAAGCATGCTACTTTTGTATTCTGGTGAATGGATAAAAAAATGGTAGTAATCTTTGGTTAATCAAGAATCTCCTTGAAATTAAGTTATGTAGATACTATCAACATGACAAGCGACAAGTAGTCATGATGGTGGGTTCATTGTAATAATCCATTGAGTAGACACCCAAGAGAAGAGTGGTTGGAAGTCGTGAGACCTGAAATGAGCAAGGATCGGGGAGTCACAATGAGTGACAATTGTTGGACACCTAATCTGCTAAGGGCTATGGTGTGGAAGTTGAAAAATTAAAGGAAGTCCAAGAGACCTTGGGATATGAACACAAGAGTCATAACATTGTATTATAAATATACATCTTTTTGAATAAAATGTAATTTCACATTTATGTTTCACATCTGGTCCATTCCATGTTATTTAACATAGTATAAGAATTCGTACGTTCATAACCTTCTCAATCTAATTTGAGCCACTTGTTTTGTGGCCTTTGTGGATCTGAACACTCCTCCAGACGTTCACCTCTATTTTCTCAATGTCCCCTAGTCTCTTAAGTCTTACCTCTAAAATCCTTAACGTTCACTGCCAACTCTGTCCGTCAGACGATTCTTCTCCTGCCAGTGGGTGCACCAAACATTTTAGAAATGTCTCTGGCTTACCTATATTATTTCAATTATCTTATCTATGAATTTACATGCGGCCACATTTCACCGGCATATTCTGGCAATTCCTTCGCAACCACATCCAACATTATCATTCAAAATAATGTCTTAACAGGCTAGGGCTAGGGCATGACATGCGCTCATAAGGATTTGAACCATCGGTCTGCCATTAGCTGAATTATGTAACAGAGCCTTCGTAAAACACAACACCCACTACACACTAGTCAAAATTTGAATGTTTGAAACGCCCCTTGTCGCAGTCTCCATGTGTAATTCTTAGCGATTCACACACAACGTTCAATCCAGTAGTGTAAAGAAGAGATCGTTGAGAGGTGTATGTCATATGGGTCGATTAAATCATGGTATGTGTATTTAATATCAACCATTTATAAGCATTGAATGGTGAATTAGATGCATTGAACAGTGCGTTGTAGTGGTTGGTCGTTAAATATGTCCTGGACTATGGTGAAGGGTAGAACTCAGTTGAATAGTTTAATTTTGCATGAGTTCATTAAAATCCTGCGGTGAATTTATATATGCATTGAAGCTTATATGTACACATTATTATAATGTCCGTTGGTCCTACCTGTATTGTTCATATTAGATGCTGGCTCGAAATCTGCACATACATTGGTTCATTTATGATGTATGATGGCATACGTTGATCCATGTATGATGGGATGCGTTGGCTCATATTTATGCAACATTGAAGTTATAATGTGTTCGGATTGAATTCCTAGAGGTGCCTTAAAAGCTGTTGATTGCGGTGCATTGGTTTATCTCCTTCATATGTTTTCTTGGTGTCACTTTTCATGTGTCACTCTTCATATGTGCGTTGAATTTGAAAATTTTCTTGATGTTGAGGCCACCGCTTACTTCCATAAAAAAACGACTAAGCTCTGTCGCAGTGAAGTGTTCACTGAGATTGTTATATGCACATGTTAAGGAAGCATTTCAATAAGCCATATCTATTGGGGCCTGCACATTGTGCATATTACATATATCCATCTGGTTGATATGTGATTTTCAATGATATATTTTACATCATGCGTGCTAACCCAAGATTTTAAGGCAAACTTGAGATTCCACCTTGCTCGCACTGCAACAAAAAAAGTGCCAGAGAATAAGTTTTGCAAGAGGCGAACAAGCGTGAAACTTGTGAATGACACTTGAGCTCCGACTATTGTAAGAATTTCATAGGTAAAATAAGACAAGTGGGCATGCTCAGATATAAAATTTTAAGCTTTTCAATGTGAGGTTCTATTGCTTCTCTTGGATATTTCTTGTGTGTTCTATGCTAGATTGAAGGATGGAGTAGTTCTGGGCTACCTGCATGTTGCTAGGAATTGTGGGGTTCATTTAACAAAAATCTTGCAATCTATTTTATGAAAATCTCACCCCTTGCATTATACATTCATAAGTGTGGTCCATACACAAACATTCCCTTGAGCCCCCCAAGAAGAATCTTACGAGTTAAAACCATTATTTGAATGCAAGATAGAGTCTAGGTTGAATTATCTAGGTATTCCACTTGAACCTTTCTCAATTGAAAGGATTGGAAGGAGATATTGAGATCAAGTAGTTGGGTATCATGTATTAGAATTTCTTTGACTTTTATACTTCTTAAAACATATAGAATTCCAAAAGAAATTAAAGAAGTATGAGACAGTAAAAAAAACTAAAAAATTTGTGATGGAGAAAATGGCTACAATTAGTGAAGTATTAGAGTTTCTAGAAACTCTAATATTTACACTATTCATGATACAATAAAATTCAACAAATTCACTCTCATAGATATTCAAACTTGTCTACAAAATGCATAAGGAAATATTGATTTTTTGCTTCTTGAGTCACAACTTCAGCAAGATGAGTTAAAGTAGAAAAGACATCATTCTAAACTAGTTATTGTTCATAACAACTCTCTATTTGACTTTGAGATAGGTGCCCATCAATTTCTAGAAAGTGGTCAAATCAGTAACATTGAGGCTGACTCCCACCAAGTGCCCATTTGAAGAGAAGATTTGCATGCAGGTGTGGAAATTCAACTTGCACTTCTCAAGCCAATGATCAGACCTTGGGAAGATCTTGTTAGAAACAAACACATATTAGGTCTTGGATATGATAAGGAGGCATCCTTTCATACTCAAGACTACTCAAAGCCCATCAAATTTTAGAGTCTTGGATTTCTTCAGGATTGTTCTTCACCCGTTACTTCTCCTCCTCCACATTCACAACAGATTGTGAAATTCCACCATTGTGATGAGTTGGCGATGTGAAAGATCATTGTTTTTATCTTCACCCATGAAAGTATTGTGGTTAGCACACTCATTCTTCAAACATATGCTTCAAAAACAAGCCTCCTGCAAGAACAAAGATTCACCTTCGATGGATCACTTCTCAAAAATGGGCTTCAACAACCAACAAGATATTTCAGTCATATGTCAGAATTTCTTTTAGAATATTAAAAATTCTTGTAGTTGAGTTGTCTCCATCTTCTCACCTTGTATCTGATAGGGGGGAATCAAATGTCATCTACAAGTTTCAAAGATAAATCAAGCGAGCTTGAGCCACAACCTGAACTTATTTCCCAAACCTACAACTAGAGAAAACCATACCCAGATTCAGAGACACAGAAGCCTCTAAGCATGCCTTTGGTTGGTGTCCTTCCTTAAACCACCGTAGGTTGGAGACATCCGTTTTTTACAGGTTGAAGGTCTCCCTCTTCGAAGCATTAAGGACACTTCCTCTAACAGAAGACTTCAACTTCTTTCCAAATTTAGAAGATTTCTGGGAACATCACTAAGCGTTCTAGGTTGAGACCCCAATGGTCTCCCTTTTAAAAAAAATAGGGAGAACTTCCTCTAGCAGAAGGCTTCAACTTCTTGCCAGATTTGGAACAGTTCTAGGAACTATACTAAGTGTTCTAGTGTTGGTGGTCATCCTTAAACCACCACTGGTTGAGACCTCAAGTTCTCCCACCTTATGCCATCATCTCAGGGAGCACATTAAGCTTATTGTTTTCATGCATTATTATATTTTTGTATTATATCTCTCTTCTTGGACTCGTATATACCCTTTCAGATTAAGGGGGAGAATGTTGGAGACCTAATCCACTAAGGGTTATGGTGTGAATGTTGAAGAGTCAAAGGGAGTCCAATAGACCTTGGAATATGAATCGAAGGGTCATAACAATGTATTACAAATGTACATCTTTGTGAATAGAAATGTAATTTACATTTATCTTTTACATCTGATCCATTCCATTTGTGTTGTTTAACAATAATCACATTAATATGGCACTATAATCTCTCTAGAAACTAGAATAATATATTTACAAGATTGTGGACTAAATTAGAGAGTTGAGATGAAGAACCATAGAATAACCCTACACTCACATATTGGTTACAACAAAAGTCATATGTCAAAATAAGTGGAAGACAAATAGGGTACATAAAAAATTCAAGGAGAAGAGAAGAAAATGGAGAAATAGATCATATAGAGGCTAAGTTTGCAAGATAAGAAAGAGAGTGTTTTCTATGGTTTATGATGCATAGACCGAGTGTAATAACCCTTTTATTTCACTCCCATTCTTGTAAATATAATGGTGTCATGCCAACATGAGAACCATGGATAGATGAAGAAAAACCCTCTGAACACATGAAAATTATATGTTAAATTAATATTGGCATGAAGGGAGGGACACCATGCATCCATTGTTTGATGGTAAGGCATTTTGCGTGATTTGAAGAGCCAATAGTTAGCTTGATTTAATACCTGAAACTGGTTGCATGAAAATAAGCTAACTTCACTAATAGGATGAAATGATATGGGATAAGGAAGTGTGGGTAGAGGGCCATGCCCATCCCCATCCCCCTTGTAGATCAAGGACATGGAATATAGGTTAAAAAAGAGAGTATGTCAAAATGATGAGATAATGAGAAGGGAGAAAAATAGTTGATGGAGATAAGAGAGCCTGATCTAGGCAAATATTGGTGAGCACCTTCCTATTCCACCTAGATCTCTAGTCAGTTTCATCGGTTTCCTTATTTATAGAAGAATTTACTATTTTTAGTAGTTTTTGTGGGTCTTGAACGTTCGGAGCATTTTTGACCCCATAAACGATGTTTTTTTTAAGGTCTGCAAGAGCCCTATAACCATATGCAAGGGCTTGTGAAAAACACTATAGTAATCAAAGTGACCTTTCCAACGAGGTATCATACGTGCCAAATGAAGATAATATGGCCAAGTTACGACCCAGGGAAGTTCGTTGCCCAACTAACCCAAATGGAGCCCACAAACGGTTCGCGTTCCATCTCTTGGGGTTAGGGTTTTGGTTGTTTAGGGTTTTCCCTTATTTTTCAATAATAAAAGGACCTTGAGCCTCATTGTAACATAGTTTAGAGGCATGTAGCAGCCACATCTCTTCTTAGAGATAAGCTACCATCACCCTAGCTAGTTTATTTCCATTTCTGTATGTAAGCATATTTCAGTTCTTTGATATTAATGAAATGGAGTTTTATTCTACTGCATCATTGTGTTTATATATATATATATATATATTTGTGTTCTTGCAAAATTTTGGATTAGTGGTATCAGAGCGATATGCTCTTTCTCTATTTCTCTTTGCATGTCTCCAATGAGGTCAGGGTATAAGGAGTTAGGGCTTGAATTAGTTGAACCTTTCCAAGACCAACCATGCAAACCCTGACGACCTCCCATGGTGGAAGAAAAGAAATATAAGGGGTAGTAGATCCTTTCAAAATATTGCTCAAGGAGGCCCTCGAGTGAAAAAGGAACGCGACGATGGACAACTTTTCCCAGATGCTTCGACAGCTACCCACAGACGACACATCTTCATCCAGTAGCCACTTTGGAGGTGCCACTCCTTTTAAGGTACAAGTTAACTTTTACATTCTCATATTTGAAGGTAAGATAGATGAACACGTCATAGATAGATGATTAAATCTATTGGAAGGATATTTTTCAATTGATGACTTTTCCAAATGGGAAAATATTACTTTTTCACTCCTCAAAGTCGCCCCACATGTCAAGGAATGGTGGGAAACCTACTATGAAAAAAAGGACAAGATGGAATCCTCACTATTTTCAGCGCACCCATGTTGTGGTAGGGAAGGAACCAATATGTGCCAAAGTTCACAAATGTTTTCCATACCCTTCGCATGAAGGTGGGTATCAAGGATTCTTAGTGGCATTTGGTACTCAAGTACCGAGGTTGTCTACACAAGTACATTCAAGATGAGATGGAGTTCCTAGACATCTCCTCGCTTGGCACCACCTATCGATACACTGTCAAGATCGAGCAAAAATTTAGATAGAATAAGAGAGAATTTGGATCTATGAATCCAAAGCAAGGGAAAGATGCCCCCAAACTATAGAACAAAGGACAAAGCCAAGGTAGGGTGACCCAGGTGTTGTAGTGGCTACAACCACCCTTTAAAATTCTGCCTATGCTTTGTTTTGGAGCCTCCCTTCTAAATTACATCAGCTCATCTTTCACTGACCTAGGTACTTGTGCTTTGATTGAGCCTTATTTTCTCATCATGGCTTGTGTTTTCTTACTGCATTTGCTGGATAACCCACAAGCCAATCTATTGAGTTGGTTTTCATCCAGTTCTGGGCTTACCTTAGAGAACTACACAATCCTTGAGGGAAACCAACCTTGCTCTTTGGAATTATGCAGTCTAAGTTGACATTGAGACTTCAACTCCAAAATTGCATAGAGCCAGTTGACAATCATCCTACAGCTAGGAAATTGCGCAGAGTCTGAGAGGCAACTCACATCCAGTCAGCCCAGAAATTTCACCAAAGCCTCTTACTCAGAATCATCTTAGTGCATGAGATATTGAGTTGCCTAGTCCTTCCCAGAATTGAGTAATCTCTCTGAGCAATGCATGGTAGATTTTCTTGAACAAAAAAGAAAGAAAAAAGCAAAAAACATCCCTAGAAAATATGGATCTATTTTTAGTAGCCCGAAGGAGACACTTGATTTATTTTGCAAACTGACGCCCAGTGTCACTTTTCCTTATTTTTTTCCTTCGCGTCATAAACCCTAAATGACCAAATCTATTTAATTGGTGTAGATAGAGCTCATTCTCACATTCAATCTCGAAGCTCTGGCATTCCCGAGGAGATAAAGGAACCTTAGGTGCGATCGTCGACGCTTTTCCGAGTAAGTCTTGTTTTTCTAGTCATTTTCCACTTTTTCTGTCGCTTTTGCTTGTTTAGCTTGTGAGAGTGTTGTTTCACTTGTTTTGTTGAAAGGCTGTTGGCATTTTAACATGTTTTAGCTTGTAGAATTGTTTCTTTTTAGTTTTACATTTCCTTTCCTCAATATCACATGCATTACCCATTTTTTGCACTAACGGTTGCCATTATGACGACTCTATCCACATGCTTCATTTTCCTTTAGTTTGATTGATTCTTGCACTTGTTTTACTTACACGCATCATCAATCAGTGAGATCTGCGCTCAACATCTCACCATCCTTTAGATATTCTCAATTTCACACTCCTCCTAGGCATATCTGGGCTTCCCTTTCCTGGATCTCACCTTCCCTTGCATGAAATGTGCATTCTAGGAGATAAAGGCCCCAAACTTAGCTTTTGGAATTGTGCAGTGGCCGCCTTGGCTTGGCTACAACTGTGCACTCCATAGTTCTAGGAGCCATCCTCCCAGTCTTGGCCACTGAGACTGCGCAATGTGTAGTCTCTCCTGGCATGTGCCTAGACTGAACTGCACATTGTGCAGTTCCAGTAAGCAAGCCTCCATCACTGACTGCAAGGACTGTGCAATGCACAGTTCCAGCAGGAAGCCAATCACCTTTGTGAACCAGGATTGGGCAATCCCTCCCAGAATTTTCCCAGTGTGTCACTTGATCTTGTCTTGAAGTGTTTTTCGTTTTAAGCTAACATTTTCATTCCATGAGTGTCATCTTTTTCTCAAGGTACAACAGTTGTTGAGAATATCTCTAGTAGTTACAATGTAAAGACCATAAACTTAAATATTGTAATAACCAGAACATAAATACAGTAACCAAACTGAAATATGGTAATATCCAGAATAGAAATACAGTAACCAAACTGAAATATGGTAATATCCAGAACAGAAATACAGTAACCGTAAGGGATTTTGAACACCTACCTGAACAGCTGCCTGCTCTGGTGTAGTTGATGACGCCGCGGTTACTCTGATCCAATTACCGGGAAACCAATTCCTCCCAGCCAAACTGATCAGAGCTTGGCTGCTCAATCCAGTAAGCTTCTCGCAGAAGCTCACTGCCCTCGTGCCCAGAACCTCAGACCGATTAAAGCTCTTCCAATGGTCAATCTTATTCCTCTGGTTTGTACTCCTGATTTTCTGCTCCTGGTGTTCTCCTGCCCTCCACTCTCGGTTTTTTTCCTCTCTTTCTCAGCCCCATCTCTGCGGTTTTATAGCCTGGGCTAAGCGGTGGCCGCCCTATACACCAGTGACTCCACCACTTCCTCCCGCGGTGACAGCATCCTCAAGCATGAGTCATCCTCCCGTACAGGTGTTTATAGGAAGTATTCAGATTTATAAACTTTAGAATTTTACCTTATAACTTTTACCCTTTTTATAACTTTATAATATTGAGTATGTACCTTATCACTTCATTTATGTTTGTTTTCTTTTAATATAAACTTTAGAATTTTAGGTTAATTAATATTTGATATTAATACTTGATTTTTATTTATTTATTATTTATATATATATATTTATTTTTATTATTATTATATTTTTTTTTCCTCTGGAAAAATCGTAATTTTATTCATATTGAGTAAAATTACATGTTGTAGATGCTGAAACAGCATATGCTTTATCAAAACTTGTCCTGTGCTTCAGGAAACTAAAAAGATTTTCAGCCTAAACTATGCTTTTCTACCTTTCTTTTTTTCCACTTTCCGCCAACCTTCATTGTTGTGTGTGGCTATTACAATTGCCTTGTGTGCTGCGTTTGTAATTTCTTTTTCAGAATCTGAGCTTTCTGTTGAGTATGCTCACTTGTTGCCTCCAATTTCTTGTGTTGGGCTGAATTTCTCACTTTGCTGCTGTGGATTGGTTTGCACTATTGCAGACCCCATCTGTTTTTCCTCATTCTGTGGGCTGAGTTCTGTATTATTTCCAGTATATTCTGCTTCTTGAGGTATGTTGATATCTTTTGTGTTTTCTTCTTTTGCTATGTCATCTGTGGCTGAAAACTGCCATCCTTTCAGCTTTGGTATCTGTTTTCTTTTCTTGTATTTTTTGTTTTGAGGGCATATACTTTGTAGATGGCCAGTTTGGCGACATATTCGACATCTGAAGGCTGTGTTTTCATAATCAAGCGGTTGTGCCCATTGCTTTTCATTTTGTAGTAAGAGAATGTGGTCTGGTAATCCTTGGCTGAGATCCACCTCCACACAGATCCTGGAAAATGTGTAGATGTCCTTGGAGAGGCGGTCATTATCTATTTTTAAAAATTTCCCCAATGTGTTGCCGATGTCTACTAATACTTTGAAATGCCGAAAGTGTAGGGGTAGATTGTATAGTTTTACCCACGCGGGCATTTTGGAGACCACCATAGTATTCGGATCGAATTCTGGGAACCAGGGTGTCAAGAACAGTCTAGCATTTTCCCAGAACCATGGTCCCTCGTTCAATGCATATTCTTTATCATTTATTGTATCAAATTTGGCAATAAAGAAACCTTTAGAACAGAGATGGATGTCGCAGTTTGCTGTCCATATGGAGTATATCCATTGACGAAGGGCTTCCGGCTTGGGCCAAAAACCATTGAACCTGCATATCACAACTTTGGTTAAATAATCCTCTTGTATTTCATTTACCTCAGGTGCAGAAATTGTTATTGCAGGGTTTTGTTCTGTTTGCTCGACAATGTAGGATCCGAGCATTGTGGCTTGCTGATCTGTATGTGCTTGTGTTTCCTTCTTCCCTTTCACTGCATCTTTGAAGGAAGCAGTTGCTTTTGAGCTCGTGCCTGAACTTCCTCCGCAGATTCTTGTGCTGAGGTAAATGGTTGAGTCTTTGCCTATGCCATATTTGTTCAGTTTGTGATCCTCCTGCTATATTTTTCGTATGAAGATCAAGATTTGTTTGTAGGGTGGGATGCCTGTCCTTTCTTGTATCCTCTGTTTGAGCATTTTTATTTCCTCCCAGCTTCCTATCCTGATACATAATGTGTTCACTTCCATGGATATAATAAAGAGATTGTTTAGATTCTCTTTGGGTGCTTCAGGAACAGAAGCTTCCAGATCTATCATGTGCAGATCTAACAACGAGGTTCTATTATCTATCTTTTGCTCTTCTCTAAACAGTGAGTAGGCTTCCAGATCTGACCCGAATGGGGGTTGTTTTACAGTACGCAGGTCTAGATCATAGATCCTGTGGCTCGATCTGGGCGCCGTGCCACGGATCAAGAAAAATGATGCCCAATCTGGGCTCAATGGCATTCGCTCGAATAGTTGGACAACGAGATCTGTAGCATAATGGAACAGATCCGGGGTCTGATGTGCAAAATGCTTAAGTTTAGGCTTCCTTACCTCGGGGTTTTTGTCATCGTGAGATTCTTGTCCTCGGATCTAAGCCAGCGTATCACTGTATGTCAAACTGATGAGATTAAAAGCCCTCTGCTCTGTTTCCGGGCGTGCTTCGTTGATTTTGACATTGCTACAGCCCCTGGGTGCCAGATCTGTCATGTTTGCATCAAATTGGGAGGGGAATGTGATTAGTAGGTCGGTGTCATTTCTCTTGTATGCTCCAAAATCTTGATCTGCAATATATCTCTTGTCTTCTAGGAGAAGGTAACAATTCCCCCGTCACTGATGATCTTCTTTGCCTATTCGCTTGTTCTGCAGCAACAGCACTATGACCTTATTCCTATCTATTCCAGCGGCGGAGGGGCGTGTTGCTGTTGCGGCGTCCATTTTCCTTAAACCCTCAGAGAACTCTGCAGTGAGAGGATCCGTTCCAATGAGAATCTTTTATATATATATATATATATATATATATATATATATATATATATATATATATATATATATTTCTTTATACAGGAGGATATAATATGTGTATTTAGGGATGGGTCGTTACATACACTCCCCCTTCAGAAAACTTTGTCCCGAAGTTAGAGTTTAGGTTTAAAGTTTTAATGGGCATGACTTTCCCTATCCAGGTTCCCAAGCTATTCTAAAATCATCCTATCCTTCCTAATCTCTTCTGCTCCCATCCTATCTTTCCTCTACTGGAGTATGCCATTGCATCAGTTTTACTGACCTAACCATTCATAAACTCTAAGGTGACAACGTCGGCTATACCGACCTAATTCCCAGTAGGCATTCGACAGTCATCATCACACGTCTAGGGGAGCGTGACTCGCACAGTCCTCCCATGACTCCAGGGTTCGGAGGATAAACGGTGGGTAACACCTCCACCCCTCCCAATAGAATTAAGGCTAGTACCTTATCATAGAATCACTTTGAGCTTTAACTGTTCTGAGGTTCTGTCATCACGTGGTCATCCCAGTAATTGGATTTATTATCTGCAATCATACACTTACCCATGCATTTGTAAAATGTGCATCAACATATTCAAAAATAATTTTGATTATTCACATATGACACTAGAACATAACATATTTTGCCATATTCCATGCATGTCTTTTGACTTTCATCTAGAATGTATTCACTTCCTTACTTCTATTCCATTGTTCATGTTGACATGCACAAATAAAACATATTTATAATATCTTAATTTCTATCAGAAGTAAAATCATTTAATGTCTTTAACTTTACCTTGACAACTATAAATTAGTAAAATGAACCACATATATCGTTTTGGTATCCATGTACCTGCAGAAATTAAACATATATTATATCACAAAATTTCACGTTTATCTATAATCATTCAAAATGTTTCTGAGTCTCTGATTGCAGTCAAGTAAATATATACTAAACATAGTTTAAAGTTATTCAAAATTGACATAGCTTAGGGTATCTTTGACATATGTCCTCTGTATTTTCCCAAGATGCTGACCCAGGACTATACCTGTCCCATTAGACCTTAACTTGGTCCACCAGGCGGTTCCTCAGTTGTCGAACCCTACGTTCCAGTATACGTAACGGTTCGACTGTTACGACTCCATCGTCTGATACCTGCAATTCCTTCCATTGAAGGTTATGAGATAGATCATCTATATAATGCCTTAATACAGAAACATGAAATACATTATGAATTCTATGCAGGTGATGTGGCAGGGCAAGACGATAGGTAACAGGTCCAAATATTTCCACAACTTTAAACAGTCCAATAAATTGGGGTGACAACTCTGTCCCTTTTCCGAATCGAATAGTACTTTTATTTGGTTTGATGCGGATGAAGACCTGATCCCCTACTTCATACCTCCTATCAATTCGGTGAGCATCAGCATAACTCTTTTGTCTATCCTGTGCTTCCTTTAATCGTTGTCTAATTTGTCTTACCTGTGCTTCCATTTCATGGATTAATTCTGGTCCTATTATCACTCGATCTTCTAACCTATCCCAACTTAACGGTGTTCTGCAAGGTCTGCCATATAAAGCTTAAAATGGAGGCATCCCAATCGAACTGTGGTAACTGTTGTATGGATGGGAATTCGACTAAGGGTAAATACTTTTCCCAGTGTGATTGCGGATCCATCACATACATTCGCAACATGTCTTCAAGTACTTTATTTACTCTTTCAGTTTGCCCATCAGTCTCAGGATGGTAAGAAATGCTTAGATTTAGTTGAGTACCTAAGGCTGTTTGCATGCAAGTCCAGAATCTGGAAGTGAATCGCAAATCTCTATCGGATATAATCTTCTTAGGTGTTCCATGAAATCTGATAATTTCATTTATGAATACTCGAGCTACATCAGCAACATCGTAAGTATCTCTTACCGAAATGAAATGGGTGTTTTTTGTTAATTTATCCACCACTACCAAAATGGCATTGTGCCTTTGAGAAGTAAGAAGTAGTCCAGTGATAAAATCCATAGAAATGGTCTCCCATTTAGACATAGGAATGTCGTGGGGTTGTAAGAGGCCTGTTGGGTGACAATGATCTGCCTTTACTTGTTGACATTCCAAGCATTTTGCAACAAATTGAGTGATATCGCGCTTCATACCTGACCAAAAGAAGAGTTTCTTGGTGTCCGCATACATTTTCCCTACTCCAGGATAAGCACAATATACTGCTCTGTGGACTTACCCAAGAATGGTATCTCGAAGATCTTTATCATCAGGAATATACATTCTCTCATGGAATCGTAAGATTCCATTGTTTTCTAGTTCATATCCCTCAAATTTAGATTCTTTTGCCCTTTTACCTTCAAGACTTGCTCTCACTTTTAAATACCAGCTGTCTTTTATAAGATGATCCAGTACTCGTTGTCTTAAGTCTACTTTAATGGGTATGAGAGAAAATATCTGAGGTCTCCTGCTTAAAGCATCGGCTACTACATTTTATTTTCCCTTAATGTATGATATTCCGAAGTCATATTCACTTAAGAATTCACTCCATCGCCTTTGCCTGGCATTTAAGTCTCTTTGGGTGAACAAATATTGTAGACTTTGATGGTCGCTTCTAAGTGTAAAACTTCGTCCCACTAGATAGTGTCTCCAAATCTTTAAAGCTAGCACTACAACGGCTAATTCTAAATCGTGAGTAGCATAGAGTTCTTCATGAGGTTTTAACTTTCTGGAAGCATATGCTATCAGTCCCCTATCCTGCATCAACACTGCACCCAGCCCTTGCTTGGATGCATCAGTACATACCGTAAAATATTTGTCCATATCAAGGACTCTTAGGATTGGTGCACTGGTGAGTAGTCTTTTGAGTTTAGAGAATGATTTATTACATTCCTCGGTCCATTCATACTTAACACCTTTACGCTGAAGGGTTGTAATTGGCTTTGCGATTTTGGAGAATCCCTCCACAAATCTTTGATAATAACCGGATAAACCCATAAAGCTTCGTATCTCATGTGCATTTTTCGGTAGGCCAATCCATGATTGCTTTTACCTTCTCAGGATCTACAGAAATCCCTTCACCTGATATGATGTGACCCAAATAATGAATCTTTTCCTGAAAGAATGAACACTTGGATAGTTTTCAATACAACTGATGTTCTCTAAGGCAGGACAATACTATCCGCAAATGATCTTCATGCTCTTTCTCATTCTTGGAATAGATGAGAATATCATCTAAAAAGACTTGCACAAATTGATCAAGATATTCACAGAAAACACTGTTCATAAGATTCATGAACACGGCTGGCGCATTTGTTAATCCAAATGGTACCACAGTAAATTCATAATGTCCAAAACGTGTCCGGAATGCAGTCTTAGAAATATCATTTTCAGAAATCCTTAGCTGATGATATCCTGATCAAAGATCAATTTTTGAAAAGACAGCAACTCCTTTCATTTGATCGAAAAGATCATCAATTCGAGGCATAGGGTATTGATTCTAACTGTAGCTCGATTCAAGTCTCGATAATCTATGCATAATCTTAAAGATCCATCTTTATTCTTCACAAAAATTACAGGAGCGCCCCAAGGTGATGTGTTGGGCCGAATATGCCCTATATTCAGTAGTTCCTTTAATTGAATTTGCAATTCCTGAAGTTCTAGAGATGTCATTCTATAAGGCATTTTAGAGATTGGTTGGGTACCTGGTTTTAATTCAATAGTAAGATCCAGCTCTCTTACCGGGGGTAATCCAGGTAGTTCTTTTGGAAATACACCCGGGAATTCGGCTAACACTGGATATTGTCCTAAGGATGGTCCTTTTCCTTCGCTTAATTCCTGAATTACATAAGCCTGACAACCTTTCCTTAAACAACGCTTCATCTGCATTGCTGAAATGTAGCGTAAAGATATTTCCCTCTTCATTCCTTGAATTTGGATTACTTCTCCTTCATCGTTCATGCCTAGAATTCTTTTCCCATAACAGTCTACTCAAGCTTGGTGAGCTTCTAGCCAATCCATACCTATGAAAAGATTATATGTTCCTAAGGCTGTGACATAAACTTTCAGTTTAGTCGTACAGACCCCTAGATCGATTTTACATTGATCCCCACTCAAGCCCACGGTTTCGAGTTCTCCTGAGGCCATTTCCACTTGATGGAAATCATTTTGGCTACGAGCTTCCAACCCACATTTGTTTAATGCATATGATGAAATGAAACTATCTGTGGCACCAGTGTCAAATAAGATTTTGAGTTTTATACCATTGATAATACCTGAAGATTCCACTACAGTGGATTGATGTGCTGCTTGGTCGTTACTGACTACTGCGTGAATTCTATGATTACCTCGATTGTTTGATATCGGCTCCTTCCAGTCCCATGCAATATATTCAACGAAGCTTCTGGGCAATCACGTTGAAAGTGCAGTCCCCCACATCCCCAACAATTGAGCTGCGTTGATCCTCTTGAATCAAGGTGTGAATTTCTAGAAAACGAGCTTCGTCCTCTCATGTTGATTCCTCTCACATTTCTTCCTCTATCGGCAGTCCCTCGCGATGCCCATGGACTGGTGTTTGATGATTCCGCGACTATAGTGTTTACTGCCATGGGAGCTCTTGTCCCCACATTTCTTGGGGTAAACCTATTACCCTAAGGTGGCCTCGAGCTACCTCCTCTGAAGAAGTTTCAGGGAGTCTTTCTTGGAAATCTTGATTGGATAGGCCCTGTTGGCCCCATATCTTTTTTGATTCCAAGGTGCTCTTCTGCATAATGACCACCTTCGACTGCCTCGGCTACTGATGATGGTTTCCACATGCTTACCAAGGCTCCGATGCGAGGATTTAACCCAAATATGAAGCGTTCAGCTTGACGTTCATCAGAGTCTAAGTAGTGAATGTATTTTACAAGCTCCATAAACCTTATCTCGTACTCTTCCACCATTTTATTTCCCTGAATTAATGTATGGAAGGCTCTGGCTTGCTGTTGTTTGAAGTATGGAGGTAAATACTTTGCGTAGAACCTTTCCTCAAACAGTTCCCAAGGGACATTATCCGATGTAAGGTGCAGCTGCTTCTCCAGATTTCCCCACCAAATCAAGGCACTTTCCTTTAATTGAAACACGGCAATTTTTTATTTTTTATTTTCCGAAAAAGAATATTCTCTTAACCTAAAGCATCTGTTCATTCCTTCTAACCATGCTTCAGCGCATTCACCTGCTTGACCTCCTGAGAATTATGTGAGTCTAACTTTTTGAAGCTCCCTAGAAATGTCTTCTTTCGATCTTCTGGGCTCAAAATTATTTGGTTCCGCTGAACTGGTGGCTACATGCTGAAATTCCTCTTTGGTTTTAGCCTTAGTTGATTCTTTTAATGTCTCCAATAAGGCTTCCAAAGAGTTCATTATCATAGTCAACTCTGGCGCTGGGGCGTTTGATGTTGATAATGGTCTTGGTGGTGACGATGGTGATGGGGATGATGATGGCGACGATGGCGGCATTAATGGTGGTGATGCTGCCTGATCACGTCGTCGTCGCTCATACGTCCTTACCATTGTAATGGTTCCTGAACACATATTAAAATTCTATCAAAATTATTTTGAGGTAGACAACCGAATTTAACGCATAATTTTCTTTTGCGACTTCACATTCATAAACGGGTATAGTTTTGCTATTTTTATCCGCTAGGCGGATCTTACTGGTACCGAGGTCAAGGAGGGTGGTCTCGCGACCTCCTTGTCCTAATGCAGGGTATTCTATCCTAATATGAATAATGCAGAAGTGTATGGTTATTAGCTCCTAAGGTAAAACATCTAAAGTTTATTTACCAAATAACATCCATGATTGAAAAAATGTTAAATGTCTCATTACCACGTGCGTTGGTAACATACCCGCCATACCTCAATCTAGCTATTACTTTTAAGGAAGGTCATACATATTTATATTCTAAATATATTACTTGGGTATGGATTAAAGACCATAAACTTAAATACGGTAATAACCAGAACAGAAATACAGTAACCAAACTGAAATACGGTAATATCCAGAACAAAAGTACAGTAACCAAACTGAAATACGGTAATATCCAGAACAGAAATACAGTAACCATAAGGGATTTTGAACACCTACCTGAACTGCTACCTACTCCGGTGTAGTTGATGACGCCGCGGTTACTCTGATCCAATTACCGGGAAATCAATTCCTCCCAGCCAGACTGAGCAGAGCCTAGCTGCTCAATCCAATAAGCTTCTCGCAGAAGCTCACTGCCCCCGTGCCTAGAACCTCAGACCGATTAAAGCTCTTCCAATGGTCAATCTTATTCCTCTGGTTTGTACTCCTAATTTTCTGCTCCTGGTGTTCTCTTGCCCTCCACTCTCCGTTTTTTTCCTCTCGTTCTTAGCCCCATCTCTGCAGTTTTATAGCCTCGGCTAAGCGGTGGCCGCCTTGTACACCAGTGACTCCACTGCTTCCTCCCGCGGTAGCAGCTTCCTCAAGCGTGAGTCATCCTCCCGTACAGGTGTTTATAGGAAGTATTCAGATTTATAAACTTTAGAATTTTACCTTATAACTTTTACCCTTTTTATAACTTTATAATATTGAGTATGTACCTTATTACTTCATTTATGTTTGTTTTCTTTTAATATAAACTTTAGAATTTTAGGTTAATTAATATTTGATATTAATACTTGATTTTTATTGTATTTTATAAATATCATTTATATATATATATATATATATATATATATATATAATATTTTTTTTTTATACAGGAGCATATAATATGTGTATTTAAGGATGGGTCGTTACATACAGTTAACATGGCGTCCAAGAGAGTTGCATTAAAGGAAATTGTCAAGAGTAGTACTGGGAAAGGAGTTGAGCAGGTGTCAGTTAAATTTCATATTTATGTAGACACTTAGTTGTACATTGAGAAGGGCATGAAGTTGACATGGTAGCAGATGAAGGATATATTTGCAGAGGACTTCAATGAGGACTTAGAGGACCGATAGGTCTATCTTAGTATCCAACAGCCAAGATTTTACAAGGATGCATGCAGGTACCCCAGCTTCCCATGTGCAGACATTATTAGCTGGATTGTCTCACACACAGAAACATAAACTATGACATTGAGCAGTGCTAGTGGGATAGAGCTTGCCACCTTCAGGGCGGAGAACTATCATTAGATGTATCATTTACCTTAGCTGGTGAGGCAGATGGACATACTTTTCTTTGCCACCCATAGCTAGGTGAACAAAAGAGATATAGTCAAGTACTAGGTGAAAGAGTCGTCAAAGTTCAGAAACACACACATTCATGTTTACAAGGCAAAGTCTCTCAGGAAGGCCTATCAGTTCTTAATCATCTTTGCATGCCCAGTATATGTTCAAGAGAGCACCGAGACTTTTCCTGAAGTTTGGGTAGTTGTATTAGACTAGTTGGTGAGTGATGGAAGGCCATTCAACTGGTCAAACTTATTGGCTCATCAGTTGAAAGTCCATGTGACCAATACCAGAAATCTGCCCAAAGATGAGCAAGCGAGATTCTACATGTCTGCATACTTACTAGATGCAATTTGTGCCCAACAATTGTTTCTTGGCATGAGCTGGACTGGACAACAAAAGAGATTGTCGTTAATATATATTTCAAGTTGCTTTTTGACTGCAACTACTGAGGAGTAATGGAAAGTTTGATTGACCATTTCATCATCTCGTTGTACAAGTTGATATTTGAGTAGGATCCATCTTGCATGTCCCAAGAAGCGATGAAGGCAATACTTAACATTGCAGATTGGTATGCCTCACCTGATGGCACCTTCATTAGAGTGTTTGGTGGAGAGAAGGCTCTGCATGTTTTACAAAGGTATGCCATGGACAAGCTGGTCATGCAAGAGGTCTCATATCACCTCTCCATATGGTTATCATCAAGATTGCACAGGAAGAAGAAGGCACCATGGCCCGCTCTTCCTTTTTGGATTGGGTTATACGAGATTAAGATCTTGAAAGATGTTGATGCCGAAGCTAAGGAGATATTGAATTTTGAGTTCGGCACCAAAGAATTCAATCCGTATGATCCCCACAGTAGTTGCAAGAACCATTATGCTAAGGTGTACTATCCATGGATCCACAAGACATTTCACTGGCATGAGGATGACCCTTGGAGATACTGTTACAATGACTCCAAGCTCTAGGAGCCGATCAGTATAGCCACAATTTGGAACACTGCTCTAGAGGTAGCAATAACACAGGAAGCAACAACAACAACAACATAAGCAACAATCTAGTGAAAGACAAATGTAAGAGGAAGATTCCCGAGAACCTAGAGGCTAAGTAAAGATACAAGATGAAAACATATCCTATCACTAAGAAGGCATCTTTGGCAACATATGCAAAGAGGCAGCAACGGGTAAAGAGGGTATAGCGAAGGAAGAAACAAAAGCAAAGGCTGGAGGAAGCAGAACGGGAGTTGCAGGAAACATAGAAGAAGTTTAAGGAAGAGCAGGAGCTGAGAAGGAAAGAGAGGGAAGAAAAGTAGAAACATGAAGAATAGGAAAGGAAAGGCGTGATGATAGAACAAACAACGACCATACATATTGAGGAGTCATAACAACTAATAGTTGAAGAAGAGGGTGAGAAGATGTAGGATTGGGATATTTCTTAGTAGATTGAGAAACTGATTGAAGTGACAAACTTGGAGTTAGGGTAGGAGTCACAGGACCAAGACATTGACCTCATGCTGAGAGAACCCAACGTCACCTCTCAGTATGCACCACTTCCAGTGTCAGAACCAGTCCTCAGTGAGAAAGGAGAGGTTGTTCTCCTTGGTGATGATCCGATAATGGATGTGTACAATATATCATCTGATGGGTTGTAGAAGAATGTTTTATAGGCATGGAGAAAGCATTTCCTGGATGGTCCTGCATCACCTACATTCATGAAGGAAAAGGTGATAGTGTCTTCCAGTTTCCATGGTTGATGCCACTTTGGCTTATGCAAGAGCCACGAGCTCAAATGAAAAGTTCATGTTACTCAAGAATGAATAGACGCCAAAAAACTTGCAGGCATCCAGTCAAGAGGTTTAACAATCCATAGAGCGGAGCGCAAGTTCCGCAATGGTAGAGATGAGGAAAGTGATACTCGCTGAAGTATCAACACTTGAGACTACCATGTGAAAGCTTTATGATAAATTCGTCACCGTGCATAAGGTGACTGTCCATCTGCATGGCTTATAGCAGTGGAGAAAAAGGTTTTTCCAAACTCTCAGGGACATACATGTTGCCATCCCCCACGTGCAAGAGTGGACAATGCGGTACGAAGGGGACTTGCTTTAATTGCCAAAGATGATGAAGCCACAGGCAAAGTTAGACAAAGAAGAGGTTTGGATGTTGATCTAGAACTATGAGTAGCTCGCCCCATTCTTCAGCAACATACATGCTTCATATGCACGGTTGTATAAGATTTTGGATGTAATGGTAAGAACACACATGATCCTGTCAATCGGTTCCCTCACTGAAGCTAAGCACAAGAACCAATTCCTGCTAGAGATCGATTGGTACATGGAACAGCTAAGGTGAGAGGCCACCAATGATGTCTTGGAGTTGAGTGCACAAAACATGCAAAAGTACATTTGTGGTCCTATCATGGTCAATACCACGTTGCACATGCTTTAGGATGAGTTGGAAAAAGGTTCCAAGACCATATACCTAGAAGCTATGGAGGCAATATTCCTCTATCAGAAAGACACCATCAAGCAGTTTGGGGACATCATCGCACAATACCAAGCTTGGCATCAGTACGTGACTGAGAAGAATCAAGTCGAGGTTCCCAATTTGGTCTTTCCCCAAACTTCAGAATGATAGTGTTTTTTCTTGTTAGGCTATCTCTAGCCTATTTTTTATCACATGGGTACATGTGGAAAATGTATATTATTTGTAAATATGTTGCAAGTGAAATTCAAAGTGTCACTAGTGGAATGTGAACAGTCACTATGTAATGTAATGAGCTATTTGTAAAGAAGTTGAAGAATCATGAGGGTAGTCAAAGAGTCACAAAGGGGAATGTCAAGGGTCACCCCACCCTTTGTTATAAATATAACCTCATAACTCATAGAACAGGCTTTTGGGAGCCAAGCTTTTGGCTAGGCTTAGGCTTAGAGAAGGCTTGGGAGTATTGTGACGAGCCTCGGCTTCTCCACAACATAGAGAAAGTATACTTATTTAGAGGAGCAGGTTTTATTGACTATAATGTTGCACTATTGGGGCTAGTGGTTGTCAATGGTGTATTTATGGATGGAGATTTTGCTTATAATAATAATAATAGAGCCAACACGCTTTCATGCATATGTTGTTATTGTAGTTGGACTATTTTGGTTGCTTTAGAAATGTGTGTAGTTTAACTTACGCATTTGCTTATGAACTAATTTGTATGCAATTGTATGAATCTTTTTGAATGCATGTTGTTGGATTAACCCATCACTTTAACTTGTGGAATATTCCACATCTTAGCCTATGATGTCATTATGCTCGTGTGTTCCTTTCAAGCTGCATACTATTACATGCTTCTAAGGGGCACACTTCCGTTTCCCCTCCATGTGTTAGAACCCCCGTAGATCTCACTTGACTCGCTACAAGGTCACACACTTTCTTCCACCCAAAGTCATCATACTTATATTTGCATGCTACCATGGTCAAGGCACTATATTACCACCCATTTTTGGGACTGCTACTCCAAATGGTCTAAGATCTAGTTGGGACTTCTTACTGGGGAGATCCCATCGAATTTTGGTAGGTCCAACACAATCAACACTAGGATAACCTGCTAAAGCCGCAAGAAAAGAAAAACACCATGAAGACAAAGAAGGACACAGGGAAATGGTGTGAATTCCATAAAGAGTCCCACTCACAACACAAGTGAGTGTCGAGCCAAGCAGTCACTAGTGGGAGAGTTGAAGGCTTCTCAATTAGAGCCATGTTCCGAATCTGAGTAAAAAACTGACAAGGGGAATGAAAAATGGAAGTAGATTATTGATGCAAAGCCTAGAGCCACCATTTCCACCACCAATATCCATAAGGATGAGACCAAAGATCTAGAGGAGGGGAAGTGACTCTTCCACTCACAAATGTGGGTGAAGGGTTCTCCACTGCAGTTCATTATCGAAAACGAAAGCCAAAAGAACCCCATTTCAATAGAGGTCATGAATCATTTGGGCCTGTCGACCACACCACACCTACAACCGTACACCATCGGGTGGATTTACCAAGGGAAAGATCTCTGCGTCAGCCAACGATGTCACCTTCCCTACATCATCAAACCATTCACATATGAGGTATTGTGAGATGTTGCTCCCCTTGAAGTTCGTGATGTATTATTAGGCCAACCATACTTGTGGAAGTGGCATGATGTGTATGATTCTATCCCCCACACTGTTATTATTACGTTGGGAAATAATTTGTATAGGATACCGAAGGTAGCAATGCCTACTGCCATTTCTTTGATCACTATGAACTAATGCAGTAAGATCATTTCCCATACTGGGAAATTTTTTTCCTTATGATTCACTCTAAGGTAAAGAATAATATTGTGGCCACAACCTCTAGATAGGGCTCCTCCACATGACAACAACAAATGGACAAGGTTGTGGAGGAGTACAGGGACATCTTCACCTCACCCACAGGGGTACCTCTACATTGTCAAGTCAAGCACTACATCGATCTAACCATGGGTGCAGTGCTAACGTATGGACCAATCTATCTATGCTATGTTATGGAGAATGATGAAATAAAGAGGTACATTTAGGGGTTCTTGCAGAAAGGGAACAACAGGCCAAGTTCATCACCCTGTGGGAGCCGAATCTTGTTGCTACAAAAGAAGGATGGGACCCAGAGACTCTGTATTGACTATTGGGTGCTGAAAAAGATCACTATTCGGAATAGGTATCCAATCCCACAGATTGATGACCTCCTAGACCAGCTCAAGGGGGTCAAATATTTCAACAAGATTGACTTGAATTCTAGTTATCACCAGGTATTGATCGAACCCTTCGATGTGTGGAAGACTACCTTCAAATCCAAGGAGGGCCTTTTCGAATGGTTGGTGATGCCTTTCTCGTTGATGAATTCCCCTGCGACCTTCATGAGGCTGATGGATGAAATCTTGTGACCCTTCATCAACTCATCCGTGGTGGTGTATTTGGATGAAATTCTGATCTTAATCCATAGTTGGAAAGAGCACGTCCACCGTATTTGACAGCTCCTCCAAACCCTACGACAACACAAGTAGTGTGCCAATTTAGATAAATGCACTTTTGGTATGACCCAAGTTCAATTTATGGGGTACATCATTGATGAGCGGGGTGTGCATGTGGACCCAACCAAGATATAAGTCATTCAGGATTGGCCAACCTCAACCACTCTAATAGAGCTCTGCATCTTTCTAGGTCTTGCCAACTTCTACTACATGTTTTTCTTGGGGTTCTTCGTATCACTTGGCCTTTGAGTCAAGTCACCAAGGGAGGAGTGAAAGAGGAGTTATTTTAGTTTGAATCCTGTTAGTGTCAGTATCTTCATCCCTCCATCAGTGATCAAATTCTCTTGTTGCATTGCATGTTAGGTGTCTCACCCGATCAGCTACATTCCATTAGGGTCATGGATCATCTGACGGTAGTGGCTTATTATACATTTTCCCTCATGTGTTGGCCCCTTTTCATTCATCTAGATCATCTGCAGTCAATTTTTGTTTTTAAATATGCAAAAGTCTCATTAGGTCTAGGGTTTCGTCAATAAGATGTTCAAAATGCTCAATAACGGTTAGCAAGTGCATGAGGAGGTCAAATAAAGTTTCAGCAACAATAATTTCCATAATCACATGCTCAGTGATTGATTTTTCCTCAAAACCCCGTTTTGAGGAAAAACATACTCTTTTATGTTTCCATGTATAAATTTGATGTAATTTCATTTTTTTTCATATGTAATAACCTCAGTGGCAACCCTGGTCACCTTTCCAAGCCTCTGCAACTCCAACACCTGCAAGGCAAACAAAAAGCAAACTGCCCAAAAACAGAGTTTTAAAAGAAAGTCAAAGGCAAACATTACAAAGTGGGTTTTTATAAGTGAAAAATTAAAATCCTTTGTATATAAAACATTTGTTATGTTTAAAGAGTTCATTTGCATCTAAAGGAGAAAGATTGAACAAAAGAAAGGTCGTGTTGAAGCCAAAGAGCAAAATCGCAGCAACTTTGGAAAATTTCAGGGGCACAGCACATTGGGTCATGGGTGCAGCGCATCCATCTGGCGCGGCGCATTGGGTTTGTGGCACCGCGCACAGGGTTTAGAAGCCTAATTCATCCACAACCACCTCCAAAACTGCCAAATTTTCTCAATCTTCAGTTGTTCAAGTAAGTCAAACATTCCTCCATGATCAGTGAATGAGTTTCTCTTGGTGTTTATGGTGATTTAATGAGAAAAACTTGAAACCCTAACTCCTTGCAATTTTTGTCAAAAACAATTGCATAGGGTTTACAACTTGTGTTTTTTGCTGCTAACTCCACTCCTAGCCATTTCTCACTCCCTCACTCTTTCATTCCCTCATTCATTTTCTCCCTCTCATTACATTTTCATCAACCCATTCCCCCAATCCCCATATCCTTAAGTTTACTAATTCTAAATCCCTAATCCCACTATCCCAAACCCTAGTTAAAAATTCCCAAACCCTAACTGTTGCCCCAAAGCTTAAATATTGTTCCCTAAACCCTTCTATTCCCCAAAATCCTGTCAAAACATTCCCAAAACCCCTCATACACTTTCCCTCCATAGTCCCTCACACATTCTCATCCTTGATAGCCAAAACCTAAAGACATCATAAATCTCGTCATACTCATCAAGGAAAACTCAAACATTGGCAAACATGGAGTCAGATCCTTCCTACGATTGAGATGAGGAGACACTCAGTGATTCTTCTAGAGAAATGCATGCACCAAGGAGACCTCACAAGGGTGGTAAACATATACGAGAAGAGCCTACTTCACTTGCTACGCTGCTAGCCTGTCCTCTTGCTGTCACATGCTTTCAACACCAATCTTGTTATCAGTTTTGTGAGATGGCAGAGAGAGTCCAGTACCATCATGATTTGGCCATGTTTTTTGTGCTCCATCTTCATAATGGTCAAGTCACTTTGGTAGGTGTGACATTCACCTTGACACCCGAGACTATTTCTCAAGCAACTGGCATTCCAAATGTTGGTGAGCAGTGGAATAAAAGGCAGTAGATTGATAGAGAGCATTATGAGCCTTACATCAAGGCTGGTTATCAGATTTGAAGGACACATATGCTCCCTTAATGAAACTCATAATTAAATATTTCAGTTGTGAGGGCTGGTTTTCTCGCCTATATGCCTATCACATCAGATTGTTGATGCATTTCACTAGGGTGAGAATGATGAATCTCCCCTATTTTATTTGTAGAAACATTGAGAAGATGACCACCTTAGTGCATAGGAAGCCTCCTCAGCAACAGTATAACATTATATATCATTTTGCACTAATCAAAATTGTGGTCTTGCATCATCTTCGTTTATAGAAAATCTCATGGGAGGATTTCATTTCACATGAGGTCTTTATAGGTCCTCAAGTACCCCCAGCAGTTTTTCATGAGACAGGAAGATCTTCACATTAGTAGGAGATTCATGAGACACAAACCACTAGTGTGCTAGTGTTTGTCACCTATCAGGTTGTTTGCAGCGACAAAACGAGTATTATCTCAACTCCGGGTGGAAGGGGTCTTGTTTCCTCCATCAGTAGAGTAGGTACAAGAAAAGGGCAAGCAACCATTACATGATGAGGGGCCTTCAGGAGGGCAGGAGATAGATTTCATTCTTATTCAGGATTATGACACTAATTTGGGCTCACAAAGCTCAAAGCTCAAAGAGATCATTCAGGAGCAACAAGTGGACATTCATGATTTGTCTCTCAACCTAGAAAGAGCCAATTTTATAATCAAATATCTGGATCAACAAAACAAACAGCTAGAGGATCAGCAAACCATTATGGAGCTACAAAACATACAAGAAAACCAACGAGCTGCCAAAAGGAGGAAAGTCAAGCTCACACCACTTGAACAAGAAATCAATGCTAATCATGAATCTTGGCTTGAGAGGGAAAATATCCACTTGGAAAATATGCTAGAGAAGGCCAATGGATAGAAAACTATGTTGAGGCACATGGCCCATCATTACTAGGTGAGAAACAAGTTGTGCAAAGCAAGAATTAGGATTTTGAAGGCCAAGTTGAAGAAGGCATCGAGGAAGCGAAAAGAGAAAGATAGACTTCAGATCTTCGCTGAGCCTTCCTTGGCCCAACACAACACTTGATTAAGCACACTCAGCCCAAATTTCAAGAAATTTGGGACACTTTTTGCAATTTTGAAAATTTTGGCCTAAAAAACAGGTTTCTCTGCCTAATGCATCGTGCCACCTGGCGCGCGTTTTTTCTAGGGACCTCCTTTTGAGGAAAACTTAGCATTTCTAGATTTTTCATGGAAAGATATGAATTCCCACAAATGGCCAAGAAATTTTGACAGGTTTTGAGCTTCCAAAAAGGTCAAAAACACCTCAAAAATGACCTTTCTGCCCCTTTTTGGACACACAGGAAGCAATGTTGGGAGAACTCAGTTTTGGAGGGGAAAATGAAGGCCAAATTTAAAACTTCCACTTGTTCGGGAAAGTAGACAGGCACATCTTTCCAACAAGCCCACTTGGAGAAAATTTGGACACCGGGAAGGCCTCTAAAATCAGCTGCAAAAAGGCGCTACACATAGGGAAATCAACGTGGTGCATAGGAGGAAATTTGCTCATTTTGTCCAAAAGATTCTGTTTTTCACTTAGTTTCTTCACAGTTTGACTTTTCTCTTTCTAATAGTCAAAATCATGATGTAATTTAATGTGACTTGATGGATTTTGATGTAATTATGCTAAATTTTCACTCATAGAGGTAGATTCATCCATCAAAAGGTAGTTTGCAACTGAATGAATCAGTTCCCTAGTTTTTAGAGGCAAGCTGTTCCACTGCCTACTTTTTAGTTCTCAGTTTAGATTTTTTTGGAACAGCTCCTAAACTTATGAGCTCAACCCCTAGAGGCTAGGATGAGTTGTTGGTTGCCTATATCTTGTAATTTTTCAGTCATTGGCAAGGGTTGGACTTTTGGGAAAGCTTGGAGCTTCATTGTATACTCATTTCAGCAGTTTGGCAAAGGAATAGACCAGGGTTTGCAGCACTTTATGGGATTCTTGTGGCATCTTGCTTTGGTATTGTGTTTCCTTCTGTAATTGTAAGTTTACATGTGTTTTATGTATGCCATCATCTCTCTTTGCTTCATCTTAACTAAATCAAACAAGGATAAAGGTAGAATTCATTGATTTGCAGTGCTCTACCTAGGGTTTATTTAGTTATTTATGTTTTCAGCTGTTTGAAGAGGATCCCTGAGACTTTCATGCCCTCTTCAACTCCTCACTAGTATAAAATCTCTCCATCTCATTCAATTTTAAGTACCAAACCATTTTCCTACCTCGTCCCATAGAGATCTCTGCAAAACTGAGCCTCATTCCTCGAACCCAAATCTGCCTTTCACATTTGAGTCAACAAAACATCATCAAATTCAATCAAAATTCTTTTAAACATATACCTAGCCTAAAATTAGTCTTTACATCAGTCATCTCAAGCCTTCCTTGATAAATTTTCATTGAGATTGATGAGGAGAGTTCCTTCTCTCGACATGGTAGGGCTAGCTACCAGGTTAAGCGTGGTTTGATGTTACCCTAGATCCTACCTTTCTCAGCCTGAGGTAGATTTAGGCCCTAACAAATCCCAATAGAAGTTGTTTTTGTAGTTGAAGCATCACCTCTTCTCTGCACTAGTGCTCACATTACCATACATGCGACAACCATTTGAGATTGAGACATATGCCTCCGACTATGCTATTGGTGCAGTTCTTACCCAGTAGGGGCATCTAGTGGCAATCATAGTGAGACACTTTCTGACATAGTCCAAAAGTATCCCACCTATGACAAAGAAATGTATTCCATTGTGCAGGCTTTCTAATAATGGAAGCATTACATTCTGGGGAAGGAAACTGTGATCCACATAGACCATCGACCCCTACAGTTCATACAGACACAAGGGAATTTGCAAAACAATCACCATAAAAAATGGTCTACATACCTGCAACAGTTCCATTTGAACATTAAGTAGAAGAAGGTAAACACCAAAAATGTTGTAGATTTCCTCAACTGACCGCCTATCATGGCACTGACCAATGTGCTCGACTCTTGTGGGAAAGATATTGCAAGGTGGACACATATTTACAAGAGTGATCTAGAATTCGACAACACATACCAAACACTCATGGAAGGCAAGAAAGTTCCAAATTTTCATCTCCAGGTTGCACTGTTATGCTACCTGGGACATATCTGTGTTCCTTCAAGTGAGCGTGCCAAGATAATTTGGGAGGAAAATTGCAATCAGGTTGTTGGACATTTTGGGATAGAAAAAATAGTGGCAATGTTGCATAAGTATTTTCATTGACCGAACATTTGATAGGATGTTGGGAAGTACATCAGATCTTGCACTACCTACATCATTGCCAAATTGACCATCAAGAAGGAAGGCCTATATACTATTCTTCCTACTCCTAGTCAACCTTGGGAATCCATCTCCATGGATTACATGTCAGGCCTTCCTTCTATTAAGCATGGAAACGACTTTGTTTTCATGGTCGTTGACAGATTCTCTAATATGGCCATTATGGCAGCCTGCAAGAAGAGTAATGCAACATAAGCCACTGCTAAGCTCTTGTTTGAATGAGTATGGTACACTTTGGGATCCCACATACCATTATTTCAAATCAGGACCCCACATTCCTAAGTACATTTTGGTCAAGTCTCTAGTCAATGTTGGACACCAAGATGACTAATTCCACAACTTTCCACCCCGAAATTGATGGCCAAACATAGGTCATCAATAGGATGATCATACAAATTATGTGAAAGTACAACTCAAAGAATCCACACACATGGGATGAAAGCCTCCCCTATGTCTAGCATAACTACAATAGATCTCTCTATATCTCAACTAGCCATAGCTCTTTTCAGGTGGGATTGGGATTCCAGCCACTATTTCCCATTGACATGGCCATACCATTTGCACCTACTCAGGTAGATTTGGTTCATCTCGAGTCTGAAGCTAACAGGACTAATAACTTCATTGAGTACATTTAGCACATCCACCAGTAGGTCCATGACATATTGGACAAAGCCAATGTTAAGTACAAGTAGCAACATGATCAACATCGAGTGCCACACAAGTTCCAAGTGGAAAAAAAAGTTTGGCTACATCTGCACAATGAACGCCTTTCTGGGCCCCACCGTAAGCTTCACTCACTCTAATATGGGCCATACACCATCACCAAGGCTGTAGGGGACAATTCCTTCGATCTCAGCATTCCACCGTTCCTTAGCCTGCACCTAGTATTCAATGCGGACCGCCTTCGGCCATACTCTCCACCATTGCTGGACACATTCAATATTGGAGAACAACTCACACCAATAGAGTTAAACCCAGACTACATAGAATAGGCCACAACTGATCAGATGATGGAAACATAGATCAAGAACAATCGCCAACATAGGATCCATCTATATCGAGTTGTCAAAGTAGGCCAACTCCTTCACCAAGGACCAGGTTCAACAAAAAATTCCTCACCTCATGGAGGCTTTGCACGAAATGGGGAGCACTGCTTCCTAAGGAGGGAGGACTGATCTAGGTGGATATTGGTGGCCACTCGCATATTCCACCTATACATCCATTCAGTTTCAGCAGTTTCCTTGTTTATAGTATCATTTACTATTTTTAGTATTTTTTTGGGTCTTGAACTTCCAGAGCAATTTTGACCCCCTAAACGACATTTTTTTTAGTTTTGCAGTAGTACCATTGTCGTGGTAAGGGGAATGTGATAAATCCTTTAGTACTTAGAGAGACCTTTCCAATGAGGTATTGTGTGCACCAAACGAAGATAATATGGCCAAGTTATGACCCCGGAAAGTTGGCTGCCCAACTAACGCCAACGGGTCCCACAAACTCTTGGCGTTCTATCTCCTAGGGTTAGGGTTTTGGATGTTTAGGGTTTTCCCTTGTTTTTCAATAATAAAAAGTCCCTTGAGCCTGATTGTAACATAATTCAGAGGCATGTATCTTCCACATCTTTTCTCAGAGATAAACTACCATCGCTCGATCTAGTTTATTTATATTTCTGTATGTAAGCATATTTTAGTTCTTTGATATTAATGAAATGAAGTTTTATTTCTATTGCATCTTTGTGTTTATGCATATATCTGTATTTTTGTGTGTTCCTACATAAGTTTGGATTAGAGCCACAGAAAAAAAAAATGTTGAAAGAAAAGTCACATGGCGAGGGGGGTTTCTCTTGTTTTGTGTTGGTTAACTCTCCTTAGAGTGTGAAGAGATCACTTGTTGCTGGCAACAGAGTGCATGAGCTATTGGAGCTAGAACACATACGACCAGGTAGTGTTGGTGATCCAAGATATTTTCTTTGGTGATGTTAAACAAAATTGATTAAAGAGCATGAAAATACCATAAATTCATCATCCATGAAGAAGAAAAACAAAAAGAAGAGATTATAGACAATGCACCAAGATTTGTTAATGTAGTTCAGTCACAATGTGTGAGCTATGCCTTTGGGTCTAGATTCAAAGAGGATAGGTCTCTATATTATCTCAGGAAAATAATGGCAAAGACATGGAAATAGCTCACATTTGTCGATGACCCAAAAATTTGTTGCTCGAATCCCAACGTGAATTGCACCAATGGTAAATTTTTATGAAAAATGACTATAAAATTCATATGGTTCTATCACCTTCACCTTTAGACCCATTAGTGAATATTCAATATTCCACAATAGTTCAAAATATTCCAAGAATATTACTACAAACTATTTCTTAGAATATACTTTGGAATATTCTAGGATTCTGTCTCGAAAATAATGCTCTCCAGAGCGTTTGTCCTGCCCAGTGGACTGCATGCTGAGTCGTGGTTCCCGACCCCCATTCCAAGTTTGTGGTGTCCCCGTCACATTATTTGGCATGGATTTAAATAAAAGTGGTAGGGAATATTAAGCAAATCCCATGTGGGCAGATGGTTGGCGTGCCATTACTAAATTGGAGGTTGGTTTGGGGGTCCCAGGGTCAAACCTCGTGGACCCTCCCTATTTGAGTTTTAAAGCACTGTAATATGTTTTCTTCAACTGCTGCTAATTTTGGAAGAATTCTATCAGAATTGACCATTTCTGAAAATTTTGGCCATGGTTTAAACTTATCTAAATCCCAACTAAAACTTCCACTAAATTTAGTCACATGCGGCCAAATTTAACCCTATCACTAACTAAATTGGAGCTTCACCAAATTTATCATGTGCCTAGTGGGATTATCCAATCACGGGGTGCCATGTGGAACCTAGTGATTGGGCCATATGGTGAACTATAATATCACCACATCATAATGCTAACATCATCAATATGGATTTCCTAGTCAGCCTTAGAATTTGACTTTTTGCCTAGTTTTTGACCAAAACTTTGATTGGCCATAAATTTGTCATATAGAATTATATTGATGTGTCATTAACGTTGTTGGAATCATATCAATGAGATCTATGACTTGGTGTTGGTTTTGCTAAGATTTTAGGAATTCAATTTTTTGAGCCTTTTCAGATCCTTCTGGATTAATTATCCCTATTGAAGGAATTTTGGTCCCCATAAGTTACATACAAATATCATACATGTTTTCCCTAATTTACAATAGAACCCATACCCTTTTCTATCCAAAAAAAGGCAAAAAAAATCATTATGTTGCATGCTCAAGTGACGTTATAAGCTTCATCACTTTTACAAGTTTTTGCGAGTCTTTAAAAAATAACATGTGATTTATAATGGTGGCCGTACCCAACTAATTAAAAAGTATACCCATCTCTTACCTAACTAGGATAATGAGATTTATTCTTGTAGTTGTCTTTCTCCATGAATTGCTTCATCAATTAATTCCTTCACAGGTGATTTCTAGTCCTTCTTTGGACGTAGCTCTAGATGGAGCTTCCAACATGTAGCTCCCTAGTGTCCTTTCTTGCTGTAATAGGTGCAATTATTTTTCTTCATCTAGAATTTCTTGAGCTTATTTTTCTTCTGACGTGGAGAGAAATATTTATGTTGTGTCTCCTTCCTGGTCGACATAACCTTCCTTTAATAGTTTTCTTTGGTGTAACTCTGGCGAGGTGAATTTGACTTAACTTGTCCTTTGAAATGATCACCTCCATTTGGAGATGAATGAAAATATTGATCACTGGAATGGTGTGATGTTATCTCATCTTGCACTAATTCAGACTCTCTTTCTTCTATAGCTTTGGAGTGTCTTTCATCAGTGGTCTTGGGGCTTCTTTCTTTGGCGGACTTGGAGAATGTTACATATTCCTCTATAACAGAACCTAGTCCTGCATATCAAGGCAATTCCACTACTTGGATGGGATTCACAATGCCCTTGCCATTAAATCCTATTCTATTTCCTTCATATCCCACCTTCTTCATTAGCTTCAAACCAATTCTTGTAGTGTGCTTTTCAAAATCACCAAAATCATCATCATAATGGGAACATGAAACTGAAGAATCACTAACATTGATTACCTCAATGTATGATTCTGGATTGGGTGAGGATGGATTTGCTAAGCCTTCATTACACTACAACTTTTACAAGGCCTCTTCTATGGCTTGTAACTAAAGTTGCAATCCCTTCTTCTCCTCTTCTACTTCTTGTAACAATCTCCTTAGCTCAACATTCTCTACTTGAATGTGCTAGTTGATTTCCTCGAGTTCTTGGAGCCATGCATTCTTTTATTCTTTTCCCATATTTTGTCCAACACCTACAAACCCAACAATTTTCATCTTCATCTCATCACTTGAATCAAAATCTACGTCATGCTACACTGTAGCAACAATTTTTTGCTTCCCTTTGCTACCTGATCTCTTAGGATTTAACTTGGGATATAGTTTCCAGCCATGCTCCACATCATGCCGATATTTCTTGCAATGAGCACAAGACGAATTTTATTCCTTTTTCTTTATTTTCACTATCTTCTATATATGATCATCTTGTTCATTCTTTCCCCTATTTTCAAGATTAATTGCTTTCACACTTCATCTAGATTAATGGGATCAAACAATAACAGTGAGTGAAAAATTTTACTATGTAAAGCACCAAAGTATTTCATCACACTTTTTGGTTAGTATAAGGGAATATCCAGTGATAATGTTTGCTTCCTAAACTCTTCTATAAAACTTTGGATATTCTGACCTTTACCCTATCTCAAATGTTGCCACTCCACCATGGATTCATTTCTATAACCCAATGGGTAAAATTTCCCTCTTAATGCAGAACTAAACTCAGACCATGAATAAAGAAGTTTACCATTATGCTTTCTACCTTTCTAACATTTTCTCTCCCACCATACAAGAGTTTTTCCTCCCAGCCGAAGAGATGTTAACTAGATCTTCACCTTGGGGTACTGACACATTATCTTCTTCTGGAGCTCCTTATTTCTTGCCCTCTGTTTCCATTCTCCATTTATAATATACAAACAATTTTGGATTGCAAGTTTCTGTGGAGTGGTTTTTGAGAGGTTGAATTCGGATAATCCACAGTATTCATCTTATTTCTTATTGTCGACGTTTTGAGCCTAGAGCAAGACTCATCATCAGGACTTGAAATACAGAGAAGAGAAAAGGGATGGGTGATAAATAAATAAGGTAAAGGAAGACCGCAGGGATTATGAAGCCGACTTAATGCCTATGTTAATAAACCCTAAATTTTTGATCTGTTAGATTTAATAATAGTAAAATCCTTAAACAAAGTCTAATATATACGAAGAGCCACGGGATTGATAACTACCGCGTGCTTATATTAATATTAATATAAAATGGTTGTTTACTATGCTGAAAAACCTATCCTACTCGCATGAAGGCCGGGCCATAAATAGATATACTAGGACCTTAAAATATTGTTTATACACTTTTTGACTAATATGCTATGATAATTAATTAGATTTATTTGTTATGTTTTTTAATATTGTTTTTAATTATTGTTTATAAACTATGGACTAATATTTTATGATAAATAATTTTGATTTATTTGATTTGTTTTATTATCTAAGATTATTAATTTTATAATGTCCATTTACATGCCCTAAGAGCTTTATTAATCTCTAAAAATTGTCTATGCTTAAAGATTAGACTAGAAACACAAGCCAACAAGGGTCCTAAATTTTATGGAAAAAGGAGGCTTAAGGAAGGGATAGGGAACAAGCTAGGTCTGGGAAAGAAGAGAGGAAGAAGGGGAATGAGGAGGGGAGGAGGGATGACTTTTCCTAAGCAGAGAGTTCTAATTTTTGCTAATGTCCCATCCTCCATCCCTGTTAAGGTTACTAGGATGCTTTATGATTTCAATGGCTTCACGTATTTTTCGTTTGAAATGGTGTTCTTCTTTAGCAACGACTTTGGTTTCTTCAAGGCAAATGTGGAAAGCCCAAACAAATTTTCTGTGCAATCTTCCATCTAGTATAAATCCTTGTGGAAAGCCCACTCATTCTCTATGTGTATGTCATTTTCCTCCATTTTCTTTATTTTTGTAGCATGTACAATCTCAGAGTTAAAAGACTTGAGTTTTCCTTCACCCTCTTTGAGTTTGGCCCTGGTAAGCATCTGCACTCACAATTCACATCAAAGAAGACCACTCTGATACCAACATGATCCAGGAACTTTTCTTTCATGTCGTTAAACATAATTTCTTAAAGAGCATGAAAATACCATAAATTCAAGATCCATGAAGAGGCAACACAAAAACAAGACATTATAGGCAACATACCAAAATTTGTTAACAAAGTTCACTCACAATGTGTGAGCTACATCTCCATGCCTAACTTCAAAGTGGAGATGCCTCTATACTATCTCAACAAAATAATGGAAAATATGTGGAAAAATACATGGAAATACCTCACATCTAGGGGTGACACAAAAATATGCTACTCGGATCCCAATTCTAACTACACAAATGGATTCCTTGCAAAATTTCATGAAAAATTCCTATAAACTTCATATGGTTCTTTCACCTTCACATATGGACCCCTTAGGGAATCTTCAAGATGCCACAATAGTTCAAAATATTCAAGGAATACTTTACATAAAATATTCCTTAGAAGATACCCTAGAATATTCAAAGAATATTTAATGGAATCATGATTGTCATTGCACCAAAACCCACAAGTGTTAGTAAACAAACACATCATGAGAGTTAACAGACCCATGAGAGGCAGTTAACCATATGTCGAGAACACATAGGGAGAACTAGTTTATCCAGTGTCTAACAATCTATACCCCAGCATGAGCCGAATGTGATTTGAACCCAATACCTTTGGCTTTGATACCACTTGTTGGAATCATGATTTTCGTTACACCAAAACCCACAGGTTTTAGTAAATAGATGCATCACTAAAGTTAACATATCCATGAGAGGTGGTTAAGCACATGTCGCAAAACACATGGGGAGCACTAGTTTATCCAATGTCCAACAATCTATCTCAAAAATAGTGCCCACCTAAGCATAGGTCCTGCCCTTGGCCCACTTGTTGAGTTGTGGTTCTCGACCCTCGTTCCAAGCTCATGATGCCCCCATTGCATTGCTTGGCATGGGTTTAAATAAGAATGGCAAGGTAGATTAAACAAAGCCCACGTGGATAGAAGGTTGGTGTGTCATTACTAAATTAGAGGTTGGTTTAGGGATCTCAAGGTCAAGCCCTACAGGCCCTCCTAATTTGAAATTTAAAACAATAATGTATGTAGATATATATATATATATATATATATATATATATATATATATATATATATATATATATATATATATAGACACACACACACACACATTAGCTTCAATCATTGCTAAATTTGGTAGAATAATGTTGGATTTGAACATTTCCACCAATTTTTTCCATGGTCTAAACTTATCTAAAGCTTTACTAAAACCAACACCAAATTGAATCGCATGCTTCCAAATTTAATCAATCTACCAAATCTAACCCCGTCACTAACTAAAATGGAGCTCTACAGAATTTGTCATGTGCCTAGTGGGATTCGCTAATCATGGTGTGTCATGTGGCACCTAGCGAATAAGACATGTGAAGACCTATAATGTTGCCACATCATCATCCTAGTGTCATCAATACAAATTTCCTATTTAGCCTAGACTTTGACTTTTTTCCACTTTGAAAAAAACTTTGATTGGCCATAACTTTGTCATATAGACTCAGGTTGAGGTTTCATTCATGTCATTGGAACTGTCTCAATGAGATCTACAAATTGGTGATAGTTTTACTAATATTTGAGGACTTTAACTTTTGAGCCTTTTTGGATCCTCCTAGATCAGTTAAAGTTGAAAACTGAGATTTGTGCTTTATGAATTTAGGTGTTATTCCTTGTGACTTTGTGCTCGAGGCAATTAGACTATGCATGTCCATGACTTAGTAGTTGTTGGGAGGCTCAATGGATGACCGCATCACTATGTTGCTTTTTGTATAGTTTATAAAACACTTGGATAGGTTAATATGAGTATTATTGTTGTAGGTTTTAACCCCATATAGAAATTACTTGCATACAAATTCTAAAACACATAAAATAAAAAATGCGAGAGCATAACACATAAAACACATATACACAGATATATCCTCTGGATCCCAAAGCTGGGACTACCAGCTTGATTTTTCATTATGTTCCTTTCAACATTATAATACATATTTATACATGCCAAAGCATCCAATACCATGGACCGAAAACCATCGCATCCAAAACCATGGACCAAAAACCATCGCATCCAAAAACATGTGCAAAAATCATGCACAAAACCATAGGTGGGTCCACCCAACCTAACATAGGGTCGAAAACCAAAATTTTCCAGGGCGCTACCCCGGACCCCATAAAGTGGGGTTATGGGTATGCCTCAAACCCCCTGTGACCCGCCCCGCTACACAATTGGCGCAAAAAAGGGGGCTCTACCCCCCATCTAATCCCCAGTTAAGTATGTGGGCTAGTCATGGAAAGAATATAACACAACCCAACATTCTCCCACTTGTTTTTTTCTTTCCACAGGGGGCACAAGAGAGCTTAGTCATTCATCCAGCCCTGCAATGCCCATTGTTTCTCTACACCAAGAGAACTTCTTAGAGCTCACAGATTTTGTCAATGCATCTGCAGTATTCTTTAAAGTGTCCACCTTTACCAGCAACACCATTTTTTCTTCTATCATATCCCTCACAAAGCGATACTGAACATCAATGTGCTTTGTCTTTGAATGGTATGCAGGGTTCTTTGCCAAGAAAATTTCCCTTTGGCTGTCACAGTCTATCCTTATAGCTTCTTGTAATAACCCCATACTTGAACACAATCTTTGCAACCAAATTGCTTCCTTGCTTGCATGAGTGGCTGCCATGTAATTTGCCTCTATAGTTGATAATGCCACTACAGATTATTTCTTACTCATCCAACTGACTGCACCTCCAAATAGGTAAAATAGATAGCTACTTGTAGATATTCTCTGATCTAGATCTCCAGCCCAGTCTGCATCAACAAAGCCATGAATATCCAACATTCTATCCAATCTTGGTCTTCCTTGGTAGCACAAACCATAATCACTAGTGCCACGCAAATACCTGAAAACCCACTTCACTGTTGTCCAATGCTCCTTCCATGGTTTTGACATAAACCTACTCAATACTCCCACTACATGTGCAATGTATGCTCTAGTACAGACTATTGCATACATCAGGCTACCGACTGCACTTGCATATGGAACATGGGACATGTCCTCTTCCTGTTCTTGTGTCTTGGGACACTGTTCAGCAGATAACCTCAAACCTATAGGAATAGGAATCTTTACTGGTTTACTATCCTTCATATTAAACATCTGCAGTATTGTCTCGACATACTTCCTCTGGTTTAATCAGAGATTCCTCTTTGCCCGATCTCTTTTAATTTCCATGCCCAAAATATAGTTTGCAGCACCAAGATCTTTCATGTCAAATTTGGAGGACAGTTGGATCTTCAAATCCTGGATAATTTCTTTGTCATTTCCAACCAACAACATATCATCCACATACAAGACCAGATAAATAACACAGTTACCAATTAATTTAAAATACACACAGTGATCTACTTTGCTTTTGGTGAAGCCAAGTCCTCGTATAAATGTATCAAATTTTTGATACCACATCCTTGGTGACTGTTTTAACCCATACAGAGATTTCTTTAACTTGCATACCAGTTCTTTCTTACCCTTCACCACAAAGCCTTCAGGTTGCTTCATGCATATTTCATCTTCCAAATCTCCGTGAAGAAATGTTGTCTTCACATCCATATGTTCTACCTCAAAATCAAAAGCAGCAGCAATAGATAAAAGTAATATAATAGAAGTTACCTTGACAACAGGAGAAAAAATATCACCAAAATCAATTTCCTACACCTGGGAATAACCTTTTTCTACCAACTGAGCTTTGTATTTCTCCGCCTTTCCTTCTGCATTTGTCTTCTTCTTGAACACCAATTTTCTTCCAATGGGTTTCCTTCCAGCCAGCAACTCCACCAGATCCCAAGCCTCCTTTTTGTGCAAAGATGCCATTTCATCTACCATGGCCTCTTTCTAGAGTTTTCCATCCTCTGACTCTACTGCTTCCTTCACAGTTCTGGGATCATCATCAGTAACGGACAATGAAAAATTTGAATAGAAACCAGATAGACTATACCTTTCTGGCTGCCTTCTTTCTCGAACTGATCTTCTCACAGATGGAGTTTGTGGCTCTTCATCTTCTGATTCCTCCTCTACTGTAGAGTCTGATTCTTCCTCCTTTAGCTCAAAATCTATCTTCTCAGGTTCCTTTGGTTGGACTTCATGTTTAATAACATCTTTCACCTCTCGACACCACATCTTAGTTGCACACAACCTTCCTTGATACTGGGTTCCAAAGCTTATAACCCTTTCAACCATCCTTATACCCAATAAAGATGCACTTCTCAGATTTACTATCCAACTTGGTTTGTTTCTCCTTTGGAACATGTACATATGCGTCACATCCAAATACCTCAGATGTGAAGAGAGGGTTTCTTACCAGTCCATACCTCTTGTGGTGTTTTATCCTCCAACGCTGATGAAGGTGATCTGTTGACTAGGTAACATGTTGTATCCACTGCCTCTGCCCAGAATTCCTGTCATAACCTGGCCCCACTGAGCATGATTCTTTCCCTTTCCATCAATGTCTTGTTCATTCTTTCTGCAACTCCATTTTGCTGAGGTGTATATGGAGTAGTCTTCTGTCATGCTATACCACACTTCTTATAGAATTCTTCAAATTCCTTACTGCAAAACTCTTCACCGTTATCTGTCCTCAGCACCTTTATCTTCTTCTCTATCTGGTTTTCGCCAGAGCCTTAAATTCTTTAAACCTGTCAAAAACTTTAGGTTTCTTCTTAAGGAAATATATCCATGTATTCCTTAAGAATTCATCTATAAATGATACATAGTACACAGACTTACCCAGTGATGGAACCTTCACAGGTCCAAACACATCACTATGCACAAGCTCTAATATATGTTTCGCCCTCTTGCCACCAGAGGGGAAACTCACCCGATTCTGCTTCCCATATACACAATTTTCACAGAAATCAAAATCCAGAGAGTTGTTACTTATACCTTTACCATGAAGCATTCGAAGGCCCTTCTCTCCAATATGTCCAAGACTTTGATGCCAAAACATGGTCTTCTCTCCAGAGACCACTAAATTTTCTGCTCCACTTTCAGGAACCGTAAAATTGTTCCACCCATAAATAACAGTGCTACCTTGCAGCTTGTACAAAGTTCCAATTCGAATTCCCCACATCAATACCAATGCTCCATGAACCATTTTTCATGTATCCTTCTTGAACACTGTTTTACACCTGCATCATCCAGCTTTTTTACAAAAATCAGATTTCTGGCCAATGCGGGAATATGCAGAACACCTAGAAGTGTTCTAACCCTTCCACCTTGCAACTTCAACTTTACTTTTCTGCGACCAATGATCCTAGCCTTCCTACCATCCCCTAAGAAGAAATCACCACCATCATATTTCTCATACTTACAGAACCACTCTGTATGGGGAGTGAAGTGAAAGGATGCACCTGAGTCAATCAACCATGCCTCATGATCTACATGTACTTGAAGAAGCCAAGTACACATCCCATCCTTAATCTGAGGTGGTTTTCACCTCCACAGAAGGAGAATCATCAGATCCCTTTCCTTTATCAGGAGCTTTAGATTTACAGTCCCTTTTGTAGTGCCCTTCCTTTTTGCATTTCTAGCACACCACCTTTACAGGTTTTCCTGGAGATTTAGATCTCTCTCTAGATTTAGATCTCCCACTTGATGACTTATTTTTGTTTCTGTTTTGGGACCGTCCTCGTATAGACAAGGCATCACCATTATATCTCTCCATATCTTTCCGTCTCATCTCCTCCGTCATCAAGGATGAGACTATTTCATCAAACTACAAGGCAGTTGCATTGGTACCTATTGCAATAACCAGACTATCCCACGAATCTGGTAGAGAACACAACAAACTGATGCACTTATCTTCATCTAAAATTTTAATATCAACATATGCCAATTGACTTACCACAGTATTAAATGCATTCAGATGCTCTGTCACTAAGTCTCCATCTTTCATCCTCAGGTTATATAGCTTTTTCCGCAGAAACAGTTTATTCACTAGAGACTTAGATTGGTACAAAGTCCCTAACTTGTCCCATAAATCCTTCGCCGTAGCTTCCCCTGATACATTCAGCAATACTGAATCTGAGACACATAATCGTATTGTGCTCTTTACCTTCCAATCCAACTTCTTCCATTCTTCATCGGACACTCCCATTGGTTTAGTACTCAGATCTATCACGATCCACTAATCTTTATCCACCAACACATCCTCTATCTTGAGTTTCCACAACTCAAAACTCTAACCATTAAATTTCTCGATCTCTATCTTTCCACTGCTCACCATCTTCTTTCACCACCAGAATCGATCTTGAATATCTCCCACTGAACAGGGTCTACCATAGGCTCAAGCGAAACCCATCAGCAACAAAGGCGTCCCCTTGAAGCCAAAACTGCTTCGATACCAAATGTAGGTTTTAGCCCCATATAGAAATTACCTGCATACGAATTCTAAAACACATAAAATAAAAAATGCGAGAGCATAACACATAAAACACATATACACAGAGATTTTCCCCTAGATCCAAAAACTAGGACTACTAGCTTGATTTTTCATTATGTTCCTTTCAATGTTATAATACATATTTATACATATCGAAGCATCCGATACCATGGACTAAAAACCATCGCATCCAAAACCATGGAACGAAAACCATCACGTCCAAAAACATGTGCGAAAATCATGCACAAAACCATAGGTGGGTCTGCCTAACCTAACATAGGGTCCAAAATCAAAAAAATTTGGGGTGCTGCCCGGGACTCGATAAAGTGGGGTTACGGGTATGCCTCAAACCCCCTATGACCCCCCCCCCCCCCCCCCCCCACTACACAATTGGTGCAACGAAGGGGGCTCTGCCCCCCCTCTAACCCCTAGTTAAGTACGTGGGCTAGTCGAGGAAAGAATATAACACATCCCAACAATTGTGATGCTTGTTGAAGAGATGATAAAATACCTAGATAGTGGATTCGATCTCCTAGGTTGAGTAATACCCCATCTTGACCTTGGGTAAATTACTGTGAATGAACTCAAAGGATTGAGTGTAATGCGAACTTAAAAAAGAATGCAACAAATTACAAATATAATCATAAACATAGAGATGCAGCAGAAAGACACTTCATTTCATTAATAGAAAAATATTGAACTATGATTACAAACAGAATGGAAATAAGATAACTCGGGTGATGGTAACTTATCTCTAAGAAGAGATGTGGCAGCTACATGCCTCTGAACTGAGTTACAATGAGGCTCAAGGGCCTTATTTTGTTAGACCCCTATAATACTAGTGATTCCCCCATTACTATTGTAATTATATCCCTTGTTCTTATTATTGTGCCCCTATTGTCCCCATATTGTTATTAGTATGCCCCCGTAGAAACCCATTATTATTATTTTTGTGCCCTTATGTTATTACTGTTATGTCGGCTTGATTATATTGTGACCCCTTAGACTCCTATATATAGAGGGGAGGTTTAGTCATTTGTATCATCCAAGAATTGTTTATTTGTGTAATGTAAAGGAGGTTTCCCCCTCGAAGACGCTGAATTCTAAGGCAATGATCTATCTTTTCTATCTTTTTGTGAGCTAGTTTCATAACATTTGGTATGAGAGCTTTGGATTTTAGGGTTTCGCTACTCCAAACAGGTCATTGTGGAATTTTGGCTATAACATTTTTTTGCGACGTTTCAGAAGCTACAAAAGAAATCCATTTGAGCCGAAATCGTTCTAAACTTCGTGTCTGAATTTCAGAGCTTGTCTCGCTATATTTGTAGAGATATGACCTGAGGAAGTTAGGGTTTTTGCAGACTCCCGAATTACATTCCAAACAGGTGACCTGGGGAAAATCGTCATAACTTTTGTTTTGAGCATCAGATTGAAATTTCATAAGAAGTTTTAGAAAGAGAGCTTTAGGGATATCATCCACCATCCATCACATCATATTTAAGAGAAAATTATAAGGTTCAAGCAGTGGAACATCACATCGAGCATCAACAACAAGTTCTCTAACTCTGAAAGGATAACCTCATCTTGGTGCATAATAGAATGAAACAACAGACATATCAACATCACAGAGAAAGAAGTTTTGATGTAGGTGATTGGGTATTCCTACGGCTACAACCATATAAAAAAATGTTGCTCAAGCAAGCTAAGAAGGATAACAAATTATCACCAAAGTATTATGGTCCGTACAAGGTGTTGCAAAAGATCGGTACTATGGAATACAAATTGGAGCTTCCTGCAGCTTCCTGAGTGCACCCAGTTTTCCATGTTTCATGTTTAAAGAAGGTTATAGGTGACAAGATCCTAGTTCAAAAAATATTGTCAGAACTTGAGGAGGAAGGAAAAATCATATTGGAACCGGAAGCAGTCACAGAAACAAGAACTCGATAGCTACTAAATTGATCAATTTCGGAGTATCTCATCAAGTGGAAGAACTTATCCACTGAAGATTCCACATGGGAGGATGAGAATTTTATACAGGGGCGTGTTAGGCCCCTATAATACTAGTGATTCCCCCATTACTATTGTCAGTGTATCCCTTATTGTTATTATTGTGCCCCTATTGTCCCCATATTGTTATTAGTATGCCCCATAGAAACCCACTATTGTTATTTTTGTGCCCTTATGTTATTACTGTTATGTCGACTTGATTATATTATGACATCTTAGACTCTTATATATAGAAGGGAGGTTTAGTCATTTGTATCATCCAAGAATTGTTCATTTGTGTAATGTAAAGGAGGTTTCCCCCTCAAAGAGGCTAAATTCTAAGGCATTGATCTATCTTTTCTATTTTTTGTGAGCTGGTTTCATAGAAATTTATTATTGAACAATAAGAAGAAAATCCTAAACAACCAAAACCCTAACCTGAGGAGATGTAACACCAAGAGTTTATGGGCCCCCTGGGGGTTAGTTAGGCAGCTAACTTCCTGGGGTCATAACTTGGTCATATTATCTCTGTTTGACGCATATGATACCTTGTTGCAAATATCTCTCCAAGGATTACGGCTACTGATTCAATTTACATAGCATTTATTGAGTAATTTTGCCAAAAAAATGTCACTTAGGGCCTCAAAACGGCTCCCTAAGTTTAGGACCTGAAAAACTGCCAAAAAAGTAAATTGTGCTACAATTAAGGAAACAAATGAAACTGATTGGGGGGTCTAGCTGGAATAGTCAGGTGGCCACCAATATCCACCTAGATCATTCTTCTCCCCTTAGGAAGAAATGGTCCCCATTGTGTGCAGAGCCTCCATGAGGTGAGGAAATTTCTGTTGAACTTGGTCCTTGGTGAACTACATCCCCTAGTGAAGGAGTTGGCCTGCTTTGACAACTCGATATAGTTGTATCTTTTGTTTTTGAGTGTTCTTGATCTATGTGTACATGATCTGATTACTTGTGGCCTGTTCCATGCTATCTGGGTTGAGATTTGTTGGTGTGAGATGTTTTGCAATGTCAGATGTGTCCAACAATGGTGGAAAGTATGGCCGAAGGCGATCTACATTGAACACTAGGTGCAGACCAAGGAACAGTGGGATGTTGAGATCGAAGGAATTATCATCAACAGCCTTGGAGATGGTGTATGGCCCATATCAGAGCAGGTGAAGCTTGCGGTGGTGTCCAACAAGGCTCTCCTTCTACAAATGAAGCCAATCTTTTTTGCCTACTTGGAACTTGTGCGACACTCGATGCTGATCATGGCATTGCTTGTACTTAGCATTAGATCTATCCAATATATCATGGAATTGTTGGTGTATTTGTTGAATGTAGTTTCGAATTACATGTGAGCCGAATCTACCTAAGTGGATGCAAATGTTATGGCCACATCAATAGGGCATAATGGCTAAAATCCCAGCCCTACCTGAAAGGGGTTGTGGCCTCTTAAGCTGTGGAGAGCTCTGTTGTAGCTACGTTGGACATAGGGGATACTTTTATCCCATGTGCATGGACGCTTCGAGTTATACATGCACAAAATGTGTACGATCATCATGTTGACAACCTCTGTTTGGCCATCAGTTTGGGGATGGAAAGTTGTGGACTTAGTAAGTTTTGTATCCAGCATCAACCAAAGACTTGACCAAAATGCACTCAGGAATTTGTTGTCCCAATCTAAGATAATGGATTGTGGGATCCCAATGTGTACCCACACTCGCTCAAAGAAGAGATTAGCAATGGCCTTTGCTATGATACTCTTCTTGTAGGCTGCCATGATGGCCATCTTAGAGAATCTGTCAATGACTACGAAAACACAATCATTGAAGTGCTTAGTAGAAAGAAGGCCTGACATATAATCCATGGATAGATGCCTAAGGGTGATTAGGAGTAGGTGGAGGAGTATATAGGCCTTTCTTCTTGAGGGTTGGTTTGGCAGTGGCACAGGTGGTGTAGGATCTAATGTACTTCCCAACATCTTGACGAAGTTTTAGCCAATAAAAATACTTCTACAATACCACCACTATTTTCTCTACTCCGAAATGTCCAATGACCCAATTGTAGTGCGCCTCCCAAATCATCTTGGAACGATCACTTGAAGGAACATAGATGTGTCCCAGGTGGCGTAAGGTTGCATCTTGAAGGTGAAAATTTGGAACTTTCTTCCCTTTCAAGAGTGTCTGGTATATGCTGCCGAATTCTAGATCACTCTTGCAAAGATGCGGTGAACCCAATATCTCATGCCCACAAGAGTCAAGAAGAGTGATTAGTGCCATGACTGGTGGTTGGCTGAGGCAATCAGAGACATTATTGGTGTTGTGCTTCTTATACTTAATGTTCAAATGGAACTATTGAAGATAGGTGGACCATTTCTGATGGTGATCGTTCTACAACTTCCCTTGTGTCTGTATGAACTGTAGAGGCTGATGGTCTGTGTGGATGATTGTTTCCTTCTCAAAATGTAATTCTTCCATTGACAGCATGCCTGCGCAATGGAATACATTTCTTTGTTATAAGTGGGGTACTTTAAAACTGTGTTTGAAAGTGTCTCAATGTGGTAAGCCACTAGATGCCCATGTTGAGTAAGAACCACACCAATAGCATAGTCAGAGGCATATGTCTCAATATCAAATGGTTGTTGTAGGTTTGGTAATGTGAGCACTGGTACAGAACATAGGTGATTATTCAACTCGGAGAACACTCACTATTGGGTTTCTGACCAAAAGAACTTTGCTTTTGCTCTACCATTGGTGACATTACTTAAAGGCCAAGTGATATGAGAGAAACCCAACACGAACCTATGATAGAAATTGGCAAGACCTAAAAGGTTGTGGAACTTTGTTAGAGTGGTTGGGGCTGGCCAATCCCAAATGACTTGTATCTTGGATGGGTCCATATGTACACCCTGCTCATCAATGATGTACCCTAGATATTGAACCTAGGTCAGGCCAAAGGTGCATTTCTTCAAGTTAGCACACAACTTACATTGTCGAAGGGTTTGAAGGACGTGTCTAATATGGTGGAGGTGCTCTTCCCAACTCTTGCTGAAGGTTAAGATGTCATCTAAATACACCACCACGAATGCATTGGTGAAGGGCTGCAAGATGTCATCCATCAGTCTCATGAAGGTTGCAGGGGCATTCGTCAATTCGAATGGCATGATCAACCATTTGAAAAGGCTCTCCTTGGATTTGAAGGAAGTCTTCCACACATCGAAGGGTTCGATAGGCACTTGGTGATAACCTAACTTCTAGTCAATCTTGTTGAAATATTTGGCCCCCTTGAGATGGTCCAAAAGGTCATCAATTGCGGGATTGGGTAACTATTCCAAATAGTGATCTTGTTCAGTGCATGATAGTCAATACAGAGCTTCCAGGTCACATCCTTCTTCTGTACCAATACAATCAGGCTCCCACAGGGTGATGAGCATGACCTAATGTGCCCTTTCTGTAGTAGTTCCTAAATCTACCTCTTGATCTCATCGTTCTCTAGAACATAGCGTCGATAGATCGATCCAATGGGCAGCGGTGTGCCTGGGGTTAGATCAATGGAGTGCTTGACCTAACAATGCAAAGGTACCGCTGTGGGTGAGGCAAAAATATTCCCATACTCCTCCACAACCTTGTCCATCTGCTGCTACTATGTAGAGGAGCCATGCCTGGAAGTCATGGCCACAACCTTCTTCTTGCCTTGGGGGTGAATCACAAGGAAAACAAATTTCCTAGCCTGGGAAATGATCTTACTTCATTTCTTTGCAGTGATCAGAGAGATGGTAGTAGCCAGGGCTACCTTAGGTATCATGTAAACCTTATTATCCAAAGTAATAATCACATAGTGAGGTATAGACTCATATACATCATGTTGCTTCCACAAGTATGGTTGTGCTAATAATACATTAGAAATTTCAAGAGGATAAATTTCACAGTACCTCATCTCTAAAGGGCTTGATGTTGTAGGGAAGGCGACACTGCTGGCTAACGCAGAGATCTCTTCCTTGGTGAAGCTACCCAATGGTGTACGGATGTGGATGTGCTGTAGCATTTAGGCCCAACAGCTTCACAACTTCTACTAAAATCAGGTTCTTTTGGATCCTGTTGTCGATAATGAACTGCAACGAGAAACCTTCACCCACATCTATGATTGGAAGAGGTGTTCCCCCCCCTCTGGATCTTCAGGCTCAATTTTATGGATCTTTATGGTGGCCACAGTGGCAATGGGATCCACATCAATGATCTACTTCCATTTGTTAGTTTGCTTATCGGGTTCTGATTCAGAGTCGAAACCTGCGTTGGATTCTTAAGCCTTCAGTGCAGCCACCAGTAACTGCTTGGTCCGACACTTACTTGTATTGTGAGTGGAGCTCTTATGGAACTCACACCATTTTCCCATGTCATTCTTCATCTTCATGGTTTTTTTCTTTGCTTTTGGCTTCAGTGGGCTATCCTGAGTAGCCTCGCCTTAGCTTGGTCCCTTGTTTTGTGGTTTGGGGGTTCTTTTTCCTTGGGATTTGCAGATCCAAAGTCTTGCTTCTTTTTTATAAACTTCTACTCAATGTTTACAATGTACCAATACGTTGTCCCGATCAAGGAAATGTCTAGGAACTCCATCTTGTCCTTGGAAGTATTTGTGTAGATAGTCGTTGTACTTGAACACCAAATTCTGCTCAGTGTCCTTGACACCCAACTTCGTGCGAAAGGTATGGAAAGTATTTGTGAACTCTGACATATCTTGGTCCCTTCCCTACCATAGCGTGTTCCACTTTATGTATTTATCTTCATAGCCCCTGACAGGGTAATATTGTTCCTTGATGGCGTCTCAGAAAGAATTCCAAGTGGGTGTAGCTAAAAACAATGAGGGTTCACTCTCGTCCTTTTGTTCGCAGTAGGTTTCCCACCAATTCTTTATGTGTGGGTCAACTTTGAGAAGTGCCAACGTAATATTTTCTCAATTGGAAAAGTCATGAACTGAAAAATATACTTCCAATAGATTTAACCATTTATCTATGACGTCTGCATCTATCAGGCCTTCAAATATGGGAATATCAAAGTTAACTTGTACCTTAAAAGGAGTGGCGCCTCCAGAGTGGTTGTTGGATGAAGATGCATCTCCTGTGGGTAGCCGTCAAAGGATCTGGGAAAAGTTATCCATCATCACGTCCCTCTATTGTTCGAGGGATTCCTTGAGCAACATTTTGAAAGGATTTCCCACCCCCTCGTCTTTCTTTTCTTTTGCGATGGGAGGTCGTCGGGTTTTGCGAGGCTAATCCTGCAATGGTTCAACCAGATCGAGCCCTAACTCCTTGTACCCGGACCTCGTTGGGGACATACAAATAAAAATAGATAAAGATAAGACCACTTTGATACCACTAATCCAAACTTAAACAGGAACATAGAAACTTACATATATAATCATAAACATAGAGATGCAACAAAAAAATAGTTCATTTCATTAATAGAAAAACACTGAACTATGCTTACAAACATAATGGAAATAAGATAGCTTGGGCAATGGTACCTTATCTCTGAGAAGATATGTGGTGGCTACATACCTCTGAACTGAGTTACAATGAGGCTCAAAGGCCTTTTTATTATTGAACAATAAGGAAAACACCCTAAACAACCAAAACCCTAATTCCAAGAGTTTATGGGCCCCATTGGGGTTAGTTGGGCAGCCAACTTCCGGGGGTTGTAAATTAGTCATATTATCTCTTAGGTCCCTATAATATTAACGATTCCCCCATTACTATTATTGTTGTATCCCTTATTATTATTATTGTGCCCCTGTTCTCCCCATATTGTTATTATTGTGCCTTTATATTATTATTGTTAAGTCGGCTTGGTTATATTGTGACCCCTTAGACTCCTATATATAGAAAGGAGGTATTGTCATTTGAATCATCGAATAATTGTTTATTTGTGTAATGTAAAGGAGGTTAACCCCTCGAAGAGGCTTATTTCTAAGGTGTTGATCTATCTTTTCTATCTTTTTGTGAGTTGGTTTCATAACATTTGGTATCAAAGCTTTGGATTCTAGGGTTTCGCTGCTCCAAACAGGTCATCATGGCATTTTCACTATAAATTGTTTTCTGTGACTTTTCAAAAGCTACAACAAAAATAGATTTGAGATGAAATCATTCTGAACTTCGGGTCTGAAATTCAGAGCTTGTCTCACTATGTTTGTGGAGATATGATCTGAGAAAGTTAGGGTTTTTTAAGACTCCTGAATTACATTCCAAACAGGTGACTAGGGGAAAATCGCCATAACTTTTGTTTTGACAATCAGATTGAAATTTCATAAGAAGTTTCAAAAAGAGGACGGCCTGTAGTTTTTGTGTATCTGTTTAAGGTACTAAGGTTGAAACAATGACACGTGGCATTCCATACAAGTTCGCTCTACTGAACTTGTCTATATTCATGTCACCATGGGAGATTTGGCATAAATCTTCCTTGGAGAATCCAATCTTGATTAGACTTGCGGGCTTAGAAAGAGGACTCAAGGGACTACCATAGGAAAATATTTCATATATTCAAGATCTGCAGTTATAGAGATACACCAGATTCAATATCGAGCTATTACAAAGTGAAAAAAAAAGGTGTGTGGTTTTCTTTTAATTTTGCAAAAGAGTCGTTTGAACAATTAGTTTGAAGGAATTCAAAGGGAATAGTGAAGAATTATTAGCATTAATTAATGCCCTGAAGAAAGAAAATGTAAAAACCTACTAAGCAACCTGAAAGCTCTAGCATGACTCATGAAGAAGAGGAAGAAATGCAACATGATATATCAAAATTACAAGACCAAGTACAACAAATTTCACTCTCACTAAAGGTAAATGAAGCCAAGATGAATGGTGTAGAAGCTAATATGAATGGCATGCAAGTTAAGATGAATAGCATTGAAGCTAAGATGAATGGAATGGATGCTAAGATGGAAGCTAAGATGAATGGCATGGATGCTAAGATGGAAGATAAGATGAATGGCATGGACACTAAGATGAATGGCATGAACGATAAGATGGAAGAATTGAAGATAAAGTTGAATAAGTTGCTACAAGAAATGGTCACTAACGGTGAAAGGGTAGTAAAGGAAACTCATGATGAGAATAAATGAAATGTTAATCATGATTTCATAGACTCTAATGTTGGATTGAAGACCCACTATGTTCCAAAAATCGATATGAGGAAGTTTGATGGCAAGGATCCAAGAACATGGATACTATAGATGGAGCAATTTTCGATCTCCATAATCTACAAAACACAAAAAAGGTACGTATTGCAACTTTATATTTGGAACTAAATTAGTTTGTATAGTATCGATGGCTTTTCTCTCGTAAACAAATTTTCACTTAGGTAATTTTTACGAAAGAAATGATAGAACATTATGAGGATATAAAAAGAAACACCTTTTTTAGCCAAATGATAAATCTCAAACAAAAGGGTTCAATGATGGAGCACATTGAGGACTTCCAAAAATTGAACATAAGGGTAAAATATATTCCAGAGGAGCATAGGATTGATGTGTTCATAGGGACTTTAAAGGATAATATCCAACATGAGGTTCGCCTTTGGGAACTTGTTTCATTGGAGAAGGCATTCAAGTTAGGAAGAAAAATGGAAAGCAAAATTATGGAAACCAGGAAGCCTATCACTCACAACTATAAAGATGGAAGTGTTGTGGCCCCTATCTTTCCACAACCTACAAGGTTGACACCACAACAATTGGAAGAAAAAAGAGCAAAAGGGCTTTGTTACAGCTGTGATAGAAAATACACTAAAGGTCATAAGTGTGTTGAGAAGAAATTATTCTACATAGATTGTGAAGAGGAGGAAGAAAAGGAACAAGAAATGTCAAAAGAAGAGGATATAGTCCAAGAACAAACCCTAGATAAAGAAGAAATGAATCCGACCATATCTTGTAATGCATTGGCTGGAATTACCACTCCTCAAACTATCAAGATAGGAGGACATATCAAGAAGAAAAAGGTAATAGTGTTGATTGATTCGGGAAGTACCCATAATTTTATTCATTGTAAGATAGTAAAGGAATTGGATTACTTCCTATATCTAGCACCAGAGTGTCAGCTGATGGTTGCAAGTGGAGGAACCATAAATTGCTTTGGAAAGTGCTATAATATCAAGCTATGCATGGAAGAATATGTATTGAATAGTCCAATGCTTTCCATTCCAATGGGTGGTGCTGATCTTGTACTAGGAGTCCAATGGCTACAATCCTTGGGTACAATAGATTTTAATTGTCAAGAAATTTTCATGAAATTTTCTGTGGAAGGAAAGGAAGTGGAATTAAGGGGTATTGCAGGGAAATCAGGAAATATAATCAGCTCTAACGGTGTGACAAAGCTTCTAAAGAAGGAACAATGAGGTGTAGTTGCACAATTATGTTCGCTAGAGGTTCCCACTTCGAAATCATCTATTTCTCCAGATATCGAAAAACCTTGGACAATCATTCCAAGGTATTTGAGACTCCCAAAGGTCTCCCACCTATTCATGATCATGATCATTCTATTCATTTGATTCCAAGAAGTGTTCCTCCAAACATCATGCCGTACAAATATCCCTATGCACAAAAGAGTGAAATTGAATGTATGGTTGCAGAAATGCTAGAGGCTGGTATAATTCAACCTAGTCAAAGTTCTTTCTCTTCTCCAATAGTATTAGTGCACAAGAAGGATTGATCATGGCACATGTGTCTGGATTATAGGGAGCTCAACAAGCTAACTATTAAATATAAATTTCCCATTCCTATCATTGATGAATTATTGGATGAATTGCATGGATCAATTTACTTCACCAAGTTGGATCTTCATTCAGGATATCTTCAAATCATAATGAAGACCGAAGACATTCTGAAAACAACATTTAGAACTCATGAGGGTCCTTATGAATTTTTGGTCATGCCTTTTGGCCTTACCAATGCACCTTCTACATTTCAAGGTTTGATGAATTCCATTTTCAAACCCTTCCTTAGAAAATTTGTGTTAGTATTTTTTGATGATATACTAATCTACAAGTCTTGGAAGGATCATGTTGAAAATGTTGACAGGGTGCTCAAACTATTGGAGGATAAACAATTATATGCAAAAAGCTCCAAATTTTTCTTTGGAGTACAAGAGGTGGAATATCTGGGTCATATTGTATCTCATGAAGGTGTTAAGGTAGACCCTAGAAAAATTAAAGCCATTATGGAATGGAAAATCCCCACATCCATAAAGCATTTACGAGGATTTCTCAAGTTGACATGGTATTATTACAAGTTTGTTAAGAATTATGGGGGAATAGAAGCACCTCTAACAACATTATTGAAGAAAATGCATTTTCATGGACTCCAGAAGCAATAAAGGCCTTCGAACATCTTAAAGAGACAATGTGCCAAGCATCGGTCTTAGCTATGCTGGACTTCACAAAAACATTTATTGTGGAATGTGATGCTTCAGGAAATGGAATTGGTGTTGTTTTAATGCAAGATGAAAGACCCATTGCTTTCAAAAGTCATCCAATCAAGGGAAAGTATTTACACAAAGCTATTTATGAGAAAGACATGTTGGCAATACTACATGCACTTAAGAAATGGCGACCCTACCTAATGGGAAGACACTTCAAGGTAAAAACGGGTAATGGTAGTCTTAAATACTTTTTAGAACAAAGATTATCCTCTGAAGAGCAACAAAAATGGGTCACAAAGATGTTGGGTTATGACTTTGAAATCATCTACAAAAAAGGGAAGCAAAATGTTGTGGCAGATGCACTCTCAAGAAAGGATGAGGATATGGAAGCATTGTTGTGCGCCATTTCCATTATCCAACCAGATTAGATAAACGAAGCACGGGAGGAATAGAAGAATGATGAAGCAGTGTGGGCACTCATTTGAAAATTACAACAAGATTCTAGTACATCTGATACATTTAGCTGGAAAAATGATTCACTATGGTACAAGGATTGCTTATACCTATGTAAGAATTCCCAACTCAAACAAAAAATTCTTATGGAACTGCATACTTCTCCCTTAGGAGGGCACTCGGGATTTTTAAAAACTTACCATAGTGTTAAGAAGGATTTTTTTTTGGATGGCCTTAAATCGGATATTCAAAAGTTTGTGGCAGAATGTTTGGTTTTCCAACAAAATAAAGTTGAAACAATTAAGAACCCAGGTCTATTACAACCTTTATCCATTCCAAGCCAATGATGGGAGGAGGTTTCAATGGATTTTATCATAGGTTTACCCAAGTCTGAAGGAAAGAGTGTCATCATGGTGGTAGTTGAAAAACTTACCAAGTATGCACACTTTTGTGCATTATCACATCCATTTAAAGCCAATACAATTTCTACTGCATTTATGGAAACAATTCAAAAGCTACGTGGAAATCCAAAGATTACTGTAAGTGACAGAGATCCCATTTTCACTGGAAATTTTTGGACAAAATTATTTTCTTGTCTCGGTACTCAGTTAGCTCATAGCTCATCTTTTCATTCTCAATCTGATGGGAAAACTGAGATAGTAAACAAATCTTTGGAAGGATATCCTCATTGCTTTGTATCTGATAAAGAGACACAATGGGTCAAATGGTTGCCTCTGGCTGAATGGTGGTATAACACTTCCTTCCATACTATAGAAAAAATGACCCCATTTATGGCACTTTATGGATATCATCCACCATCCATCACATCATATTTTAGAGAAAATTCTAAGGTTCAAGCAGTGGAGCATCACATCGAGCATCAACAACAAGTTCTCCAACTCTTAAAGGATAACCTCATGTTGGCATAGAATAGAATGAAACAACAGGCAGATCAACATCATAGCAAAAGAAGTTTTGATGTGGGTGACTGGGTATTCATACAGCTACAATCATATAAACAAATGTCCCTCAAGCAAGCTAAGAAGGATTACAAATTATCACCAAAGTATGATGGTCTGTAGAAGGTGTTGCAAAATATTGGTACTATGGCATACAAATTGGAGCTTCCTACAGCTTCTTGAGTGCACCCAGTTTTCCATGTTTCATGTTTAAAGAAGGTTATAGGCGACAAGCTCCTAGTTCAAACAATATTGCTAGAACTTGATGAGGAAGGACAAATTATATTGGAACTAGAAGCAGTCACAAAAACAAGAACTTGACAGCTACGAAATCGATCAATTTCGGAATATCTCATCAAGTGGAAGAACTTATCCGCTAAAGATTCCACACGGGAGGATGACAATTTTATACAAAAGCATCCGGAACTACTCAAGCATTGAGGACAACACTTTTTTGAAGGAGAGAGGCATGTTAGGTCCCTATAATATTAGTGGTTCCCCTATTACTATTGTCGTTGTATCCCTTATTATTATTGTCGCGCCCCTATTCTCCCCATATTGTTATTATTGTGCCCCATAGAATATCTCTATTGTTACTTTTGTGCCTTTATATTATTAATCTAGGTCGGATTGCTTATATTGTGACCCCTTAGACTCCTATATATAAAAAGGATTTTTTTTCATTTGAATCATCGAAGAATTGTTCATTTGTGTAATGTAAAGGAGGTTGCCCCCTCGAAGAGGCTTATTTATAAGGCGTTGATCTATCTTTTCTATCTTTTTGTGAGCTAGTTTCATAACATTATCTATGATTGACACGTATGATATCTTATTGGAAATATATTTCCAAGGATTATAGCTGCGGATGTGATTTCTTTAGAAATCATCAAGAAAATTTGCCAAAAAAACATCGTTTAGGCCCTCAAAACAACACCAAAAATTCAGGACCCAAAAAACTGCCAAAAATAGTAAACTGTGCTATAATTAAGGAAAGATATGAAATGATTGGGGGGTCTAGGTGGAATAGGCAGGTGACCACCACTATACCCCTAGAGAATTACCCCCCCCTTAGGAAGCAATGGTCCCCATTGCATGTAGAGCCTCCGTAAGGTGAGGAAATTTCTGTTGAACCTAGTCCCCAATGAACCACTTGCCCTGGTGAAGGAGCTAGCCTACTTTGACAACTCGATATAGTTGTATCTTATGTTGCTGAGTTTTCTTGATCTATGCGTCCATGATATGATAAGTTGTAGCTTGTTCCATGCAGTGTGGGTTGAGCTCTATTGGTGTGAGTTGTTCTGCAATGTCAGATGTGTCCAACAATGGTGGAAAGTATGGTTGAAGGTGATCTATATTGAACACTGGGTGCATACCAAGGAATGGTGGGATGCTGAGATTGAAGGCATTGTCACCAATGGCGTTGGTGATGGTGTATGGCCCATATCAGAGCAGGTGAAGATTGCGGTGGGGTCTAGCAAGGCACTCCTTCTGGAAATGAAGCCAAACTTTGTCTCCCACTTGGAACTTGTGCAACACTCAATGGAAATCATGGCATTGCTTGTACTTAGCATTGGCTCTATCCAATATATCATGGACCTGTTGGTGGATGTGTTGAATACGCTCAATGATGATGTTAGCCCTTTCAGCTTCAGACTGCATCTGAGCCGAATCTACTTGAGTGGATTCAAATCATATGGCCATATCAATGGGGCATAATGGTTGAAATCAAAACCCTACCTCAAAGGGGTTGTGGTTTGTTGAGCTGTGGAGAGCTCTGTTGTAGTTGTGCTAGACATAGGAGATACTTTCATCCCATGTGCGTGGATGCTTCGAGTTATAGCATATGATCATCCTATTGACAACCTCTATTTGGCCATTAGTTTGGGGATGGAAAGTTGTGGACTTAGTAAGTTTTGTATCCAGCATCGACCAAAGACTTGATCAAAATGCACTCAGGAATCTGCTATCCTGGTTTGAGATAATGGATCGTGGAATCCCAAAGTTTACCCACACTCGCTCAAAGAAGAGCTTAGCAATGGTCTCTGTTGTGATACTCTTCTTGTAGGCTGCGATGATGGCCATCTTAGAGAATCTGTTGATGACCATGAAAACGCAATCATTGATGTGCTTAATAGAAGGAAGGCCCGACATATAATCCATGGAGACAAATTCCCAAGTCCGACTAGGAGTAGGTAGAGGAGTATATAGGCATTTCTTCTTCATGTTTGGTTTGGCAATGACATAGGTGATGTAGGATCTAATGTACTTCCCAACATACTAACAAAGTTTCGGCCAATAAAAATACTTCTGCAATACTGCTACTATTTTCTCTACTTCGAAATGTCCAACAAACTGATTGTAGTGCACCTCCCAAATCATCTTAGCACACTCACTTGAAGGAACACAGATGTGTCCCAAGTGGTGTAACATTGCATCCTGAAGGTGAAATTTTGGAACTTGTTTTCCTTCCAAGAGTTTCTAGTATATGTTATTGAATTCTAGATCCCTATTGTCAAGATGCGACCACCCCGATGTCTCATGCCCATAGGAGTCCAACATTGTGATTAGTGCCTGACTGATGGTCGGCTAAGGCAATCAACGACATTATTGGTGCTTCCCTTATTATACTTAATGTTAAAATGGAACTGTTGCAGATAGGTCGACCATTTCTGATGGCGATCATTTTGCAACTTCCCTTATGTCTATATGAACTGTAAGGCCGATGGTCTGTGTGGATGAGTGTTTCCTGTTGCAAAATGTAATGCTTCCATTGATGGCAGGATTGCATAATGGAATACATTTCTTTTTCATAAGTGAGGTACTTTTGGACTGTGTCTGAAAGTGTCTCACTATGGTAAGCCACTGGATGCCCATGTTGAGTAAGAACTAAACAAATAGCATAGTCAGAGGCATATGTCTCAGTCTCAAATGGTTGTTGCAAGTCTGGTAATGTGAGCACTGGTGCAGAACATAGATGATTCTGCAACTCAGAGAACACTCATTGTTGGGTTTATGACCAAAAGAACTTTTCTTTCACTCCACCCTTCGTGACTTGACTTAAAGACCAAGTGATATGAGAGAACCCCAACATGAACCTACGATACAAATTGGCAAGACCCACAAAGCTTCGGAGCTCTATTAGAGTGGTTGTGGTTGGCCAATCCCGAATGACTTGTATCTTGGATGGCTCCACATGTACACCCTGCTCATGAATGATGTACACTAGATATTGAACCTGGGTCGAGCCAAAGGTGCATTTGTCCAAGTTAGCACACAACTTGTGTTGTCGAAGGGTTTGAAGGACCTGTCGAACATGGTGGAGGTGCTATTTTGCCAACTCTAGCTGAAGGTCAAGATGTCATCTAAATACACCACCACGAATGCATTGGTGAAGGGCCACAAGATGTCGTCCATCAGTATCATGAAGGTTGCAGGGGTGTTCGTCAATCCGAATAGCATGACCAAACATTTGAAGAGGCCCTTCTTGGATTTGAAGGTAGTCTTCCACACATCGGAGGGTTCGATAGGCACCTGGTGATAACTTGACTTCAAGTCAATCTTATTGAAATATTTGGCCCCATTGAGCTGGTCCAGAAGGTCATCAATCCGTGGGATTGGATACCTGTTTTGGACAGTGATCTTGTTTAGCACCGGATAGTCAATACAGAGCCTCCAGGTCACATCCTTCTTCTGTACCAATACAATTAGGCTCCGACAGGGTGATGAGCTTAGCCTGATGTGCCCTTTCTACAGTAGTTCCTAAATCTTCCTCTTGATCTCATCGTTCTCTTGAACAAAGTAATGATATATTGGTCCATTGGGCAGTGGTGTGCCTAGGGTCAGATCGATGGTGTGCTTGACCTGACAGTACAAAAGTACCCCTGTTGGTGAGGCGAAAATATCCCTGTACTCCTCCATGACCTTATCCATATGTTGTTGATGTGTAGAGGAGCCTTGCCTCGAAGTGATGGCCACAACCTTATTCTTGCCTTGGGGGTGAATCATAAGGAAAACAAATTTCCTGGTCTGGGAAATGATCTTACTGCATTTCTTTGCAATGATCAAAGAGATGGCAGTAGGCGGGGCTACCTCTGTTATCTTGTACAACTTATTAGCCAAAGTAATAATCACAGAGTGAGGTCTAGACTCATATACAACATGTCGGTTCCACAAGTATGGTTGTCCTAACAATACATTAGAAACTTCAAAAGGAGAAACGTCACACAGTACCTCATCCATGAAGGGCTTGATGCTGTAGGGAAGGCGACACTATTGGCTGATATGAATATCTCATATTTGGTAAAGCCACTCAATAGTGAATGGATGTGGATGTGATGTAGTCTTTAGGCCCAACAAGTTCACAACTTTTGCTAAAATGAGGTTCTTTTGGTTCCCACTGTCGACAACGAATTGCAGTGGAGAACTCTTCACCCACATCTATGAGTGGAAGAGGCTTTCCCCCTCCTCTAGATATTTATTCTAAACTTTTTGGATCTTTGTGGTGGCCACGGTGGCATTGGGCTTTGCATCAATGATATTCTTCTGTTTGTCAGTCCACTTATCGAGTTCTGAATTAGAGTCGAAACCTGTGTCAGATTCGGAAGCCTTCAACTCGGCCACCAATAACTGCTTGGCCTGACACTCACTTGTATTATGAGTGGATCTCTTATGGAACTCACATGATTTTCCTATGTCCTTCTTCATATTTGTGTTGTTGTTCTTTGCTTGTGTCTTCGGTGGGATGTCTTGGGTAGCCCCGCCTTGGCTTGGTCCCTTTTTTTGTGGTTTGGGGCACTTTTTCCTTGCTTGGCATTCACAGATCCAAAGTCCCGCTTATTCTGTTTAAACTTCTACTCAATATTTACATCATACCAATACGCCGTGCTGAGTGAGGAAATGTCTAGGAACTTCATCTCATCTTGGAAGTATATGTGTAGCCAGTTGTGGTGCTCAAGCACCAAATTTCACTCAGTATCCTTGATACCCAGCTTCGTGCAAAGGGTATGGAAAGTATTTGTAAACTCTAGCACAACTTGGTCCCTTCCCTGCCATAGCGTGGTCCACTTTATGTATTTATCTTCATAGCCCTCGACAGGGTAATATTGTTCCTTGATGGTGTCTTGAAAATAAGTCCAAGTGGGTGTAGATGAAAACAATGAGGGTTCACTCTCGTCCTTTTGTGCACAGTAGGTTTCCCACCAATCCTTGATGTGTGGGGTGGCTTTGAGAAGTGACAACGTAATACTTTCTCAATTGGAAAAGTCATGAACTGAAAACTATCTTTCCAATATATTTAACCATTTATCTATGGTGACTACATCTATCAGGACTTCTAATATGGGAATATCAAAGTTAACTTGTACCTTAAAAGGAGTGGCACCTCCAGAGTGGCTACTAGATGAATATGCATCGCCTCTGGGTATCCATTGAAGGATCTGGGAAAATTTATCCATCATCATGTCCCTCTCTCACTCAAGAGCTTCCTCGAGCAAAATTTTGAAAGGATCTCCCAACCCCTCATCTTTATTTTCTTCTTCCATGGGAGGTTGTCAAGTTTTGTGAGGCTGATCCTGCAATGGTTCAACTAGATCGAGCCCTAACTCCTTATACCTTTACTTGTTGGGAACATACAAAGAAAAATAGAGAAAGAGCAGACCACTTTGATGCCACTAATCCGAACTTAAACAAGAACACAACAACTTACAGATATAATCATAAACACTGAGATGCAACATAAAAACACTTCATTTGATTAATAAAAAAATATTCAACAATTCTTATAAATAGAATGGAAATAAGATAGCTCAGTCGATGATAGCTTATCTATGAGAAGAGATGTGGCAACTACATGCCTCTAAACTGAGTTTCAATGACACTCAAGAGCCTTTTTATTATTGAACAATAAGAAAAAACCCTAAACAACCAGAACCCTAACCTGAGGAGATGTAACACCAAGAGTTTATGGGTCATGATGAGCCCCAAAAATGGACAATTATTTGGGCTCATTCAACCTCCTAAGTTGACTTAATCCACCATTCTCATTGGTTTATTGCATGTTTTTGATTATTTTTATGTTAATAGAGTGAATTTGGTTAGTCATTATGCCAACAAGTCTAATGGGTGCTTTGTGTAGCCTTTTTGGTCCACTTGGAGACAAAATTGAAGGTCTTAATGAGCACTTGGCAGCCAAATTCGTGGGAGAACAAGCTAGAGGATTTGTAGGAAGGTGTCCCCCTCATTTATGGGCCCTTACCTCTAATTCTCCACCATCAGCTCGGAGTTCAAAGGCCACCAAATCAATGAGCACAAGGGCAGCCAAGCAAGTCAAGTAGGACTGCTGTTAACTACAAGTCTTGGGCAGCCAAGTCCCTAAATTTTAGGAGGACTGTTGGGTCCTCAAATTGTATAAATAAGAAGGCTTAGGGCCTCATTTTGGGGTTAGCCAGTTAGTCATTTTGTTAGCCAGTGGATGTTAGCTAGTTAGCTAGTAGATAGTAGCCAGTAGCTAGTCATTTTGTAATTCGATTTTTATGCAATAGATTAGTTTTGCTTTCAGCTCATGTTCAAGTTCTTCTTGTGGACAGTTTTGATGTAACTCTTCATTTCTTGATCAATAAAGATGAATCCAGCTTTTCACCAGCTCTAAATCTCTCTTAGGAGGCTGTAGCTCTTGGGGTTGGGCCCATCTCAAGCGCCTAGTACCTCCTTCGTTTATCTTTATGTTTTTGTTGCATTCTTAGAATAAAATCTGCTATTTAGATCTAACTCTTGTTTTGTTATTTAGTTTGTTTTTTATGTGTAAAATAGCTTTTCATGCTTAGATTTAGTTGATAGGTTGTTAACAGAAAAAGCTTCAAGAAAGGGCCAACAAACATCTGTGGTTTCACCTCTCCCTTAGTGGGATCAGGAGCTGTGACTAGGATGACTTTGCTGCCCACAAAAGCACTGACTTTGCTTTGCCATGCAATCATTAGTGTTTGGTTTTCATTTGCAGAAGTTGGTTACATGTTCAGATCTTTGAATGCTTCATTGCACATTTAATATACATGGTTTCCTTGCAAATAAAGCTGTTGTCCATTCTTGTTACTGTTAGCTAGATCATATTAGGGTAGCATAACTAGATCTTTGTTTTCTTGCATGTCTTTGTTTGTTCAGTTTGAAAAATCACTTGCAGAGTACCTATTACCCTTCCTTACCTGCACATACTCCATCCAACCTACCTGTTTCATCCTTCACTCAGAACCCTTACCTTACATTTACCTTATTCGCTTACTTTGCCATGATTCTCATCTTCTTGTACAACATCGTTTCATCCCTCCTTGAACAAATCTCACCATCTACACCTTCTCCTCAACTCCAACCTCCAAGTCTTGAACTCCCCTACACCCCTATTTCACCTCCATACTCGTTCCTCGACCTTTTTCCCTCCATCCATTCTCCAAAATCCTCTTTTCAAAACATCCTGTAGAACCCCTGCAGACTTCCTGTAGAATCTCATAAACATGGTCTCTTGGCAGCCAAACTTTGTGAGACTCTCTGGAAGGGTGTTAGGGACCCTTTAGACCCTCTTTGAACCTTCCCAACCTTTCCCAAGCGCTTCTCCTCCTTGATCCACCTCTGCACAGTGAAAAGCTAGTTAAAAGCACATGCATGATAATTCTAATAACTTAATCAAATATACAAAAAGATGTTTTCTTCAGATAGTGATAACTTAGACACATGCATTTTACCTTCATAGAAGTAATGGCATCTCTTTCAGTAGTTTGCATGCTCTCCTTTGCGTCAGTAGGACTAGCTGGTAGAATTAGGGTTTGCTAGGGTTTGCGTTTCTTTTTGGCTTTCAGTTTCTTTTTGCAATTAGATTAGCTTCCTTCGAGTTAGCTTTCATCCATCTATTAAAAAGCTTCTTCTAAGAGCTCATAGAAGTTGTCTTAAGCTCCTAGTGGACTTGTGCCAGCCGACCAAGTGACAGCTGCGGCAAGATCTAGTACTTGTGCATACAGCACCGTCGCTTCCAAGTTTGTTACGAACTACCGGGTTGATAAAATTAAAGAAGGGAGTTCTAGGAGTTGTAGCATTATTGCTACAATACTGGAGCCCACCAGGCCACATTAGGGTTAGTTGGGCAGCCAACTTCTCCGGGTCGTAACATGGTCATATTATCTCCAATTGACGTGTATGATATCTTGTTGGAAATATCTCTCCGAGAAGTACGACTTTGGATGTAATTTCTTTGAAATCATTGAGAAATTTTGCCAAAAAATATTCATTTAGGGCCTCAAAATGGCTCTGGAATTTCAAGACCTAAAAAACTACCAAAAATAGTAAATTGTGCTACAATTAAGGAAACATATGAAACTGACTGGGGGTTCTAGGTGGAATAGGTGGGTAGACACCAATATCTCCTTGGAGCATTCCTCCCCACTTAGGAAGCAGTGGTCCCAATTGTGTGTAGAGCCTCCATGAGGTGAGGAAATTTCTCTTGAACCTGGTCCCTGGTGAACCACTTGCTCTGGTGAAGGAGTTGGACTGCTTTGACAAATCGATATAGATGTATCTTATGTTGCCGATTTTTCTTGATCTATGTGTCCATGATATGATCAGTTGTAGCTTGTTCCATGCAGTCTGGGTTGAGATCTATTGGTGTGAGCTGTTATGCAATGTGAGATGTGTCCAACAATGGTGGAAAGTATGGACGAAGGTGATCTACATTGAACACTGGGTGCATACCAAGGAACGGTGAGGTGTTGAGCATGAAGGCATTGATATTGACATCCTTGGTGATGGTGTATGGCGCATATCAAAGCGGACGAAGCTTGCGGTGGGGTCCAATAAGGCGCTCCTTCTACAAATGAAGCCAAACTTTGTCTCCCACCTGGAACTTGTGTGACACTCGATGTTGATCATGGCATTGCTTGTACGTAGCATTGGCTCTATCGAATATATCATGGACCTGTTGGTGGATGTGTTGAATGTGCTCAATGAAGCCATTAGCCCTTTTAGCTTCGGACTTCACGTGAGCCAAATCTACCTGAGTGGATGCAACTCGTATAGCCACATCAATGGGGCATAATGGTTGAAATCCTAGCCCTACCTGAAAGGGGTTGTGCCCTGTTGAGCTGTGGAGAGCTGTGTTGGACATAGGGGAGACTTTCATCCCATGTGTGTGGATGCTTCGAGTTGTACATGTGTAGAATGTGTATGATCATCCTATTAACAAACTACGGTTGGCCATCAGTTTGGGGATTGAAATCCATGGACTTAGTAATTTTTGTATCCATCATTGACCAAAGACTTGACCAAAATGAACTTAGGAATCTGCTATCCCGATCTAAGATAATGGACTATTGGATCCAAAAGTGTACCCACACTCACTCAAAGAATAGCTTAGCAGTGGCCTTTGTTGTGATACTCTTCTTACAGGCCACCATGATGGTCATCTTAGAGAATATGTCAATGACCAAGAAAACACGATCATTGTCGTGCTTAGTAGAAGGAAGGCCCAACATATAATCCATGGTGATAGATTTCCAAGGATGACTAGGAGTAGATAGAGGAGTATACATGCCTTGCTTCTTGATGGTTGGTTTGGTAATGGCACAGACAATGTAGGATCTAATGTAATTCCCAACATCCTGACGAAGTTTCGGCCAATAAAAATACTTCTGCAATATCGCCACTGTTTTCTCTACTTTGAAATATCTAGTGACCGAACTGTAGTTTGTCTCCAAAATCATCTTGGCACGCTCACTTAAAGGAACACAAATGTGTACCAAGTGGCATCACAATGCATCCTAAAGGTGAAAATTTGGAACTTCCTTCCCTTCTAGGAACGTTTGCTATATGTCGTTGAATTCTAGATCGCTCTTGTAAAGATGCGCCCACCTCGATTTCTCGTGCTGATAGGAGTCGAGCACAGTGATTAGTGCCATGACTAATGGTTGGCTGAGGCAATCAATGACATTATTGGTGTTTCCCTTCTTATACTTAATGTTAAAATGGAATTGTTGCAGATAGGTGGTTCATTTCTGATGGTGATCGTTCTGCAACTTCCCTTGTGTCTGTAGGAAATGTAGAGGCCAGTGGTCTATGTGGATGACCGTTTCCTTCCCTTGAATGTAATTCTTCCATTGACAATAGTCATGCATAATGGAACACATTTATTTCTCATAAGTGGGGTGCTTTTGGACTGTGTGTGAGAGTGCCTCACTGTGGTAAGCCACTGGATGCCCATGTTGATTAAGACCTACACCAATAGCATAGTCGGAGGCATCTATCTCAATCTCAAATGGTTGTTGCAAGTCTAGTAATGTGAGCATTGGTGCAGAACATAGGCAATTCTTCGACTAGGAGAACGCTTGTTGTTGGGTTTCCGACCAAAAGAAATTTTCTTTTGCTCCGCCCTTGGTGACTTGACTTAAAGGCCAAGTGATATGAGAGAACCCCAACATGAACCCATGGTAGAAATTGGCAAGACCCAAAAAGTTGCGGAGCTCTGTTAGAGTGGTTGGGGTTGGCCAATACCGAATGGCTTGTATCTTGGATGGGTCCACATGTACACCCTGCTCATCAATGATGTAGCCTAGATATTCAACATGGGTCAGGTAAAAGGTGCATTTCTCCAAGTTAGGACACAAATTATGTTGTCGAAGGGTTTGAAGGACATGTCAAAAATGGTGGAGGTGCTCTTCCTAACTCTGGCTGAAGATCAATATGTCATCCATCAGTCTCATGAAGGTTTCAGGGGCATTTGTCAATCTGAATGACATGAGCAACCATTCAAAAAGCCCCTCCTTTGATTTGAAGGCATTCTTCCACACATCGAAGGGTTCAATATGCACTTGGTGATAACTAGACTTCATGTCAATCTTGCTGAAATATTTGGCCCCCTTGATCTGGTCCAGAAGGTCATCAATATGTGGGATTGGGAACCTATTCCAAACAGTGATCTTGTTCAGCACCCGGTAGTTAATACATTGCCTCCAAGTCCCATCCTTCTTCTGTACCAATACAATCGGGATCCCACAGGGTGATGAGCTTGGCCTGATATGCTATTTCTGTAGTAGTTCCTGAATGTGCCTCTTGATCTCATCGTTCTCTAGAAAAAAGCATCGATAGATCGGTCCATTGGGTAGTGGCATGCCCGGGGTCAAATCGATGGAGTGCTTGACTTGATATTGCAAAGGTATTCAAGTGGGTGAGACAAAAATATTCCTGCACTCCTCCATGACCTTGTCCATCTACTACTGTTGTGCAGAGGAGCTCTGCTTGGAAGTCATGGCCACAACCTTCTTCTTACCTTTAGGGAGAATCATAAGGAAAGCAAATTTCCTTGTTTGGGAAATGATCTTACTGCATTGCTTTGCAGCGGTCAAATAGATGGCAGTAGGCAGGGCTACCTATGGTATCATGTACATCTTATTAGCCAAAGTAATAATCACATAGAGAGGTCTAGACTCATATATAACATGTTGCTTCCACAAGTATGGTTGTCCTAATAATACATCAAAAACTTCAAGAGGAGCAACATCACACAGTACCTCATCCATGAAGGGCTTGATGTTGTAGGGAAAGTGACACTGTTGCCTGACGTGAAGATCTTGTCCTTGGTGAAGGTACATGATGGTGTACGACTGTGGATGTGTTGTAGTCTTTAGGCCTAGCCACTTCATGAATTCTTTTGAAATGAGGTTCTTTTTGCTCCCGCCTTTGAGAATGAACTGCAACGGAGAACCCTTCACCCACATCTGTGAGTGGAAGAGGCGTTATCCCTCCTTTAGATCTTCAGGCTCAATTTTCTAGATATTTGTGGTGGCCATGGTGGAACTAGGCTCTACATCAATGATATGCTTCCCTTTGTCAGCCCACTTAGTGGGTTCTAATTCAGAGTCAAAACTTACGGTGGATTTAGAAGCCTTCAACTTGGCCACGAGTAACTGCTTGGCCCGACACTCACTTGTATTGTGAGTGGAGCTCTTATGGAACTCACACCATTTTACCGTGTCCTTCTTCATCTTCGTGATGTTTTTATTTGCTTGTGGCTTCGGTGGGCTGCCTTGGGTAGCCCCACCTTGGCTTAGTCCCTTGTTTTGTGGTTTAGGGGTGCTTTTTCCTTACTTGGGATTCGCAGATCCAAAGTCCCACTTCTTCTGTTTAAACTTCTACTCAATATTTATAGCATGCCAATACGTCGTGCCGAGCAATGAAATGTCCAAGAACTCCATCTCGTCCTGGAAGTATTTGTGTAGACAGTCGTGGTACTTGAGCACCAAATTCCACTCAGTATCCTTGATACCTAGATTCGTGCGAAGGGTATGGAAAGTATTGTGAACTCCGGCACATCTTAGTCCCTTCCCTTCTATAGCGTGGTCCACTTTATGTATTTATCTTCATAGCTCTCGACAGGGTAATATTTTTCCTTGATGGCATCTCGGTAAGAATTCCAAGTGGGTGTAGCTAAAAACAATGAGGGTTCACTCTCATCCTTTTGTTCATAGTAGGTTTCCCACTAGTCCTTGATGCGTGGGGTGGCTTTAAGAAGTGCAAACGTAATCTTTTCCTGATTGGAAAATTCATGAACTGAAAAATATCCTTCCAATAGTTTTAACCATTTATTTATGGTGTCTACATCTATCAACCCTTCGAATATGGAAATATTGAAGATAACTTGTACCTTAAAAGGAGTGACGTCTCCAAAGTGGTTTCTGGATGAAGATGCATCACCTGTGGGTAGTTGTTGAAGGATCTAGCCAAAGTTATCCATCATTGCATGCCTTTGTTGCTCTAGGGCTTCCTCGAGCAACATTTTGAAAGGATCTCCTGCCCCCTCGTCTTTCTTTTCTTCCGCCATGGGAGGTCGTCGAGTTTTGCGAGGTTGATCCTACAATGGTTCAACTAGATCGAGCCCTAACTCCTTATACCCTGACCTCGTTGGGGACATGCAAAGAAAAACAAAGAAAGAGCAGACTGCTTTGATACCACTAATCCAAACTTAAATAGGAATGCAACAAATTACAAATACAATCATAAACATAGAGATGCAGCAGAAAAACACTTCATTTCATTAATAGAAAAATATTGAGCTATGCTTACAAACAGAATGGAAATAAGATAGCTCGGGCGATGGTAGCTTATCTCTGAGAAGCAATGTGGCAGCTACATGCATCTGAATTGAGTTACAATGAGGCTCAAGGGCCTTTTTATTATTGAACAATAAGGAAAAAACCATAAAAAAACAAAACCCTAACCCGAGGAGATGTAACACCAACAATTTATGGGCCCCGTTGGGGTTAGTTGGGCAACCAACTTCCTGGGGTCGTAACTTGGTCATATTATATCAGTTTGATGCGTATGATACCTTGTTGGAAAGATCTTTCCAAGGAATATCACTTCTGATGTGATTTCGATAGCAATCATTGAGAAATTTTGCCAAAAACGTTGTTTAGGGCCTCAAAATGGCTTCGAAAGTTCAGGACCCAAAAAACTGCCAAAAATAGTAAATCATGCTAAAATTAAGGAAATAGATGAAACTAACTGGGGGGTCTAGGTGGAATAGGTGGGTGGCCACCAATATCCACCTGGATCAGAGTGAGTCATTGTGATACTTACTATTAGAGGGCAGTTGATAAACCCCTTGGACAGTGGACTCCATCTCTTGAGTGTTTACAATGCTCTGGTGTGAATTTCCCCTGAGCAAGCATCCCCTCAATATTTTGGTTCAACTCAGGGGTGGTTAGATACAAGACAATTGTTGTGCAGTTGGAATATGGTTGGGTGGAGAGTGGAAGTTTCTCCTTTAGTTGCTATCCATCCTAACATACATAGAGAAGTATAATTTTATGCATCTTAGGTTATGAATTTGGATATTCCTTGTTGTGTTTATGATAAATTAAGGGTCATGTATATTATGAATGGTTTCCCAAGGTTCAATGTTATACTTATGATTTATAAGCTATCTTATATGTCTATGGTTATAATGAATTCTTACACTATGAAGTTCAGTACCATTCCAATGATTGAATGATATCTTGTATGGTATGAATTTGATGAATACACAGACTACACTGAAAACTACCTAGTTCATGAATAATGTGATATGTTATGGGTTTATAAACCTTCATATAATTTCTATGGCTAACAAAAGTGATAGTTTTAATGCTTAGAGATTATATAATTCTTATATGATAGACTATAGCTATCTTTAATAACTATATTGACCTATATGTGCATGTTGAGATAATTGATGTACATTTCTCATTGATTAATGTTTAAATTACTTGTGAAAGAGACCTCTAGAATGGTGTTTTTTGGCATATTATTCAAAGAGAAACACTAATAAAATTTTTGAAATATCATAAGGGTATTTTCTCCTCTTCTTATCTCAAGTACCTGTAGACACGGTGTTATGGATAGGTTATTGTAACCCCATCTTCATAACAAAACTTGGGTATCAATTCAATCAAATAACACTCCCACAACCTTATATGGCCAACGGGTGGGAGGTGTGTTACAGGGAAAAGTGTCTACACAGAACTACTTATCCCACTAAGGTGTGATAGCTACCTTAGAAACAAACAAAGTAAAGCTACTTTCGTTTTTCCTTTATGAAGTATAGATGAGAGAAGAACAAAGAAGACCAACCTTTGTCTTGCACTAATCTCCTAGTTTGATTCCTCTCTCTCTTGATAGTCTTTCGCTACTTGTTCCCTTGCACGCCCAGCTTCACAGAGTACCTGTAAGATCACAGTAGCATAGCACTATACAAGAACATGGATCTATAATCATAAACAATCTAGGATCATATGTAAACTGACCACACAAATGCAGCAAACATAAATGACACAAGAGTATGGAAGAAAACTTGAATAGCTTTTACTGATAAACAAGAAATAGCCAAGGGAGTTACAACCCGTTGTTCTGACCCAGCATCATCCTCTCAACAAAGAAGCCCCTCTTCACCTCATACAAAGCTTAAATCACCCAACAATCTGATGTTGTCTCAAGAAACCAATAACAATTCCTTACAATATGCAAAATTCCAGCCTCTGGATCTCTGGGATGAGGGATCCATATATAGATGTGTGTAAGGGAGATGAGTCAGCTTGTGATTTGATTAGTGTCTTCCCTCTGATAGTTCTTGCTTCCACTTGGAGATTGATGATCTCTTACTCATCCTTAGTCGAATTCAGAGAGGCAAGTGTCACAGGAGAAGTTTCTGGAAGTTTCCATGCCTCTCCACCTCGCGGAATGACACTGCCATTTGTCACTTCTCGCCCATCGCACCCCATAGAAGGGATTTTTGAAATGCAACGCACCCACACAGTGTGTTTAGGTGAGATGCAATGCACTTTTCCTATGGAGTAGCTGAAATGATCCTGTTTTGACCAGTTCTGAGCAGTTTTTCATGGAGAACTTCTGGGAGAAGCTGTAATCAGTTGACCTTGTTCCTTTAGGGGTTAGAACAACACTTTTAGGGACTTAGGAGCCCTTGTTTTATGGACATTTCATGCTTGGGGTTGTAGTGCCCAAAAATGTCTATAACAGTTGCCCCTAAAGCATGAGGTCGTTAATCTTTTGATGTCGGGTGAAATGCTTTATTATGAGGATCCGAAGTTCTTTCAAGCTGGGAGGAGACCTGTAATAAGATACAATACAATACATTATCTTCATAATATTTTCATGATCTAGCTGAGGCAGGCATTCTCATGCTCAGCTTTATAAATTCATTTTTATGTACATAGGACAGACAATCGTCTGAGTGTAGACTGATGATTCTGGTAGAGCCATCATCCCTTTGATTGGATGATTATCTGTGCAGCAATGATGTACATTTGATGTCTTTATTTCCCTGAATATATATCGCAACCCGGATGGATGAAACTAGATCCGAGGTCTTCAATCTCGTTCGATCTTCACTCGAAGTACAAGTCTATCCATGTGAGAGATGTTCTTGAGTCGAACATGGAAAGACATCGCCTAATTACCAGCCAATGATGTAAGCTGTTAACAGGCGCGAGAGGAATCACTGATAATGATAATGACCCTCAAGGTACTACAGTACAATTCACGTGGTGTGAATAAAGGACTTGGCGTCGAACACCACACAAAATCTTTCGGTCAAAGGCCATTGATGTAAACCTGTCGCCGGAAGTGAGAAACTTGCCATTGAGGCATGCAAGCTTCAAAGTACTGAACGACGTGTTCCTAGATCGACTTCTTGGATAATAAGCTGATGTCGACAAGAAGCGATCCGTCACAGGAGAGCCTTAATGAATCCCACATCAATGACACGGAACGGAGCAAATTATTTTAATGGAGGTGAAAACGATCTGATGACATACGGTTCAGGGTGGTGGTCATGAAAGAATGGAGTGTAAATGTATTATAGCGGGTGAGACATAGGTGAATTCTCTGAATGACTTCTCTTGAACATATCGGCGACACTGACATGATGGATTGGTAGCATTACCCCAAATGTGGATGGTGTGATGGGACCATGGTGATGTGACCGGTGAATGAAACAACCCAACCCGACTTGGATGAGGAGTGAAAGTGTCATGTTCAAGAGCGACTTGCTACCAACAAAGTTTCTTCAGGTTTTCTTCCCAATTTTCCCCAGTCATTGCTGACCAGTACCTCTTTATTTTTTTCAAGCTTGAGGAGGATAACATATGCTTGTTCTATAATTTGCCCTTCGGGCAAACCCATCGCTATGTTTTAACAAGCCTAGGGATAGTGAAACTCATTCTTGTCTTCTATGGACAAGTTTGTCGCTATTAAGTTTTAACGAGTTTAACGACAAAGATAACTCGGTCCTTTTCAATTTTAGAGAGTCTAAAAAGGAACGTAAAGGAAACTCCAAAATTCCTTTTTCGTCATCTAATCCCTTAAGTCCGAAAAAGTATAAAACAATACAGAAGGGATGAATTTTCGATACTTTTAACGAGCCGAACAAAACAAGCGCTCGATCTTTTTGTGTAATAGTCCCTCAGGTCCAAAAAGATTAAAATTTAGAGGAGGGATAGCACTTCCGGTCCCTTTAATGAGCTGGAGAGGCCAATGGCTCGACAATCTTTTCATATTTTACGAGTCAGTTGAAAAGAGCTTAAAGGAGACTCGTATTTTGAGGAATGAGTGATAAAATTGGGTAGCAGCTGATTCCAGGTAAGGTTTGGAATGTTCCAATCACGGCAGTGTTACAAGGATGGCTAGTGAGATCACTCTTCGTAGCTGTTCCTCAAAAGGGGTAAACAATCAAATGGAGGTGAATGATCAGCCAATACAGAGTGGAGGTGATGATGAGAACACAACCAAGGCTTTTAAAGGCTGAAGTACTACATTCACGATGGTTATTTACCGGAAAATAGTTCATTTTTTAATGAGCTTAAACGCGGGGGGAAACATTTGCTCATGGCTTATGTTTATTTTTTAACGAGCTTGAACCCTGCAGTAACACTGCTCGTGGCAGGTTTATTTTTTTAACGAGCTTGAACCCTGCAGTAACACTGCTCGTGGTGGGTTTATTTTTTAACAAGCTTGAACCCTGCAGTAACACTGCTCATGATAAGTTTGCAAGCCCCCAGCATAATAACGCAAGTCGAGGCGTGATAAGTTTGCATGCCCCCAGCATAATAACGCAAATCAAGGTGCATTCCCCCCAAGCTTCATTGCATTCAACTCGATGGTTGGAATGAAGGTTTACCTTTGAGATTGGAAAGGGATTTGTTTCATTTTTTAATGAGGTTGACACAGTAAAAGAACTATCCTCATGACTCCTTGTTTCATTTTTAAACGAGGTCGACACGAGATAAGAACCGTCCTCAGAATCCACCGTATTTACAGTATTTGATAGAAAATAAAAAACTGATGGATGATTAAGGTTGCTGGAATAATCTTCGTGGTAATCCGGAAGATGGGAGCAATGGTGGTAATCTTCCCATGGTGCCTCTCCTATCATCATTGATTGAATGATTCCTTTGTCTGTAGAATGTACATGCGACCAAGGATCTGAAGAGGTGCCATATTCCTTAGACCTATCTATCCAAACACTCGATGAGCATTGATTTGGGTTTGCCTCCCATGATAGGAACATTGATTGCTACAATATTTCCATTGGGCTTGGAGGCAAAACTTGCGCATGATCCATGTCGATATCATTTTCTGAGATCTTTTTAGAAGATATCATGTTGCAGGTTCCTACCAACGCTACTTCCACCAAATTGATTGGAGGTTGTAGAGTCCCTACTTTACACCTTATCCTCCATCATTACCTACTGTTTTCATCACTTTCCTCTCTCTTTTACCTCATTTTCCACCCAGATCATTACATTAGTTGTCATTAAACATGATCAAGTGAGCTTTGCTAATGGGTAATTGTTTTGTTTAGTTTTTGACATACTTGCAAGTATTCCGCAGCCATCTGCTGATTCCGCAGCCATCTGATGATCCCGCAGCCATTTTATTGTTCTCAAGGTTCCATGTGCTATTTTGCAGAATGAGCCACGTGGGCATGTTGGAATATACATGCTCAAGGTTCCTGTGCCATCAGTTCAGCCGGCCACGTCATTTGTACCTCCGGTCAAAGGGGGTCAAGTTTCGGTCAAATAAAGGCAACTTAACGTGGATACGTAAGCTGTTTGATCACGTCGGTGGAAAAGATGACCTATCCATGTTTTGAAAGCCGTGGGGGACATGATCTAATGTTAGATTCATTGCCCATATCGACCAGGACCTCCAGCTTGACCACGAAGCCTATGACGTGTTAATTGCACCTTTAATACGCATGACATTTTCTGTTTTTATGTTTACGTATTAGGCCATCTTACAGATGCCTATATATACTTGCGTCTGCGTACGCTGATGTTACCTTTTCAGATGCTGTAGTGTATGTATTTGTGAGAATTTTGGCACGTTTTCAAACTCTGTTTTTTATAAGAGCTGTTCCAGCACTTTTGGATTATGTATCTTTGCATATAAAGTAATGGAAACGCTGTTTTGAAGTCTTAAGATCATCTGAGTTTTCTGTGGATAATATGAATGGAGGGCCCCTGTTCGTATTAGCCTTGTAAAGTATTTTCATGTTCATATTTCTGCAATTTCTTCATTTTACAAACAGAATTTCCTTTCTTGAGTTATGTACAGCTTGATTTCTCTTTATTGCTGCAGCCTTTATTTTCACTGATCAGATTTACTTCTTTGCAGGTTTTCACCTGGGATTAAGTGTGTTGTGTTTGCTTTAAAATCTAATGGTAGTTGCAGTTGTCTTGTTCATGATGCTGCCCTTTTTACTCTGTTTTCTAGACTAGTTTTAGGGTAAAAGCATGTTAATGTGTCTCATTATATGGCAAAAGTAAAAAAGTACTCAAATGAAAAAGATAAAAAAAAATAATATAAAAATATCAATTAAATGAGTTGAGTTTCATACTTGTTAATTATAAAAAATAAATGCTAAATTTGTAACAAAGCTAACTCACAATAAATTTTCGTAAAAGCCATAGTGAACCTATTTAATGGGTTTAGAAAATATAAATAATGTTATAAAAAGTAAATACTAAATTTGCAAATAAGTCAACTGATAGTAAATATTGGTAAATACTACGGTTAATCACTCACAAAATATAAATAACTTTATGTAAAGTTAAATGAAATGCTAAAACTCTTTAAAAATATATATAAAAATAGAAGTAGAATTTCTAAACAAATAATTTTATATATTATATTTTGAATAATATAAAATACATTATTATAATCATAATTAAAAATTTTATTATAAAAAATATAAAATATATTTTAAAATTTTTCAAAAAATAATTTTGACATTTTGTTATATGTTATTTTCAAATTTCTATTAAAAAAATTGATTTTATAAACTTGAAAGGGTAGTTTCTTGGGTCGCGGTTTTATATATACGAAAATATGAACATTTTTACTAGTATTTTAATAATAATTGAAAAATATGCTTACTTTTTATTCTTAAGTTTGTTTAGCAATCTTTAGAATGTTTACAACACATCTCTTAAAGAAATTGGAATTAAAAAACATAAATCAATAGAGAAATGGGGGGTCGCGGTTTTGTCACTACTTAAAAATTTATGTAAAATATTAATGATATCTTTTAAAGAAAATGAATAAATTAGATAAAAATTATATATTAAATTTTAGAAAAAATATGACATGAAGTTGAATTTAAATTAACATGTTTTGTCTTCTTTTGCCACCACCTAATTTTTGATGATTTTGTAAATTTAGGAGTAAACATTCCAACTCCATTTATTTTTATAAAACTTCTTTGCCACAAAAAAGGAAAAAGTGATACACATTAACATGATTTTACCCTTTAGCTTAGTTTTACAAGTTGGATGCTAACTAATTTATGCTCTCTTTATCATGAATAGCTTATATTTCAAGAGAACAGAACACTAATTAATTGCAGCTTGTATTTGAGTAGTCTTGGCTTGTGATACTAATACTTTTTCCACTTGTTACACATAATCACATATGTAGGAAGCAATATGTTGGAAAAGGCTTAGTAGTGTTACAATTTGTCAAATTAGAGTAGATTAGAGTTTTTATCAATTCTTGGATTTGTCTTCAGCTACCTCCTAATCGTGTTTTACGCAGTACTATGTGGTAGAAGCAGGGAGTTAGGAGGAGATAATCATTAACATCAATCCTTGAAGTGATTTTCTTGTTTCTTTTATTTGCAGCAGTATGGATAGAGACTAATGCCATTAGAACGTGGTCATTTACTTTCAAGTCATTTCAATTCATTCATTGCTTTCAAGTTCTTTTCCTTTACAAATTCAGCAAGTAATTAGAAATCACCTTCACACACACTTCCACTCATCTAGAACTCACTCTTCACACACTTGCACTCATCTATCTATAATCATCACTCCATCATTAGGAAGATAAGTTAACCATAAACAACCCCCTAAACGACAAAAGCTCTAAGAAAAGTTGCTTAAGTACATATAGTACACCCTCACTTCATCAGCTTACGAGCCCCGGGTTGACAATTAATGACATCAATTTAGGAACACTAAATTGACTAAACATTTTGGCGCCGTTGCCGGGGAAGTGAAATTAAGTAGCCATACTTAGAGAAAAAACATAAGAAAAAATTTCAAGAAAAGAAGTTAATAACCTATCTAAGTATGCTCTCCTCTTGCACTTTAAAGTGATCTGGAGGATCAGAAAGGAGAAAGTTATTGATTTAGTAGTCTCTTGAGTATGCTCTCTTCTTGCACCTAGAGTGAACTGGAAGATCAGAAAAAGAACTATTAACTTGAGTTGAAGAAAAAATAAAAAAATGACATGCATAGAGCTAGAGATTCTAGAGGACGGTTTTTAGCTAGAGCTCGAAGTTCAATTTTTACAAGTCCATCTACTTCAAGGGATAGACAAGAGACACCCCCCTTATCTCCAACCGAAACTCCTAGTCCTAGAATTCCTAGAATTCAAGAGCCAAGAGTTGACTCTCCTACACCTTCTATTGAGTTTGAACCAGGAAGAGACTCTTCTCTTTCTCCTACAGGAAGACCAATTGTAATTGAGGAATTGGAATCTTCTGAAGAAGAAGGAGAAATCTCTTCTCATTCACCTTTTGTAGAGGAACCAGAAGATTTTGAAATCCCTAGGAGAATCATCATGGCAGAGGAAGAAGGAGAAGGTAGAGGTAGATGTAGAGGAGGAGGAGGAAATAACAATAACAATAATGGAGGTAGAGGTCCCATAGGAGGAGGAAATAGAAATGGGGATAATTCATTTGGGTTTCCCATTGTTAATGAGGATTCCCGAGCCACTATGAAAAACATATCACCATCTGTCCTCCCTAACTTCCATGGGTTAAGGACCGAGGACCCTGAAACATTCTTATTTGAGTTTGAAGTGGTGTGTCGAACTTATGACTACCTGGATGACTCTCAGAAACTCAAGTTGTTCCCTTCAACACTGAAGGATCAAGCCTTGAAATGGTTCATGGGGTTACTCACTCAATCCATTAGGACTTGGGATGAGATGAAACAGACATTTTTGGATAGGTATTTAGACTATTGCATGCCTACTAATCACAAGGACGAGGTTTTTAAAATGGTACAAAAAGAAGATGAGAGTCTAGAAGATTTACTTGAAAGGTTTCAATATAACTTGAAAAGAGCAAAAATGAACACCTTGGATGAAGAGACCTTAAAAGCCCTCTTATTAAAAGCCATCAAGGATGAATGGATAGACATCTTAAACATGATGGGGAAAGGGGATATTTCTCAACTTTCTCTCAATGATATAGCAGAACTTTGTATCCATCTCTCAAGGGGCAAATCAAAAACTCAAAATGGGCCTAGAGATCCTTCTCTCCTTAGGGCGAATAAATCTGCAACAGGATCAGTAAGTAGGGCTGAAATCGGCAGTATGCTTGATGAATTTAAAACTGACATCTTAGGGAGTCTTAGTGAACAACTTGATACCCTTAAGATTCACAATAAACAAAAAGCAGAAGCTGAAGCTTTGGCTATCTTTTGCCCGAAATGTAGAAAGAAACATGCTTTAAGGGAATGTCCCTTAGATGCACACGTTGTAGAAACATGTGTAATTTGCTCAGAAACTCATGAGACCAAGGATTGTCCTTCAATCCCTGGCCTCAAAGCAGTCTTTCAAGAGGATCCAGATACACTCGAATCTCTCTGTTTTATTGCAAGGAGACCTTGGCAAGGACAACAGAATCAAGGGTTTAACAAGTCTATGAATTGTCAATCCCAACCAAGTTGGAATCCTTGGCAACAACCTTGGCCTCAACCTCAAAATGCTTTCCAAGCATGGATGCAAAGCATGCAAAATCCTTATGGAAGATTTGCACAATTCTATCAATATCCTCCATCATTTCAGAATCAGCAAGCTCCACAACTTCCAAACCAAGGTCAACAACTATCATTGCCATACCCTCAGCAACAACAACCTCCTCCACAAAATCAAAATTCTCAATTATCACTTCAATCCCAGCAGAAATCTAACCAACTTCCCTCTCAGCCATTACCGAATCCAAATAATAGGAACCCTCAAAATGCTTACATGATGGAAGGTCAACCATTCCCTACCTATATGGTTGTTCCTCTTAATGAAGTACAACTTAGATCAGGTAGAATCCTAGATCAACCTTCCACAAGTGTTCAACAACCAAGCATTTCTGAGGAGGAATCTCTCAAAGTCAATAAAGGTTCTGAAGTATCACTTCAAACCCAAAATATCCAAAAAGAAAAAGAAAAAGAATCAATCTCTACAACTCCCCTAGTTGAGCAACCTACACCTACAGCTACACCTCCCTTTCCTGAAAGATTGCAAATTGATAAAGGGGTGGAAAAGCAGATATGGGTGCCTGACTATAACTTCCTAGATGAATTGAAAAATGTATGTATCAAGATCCCCTTGTTACAGGCCATTAAGGAAATTCCCATTTTAGCGAAGACAATAAAGGAGTTGAGTTTGAAGAAAACAGTAAAAAGAACCAGAGATACTAAAAGGATACATCTAGTTGGAAAAATTGCAGACATAATGATGGGTAAGATTACCATGCAAAAGTATGTAGATCCCGGTAGCCCTATTGTCAAAACTCATATTAATGGGGTTGAAATCCCAAATACTCTTATTGACTTAGGGGCCGCGATCAACATCATGAGTAGACAGACCATGGATCAGTTAAAGCTTCCTAACCTTCTCTTTACACCTACTTTGTTGCAGCTTGCAGATAGATCAATCATTAAACCTGATGGTGTATTGGAAGACATTCCAGTCTCTCTAGATTCTTGGGAATATCCTGTTGATTTTATGATTTTAACTCCCAAGAACAATCTAGGAGGACATCCTCTTATTTTAGGAAGACCTTGGCTGGCCACAGCTGATGCTTTCATAAGCTGTAGGTCTGGAGACATGTATATATCAGATGGTAATTCCACCAAGAAGTTCAACTTGTATCCCCCAGCAAAAGCCATAACAGAAATAGGAGAAGATGAATGGGTAGAGGATGAAGATACTATACAACCAGTTCTAACCATCTCTGAGATTAGCGAGGATAGTCAAATTCTAAATACATTAGAAAATTTTGAAGTATCTTTAGAATATGACTCTGAACATTTTCAGATAGATGCAGACATTGAATATCTCTCCTCTAGACAAATGTCTCTCTTCTCAATGGAAGAGTTTGGTAGTTCTACAGTTGAAATCCTCCCAGGAAAAACATTAAACATTAACAAAAACTTGGGAAGACCACAACAAGAAGAATTAACTAAACTGTTGCAAAAACATTCCACTGCTTTTGCATGGGAATACCCTGACATGAAAGGCATCGATCCTAAGACTTGTATTCATCACATTTACATTGAAGAGAATAGCAGACCTATTAGGCAACCACAAAGAAGGATGAATCCAAACCTTAGGGAAATTATGAAAGAAGAACTGCAGAAATTACTCAAGGCAAACTTCATTTACCCCATCTCAGATAGCCAATGGGTTTCTCCCTTGGTTATAGTGCCCAAAAAGAATGGTAAATGGAGAGTTTGCATTGATTATCGAGAATTGAACAAGGCAACCTTAAAGGATCATTTTCCTTTACCTTTTATTGATCAGGTACTAGACACTTTAGCAGGTAAAAATTATTTCTCATTCTTGGATGGTTTTAGTGGGTACAATCAAATTCAGATAGCACCTGAAGATCAAGACAAAACCACATTTACTTGTCCTTGGGGAACTTTTGCCTACCGAGTACTCCCTTTTGGATTGTGCAATGCACCTGCTACATTTCAAAGGGCTGTATTAGGAATCTTTTCAGATCTAATTCATGATTGTGTAGAGGTATACATGGACGATTTCACAGTTTATGGTAATACATTTGAAGAAGCTTTGGGAAATTTGGAAAAAGTACTGGTAAGATGTAAAGAAACAAATCTTTCTTTAAGTCATGAAAAGTGTTTTATGATGTTTACTGAAGGGATTGTTTTAGGACATCATATTTCAGGAGATGGGATCAAAGTTGATAAATCCAAAGTTGAAGTCATCTCTAAGTTACCTGTTCCAAATTGCCAAAAGGATGTTAGAAGTTTTCTTGGGTTTACTGGGTATTACAGAAGATTTATTGAAAACTTCACTAAGATAGCATCTCCTCTTTTCAAATTGCTTACCAAGGACTGTGAGTTTAAATGGGATCCTGAGTGTCAATCTGCCTTTGAAACTTTAAAGTCTAGAATATCTGAAGCACCCATCTTAAGGGGGCCAAATTGGAAACTCCCTTTTCACATCTCTACTGATGCTTCAGATACAACTCTAGGAGCCGTTTTGGGACAAAAGGATTTGATCCCTTATGCCATTTATTACACAAGTAAGAATTTGACTCCTACTGAGTTGAATTATACTGTTACAAAAAAAGAGTTCTTAGCTGTGGTACATGCAATCAACAAGTTTAGACATTACATAACCGGCTATGAAACCTTTGTCCATACTGATCACTCTGCCATAAGATACTTAATGAACAAACCTGTCACTAATGGTAGAGTTACAAGATGGCTTTTACTCTTGCAAGAATTCAACATTACTGTGTTAGATAGACCTGGAAAGCAAAACACAGTAGCTGATTTCTTGTCTAGAATCCAAAACACTAATGAGGATTCTCCAGTAGAAGATAAGTTTCCAGATGAATACTTGTTTGCAGTGACTACCAAGACACCTTGGTATGCAGATATGGCTAATTATCTTGTTACAGGGAAACTTCCTCTACACTTATTTCCTAATGAGAAAAAGAAAATCATTCGGGAGAGTTCACATTATTCTTGGATTTCTAATGAATTGTTCAAAACAGGGCCAGATTATATAATCAGAAGGTGTGTTCGGGAAGATGAAATGCCTGACATCCTTAAGGCATGTCATGATGAACCATGCGGCGGGCACTTTGCGGATAAGAGGACAACCTATAAAATCCTTTCTCTAGGATATTATTGGCCTTCTCTCTTTAAAGATGCAAAGCAGTATGTTAAAAGGTGTGACAGCTGCCAAAGAGTTGGGAAACCAACTCCTTCAAATGAAATGCCTCTACAGCCTCAGGTATGCATCGAACCCTTTGAGAAATGGGCTCTAGATTTCGTTGGACCAATTAATCCACCATCAAAGCAAAAGAAATATATACTGGTTTGTACTGATTATGTTACTAAGTGGGTAGAAGCAAAAGCATTGCCTTCTGCCACTGAAAATTCAGTTGTTCAATTTCTTTTTGAGGATATCTTCACTCATTTTGGTGTCCCAAGGGAAATTGTGACAGATCAAGGCAGCCAGTTTACATCTAATTTGATGGAGAAGCTGATGGAGGAATATAAGATCAAGCACAGAACATCTACTCCCTACCATCCGCAATCTAATGGTCAAGTGGAATCTACCAATAAAGTTCTTGAAGGCATTATCACCAAGACTGTTCATCTTCATAGAAGAGATTGGGCGGAAAGGCTCCCTGAAGCCTTATGGGCCTATAGGACCACATGGAAGAACACAACAGGACATTCCCCCTATGAACTTGTTTATGGGAAGGAAGTCCTGCTTCCTATTGAGTTCCAAATCAAGACCTTCAAGATGGCAGTCCAATTGGGAATGAGCCTCTCAGAAGCTCAAAGACACAGAATGGACCAGCTAAATGAGCTAGATGAAATGAGACAAGATGCAATTCTAAGGACCGATCTAGTTCAGCACCAAAGATCTAAATGGCATGATCGTCATATCAAAGAAAGAAAGTTTCAGAAAGGAGATTGGGCTCTATTGTTTGATTCAAAATTCAAAGACTTCAAAGGAAAGTTTCAAACTCATTGGCTTGGGCCATATGAGATTGATGAAGTCTTTAACAATGGAGCAGTTCGAGTAAAAACTATCGATGAATTCCATACTCCTCTTATTGTGAATGGCCACCGCTTGAAAATCTACCAGAAGCCATTCTCAAAAGAAGAGTTTGTCAAATTGTTCAAAGGAGATTCTGCAATCAGGCTGGTGGAGAAGGATTCTTCTCCTCCATCAGCCTAAAGCTTTGGTTTTTGAAGAAAAAAAAAAAATGCATGAGCCTGAAAACCAATCTCTGATTGGCAGTCTCATACAGAAAACTTGAGGTGAAAATCAGGGTCACCTGACACCTCATGTTTTCTAAAGAAAAAAAATTCTCTTTCTTCCCTTATTTCATTTCATTTCATCATCACCACCATTTCACCCACCATTTCATCCATTTTCCACTCCACCTCATTTGTTTTCATTCATCCATCCACCCACTACACTCCATCTCATCAATAAAGTCATTTTTTTTTTTTTTTACAACTAAAGTTGCTTTTGTGCAGTTGGAGGCTACTACTGCAGATTCCGCAGCCATCTGAGGATTCTGCAGCCATCTAATGATTCTGCAGCTCTCTGTACCTGCACAAATAAAAAACACAGTCTGTTTGAAATTTCTCTACAGCAGTAGTCATCAATAATAAAATGGAAAATAGTCATGCAAAAATCAGTGAAGGGTTAAGTGGCAAGTTATCAGAGGCAAATCTAAGCGGGAATCTGAGGTATGTTTCAAATCCTAAGCTAACAGTTATTCCATTATGCAAAGTTCTCTAAATTATGTTTCTTGCCACTAAGTGTAATGATTACTAGCCATGAGACCATATATCCACATATCATCCACGACTATCAGTCCTTAATTACCACGATTTTAAATCTCACTTCCGGCTGCTTCTTCCATTAAGATCTCGTACTTAGGTGACGTAACCTAATGTACTACATCTCCACGACATTAACTCATGCAGCCAAGTGCAATTCCGAAGCCGAGATCTAAGGACATAGCCGTTGTTCATTCATTAATCCTTTTACCCCCCTACGCTCATATCATTTCACTCCCATTTCCACTCGCATGTTTTATTCCATCTACGCTGGGCTACCATTCACCACACTCTGTTATGCTGTGCTCACTACGCTGCCATTCACCATACTCTGTTTTTTTTCTCCTCTCCGCTAATTCTAAATCACCAGTGGGGTCTGTTACGGCCGTACTCAAAGTTGAACCCATAATCCCCTGTGTTGAGGCCGTAAATTCATTGTGTAAGGCCATTTTAAAGCCAAGCTCCAAAACAGAGCCGTGAATTCACTGTGTAATACCCTTGTTGAAGCCGTGTTCCAGAACAGAGTTGTGAATTTACTGTGTAAAACCCTTGTTGAAGCCGTGTTCTGAAACCAAAGCCGTGAATTGACTGTGTGAAGCCGTTTTAAAACCGTGTTTCAACTAAAACAGAGCTGTAAAAGCCAATGGGGAAGCTCTTGAGGGCAGAACCGGAAGGTTCAAAGTTTTTGGAGGGTTATCCTCAGGTCAAGGAGGCATTACAAAAGGCAAATTGGTTACAATGTGTACAGAAGTTCAAAGGCTACCATAAGGAGGTGACAAAGGCCTTTGCAAGGTCTTTCAGAGAAAATATGGTCACGTGGAGATAGGAGACTTACAATTCACAGTCAATGAAAGCAGCATAGCTCAAGCTACCTCACTTCCACAGACCGGAGAAAGGTGGTTTAAGAACCGGGCAGTCCAAGATCAGCAATGGAAACGAATTTTGAAAAACCCAGGTATGGACACAAGTATCTTTACCAAAGGGATTCCTGTTTCTTATGTTAAAGAAGAGTGGACCACTTTACTCTTGTTAGTGCAGAAATTTTTCACTTGTGAAGGAAGATTTGGGGTCTTATATGTTTATCATGCAAAGGTTATGATGCATTTTCTAGGTGATGACATTAATCTCCCTTACTTTCTATTTTCAAGTCTTAAGAAAATGTGTGCAATGGTCCAAAAGAACCCTAGAAATGTTGAAGCACATTTATGTCATCACGGTCTTGTGAAATTGCTGGTAGAGGAACAATTAAAAACAAAAAAAGACTCATGGGAGAGGTTTCTCATAAGGAACCATTTTCAAGAGTTAGGAGAAACTTCTGGAGGATCCCCTCAAGTGCCAAAAAGAAGTAGAAGAAAAAGAGGAGAGGGGGTTAACCAAGAAACCACTGCCCAAACAGAAACCATTGTTCCTGATACTACTATGCCTGAAGCAACTGCCCAAGAGGAAACAGTTCAAGACCAGTTTGATGAGGAAACTGATATACAGCATTCTGAATAGGATATTGATCCTGGATTTACTGAAGATGATAACCAAGCAGCCCAAGGAATTATCTCTGAAACCCTTTCAGAACTTGCTCAGAAAAGGGAAGAAGGGAAGAAGAAACGTAAGCAAGATAAAGGTAAATCTGTAGTCCAAGAAACTCCCTTCACTCCTGAGGATACTAGTGAGGAAGACACTCAACCCTTAGCTCAGAGAATGGCCAAACTTCACAAAACTGCTCTCTCCAAAAAGGAGGAAAAACAGAAGCAAAAAGTACCAAAAGAAAAACAACAGAAAATACCAAAAGGAAAACAGAGTACTACCTCTGTAAGAAGGAGCAGCAGATTGCAAAATAGAAAAATAGGGGCCACAAAGGGTAAACAGTCATTCTTCATTGACTTAAGTTCACCTCAAAAAGGTGCTACAAGTCCTCCACACGCTGAGCACATTGAGACTTCTCCTCCACGTAAGGAAAGTCCGTTTGAACATGAACTTGAGCATGAACATGGATCTGAATTTGATTATGAACCAAGTCCCAAAAAGTCACCTGAAGTGGACCCAGAGCAGCAAAAAGTGTATAATTATCTGGAAACATTGGAGCAAGCAGCCGCTGGCCCTAGTAATGTTCAGCCTTTAGAACAACAAGTCCGCTCCTTGAAACAGGAACTTTTTGAGATTGAGGTTCTAAATCGACATATCACGCAAGAAAATGAGAAGTTAAAAGAGCAAGCCAAATTGGATAAGATGATTCATGATAACACCATGTTACATTTGGGCCTGTGGCAAAGAAATAACAAGAAGTTAAGGAAGAGATGCAAAAAGCTCAACAGAGCCTTGATCAACCTAAAGTTCAGATGCTTAGTAAAGAAGCCAAGGGTGAATGTGTCTACACAGAGAAAGAAGAGGAGATTGGATGTCTTGGCAGAGGCATCACAGCAGGTTGATTGATCAGTGTTTTTGCATGAGGACATGCAATGCCCTCGTAGTGGGGGTATGTAGAGTCCCTACTTTACACCTTATCCTCCATCATTACCTACTGTTTTCATCACTTTCCTCTCTCTTTTACCTCATTTTCCACCCAGATCATTACATTAGTTGTCATTAAACATGATCAAGTGAGCTTTGCTAATGGGTAATTGTTTTGTTTAGTTTTTGACATACTTGCAGGTATTCCACAGCCATCTGCTGATTCCGCAGCCATCTGATGATCCCGCAGCCATTTTATTGTTCTCAAGGTTCCACGTGCTATTTTGCAGAATGAGCCACGTGGGCATGTTGGAATATACATGCTCAAGGTTCCTGTGCCATCAGTTCAGCCGGCCACGTCATTTGTACCTCCGGTCAAAGGGGGTCAAGTTTCGGTCAAATAAAGGCAGCTTAACGTGGATACGTAAGCTGTTTGATCACGTCGGTGGAAAAGATGACCTGTCCATGTTTTCAAAGCCGTGGGGGACATGATCTAATGTTAGATTCATTGCCCATATCGACCAGGACCTCCAGCTTGACCACGAAGCCTATGACGTGTTAATTGCACCTTTAATACGCATGACAGTTAGTTCATTTTCTGTTTTTATGTTTACGTATTAGGCCATCTTACAGATGCCTATATATACTTGCGTCTGCGTACGCTGATGTTACCTTTTCAGATGCTGTAGTGTATGTATTTGTGAGAATTTTGGCACGTTTTCAAACTCTGTTTTTTATAAGAGCTGTTCCAGCACTTTTGGATTATGTATCTTTGCATATAAAGTAATGGAAACGCTGTTTTGAAGTCTTAAGAGCATCTGAGTTTTCTGTGGATAATATGAATGGAGGGCCCCTGTTCGTATTAGCCTTGTAAAGTATTTTCATGTTCATATTTCTGCAATTTCTTCATTTTACAAACAGAATTTCCTTTCTTGAGTTATGTACAGCTTGATTTCTCTTTATTGCTGCAGCCTTTATTTTCACTGATCAGATTTACTTCTTTGTAGGTTTTCACTCGGGATTAAGTGTGTTGTGTTTGCTTTAAAATCTAATGGTAGTTGCAGTTGTCTTGTTCATGATGCTGCCCTTTTTACTCTGTTTTCTAGACTAGTTTTAGCTTAGTTTTACAAGTTGGATGCTAACTAATTTATGCTCTCTTTATCATGAATAGCTTATATTTCAAGAGAACAGAACACTAATTAATTGCAGCTTGTATTTGAGTAGTCTTGGCTTGTGATACTAATACTTTTTCCACTTGTTACACATAATCACATATGTAGGAAGCAGTATGTTGGAAAAGGCTTAGTAGTGTTACAATTTGTCAAATTAGAGTAGATTAGAGTTTTTATCAATTCTTGGATTTGTCTTCAGCTACCTCCTAATCGTGTTTTACGCAGTACTATGTGGTAGAAGCAGGGAGTTAGGAGGAGATAATCATTAACATCAATCCTTGAAGTGATTTTCTTGTTTCTTTTATTTGCAGCAGTATGGATAGAGACTAATGCCATTAGAACGTGGTCATTTACTTTCAAGTCATTTCAATTCATTCATTGCTTTCAAGTTCTTTTCCTTTACAAATTCAGCAAGTAATTAGAAATCACCTTCACACACACTTCCACTCATCTAGAACTCACTTTTCACACACTTGCACTCATCTGTCTATAATCATCACTCCATCATTAGGAAGATAAGTTAACCATAAACAACCCCCTAAACGACAAAATCTCTAAGAAAAGTTGCTTAAGTACATATAGTACACCCTCACTTCATCAGCTTACGAGCCCCGGGTTGACAATTAATGACATCAATTTAGGAACACTAAATTGACTAAACAGAGGTGGAAGGGTGAAAGTTCCCATTAATATAGGATCTTTTAGTAGGCCTACTCCGATATTTTGAAGTGAATGGGGGCTTCCATGGATCATTGGAATGCTTCCCGTAACTTGAGAACCATTGGGGAGGAAATTTTGTTGATCGACGATTGTAATCCCTCCTTGAAAGGGAAATGCAATCTTTCTAAAATAGGTCGACACAACAGCAGCCATAGCATATATCCATGGTCTTCCCAGTAGGATGTTGTAATCGAGATTTCCGTCGATTACTTCAACATCTATTTCTATTGTTTTCCCTCCTAGTTCAACCTTCAAGTTACTTAGAATACCATATGGGGTATATGTTCATCCGTCAAATGCTTTTAATGTTGTCGAAGATCGTGACAAGGTTGGAGATCCTAAAGTTTTCCAGTAACTCATCGACATAATACATATAGATGCCCCCTCATCAATAATTGTTATATGAACAGTTTTGTTGAGGGCTTTCACTTGAACGAGGAAAGCTAGTTGAGCTGGTAACTGAGGATCGTATCCTTTATGATTGAAGGATACAAGATTGGAATCCTTTGGGTCTATCCCACCAATGGCTGATAATAAAGCTTGCTTTTGGGATGGGCAATTTTGTAGTACCTCAAGATTCGACATAGTGGATGGCGATTGGGCCAAATCTTCCACTATACTATAATGCTATGCCGCTCTAGCACGGGGATTAAACGTCGACTTTTGTACTACTCCCTTTGGCGGTTTTATTGTCAACTTGGGAATGATGGGTGGCGCAACTTCTGTCGAAGTTGTTGTCGAACTACTAGGTTGATCTTTATCCTTGTTGTTCGACAGCTGTGGATTCCCATAATCTTTGTTTCTTGTCGATATCAAAGCATCATTCTGCTGTTTGGAAACTGACAACATTAGAACTTGACACCGGGAAGCATTTTCATTGTCAACCAGATTTGTTCCTGGATTTGGAAACGGATCAGTTAATACTGCTGAGGTCTTTGTATTCTTGAAGAATTTTTTAAGCTTAGCTCTATGTGGACAATCTGCAGTCTGATGATCCTCATCGCATATAAAGCATGGATTCTTTGGTTTCCTATTTCCAGGAGGGTTTGCAGAAGATTTTTCAGGTGATGATTCTTCCTGTTTCTTCTTCTTCCCTTTTCCTTTTTTCTTGCCCCTGGTTGCTTGGTTTCTTTTCCTTTATCCGTCGATACGACATTTACTTCCGAGGCAAGAAGTTCCTCTTTTGCATTTTGACCGGAAATCTTATGGGCATTTTCAGATGTAGCCTTTGTCGATTTCGTGTCTATTGCGCCAATCACGCCATCATTGGCATGAGAGTAATTGTTTGATTTAGGAGGAGAAGGAATTGAGAATTCCGGTCTAGGAGCGTCAGGTATTTTATCGTAGAGAGTGCCGAACTGAGTGTAAATCAAGTCCAAATATTGTGCATGAGTGATAACCTGCTCTTTAGTGACGACTCCCCCTTTTGCCACATCTTCCGTGATGGAAGGCAGTAATGACTTGATAAACCATTCAGCTAAGAGCTGATCGGGAACATACATTTTCACCATTCTACGACGAAGTCACCACTCATGTATATGATCAGATATGTGAGTGGTTGTCGTTTGTTTGAAGTTGGTAATAAGTTCTGTTCCCGTTTCATACCTTATCGGTAACTGAAAATGGGTTAAAAAGGTTGTGGCTAGGGTACTGAAGTTGTCGAATGAAGCTCTAGGCAATTCGATATACCATTTTGCTGCCGGACCAGTTAACGTCCTGTGAAAAAGGTGAAGCTTAATCGAATCATCATTTAGGGTGTTTGATGAACACCACAGATGAAAGGTCATCACATGATTCGACGGATCTTCACCCAGATTTCCATTAAATTTAGGAATATCTGATGGAAGTTTATGTCGAATCGCTGGCCACCAAGGGGCGTAAGCGATTGGATCGTTTGATAACCGATTTAAATCAGGTAACTCTAAAGTTGCCACGAAGGGTAACTGTTGATTCAAGTTAGGTGAAGCATACCCAGGATAAGATGGGATTGCCTAAGCAGTTGGTCTTTGCATACCAGCATAATGCATTTGATGCTGGTAACTTTGGTAAGGTGGGCATGACCATTGTAAAATGGTTGATTTTGACTGTTTTGAATATATGGTTGCCCACTATTCGCAAATATTTGTTGCTCAGAACCTTGGTATACTTGTTGGAACTGCGGTTGTTGGTATTGCACTAGCCATGGTTGTGAAGCCATGTGTTGTTGCCCGATACTAACTGTTTGACCAAGATGAGGGGTAATTGTACCCGTTTTAACCTGTGTCATTCCACCAGTCGGGGATTGTGGTTGAGTTGCAGGGTCAAGGGGCTGTTGCATTACAACCTGAGAAACCTGAGGTTGGCATACAACAGGCAGCGCTTGAACTTGTGACACCGTCTGTCACACGGAATAAGTCGATCTTGCGGACAAGATAGACGTTCCTAGAATCTAAAGAAGACCTAATGACAAGCAAACCAACCAGACACTATCTTTCTCTAAATATGCTTTTATAAACAATGGCAAACAAGTGTTTTTAGGGCCTACCTTAGGTCCAACGCAAGTTTGTGGATGCCCTCGCTCCTTCGATCCAAATGAGCTCCTTTGTCGGAAATCTGCAAACACAAACAAGGCAAAAAAATTAAATAGCACCTGAAAAGCCAATATCATAAAACATATTTAACATGAAAGTCAAGGAGTCCATGAAACAAATAACATGAGATACTTGTTGAGAAAAATGAGTTTGATTGTATTGATTCAAAAGAAGAAGAACTTTACAACCTGTGCCTTGACACTGTACAAGCTCCTCCCAGGGTCCAACAAGAAGTCTCCTCTACTTTGACAAGTTTCACTCACTCCCCAACGAAGCCAAAAAAGGTATGTGATCTCTCCTCTTAAGCTCAACTAGGAAGTCTTGATTTCACCAGCATTTACCCTAAAAAATGTTCAGCTTCTAACCTCCCCAGCAACCAGCCCAATGCCTGAATTTAGAGTGCAATGGAGGGAGGTTACTAGGTCGTCCTTCAAAGGGATAAAGCCCTCCTTCAAAGGGATATCTCCTCTCATCAAGGGATTAGCTCCTTCTCTTTTCGGATGCATGAACCACCTCAGAGCGAACAATCCACGTCAAAATTCCTTCTAGAATCCTCTACAATTAACCCAAAGTGAGTTTTTTTAAGATAAAAATCGCGCCTTTTGACTTTCACAGGGGTCCGCACCCACACCTTTAGGGACAGAGCAGGCAGGTCCGCAGTTTTTGTAAACAGAAGGTGTGGGACCGCAGGCAATAGTGAGAGAAAGTGCGGAACCAGAGTTTCATTGATTTTTAATGTCTTTCTCCCATTTTCAAAGCTTGACTTGAAGAGCTGAGGTCTGAGACTTGCTTAGGAGGATAGTACAAGTGATGATAGACCCATACTGATTGCAAATAATCATGGTGACAATATTTTTGTGTAACAGATTGCCCCCTAAAGTGTGAAGTCTGTAGTAGATGAGGATTTCATTTATCATTTAGGAAGAGTGAAGTACTTTATCATTTCGAGGATCATCTTGTGGAGAGCCTGGTTGGAACCTGTAAAAACATTCAATGCAAGATATATATATGAGATCATATCATCACTGAGGTAGGCATTCCCATACTCAGATCAAAACTGACTAGAAAACTAACTACTGCTCTGATACAGGAATGATCTTGTAAAACATCACAAGTATAGACTCATGTGGACACAATATGGACACAACCATCTGTTTATGAATAGTCCATTATATAATGAATACAAAATTCCTCACAGCCTGAATTGTGGAAACTAGATCCAGGGTCTTCATTTCTACTTCCCGAAACAGTACGATTCTATCCATGCGAATGAATGTGTTGATGTCGAACATGGTAGAAACCACTTGATTACCAGTCAATGATGTAAACTGTTAACAAGTGTGAGAGAAACCACCAGTGATGTCAATGGCTCTCAAAGTACCCAGTACAATCCATGAGATGCGAATAAATGTATTGATGTCAAACATGTCATGGAATCCTTTGATCGAAGGTCAATGATGCAACCTATCATCAAAGGCGAGAAACCTGCCATTGAGGCACGCAGATCCCAAGGTACTGACGATTTCTAGAACATGTTTCTAGATAATGAGCTGAAGTCGATAGAAAGCGATCCGTCGTAGACAAGCCCACAACACGAAATCATAGATCAAGTCAAAGAAATTTAGTTGCAAGGACTGACTCAGGGATGGTCAAGATGGATGACAGATATTTTGCAGATGAATGGCTTATTGGCAGTGACCTCTTGAACACATAACGACACAACAGATGGTTTGGTGACAATTAACCCAAAGTTAATACCCAGAAACCGGCTGAAGACTTTCAATGTGGTTTGATCAACTGTTAGGCAAAGGATTTCCCAACCCAGGTGAATAAAAGTGTCGTGTTCAAGAGCGGTTACAAAGTATGACAAACAAGCTCATTTTTCTCTCTTTTCCCCCACCATTTCTGGCAAGTACCTCTTTATTTTTGACAAGCTTGAGGAGGATAACATTTGCTTGATTGTAAGCTCATCCTTCGGATGAGTCCAACTTAGTTTAAATTCGAACCCTAAGAAGGAGTGGTTCGTTCCTGTTTGTAATTGGATAGGTCCTTTACTGTGGAAATTTTAACGAGTCCAGTATAGGAGAAACTCGACGTTTTTCAATTTTAGAGAGTCTAAAAAACTTAAGAAGACTCCAGGGTTGACCTTTTTCGTAAATTTGTGTCTCCCAAGCCCGAAAAAGTATAAAATAATACTTGAGAGAACTTCTTGATATTTTACGACCAAGGAGTACTTTTCGTAAATAGTGTCCCTGATCCGAAAAAGTAAAAGAGTGATCAACGACATGTCGTTTTATAACCAATATCAAATTTGAAACAACAAAAATCCGACAACCTTTTCATGTTTTTATGGTCAAAAAAGAGCTGTAAGTGGACCATCTTTTAATTCCGTTTTAACGAGTTTAAAAGAAAAACTCGGCAATCTTTTCATGTTTCAGGAGTCAGAAAAGAGCTTAAAGGTGACTCTAAATGTTTTTTTCGTCGAAAATGATAGATTTCGCCTGAATAATCCGTTATCCTAAACAAAAACACAAACATTACTCATACCTGTTTGAAATGGATAAAAATGTCGTAAAAATACCTTTCCAAAGTGAAACATAAACAAATTTGCAATTTATTTACTCAAAAAACTTATAAAAAGGGCCCTCGTTAATTCTTTTTTACCGTTTGAGTTTTGGGTGAGAAAATAGTGCTTTCGTTCAGAAAAATTCCCGTGAAGATTGCGGAAAATCCAACCGTCGGAATCGAACGCCGTCTTCTCTGGGTAATCCACATCATCTTACTCTTCATTTTTGACCGTTTCAATTTTTGTTTTAGTCATTCATTTCATTTTTTGGGAGGGTTTTTAGGCTTAAAACCCATGCACGGGGGCCCACAGGTTTACCACTGCTGGCCTGCGGACCCCGACTTTTTCTCCATTGGGAAAAAGCCAGGGGTCCGCACCTTCCATGTAGACAAAGTGCGGTCCCACGCACTGTGTCTAACCCAGAGGGTGCGGTCCCCGTCGCAAGGGTTTTTAACCCAAAAATTCTCAAAAATGGATCAAACAAAATAATTTCTAGCAATTTAATTTATCCTTATACTTGATGCAGAGAGTACATCATGCTAGATTGGCGTGAACGAGAGCATGAGGATGTGGATGCTGCCGCATGGAATCATTAGCCTTCACTTGATGCTTTGAGGGCGTGTGGCTTTTACAAATTTTGGGCCATTCCTGGCATGAGGGCTCAGGTGGATTTCTTACAGTGGTTGGTTGACAGATGGAGCATACAGGACCAGTGCTTCTTCATTGGTGGCCACCAGCTCGAAATCGAGCCGGCGGACATATATTTCTTGACTGGTTTGCCTAAGAGAGGCGAAGACTTGACTCTGTTTGGGGCTAGGCCAGGTGGCCAGTCTGTCGATAGCCTCCGGCTAGAGTACTGCAATAGCTAGGCTAGAGACAGAGGGATAGACATAAAGACCATATCCCGTCCTCAACTCATGGTGATTGCGTTTACTGTCACCAGACTTTGCGGGGCTATCGCATTACATATTACCACCGGATCCCAGATGCATATGGCAGTTGATTGCTTTCGAGGCACCATCTTCAACTGGTGCGATGCCGTGTTGGCCAATCTGAAAGGCCAACTGACCAGGGCCAAAAACGGACAACTAAAGACCTTTGGTTATGGGGCTTTGGTTGTGAGTTTTGCCTGGAGAGGGTTCCCATGTTCATCCCGCAACACCTTATTGTTGGAGCTGGGCTTCCTTGAGAGCCCAAACTGATGCGATGGGTTCGCAGTTATGGCTCGTCACCCGGACGAGAGGACAGAGGTTGCTCGATTCAAACCTGAGTATTTCCAATGGCTGGAAAACCAGGTCTTTTCTATTCAGGACTTCCCTTACGCTGGGGTAGATTTTCGTGGTGACCCAGACATGGCTCTTCCACCAGGAGAGCAGTGGGATGACTCAGGTAAAATCATTTTCAACATTTTTCCTATTTTAATTTTTTTTATTATTTTTCCATCGTCTCAAAACTGATAACAAAAGTTTGAAATGCAGATGTGGGTCCACAGTGACCAGCCGCTCTCCAGCCTTACGAGAGGAAACAACCAGTTGTATCCGCGCCAGCCCCACAGGATGAATCAGTAGAGGTTTTGGCCGAGTAGGAGGGTCATCTCGAGCGCTTGACAAGAGATATTCCAGAGACCACTATAGATGACATTCCTCATCGACTTCAGCGCTATGTGATTGGGGTCCCAATACCTTTTAGGAGGTTCCTTTGCAAGGTGGCCCGTGCAGTGGTTTCTTATAGAGATCATCACCAGTGATAGGATGATCGCCTATTGTGGGCACATATGACATTTTTGTTTTTTGTACTTATCATTTTTGCCGATCATAAGGTTTGTTTCAACCTATGATCGAGGACGATGTATTTTTTGACACACTCCTAAATATATATCACTATTACCGGCTTATCTTGTAAATCATGTTATGGAATGGTTTTAAATTTACATGTATGATTATTGCAAATGTCTATTTAACTTTCGAGAAGCAATTGCATCTGCTAATGTATTTAAAAATCTTGGAATATGCTGATATTCAATATAATCAAATTCACGTTCCAAGAGACGCACTCTAAAAAATAATCTTAATAACACTGGATTTCTAATGGCATACGTTCTATTAAGTTGTAATACAACGAGTTCAGAATCTAACCTCACTATCAAACTCCGAATCCCAAATGAAATAGATTCAGATAATAACTCAATCACTGCACTATACTCGGCAATGTTGTTTGTTGTTTGACCGAGGCTTACCCCATGCATAGATACTAACTTGTCAGAGGGTGAATAGATAACCCAAGCTACGGAAGAAATGTTCCGTGTATTACGACAAGCACCATCAGCGAAACCAACGTATGTTTGGAGAGGCATCAACATCTGTAATATCAAGAGTAAAACCAAGATAAGCAGGAATAATGACGAAAAAACACTCTCTAAGCTAAGCACACTATTTAAACTAAAACACACTAGCTAGAAAGAAAAACTATCCTAACTAAAAATCTCCATACCCATTCTTTAAGCATAATACCTCTTCAAGTAAAGACCATTTGTGGGTTTACCCAAAGAGTCCCCGTCAAAGTCTACCAATTGAGGCCCCTTTTGCTAGCTTTCACTTGACAACATAGGGACCATGCCACATAGGAACGAATTTTCCAGCGCCTAATTTATCATTAGCTTGATCATAAACTAAGACTAGATCTCCTTCCAAAAAATTTCGAGGGGTCACATTTCGATCATACTGAGCTTTCATGCATTTTGCGTGAGTCTCGATCGCCAATGCAACATCATGTCAATTCTCGTCTAATTGAGCCAAGTATAACAAACGCTTTTCCTCTTCGGAAGTGGCTGGAAATAACTCGATGGCCATTTGCAGTGATGGGATTTCGCATTCAATGGGTAACACAGCTTCCAAACCATAGACTAGTTGGAAAGGTGTGAACCCTGTTGATGTTTTTATTGAAGTTCGGTATGCCCAAAGCGCTGAAAATAGCATGTTATGCCAATTCGACCGATGAATCCCAATGATTCGTCGGATCATGATAATTAAAACTTTGTTGATGGATTCAACCAGGCCATTAGCTTGTGGATAATAAGGGGTTGAACTATCGTGACGTAAACCAAGCTAGCTTTTAAGTTCGGTCATCATAACGTTTCAAAAATGATGCCCATGATCAGTGATTATCGCTTGCAGGACACCAAACATAGCAATTATATGATTGAACACAAAAATTGCAGCTGTCTTGCCGTCTGCCTGAAATGTAGGCATCGCCTCGGCCCACTTGGTAAAATAATCTACCGCAAGGATGATATACGCATGCCCCCCGGTCGAGTGAGGGTTACATGTAATAAAATCGATACCCCATTTGGAAAAAGGACCAACGACAATTATAGGGTGGAGAGGAGCAGGTGACGCGCGCATCTTTCGATCAAAAATTTGGCAGTTGTGGCATTTTCGGACCGCCGTAATACAATCTTTAAATAAAGACGGCCGAAGTAGCCAGCGCGCAATATCTTTTGGGTTGTGGAATACCCAGACATATGACGCCACATGCTCTAGAGTGACATTCATTTAGAACCCTTTCAGCTTCCTCGTGAGTTAAGCAACGTCGAAACACAAAGTCTGCCCCACGGCGATAAAGAGTATCTCCAATAATCCTGAATTGTTGGGACTGGAATCGAATTTTTCGACGTTCTGACCTTGAAATTTCTGGCTGAAAGAATTGCTTCTGGAGATAAACGATGATATCTCCATACCACGGATCTAAAGTGCTGATTAGAAACAAGGATTCATCCGCAATGGGCTCTTCCACCACAGTTTCCGTGTCAGCACGGGGGAAGTCACACATTAATTCCGCAAAAACTAGAGATTTCTTAGACTTAGATTTCTCAAATTCCAAGTCGAACTCCTGCAGGATAACAATCCATTTAGAGTACTTGCCCCCTAGCAATTGCTTGGTCAAAATGTAGATCATAGGGTTGCAATCCGAAATTACTATATTTTTACGTAGTAAAATGTAGTGACGAAAACGTTGGACAGCTTGAACAGCTGCCAATGCCAATTTCTCCACATGTGAGTATTTTAGCTCAGTTGGATTTAAAGTTCGACTAAGGTAATATATCACATGTTCAGTTCCGAATTCATATTCTTGAACTAAGACCATTCCAATGGTGGAATGAGAGGCGGCGAGATACAAGAAGTAATCCTGGTTGTAGTTGGGAGGATGCAATAACGGTGCATGGGTCAACGTGTGTTTAAGTGCATCAAAAGATTTCTGAGCTATCTCATCCCAATAGAATGGAATATTTTGTTTCAACAACCGGGTAAAACCCTTTGTAACCTCGGCGTAGTTAGGAATGAATCGTCGTAAAAAGTTTGCTTTCCATCGCAAACTTTGGAGTTGGCGAAGACTCGAAGGAGGAGGAAATTTGATGATAGCTTCGACCTTCGAGGGATCGACACGAATGCCGGCTTTCGAAACTATAAACCCTAGTAATCGACCCATTTCTATATAGAAAACACATTTGTGTGGGTTCAACCGAATCCGATAATGCCTACACCTCATAAAGATTACTCGTAAATGGACGAGGTGATCAGCTCGATGTAATGAATGAGCAGGAAAGTCATCGAGATACGGTTGCACAATGTGCTTGATGTCATGAAATGCATAAGACATGGCTCTTTGAAAAGTTGCTCCGGCATTCTTGAGCCCAAAAGGTAACTTGCAATAAGAAAATGTCCCCCATGGACAAATGAAAGTCGTTTTTGGTTGATCGGCAGGTAGAATATTGATTTGATTGTATCTGGAAAAACCATCCATGAAGGAGAATATTTCGCTGCTGGCACAATCATCAATAATTTGATCGATATAGGGAGTTGGGTAATTGTCCTTTGGACAGGCTCGATTAATGTTGCTATAATCGATGCATATTCTTATTGTTCCCTGCTTTTTGTTAACCAGAACAATATTTGATACCCAATCCGTTAACGGGATCGGATAAATGAAACCTGCTTTGAGTAATTTTTCAACTTCTGCTTTAATTGCAGCAGCTTTTCTTTGGTGAATCTGACACAAATGTTGCCAGACGGGTTTAGCGTCCGGGTAAGTCTTGATCTCATGAACAACAATCACGGGATCAATTCCTGGCATTTCCTCATAGGACCAAGCAAACACGTCGCGAAATTCTTGAAATAGGGCCTTATATATCTGAATTTCGTCAACTGTACACGAGGCACCTATATGAATGTTCTCAACAATTCCGGGCTTAACCAAAATGTCAATAGGAATAGTTTGAGAGATGTTTCCCAAATTTAACTCTGAATCAGGATGTTTCATGGGATTCTGAGGTTCCTTGACATATTCAGTCGTAAAAATTGATGAGAAACCATTTTTAAAACGATCATTCTCGGGTAAAAACGAAGATCTGTGATGGAGATCTTCCCATGGTAAATCATCTACACACAGGATTTCATGAATTTGCTCATCACAGTGAACAAGTTCAGAAAACGTGATTAAATCTGAGGTTGATGTGAAAAGTGATTCCTCCTGGACCACATTCATGAAGTCAATTTCGGTTGAAGATGGTTCGGTAAACGATTGCACGGCCTCATACGCAATTTCATATGGACTCAAAGGCATGACATCACCAAATGAGTCTATATCAAATTCAGAAGGAATGATCCAAGGATCATCATAAACAATGGTGTTTGTTGTAATCATATGAATGGTTGCAAATGAAGATGATGCATTGATCGGAGGAAAAGGAAAAGTTCCCAGTAAACCGGTATCTTTAACAAGTCCTACTCCAACATCCTTGTATCGGATAGTCGTTTTACTGACATGCTGAATACTTTCAGAAGAGGCTGGGTCGGAAGAAAAGTAAGCCAGCTGGTCTATTGTTACGATCTTTCCATTATGTGGAAACTTTATTACTTGAAAGACCGATGAAACAACCGCTGTCATAGCGTAAGACCAACTTCGACCCAAGATACTGCATCAACCACCTCCACATCTAGACTAACGGTTTTTCCTTCAACCCCTATAGCAAATCCTGTAGAATGCCAAAAGGATGAAACCCACGGCCATCAAAGGCCTTTAGAATCGTCGGGGATTGATTTAGCGAAGGAGAACCAAGCGATCTCCAACACTGTATCGACATAATACACGTTGAGGCTCCCTCATCAATTACAGTCCGATGAATAGGCGTGTTTTTTACTATCACTGGAATCTGGAAAGCCATTTGATGAGGAAAACACGGCATACTATTTTCTAGATCGAAAATTATTAGGTTTGAGTCCTAAACGTCAACAGCTCCTATAGCCAACAAAAGTAATTTACGTTGTGCTGGACATGATTGCAGCACTTCCAAAGCTGACATTGCTGAGGGTGAAACAACTAAATCCTCAACAATGTTATAGTTCTGAGCCGCTCTTGCATGTGGATTGAAAGCTGACTTTCGAAGTATACCCTTGGCAGGCGGTTTGATTACCAAGTCTGGATTAGGTTTCTTGATCTGTAGTGGATCGGAACCGGGAGCTGAGGTTGATGGATTAGAATGAGAAGATTCTGCTTCTTTACCATCAACAGGACTTTTACTACCATAATCTTGCGATCGAGTCGCAATCCTAACATGGGACATCATCAGTATGGGTTCTTCATTAGCACTCGAGGACGAACCTATCATCTTACTGTCTTGAGCTGGAAAAGGATCCTTCAAAAAAGCAGGAGTTTGGGAACCTTTGAAAATCTTCGCAAGCTCTGCACGATGAGGGCAGTCTCTTGTAAAATGTTCATCGTCACAAATGAGACAAGGATAACGAGGTTTGCGCTTTTCAACATTGGATTCCAATTTTTCAGGTTTCTCCTTTGGATTTTTGTCCGTTTTATTCTTCTTCTTTCCTTTCTTCTTCCCACCGGATTTTGATTTGGCTGTAGATGACTCTACAACATGAATATCGGAGGAAATCTTTGCAGAAGAATCTCCTATTGGGGAATCAGGCAAGGTTATGATAGGAGAAGAATTCTTGGAAGACTACTTACTTTTAGTGTTAACCATACCAATCATACCATCGGCGGCATGAGATCCTGAAGGAGCTGCAACGATTTGATTTTGCTTGGGAAGATCAGGGATTTTCTCATGTAACGTACCTGACTGAGTATAGACCAAGTCAAGGTACTGTGCTTGAGCAATTACTTGCTCCTCAATAACAACTCCAGCTTTAGCTACATCTTTAGTGATCTTTGGCAACAAAGATTTTACAAACCACTCGGCCAAGATTTGATCCGGAATAAACACCTTCACTAAACACCGTCGACGTCTCCACTCATGAATATGATCTGAAATGTAAGTGGATGTCGATTGTTTTAATGAAGTTAACAATTCCGTGCCATTGTCATATCGGACTGGAAACTGAAAATGAGTTAAAAATGAGGTAGCTAACTGACTAAAATTATAAAAAGTGCCTCGCGGTAACTCAATGTACCACTTGGCCACGAGACCAATTAGAGTGCGCTGGAAATGTCTAAGATGGATTGAATCATCTGAAATGGAGTTAGATGCACACCAGAGGTGGTAAGTCATCACATGGTTCGACGGGTCCTCTCCTGATTTACCTTCGAAATTAGGAATGTCACTGGGCAACTTATTTGGCATTGACGGCCAAAACGGAAGATAATTAATGGGATCGTTCGTTAGGCGCAACAAGTCAGGCAAGTCCAAAGTTGCGATAAACGGTAAATGACGATTAAGGTCCCTAAAACTCTGGGTCATGAGATCAGCCCCAGGAGGAGGATATCCAGGATAACTAGGAATAGGAATTGTGTTTGAGATATTGTATCCTCCTGGAAAACCAGGATTAACTAGACCGTACTGGGGTTGTTGAGGTTGTTGATAAGTGTACCCAGGGTACGGTGGATACTGATAGATTGGCTGCTGCACAACAGGACCGAATTGGTACTGTCCCTGGTACGGTTGATAAGTAAATTGTGGTTGACTTGTGACAACCGTACTTGAACCAGGTTTTCCTATAGGCATCTGAACTGAAGTTTGAATCGTAGATCCAGACGGTGGTAAAGATGTCTTAGGAGTAGATACAGGAACAGTAGAAGCCGGAGATATCGATACTCCGGAAGTAGGTGGGGTAGATTGAACAGATGTTGCAACAGTTGTAGAAGTTGTTTGAGGCGGAGTACGAGGCGTACTAGGCCTAGGCTGAGAAACTACCGAAGGTACATGGTGGGCTCCAGTATTGTAGCAATAATGCTACAACTCCTGGGGCTTCCTTCTCTAATTTTATCAACCTGGTAGTTCGTAACAAACTTGGAAGCGACGGTGCTGTATGCACAAGTATTAGCTCTTGTCGCAGCTGTAACTTGGTCAGCTGGCACAAGTCCGCTAGGGCTCAAGCCAACTTCTATATGTTCTCAGAAGAAGCTTTCTAAATGATGAACGAAGGCTATCTCAAAGGAAATTAACCTACTTTGCAAGAATGAACTGAAAGCCAACCAAACATGGAAACCCTAGCAAACCCTAATCTGACTAGCTTAATCTTTATGATGCAATGGTGGGAATGAAACTTCTAGAAATGATGCCATTAATTCTATTGAGATGAAATGCATGAATTTAAACTACTTTCATTGAAGAGAACACATTTTTGTATTTTTTTGCTCAAGTGGGTGGAGTTATTGTGATTGTGCTTCTTACTAGGTCTTGACTGTGCAGGGGTAGTTCGAAGGGAAGGAAGGCTTGGGAAAGGTCAGGATGACTCTAAGAGGTTCCAGGGGATCCCTCACATCAGTCCACAGGAGTCCACAACATTCAGGTGCTTGGCAACCGTGTTTGTAGGCTTCTACAGGATGTCTGTAGGGGATCCTACAGGAAACTCGGGATTTCTACAGGATGTCTGCTAACTTCTACATGATGTTCTACAGTCGGAGTTTTGGGTGATGAAGGAGTGAAGGAGCTGTATGGATGGATGGGTAAGTTGAAAGAGGAGCTTGTGATGGCCTATGGACAGAGAGATGAGGTGGAGGGAGAGTGGATAGAGCTGGTTGGTCGATAGAAGGGTAGAGTAGTGGAAGGTCAAAAAGATTGAGCAACGTGGACAGTAGAAGGTTTGGAAGGCAAATGAGCTGAACAGAGGATGGGTAGGTGGCTTAGGCACGGTACAGAAGGATAAGAACACGATGAAGTGGTGTTGCGCAGTGTAAATGAAACAAATCACCTTTATCTTGCATGTAAACGAAAGTTCACCAACCTATTCTAACTGTTTTATTAGGAATCAATGAACAGCAATGTAAGTTGAAGGGAATTCGTGCATGATACTGAACCAAAGAGTCATTACTCAAGATAAAATCGCATGGAAAATTCTTCAATCGAAAACATTACAACAATACTTGCATGCATATGTTAAAACAGTGTTTTTGGCAGTTGGCACGGTCTACACTTCTGGTCCCCAAACAGAGGTGAAAGTGAGCATGCGTTCAACCTGTTTGAACTCAACATAACTTCAATCTCCCTAAGCTAATTCTGAACTACTGAAACAACTGCATTCATGAAACTAACCTACATAACAAAACCGAAATAGTCAACTCAGCAAACTGTATTTTTCAAGTGCAAGTAAAGGAAAGAAATGCAATGATAAAAGAAAGACAAGTAACAATACAAAGGAAAGGAGGTCTATTGCTCTCAGGTTGGGCCCTAACCTGAGAGCTATAGCTCCCCTAAGAACTTAGAATCGAATCCAAATCTGACTGCCTTTATTAAGATATCATAATCATGAGTCTAACAACATGCCAAAATTGGCTTACAAAGAGCAAAAACAGAGCTACAGCTCGTAATCCAAAATCTATAACAAAAGTTCAAGAGTCTCCACGAAGGCTACAACCTTAATATTTATACATGATGAGGGCCAAGCTGGCCTCCTCAATTAGTGGAGCTTGGCTGTCCAATTGAAAGTAAACTGCTGTTCCTGTAGAATCCGTTGGCTGCCTTCTAGCTCGGTGGTGATAGCTGTTGGAGCTCGGAGTTGGGGTGGAGATCACGAGGGAGGTCATTCAAGGCTGTGGACAACCTCCCTATAAACCCGCAATGCCACCTTGGCTGTCTCCTTGTCTCCATTTGCGTGGTCTTTGCTCCATTTAATGCCAAAAAACCCGAAATCATCATGTATTATCCACATAGGCATAATGACTGCCCTTCTTCCTACAAATAACACGAATATACTAAGAAATGATGCATAAGTGATAAAAAATGAAGGGTTGAGCAAGGTAAGTAGGCCAAATGAGCCCAAATTGTTACCAAAATTTGGGGCTCATCATCACCCCCCAGCTAAAATATTTGCTCATCCTTGAGCAATTTTGCTCCGGCTCCTTGTCCTTGGCCGGGAACTAGGCTCCGGAATACGCTCTTTCTTTCCTACTCTTGGTGGCTCTGCCTGTTCTGCCCTTGGTGGTGATGAGGGTGCCGCTCCTTCCCTCTTCTCTGTTTCCTTGACCTTGAGCCGGGCTTTTGAAGCCGATTGGTCTAACCTTCCTTTCCAAGTAGTTATTTTTGGGCTCCCCCTCTCGTAGGTGACCGATATCTTCGAGGGGGACTTCTCACTGGGTGAAGTAGGGGCATCCCCTGTAGTGATTGGGCTGCTAGATGGAGGCTGTAGCTTGCCCGTCTTTATTCTCACACTTCTTCGAGCTTCAAAGTATAGAGGGGTCTCCCTCTTTCTCTTCTCCTTTGGCTTAGGAGGTGTGCTGAGGCCGGCCAGCATAGCTGCTACCTCCCTTTCACGAATGTCAGCTTTCTTCTCCTTGGGTTTCACTTTTTCAGGGCTTCCTGTAGAAGACCCTGTTTTAGTCAATTTCGGGCTTCCTGTAGAAGACCCATTTTCAATAATTTTCGGGCTTCCTGTAGAAGCCAGTTTCGGCTTTCCTATAGAAACAGGTGTCGCCGCCTTGGTTTGCTTTTCTGCATGGGTTTTTCTTTTTGACTTGGTTGCGGTCGCTGTCGAGGCACTCTTGCTGATGTGGACCTTCTCAGCCTTGTCCACTCTGTCTTGCAACCTTTTCTCTCTTGCTGTCAAGATGGGTGTGTCATCTTTCTCCTTATCATCCTTTTTCTCTTGTTTCTTCTCTTTCTTTTTCTTCTGCTCTGTGGTCGGGGTCTTTTGGCCTTTTTCTTTCTTTACTGTGGCCACTGACTCTTTCTCCTCACTGCTAGAAGAACCGAGCTCTTCAGTTAGCATCTTTATGTCCCCGTCCTTTGTCAAATTTCTAAAGTCTTCTCATGAGAGAGGAACCTTGTACGTGTGGAGCGCATCCTCCACGAGGAGTTTGATCAATCCATGGTGGGCTACCTGGTCTGGTATGCCTTCTTTCAGCTTGGTTGCACACTCAATCAGAGACTATAGTAGAAAGTAAGGGAGACTGAGTTTGTTTTCTACAGGTAGCTCCATCTGGTGCCGTAATTCATTGAGTAACCGAAAGTGGTACCCGTATACAATGCTAAAACGGCCTTCGCAGGTGATGTACTTCATAATTTGCAGGCTCACTTCATTCCATGGTGGCAGTAAAATGGTTCTACGAACCCCATTTTTGTCTTCTGAGAATTCCTCCTCTGGTGGAAAGAATTCTTTCTTAGCTTGTTGGCTCAATTTCCTTTCTTCTTTATCCCATGGTAATCCCATTGGGAGCTCCGTAACTCGGCTGATGAATTGTGGGGTGAGTTTGAGGCTCAGACCCCTGAAGCTAACGGTGGCCAACGTTTTAGATTTCAGCCTCAGAGCTTGCAAAAACTCTTCTGCCACTTCGTCATCATAGCCCTGCAGTTTGTCACAGAAGGATATCCATTGTGCTCGTGTGAAGAGCTCCACCACCTCAGGATTTTCTCTTAACTTTGTTGAATCAGTGGGCTCCCTTCTGATGAACCCACCCGGCATTGTGAAAAAATTGTTGTGTTAGCTGGAGGTGGCAAATGGGAAAGAAATTCGGTCTACTAGGACAGAGCGTAGGATTACGCCTCTGTCATGCACATAATTCACAAAGCCTACCCCCTGCAAACCTTTAACACATCTAATTACACTGACATCCTATAGGACGACAGTTCATGCACGACAGACAACAATTGCAACAATTTTTCTTCGACCAGACTGTAGACGATGATTCTGCCACCTTCAAAAACCAATTGCATGGAGAGTTCAGGCTTACCTTTTTAATCCGCCACCTTTTGACGTGAGGAACCCGATTTCCTGTAGAAACAACTTTCCTGTAGGAGCAACTTTCCTGTAGGAGCAGCGCGCGATTTCCGGGGGATACTACAGTGGGTCTGCGCTCTTGCTGTAGCTTCACAGGCGTTCTAATGGCCAAAGACTCAGAGTATCGAACTGCAGAGGGATTTGGATGATTACTCGAGTCGCAAACGGTGAATGATAAATGCATGAGGTTGATAATCTAGCCGATTAGATTTGAATCGGCGGAATCCGTGGCGCAGGGGTGAGCTGTCCCTGCCGGACCGTTGGGCGACGTCACACCATCATTCTTCTACAAGTTTACTTACTGCCGCATCATTCCCCGCAGATCCACCGCCACCATTCTTGTTAGAACTCGTTTCTCCCCAAGTGGACGGTTCTCACGTGTCCACTGCCCGTTTTTTCCATGGCCACCATTCACACATCCAGCTCGACCAGCTGACTGGTTGACGTGGCCAGTCGATTGACCATACAACCGCTCAACCCATCCATTTCACACTTTGCAAACATTTTCAAAGTAAAATTCATGCAATTCGTCGGAAGAAAGGGTCGAGACACTTACCTGTGCGGCCGCAACACGATTGTTCAGGCTCTTGGACGACGATGAGTGGATTTGGTTGCTGCTGCTTGATTTGCACAGGCCTGGAGGTTCACATTCATAGGCCGCTGACGATGGATTGGATGCCTCAGCTGCATGCGCCCACGTTTTCCTTGTATATGGTGTGCACTCTAGCGGGCTTAACTGTTACGGGACTCCTACAGGATCTCCTATAACAGTTTCTTCCTCCTCGGGTGCATGTTGCACGACGAAGGCACTGGCCCCACGATCACGCTCATAGAGCTCATGGATGGCTGGGATGGAGATGGTATGACATCTCAGTGTTTTTTTCATCTTAAAAATTGCTTTCTCTTGATAACTCAATGATCTGCTTTGATGGTGCAGGTAACTTGGTTGCATGTCGACAAGGATGGTAAAAAGAGGTGACAGCAATGTATAAGGGTGACAACAGTAGCTTGCATGTGTCCAAACCGACCCTTGGTCGTTAGATCTCCTCGTAAAATGAATTCGGGGCCGTCTCGAACTTCTACAGGAAGTTTCCTGTAGAAACACATAACTTCCTGTAGAAAAGTTGCGTTTCCTGTAGAAAGTATGCACCTTCCTGTAGAAAGTCTGCATCTTCCTGTAGAAAGTCTACCATGATGAAATTGTGCACATACCTTGGAGGAAATGAGTATTCTTGGAGGAGGTGCTGGTGAGGTCTCTTGGCAGCATGATAAGGATCTTTGGCTTTGCATTAAGAGTCCTCCTCACCTTCATGGAACACCTGCAACTTGCATGCATTTTCATATTATAAACTTGTTGTCCCTATCTTTTTTCTTATTGTTTTTTTTTTTTTTTTTTTTTTTTTTTTTGAAAGATAACAGGGGCACCTCAATGAGGTTTTCACCCTTGCCATCTGCCTTAAGCGCCTCAGAGAGGTTTTCACTCAAGGATCTTTTCAAATCTATTTTTTTTTTGAAAGACAATAGGGGCGCCTCAATGAGGTTTTCACCCCTACCACCTGCCTTGGGAGCCTCAGAAAGGTTTTCACCCAAGGATCTTTATTATTATTATTATTATTATTATTATTATTTTTTTTTTTTTTTTTTTTTAAATCTTTCAGGGTATGCCCAAAGCAGAGGCAGAACCCTTTTCTATGACCAACACTGTTTTCTCCATAGTTTTGATGAACTCTTGTCTTGAGAGAGGCTTCCTGTAGATCTTCAATCGATGCCCATTGACAAGCATGGGGATGGCCTCCTCATCAATGGTTCGAATAAGAACAGATCCATTGTCATGGCATTTTTCCACTGCATATGGTCCTAGCCATATGCTTCTCAGGTTCCCCTTGAAATCTTTGTATCTGTAGTCATACAACAAGGTCCAATCTCCCGGCTGGAATTGCTTGTCATGGAGGTGTTGGTCATGCCACACCTTTCTCTGAAGTTGAACCACTTCTGAGTGAAGGAGGGCCTGCATCCGGTGCTCGTCCAGTCCATTCAGCTGCAATAACCTTTCTTGTTGTGCATGGCTGAGATTTAGATCTAGCTGAGCTGCCATCCTCAAAGTGTTGTATTCAAACTCAATGGACAGCAAAGCTTTCTTCCCATAGACCAGCTCATAAGGTGTGAAGCCGGTGGTGGTCTTCCAGGTGGTGTTGTAAGCCCATGTGGCCTCAACCAGGCGATCTGTCCAATCTTTCCTACTGCTGCTCACCACCTTAGTAAAAATCCCTTCCAATGCTCTGTTGGCGACTTCCACTTGCCCATTTGCCTGTGGATGATAGGGGGTGGAAGTCCTATGCTTGATCTTGTGGTGAGCTAGTAGGTCTTCAATCAAATTGGATGTGAACTGGCTCCCTTGATCGGTGACCAGCTCTCTTGGGTAGCCAAATTTGTAGAAGATGTTTTCTCTTAAGAACTCAGCCACCTTCTCTTCTGTTGCTGCCTTGATTTCTTTAGTCTCTGCCCACTTTGTCAGGTAGTCAGTGCACACAATGATGTAATACCTTTGCCTAGAAGGAGGGTTGATTGGACCCACAAAATCCATACCCCACTTCTTAAATGGCTCAAGAGTCACTTGAGGTTGGAGAGGCATCTCATCCCTTGGTGTCGGTTTCCCCATTCTTTGGCATCGGTCACATTGGCTGATATATCTTCTGACATCTTGATGAAGTGTGGGCCAATAGTACCCTGCCTGCAGGATTTTGAAGGCAGTCCTCTTTGCTACAAAATGTCCTCCACAAGGCCCATCATGACAGCTGAGGAGGATATCAAAGACTTCCTCCTCCCTTACACAACGCCTTAAGATCTGATCAGGGCCAAGCTTGAACAGATTGCCCCCGATCCAAGTAAATGAGGCACTTTTTCTGATGATTCTGCTCTTCTCTCTTGAAGATAGGTGCGGAGGGAACTGTGCTGAAACAAGGTAGTTTGCTATATCAACAAACCATGGAGTACTGAGATAGCAAACAGATGTTCATCGGGCATCTGGTCATCCACTGTTCCATCCTCATCTGCAGACAAATCCAATCTAGATAAAAAGTCAGCAACAACATTTTCTTTATCTGGTTTGTCAACAATGGTCAAATCAAACTGCTGCAACAAAAGTAACAATCTAATAATACGAGCATTCACATCTGGTTTATTCATTAAATATATAATTGCAGCATGATCCGTATGTACAAAGGTTTGATAACCAGTAATATAATGTCGGAACTTGTTCAGTGCATGGACCACAGCCAATAACTCTCTCTCGGTTACAGTGTAATTCAGCTCGGCTTTGGACAAGTTTTTGCTAACAAAGTAAATGGCATATGGAAGTTTCTGTTCAACTTGTCCTAAAGCTGCCCCTATGGCTTTGTTTGAGGCATCAGTGTGGATGTGGAAAGGTAGGGCCCAGTTTGGACCTCTCAAGATTGGGGCTGATACCAACTTGTCCTTTAATTCATTCAAAGCCCTCTGACAATCGTCAGTCCATTCAAACTCCACATCTTTTGCCAACAGACCAAACAATGGCGAGGCTAACTTGCTGAAGTATTTAATGAATCTCCGGTAATACCCTGCTAATCCTAAGAAACTCCGGACATCCCTTACCTTTTGGGGAGGTGGAACCTTCTTGATGAGAGCAATTTTGTTAGGATCCACTTGTAACCCTTGGCAAGAAATGGTATGGCCTAGCACAGTCCCTTCAGTCATCAGGAATTCACATTTTTCAGGACTAAGGGACAGGTTCATCTCAATGCATTTGGTTAGGACCTTTCCTAGATTGGACAATGCTTCCTGGAAGTTGGACCCATAAGGAGTGAAGTCATCCATATAGATTTCCACCGCATCATGGACCAGCTCCGAGAAGATGCTCAAGACAGCTCTCTGGAAGGTAGCAGGAGCATTGCATAGCCCAAAGGGAAGAACTCGGTAGGCAAAGGTACCCCAAGGACAAGTGAAGGTGGTCTTATCTTGGTCTTCCAGGCTGATTTGGATTTGGTTGTACCCGCTAAACCCATCCAGGAAAGAGAAAAACTTCTTTCCTGCCAGTCCATCCAACACTTGATCTATGAAAGGTAGAGGGAAATGGTCTTTCTTAGTAGCTTTGTTCAGTTCTCGGTAGTCCACACAGATTCTCCACTTCCCATTTTTCTTGGGAACCAACACCAGAGGGGACACCCATTCACTATCTAAGATGGGGTAAATGAATCCGGCATCCAACAGTTTTTGCAATTCTTCCTTGACAATGTCTTGAAGGGCTGGATTCATTCTCCTCTGAGGTTGCCTAACCAGTTTACAACCCTCTTTGATGTATATGTGATGGGTACAGACCGAGGGATGGACTCCTTTCATCTACTTATAGCTCCAAGCAAAAGCATCTAAATGGCTGGCCAACAGGCTACACAGCTCCTTTTCCTGGGAAGGAGATAGGGAGGAGCTAATCTTTAACGTTCTCTCAGGGTCGAACTCCACATTCTTGACTCTGGGAGTAACAGGGTTGGTGGTACAAAGGTCCACTAAGGTGCTGGCTTGGGCGTCCTCCACCAATTTCTCTAAGGATAGTGCACTGGAAGGTGGATTCTGGGTCAAAGTCTCAATCAAGTCATCCTCGGTTGGGGGATCTCTTCTAGCGGTATCTAGGGTGCACAAAGGTGCTGAGTACACCTCATCCTCCTCTCCTTCCTCCAACCACAGTGGTAAGTCATGCTCTAAGGAGGGTTGGGCAGGAGGATATAGGACTAGCTACTTGGACATCGGACCGTTTTTGATGGTCATGTTTCCTGCACAGCAACTTATGTAAGCATCTGCATTGGCTAACCAAGGCCTTCCCAAAATAAGAGGATATCCAATAAGCTTTGCCTTGGGTTGCAGAACCAGGAAATCTGCAGGGTATTCCCAAGAGTCGACAGAGACCAAGACATCCTCCACAATCCCTTTGGGAGTCAGAGTGGAGCGATCTGCTAGTTGCAGTACTGTCGAGGTCTTCCTCAAGGAACCCTGAAGATTGAGTTTGAGCATGGTATCCCTGGTCATCACATTAATGGCAGCCCCCAGATCAATCAAGGTGTGAGGTATGATGGTGCCATTGATATGGACATCTACTACAGGACTCCCAGGATCTAGGTACTTTGGGCAGATGACTTGTCCTAACATAAGGTCAGACAGTTGTCCTAAGACATTGATGGTTGAAGCATCTCTCTTTCGCCTGCCTGGGTGTTTGAAACACTTTTCCTTAACCAGTTTGTTGTATATCGGCACATCCTTGATGGCTTGGAGAAGTGGTATTTTCACACACAACTGCTTGAGCTCTCCCAGAAGCTCATCCTCCTCTGGGTTGGGTTGTGTGGTGGCTGTTAGTCTCTCAGGAAAGGGTGGAATAGCCTTTGGTTCACTTTCCTGTTTGTCCTCCTCGTCCTCTGGGGGAGGAGGTTGGCGATCTGGAAGAGTCTTTCCAGATCGAAGATTGATCTCCTAGATCTCCACAGCATAGGTAGGACATGATGTTTCCCCAGTGTATACCTGCTGGGCCTGTCTATTGTTGGGGTTCGGGTTCGGTTGAGCAGGCATTTGAGGTTGCCTTGGAGGAGCAGGAGGTAATGGTTGAGGTTGAACTGGTGGTGGAGGCAAAATGGCAGGAGGAGTGTTGTACTGGGGCCTCCACCCCAACTGAGGTGCATTCTACTGAGGCTGTGGCTGGGCATGTGAATGATATGAATGAGTAGTGGGTTGAGTAGGGTACTGAGGTGGATAATACCATGGAGGAGGCATAGACCAGGAAGGATGAGCGGGGGGACCCCAGGAAGGCATAGGAGTCGATTGGTTGGGGCTGTAATAAGCTTGAGGTGCCCCTTGCATCCCCTGCTGGTAAGGTCTAGGTCCTTGTGGCCTTCTTTGGTTGAGGAAATAGAGAGGTTCAGTGGGGGCTTCTGTCCCTTGGTACATAGCTTTAAACCCAGGTAAGGTTGGACATTGATTTGTGGGATGGTCCTCCTCACAAACGAAGCACACTTCAACCGCATGCAATGGGCATTCGTTCTTAGGGTGTCTCCTTGTACATCTAGGGCAGAAGACAGCCAAGGCCCTCTCAGCTTCTTCCTTCTTCTGCTGGATCCTGAATGTGTCCAGTTGCATGGTAATGGTCTGTCTCACCTCACTCTTAAGATCTTCTAATTGATTTGCAAACCCATGTTTGCAGAAAGGAATACCAGCTGAGAGAGGGTTTCCCCTACCTCGTTTCCGGGCTGCCCTAGAGTGGTTTCTGAACACAGTCTTGATGTCCTCATAAGGCAGCTGGTAAATATCTCCCCCAGCTAACATGTGAAGGGTATCTAAAAGTTCTTCAGGGACTCCTCGGAGCAGAACCAACTTGAGGGATTCAGGGTCAAGTGTGCAGCTGGCCCGCTTATAGCTAAGTTGGAACCTCTCCTCATAATCCTCTAAGGACTCATCATTTCCCATGGTCATTTGAAAGATTTCTCCCTTGGTTTCCTTGGACCTACAGTAGTCCCGGTACTTGGTATTGAAAGCTTGCTGCATCTGAGCCCAAGTGGTGATACTATTCCCAGGTAAGCCCATGAACCAGCATAATGCTGCATCCTTAAGAGTGGAAGGGAAGAGTTTCAGCTTCTGCTCATCTTCAGTATAGTCATAGGTTCTAGAAAGGACAACAAACTCAAACAGGAAGGTATCAGGATCTTCAGTAGTCCGTCCATGGAAGTGAGGCAGAGCAGAGGGGTTAATGTTTTTCATTTTCATGTCTCCATTGGTCTCTCGGATGGGGAAGGCACCTTCTATTCTCTCATCTTCTCTTCTATTGTCAGCCATAGCTTCAGATGGGATGGTCTCTAATTCTTCTTCTGCTATAGGATCTTCGTATATCTTAGGAGGTTCACCTATAGGTTCTTCTGGATCACTGTCACCGAAGAAGAGAGAAGGGTGACTCAGTGATGTGGTGGGGGTGTTGGGTAGGAATTTTCCTATTTTATCTCGGTTCCTACGAGGCATGAAATGGAAAGACTTTTTGATTGCTTTTGTTTTTTTCTTTGGTACCTGCAAAACTGAAACAGATTGATCTACAACTAACTATCTTGCTGAAATAAAAATCCAGAATTGAAATGAAAGCAGGAAAGGACTAATCTATTTTGCTCAAATGAAATTGCAGGAATGGAAATGCTAGTCTATGCTTGCAGAATTGAAAGGCTAATCTATGCTTGCAAAATTGAAATTACGGAATTGAAATGCTAATATATGAAAGCAGGAAATGTCTATGCTACTTTTGCAGAATGGAAATGAAATAAACTACTTGGCAGAAGGCGAGAGTAAGAAAATAGAAGAAAAGCAACAATTACTAATACTCTGACGCTTCCCCGGCAACGGCGCCAAAAAGATGGTGGGCTCCAATATTGTAGCAATAATGCTACAACTCCTGGGGCTTCCTTCTCTAATTTTATCAACCCGGTAGTTCGTAACAAACTTGGAAGCGACAGTGTTGTATGCACAAGTACTAGCTCTTGTCGCAGCTGTCACTTGGTCAGCTGGCACAAGTCCGTTAGGGCTCAAGCCAACTTCTATATGTTCTCAGAAGAAGCTTTCTAAATGATGAACGAAGGCTATCTCAAAGGAAATTAACCTACTTTGCAAGAATGAACTGAAAGCCAACCAAACATGGAAACCCTAGCAAACCCTAATCTGACTAGCTTAATCTTTATGATGCAATGGTGGGAATGCAACTTCTAGAAATGATGCCATTACTTCTAGTGAGATGAAATGCATGAATTTAAACTACTTTCATTGAAGAGAACACATTTTTTTTTTTTTTTGCTCAAGTGGGTGGAGTTATTGTGATTGTGCTTCTTACTAGGTCTTGACTGTGCAGGGGTAGTTGAAGGGAAGGAAGGCTTGGGAAAGGTCAGGATGACTCTAAGAGGTTCCATGGGATCCCTCACATCAGTCCACAGGAGTCCACAACGTTCAGGTGCTTGGCAACCATGTTTGCAGGCTTTTACAGGATGTCTGCAGGGGATCCGACAGGAAACTCGGGATTTCTACAGGATGTCTGCTAACTTCTACAGGATGTTCTACAGTCGGAGTTTTGGGTGATGGAGGAGTGAAGGAGCTGTATGGATGGATGGGCAAGTTGAAAGAGGAGCTTGTGATGGCCTATGGACAGAGAGATGAGGTGGAGGGAGAGTGGATAGAGTTGGTTGGTCGATAGAAGGGTAGAGTAGTGGAAGGTCAAAAAGATTGAGCAACGTGGATAGTAGAAGGTTTGGAAGGCAAATGAGCTAAACAGAGGATGGGTAGGTGGCTTAGGCACGGTACAGAAGGATAAGAACACGATGAAGTGGTGTTGCGCAGTGTAAATGAAACAAATCACCTTTATCTTGCATGTAAACGAAAGTTCACCAACCTATTCTAACTGTTTTATTAGGAATCAATGAACAACAATGTAAGTTGAAGGGAATTCGTGCATGATACTGAACCAAAGTGTCATTACTCAAGATAAAATCGCATGGACAATTCTTCAATCGAAAACATTACAACAATACTTGCATGCATATGTTAAGACAATGTTTTTGGCAGTTGGCACGGTCTACACTTCCGGTCCCCAAACAGAGGTGAAAGTGAGCATGCGTTCAACCTGTTTGAACTCAACTTAACTTCAATCTCCCTAAGCTAATTCTGAACTACTGAAACAATTGCATTCATGAAACTAACCTACATAACAAAACCAAAACAGTCAACTCAGCAAACTGTATTTTTCAAGTGCAAGTAAAGGAAAGAAATGCAATGATAAAAGAAAGACAAGTAACAATACAAAGGAAAGGAGGTCTATTGCTCTCAGGTTGGGCCCTAACCTAAGAGCTATAGCTCCCCTAAGAACTTAGAATCGAATCCAAATCTGACTGCCTTTATTAAGATATCATAATCATGAGTCTAACAACATGCCAAAATTGGCTTACAAAGAGCAAAAACAGAGCTACAGCTCGTAATCCAAAATCTATAACAAAAGTTCAAGAGTCTCCACGAAGGCTACAACCTTAATATTTATACATGATGAGGGCCAAGCTGGCCTCCTCAATTAGTGGAGCTTGGCTATCCAACTGAAAGTAAACTGTTGTTCCTATAGAATCCATTGGTTGCCTTCTAGCTCGGTGGTGATAGCTGTTGGAGCTCGGAGTTGGGGTGGAGATCACGAGGGAGGTCATTCAAGGCTGTGGACAACCTCCCTATAAACCCTCAATGCCACCTTGGCTGTCTCCTTGTCTCCATTTGCGTGGTCTTTGCTCCATTTAATGCCAAAAAACCTGAAATCATCATGTATTAGCCACATAGGCATAATGACTGCCCTTCTTCCTACAAATAACACGAATATACTAAGAAATGATGCATAAGTGATAAAAAATGAAGGGTTGAGCAAGGTAAGTAGGCAAAATGAGCCCAAATTGTTACCAAAATTTGGGGCTCATTAGTACAGAAGTTTGAATGTTAGACTGGAATGGTTGCTGGGGTGTACCAGAAACTAAGGATTGTCCAGTTTGAGATTACAACTGTACATTTGGCTGCAACACATGTTGAGTTTGCGATGGATCCCACACTATATTCATTCCGAGGTACTGACCCATAACAGGTTGAGAATATTAAGGACCATAACCGGGTTGAGGGTAGGATTGATAATTGAAAGGTACATTTACCGTTCCTTGAACATACGTTTGACCAGAGAGTGGTTGGAAACCTTGGTTCGAGTACTGACCTTGGGGATAATACCCTTGAGGCACGTACTGGTACTGGGGTTGACCTTGAGGTATAAATTGATACTGGGGTTGACCTTGGGGTACATATTGAGTCTGGGGTTGACCTTGAGGAACGTACTGTCCCGTAGGTATGTACTGTCCTTGAGGTTGCCCCCCAGATACAAATTGGGTACCTTGAGATTGCCCCCTAGGCGATAATTGAGGCTGCCCCCCAGGCGGTAACTGGCCACCTTGAGGTTGAGGATTGGGAATAGAACTTGACATCATGAGAATGTCTTCTACGCTCAACGGCTTAGTACCATTTCTTCCAGTTAATAACCCTTGCTCAATGGGTTGAGGAGATGCTCCCAAAAAAGTACCAGAAAGGGACTGATACCCAGAAGGAACAGAAGGACCGCCGTACAAAAAGGATTCTGGTGATTGAGTAAACATGGATGACTGATTCGACATATTTAACAGAGGATAATAACCTCTAGGTGTTGGGTGATAAGGAGCGCGAGGTGGTGAAAAACTTAACCTTGGGTTTTCTAAGAAATTAGTCAAAGAAAGATACCAAGTATTTCTCCTAGGTGGACTGTAAAAAATTGATTCACGCTCCCTTAGCTCAATAACAGGTTGATTTTCAGGGATAGGGATGCCTACTTCTTCTTCCGGAGTAGCAAGTTCTTCAATAGCGATAAGTCCAGAAGGAAGATCTTGGGTGATTACTCTTTCTACCCTAGGTGAACCAGGAGCACTAGAAACTGGAGAAACAAACCCCGATGTCAGAGTAGCAGCAAATTCACTTTCAGGCTCGGATATTTTAGGTTCCTCACCTATATCACTAGTAGATGAAAAGCTACTAGTAACTTCGGAAATAGACACTAACTGTGGATTATAATCTACCACTAACGTTTGAAAATCAGGATGTACTATCAAAGAAGATTCTCCTTCTTCAGGTGACCCAACTCTACTATCTCTAGGAGTTACGAGGACTTACAAGCCTTCAAGCTGGCTCGGGACCTCCTCAGGAGGTTGGCCCCAAAGTCTACAGGACTTCCTCAGTAATTCAGCCACGTTTAAAAACTCAGGAGGTTGGCCCCGAAGTCTACGGGACTGCCTTGCTAATTCAGCCATAGTTAAAAACTTTTAACTACTTCACATGCAAACAAAGTAAAATCTCAATGAAAACCATCTAAAGTCTCTAAAGAACCAAACAAATTTGAATCACACGCCTAAAGAATCTAGGAGATCAAACACACACAAACAGTATCTTTCCGTACTGAAAACACTAGTTGGTGATGAAATCCAACGTCGCCGAGTTCAATACAGAAATGGCGGTTGCAACAGTTACCCCGGCAACCTGCTTAATGAATAGACTGGCACAAGTGTTAACGGGAAAAGTGTCCATTTGGAACGACCCTATCCCACTAAGGTGTGATAGTGACCTTAGAAACAAACAGAGAAAACTACTTTTGTATTCTTCTTTATGAACTATAAATGAAGAGGAATAGGATGAACCAACCTGTGTCTTGCGCTAGTCCTTTGATCCAATCTCTCTCCTCTTTGACAGCTTCCAGCTACCTGCTCCCTTACTTGCCCAGCTTCACCAAGTTCCTGTAAGATCACAGAAGAAGAAAACTACACAAATACATGGATTTATATTCATAAATAGCTTAGGATCAGATTTAAGCTAAACATACAAATGTAACAAACATCAATGATACACAAGCATGTAGGAGAAACTCAAATAGTTTTATTGATATAACAAGAAGATCCAGGAGGAGTTACAACCAATGATTCCTGATCCAACATCAACCTGCCAGCAAAGAAGCCCCTCTTCACCTCCAACAAAGCATAAATCACCCAATACTCTGATATCTATCTCAAAACCAACAGCAATTCTCTGCAATGTACAAAATTCCAGCCTCTGGATCTCTGGGATGAGGGATCCATATATAGATGTATGCAAAGAGGATGAGTCAGCTTATGATTTGACTAGTGTCTTCTCTCTGTCAGTTCTTGCTTCCACTTGGAGACTGAGAGCCTCTTACTCATCCTTGGTCGAACTCAGTGAGGCAAGTGTCATTGGGGAAGATTCTAGAAGCTTCCATTGTCTGTCCACCCCGTGGAATGACACTGCCATTTGTCATTTCCCGTTCAACGCACCCTGGTAGTGCATTTAGGTGCGTTGCAATGCACCTAGCTAGTGTACTTGGATGCTATGCAATGCAGCTAGCCAGTGGAGCAGCTGAAATGATCCTGATTTGACTGATTCTTAGCAGTTTCTGGTGGAGAACTTCTGGGAGAAGCTGTAATTTGTTATCCTTGTTCCTTTAGGGGTCGGAACAACACTTTTAGGGACTTAGGATCCCTTGGTTTATGGACATTTCATGCTTAGAGCTGTAAGGCACAAAAATGTCTATAACAGTTGCCCCCTAAAGTATGAGGCCGTTTATCGGGTGAAATGATTTATTAGGAGGATCCGAAGTTCTTTCAATGCTGGGAGGAGACCTGTAATAAGATACAATACAATACATTATCTTCATACTTTTTTCATGATCTAGCTGAGGCGGGCATTCCCATGCTCAGCTTTATAAATTCATTTTCATGTACATAGGACAGACAATCGTCTGATGGTAGACTGATGATTCTGATAGAGCCATCATCCTTCTGGTAGGATGATTATCTGTGCTGCAATGCTGTACATTTCAATGTCTTTATTTTCCTGAATATATATCGCAACCTGGATGGATGAAACTAGATCCGGGGTCTTCAATCTCGTCCGATCTTCACTCGAAGTACAAGTCGATCCATGTGAGAAATGTTCTGAAGTCGAACATGGAAAGACATCGCTTGATTACCAGTCAATTATGTAAACTGTTAACAAGCGCGAGAGGAATCACCGATAATGATAATGACCCTCAAGGTACTACAGTACAATTCACGTGGTGTGAATAAAGGACTTGGCGTCAAACACCACGCAAAATCTTTCGGTCGAAGGTCATTGATGTATACCTATCGCCGGAAGTGAGAAACTTGCCATTGAGGCAGCAAGCTTCAAAGTACTGAATGGGGTGTTCCTAGATCAACTTCTTGGATAATGAGCTGATGTCGACAAGAAGCGATCCGTCAAAGGAGGGCCTTAATGAATCCCACATCAATGACATGGAACAGAGCAAATGATTTTTATGGAGGTGAAAACTATCTGATGATATATGGTTCAGGATGGCGGTGATGAAAGAATGAAGTATAATGTATGGTAGTGGATGGGACACAGGTGACTTCTCTGGATGACTTCTCTTGAACATGTCGGCGACACTTATGTGATGGATCGGTAGCATTTACCCCAAATGTGGATGGTATGGTGTGACCATGGTGATGTGACCGGTGAATGAAACAACCCAACCCGACTCGGACACAGAGTGGAAGTGTCATGTTCAAGAGCGACTTGCTACCAATAAACATTCTTTGAGTTTTCTTCCCAATTTTTCCCCAGTCATTGCTGACAAGTACCTCTTTATTTTTGTCAAGCTTGAGGAGGATAACATATTCTTGTTCTATAATTTGCCCTTCGGGCAAACCCATCGCTAAGTTTTAACGAGCCTAGCGATAGTGAAACTCGTTCTCGTCTAAAGACAAGTTTGTCGCTATTAATCTTTTTAACGAGTTTAACGACAAAGATAACTCAGTCCTTTTCATTTTTAGAGAGTCTGAAAAGGTACGTAAAGGTAACTCCAAAATTCATTTTTCGTCATCTAATCCCTTAAGTCCGAAAAAGTATAAAAAAATACAGAAGGGATGAATTTTCGATAGTTTTAACGAGCCGAACAAAACAAGCGCTTGATCTTTTTGTGTAATAATCCCTCAGGTCCAAAAAGATTAAAATCTAGAGGAGGGATAGCACTTCTTGTCCCTTTAACGAGCTGGAGAGGCCAATGGCTCGGAAACCTTTTCATATTTTACGAGTCAGTTGAAAAGAGCTTAAAGAAGACTCATCTTTTGAGGAACGAGTGATAAAATGGGTAGCAGCTGATTCCGGGTAAGGTTTGGAATTTTCCAATCACGACAGTGTCACAAGGATGGCTAGTGAAATCACTCTTCGCAACTGTTCCTCAAAATGGGTAAACAATCAAATGGAGTTGAATGATCGGCCAATGTAAAAGTGGAGGTGATGGTGCAAACACGACCAAGGCTTTAATGGATGAAGTACTACATTCACGGTGGTTATTTACCGGGGAATAGTTCATTTTTTAACGAGCTTAAACGTGGGTGGAAACATTTGCTCGGTGCGGGTTTATTTTTTAATGAGCTTGAACCTTGCGGTAAACACTACTCGATGAGGGTTTATTTTTTAACGAGCTTGAACCTTGTGGTAACACTGCTCGATAAGTTTGCATGCCCCCAGCATAATAACTCAGATCGAGGTGCATGCCCCCCAAGCTTCATTGCATTCAACTCGGTGGTTGGAATGAAGGTTTACCTTTGAGACTTGGAAAGGGGATTTGTTTCATTTTTTAATGAGGTTGACACAGTAAAAGAACTATCCTCATGACTCCTTGTTTCATTTTTTAACGAGATCGACACGAGATAAGAACCATCCTCGAAATCCACCGTATTTATAGTATTTGATAGAAAATAAAAAACTGAAGGATGATGAAGGTCATCAGGGGTATCTTCTTCACACTCCGGAAGAAGGGAACGATGGTGGTAATCTTCCCATGGTGCCTCTCCTAAAATCATTGACTGAATGATTCCTTTGTCTGTAGAATGTACATGCGACGAAGGATTTGAAGAGGTGCCATATTCCTTAGACCTATCTATCCAAACACTCGATGAGTGCTGATGTGGGTTTGCCCCCCAGGCCAAGAAAATTGATTGCTACAATATTTCTAAAATGGCAATGATCCATTCAGAAACCCACATCCCTATCCAGAACGACCCTATCCCACTAAGGTGTGACAGTGACCTTAGAAACAAACAGAGAAAACTACTTTTGTATTCCTCTTTATGAACTATAAACGAAGAGGAATAGGATGAACCAACCTGTGTCTTGCGCTAGTCCTTTGATCCAATCTCTCTCCTCTTTGATAGCTTCCAGCTACCTGCTCCCTTACTTGCCCAGCTCCACCAAGTTCCTGTAAGATCACAGAAGAAGAAAAATACACAAAGACATGGATTTATATTCATAAATAGCTTAGGATCAGATTTAAGCTAAACACACAAATGTAACAAACATCAATGATACACAAGCATGTAGGAGAAACTCAAATAGTTTTATTGATATAACAAGAAGATCCAGGAGGAGTTACAACCGATGATTCCTGATCCAGCATCAACCTCCCAGCAAATAAGCCCCTCTTCACCTCCAACAAAGCATAAATCACCCAATACTCTGATATCTATCTCAAAACCAACAGCAATTCTCTGCAATGTACAAAATTCCAGCCTCTGGATCTCTGGGATGAGGGATCCATATATAGATGTATGCAAAGAGGATGAGTCAGCTTATGATTTGACTAGTGTCTTCTCTCTGTCATTTCTTTCTTCCACTTGGAGACTGAGAGCCTCTTACTCATCCTTGGTCGAACTCAGTGAGGCGAGTGTCATTGGGGAAGATTCTGGAAGCTTCCATTGTCTATCCACCTCGCGGAATGACACTGCCATTTGTCATTTCCCACTCAACGCACCCTGATAGTGCATTTAGGTGCGCTGCAACGCACCTAGCTAGTGTATTTGGGTGCTATGCAACGCAGCTAGCCAGTGGAGCAGCTGAAATGATCCTGATTTGACTGATTCTGAGCAGTTTCTGGTGGAGAACTTCTGGGAGAAGCTGTAATCTGTTGAGTCGGAACAACACTTTTAGCGACTTAGGATCCCTTGGTTTATGGACATTTCATGCTTAGAGCTGTAAGGCACAAAAATGTCTATAACAATTGCCCCCTAAAGTATGAGGCCGTTTATCGGGTGAAATGCTTTCTTAGGAGGATCTGAAGTTCTTTCAATGCTGAGAGGAGACCTGTAATAAGATACAATACAATACATTATCTTCATGCTATTTTTCATGATCTAGCTGAGGCAGGCATTCCCATGCTCAACTTTATAAATTCATTTTCATGTACATAGGACAGACAATCGTCTGATGGTAGACTGATGATTCTGATAGAGCCATCATCCTTTTGGTAGGATGATTATCTGTGCTACAATGTTGTACATTTCAATGTCTTTATTTTTCCTGAATATATATCGCAGCCCGGATGGCTAAAACTAGATCCAGGGTCTTCAATCTCATCCGATCTTCACTCGAAGTACAAGTCGATCCATGTGAGAAATGTTTTGAAGTCGAACATGGAAAGACATCGCTTGATTACCAGTCAATGATGTAAACCGTTAACAAGCGCGAGAGGAATCACCGATAATGATGATGACCCTCAAGGTACTGCAGTACAATTCATGTGGTGTGAATAAAGGACTTGGTGTCGAACACCACACAAAATCTTTCGGTCAAAGGTCATTGATGTATACCTGTCGTCGGAAGTGAGAAACTTGCCATTGAGGCATGCAAGCTTCAAAGTACTGAATGGGGTGTTCCTAGATCAACTTCTTGGATAATGAGCTGATGTCGACAAGAAGTGATCCGTCAAAGGAGGGCCTTAATGAATCCCACATCAATGACATGGAACGGAGCAAATGATTTTGATGGAGGTGAAAACAATCTGATGATATACGGTTCAGGATGGCGGTCATGAAAGAATGAAGTATAATGTATGGTAGTGGATGGGACACATGTGACTTCTCTGGATGACTTCTCTTGAACATGTCGGCGACACTTATGTGATAGATTGGTAGCATTTACACCAAATGTGGATGGTATGGCGTGACCATGGTGATGTGACCGGTGAATGAAACAACCCAACCCGATTTGGACACGGAGTGGAAGTGTCATGTTCAAGAGCGACTTGCTACCAATAAAGATTCTTTGAGTTTTCTTCCCAATTTTTCCCCACTCATTGCTGACCAGCACCTCTTTATTTTTTTCAAGCTTGAGGAGGATAACATATGCTTGTTCTATAATTTGCCCTTCGGGCAAACCCATCGCTATGTTTTAACGAGCCTAGCGATAGTGAAACTCGTTCTCGTCTAAAGACAAGTTTGTCGCTATTAATCTTTTTAACGCGTCTAACGACAAAGATAACTCGGTCCTTTTCATTTTTAGAGAGTCTGAAAAGGTACGTAAAGTTAACTCCAAAATTCCTTTTTCGTCATCTAATCCCTTAAGTCCGAAAAAGTATAAAACAATACAGAAGGGATGAATTTTCGATAGTTTTAACGAGCCGAACAAAACAAGCGCTCGATCTTTTTGTGCAATAATCCCTCAGGTCCAAAAAGATTAAAATCTAGAGGAGGGATAGCACTTCCGGTCACTTTAACGAGCTGGAAGGCCAAAACTCGGCAATCTTTTCATATTTTACGAGTCAGTTGAAAAGAGCTTAAAGAAGACTCGTCTTTTGAGGAACGAGTGATAAAAATGGGTAGCAGCTGATTCCAGGTAAGGGTTGGAATTTTCCAATCATGGTAGTGTCACAAGGATGGCTAGTGAAATCACTCTTCGCAGCTGTTCCTCAAAATGGGTAAACAATCAAATGGAGGTGAATGATCGGGCAATGGAAAAGTGGAGGTGACAGTGCAAACACGACCAAGGCTTTAATGGCTGAAATGCTACATTCACGGTGGTTATTTACCGGGGAACAGTTCATTTTTTAACGAGCTTAAACGCGGGTGGAAACATTTGCTCATGTCTTATGTTTATTTTTTAACGAGCTTGAACTATGTGCTAAAACTGCTCGATTAATCCAGTCATATGATAAGAATGTCTCATATAAAAATGGCAATTTTTAGATTTTTGCCCCACATCCTTTCTTTATGCAAGTTAGGTGACGACTAATCCTACGGGTTTAAAGGGTTAGAGGTCCTAAAAATTTAAAAAAATAAATAGCCGCCCCTCGCTTGCACTCCAAAAGGTTTGCATGTCCCCAGGTATAAAATATGGTTTCAAGGTCACCCCTCAATTTGCAGACAAAACATTTGTTCTATCAGGAAAGGCCTACCTCTTACAGGTTACCCAAAGATTGTTCTATTCGTGGTGCAAACAAAACACTTCTTCGACGATGTCTACCGAGATACACAATGGTGAGCGACGACGTCCGCCAACTCACATAACTTTGACAAGAGAATCTTATTCTAGAATAACCCCTCTTCCACTGACGGACGGGGTACAGACTAGTCATATTCACCCGTGGAAACCTACCCTATACCCGAAGTTTTCCTGCCGAAGCAGACTAGGATGCATGCCCCCTGGGTTTCAGTCATATCCCTCCGAATTACTCGCGCTCATCGGGAGGACGGACTAGAGATTGAGACATTTCTTGTGTGAAAAGACCATTTAGGGATGGTATATGACTATTTGCTATGCGTGATCCGGGAAATGAAAGCTGGTCCACGAGCTTGACCACTCTTCCTTCGTGCGGAAAACACATTACTCTAAAGAGTGAGGAGACGATGGCTCCCATGCAATAAATATAGTCTCGTCCAAGGAGTAGATTGTAATCTAAGGGTCCTTGAACTACCATTACGTTCATGCGAACTTTCTTCCTTCTCAATGTTATGGGCACATCGGGAAGGATCCCTAAAGGTCGACTGGTTCCTTTATCAAAGCCTGTCAGATTTCTCATCTCAGGCAAAAGCGATGGCGAACCAAGCGCTTTCCAAGCAATAGAGGAAAGGATACTCACAGAAGCCCCCTCATCTATGATGGTACCAGCCATGACCATTCTATATATTTGAACGATAATTCGGAATGGTACACTTGCTGGTAAACGGGGTTTGCTTAGTTGATTCTAGTCGAAGGAGACAACTAGGTTGCTTGGAGGTGGGACCGAGTAGATGGACGGGTATGACTCTGACGAACTTCCCTCCTGCGGTAAGGGAATGGGTAGATTGCCCCCATGTTTGTCGGAGTCTGTGTTGATAAAGAGAATCTGGACGGTGTCATCCTTGTTCTCTTCAGTGACTGTATCATCCGAAGATAAAACCTCTGAAGGCAAGACCGGGTCAACTGCTGCCTCGACCTTTTGACTTTCGTCTGGTATGGATTCAGTTGGTTTATCTTCAATGATAGGCGCTTCAGCCGACCACCTGAGCGGGCCAGCTGGATTCTCAACTAGTGACGGACTCGGCAAGAGTTTTTTATATCCAGGAGGAAGTCGTAACGGTGAAACTGGACGATCATCCAAAACTCTTTTAGCTTCGTCTAAGAAGGGACAACGGTGGACGGCATGATTGCCTTCGCACAGTTTACAGGGAAATCTAGCTTTCCCTTTTTGTCCTGGGGTTTCACTTTCACTAGTTGACAGTGTGCTTTCAACATGATCACCAGAGGTTGATGACACCGGATTGTGCAAATGGGGAGACCAGTCCCTTAGTATCCAAGGGATGCAAGGACAATCTCTGTGAAAGTGGTCTCCTTTGCAAATGACACATGGCGATTTAGGCCTGGTTGTTGCAGTGTGTGGATTTTCATTAGACGACACTCGTTTTCCCCCATTCGCCTTTGGCTCCTTCTTCTTCTTCTCTTTCTTCTTCTTTTCCTTCTTCTCCTTAGGAACTTGACTTTTACCAGTTCCATCAAGCGAAGAGGAAGGAGGAGAGGAAGAATTAGAGGAAGTAGAAGGCTGGTGGGAAACTCTGGACTCGTCTAATTGCTGATTCGATTGTTTAGGAATAGTGGTGTTCTGAACGACATTGGTTGAGAAGAGCCATACCGGCAAGCCAATTGTCAGTCCTGGAAGCGACAATGTGGCCATATGGGGTGCACCAACATCTCCCCAAGAGGAGAAGGGACTAGGATTTCCACCAAGGGGAGTTCCTTGGTTGGTAGACTCCATTTTCTCAACCTAAGATCAACGTAGGAAAAGGGTAATGAATACTCCGTTTAAAATAAATTTTTAGACGCTTTGACACAACTTGTTTTTTCAGTTTTTAAGAGTCAAGAAAAAACAAAAGATGACTCTAGTCTGCTTCGATTATTAATGAGCTTGAAGTGACAAGTGCTCAGATGGACCTTTTCCGTTAAGGAGTCTGAAAAGGAACGAAAGGGACTGCTCTGGAGATCTAGGTAGAGGGAGTACCAAACCAATCGCAAAACTGCAGAATACTTTTTACGGTACGGCATTCAATCTTCCCGAATGCTGTGTTCGGTGCATTGCGATCAGTAGGGTGGCCGACACGGCTTCCTATGGATAAAATGTTTTAAGCCTATAGGGGTCTCCCAATATATACCCGACGGTACGTGGGAGCACAAGTCCATACTGGCACTTATCGTCTCAAAGTGGAGGAATCACCCAACCATCAGTGAGGACAACAGTTACCAGGTTTTACGACGCCGTAATACATCTCTAGCCTAGACCTCTAAATGTTGTGCGTTAAGTTCCAAAGCGTTGTTAGATTTATTCAATTTATTTTAAGTGTATCTTTCTTAGAAGTTTGCCTTTTGGGTTCACCACGAGATGTAGATGTAATTCCTAAAATGAAATCTAAAGATGATAAGCAAACTTTTATCTCTTTTCAGCAATGAAAATCCTAGCTACAAGGTGAAAAGAAAGACAAAATCTTTTCACAAAGAGAAAAGAGCACACTGTAAATGCACTTTCCTAAATCAAGCCAAACAGACTGTCAATATGCAAATGCACATGTGCATGTATTTGTTTTTCACTTTCTTAATATTGATGCCTAGAAAGAAAGTTGATGTACAAATCTGAATTTGCTTTCAAGTGACAAACACAAACAAGCTTCTTTTCGAAATCAAAAGGTAGAGATGATTACGACACTTTATGATTTTGAAATAAATACTCGTTTCGACACTAGAAAGTCACAAATTCAAACCAAAGGCAAAAGTAAAAGCATAATCGACTGTCAACAGCAAATAAACTTTCTCCTAAGATCAAAATCGACACTTGTGACAGATCTAAATCAAAGGACGACAGTATGACTATTCTACTCTTGCAATGGAAAACTGTAAATGATGTAACAAACACACAAAAACATCTACAGTATTTTTGTAAAAAGGAGGCAGAACTAAGGCAAAGAAAAGGGGTTTTTAAACAGACACATATACTGATCACAGGCTACAAAAATCAAAGACAAAACTGAAAAAATGAAGCAAAGAACCTCAGCTGCACAAGGCTAGGATGATCAGCGCACCTGTTATACAGAGAAACTGGATTGCAGCGCAGGTAGCCCTCTCGGGAACTACGTTGAAATGCAGAACCTCTTCATAGAGCCTGCGCTGGGGTAGAAACGAGAATCCTATCCGGGTTCTGGGTCACGGTTTGCAGTTTAATCTATGGTTTTTGGCCGAGTAAAAGCAATCAGTAATGCACAATCAGAGGGCAGATTTAAAGGAGGTGTAAGAGCTATCACAAAGGGAAATTAGATCATTTGTGAATCAGTTGTTCAAATCATAAACAGATCCAGTGAATGGATTGAAGCAGCAGATGTCTACTTTGCATTTGTTAATGGCAAATGCAGTTTGATTGCTACTTCTAAGTTTATGAAACAAACAACAAGAGAAACACAAACAAACTAATTAGACACGATCCCCAGCGGAGTCGCCATTTTGTTAACGGGAAAAGTGTCCATTTGGAACGACCCTATCCCACTAAGGTGTGACAGTGACCTTAGAAACAAACAGAGAAAACTACTTTTGTATTCTTCTTTATGAACTATAAATGAAGAGGAATAGGATGAACCAACCTATGTCTTGCGCTAGTCCTTTGATCCAATCTCTCTCCTCTTTGACAGCTTCCAGCTACCTGCTCCCTTACTTGCCCAGCTTCACCAAGTTCCTGTAAGATCACAGAAGAAGAAAACTACACAAACACATGGATTTATATTCATAAATAGCTTAGGATCAGATTTAAGCTAAACATACAAATGTAACAAACATCAATGATACACAAGCATGTAGGAGAAACTCAAATAGTTTTATTGATATAACAAGAAGATCCAGGAGGAGTTACAACCGATGATTCCTGATCCAGCATCAACCTCCCAGCAAAGAAGCCCCTCTTCACGTCCAACAAAGCATAAATCACCCAATACTCTGATATCTATCTCAAAACCAACAGCAATTCTCTGCAATGTACAAAATTCCAGCCTCTGGATCTCTGGGATGAGGGATCCATATATAGATGTATGCAAAGAGGATGAGTCAGCTTATGATTTGACTAGTGTCTTCTCTCTGTCAGTTCTTTCTTCCACTTGGAGACTGAGAGCCTCTTACTCATCCTTGGTCGAACTCAGTGAGGCAAGTGTCATTGGGGAAGATTCTGGAAGCTTCGTCTGTGCACCTCACGGAATGACACTGCCATTTGTCATTTCCCGCTCAACGCATCCTGGTAGTGCATTTAGGTGCGTTGCAACGCACCTAGCTAGTGTACTTCGATGCTATGCAACGCAGCTAGCCAGTGGAGCAGCTGAAATGATCCTGATTTGACTGATTCTGAGCAGTTTCTGGTGGAGAACTTCTGGGAGAAGCTGTAATTTATTGACCTTGTTCCTTTAGGGGTCGGAACAACACTTTTAGGGACTTAGGATCACTTGGTTTATGGACATTTCATGCTTAGAGTTGTAAGGCACAAAAATGTCTATAACAACAAGTTTCTCCACTTAACCATCTCGAGTGAAGAGAACCCCCCAGAAAATCCAAGTGAGTCTAGTCGACGTCTGCTCCAGGTACAGTGGGATCTTCCCACCACTGTCACCTCGGGAAGAATCCTAAAGAATATGGCCACTAAGGTTACCAACTGAAACAAATATACCAGGGGGAATAGTCTACGATCCAATACGCACGCAAGGGCAGAGTAGCAAGCTCAATCCCCTTGAAGGCTCCTTGACATAATCCAAGGTTTACCAACAAGTGACCTCAGGCTCCTCGACAATGGTTAATCCGAGGTTTACCGTTTTTAATACGTGAATATTTGGCATTGTTCCCAATGAGGAAGGATTGATTCCCACACTGGTTCGGACACGATCTCGTGCTTCTCCTTTAAGAGGAGCTTTCCCAGAGCATAAATGCAACAATCGGATTTCTTCCCTACCACAAGATACATCTACTTGTTTGTTTTTACTGTCTTGGAGAGTTAATTACTCTCCTACTCCAAGACACTAGCCTAAGCTAAGTTGGTGTATCAGAGCCCTTGAAATAAAAAATGTTACTAGATGAATTTTACTTTAAGCGTTATTTTTTATTGGTTTTTGTTTAAGTCAAAAGGTGCAGAGATGAAACTCGTGGTATGAAGACTCAACTCAAAATCACTAAAAATGCACCTAAGATGATTTAAACAATCTTTTTCTCTTCGATGAACTTCTAAACTAAGAAAGAGTTTGAGAATGCAAATACTTTTGTAAACACAAATCTTTCTTAATCAAACAAATTAAAAGAAGAGCCTTTTCCTTTCCAATGCACTCAAAACGAGACAACTAGTTATTTCACAAAAATTTCCCTTTTTCGTTTCAAAGCACTCAACCACTACAAAAGACAAACTTTTTCAAAAGAGATTTTTTAATTTTTTTTATAAAACACTCAAAACTATGGAAATGACTAACTTTGAGATCTATAAACTATAAAAACCTATTTGAACTCAAAGCCTACTAGATGTCTTTTTTAAGGATGTTTTACTTAGCTAGATGTAAGCTAAGGACCAATTTATGCAGAATCACAAATCAGTTAAGAACAACCAAATTTTTTTTCTTTTTGAAAATGAAAATCCAAACTTTTAAACACAAGCTTTTCGAAGTTTTGTAAAGAGAAAACTCAAAGCAGATTTCTCAACAAGGGGAGATTTCATAAATGGTCAGACTCATAAGAAGGCTGGTAGACACTAAGGTGATCTGAAGTCCCTATAGCTTCTAAGCTCAGAGCCACTACACAACCAAAATGAAAAACAAGCCCAACAAGCAAAACTCCTAGGAATTTCACCTAAAACCCTAACACTAATGAAATCAGCCTAAGGAAAGCTTCTGACAAGTTATATGCACGTATGGGCAGTGGATAACAATTTCTAAACAAAAACTAAGTTGACTAACAGAGGAAATCTTAGGTTTTTCAAAATTTTAACAGGGTCCGCAGGCCCACAGTTGACACAGGTGCGGTCCTGCTCTGTGCTAAAAGCAAAGGTACGGATAGGTACGCACTGTGTCAAAAGGCTAGGGTGCGGTCCTCTCCCAAAGCTATGAAAAACAAAAAATAACCCTGGATCTACAAACTCTACCCAATTTTACACACAACAAGCCAAAAACAGAAACAAAAACACAGTTTCTCAGGTCAAAGTAAAAACAAGGAAAACAATCAAGTCCCCAGTGGAGTCGCCATTTTGTCACACGGAATAAGTCGATCTTGCGGACAAGATAGACCTTCCTAGAATCTAAAGAAGACCTAATGACAAGCAAACCAACAAGAAACTATCTTTCTCTAAATATGCTTTTATAAACAATGGCAAACAAGTGTTTTTAGGGCCTACCTTAGGTCCAACGCAAGTTTGTGGATGCCCTCGCTCCTTCGATCCAAATGAGCTCCTTTGTCACGAATCTGCAAACACAAACAAGGCAAACAAATTAAATAGCACCTGAAAATCCAATATCATAAAACATATTTAACATGAAAGTCAAGGAGTCCATGAAACAAATAACATGAGATACTTGTTGAGAAAAATGAGTTTGATTGTATTAATTCAAAAGAAGAAGAACTTTACAACCTGTGCCTTGACGTTGTACAAGCTCCTCCCAGGGTCCAGCAAGAAGTCTCCTCTACTTTGACAAGTTTCACTCACTCCCCAATGAAGCCAAAAAAGGTATGTGATCTCTCCTCTTAAGCTCAACTAGGAAGTCTTGATTTCACCAGCATTTACCCTAAAAAATGTTCAGCTTCTAACCTCCCCAGCAACCAACCCAATGCCTGAATTTATAGTGCAATGGAGGGAGGTTACTAGGTCCTCCTTCAAAGGGATAAAGCCCTCCTTCAAAGGGATAGCTCCTCTCATCAAGGGATTAGCTCCTTCTCTTTTGGGATGCATGAACCACCTCAGAGAGAACAATCCACATCAAAATTCCTTCTAGAATCCTCTGGAATTAACCCAAAGTGAGTTTTTTTTCAGATAAAACTTGCGCCTTTTGACTTTCATAGGGGTCCGCACCCACACCTTTAGGGACAGAGCGGGCAGGTCCGCAGTTTTTGTAAACAGAAGGTGCGGGACCGCAGGTAATAGTGAGAGAAAGTGCGGAACCAAAGTTTCATTGATTTTTAATGTCTTTCTCCCATTTTCAAAGCTTGACTTGAAGAGCTGAGGTCTGAGACTTGCTTAGGAGGACAGTACAAGTGATGATAGACCCATACTGACTGCAAATAATCATGGTGACGATATTTTTGTGTAACACCGTCACAATAGCTGGCGTAGTTGGTATACTTGACATAGGTAAGCATTGTTGCATCGAATATACAACTCATGGTTGTTGAGGTAGTATCGGTACCCAACCGCTTGAAGTAATTCTAGCATAACTCGAATTTTGTTGTGAACTCCCGTATGGTTTTCCGCCCGGAGGGGATAATGAAAGGGCATACTGCCCCCCATACGGTGGTAATCCGATACTTAAGGGAATGGTTTGCCCTTGAGGGCTGGACTGCCCAAATTAACCTCCAAATGGATCAATTCGTTGAGACTCAACATAAGAGTTTCCAGATATTATTCCGGATGAACAAATAGGAACAGACCATACCATCGAAATGGCCCCTGAGTGGGCTCCTTCTAGCGATTGAGAGCTAGTTGGGACAGATGGTATACCGGCGAACATTGTTGGAGTGATAGCAGGGAGTTCTGCCGTCGCTGTGTCAGATGACACAATCCTAGATGTTGACGGTCGTTTAGACATTTCTAGTCTATCCAAAAGATTGCCTAGCGTTTCTATAGGAGCTTCGGCTGGCGGTAGAATAACTTCTGATGAAGAAGGATACAGAGTGATCTCGAATCCAAATTGCGATGGAGTACTAGATGGAGGATCTTCTACAATCTCTTCTATAGCAATCAGACTGGGTGGAAGGGGTAGACCGTCAGGTCCGTAGAATATTTTTGGTGCTGAAGAAGGTATGGAATCCGCAGCGACAGATGTTTGGGGAGCAACACTATCTGAACCGGTTGTAGATGGACTGGTTCAGTGATACAAGTGTTTACCCTCAGACTAGGATCAGTACCACTGTCCTTCTGTGGCTGCTGAACTTCTTCTGTAAAGGCAGGGATACCAGAAATGTTTGGAGTAATCGGAATCTCTGATGTTACTGGAACACTTGTTCTAACTTTAACAGGAGATTTTGAACCAGTTAAACGAGTTCGCTTTGTCCGTACTAGCTTCAATTCTGGAGACAAAGACGGTTGACTCGTAAGCCTCCGCGAACGACGGGGTTTCAATTGACTTTCTTCCACAATTGCAGATTACTCGATCAACTAAAAATAAAGGGGAAGTATGTTTCCGAATTAGATGAATTTTAGATGCTTTGACACAACTTGTTTTTTCAATTTTTAAGAGTCGAGAAAAAACAAAAGATGACTCTAGTCGCCTTCGATTTTTAATGAGCCTGAAGTGACAAGTGCTCAGATGGACCTTTTCTGTTAAGGAGTCCGAAAAGGAATGAAAGGGATTGCTCTGGAAATCTAGGTAGAGGGATTACCAAACCAATCGCAAAACTACATAATACTTTTTACGGTACGGCAGTCAATCTTCCCGAATGCTGTGTTCAGTGCATTGCGATCGATAGGGCGGCAGACACGACTTCTTATGGATAAAGGATTAAGCCTATTGTGGTCTCCAAAAATATACTCTATGGTACGTGGGAGCACAAGTCCGTACTGGAAATTATTGTCTCAAAGTGGAGGAATCACCCAACCATCAGTGAGAACAACAGTTACCAGGCTTTACGACGCTGGAATACGTCTCTAGCCTAGACTTCTAAATGTTGTGCGTTAGGTTCCAAAGCGTTGTTAGATTCATTGAATTTATTTTATAGTTGATCTTGTTTATGAAGTTTGCCTTTCAGGTTCACCGCGAGATGTAGATGTGTAATTCCTAAAATGCAGTCTAAGATGATAAACAGTCTTTTATCTTCTTTGTGCAATGAAAATCCTAGCTACTAAGGAAAGAGAGACAGTATTCTTTCACAAAGAGCAAAGAGCACACTCTAGATGCACTTTCCTAAATCAAACCAATCAAACAGTCTAAATGAAAATGCACATGCATGTATTTGTTTTCGGCTTTCTTAGTATGTGAATGGAGAAAAGAAAGCTAATGCACAAATCTAAATTACTTTACAAGAGACAATTACCAACAAGTTTCTTTTCGAAATCAAAAAATGGAGACAATCACAACACTTTATGATTTAGAAATGAATACTTGCTTTCGACACTAGAAAAATTACAAATTCAGACCAAATACAATAGTAACAGGATAATCGACTATCTACAGCAACCAAACTCTTTCCTATGACTGAAAACGACACTTGCGACGCTTTCAAATCAAAGGATGACAGTACGATTACGTTACTTTTGCAAAGGAGAACTGAAAATGACTCAACAAATACACAAAAACATTTACAATTCTTTTGTACAAAGGAGGCAGAATAACAGCAAGGAAAAGGGGTTTCAAACAGAGATATACTGATCACAGGCAGCAAAATTCATGAATAGAACTGGAAAGAATGAATCACAGCAACCAAAACTGAACAATGCCTAGTCTGATCAGCGCAGCTGTAACACAGGGAATTTGAAATGCAGCGCACCTACTACACTTGGGAAGTGCGCTGAATTTCAGATTCACAGAACAGTACCTGCGCTGGGCCAGAGACGAGACTTTGCTTGGGTTTCGGGTCACAGTTTGCAGTTTAGTTTATGGGTTTTGGCTGAGCAAATGGTAATCAGTAATGCAACAATCAGGGGTAGATCTAAGGAGGATCTAAGAGCTATCACAAGGGAAATCAGAGATTTTGCAAATCAGTTGTTTAATTTATAAACAAATCCCAGAGATTGACTGAAGCGGCATTTATCTACTTTGCATTTGCATAGCAAATGCAGTTCGAAAGCTACCTGGCTCGACTTCAGGCTCCGTCTGTAAGTTTATAAAATAGACAACAAGGAAGATAAACAAACAAACTAATTCGTCCTCAACGGAGTCGCCATTTTGTTATAGGGAAAAGTGTCTACACAGAACTGCTTATCCCACTAAGGTGTGATAGCTACCTTAGAAACAAACAAAGTAAAGCTACTTTCATTTTTCCTTTATGAAGTATAGATGAGAGAAGAACAAAGAAGACCAACCTCTGTCTTGCGCTAATCTCCTAGTTAGATTCCTCTCTCTCTTGATAGTCTTTCGCTACTTGTTCCCTTGCACACCCAACTTCACAAAGTACCTGTAAGACCACAGTAGCATATCACTATACAAGAACATGGATCTATAATCATAAACAATCTAGGATCAGATGTAAATTGACCACACAAATGCAGCAAACATAAATGACACAAGAGTATGGAGGAAAACTTGAATAGCTTTTATTAATAAACAAGAAAGAGCCAAGGGAGTTACAACCAGTTGTTCTGACCCAGCATCATCCTCTCAGCAAAGAAGCCCCTCTTCACCTCATACAAAGCTTAAATCACCTAACAATCTGATGTTGTCTCAAGAAACCAACAACAATTCCTTACAATATGCAAAATTCCAGCCTCTGGATCTCTGGGATGAGGGATCCATATATAGATGTCCGTAAGGGAGATGAGTCAGCTTGTGATTTGATTAGTGTCTTCCCTCTGATAGTTCTTGCTTCCACTTGGAGATTGATCATCTCTTACTCATCCTTGGTCGAATTCAGAGAGGCAAGTGTCACAGGAGAAGTTTCTGGAAGTTTCCATGCCTCTCCACCTCGCGGAATGACACTGCCATTTGTCACTTCTCGCCCATCGCACCCCATAGAAGGGATTTTTGAAATGCAACGCACCCACACAGTGTGTTTAGGTGAGATGCAACGCACTTTGCCTATGGAGCAGCTGAAATGATCCTGTTTTGACCAGTTCTAAGCAGTTTTTCATGGAGAACTTTTGGGAGAAGCTGTAATCAGTTGACCTTGTTCCTTTAGGGGTTAGAACAACACTTTTAGGGACTTAGGAGCCCTTGGTTTATGGACATTTCATGCTTGCGGTTGTAGTGCCCAAAAATGTCTATAACAAGGTGCTTGCACAGAGACTCAAACCAGACATGAAAAGAATACGCCAGAGAGACTGATGTGCAAGGAATGTGATTGAGATATAGTTTATAGAGAATGAAGAAAATCTTGGAGTTAGGAATGGCTCTCATACCACAATTGGGCATTAGAAAGAGGAATACCTCTAAACATCATTGCATTCCATTCAAAAAAAAAAATCCTATATAGAAAGTTTGAGACCTTTTGTTTTATCTTCCAAGGTGTAATGTCTCTTCCTATTCTAACTCTTTGTACTTCTCCTATTTTAAATATTCACAAAATATTTACAATGTATCTGATAATTCTTAAATATGAGGTATATAACAACATCACAACCTTTTTAACTTCCTATCCCATCAAAATTATTATGATTTAAAAAACACTTTTCTTAATACTTTTTTGAACAAAAAAATATAATTTTGAAAAAAATATAAATAATCTCTTACCTTTCTTAAAATTTTGTACACCAAATCTAATCTACCATCCCTCCATAATCACTATTTTTTGTATTTTAATTTTATGATGAAAAAAATGTACCTTATATATATATAACCCATCACAACTTCCTTGAATTTTTACATGTCAATGTCCTCTTGGTTGCTTTGTTTTCATTTTTACATGTCATATGCATGTGCTCTCACTCGCTTATGTATTTTTCTCTTTAGCTACATGAATACACATGATTAGTTAGGGATGTCAAGGTTATATTTCCAAATTGCATCACAATTGGCATTGCTTTGTGTTCTTAGAGATCACCATTAGAGACATTTTAAGGAACTTCTTGAGGAGAGATCATTCTTGAAAAGAGAGGAAGAAACAAACCTTCCTTTAGGAGAGTCATAGGGTCCATTACCCTATCAATTCCCTTTAGTGTCTATGGGAGATATTGTAACTCTTTTCATCAAGCAATAAAGAGATTTCTTACTTCCCAATCTCCATTTTCTTTTTTTCTTTGTTTTAACATTGTAACTTATGATCTTGCTTAGATATAGTTTCATTTTTCATTTGTTTGTGTTTTTTGCTTTCTAACCATTTTCTTGTTGGTTCTATGTAGGGAACAAAAACCTTGTAATAGAGTGGATTTTGGGACATCCTTACTCCAAAATCCACTCAAAAACCACAGTGATTCACTATGTATTGATCCCTTTATTTTCATCCCCAACCATAGTATTTTTCTTCAAGGTTTTATCACCCCAATCCTTATACATTTGTCTCAATATGTTATGTTAGGAACTATTGCTCTATTATTCCACCATCATTACCTATCTCCTTGTACAACCATAAATTTCCCTATCCACTTATCATCTATCCATCTCTTTTTTCCAACCAACTAGTGCACTCATTTCCTCCCTCGTCATCTTAGTAACCAAGGGGTTTAGGCCATTTACAGATTTTGTTGCAACAACACCATGATGATTTTAGGGAGTCAAAAGTTTTCATTGTGGAGTTTGGCTCATCCACATAAATTAATTAGGTGAGCTCCTATATTATTTGTTCATGTCTCATGCACATCCCATTAGTTGCAATAATCATACCTTGACCCTGTCACCAAGGGACAAGCTAGATAGTAGTTTCAGGAGCTTGTTGGCACTGGGGATAAACCAAGTTTTGAAGAGCCACTCCAAAGGAAATAATTATAGGAAAGTGAAAGACATTTCACATGGCCAATACATCGAGCACACTATGTGTTATAATGAAGTACATTGTGTGTGCACTCAAGGAGAATTTGGAGATTTAATGTAAATCTATACCATTTTTCTATCTCGCTTATGGTAGGGTTGGTGTGGTCCCCATAGAAATTAACCTATAAAAGGATGTAATTAGAGAGAGAGGGGGAGAGGGGGGTAATTTATGTATTATATTCTTTATTTAAGGAAGAGTTATCCTAAATTTGTAGAGATCTCAACTAATGTATTGGAGATGAACTTGTTGGATGCCTATTATCTAAGGATCTAGTTTCTTTCATGAATGAATGAAACATATTTCTACTCTTCGTTTCTATAATTATTTTGAATTATAATGAATGTATTCTTTAAGTGTTTAGTCTAATCTTTACTATATCTTTAATGAATTTTTATGTGACTTTGTGAGATAGGGGGAATCTTGATTTTACGTTGGAATACCTCATATTTTCTATAGGATCACGATCTAATGGTTCTACAATTCCTGTAAGTGTCTTGGGTGAGACCACCTCCATCCTTTGGAGATTGAAAATGTTGATGATTATTGATTATTTATTAGCCAAGGAGAAAAAACCTTGGGTTTGAATCCTATTCCAACATGTGTATAGAGGATCAGAGGGATGAGGCATAGTTTATTTACAAGGCATTTTTTTAAACTGCACACACTCAAACATTTGTGCTTACACATACTATGGCATCTACAAGTTTTCCATTTATTAATCTTATTTTTGAAATAACACTTAGAAAAAACTAGGCCATATTAATCACCACCCTTTTTCAAAATAATTGAGACATTTCATGCTTTTCCTTTTCCTTTTGTCTTCTAAATTACTAATTAAAAACATGCAATAAGGAAAAAATGTTTGAAGTGAAAAGGTTATCAATGAAAAGTGAAAAGTGAAAAGGTTATCAATTAAAAGAGATGTAAAGAGTCATATCTATCATATCATAAGTCTTTTTAAATCTAAGACATAAAAATAATCACATCTAATATCTTTTAATTCTAAGTTAATATGAATATTAGAGTTATTTAATATAAGGGTTGACACATTTAAGTTAGGTTATATCTCAAGGACTAAAGTGGAAATGTAAATTTTAATGAATGCTTTAGAGCCTTTCATAACATGAAAATTTCGAAGAATAACAGAAACTAAACGTATTTGGATATGACTTCTATAACAAACAAAGTTTTAAACATGAACATTTTGAAGAACAATAAAAACAAAACATACATAGATATGGCATCTCATATAGAAAATGATTAGTCTTTATCATTATAGATAATCTATAATGTGCTTTTGAGTAACTTGAATTGATATTAATCAATTTAATTCATATAGATGGTTTATTAAATATAAAATTATTTTTGAGTACTAATTAGTAATTACTATCAACACATAATTAAAACAAAAACCCACATATGTCCTTGCTCCTTTTGAAGGTTATGCACATTAATTTTAAGATGCATGATCAATTGATGATTAATAACTAAAATAATGTTATTATAACTTAACACTGAAAATTCGGTTTGTCGAGGATTTGCATACATCATTAATAAAAAATGATAGGAGCTAGGATTGCAAATTGGAATTTATTTTCGTACTTTAATCCATCTCATATTCCCTACTTTTAGTAGGGTAGAAATGGTGACATTCATAAAACAATCATATTTAGAAGGACTTGTGAAACCATTTATTATAGAGTGAAAAGTCAGGTCCGTTTTGTCAAATTAAAAGAAACAAAATCAAAACCTACCATAAAGAAATCAAAATCAGAACCTAACCTTAATAATTGAATTGTAGAATCTTGACTACCCTAACGTTCTTTGGACGTGACTCCGATAATTGAGGTGCAGAATCTTTGGACGAGACTCCGTTTAGGTTAGATTGTAAAAAGATTGAGAGATGTTTGTTTAAGAGATATTTAAAGAATTTTATAAATATATATTTTATAATTCAAATTTAAAACAAATTATAATTATAAATTTAAAATAATATTATATATTTATTAAAACTAATAACTTTGTTATAATTTAATTTTCAAAAAAATGAAAATAAAAATGAAAATTGAGTTCTATATGTTTATACCTAATTTTAAATTTTAAATTTAGTTTTTTATGATTATATGGAATTTTAAATTTAAGTGAGTTTTTTTTTTTGGTTCATTGTAACAAAGATTGATATTAATTACATTTACGGAAAACTTATTCGTGTTTAGGTGAGCTGATTATTTTTCATGCAAAAATGACTCCCAAAGAACAAGCATGTCAATTTCATTGGACCAGAACTTATGTGAGACGGATAATAGCGACTAGAACCTATGTGAGGAGGATAATAGCGACTCTGCCACCTAAGATACACCCACTTGACTTCAAATTTGAGTGAGTTAAATTGATTGAATTTGATTTGGAATATGTGAGGTTACATTATGTGGAATTCCAAAAATGATGTTAGGTGAATAACATTGATTCAATCTAATTTTAAATATTAGAATTATGAATTAAACTATATTTAATTTATATAAATAAATAAATATGTGTGTGTGAGACACAGAGAGAGAGAATCTCTTCCAAGTATAATTATGATGGTGATTAGTAAGTGAAGGGTATTAAGGATTCCTCTAGTTCACACCAACACAATAAAGGAAGGCATGCAAGTATTAATGGGTACTTGTGGTTTTAAGGTTTCATGATAACAACTGTATGGATGATCTATCCAACGTACTTTAGTATAATGGGAACTCACACACTTGATAAATTTGATATATATGTAGTTATGAATTATGCATGGCCTCTTAATAGTTTGATGGGTATGTAGAGGTAATGGTTGGCTGATATAGTTTCCTCCCTTTGGAATCATATTGCTTGGTGGTAGTGCTTCCTTAGTTCTTCAAGGGTAAGGTGGTATTTTTTTAGAAAGTTTCTATGTTGGTTTCCTATTGTTTTAGTTTCCAGCAAGAAAAGCCACAGGTTTAGGCTCTCTCTTGCATGCTGTACTTGTGAATTTTCTTTATTATTAGTTCAATATTTTCATTGAAAGAGGGAAAACACAATCCTACCATGGGTGCAATTTTTCTTTTGTTGGTTCTTTATTAAATGTGATTTCACTAGTGGATGAGCTAACTTCCCCTCCAAGAACTTTTTGTTTTCATGGATTTAGTATTTGCATTGTTGGTTTTATAGCTTAGGGAGTATCTTATGGACGACACAATATTTTTCATTTATGTTCATATGAATTTAGAGCCTCCTTTTCTTTTTCCTCAAAAGTTTCTTTCAGGTTTCCTCTTGTGGTCAGTTTTTGGTCTCCCTAGGGCCCTCTTTCCTATCTTGTTTATTACTTTATTTTCCCTAGATGGACTTTAAATCTTACTTTAGTTTTTATCTTGACTTTTTCTTTCTTACTTCCCTCTCTTCCCGTGTCTTAATCTTTCCCTTTTCTCTATTTTGGGGGAATTTTGGATGGTCTAAGAGAGGTGAATTCCCTTCCTCTTTGTGTTTATATATAATATTTTATTGTTCCCTTCTTATAGCCCCCATCAAGACTCAATCTATTGGACTAGAAGAATTCTCCTTCTCTTTAGGATATACCATGTATGGTTTAATAATAATTCCTAAAAGGTATGGTTCAAGTGGAAGAAGGTGTAGGTTCTGTAGAAATTTGGTGATATAATTGCAAATGTTGAAGAACTTCTAGTCTAAATAAAGAGACATAATTTTAATCTACTTATATGTGGAATTCAATTCACAATTTAGAACAACAATCTTAGACATGTAATAAGAAATAACACTCATGCACAATATTTTTTCTAGGGGAACTCAACTGGGAAAAACCCCTCAGGCCTCTTTTCATTAATCATATAAATAAAGATGTATTACAATTGCTTACCTGCAATGAGCACAATTTGTAAGTGAATAACCTATCTCTCTGCTCAATGAGAGGCTCTGACCTAGACTTAGGCATTTTTTTCCTCTACTTGAGCCCCTATTTCCTTGCGCAAATCCTAGAGAATTATCCCCTATGTTTTAGAAATTTTCCTCCAATTTATTACACAATTCCCAAGGATTGATCATCTTACTACATGCAACACTTGTACACTCAAACTAGTTTACAACTGCTTGTTACACTACCTTGGAATCTCCACCATAGCCGGGAACTTGAATACTCTACATTCACTAGTTAGTTTAGGCTGATTGATTAGTTAAATGGATGACCACTGAGTTAGATTGTTGTCCCACTGCACAATTGAACTTCCACTAGTTCCTCCAACTATTAGAACTAGTTTAACTGAACTCAACTGGATATAAATGCACTATATTACTAAAATTTAGCAATCACACATACTTAATTAAATCCAATCCCTCTAACTCGAATTTACTGAGCTAACTGAGTGACAAGAGCCATGTCACACAAGTTAATTGCATCCAAGTTGTCTATTGATGTGGAAATTCAAAATTTCTCAATTTGACCAAGGAAAATTCAAAATTAGACTATCTTGTTGCACTTCTCAATAGGTGAAACTCTAAACCTCCCCCATTGTCTCATGCTCAAGGAACAACATAATGATCTACTAAAATTTAGTATAGGAACACTCCCTCTCATGTAAAATGGGAGTTTAAATAGGTTGAATAAGGTGCTACAATTGACCATAATTTCATCTCAAATGTTAAGGTTTTTAGAACAATTTGTACCTTGGGTCCTAGATATAGGTAATACCAAGACAAGACAAGCCAAATATATGTAGACTATGAAAATTTATTGGCAAACAAGACTATCATAGGAAGAGTCCTAGTCGAGCAATTAGAGGAGCAACATGACATTTTAGTTCGAATAGAAAATGTTAAGCCCCATGTCAACCCAAAAACTCCTTATTAAGCCATAATTATTGAGTGATTACATTTCCATTTTTGTATTGTTATGTATGTTTTTTCTCGAGAAGAAAATCATAATTTCATTATAGGTGAAATTACATGTTGTAGATGCCCATGGGCATATGTTGTACTGTGACCAAAGTCCACTATCAAAGTTCTGAAATAATTACAAAAGACCTCGAGGGGTGTACTGTGCTATTTTCAATTCCAAAAAGGAAACCAAAATGTCATCCAGATGGTGATGACTGTTATGTAATATAAAAAATTTACATCGATTTATCAATCTGTATTATAAACAAAATTGTAAGCAAATTTTTTGTAAAATTAGGGGCTATTCCCCCTCTGAATTTCCCTGTCAATGTATGGCCTGTGGAAGTACTAATATGTTCTTGCTAGTGCGTGTTCTATGATCAACTAATCTCCTAGAGGAAATTCGTTGCTTCTTTCGAAAGCTTGTCCGCTCTTTCATTTCTCTCCCTATAGATGTGAGAGCAAGAAATTTGATCAAAATATGTTTAAAAAAAAACAATTTCGTCCATAATAGATCTCAGAGAGTAAGCATTGCAAGTGGAAGTGTTATTAAACCAGTCAATCACATTCTTTGAGTCCCCATAAATTTGTAATTTCCTGCATTGTTGATGTATAGCAAAGTAAATCAGATGTCGAAGAGAAATCAGTTCAGCATGATTATTTGTTCCATGGCCTAATCCCATGCTAATCTGGAAGGAATGTGTTTCAGTGAGATGGAAAATGATGCCACCCCCACATCCATGGGCTTGAGCAGCCCCATCAAAATAGGCCCAAGGTATTGTCTTGTCAATCTGCTCCTGTCTTATAATCCTAGGCCTGTTGGTATTTTCCTCTACAGGTAATTCCTCATATGCTGAGCAGATTTTCGGTGGGACCAGATTCTAGATTACTAGTTTGTCTTGAAAAAATATGAGATTTCGCTTCAGCCAGATATGCCAAGAGACCAGAAGGGGTAAGTTTCTTGTCTTTGATTTCGCTGCTTCTCCCCACCAAGAGTCCCAAGCGGTCAGTAAGTCTTCTCCATGCCAACTCTTGTTTATGTTTAGAGTTGTACGAACTTGTGTCCATATTGAAATTGTAATGGGGCACGAGAGGAAGAGATGCTGTGTCATTTCCTCCTCCTGATGGTAGAGAACACACTAGGTAGGACCAGTGAAAGCCCTCTTTCTAAGATAAGTTTCGGAGGGAATTTTGTTTTCAAGAATGCACCACATCAGGAGTCTTGTGCGCATGGGGGCTTTCAGTTTCTAGAGAGGCTTCCACCAACTTTTTAAGCTTTCCAGTTTTGAACCAGCAACAATGATGTCATAGCCCTGTTTAGAGGAGTATTGGCCCTTTTTTGAGTGTCCCCAAATAAGTTCATCCTCTTGATTAATTAGTCTGACATGTGATTCTGTGAGGGCTTGAAGGAAAATTTTCCATGTCCTGTCCCATTCAAAGGGTATGTTCCAGTTCTCCCCAGAGAGCCAAGCTTGAGAAAGGAAAGTAGAGTTTTGTTGATCGCCAAGCTATTCAATATATCTGATGCCTTTGCTGTTTAAATGATTTATTAGCTCAGGTGGGAGTTGATATGTGTTCCCACTTCTGGTCCAGGGATCTATCCCAATACGGACTGAAGCCCCATTTCCAATTTTCCATATGAGTCCATCCTTTATAATGGGAAAAGTATTTAGGATTGCTCTCCATATGACAGAGATGCCCTTCCTACTCCAGGAGGGACGTCTTATCCAATCAGTGATGGGCATGGGCCAAATGTATTTGTGGGTGATAACCTCCGACCAGAGACTTTTGTGCTTAAGTAATAGCGAGCCCTGTTTTGCTGCCAAAGCTTGTGCAAAAGCAGGGAGTTGCTTAAGTCCCCAACCACCCCATTTTTTGGGAGTGGTGATTCTGTTCCACTTAACCCAGGCAAATGGTTTCCCCTCCTTTCTTCCCTTCCAAAGGAAATGGCAGCAAACTTGTTGTATTCTGTGTAGAATCCCCTTTGGGATCCAAGCCAAAGACATCCAATAGATTGGTGTGGCTTCCAATACTGATTTGATTAGAATCAATAAATATTATTATTATTTATCAAATTAATCAAAGTAATTAAATATTCCAAACTTTTGAAATAATATATAATAATAATAATAATAATAATAATATTTAATAAACAAATAATAATTTTATGATAATAACAAATAAATACATAATAATAAATTAAACAAATAAATAAACTAATAATTCAATAATTAGTTTAAACACATGAATAAAGTGTAAAAAAATATTTAACTTTATATAATTAAATTATCAAAAATAATAAACTAATAAAAATAATAATAATAATAATAATAATAATAATAATAAATAAATAAATAATATTCTAATAAAAATAATAATAAAATGATATTATTATAAAAATAAATAAATAAATATAGTGAATAAATAATAACAAAATATATAATAATAATTATAATAATAATAACAAATTAATAAATTAATTAGTAATAAGTAAAAATTAATAATAATAATAATAATAATAATAATAATAATAAATAAATAATAAAAATAATAATAATAACAAAAATATATATATATATAATAATAAAAATGAATAATAAACAAATGAATTTTAAATAAAATAAGCCGACCTAATTTCTCACTGCACTCCTTAATAACCCTCTTATATATATCAATAATCATAGCTCTGTGATACATCATTAATTTTAAAGATTATCTATTGCCGCATCCCCTGATGATGGACTCACTTCGTAGTCCGAAACGTTGGGTTCACAAAAAATCTACAACAGGTCATTCCTCCTCTATCTAAAACCATTCTCACCTATATGGATTCTCTATTTAACAACATCAAGTCCTACCATGGAAGGGATATGATGGACAGCGCATCAGATTTCGAAAAATTAAGATTATCCAGAGCTAAACTCATTTCCAATCTGAATTTTCTTAAAAATTGTAGGGATAACAATGTCATTCCTAAATTTGCCATCTGCAAGCATCCTCTGCGGTTCAGATATCTATCCAGTTTCAAAAAATTAAGTGATACCTTGGTAAGAAATGAAATCAAATGGGTCAGGTCTAGACTAACAAAAACTTCACAGAAACTTCTTTCTGCTCATCTAAACCTCTCTGCACATCTGAGAAAAGATTTCTGGCAATCTTTGGATGCCATCACATTCATAAGAGCGGAGAATTGGTTAAGAAAAGACAGCAGTAATAAACTAAAAAAGTTCAATAATTTATGCAACATTGGAGAAGAACACAACGCTCATAATCATCTCGGTTCTAAGAATGCTTCCTCCAGAATTCAAATAAAACATGATACGTGGAATAATAAACCCCCATCTGCTGAGAAGCTTCCTGACAGCGTCCCTCCTCAATCGGAACCAGAGATAAACTCCGCATTAAAATCGTTGAACATTGAATCTGTTATGCCGCTTTTAAATAACCCCAAAGCCCATAATAACTTGCAATCTGTTCAAACCAGCGCTCAAAGCAGCACGACCTCCAGTACTCATTGTCTTGATAAATCTTCTGCACATAATCTCGGTAGCTCAGTCCTTAATTCACATTCACATCAATCGTTGCACGCAGGGAATATCATGAAGCCGAAAGACATCAGTCCTTCACAGTCCGACTTTGTGATAAGCTCCGTTACATGTCAGGATCGTAACAGTGGAGTGAGTAATCCGCATATAAGTAATCTGGAAAATAACGTGGCTGCGACCCAGAATATCATTGGCAGACATAGCAACACTCCCATCCCAAATAAAAAGAGCGCTGATGTAATCTCTAATATGAATAAATCAAAAACCTTATCTAACAACCCAGCTACTAGTTTAGAAACACAAAACCCTCATAACAAATTAATCATGACATCTGACAAAGCCGAGGTTATTAATTTATCAGACTTCTCCCTTGATCATGCAGCTGAATCTATCTTAAAAAAAGGGCTGAATTTTGCCATAACCCCTAATAAAATTCCTATAGAAGAGATCATCAGTATTATCGAAGTAGCCATAAAAAACTTAGATGTAGCAAAAAGTGAGGAAATCAGACAAGATATTGCTAAAATCCTGAGAACTGCTAAACCTCCTACTTCCAACATTTCTAAAGAAGAAAAAAGAGCTTTAAACACCCTAAGAAATAATAAAAACATAGTCATCCTTAAAGCTGATAAGGGCAATGCTACTGTGATCATGAACAAAAGTGATTATGACAAGAAAATGGAAGATCATCTAAACAACAGTGGCTGTTATAAAATAATAAACAAAGACCCCAGTGAGAAAATCATGCGTGAAGTTATTCATAAAATCAAAGAATCTTCTTTAGATGATGCCACTAAAAAGAAAATTATCCCTAATAGTTCCATTATTCCTAGAATTTATGGGGCCCCTAAAGTCCATAAACCAAACATTCCTCTGAGACCTATAGTTAACACCATAGGCTCCCCTACTTACCTGTTGGCAAAATACCTTGCCAAAAAGCTCAAACCCCTATGTGGTAATTCCCCTTCTTATATTAAAGACTCTTATTCTTTTGTTCAATGGATTAATGGCATAGAAATGAAAGACGAAGATCTTATGGTCAGCTTTGACATTGTATCCCTTTATACCATGATTCCTATTGATGAAGCCATTGAAATCATGAGAAACCTCACTGATAAAGAGACTGTTGATCTTTTGGAACTATGCTTGAAATCTTCATACTTCAGTTTCAAAGGCAGAATTTATGAGCAAACTCATGGTGTGGCTATGGGTTCTCCTCTATCTCCCATAATTGCCAACATCTTTATGGAGCACTTTGAGAAGAAGGCTCTCATGTCATTTCCATACACCCCTGAAGAATGGAAAAGGTTTGTAGACGACATATTTGCTAAGTGGAGTCATGGAAAAGAAAAGCTTGACTTATTCCTTAATCACTTAAATAGCCTCTCTGACCATATAAAATTTACCATTGAAATTGAAAATAATAACCAACTCCCTTTTCTTGATGTCCTTTTAACTAAAAGAAAAGGGCCTCTTAGTTTCCAAGTCTATAGAAAGAAAACCCATACAGAAAGATATCTTCATGCAAATTCTCACCATCACCCTAAACAAAAGATAGGCATCATTAGAACCTTAACCACTAGGGCTGTCAGAATATCGGATCCTGACCATTTAAACGATGAACTCAACCATCTTCACAAAGTGTTTGAACTAAATGGCTATAATAGAAACACCATCAAGAAAGCCATGCACCTATCCCTAAAGAAAAATAACAACAATATTAATGATCAAAACTTATCAATTCCTAAGATCTCCCTTCCTTACATAAAAGATACCACAGATAAAATTTCTAAAGTTCTTAATAAACATAACATTAGTGTAGCATTCACCCCTGCTAACACAATCAGACAATTATTTAACTCTGTTAAAGATCCTATAAACCCTAACCTTCAGAAAGGTGTTTATGTGATTCCTTGCTCATGCGGCAAAGAATACATAGGTGAAACAGGAAGATCTCTTAAGGTTAGAATCAAAGAACACACTGCTGACTTAAGAAGAGAAAGAATTTCCAAATCTGCCTTAGCTGAGCATGTTCATTCTTCCTCTCATTACATCTGCATGGAGGAGGCCAAACTTGTTAGAAAAGAAGAACATTGTCTCAAAAGAAAAATTAAAGAAGCCATTGAAATAGAAAAAAGGAAAAATAACTTTAATCGTGATGATGGATTAAAGCTGAGTAACACTTGAAGACCTTTATTAGAAAAATTAAAAAAACAGTAAGTGTTAATCTTAACCATCCTCCTTAAACCCTAAATCATTGACCTAACCTTTCTTAAAATGCTGTTCTTGATCAATAACATATATCTTGATAACATTAAAAACACTTCTTAGTTAATTATTATAACTAAAATCACCTCTAGGATTATAGACAATACTACAATATTACCTCACCTATCATAAGTTTAATTAATTAATTGGAAATCAATAATTTAAGATACAAATAAAATAAAAATAAAAGAAAATAATAATAATAATAATAATATATAAATAAATAATTAAATAAATAAGAAAAAATAATAATAATAATAATAATAAATATTATTATTATTTATCAAATTAATCAAAGTAATTAAATATTACAAACTTTTGAAATAAATATATAATAATAATAATAATAATAATAATAATATTTAATAAACAAATAATAATTTTATGATAATAACAAATAAATACATAATAATAAATTAAACAAATAAATAAACTAATAATTCAATAATTAGTTTAAACACATGAATAAAGTGTAAAAAAATATTTAACTTTATATAATTAAATTATCAAAGATAATAAACTAATAAAAATAATAATAATAGTAAATAATAAAATAAATAAATAATATTCTAATAAAAATAATAATAAAATGATATTATTATAAAAATAAATAAATAAATATAGTGAATAAATAATAACAAAATAAATAATAATAATAATAATAACAAATTAATAAATTAATTAATAATAAGTAAAAATTAATAATAATAATAATAACAATATTAAATAAATAATAAAAATAATAATAATAACAAAAATATATATATAATAATAATAAAAATGAATAATGAACAAATGAATTTTAAATAAAATAAGCCGACCTAATTTCTCACTGCACTCCTTAATAACCCTCTTATATATATCAATAATCATAGCTCTGTGATACATCATTAATTTTAAAGATTATCTATTGCCGCATCCCTTGATGATGGACTCACTTCGTAGTCCGAAACGTTGGGTTCACAAAAAATCTACAACAGGTCATTCCTCCTCTATCTAAAACCATTCTCACCTGTATGGATTCTCTATTTAACAACATCAAGTCCTACCATGGAAGGGATATGATGGACAGCGCATCAGATTTCGAAAAATTAAGATTATCCAGAGCTAAACTCATTTCCAATCTGAATTTTCTTAAAAATTGTAGGGATAACAATGTCATTCCTAAACTTGCCATCTGCAAGCATCCTTTGCGGTTCAGATATCTATCCAGTTTCAAAAAATTAAGTGATACCTTGGTAAGAAATGAAATCAAATGGGTCAGGTCTAGACTAACAAAAACTTCACAGAAACTTCTTTCTGCTCATCTAAACCTCTCTGCGCATCTGAGAAAAGATTTCTGGCAATCTTTGGATGCCATCACATTCATAATAGCGGAGAATTGGTTAAGAAAAGACAGCAGTAATAAACTAAAAAAGTTCAATAATTTATGCAACATTGGAGAAGAACACAACGCTCATAATCATCTCGGTTCTAGGAATGCTTCCTCCAGAATTCAAATAAAACATGATACGCCGAATAATAAACCCCCATCTGCTGAGAAGTTTCTTGACAGCGTCCCTCCTCAATCGGAACCAGAGATAAACTCCGCATTAAAATCGTTGAACAATGAATCTGTTATGCCGCTTTTAAATAACCCCACAGCCCATATTAACACACAATCTGTTCAATCCAGCGCTCAAAGCAGCACGACCTCCAGTACGCATTGTATTGATAAATCTTCTGCTCAGAATCTCGGTAGCTCAGTCCTTAATTCACATTCACATCAATCGTGGAACGCTGGGAATATCATGAAGCCGAATCCTTCACAGTCCGACTTTGTGATAAACTCCGTTACATGTCAGGATCATAACAATGGAGTGAGTAATCCGCATATAAGTAAGCTGGAAAATAACGTGGCTGCGACCCAGGATATCATTGGCAGACATAGCAACACTCCCATCCCAAATGAAAAGAGCGCTGATGTAATCTCTAATATGAATAAATCAAAAACCTTATCTAACAACCCAGCTACCAGTTTAGAAACACAAAACCCTCATAACAAATTAATCATGACATCTGACAAAGCCCAGGTTATTAATTTATCAGACTTCTCCCTTGATCATGCAGCTGAATCTATCTTAAAAAAAGGGCTGAATTTTGCCATAACCCCTAATAAAATTCCTATAGAAGAGATCATCAGTATTATCGAAGTAGCCATAAAAAACTTAGATGTAGCAAAAAGTGAGGAAATTAGACAAGATATTGCTAAAATCCTGAGAACTGCTAAACCTCCTACTTCCAACATTTCTAAAGAAGAAAAAAGAGCGTTAAACACCCTAAGAAATAATAGAAACATAGTCATCCTTAAAGCTGATAAGGGCAATGCTACTGTGATCATGAACAAAAGTGATTATGACAAGAAAATGGAAGATCATCTAAACAACAGTGGCTGTTATAAAATAATAAACGAAGACCCCAGTGAGAAAATCATGTGTGAAGTTATTCATAAAACAAAGAATCTTCTTTAGATGATGCCACTAAAAAGAAAATTATCCCTAATAGTTCCATTATTCCTAGAATTTATGGGGCCCCTAAAGTCCATAAACCAAACATTCCTCTGAGACCTATAGTTAACACCATAGGCTCCCCTACTTACCTGTTGGCAAAATACCTTGCCAAAAAGCTCAGACCCCTATCTGGTAATACCCCTTCTTATATTAAAGACTCTTATTCTTTTGTTCAATGGATTAATGGCATAGAAATGAAAGACGAAGATCTTATGGTCAGCTTTGACATTGTATCCCTTTATACCATGATTCCTATTGATGAAGCCATTGAAATCATGAGAAACCTCACTGATAAAGAGATTGTTGATCTTTTGGAACTATGCTTGAAATCTTCATACTTCAGTTTCAAAGGCAGAATTTATGAGCAAACTCATGGTGTGGCTATGGGTTCTCCTCTATCTCCCATAATTGCCAACATCTTTATGGAGCACTTTGAGAAGAAGGCTCTCATGTCATTTCCATACACCCCTGAAGAATGGAAAAGGTTTGTAGACGACATATTTGCTAAGTGGAGTCATGGAAAAGAAAAGCTTGACTTATTCCTTAATCACTTAAATAGCCTCTCTGACCATATAAAATTTACCATTGAAATTGAAAATAATAACCAGCTCCCTTTTCTTGATGTCCTTTTAACTAAAAGAAAAGGGCCTCTTAGTTTCCAAGTCTATAGAAAGAAAACCCATACAGAAAGATATCTTCATGCAAATTCTCACCATCACCCTAAACAAAAGATAGGCATCATTAGAACCTTAACCACTAGGGCTGTCAGAATATCGGATCCTGACCATTTAAACGATGAACTTAACCATCTTCACAAAGTGTTTGAGCTAAATGGATATAATAGAAACACCATCAAGAAAGCCATGCACCTATCCCTAAAGAAAAATAACAACAATATTAATGATCAAAACTTATCAATTCCTAAGATCTCCCTTCCTTACATAAAAGATACCACAGATAAAATTTCTAAAGTTCTTAATAAACATAACATTAGTGTAGCATTCACCCCTGCTAACACAATCAGACAATTATTTAACTCTGTTAAAGATCCTATAAACCCTAACCTTCAGAAAGGTGTTTATGTGATTCCTTGCTCATGCGGCAAAGAATACATAGGTGAAACAGGAAGATCTCTTAAGGTTAGAATCAAAGAACACACTGCTGACTTAAGAAGAGAAAGAATTTCCAAATCTGCCTTAGCTGAGCATGTTCATTCTTCCTCTCATTACATCTGCATGGAGGAGGCCAAACTTGTTAGAAAAGAAGAACATTGTCTCAAAAGAAAAATTAAAGAAGACATTCAAATAGAAAAAAGGAAAAATAACTTTAATCGTGATGATGGATTAAAGCTGAGTAACACTTGGAAACCTTTATTAGAAAAATTAAAAAAACAGTAAGTGTTAATCTTAACCATCCTCCTTAAACCCTAAATCATTGACCTAACCTTTCTTAAAATGCTGTTCTTGATCAATAACATATATCTTGATAACATTAAAAACACTTCTTAGTTAATTATTATAACTAAAATCACCTCTAGGATTATAGACAATACTACAATATTACCTCACCTATCATAAGTTTAATTAATTAATTGGAAATCAATAATTTAAGATACAAATTAAATAAAAATAAAAGAAAATAATAATAATAATAATAATAATAATAAATAATAATTAAATAATAATAATAATAATAATAATAATAATAATAAATATTATTATTATTTATCAAATTAATCAAAGTAATTAAATATTCCAAACTTTTGAAATAAATATATAATAATAATAATAATAATATTTAATAAACAAATAATAATTTTATGATAATAACAAATAAATACATAATAATAAATTAAACAAATAAATAAACTAATAATTCAATAATTAGTTTAAACACATGAATAAAGTGTAAAAAAATATTTAACTTTATATAATTAAATTATCAAAAATAATAAACTAATAAAAATAATAATAATAATAATAATAATAAATAATAAAATAAATAAATAATATTCTAATAAAAATAATAATAAAATGATATTATTATAAAAATAAATAAATAAATATAGTGAATAAATAATAACAAAATAAATAATAATAATTATAATTATAATAACAAATTAATTAATTAATTAATAATAAGTAAAAATTAATAATAATAATAATAACAATATTAAATAAATAATAAAAATAATAATAATAACAAAAATATATATAATAATAATAAAAATGAATAATAAACAAATGAATTTTAAATAAAATAAGCCGACCTAATTTCTCACTGCACTCCTTAATAACCCTCTTATATATATCAATAATCATAGCTCTGTGATACATCATTAATTTTAAAGATTATCTATTGCCGCATCCCTTGATGATGGACTCACTTCGTAGTCCGAAACGTTGGGTTCACAAAAAATCTACAACAGGTCATTCCTCCTCTATCTAAAACCATTCTCACCTGTATGGATTCTCTATTTAACAACATCAAGTCCTACCATGGAAGGGATATGATGGACAGCGCATCAGATTTCGAAAAATTAAGATTATCCAGAGCTAAACTCATTTCCAATCTGAATTTTCTTAAAAATTGTAGGGATAACAATGTCATTCCTAAACTTGCCATCTGCAAGCATCCTCTGCGGTTCAGATATCTATCCAGTTTCAAAAAATTAAGTGATACCTTGGTAAGAAATGAAATCAAATGGGTCAGGTCTAGACTAACAAAAACTTCACAGAAACTTCTTTCTGCTCATCTAAACCTCTCTGCGCATCTGAGAAAAGATTTCTGGCAATCTTTGGATGCCATCACATTCATAAGAGCGGAGAATTGGTTAAGAAAAGACAGCAGTAATAAAATAAAAAAGTTCAATAATTTATGCAACATTGGAGAAGAACACAACGCTCATAATCATCTCGGTTCTAGGAATGCTTCCTCCAGAATTCAAATAAAACATGATACGCGGAATAATAAACCCCCATCTGTTGAGAAGTTTCTTGACAGCGTCCCTCCTCAATCGGAACCAGAGATAAACTCCGCATTAAAATCGTTGAACATTGAATCTGTTATGCCTCTTTTAAATAACCCCACAGCCCATAATAACTCGCAATCTGTTCAAACCAGCGCTCAAAGCAGCACGACCTCCAGTACTCATTGTCTTGATAAATCTTCTGCACATAATCTCAGTAGCTCAGTCCTTAATTCACATTCACATCAATCGTTGAACGCAGGGAATATCATGAAGCCGAAAGACATCAGTCCTTCACAGTCCGACTTTGTGATAAGCTCCGTTACATGTCAGGATTGTAACAGTGGAGTGAGTAATCCGCATATAAGTAATCTGGAAAATAACGTGGCTGCGACCCAGAATATCATTGGCAGACATAGCAACACTCCCATCCCAAATAAAAAGAGCGCTGATGTAATCTCTAATATGAATAAATCAAAAACCTTATCTAACAACCCAGCTACTAGTTTAGAAACACAAAACCCTCATAACAAATTAATCATGACATCTGACAAAGCCCAGGTTATTAATTTATCAGACTTCTCCCTTGATCATGCAGCTGAATCTATCTTAAAAAAAGGGCTGAATTTTGCCATAACCCCTAATAAAATTCCTATAGAAGAGATCATCAGTATTATCGAAGTAGCCATAAAAAACTTAGATGTAGCAAAAAGTGAGGAAATCAGACAAGATATTGCTAAAATCCTGAGAACTGCTAAACCTCCTACTTCCAACATTTCTAAAGAAGAAAAAAGAGCTTTAAACACCCTAAGAAATAATAAAAACATAGTCATCCTTAAAGCTGATAAGGGCAATGCTACTGTGATCATGAACAAAAGTGATTATGACAAGAAAATGGAAGATCATCTAAACAATAGTGGTTGTTATAAAATAATAAACGAAGACCCCAGTGAGAAAATCATGCGTGAAGTTATTCATAAAATCAAAGAATCTTCTTTAGATGATGCCACTAAAAAGAAAATTATCCCTAATAGTTCCATTATTCCTAGAATTTATGGGGCCCCTAAAGTCCATAAACCAAACATTCCTCTGAGACCTATAGTTAACACCATAGGCTCCCCTACTTACCTGTTGGCAAAATACCTTGCCAAAAAGCTCAGACCCCTATCTGGTAATACCCCTTCTTATATTAAAGACTCTTATTCTTTTGTTCAATGGATTAATGGCATAGAAATGAAAGACGAAGATCTTATGGTCAGCTTTGACATTGTATCCCTTTATACCATGATTCCTATTGATGAAGCCATTGAAATCATGAGAAACCTCACTGATAAAGAGACTGTTGATCTTTTGGAACTATGCTTGAAATCTTCATACTTCAGTTTCAAAGGCAGAATTTATGAGCAAACTCATGGTGTGGCTATGGGTTCTCCTCTATCTCCCATAATTGCCAACATCTTTATGGAGCACTTTGAGAAGAAGGCTCTCATGTCATTTCCATACAACCCTGAAGAATGGAAAAGGTTTGTAGACGACATATTTGCTAAGTGGAGTCATGGAAAAGAAAAGCTTGACTTATTCCTTAATCACTTAAATAGCCTCTCTGACCATATAAAATTTACCATTGAAATTGAAAATAATAACCAGCTCCCTTTTCTTGATGTCCTTTTGACTAAAAGAAAAGGGCCTCTTAGTTTCCAAGTCTATAGAAAGAAAACCCATACAGAAAGATATCTTCATGCAAATTCTCACCATCACCCTAAACAAAAGATAGGCATCATTAGAACCTTAACCACTAGGGCTATCAGAATATCGGATCCTGACCATTTAAACGATGAACTTAACCATCTTCACAAAGTGTTTGAGCTAAATGGATATAATAGAAACACCATCAAGAAAGCCATGCACCTATCCCTAAAGAAAAATAACAAGAATATTAATGATCAAAACTTATCAATTCCTAAGATCTCCCTTCCTTACATAAAAGATACCACAGATAAAATCTCTAAAGTTCTTAATAAACATAACATTAGTGTAGCATTCACCCCTGCTAACACAATCAGACAATTATTTAACTCTGTTAAAGATCCTATAAACCCTAACCTTCAGAAAGATGTTTATGTGATTCCTTGCTCATGCGGCAAAGAATACATAGGTGAAACAGGAAGATCTCTTAAGGTTAGAATCAAAGAACACACTGCTGACTTAAGAAGAGAAAGAATTTCCAAATCTGCCTTAGCTGAGCATGTTCATTCTTCCTCTCATTACATCTGCATGGAGGAGGCCAAACTTGTTAGAAAAGAAGAACATTGTCTCAAAAGAAAAATTAAAGAAGCCATTGAAATAGAATAAAGGAAAAATAACTTTAATCGTGATGATGGATTAAAGCTGAGTAACACTTGGAAACCTTTATTAGAAAAATTAAAAAAACAGTAAGTGTTAATCTTAACCATCCTCCTTAAACCCTAAATCATTGACCTAACCTTTCTTAAAATGCTGTTCTTGATCAATAACATATATCTTGATAACATTAAAAACACTTCTTAGTTAATTATTATAACTAAAATCACCTCTAGGATTATAGACAATACTACAATATTACCTCACCTATCATAAGTTTAATTAATTAATTGGAAATCAATAATTTAAGATACAAATTAAATAAAAATAAAAGAAAATAATAATAATAATAATAATATATAAATAAATAATTAAATAAATAAGAAATAATAATAATAATAATAATAAATATTATTATTATTTATCAAATTAATCAAAGTAATTAAATATTCCAAACTTTTGAAATAAATATATAATAATAATAATAATAATAATAATAATAATAATAATAATAATAATAATATTTAATAAACAAATAATAATTTTATGATAATAACAAATAAATACATAATAATAAATTAAACTAATAATTCAATAATTAGTTTAAACACATGAATAAAGTGTACAAAAATATTTAACTTTATATAATTAAATTATCAAAAATAATAAACTAATAAAAATAATAATAATAATAATAATAATAAATAATAAAATAAATAAATAATATTCTAATAAAAATAATAATAAAATGATATTATTATAAAACTAAATAAATAAATAAATATAGTGAATAAATAATAACAAAATAAATAATTATAATTATAATAATAATAACAAATTAATAAATTAATTAATAATAAGTAAAAATTAATAATAATAATAATAATAATAACAATATTAAATAAATAATAATAATAACAAAAATATATATATATATATATATATATATATAATAATAATAATAAAAATGAATAATAAACAAATGAATTTTAAATAAAATAAGCTGACCTAATTTCTCACTGCACTCCTTAATAACCCTCTTATATATATCAATAATCATAGCTCTGTGATACATCATTAATTTTAAAGATTATCTATTGCCGCATCCCCTGATGATGGACTCACTTCGTAGTCCGAAACGTTGGGTTCACAAAAAATCTACAACAGGTCATTCCTCCTCTATCTAAAACCATTCTCACCTGTATGGATTCTCTATTTAACAAAATCAATATTCTAGCCCTAGATAGGAACCTATGACACCAAATATAGATTCTTTTCTCTACCTTGCTGATAAGCCAATTCCAGTCTGTTATTTTGTATCCATCAAGCTTGAGTCTAAAGCCTAGATACTTCAGCCCATCCTTTATATCATTGACTTGAAATGGGAATTTTTGAAGTGAGAGTTGTATTTCCTGTTGGGAGAATTCCGAGAATGAGATGGTAGACTTTCCCCTATTGATATCCATCCCAGTGGCACTGCTAAAAAGATTTAGAATCTCATTCATGGTTGTAGTGTCCTGTACACTTCCACTTAGGAAGATAAGAATGTCATCCACAAAGAGGAGATGTGTCAGATTGAAATTATCAGTGATCTTTAATCCCTTGAGTCTCCCTCTTCGTTTTTCAGAATCAATCAATCTACTCAATCCTTCCATGACCAGAAGAAAGAGTAGAGGGGATAGTGGGCATCCCTGTCTTATGCCCCTTGTAGCATGAAAGGAGGGAGTGGCGGAACCATTGATGAGGATAGCAAAAGATACTGAGGAGATGCATCCCATGATCCAGTTTGAGAAAGCCAGGGGGAAGCCCAAATGGGTGAGGATCATTCTTATGTATAACCAACTAACTTTGTCAAAGGCTTTCGATAAATCTATTTTAAGAGTCAGTCCTTTGAGCTTCTTGAGTTTAATTGAGTGTAGGGCTTCCTGGGCCGAGCCAATAGCTTCCTATATATGTCTGTGATGAAGAAATGCAAATTGTTCCTGGGATATGTGATTAGATAAGATGGGCTTTAAGCAGTTGGCGATGATTTTGGATATGATTTTATAAAGGCAATTGCACAGAGAAATAGGCCGGAAGTCATTGAAAGAATCAGGGGAGTCAGTTTTAGGGATCAGAGCAAGGTAGGTGGAATTTAGTGGGGCATAGATATGGCCCAAGATTCTGCTTTCTTCAATGACCGCGAGTAGATCCAGCCCCAAAATATCAAGAAATGCAGTGCAAAATTCAACAAGCCATTCATTCGGGCCTAAACTTGTGTCCCTCTTAAATCGTTTAAGGGTGCTCTCTATCTCCCCCATAGAGACAGGTTTCAAAATATCTTTTGTGTCATCTGGATCCAAAAATCTAGGGAAATGCCCTGCCAGGTTAATGATTTCAGGGAGAGTGGTGGCAAGGGACGCTGCGAACAGTTATTTGAAGTGTGAATTACCCAACCTTGCTAACTGGGGGTGGGTGGAGGCCCAACCATCCCGATCTCTTGGTAACTGCCAGATGGTATTTGTAGCTTTTCTACCATTGGCGAAGTTATGAAAAAACTTTGTGTTGCCATCACCAGCTTGTAGCCAGATAGCTCTGCTTCTAAGTCTCCAAAGTTCTTCTTTTCCAATAAGATCTTTTATTTTTTTGATTCCATATTAACTAAATGAAGCTTTGTATCACTTGAGAGGTACCCAAGTCCCTTATCATCAGTAAGGTAAGCAATCTGTTCTTCTAAATCCTTCAGGGTCTTTTCATCCCTCACTTTTTTCCTTTTGACCAGTCTATAGTAAGTGTTCTAAGCTTGTTTAGACGACCACAGAAGTCAACAACTTTATTCTGCTCCTTGAGAGGGGATTGAGCAATCCAAAAATCCGAGACAAGTTTGAGATAGTCCGGGTCTTTTAAGTAGCCAACGTTGAATTTGAATGGAGCACAAGGTTTCTTGGAAGGACCCGAGGCTTGAAGAAAAATGGGCGAATGGTCTGACAATCCACCCGAACCAACCCATTTCCTAAAAAGGGTGAGAGATCGGAGGAGATCTTCATGAATAAGAAATCGATCTAGCCTCCTACCCAGGGCTGCCTCACTGGTTCTTCTATTATGCCATGTAGGCAATTTTTTGTTCATGGGCACATCAATGAGTCTATGGTTTTCCAGGAGAAATCCCATTTGGTCTGTGATAGGGTCGATTTGAGAGTGGTGACCCCAGGATTCCTCGTTCCCAAGAGAAAAATTTAAATCACCTCCAATGATGGTGGAGCCTGTAATAAGAGAGTTGTCCAGGAAGGAGTGCCAAAAATCGAGCCTGTTCTGATTTGGAGCATATATGTTTATGACTCGAAAATGAATCCCCAGGTCACTCACAAAAACATCCATGCCTAAGAAACCCTTCCCATCCCAGGAGGAAATGGGTTTAATAGATCTGGGGTTGATACCCAAGGCGAGTCCCCCTGATCCGCCTAAAACATCCAATCCTAGGAAGTACCATCCCAGGAGGAGGGAGAGAAGGGTTCTAGTTATAAATTCAAAAAGATCCAAAGGTTTCCTGGAGGAGGAGGATGTCACAATTGGAAGTGTTCAATAGGCGCTTGAGAGAAAATCGCTTTTTGGGGTTGGCTAATCCCCTACAGTTGAAGGAAAGCTAGATCATGGGGGAACAGGGACAGAGGGCTTGGATGCTCTAAGTGCCCTTTCAATAGTGGATTGACAACCCTGTGCAACGTCAGCCACCGCAGTCTTGATGGCTTTTGCAAGCTTGGATGGTCACCCTCTGGAGGGTTTGGAATTTGTAGTCATGGGGGTAATACCCAAACCAAGGATGGGGGAAATGAGCTGAGATCTGGAACGGAGGTTGTAAGTATGGGACCCCAATGCAGAGGGGGGAGAGGAAGGTAGGGGAGGGGGAGATGTTCCCCGTATAGATGGAGGCATAGTGGAGAAAGAGGGGGGGTGATAATGTTACAAATAATGTTGGGGAGAGAGCACGAAGGAGAGGCAGGGGGATGAGATGGATTATGAAGAGTAAAAGGAACATCATTTGAAAGAAAAGTAGAGGTCATAGGAGTAGAGTCATTACCCGAAGAAGGAGCAGTTCCCTTTTCCGATTTGGAGTGCGTGCGAGGTGGAGATGGAGGAGACTTTCATGGAGCTTTAGTCTGCTGAGTCGCCACACCTTCTACTTCCTTTGGTGGGACTTGTCCTTATGACTGTTCATTTATGTTTTGTTCTTCCGAACGATGATGTTTGACCCCATGGGTAGTCTTCGAAGCCAGTGAATTGAGAAGCGGGCAATCCTTGTACAGATGCCCCACTTTGTGGCATCTTCTACAGCGGAAGGGTACTCCTTCACAGTCGAGGATCTGTTTGCAAGAGAAGTGCCTCTAGTGTAGGGTAATATTCTCCTCGAGACCCTCCCTCGTATCAAGGTGAACCAGGATCTTGGCCATGGTCATGTTTCCCGATTTTTCGTAGGATTGGTCGTGTTCAAGGTAAGTCCCCGAAGCGTCGCCAATGCGCTTGAAGACCTGTGGGATCGAAAATTGCATGGATAGCCTAGGCAGTCGGACCCAGATTGGTCTAGCTCCCAACTGCTCTCGTTCCAGATCAAACAAAGGATCCCATCATTTGAGTAGCACAGGTGCCAACCCAATGTGCCAGTAGCGAGAAAGAATCCAGTCTCTATACTCTTCTCTCTAAAAGTGGAGGGCAAACCATCCACGAGCCAATACCTTGATGACAAGGAGTTTTTTTAACAACGATCCCCAAATCTCCATGGTCCAGTGTCAAAGGCAATCAACCGAATAGTTCCTTCCACGCACGCGCCCAACTAGCACCTTCCCTGCCATATCGATCACATCTTCCATCGATACATCCTCGCCAAAGGTCAAATTAATGTCTGAATCCACAACCTTGAGGCACCTTCCATTTTTTTGCCTATCCATGCATCGACCCATGGGGTGCTCTCTCAGCAAGCTTCTGCATGCCTCAGAGGAACTGCGGGGGGTAGACTGGGTGGATTTAGGGTTAGGGATGGGGGAGCTAAAGCAACTAGAGCGAATCGGGGAGTTAGGGTTTAAACTGCAAGACCCAGGATGAGTGATAGAGTGAGAAGGATTAATGGGGTTTGAGGGACCAGTCGGGGCACAGGAAGATGAGGGTTCATTCAGTGGCATGGAAGGAGGCTTAGGTAATACCAAGGGTGAATTGAAAGTGGGGGAAGATTGAAGGCTAGTGCCAAGGAGGTTGAGAGTAGCTGGGGATAGTGGAGGGCATTCCAAGCCAGGGAGATCATCAATGTGAACATCAGTCAGGGGCGATTTTCCAGAGGAACGCAAGTGGAAGGGCATTAGACGTGCAACTGGCACCTGATGAATATTGGCAAACGGGGACCAGTGTCAAGGAAAAGTTGATAAGCCGATATCTCTTGGTTGGGCAATATCTCTTGGTCGGGCATCGGGTCCTCCTCGTAGTCCACAAGGTCCTCCACATCCATCAGAAACTGACCAAAATTGTCGACCGAAAAAAACAGGGGGAGTAGCCAAAAGATGAAATGGGGTTCCCATAAATCCAGAGCAAAGTTGTCCAAACCATAGTGAAACCGGTAGAGTGAGGGTCACGAGGGTCAAAAGGTTGTAGATAGAAGGGAAGTGGTCAGACGCGTGAGGTTTAACCCTCAAAACTACCATGAAAACTGTTGTGGATGAGCAGAACTAGGGCTCCTGTCGTATCTAGGGTTTTTCAAAAATCATATCAATCTTATGAGACAATTAAATCAAGAGCAACAATCAATCATTGTTATGTATATTATAACCACTCATGGTCCCATTTTATTATAATTGTACCATTTGTCCCCTATATATACACTAAGGAGGCCTAGTCTTAATATCATCAAATATTGTCTTCTACATCGTATTCATTGTAAAATAAGATTTCCCCCTCAAATAAGACTTTAGTTATTGGTTCATATCATTTTTAAGGCACAAGGATCATAACATTTGGTATCATAGTTGATGATCCTATGATTTTGCTTCTTTAAATAGGCCATCATGGAATTTTCGCTATAACCCTTTTTTTGGGAGATTTCATATGGTGAAACTTGGACAATATTGAGAATACATCTTGATAAATATTTAATTTAAATTTCAGATCTTGGTTTGTTATATTTTTGGATATATGTTCCAAGGAAGTTAGGGTTTTTGAATGCTCCATAAATCTATCTCAAACATGTTAGTTTGGCATCTTCGCTATAATTTTTTTTTTTTTTTGTAAGGTTTCAGACCATGAAACTTGGACCACATTGATGAAAAATCTTGGTGAACATCTATTTGAAATATCAGATCTTGTTTCACTATAATTTCAGATATATATATATATATATATATATATATATATATATATATATATATATATATATATATATATATATATATATATATGTATATATATATATATATATATATATATAGGAAGTCCAAGTTCTTGTATGCTCCTAAAATCAGTTTCCAACATGTATTTTAGCATACATATAAAAGTACCTAAAGTAAAAATTTTAGAATTATATTTGAAGAGCTGGACATGTAGCATGCTATACAAGTTTGTTCATGGGAAGAGGCAAAAAATATGCAAGTTTTGAGAAAGTTACCATAACTTTCACTTGACACGTCAAATATACTTCACACCTGTGGAATTGAAAAAAAGAGATATAAGAGTATTACAAAAAAAATTAGTTCTAGGAGCGCTGAAATATCATATATATCTCAATAAAACTTCAATCATTTTGATATTCTCCAAAGTAAGGTACATAACTTTCTAGTGACCTAAATATTGTTAGATTTTTTTTTTTTAACTGAAAGTTGTAATAAAGAGGAGTGCTATTATTATTTTCCAACTTTATTCCAAAGAAGCCACTACACCAATTAAATCTACTAAAGGCTCATCCTCAACTCATGAAGAAAGTGAAGACTTAGAATTTAGGTATGTCAATTAGAGAAGAAAGTCAATGAAATGGATGGTAGTTTGTTGAGAAAGGTGGATTTCTCATGTTCTCATAAAATTCTTAAAATATAAACAAAGATGAATGAAAATAAGGAAGAAATAGAAAAGAATATGAATGAAAATACGAAAGAAATACAAAAAATCCGTTATTTCCATGGAAAATATTTTCTTGGTGTGGCTTCCTAAAAGGGATGTGGAGATCCAACGAAATCATGAACGTAAGAAGAAGCATGTTGTTGAAAATCAATCTCACATGGAGAGTATGCTATCACAATTGGAGAGAACACATTTTGAATCGTGGAACCATAATCATGAATTTTCAATTCAAGATCCACATCGTCAAGGCTTCAAATCAACACCAAGGAACTACTACATTTTGAAGATCAATATGAGGAATTTTGACAGTAATGATATTGTAACATGGATATCTCAAATGGAGCAATACCTTGATCTACACCAAGTGGCATCCTTATAAAAGGTAAATATTGCATCCATGTTTTTAGAAGAAGACCATGTATGGTATCAATGACTTTGTGAAAGAAAAGAGGGTTATGTTATATATTGATCCATTTTTACAAAATAATTGATAGCAAATTATGGGGATTTTAAGATTAACACATTCAATAGTTATTTGGTAAATCCAAAAGTTGAGTCTTAGAGTAAAGAATATTTTAGAGGATAATTTGTTAGACCTACTTATGTGAACTTTAAAGAAAAGCACCCAACACGAGGTGCATCTCTTTGAACCTAAATCTCTAAAGCATGATTTTAGTCTAGAAAGGAAAGTTGAAAATAAAAGTATTGCCACTAGAAAATTGGTTAGTAATAACTATAGGGAAAATCATGCTTCCTTTCCTGAACTGACAAGGTTGAATCCTTAGCAAATGGATGAATGAAGAGAAAAGGGACTATGTTTTAGCCATGATAGAAATTTTAGTAAAGGGAATAAATGTAGTGAGAATAAATTATTCTACATAGACTCTGAAGATGAAGAAGATGAAGAAATTGAAACTTTACAAGATATAGAGTTATAAGATACTACTCTAACAATATGTTGTCATTGATTGGTTGACATCAATACTCCACTAACTGTCAAGATAGAAGGATATATCAAAAATAAAAAAAAGGTATAAATATTGATTGATTTGGGTAGTAGCCATAAATTCATCAATTACAAATTGGAAAATCTTCTTAATTGTTTTATATATCCAGTACTAGAATTTAAAGTGATGATTGAAAATGGAGGTACCATAAATTGTTTAAGGAAGTTCCATAATATTAAGATGAATATGGGGGAGTATTTATTGGTTAGTCCCAGTATTGAAATTAAACTAGTTGGTGCTAATGCTGTATTAGGGGTCTAATGGTTATAATCATTTGGAACAATGGCCCTTACTTTTCAAGATCTTTTCATAATATTTTTCATAAAATGAAAGGAAATTGAGCTTGAAGTTACTGAAGGGAAACCCAGTAAAGTGATAAGCTCTAATAGCATTAAATAATTTCTAAAAAGGAGACACTAAGGTGTAGTTTCACAATCGTGTTCATTAGATGTTCAAAAATCTATATATTCAATTCCAGTGGATCTCCAAAAATTTATAAACAATAATGCTAAGGTATTTGGAGAAATTCCTAGGGTATTCCACCTGTCCAAGATCATGACTATGTTATTCATTTGTAAATTTCAATTGTACCACCTAACATTAGGCCTTAGATATATACAAATGGACAAAAGAGTGATATTGATCATATGGTTCAAGAAATTTTAGGCATCATTCAACTTAGCCAGTGTTATTTCTCTTCATTGGTGGTGATGGTTATAAAAAAGGATGGTCCATGGTGTATGTGTCTAGATTATAAACAACTCAAGAAAATGGCAATCAAAGATAAATTTCCTATTCTTGTCACTGATGAATTATTAGATGAATTTCATGGAGAAATATTCTTTACTAAGTTGGACATTCAGTTTTGATATTATCAAATCAGAATGAGATAAGAAGACATTCCCAAAAAAAAAAAATTAAAACACATGGAGGTCATTATGAGTTTTTGGTTATGCCATTTGAAATTACAAATGCACCTTCAAAATTTTAAATCTTGATGAGTTCTATTTTAAAACCCTTAGAAAAATTATTCTAGTATTTTTTGATGAAATAATAATCTATAACAAATCTTGGGAAGAGCATGTACAACATGTTGACAAGGTATTGACACTATTAGAAGAGAAACAAGTATATGCAAATCCTTTCAAGTGTGCCTTTGGGGTTCAAGAAGTAGAATATTTGGGTCATATTGTGTCACATGATGACATGAAAATGGATCCTAACTAAATCAAATCTATAAGGGAATGGCCAATCCCAAATAACTTGAAGAAACTCAAAGGATTCTTAGGATTTACAATATATTACCACAAGTTCATCAATAAATATCATCAAATAGCAACACCTCTAACAAAATTATTGAAGAAGGAATAATTTTATTGGACTAAAGAAGAAATCAAATATTTTGAAGATTTTAAATATGCTATGTTTACAAATATTGCCTTGGCGACACTTGAATTCACAAAATTATTCATTGTGGAGAGTGATGCGTCAGGCCATGTTATTGGTGTAGCTTTGATGCAAGAAGGAAGACCCATTTTCTTTGAAAGTAGATAATTTAAAATAAATAACTTACTCAGACCCATCTACGAAAAAGAAATGTTGGCCATACTATATGTAGTTAAGAAATGGTAGTCATGGCTAGTAGGAAGGCACATCAAAGTAAAAACATATCATGATAGTCTAAAGTACTTCTTCGAGTAAAGACTATTTTTAGAGAGAAATAAAAATGGGTCAAAAAGACTTTGGGTTATGACTTTGAAATTGTCCATAAAAAAAGAAAACAAAATATTGTGGTAGATGCACTCTTAAGGAAAGAGGAAGACACAAATGATTTACTATGTGTTATTTCCATTCCATAATCTAATTGGGTGGAAGAAGCAAGGATAGAATGGAAACAAGATGAGAAGATGTACAATATCATTCAATAGTTATAGGAGGATCCTAATGGAGTATAAAAATTTTCCTAGAAAATTTATTTGTTATGGTATCAATATCGCTTATACTTATGTAAGAATTCACAATTAAAACAGAGGGTCCTTTTGGAATTACACACTTCTCTTGTAGGAGGAAATTTAGGGTTCTTGAAGACATATCATAGGGTCAAGAAATGTTTTTTTTGGTGGGAAGGTATTAAAGGAGATGTGAAAATGTTTGTGGTGGAATGTGTAGGATGAAAAAAAAATAAAGGAGAGACTATCAAGACCCCAAGGCTCCTTCAACCATTAGCCATACCAAGCCAACATTGGGAAGAAGTTTCGATGGATTTTATTATAGGTTTTCTCAAATTTGAAGGAAAAAGTGTCATCATGGTAGCGGTAAATCAAAAGAAAAACTATGCCCACTTTTCTCTATTTATCATCCTTTTAAAACAAGTATTGTGGTAGAATCATTCATGGAAATAGTCCAAAAAATCCATGGAATACTAAAGATTATTTTAAGTGACAAAGTTCCAATTTAACTAGAAATTTTTGGACTAAATTATTTTCTTGTTTGGGTACTCAATTGGATCACAACTCATCCTGTCATTCTTAATCTCATGGGAAAACTGAGATTATGAATAAATGTTTAGAATGATATCTACATTGGTTTTCATATGATAAATAGACAAAATGGTTGAAATGGTTGCCCATGGCAGAATGGTGGTACAACACGTCATTCCATAATTCATAAAAAATATAATCATTTATGGAACTTTATGGATATCATCCTCCATCCATCACATCACCATTGAGAGGGGCAATAAAGGCTCAAGTAATAGAGGACCACATCCAACACCAACAACGGGTTATCAAACTATTGAAAGATGAATTGGTTATGGTACAAAATAGGATGAAATGAAAGTTAAATCAACATCACAATGAAAGGGAATTTGAAGTGGGAGATCAACTATTTGTGAGACTAAAACCATATAAACATATTTCCCTCAAGAAAAAAGACAAGGAGAATAACTTAGCTCCGAGGTATTATGGCCCATATAATGTGTTATAGAGGATTCGAAGTATGAATTACAAATGGAAGTTACCTCCCTCTTCACGTGTACATATAGTCTTCCACGTTTCTTGCATAAAGTAGGTAACCGATGACAAGATCCAAATCCATACTATTCTACGAGAGCTTAAAGAATAAGGGAAAATAATACTAGAGCCAAAATAACATTGGAAACAAGGAATAAGAAACTGATAAATTGATCAATTATTGTGTACGTCATCAAATGGAAGAAGCTATCAATGGAAGAAGTGACATTAGAAGATGAGTTGTTCAAGCATAAACACTAATAAATAGTCAAATGTTAAGGATAACACTTTTTTGAAGGGGAGCGGCATGTTAGTCCCCATGCTAACCAAAAAACCCCTTATTAAGCCCTAGATATTGAGTAATTACATTTCTGTTGCTATAATGTTATGTAAGCTAGAGGCCCTCATGGTCCCATTTTATTAGAATTCTACCCTTCGTACAATATATACAAACTAAGAAGCCTAGTATTAGGATTATAAAACATGGTATTGTACATTGTATTCATTGTAAAAGGAGGTTTCCTCCTTGAAGAGGATTGTAATTATTAGTTATTACCATTTTTAAGGCGCAAGTATCATAACAATAAGATATAGGGGAAACTCAACAAGTTGGACAAGAGGGTATATGTGCTAGCTACGAACTTGTTAAATATAGAGTTTATTAATTATGCAGATGAGGAGATGATATGTAAATTTTTATGATTATTCCATTGAACACTATGTCACAACACATCTGTCAAAAATAGACTGAAATTTGAAATCTATACTATGAGGGTTGATTTTTCTTAGATTTTTGGATTTATTAGTCACCATTTTCTTGCTTATGCATGCAAAATATAGGATGTGAACAATAGAGAACATTGAAATACCTATCAAATATAGATTTTATTAATTATAAATATGAAGGGATGATATGTCATTTTCTATGTCTATTCCACTAAATAGTTTGTCACAACACATCTAGCAAAAATATAATGAAATTTGAAATTTATACTATGAGAGTTGATTTTCCTTAAGACTTTTGGATTTATTAGTCCCCATTTTATTGCTTATGCATGAAAAATATAGGATGAAAAAAATAAATAAAATTGAAATATAAACACAAACCAATGATAATAAACACTAAGATATGATCTAAGAAGCCCTTTTGGGAGAAACCCCAACTAGAAGGTGAGGCTTCTCTACTTCCTTTTGTTTAAATGGAAGTGATGCAAATACAAAGGAGTAAGTACTCTCTATGGAGTTTCCTGAGACCTATGGCTCGTGGGATGCTATAGAACACAAATCCCCTCTATTATGATTTATCTCTATCCATACTTAGAAACTCTTCTCTACTATAGAATACAATGCAAGAAAATGGAATGGAACTCATTTTCCTCCTAGTGATCTTGTTATAGTACAACCCGATAACCATTGAGGGGTTAAATTTTACTCATTCAACCCTCAACATGAGTTACAAATCAACACTTATAAAGTCATATTCATAATTCCCTTGTGGCTAGCCCATTTCCATGGGTAACAGGGGTTGATGTGGCATCCTTTTGAATTATGGTAGTCAATAACGATAAATCAACTTTCGAGATGCCTAACTTTTGCATATGAACTCCAATTAATGTATTTCTTACACCATTGATAAGGTATATATGTTTAAAATAGTTTCATTGGGTGAAATGATTAAGAAATAAAGTCTTTCCCTCAAAATACATTATTTAAAGCCTCAAAATCATTTTATAAGTTTTCTAACCACAATTTTCCAAACTGGGTTTGACTGTTAAATTCGCCTTTGTAAGTTGATTTCTCTAATTTTTACACCTTGAAAGCATCAAGATGGATGAAAAACCATATAATGATCCAATTTATATCAAGATGCTCCACCTGAAACCATCTAGGTGGATTTCCCAACTACTGAGTTTATGTTTTCATGTTTGTCATGCTAGTTAACAGTATTAGTTTTGTCATATGATTTGTCATAGGAGGCTTTCCAACCTCAAGGAAAAGTCATAGGAGCCAAAAAAATGATTAACTATTTGGTTATGTTATTATGTTCAAAATTTTCACATGCTTTAAGGTGTTATGTTGTATTATTGGTTTGATTTCCTAGACTAGTAGCTATAGCATGATTATTACACGTAAATTTTTTGTTCATGGATCAATACTTACACTATGTGTGTGTAGAAATACACACACATTAAAATTAGTTGCCACCATTTTGATGTTTATGGGAGGTTAGTAATAGGAACTAAACATTCTTAATTGGATGGGAACTATTTTGGCAACTTGGAATCATTTTAATCACTTTGGGAGATTAAAATCGACAAAATGGGAGCTTGGAATGAATTTCTAATATAGATAGATTTGAATTAAAAAATTATTGTTGATATTAATAAATACCAATTTGACTTTCTAATATTACTAAATTAAAATGCAAGTACTTTTACTCAATTATTAAAAACACCTATTCTATCACAAATATTTTTACTATATTTCTTCAAAATATCAATGTAAAAGAGAAAGGCTGAACTGCATGTAGATCTTATATCAAAAATTTGATTTAGATAAAATAAATTAATAATACTCACTTCATAGTTATGGATATGAATAACTTCTAATGTGTGTGTGTGTGCGCACGCGCATGTGCATGTGTGTGTGTGTGTGTGTCCATTATATCTTATAGTAAATATGAAACTCTAACAATTCAATGCCTTGACAATGGCAAGTATTAGCTTTAGTACATTGTTGTGTCCCTTCTATCTTATAGTAAATATGAAACTCTAATAATTCTATGCCTTGATAATGGAAAGTATTAGCTTTAGTACATTGTTATTTCTAGCCAACTATTTCATTGGTTTTTATTGTATTTTCATATTGGAGAGTAAAACTATTTAGCATTTTTCCAATAAAAACTAGAATAATAGTTCAAATTTACAAAAATATTTGAAGTTTATATATGAAAAATTTAATTTCGCAAAGATGTTACATATTTTTATATGTATTTTATTTTTGATTTTTTAATTGAATAATTCTTGAATTGGCCTGCAATTTGTTTGGAGTAAAACTTAAAATGTACCATAATCTAGATACATTATTATTTAATTATTTCATAAAATATTTTCACTCCCAAGTTGACATTCCCTACACATTGAAGCAAAAATTTGATTGTTTTGGATGCTCGTATCCATATTCCTAATGTAAAAGAACAAGATAAACAACATGGAAGATAAACAAAAAAAAATAAAAACTTCAAAGTCTAACCAAAACCACCTACGATTCAGGTGGAGATGGCATAAAAATTCCATGTCATCACTAAATCATTGGGGAATAAAGGAAGAATCCATTATAAAAAATCTATATCTTTTTGACCATCTGCTTTTCTTGCTTTCCAAAAGTTGTTGATTCACATTTTCTTGGAAAGTTGTCTTTTCAATTTTTTGGTTTTTTGCCAAGCTCTTGTTGCTTCTTTTTTATTGTTAAGAGAATTTTGAAACACATTTTTGTTGAGTTCTCACCTGTTTTGCGTTGCAAACTCGCAAAGTGTTTTGTTGCCTATTCTTCAATCATAAAGTTTCAGTCTTGTTTAGAGCACTTTTGAAAAGTCATTTTTGTTTTTCTTTTGAAGAAAACTTCTTGAAAACTTGGTTTTTCTTTCTTGAACTTTGTTTTGATTTAGTTTCCTTTTTGTGAGTGAAAGTGCATTTTTGTTTGTCTTGAAACTTGCTTTTAGTGTTTGGACGAAAATGAGCATCAGCCACTTATATTCTATCTAAACTTTTTAAGTGACAAATTAAAATTGATAAACAAGTTACTTTCATTTCTTGATTTAAGAGTAGTTTTGAGTTTTGCATCAACATGTACTTATTGCATTAGGGTAAATTTGTGCACCTTTTTAGGCATCCATAGTTTTGTTAATTTTTGTGAATGTGAAGCTTGAGAAAAGAAAAGAAAAATTTGTTGCTTTCTTTGAATTTCCTCTGAACCTAGTAGAAATTTCTTTCATCGAAGAACAAAACAAGTGCATTTGCATGTAGTTTGGTTTTTATTAATTTCTTTTGCATTAAAACACCACAAGTTTCATTTTCGCTTATCCCTTGACTTAAAGAACAACCCATTTAAAAATAAGCGCTAATTAAAATACACTAAAACTGTTTTATAATTGTCAAGTTAGACACACCAACAAGTTTTAGGATATTTTAGGGCCTTGGATTAGGCGAGTGGAGAGAAAACTCTCCAAGGCCATTTAAACTATCAAACATAGGAGTCTGAATAGTGAGTGAAAATCCAATAGTGTTAGGGAGACCATGAAAGCTCCGGATCTGGGAGTTAAGCACGAGGGTTTTTGAAGACAAGGAAGAGAGATACCCCCTCTCCTACTTGTCGGATCTTACCTCACGACTGTTCCGCCTGGCTTCTGACACGAGTTGGTAACCTTAGTTGCTACTCCTAGGAATCTACATAGGTGGCTGCGGAGGGGAATCCCGTGGCACCTGAGGTCGATGTTGTATCACTCTCAACGGTACTACTGGAGGGCACCCTTGCAAAGCTTGGGCGCTTGCACCGGCACAGGCTGTTGTTATGAGGTTAGCGTAACTTCCTCTGTTACCTTCGCTAGTAGGACTGGGCCGTCATTATCCCAGACTATCTTTGGAAGGCCTCTTACTTCACTTCCTTGTATTTTGGTTTCCGGTCCTCATCACCCAGAGTGGAAATACTAGAAAGTCGTTGGACTGGCTGATATCTTTTAGGGATTTTTTAGTGTGTGCTTTGTGCTCTTAGTTGGCCTAGATTTCAATTTTTTGAGTCTTTAGTTAGATCTTAATAAAAATTCAAAGTGGCTGAACGATCACCTAGACGGTCTCGAAGACTTCGTGGTCTTTCACCACCAAGTTTAGAGCCTTCTCCTAGATGGCGCAGAGGTAATACTGCCGGTGGGTTTCATCCCACAGCAGCTGACGCATCAGGGATTGATCCTCCTCTCGGGGGCATTAGTGTCCAGCATAGGCCTGGTACTTCCGCAAAACTAGAGAGGAAAACCCCAGTTCTTTCTCAAGTTCTTTTTCAACCGGAAGATAATATTGAGGTAGAAGAACTCCCAGAGTCGTTAGCGGCTCCGAATTCTCCTCTACCATCTAACTATCCAGAAGTATTACAATACATTGGATCTCCGACGCATATACCATCAAGTCCAGGTCACATTACGCACTTACCATCGATGGCTACTACTGGAAGCATGGCTTCTACTACAAGTGCTACAACTATGCATACTCCAACATCAGTACAAGGGGGAGGAACTATCTCCATCCCCTCTGCATCTTTATTTGGGTCTTTTGCTAGCACATCCTTAGTTGGGTTTACCTCCATTCCTTCTACGAGTGGAAATTCCCAAGCCAATGCTTTTAGTTCTGGGTTCTTCCCATTTGGCACCCATTCACAAGGTATTCCCTCAGTTCTATTTAGTGCCTCCACATCCATGATGGGTGGATCGGCTTCATTTCAGGGTTTTCCTTTTGGAAGTGGTCATATACCACATTCCAACCCTACGATAGGATCTATGCCTTTTTCTTCTACAGGACAAAGCAATAATCCTTTTCAAGGTTGTACTAACCTTGAGGTTAGTGGCATGGGAACTGGGAATCCATTTTTCGGCCAACAAGGGAATAGGCCGTACTCCACAGTTAACGCATTTCGAAGTATTCCTCCCTTAGCTTCTGCTTGGAATCCTTATCAGGGGTTATCAACTCCTTATAATCCTTTAGGAGGGAGCTTCGCCGGTTATGGAGGTTTTTCGGCCGGAGTTGGTCAAACTCCGGGTTTTACTGGATCACAAGGTTCGCCCTTTGGTTTAGTTGGTTCTGCTGGTTACTTCGAGCAGCTTGGTGCCTTTCAAAATCTAGGTCAATATTTTCAGAACTTTGGGAGCTCCGCCCAGTCCGGGTGGAAACCCTAAGGTCCTCTTAGGCTTCCTTTTCTGTCAACATTGAACTTGCCAGATCTCACGAAATTAACAAACGATCCAATCAAATACAATCGTGCCTAGCCTCTGGTCCCAACCAAACTCCCTTCGGACATTCCAAAGTTCGAGGGAAAGGGCGGTGAAGATCTGGGCGACCATGTAACCACATTCCATTTGTGGTGCTCATCAAACTCCCTTATTGATGACTCGATTAGGTTGAGACTTTTTCAACGCACCTTAACTGGTAATGTGGCCAAGTGGTATATAGAGTTGCCAGGGGGTAGTTTTACATCTTTCGCCGACTTAGCTAATATTTTCTTAAATCATTTCCAGTTGCCCGTTCGTTATGATGCCGGAACTGAACTTCTGGCCACTTTTTGTCAGGATACGACAACTCACATTTCTGATCATATTCAGGAATGGAGACGGAGAAAGAGGCTCATTAAAGCCGAAATTCCTCCAGAATACTGTCTCGAATGGTTTTTGAAATCTTTACAACCTGAAATCTCTAAGGATGTCTCCATGTCCGGAGTCTATTCTGAGGAGCAAGCTATTTTTAGGGCCCAGCAATTAGAATTGATTTACTCTCAGTCTGGGATCCTACAAAAAATCTTGCTAGATGCTCCTGGGTCTAAGGTTGATATAGCCAAGTCGAAGCCAGGTCCCCATGCGGATGGTATCGTTGGATCGGTAGACACAAATGTAGTGAACTTGTTGATCCAATTGCAGCAGTTGTCTTTGAAAACTGCTCCTAACAACCAGGTCACATCGTCTAACCCTTCGTCTTCCCAACCCTCTTTGATTAATGCCATCCAATCTGATAACCGCAAAGGAAATCAAAATTCCAATGGGAAAAAGAAAGGATGAGGTAAGAAAAAGAGTCAGGATGGGAATACTGACGCAAATAATCCTGGCAATAATGCTGGTGGTGGTGGAAATGAGTCTAGAAAGAAAGTCAAGTTTCCATGTAAGTTATGCAGTGGAGACCATTTAACTCATCTCTGCCCAAATATTCAAGATGCTCAGCACTTGTTAGGGAAGCAAGGGACTTCTAGTTCTCAAGCTGTGTTAACCAACCCTTTTCCCCAAGGGCAGCAAATGCTTGCTGGCGTGAGTTCAAATCCTAGTACCTCTGCAGGGGGCAACCAGGAAGGGGATAAATCATCAAATGTTTTCATGATGGGTTCTCACGCTAATGTGGCCACACGGTTATGCAATTATGGTAAAGGCTAAACTTCCAAGGATAAAACAGTTCCTGAAACTACCAACCCACTTCATATTGAGTGACTCTCTGTCGAGACTATACCATGGGTACCGAAAGGTTCCGCTAAACGCGTGACTATCAACCCTAATATTAGGGCAGCCCAGAATTACTCCATTGTTGACGATCTAGCACAGAGTCCATGTGTTATGTCTGCTTTAGAGGTGCTCTAGTCGTGTCCCGCTCAAAGAAGTGCCTTGCTATCAGCATTGGAGGCAGTGGATCCAAATAATTCTTTAGCTCTCACTTTTGATATGCATAATGTCAAAAAGAGACTTCCTCATCATATGGCTTTCTAGATAAAGTCTACCTACCGGAAAACTAATATTTTTCAGAAAGTTATGGATGAGGGAGCCTCCACATGTGTCATGTCTATGTCATGTTGGAAGGCCATTGGATCACCTTCGGTTGTTCCTTCACCTACCCTCTTGACAGCGTTTGATGGTCATTCTCATAGGCCATACGAGATTATCCCGGCATTTCCTATATGTGTTGGAGGGAAGGTCATTGATATCGAAGTAGAAGTCATTGATGCTAACCTAGATTACAATATCCTCTTAGGAAGGAATTGGGTATACGAAATGGAGACTGTTCTTTCGACTTTGTTTCTTGTTACTTGCTTTCCTCGTGAAGGGAAAATTGTTAAGGTTGATCAATTGGATTATTCTCCAGTTGATCCTCGAGCAACTTCGGACTCTACTATTCCCTTAGTGGATAACCCCCGTCCGCCTACTGAGAATTTAGGAGTCAGGATGTACACTTCATTGATGGCTACATTTGATCTTCCCCCTCCTATGGCTAGAATAGATACAATTTCATACTCCAGGGACCCTTTACAGAAAGAGTTTGTTCAAGCTCATTATTTTTCAGATCCTGGAACCTTATCTTCATCTGTGACCACATCAGATGATGGCAAGGTGGGTGGAATAAAATCTCTTATGTCTGCAACAGAGCTTAGATGTGAATCTATTGATAACTCTAAAGACAACCATTCTACTCCTTCCTCTGAGAAAGAGTTAGGTGGTGATGTGGCTCATATTCGGACCTTTGATTCCAATTTTGCGATGGATTGCTTAGATATTTTTTTTCCATCAGACAAATCAATTTTCAAAGTAATGACGGTTGTAGATCGACCTTTGGAAGATTTACATCGTTGGTCATATTTTCGTCCCCCTTTGCATGAAGTCGAATCCCAGTCCTCCAGTCTGACTAGCAATGTTTGTATGGTTCCTTTGGTTCCAACACAGTTATTTGCTGAATGAAGTATATTGATTGGTTCGATAATTGTACTGATAAACATCCCTAGGAGCAAGTGGGCAGAGCCCCCTGACGGGCTCTACCTTAAGAAGTACTTTTCTTAGCAGCTAGGCAATGGCTTCTTTGTACATTTTGTATATTTGTACATATCTCATCGAGAGTTTTTTGATATCAACACTTTTTGGTCTACTGTGGCAGGTGTTGATGGATGACTTGGTCTATTTTGGATTCGTTGATGGTGCTAGTTGGCACACTCAGAACCTCACTTCCGCAGCTTGGGTACTCTACTATCCAACTGGTCAGTTGATGGTATCAAGGGGAGTATTCATTGGTACCGCTTCAAATAATATGGCTGAGTATACTGCCATCATTAAATTACTATCCGAAGCAGTTTCTCATGGAATCGACTCGTTGGTAGTTTATGTTGATTCACAATTGATAGTGTCACAATTGAATAACATTTATCGGGTAAGGGATCCATGTTTATACCGCCAGTATTTAAGGGTGAGATTGTTGCAAAGATCATTTACTTATATTAATTATTTTCACATTCCAAGATCTCATAATTGGTTAGCTGATTCTATCGCTAATCAAGCATTAGACTGGCATATCAATCATTCATCACAATAAAATCATGCATCAAAATGTTGAACTGTATATGTATATCATAAAACATCTCGAGTGTACATAAGTCTGTCCAAAATAATATACAAAAAATTGGGACTCAAATTCCCATAATCATGTCCAGTACATCTAATGCCCCGACACATGATGAGCGGCTAAGTAGGTAACTATCGCATTGGCCACATGCCTAAGAGTGCGAACCCAGTGACATGGCATGCCAACCGCATGACACTGCATATCTACAGGAAGATCCTCTATGACCGCCATCAGTACTCTGTGAGTGAGTTTCACCAAGTTCCGCTGAACTATGTGTAGAAGTTGCTCTATGTCTGCAACTGCCTCTTCGGCTCCTCGGCCATGACGTCCATGCCGTGCGAACCCATCTAGTTGTACCGGCCCAATATCTGGAACATGATCATCATATTAGTCATTTGAATCCTATCAAAAATATTTTTCAAAATTCATTATTATATTTGAAAAATCACAAAAAGTTATAAAAAATAAACACACTTACCAATGTCACCCCATGCCGCAGTCGGTGGTAATACTAGATCGGGATCTCCTTGGAAGTCCAACCTAGCATAAGGGTATTCATCTATGGCAATGATCTGCTGCTCCCACCAGGAGAAGAAGTCATCGTCAAATGCAATCCATGGGACGTCCCCACCTCCTAGATGTTTCATCAAGACAACCCACCGACCCATTCATGGATCTCATGGGGTGCTCATTGAAACTGGTACTCTAGGATGAAGTGTGGGGACCCTCTCAAAAAAGAAAGAGCACAAAATAGCTCTCAAAAAAGAAAGAGCACAAAATAGTTCCGTATCCAAAGTTTTTGGTCTGCCCTCTCTTGATGGAAGTAAGCTGGCTTTTCAGGTTGGCCAGAAGAGGAGTACACCAATCAAATATGGTAGTGATACAATCTACCACCAAGCTCATGGCTGGCTATGATGCTTGGTGCAGAGAAGCTGATCCGTTCACTCTGGCTATAGTGAATAGGATTATCCTTAGCGATAAACTCGCCACATGTTTGATTGGAATTTGACTTCCAACCTTTTCTGGATGTCCCGGGCAATATATATGTACGTAGTCCTCGATTGAGAGACTGCCTCGTGTCCTATCCCTGGAATTTACTACCTCTCCCCTTCGGGAAAGGCCTGGGATGAAATAAATGTCTTCCACTTCTATCCTAAGTGGCATCTGGTCAATCATAAATGAATCATCCTCGATACTTCAGTAGTGAATGAGCATCTCAAGCAGCCGAGTGTTTGCTTTCGTATTTGGCAATTTGAACAATTTTAGCAAACCACATCCCCGTAAGGCATCCAAAGCATTAGGATCGTTCATAACCTCATCATCCACTGAGGTATGCTCTCTTTCTCGCCAAGTGACAACATCCTGAAGAAAAAATGAGTTTAGATCTTAGTTTTCTTGTTTGAAATGTTCGCGGCGTATACGTGGTCCATTTACACACAGTCGTGTGTAGGGCCTGTGTGTATACGCCGCGGTGAAATTTTTGACAAAAAATTCAACGGTAAAACATAAATTAAAAATTCTAAAACTAGTCACAATTGATTGCAAGACAAATTTAAGGGTTACCTGGTGATTTTGGAAGGATTTGAACGATTGAATTTGGTGTATGGAAAAGTTTGCTCATTTTGCTACACTCCTTTGTTCTCAAACTCAAATGGTGAAAATGGTGAGTCCAAAAACTATTTTATAGGCTTTGAAAATGCAAAATTTTTTCAAAACTTGACTTTGTTTGGCCTCATGTAACTTTTAACTTGGGAGCTTGGAATGTTGAGAATGGTTTGATTTTCAGGACATTTTGGATGTTTTTTCGACAGTTTCGAGACGGTTCCATGACTGCTGACCTGTCATGGCAGGTATTGTTTTCTCACTGGCATATAGGTTAGGGAAGCCATTTTTCCGTTGCATTATGCATACTGGCCTCCATTTAACGATAGATTTGCCATAGGGTCGATCCCATCATGTTATGGTTCGTAAACCACTTTCACTCGCCGATTTTTTAATCATGACACGATGGTAGAGCCATCCTTTTCATGGGCATCATAGTTAGCACCTCACTAACATTTGTTGCCCATGCTGCTCCAATCTGAGTAGGGTCAGGAGTCCTCTGTAGTCCCGCCATGACTTAAGCGATGAAGACTCATTCCTCTTTGCTTCTTCGCTTCGTTCTGGCCTTATACCCTAGAGGTTCCTTTGTGTTGAGTTGTACTACTGCATTGCATTTTGACCATTTGCACCTTTTGGCCTTGAGCTGGCTTCACTTGGACTCATGTTTAAGCCAACTTTTGACCATGGAGACTACAAAATCAAACTTGCATACCTTTTACTTCTGCAACTTGACACACCTTGACCCATGGAAGGAACACACCTTTGAGTGCCTTTGACCAGTTTTCGCCTCCCTACATTGAGCATAGGATTGTTCCAATCCTAGGAACTAGATCATCTGCTTCACTGACACTCGTTCTTTCCACTGTACTATAGTATTATTTTATTCTTTTTCCAGCTTAAAGAAAAAGACAAAAAAAAATTATATATTTCAAAAAGAGCGGGAACGGGACAATATTTCCATTTATTGTTGGCAACTAGAGTCAGTCATGTCACCCTTGAACAAAGCACTCAAAACAAAGTCTCCTCCGTCTGGGTGGGATTTAGTTTGACTTAGGTACGCCTTAACCTTGTTATTGAGACAGTTATGCCCCGATTGGTTATCTCTTCCAATCATATGGAGGGTTCGTTCGTGCCTTCTGCACAACGAGCTTATACAGAGTCGTCATATGCTGCCACATAGTCACAATGATTCGTGCTTTTGTTCAAGGGAAGTTAGCTTGAGTCGGCCTCTCTGCGGTGTCTCTTGACTCATTTTTCAGTCGGCCATCCCTGATTGTCAGTATCATGTCTATCATCACATCAGCTATATTGGTCCTTTACTCGTGCCGGTTTGAGGAGGTCCCCATTGACTTCTTGCTGGCAGGTCTTGTCCTTATTGACGATGACATCTTGCTCTGAGGAAAGGCCTAGAGCTGTACCCTGGCCCTATTTTCATTATTGATAGGTCACCTTGTGCTCAGTATCAATCAGTATCATGGGTCTTTGACTGAGTGGTTTCCCATGTGTTCGACATCAACTTACATTCTCACACATTGGGATTCATGCAGTACCTTGGTTTCCATTTGACCTTATTGGTGGATACCTCGCCTCTGTGTCAGCTTTCATTATTGGTTGGTTCAAAGGGTTTCTGTCGTGCGTTAGCAACATCTTGTGTATGCCAGGAACGTGCTTCAGTTGGGTTACTACATCTTTCTTCGTCTGATTCCTTCCACATTATTGGCCTACGGGTTACACTCGCACTAGATTGATGAAGGATGCCTTAATGCCTTCCTTCTAGCAAATATTTCCCTATCGTTTACGACTCATTGCTCTGGGGCAAAGATCTAGAGTCCATTTGGCAGTACCTTGGGGTTTGCAGTCATTAGTGGCAGATCCTTTGCTATCGACAGTGGGAAACCATCATTGTCTCATGATTGATAGATTCTTACAGGTGTTCGACTCCAGCTCATTTATTCACACTTATTAGATTGTACTGGGTACCTTGACACTCATTATCATTATCGGTGAGTAGTCTCACGTTTGTTAGCGGTATACATCAATGACCAGTAATCAAACAATTTCTCACATGGTCGACTTCAGATCATCTATTCCCATGGTGTAGAAATGTACCGTTGTGGTCGGTGAAGACCTCAGGTTGCAACAACATTCATTGGTTCGCTTGACAGTTGCTCCTGTTGCTGCTAGTTGATACCATTCCACCTTATATGTTGCAGTCATTCATAGCGACATTCTATATGCTGGCACCTCTGTTTGTAGTGTAGTACCATCTTACTCCATCATGTTCACTTGGTACTTTTTGGGATCAGTATTTGATATCAATTATCCGCTTCATCCTTCAGCATCATTGACATTTTTATATGTGATATTTAGACATGTACTTGTTCAATCATGATCAGATGATCCATTATGTATTTTTCCAGTCTCTTATACTTGTATACTTAGTGGATCCACTTGTACTTGATATGCGGACATGTTGTACTTTCTCTGAGCATGAGTATGCCCGCCTTAGACAATTTTTCTTTGTGATCTCCTTTTGTGGCTTGGCAGGCTGAACTCTGGTGAAGTCCTTCTCAGTTTTTGACAAATTTCCTTTCCATGAACTTGCTTAATACATTTCGGCCATCATGTACCCCTTCTGACCTCATATATTGGGGGCATCTGTTATAGCTCCAAACCTCACTCTTGATGTTTGTGATGCTGCACTCATGGCCTAGGGAAACCCCTCCTTCCAAACCTGGTCCAAAATTTAAAAAACAATGTTTTACTCCTTATATGTGACATTGCCCTGAGCTAAATGCGTGTGTACGCGGGTCTGTGTATACCCAACCCACGTATATATCTTAAAACACTTAAAAGAATTAAATCTCCTTAATTTCGGGCGGAGATCGCGGGTTTTACCTGTTGATTACCTATTAGTGCTCGTGGCCCAACTGTTCCCAACGAATTCCCAACTAAAAAACTACTTTGGGAGAAGTATAAAAGGCTTCAATGGGATGGCCTAAGGAGGAGAGAATAGAGAGAAAGATCACTCTGCTAAGATTATCCCTAACTAGGTCTGAAGATCCGAGTGCTTCCAGCACTTCCCCCATTTACAGGAAACCCTTGTTTCCTTGTGTGATGATATCTTTCTACTACTTGATATATCATGGAGTAAGTCATGGAAGGAGTTTGTTAAAGGCTTGAGACTGGACGAATCCAGAGGACAGTTCTACTTGGAGCCTACGAAAGGACGAATCAAGTGAAATCATTCCTTTCTGTACCTTAGTTATCTATAATAAAAGAAACAATTATCTTTGTTCCTGATATAAATCTTCTTCATGTTTATGATATCAATGTTATGATTCATATACGAATGGTTGTTTTAATTGTATAACTAACTACCTTTCAATATGCTATGAAGATGATTTCTTTATGATGCTTGGTCCATATACTGTTGTACTTTCTTGAATTGGTTGTTTTACAGGTTGAAGGAGCAAAAGGAACTCCAAGAGGGTTTGGACCCTGGCTGGATCTTTCCAAACGAAGGACCCCTAGGTACACCTCTCATTGTAGAGTTTTTTTGTATTAGCATCATGGTTGTGTGGAATGTGTGTTTCTCTATGTAGATAACCTCCGATCTACTAGGGTATCAACCCAAGACCCTAGGGGAATTTATCCCTTAACAGATACAGATACAGGGTGTTGTAGAAACAGTGGTACAACACTACAACACCTTCCTTGATAAAAGGGAGTGTTAGATTTTTTTATAGCATCGGAGGTGTTATAATCTCAAAACTTTGTGGAGAGACTAAAACACATAAGATCTCCAAAACCCAGAAATCATTTCTAGAAATTCCACCTAGAGATGGCTCGATTAGATTATTAGCTAATTTTTAAATATTTCCTAAGTCTAAACATAGGGAATATGGTTAATTAATCAATATTAATTGAGATAAGGTGAGAATTCTCTAGAAACTCACATGGATCAACATGGAATTAATCTGGGTCCTTGATTAAGTTCTAATCTTGGTTTTTGGTTCTCCAATAGAGGATTAAAATAAGAAGTCGATGGTTAGATGGACAATACACTTGTGAGAACCACAAAGAGTTTGATTTCCTTGGAGGGTTCGATTATTAGAGAGCCAACAATGCTGGAAGAATTCAAGCTTCTGTAGGAAAGTAGAGGCAGTGAAGTCGAAGGAATATTTCCAGATCTAGCGTGTGCATTTGCAGAGAGGTAGAGATTTATCCAGGAGACTACGCAGTCCAAACATACAAGCTTCAGTGGAAATTCAATTTGTTGAGGAAGGAAGAATTTTTCAATTCTAGAGGGTGGGAAGAGGTTCTAGAGTGTCGGAGAAGAATTTTCCTAGTCAGCAGTAGGCACAATGACTTGATTAGCAAATGATTTGGGAAACACATGTTGCAGGAATCCTCAGGTTGATGCGAAGCCTATGTAAGCCCAGTTGGATGACTTGCTTTTTAGTGGCAGTCGAGCACCGGGATTGCTCGGAGTGAGGGTAATTTCCCTCAAGATATTTCTACCTATATTTTTCTTTGCAGGATTGCCAGTTTCAGCATCTAGATTGTACTCAGATAATTTCACTGCTACATAATAATATAAAACCCTAAGATACTACACCAATTTTCCTAAGTTTTGTTTTTCTAGGGACTTTTGTCCAAAAATAATTGTGTCAATTATTGTGTTTGTGTGCTAGTATTTTCTCAGTTTCCAACAATATTTTTATTCTACAATTTATTTGTGAAAATCAAAGTGTGAATTATTTGATATTTTCCATAGGAAATAAATTGTTAAATAAATTAACAATTAGGAAAATAATTTCCACTTGTTGTGATATTAAATTTTCACAATCACTACTCATGGAGTGAGCTCTATTTAGGAACCTATGAACCTCTTAGGTGGTAGTCCTAGAATCTCATCAAGAAATACATCATTATATTTCTACAAAATGGGGTGATCTTCAATCTTAATCTTACCATCCTCTATTGAACTTGTCACTTGTATGGCAAAAAATTTCCATCATTTTTTGCAACACTTCTTCAATTGCATAGTTGAAATATGTCTCACATACAAGCTTCCACAACCCTTGAATTAGACTTTGCTCTCCTTCATCATCTCTGCATTCCAAAGTATTATCATAGCAATTCAATTTTTCCCTATGCATTTCCATATACTCCATACCATTCAACAAGTCCTATGACCCCAAGGGAAAGATATTTAAGTGGCTTTGGTAAGCACACAAATTATCGTAAATTAGAATGCTTTGATAGAATCAGACAAATTCCTTTTTATTCGTGGGGCTAACTAAAATATCCATGACTTAGAATGTTGTTTTCTTTGTAAAACATAGGATTCCATGAATTGTGGAGTAATATAACTAAGGTTAGAACCAAGGTCAATTTAAAATTGAAACATGATGGTTGGAAAGTATACCTTCCATTTCCACCATTAAATCTTGGTGGTTAATTCTCTCTTTCCCATAACTACATAAATTCAGAGTACACTCCAAGCAACATTGTTGACAACAGTAGCCTATTGGACATTTTACACCCTCCTATTATCTTACTTTCCATGTGGACAATCTCTTAAAAAATTATCTTCCCTACAACCATAGTGACTTTATCAACTTCGTCCTTAGTTCCTTGACCTCTCCCTTTGTTGGTTGAATCAATTTATTCCCACTTGGAGCAGGAAATTTCTATAGGAACTCACTTTTGGGATTTTCGTTGTTTTTCCATTATGTCTAGAGTTTAGTCTTATGCTTATATTGATCATAACAATATTTTTCCTTTGAGATGTTATCCTCCAATGTCTTTGGTTCATCGAATTCTATTATGTCCTAGTAAAATTGTGGTATTCCACTAATGAGGCATTTGATATTTATCTTTTCATATTTGATATAAGGCACATAACTCAATATCTCTATGAACTGATTGGTATAGGATTCCATGGTAAGTTTTGACAACTTATGCTCATGGAATTCTCTAATTTTTCCATCATAATACCCTTTAGATAGGTATTTCTTTGTGAATCATCTCTCAAACTTTCTCCAAGTCAACTTCTTCCCTCAAATTCATTTTACATTCTTTATGTATTCCTATCATATATCATCCATTCCTCTCACATTAAATGTGGCCACCCATTCCTTCATATTTTCAGAGTATTTATGCACCCTAAAATATAGGACCAAAAGCCATGGTTTAGCCTCCTCATTCTTTCTAACTTCTCCATCAAAGGTAGTAGGTTTTTCTTTCTTGAATTCTCTAGGAAATATTATTTTCCTAACCCTTTTCTTCTTCTTATGTAGTCCTAATTTAGTTGTTGTAATGGACATCTTACCAGAATTTTTAGTTCCACCTTCTGAGGTGTCCATTGAGGTATCCTCACTAGTTGTATCCTTTCTTTCACATATGTATCTATTTCTTGTTATTCTTCCTTCAACCTTGTTGATTGTTGGACCATACTTCTGAATTTTAGGGTGACTATGGACTCTTTTGGACCTATATCACTCCAAATGAATAGAATCTAGTTCCTATTTTTTTTACATTGCAATTTTGATAAGATTTACATAATTACAATGTTTACTTATTCCTACATTTTGTAGGCCTTGATAATATTCTCATTATCATCTTTATAACTTCTGAGTTTATCCCTTAGGCTTCTAAGGGTCTCCATCCAAAAAAGATGTTTCTTTATTGCCCTCCTGCCATATTACTCTTCTTCTCTATTATGAAATTTTCTATCCATGTTGTATGGAACCATTTTGTTACACATTCCCTTTATTATTTTGTTGGAAAATGTATCTTATTATGTGCTAGAATAACACATAATTTTTAGTTTAGAATAAACATAAATAAAAATAATCATAATAAGTTACCTTCGGTACACCAACACTAGATTAGGCTATTATGAGATTATTTTTTAATAAATCCAGACATAAGTTAAATAAATTAACACGATTTAAAATCAATAAGATCATCACAAAAAATATTTAAAGTAACTCTCTCTACTCCAAGCCTTTTCAATATAAATGTTGAACCTTAATCTCCAGGTTATTTATGTGTTGTATCTTTGGCTCATCCAAGTCTAATGTTTAAATTAAAAGTATGATACCACTTTGTAAAACACCCAACCCCCTAATTCCATATTAGGGTTGTGGGGTGTAATTAGACTCGACATTCAAGGAGCATTATGAAGATCTGGTTATCCAAAAAGACTATTTCTTCTATCACCTCAAATCACAATTTCGATACCAACATTGTCATATACTCATTGACAAGTTTCCAATAGTATAAATTTCATCACATTCTGAGCTACAGGAAAAAAGTTATGCCCATTTTATTGTTTCCCCCTTAATAGCCACATCGTCATCCATACACATCCATGTGGCTAACACTTAGTTCCCTTCGCCACACAACACATCAACATTGGTCCAGATCTCCAACCCATGTGTCATATTGAACTCTTCCATATAGATGATTTCCATAATGTCCATGTGGCCCATTCCTCTCGGGTTCCAATATATCAGCATATCCAATATTTTGATATGTTTTATATGGCTAATATGGCACTAGTTCTTTGGTACTCTGTTATGTCGATATACCTTGGCACAATCTACCAATATCCTAATACAATAGTGGTCTCGACCTCTAATAATTCAGTATGGTAAATTCTCTAATATGTCAATATAGTGTTATTCACTATGGAATATCAAAGACTCAATGAATTTATTTATAACTAAAAACCTTTGGAAAATTCTAATGAGCGCATGGTTTGATAGCCAACTCATATTGCCACCTCAATGATCTGTTACCCAATCACATCCAACCATGTGGCATAGGATGATGTGTTTAACATGTGGCATGGATGACATATATATTGAGAGATCAAGATATTGGAGATTTTCTAGGATGCCACCTTCGTGAACTCTCAATATGTTAATATGACAGCTTGGCATCCCATGTCATTCACATACATCCAATTACTAGCTAACATCTTACATGTGATGATGTGTGCACTACCACATGGCACTACTGGCGAATTCCATGTGTCACTCATATTCACAGGGTTGGCATGTCAAAAGGGCTAATTCCAAGTGGCATATTTCATCCACATGGAATTGACATGTCATCAGTCATGACACCATCACTTATTTCCCCTGGGTTCCTGATACTCTCATTTCTATGATATTTGAGGTCCTAATGTCTTAGTGTTGTCATTTGAAATGTTAAGTTAACAAATTTGATGTCGTTAACTAAAAATATGTCCTACCGAGGTTGCACTATATCAATAATTTTCCATAAAGTGCGATGCTGAAACTTCCAAGGGTCGATACATCGATAAGCCCTCCATTCAGGATAGATCCCATTCCTCCCTTCCCCAAGGCCATGTGACTAGGGGATGGGGCCAAGAATTCCCCACACACCAAATTTTCTAAAGCAACTCAAAAATTCCTATCCAATTTCTTTATGAGATCTACATTTTCTTCCAAGGCCAAACCAAACTCTCTACCTTCCACCAAGAAGACTTCCTACTTATGGTACATATGATTACTATGTGGTTATAATATTTGCAACATATCATTATGTCGAAGTTCATGAAACTTTAAAGAGTGTAGCCATTACACCCCAAGGCTAACTCTCTCCATTTCATGAACATATATCATACAATGATCTCAATTAACATAAGAGAAAGGTTACATTTGCATATTTTCCTGTAGATTCATAGCTCATGCAATTTCCTAAAACAGAAGACAAGAATATACTCTACTCTTTATAGTGGAAGCACATAAAGATCGATGAAAAAAATAATCGACAAGAGAAAGATAATCAATGGCACATAACACAATATGTATCTGGGGAAAGCCACAGCTCAAAAACCCTACTATCTATATTGCATTAATCAGAAATCCAAGATGAGAATGCAATGATTGTTCTCAAAAGAAAAATCCCTGAACAAGTATAATCAACTCTAAGCTCACAAGCTAGCTAAGGCCAAATCCTTAGCCTATTTTGTAGCTCTCCAAGCCCCTATTTCCTTGCGCAATTCCTAGGATGAATAGCCCATATTTAAAGGGAATTCATGCTTCCAAAACTATGCAATCCAAACATAGGTCCTTTGATTGCATGCATGATATTTACAACTTAGTAAATCATACAACTGATTGTACACTATCCCTGCACTCTAGTCTCAAATGGGTCTTTCTCTGAACTGACATGCATGAGTTTCTAATGAGGGAATATTCAGTTGATTGGAGTAACACTTGTGGATGCACCAGTGCACCAACTGATTGTTAGTCCTCTACTAGTTCCACAAATAGTTAGAACTAATTTAACTGACCATAACTTAGTAAACTGAGTTATCTAATTACAACTCAATTTAAACTCAATCTGGACCCCTAAAATTTAGGGAGAACATATACATGCCTACAGAACGACTTCCAACTCAAAATTCCTAAGCTAATTAAGTTAATTAAACTTAATTTGCTATTTACAATTTGTTATGAGAAAAGAATTCAATTTTAATTCACAATTTAATTCAAGGACAAATTGAATTGGACTTTATAGATGTTATTTTTAACATTTGTCATTGTTATTTTTAACACTCCCTCTCAACAAGAAACGAATTCAGCTCGATCTTGATCCTGAACCTTTGGAATGTTCTACATGTAACACTTCTCTCTAGTGTTGTTGCTATAGCAACTCCAGAAACAAAAAAACTTCCAACCTAAATCAATATGATGCATTTGTCATCAAAGTCTCTGACTACTATTTCCTCTGTCAATTCAACACTCTGCACTTATGCTAACTCTGCCTTTCTGCATTGTTGTCAACCCTTCTCTATGATCTTCAATATCTGATTGCTCTAGCTTCTATCACTCTGATCTCTGATTGCATCAATCGCCACTGATTCCTCCCACTACTATGCACTTTGGGCTCACGTAGCAAGGTACGATCCATGAGATAAAACCTCTCAATGGACCCTACCCAATTTTAGCCCTCTTGGGACTATCACTTCACATCGCCCCACCTCTCACCTGGAGGTATGTCTGCATGTGCTCCCTTTTCCCACCTCGATTGAAATTTCCCCCTACTAGAGGGCTCTGCATGAGTGGATGCCCCCACTTGGTCTCCTCTATGATTCTCCAATTGTGGTTGCTCCACAATTGTTTGAGACTGCTTCTTCTCTGCTTGACTGGATCTCTCCACTCGGTCTCCTCTTAGCTTCTCCAATTGTGGTTGCTCCACAATTTCCTAAAGCTACTTCTGAGGCTTCTTCTGGGGCTGCATGTTGAGAGGTAATTTACTCTCCCTCTCAACCACCAAGTCTCTAACCTTTGCCTTTCTCCTCAAGGATTTGCATGCATATTGTACCTCAAGATCTTATAGGTTCTTAACTTGTGCACTGATTTGTTTCACCTGTCCCATGGCGATGTGTATAAGGAAAACCTTTCCCTTACTAAAAATCACATCATAGCCACGATCTTCCAATACTGTGACTAAAACAAGATTCTTCTTTAGTCTTGGAACATGCATCACATCTGTGATCCTAAGAGGGAAGCTAGACTCCCTCTGAAAGGTAACAATACCCAACCCTGTAGCACTATACCTCCTGTCATCTCCAAACTCTATGTTCTGCTTGAGGTCTTTCTCCTCAAAATCACTTAAGAGATCTTTGCTCCCCGTCATATGGAACGAGGCACCACTATCAAGACACCACACACCTCCCATTATAGTGTAGTCCATGCATTCAATGAGAGTGAAATAAAGTTCGAATTGTGAAGTTATAGCTTCACCTGCTGTAGCTACTACAGGCTCCTTCTTGCTTGCTTTCTTCTGTGGCCAATTCGTGGCATAGTTCCCGTGCTCGTGACAGTGAAAACACTTGACTTTTGACAAGTCAATCTTCTTGTTGTCTGCCTTGAATTGGGCCTTATTTCCCTGGGAATTATTTTCCATACTCTCTAAGGAAAGGTCCTCTTCCACTTCCTTGGAAGAGGTCTCACCTCTGGTGTTTAGTCAAAACTCCTCTTGTACCAAATCTGATCATAGTCGTTCCCAATCTGGCAACTTCTTCCTCCCATTGAAAGAGTCCTGATAACTATGCCAACTTTTTGGAAGTCATAGAAGAGTTAGGCTCACCATATTATCCTCTGCAACAGTGATTCCAACACTTCCAAGCTCATCTCTACAATGAGTGAACTTGGTCAAGTAATTTGGAATTGAGTCACCACCTCTATCTTGATTTTTCGAAGTCTATCTTTCAATGATAACTTCCTATGATCATTGTTGTTCTGGAAAAGGTCTATCAATGCTTTCCACATAGCATACAGAGTCTCCTTCCCATGAACACTCAAGACAATATGGTCTCGAACTCCCTCAAGGATTATCTGCCTCGCCCTTTCCACACACTTCTTCCATTCAACCAAATCTTTTGCATCTGATGTTGGTGGCTTAAGAATGTCTTGATGACTGAATTCCTTCAAGACATTATCCTCCGACACAACCTCCATCATATCCTTCCAAGATATGTAATTTGAGCTTCCATCTAAGGCATAAAGGAGCCGCAAACCGTAGAACTCCATTTGTTGATCCTAAAGTATGTATTGCAAATTCGAATTCCACCTATAACCCAGAACTTAAAAACTTCGAAATATCCTCTATTGTACTGTAATCAACTCTGATACCATGTAGATTTTCTTGTAGATTCACAACTCATGTAATTTCCTAAAACACAAGACAAGAATCTACTCTACTCTTTAAAGCGAAAGCACATAAAGATCGATGAAAACATTAATCGACAAGAGGAAGATAATCAATGGCACATAACACAATATGTATCCAGGGAAAGCCACAACTCAAAATCCCTACTATCTATATTGCATTAATCAGAAATCCAATATGAGAATACAATGCTTGTTCTCACAAGAACAATCCTTACACAAGTATAATCAACTCTAAGCTCAAAAGTTATCTCAAGCCAAATCCTTAGCCTATTATGTAGCTCTCCAAGCCCCTATTTCCTTGTGCATTTTCTAGGATGAATAGCCAGTATTTAAAGGGAATTCATACTTCCAAAACTATGTAATCCAAACATAGGTCCTTCTTTGATTTCATGAATGATATTTACAACTCAATAAATCATACAATTGATAATACACTATCCCTACACTCTAGTCTCAACTGGGTCTTTCTTTGAACTAAAATGCATGAGTTTCTCATGAGGGAATCTTCAGTTAACTGGAGTAACACTTGTGGATGCACTAGTGCACCAACTGACTATTAGTCCTATATTATTTCCACAAATAGTTAGAACTAATTTAACAGACCATAACTCAATAAACTGAGTTATCTAATTACAACTCAATTTAAACTCAATTTGGACCCCTAAAATTTAGGGAGAACATATAAATGACTACAGAAAGACTTCCAACTCAAAATTCCTAAGATAATTAAGTTAATTAAACTTACTTAACTATTTACAAGTTGCTATGAGAAAATAATTCGATTTGAATTCATAATTTAATTCAGGGACAAGTTAAATTGGAATTTCTGGATGTTATTTTTAACATTTCTTGTTGCTATTTTCAACATCATTAGCATGAAACAACTCATATTCATGGGGGGGTATAAAACATTCATAAAATAATTTTCACTCAACATTCAATAAAGATGGGTTAACTTCTTAGCTCAATATTCCTTATACTTATTCAATATAACATTACAACAAAATCCAACTTATTATTTTCACACATATGTAGTGAATCCAGCATGAAATTAAAACATAAAGCATTGAACAACATTAGCATTTCATATATGAGGAAGATACACTTATATGTTCCACTTAATTCTACTAGAAATTTAAGAACAATCCACCCAGTTGTAGGGATAGCTACATTGCAAATTTCTTGCAATTAGCCACCCCCAATCCAGAATTGATATCTAAAGGATGCTTCGATCATGGTATTAATCCAAAGGTCAATTTAGGGGATAGATAATGAAGGAAAATCTCCTTCAATGGTTGGGAGACAAGGATTCCACTTCTTAAGAACTAATTTTGGGTTGATTACACAAAACAAATGTGGACACTAAGGGCTATCGTGGCATAATGGAAGACCCCATCATCACTTCCTACAATTCCCTCTATGAGCCTCCTGATTTTGAGTGCGTCATATGCACAAACACAACCAATTCACATATTTCTTCTTTATTTACCTAACTCAAGTGGAGGGTCCTCTCACTAGTTTCCTCAATTATCACAATTCACGTCTAGACTTTATGGTCTAGTTTCTAATCATAGAATTATAGGTTCACGGGGTTATGGGTCTTAGGATCAAAATTTAACCAGGGTTCTAGGTTCACACAAAAAAATTAGGTCTTTGTCTCCAATCATTGCAATAGTCTTCACTTGAATTCCAAAAACTAACTTATTTCTCCCCACAAGTACAACTTCACACAAAATAGATTCAAGGTCCACTTATCATTCTATGGAGTCAATAGGTTTATTGTGAGGTATGAAACCCATGCTTGGGAGGCTCTAGTACCTCCTCCCTCATCCTCTCATAATTGCTTGTGAAGATGGTAGCTCAACAAGAACATCAGGGGTCAAAAACATTAAATTCAACGAAGATAGGAAATTTCCCAATCTTTGTTATAAGATTCCTAAGAAATCTACCCTTTCATACATCAGGATCTGTATAAGTCTATCATTCTTTTTCAATTCTAGTAGTTTTATGATTAAATCAAAATATTTACATCAAAAAACCTTAGAAATATATCCATGTTGTCTCTCTAGCATTATCATCCTTTAATTACATTACAAAAGTTGTGGATTAGAAAAATGGATGTGACAATACTACCAAACAAACCCCTTTGAAAATTGAAGAGGCTAAAACTAGGAAAAAAATCCCCATAGTTGGAAAGCATAGCTGATGAGCCCTAGTATTACAAGAATAATGTTGCAACTCCTAAGGCTACCAAGTTTAATTATCAATTTTGAGTTCATGCAAACTTAAGAGGTGACATTTCTATATGCACAACAAGCAATATTCTACCTAAGCTAATCTGAAGCAATGAATTGAAATGAGATGTGCAAAGACCATTTTGAAAAATTCCAAAGAAGGCAAACTATTGAACTTAACTTTGCAAGAAAAGAGACAATTGAATAATTAATTTTCCTACTACATGAAAGAAACACTAATCTATTTGCATGGAAGGAAATGTTGGAAAAGAAATCCTAATCTATTTTGCAGAAGGTAAATAACAAGAAAGTAACCCTAAGCTAGTTGCATGAAAGTAAATGCCATGAAAGTGACTCTAATCTATTTTGTAGGAAAACAAATATATTATTTCAATCAAATTAAATTCTATTCTATTTGAAAAAATCAATAAATGCTCAAAAGTGATCAAGGTAAACTATTTTTATGCTACTTAACTCATAACCAAAACAATTTACCCTGCTTGCAAATTGAAACTACAACAATGAAAGGAAGGTATCTAAAGGGTCTTTAATATTCTCAAGTTCATTTTCAAGGCTTAGAGGACATTGTGGAGTGATGAGAAGAAAAAATTAAGCTTGAGAGGCAATTTTGGGCACATTCTGAAGAATTTTGTGTAATGTTATAGGATTGCTATAAAATGCCATGTTTTGTTACACGATTGAATCTAAGAAAAATATAAAGCTTCTAGGAGTAGTATAAAGGTGGGAAAATATGGTATGAGACTATGGAAGGGTGCAAGAGACATTTCCAAGTCCATATCTACTCAGTGGACCAAGAAAAAAAAAGCTAACAGTCTCCTATAACTTAGTGGTGTAATTTCCAGTGCGCAGATAGTTTGTAAAAATGAGTAGGAATGGAATGTGGGATGTTTAAGGAGGTGAATCTCATGCATATAAAATGATGCTACTCTACTATATGAACCAATAGACTTCATCTGCACACAAAATAAATGTTCAACTAACAAATACAAAGTGATTAAACTAATTCTAAAACACTAATTACAAAAAGAAAAATTCATGTGAAAGGATGAATTAAATTTGGAAAAAAATATGGCTATTGCATAAATAAGAAACTATTTTTGTTGTTTGTCCACAAGGTACATAACCAAGCTTCCCAAGGGAGCTCACTCACTAACCTACAAAGACAATGATTTTCTTATAAACCATATTTGCATAAAAGAACCACAACTAGACTAAGTGCATGCAAAATAAAGGCATAAAGAAATGTACAGAAGAAGGGGATTAAGTAATTCGGTTGGGGCCTAACCCAAGGAAACTCATCTCCCTTAAAGGAAAATAAAACTATAAACAAAATGATGCTTTTCATTAATCTAAAAATTGTTCAAATCTGTAACGTGGCAACGGAAATAATAAGCAAAAGTCTCTTGCTTTAATAGTCAATATCTTTCCTCTGAAATTCAAATCCTACTGAGCTGCTAAGCTCTCTTATCTTTAAAAAAGTGAGTGAGGGGCAACCTCCTTGAAGGGAGGGTTTCTTCCCTTCAAAAATCCTACAAAATTGGATCTGGTCTCCTAGTGTACTCGCAGTCACTGAGGGGTAGTAACTCCCATGATCCATACGAGTTGTTGATGGGCTGATGCAAGGAACAATCCTCCTAATTCTTCTCCTTCTTGTCTCCCATGTATTTTTCACAATAAATCCTCCTTGTCTTGCACATTCAATGCATTATGCTACAAGATATAACAAATATTCCCTAACCTTCCTAGGAACACATGATAGCTCGTAAACAATATTATCTAATGCAAAAATAGAGTTTAAAATGTGTCAAACGATGGTTAGATGCACGTTTACTTATTTGGGAGGCCCATCAATAGCTACAAGTTTCCTTGAATATATTTCATTCTTAAAATCCCAAATGTGTCACGTAAGTACCTGAAACATGGATGATCACCAAAGTTGAATGAATATATGTATGAGGAGCAGGAGAAATATTCTTATCATATGAGTCTCCACATGGCCCTAACACGAGACAACCTCATGAGATATTCGATGAGATGTGAGGCTCATGAGATATTCAATGAGATAAGATGTTATCGTGACTAATAAAAGTGGTTGGTCTGTGAGATAGTATGAACATAATTTTTGGAATTAATGGATAGGAACCTTGGGTTTTCCCTAATATCCAAATTATCAAGTTGATCTACCATTTTATTTTTTCTTTCATGAGATTTGGAAGTAGGACATGCTAGCCAATTATCTTTTTCCATTCTTATTCAAGCTATTATGGATGACAATTTATGGTCAAGGGGATCTATTTTGGAGAATTATATTGATTATCACCAATGAATCTCCAAGCCCTATCAATCTATGAACCTTAATGTACATGGATAACTTGATACCTTCAATCAATGCATAAGCTTCAGTTGCATTGTTTGAGGCTATTCCCATTCTCAACATAGATTTGTACACTATTGTCCCCATAGGTTTATAGAGAACCCCTCCCACACCTATCACCCTAGATTAGATATAAAATTTACTTATTATCTTAGTTCTCAAATTTATAGAAGTTAATAGAGATAAAACGAATGAAAAAACCATCAACACAAATAAACACAAAATGTAGCGTAGGAAACTAGATGTAGAACAAAACCCAATTAGAAGGTGAGGAACTATGGTCTACTCTCTTTCCCTCAATTAATAAATGCAAGTATAAAGAAAGGGAACTCTATACCAAGTTTCTTTGGAAACTATAGGCTATATGGTTGTTATATAATATACAACCCCATCTATTATGCTTAAATAACCAACTCTTATATGGTTTGCTAAGCTATGGTATAATATCAACACTAAAATAATGGAACCCTTCCAATATTTAACATAGCCTGATAGTTTTCTAGGGTCGGGTTTAGGTTTTCTACATTCCTCAACCCTAATTTAGTGTTATATTTTTTGACCCTCTAGAATATTCTTGAATTTCCATACATGACTCTCCCCATATGTATGAGTAAGAAGAGATGACATGCAATCCACTTTTTACAATAGTGATCAACATGGTAGGTCAACTTGTCGGAGGCATAACTTCCATATACAAACAATAATTAAATTTTCTTTCTTAGAATTGTTTTTATAGCCTTATTTCCAACCTTATCTATTTGTTTGAGATACCTAAATATCTGCCCAACTGAGATACTACTTATCTTCCCTATGAAACATAATTTGGTAGCTTTTTCACTCCCTTCCAACTAGAAAGGAGAGATGCATTACTCCCTTGCCCTCTAGAAGGGTTAATGATCACCTGATGCATTCTCACACAAAGTTATGACATTTTTTGGATTTTATATTTTCTCATTCATGAGGAGATCACTCCAAAAAGGTTTGAATTGCCTCATTTAATGGCCTGGGAATTTGTACAAGACTCTAAATTCTCTAGGACATTGAGGTTTATATTCATCCTCTCTTCTCCTCAAAAAATATATATAATGAAGTCATTCCTAAGAGAGAAAAGGAACAAAAAGGAGAGATACAAGTAAATGTGTTTTAAATTCTTAGATAGTCTTCCTTCCATCATAAGGTATCCCTACTTGTAAACACCATCCAAGGATAATTTGGATATAAGGAGCCATGAAAGGTCTTCATACATTCATGGTATAATTCTATGTTGATTCTTCACTATTAATATAGATTTCTTAATTTCCCCCCATTTCCATAATGTCATTGCATGTTTTTAATGGATCTAGATTATCTTGAATATTTTAGGCTAAGTCTATCAAATCTCTAATCATGTCTTCTTAGAAGAGGTAGATCGAGATGTCTTATAAATTATGTGTAGGGTACAGGTGCTCGAAGTAGAAGAAAGATCTTCAGGGAGACATAGAAAGATCCTTTGAATCAACATTAATTAGGATCACCATCAAAATTAAAGATCAAGGTTTGTCAATTTTCCTCCCACTCTTCTCTCTAGTTACTAAAGAGATTAAGATATTAGATCTAGGGAAAGATTGTGAATGACCTCTCCCTGTTCTGTCATAGATCTTAGGAAGATCCACGGAGGAATAAAACAATCTATAGGAGGAACTTCCTCACAATAGATGAGGTGACTCCATTGGGAAATATTCCTTTGATTCTTCTTTATTAGGTGTAGTTCCTTAGTTTTATTCATCTCTAATTTTAATATTTTCTTTATCTATATATCTCAAATTTGTTTAATCTTTCATATACATTGGATCTAGAGGATATGATATAGATCTAAAAGAAACATCACCCAATCACTTAATCACTCTATATATATTAATACAAATTGGCGCATCACTCCTTGCTACTGTACAAGGACTATGCATCACTTCTTTCTCACAGACAAGGCACAATGATGCCTATAAGGTGCACAAAAAGGGGCTATAAACTACGAAAAAACATCATTTTTTTTAATTGTTTCCTAGGGAGCATATTGCTTTAAAAGAGACTCATTTTAACTTAATATTTATAGGATTTTTCATTATTCTTTCCATGCTATGAAAACGAAAAGGAAATCTTGCATTTTAGGACCATCATTTTTCAATCATTTTTAGGCTCTTTTATGGGTTGCATTGGAGTTTTAGGTGTTAATTTTGGACTCTAAACTTGTATTTTGCAATGAATGATGGTTAATTTGAGTTTAGTTATCTCTTTAGTGTTGTTAATTAAGAAAAATAAACCTATTGTTTTGCCCATTAGATACTCTTTTTTTGTCAAGTTGTCTGAATTTGACTTCAAACTTAACTTATGGCTTGAGAAACTGCGACCTAGGGGCATCTAAGCCGTCAAAATCATCTAGGGATTGCACCCAGCCTGGGCCACACTAGCCCTTAACATGAATGGATTTTTTCCAATAGAGTTTTGAATGTGTTTTGAACCAGTGAACTTCATATCACGGAGTGACCTAATAGTTTACTCATCGCCATCTATTCTATGCCCCATGGACTTCATTAGATGCATTTCATTAAAAGGAAAAAAATGCATTTTTGCATTTCCATATTTTAGTTTTTTCTTTGGGTTTGAAAATATTCCTAGCATCACTTGGTCCATTATATATCCTTGAGTAATTAACAACCATTTAAAGGAAAAAACTTAATTTAAATTCTTACACCCTTTTGTTTGTAGCAAACCAACATTGGTTGGGATTTAGGAACTTGGTGTAGATTAGAGAGGAAACTCTCCAAGGCCATCAAAATTGGAACTAGAAGTCACTAGAGAGTGCAAAATACAGTAGTAGCAATGGGAATTTACCAAGAAAGATTCTATAACATAGGATTCAAGCCTGAGGTCACATTGTAGGCACACGAAGTGATATCCTTACTCCATTTATTTTTGGTGTTTGTTGGACTACTACACATGGGGAATCTCTTAGAGGTCTGGTTTTCTACAAACAATCCCTCATTGATGTTTTGGGCTTAGTTTCCCCACCCATGCATGTGATACTAACCCACAACTATTGCACTTGGTGATTCTATTATGAAATCATAGCCATAGTGGCCATTCTTTAGGGAATCCAACCTAGGTGACCGTGGGATCTATAAATTGTCATAGATATTCAAATAGACTACTCATCACAACAAATATAATGAAAATGGACTGTAATTTCAAATATATACTAAGAGAATTAATTTTCCTTAGATTTTTGGATTTATTAGTTGTTATTTTCTTGCTTGTGCGTGCAATAGATAAACTGTGAAAAATAGAGAATAGTGAAATATAAACACACACCAATCACAATGAACACCAAGATATGATATGGGAAAACCCAACTGGAATTTGATGTTTCTCTACTCTCTTTTTCACGAATGGAAATGATGCAAATACAAAGGATAAGGAACCTTTATGGATTTACCTAATACGTATGGCCCATGGTATGTTATAGAACCCATTTTATTCCTATTTTACTAGGCATAACATAGCTTGATAACAAATAAGGGGTTAAATTTAACCCATTTAGTCCTCAACATTTGTTACAATTTGATTCTTCTAGAGTCTTCTTCATAGTCCCCATATGGATAACCTCGTTTCCATCAATAATGGGGATAATTGATCCAGGTGGATATTGGTAGCCACCCACCTATTCCACTTTTCTCAGAACAGAGTTTCCTATCAGTTTCCTATTTTTCAACATAATTTCTTATTTTGGAAATTTTCTATTTTTGGCAGTTTTCAGGTCCTAAACTTTTGGAGTCATTTTTAGGCACTGAACAATTTTTTTTTTTTAAATAGGAAAACTCCAAACAAAGGCTGGTGCTTGTAGTTGAAATTTGTTCTCCTAGGATTTTAACTGGCTATCGTACACACCAAACAAAGATCATATGTCAAAGTTATGACCTTGAGAAGTTGACGTTCTAATTTACCCCATTGGGGCCCATAAGCCTTTTTGAACTTCATCTCCTAGGATTATAGTTTTGGATGTTTAGGGTTTCTAATTGTTTCTTCATGATGAAAATTCATTGAAGCCTCATTATCACATAGTTCAAGAGACGTGTAGCCATCACATCTCTTCTCAGAGATAGGCTACCATCGTTCGAGCTAGTTTGCTTTCTTTTTGCATGTAAACAATTTCAACATTTACATTTATTAATTGAAGTTCAGTTTCATTGTATCTATTTGTTTCTATTTTGAATATGTATTTCATTTCATTCCTTCATAAATTTGTATCACTAATGTGGCATCCTCTTGAATTATGGTGGTCAATCACAATATGTTAACTTCCAAGAAGCATAACTTTTGTTTTTGAACTCTGATTGATGTGATTCTTACACCATTGGGAATGTATTCAAGTGTAGAATATCATCATAGGTGTAACACTTAAGAATAAATTTTTACATCCCCCCCCGCCCCCAACCACCCCCCAAACCCCAAAATGTCATTTAAGGCCTTAAGCTAGGTCCCACCACTAAAATTGATCTTGTAAGTTAATATCTCTAATTTTTCCACCATGAAATAATCAAGATGGATGAAAAAGAATATAATGATCCAACACATATCATACCTCACCATTTTTGGAGGCTATTGGCCCCCAAATTGTTTTATTGAATGAGGTGAGGGAAGTTTTCCTTTATTTTCTCCCTAGAGTACATTTAACCTTACCTAGAAGTTATCCTTGCAACCAAATGTACTAAAGGTCATGATACCCCTATATTATAGTTCTATACCTATTTTATAAAACTATATCCTTTATCAACTCTACCTAATCATATGGAACTAAGTCCTCTATGGAAGGTAGGACCTACTCCTTTTCCTAATATAGTGTAGATGGCTCATAGAATTTTAGATTTTCCACTTTCACTACTGAGTAAATGCACATGTATGGGGGTATACTAAGTCTATAAGCATAATCTACCATATTTTCTAGCATATTGAAGAGATAATATCACATAGCCTTTATTTTCTTACTAATACCTTGTAGCCTCTCTATGTTCAATTGTAACAATACTTTGTCTCCACTCTGAATAACCTCTCTATTTTTGTGTTGATTATGCCTAGCCTTGTATTTTTCTTATGTATTCTTCAACATATCCTATACTTGCAAATGAATCTTCCTTATCTTCTCAACAAATTTTCATGCCCTTAAGGCATCCCTTATGATATCCTTCCTCACTCCTCCTCACTACCCATATGCAATATTTAAAGGTGAAGTTGGAAAATATCCAGAACAAGTCTCTAATGGGGACTTCCTAGTAGATGTTTGAACTAATATTTTATATTAGTTCTATATATGAAGGTTTTAACCCTGTATAAAAATTACTTTCAAATGAATTCTTAAAAATAAAAAATATACAATAGCGAGAACAAAAAATATACACAAATATTTTCGCCGGGAATCCAAAACCAGGAAAACCAGATTGATTTTTCATTATATTCCTTGCAATGTTAAAATACATTATATACATGCCAACTCATTCATAAAACCCCAAATCCATTAACCATAGATTAGAGCATAACCATAGTTCCTTTGACTAGATCTACAAAACCATGGGAAAAATCACCATATGCAAAACCATGTGCAAAACCACGAGTGGGTCCACTCACCATCCTTAGGTCCACCCAACCATCCTTGGATATTCCCAAAAAAAAATGAGTCGTTTCCTTGAACCCCATGCAAGGGGCTTCCACCCCCATCAAGGGGGGGTTGTCGCCCCCTTGCAACCCCCCATTGTGTCTGGCACAATGTAATAGCACCTGTAGCTAGTGATGAAAATAATATAACACATACCCAACAATATATATACCAAATTTTCATACCAAGTATTTGGTTGCTAGTAATTGTAACCCCTCAAAATATGCACCAATTTTTTTTACTACTTCTATTTTCCCATATGTATGTGGATGGAATGCTATAGACCTTTTCAAATGCGTGTCCACATTCTCCCAAAATGTAGTGCAGAATGCACTAAGAAATCTAGTGACCTTATCTAAAATTATGCTCCTTGGTATCCCAAAGTGCACTCAAACATGTCAAAAGAACAAGTTTGTTTCTTCTAATTGATTGATGGTATTTTTATATGCCATGAGAATGTGCATCTTGTTGAACATGCCAATTACCACAAACATGTTGTAATGTCCCTTCCTGGTTGTTGGTAAACCTCCCACAAATTCCATGGAAATTATTTCTTAAGGATGAGTGGATATAGGTAAATGGATGGTATAGACCATATTTCTTGTTACTAGGCTTGTTAGTACATCAAAGCATACATCCTCTTATGAAACTAGCCACATTTGTTTTCATTGTGGGCTAGTGTAAATACCTCCATAAATTGGTTGCTATCTTCTTTACACCAAAGTTCCCTACAACCTTGTAGGTGTGAGCCTCTGTGATTAGTTGTAGTCGCTCACCTTTAGGAACACATAGTTTGTACAACCTATAGAATAACCCATTCTAGAGATGATATTCAATTATTTGATCTCAATTGTCTATGTGATTAAGGCTCTACAACTACTGAAACACCTTCTTGAAGTCCCCATCCTCTATATATGCCTCCCTCTACACATCATTGGTGAAAGGATCCATGTGCATATGGGTTCGCAAAGTTGTGATTTTCGATGTGGTTTGCCTTAAAAACATGGAAACCAACTTATTTGTTCTCCCTTCTTGTACTTTATCACTAAATGAAATTTCTATAAAAAAACACATCTGCTTGTAATGACTGGTCTAACATAACTTAATCTACACCTATAGGTCTATAATGGCTAGTGAACTATGTGGATGATTATCTCCTTTCCCATCATATAGTGTTTCAACTTTTTAACAACTTATACCAGGGCATAGAGCTCCTTGTCATAAGTAGGGTAGTTGAGAACCACCTCATGAAACACTTTGGAATGGTATCATACTGGCCTTCCTCACTATATCAAGAATGCTCCCACAAAATAACCACTTGCATTTGTATCCACTTCAAAGGCCTACTACAAAGTTTAGTTATGCAAGAATCAATGCTTGACTAATTTTCTTCTTTAACTCTTCAAAGGCCTTCTATTAACGCTTCCCCCACTCGAAACTCTTGCCACTTGTTGTTATGTTGTGGAGTGGTGCAACCAATGTTGAAAATGACAAAATGGATTTCCTCAGGTACTATGCTTCCCTATTAAAACTCTTGACTTCAGAAACAATAGTAGGTGCCAACCACTTCATGATGGTATTCATCTTAGAAAGTTCTATCTTGAACCCCCCTTGACCAATCACATAGCTTAAGTACAACAAAGACTATTTTGCAAACTCACATTTCTTGATATTTTTTTAAACTAGATCATCTTTAAAGTCTCTATCACTTGCATCAAATGCGAGATGGTCTTGTGCTAGATACCACAATATACTAGTATATAATCTAAATTAGCAATAACAAATGAACTTAGATATGGGAACAATATCTCATTCATTAATCTCATGAATGTAGTTGGTGCATTACAAAGATCAAATGGCATGACTAACCACTCATACAAACCTCGTCTTGTTTTGAAGGCGATCATCCAAATATATTCTTCTTTGAATCGAACCTGGTGATACCATCATTTTAAATCAAAATTGGTACAATATTTTGCTTATTGTAATTCTTCCAATAGTTCACCAATTCAAGGTATGGAATACCTATTCTTGAGCATAATTTTGTTAAAGACCTTGTATTCAATGCACATTCATGTCCCATCTTTCTTAGGCACAATAATGATGGGTGACCCACATAGTGAGGTACTTGGTCAAATAACACCTTGCTCTACCAGTTGCAGCATTTGCTTCTTCACCTTGTTTGCTTCTAAAATATATTGTTTGTACACCCCAATGTTTGACAATGGGGTTTCCAATGAAAATTGGATCTTGCGCTTCTCTTCCCTCTTAGGTGATATTCCTTGAAGCTCCTAGAACACTAATTAATGGTGAGACCATAAGTAATTTGAGAGTGGAGTTTTCCATAGTTATTCATATCGTCTAAATCTTTCGAATATGAATTGTGTAGAAGTTTTCCTCATCCAACATTTCGGGTGGACACTCCACCCATCATCAAGGACCATAAAGCATACAGATGGTAAGCGTGAGAGTTATCAAACCTGTAAGTATTAAGAGGACGAAGAATGGAATAACAGACACTAGGATAAAAATTATTAAAATAAGATTAAGATTATGAACGATCAAAAGGTGAGGGAAAATAATAAAAGAAAGTGATTAAAATAGATAGTCATAAATAATTAAGATTTTGCTACTATAAAACTATATATAAAACTAAAAAGTTATGTAATGTAATGAATGTTGGGTGGTGTTATTATAATTAGAACTCTACAAATAAAAAGTTTTCCTATAAAAAGGTTTGTGAACATTGCTAGCTATTTTGAAAATTTTAAATATAAAAATTATAATTTTGATTTTATCTTTATTTACTTTTAATATACTTTTATTTATAATTTTAATTTATTTAAATCATGTTAATATTTTAATATTGCTGATAATTACATATCAATTGATTAAGTAAAAGATAATGAAATAATTTGTATAATTCTAAATTCATATATTTATGAATTAATTTATTAAAACATTATAAAACAAAAATATTTACACTTGTAAAATATTTATACTTAAATAAAAATTGAAAATCAACACCATAAATAGCCTAGCCCATGAAAATGATATTTAATAGCTTTAACAAATCATGATTAAAAATCTAAACTTATCATTTTCTCTTATAAATTATTTAAACCTCAAATGGTTCCTATTGAAAAACCAATAAACTTATTCAAAACAACTTACTTTACATTTTTAAATAATAAATATAATAAAAGAACTTCGCTAACACTTTTGTAGATTTTATATCCCAAATGCTTCACTTCATTTTTTTATTATTTTAAAATTTTAATTTTCAAATAATAAATATATCATTAACACTTTTCTATATTTTATATCCCAAATACTTCTCTTAAATTCTTTTATATTTTAAAATTTTGATCAATAAATCATGCATTTATGAAACCTAGAAGTGTTGATAAAGAATTCATACCTACTTTTCTTAATTGGTAATTAAGATATTTATTTATGAAAACCAAAAGTGTTATAAAGAATTCATACCTACTTTTCTTATTGTGTAATTAACATATTTATTTCAAATTTTTTTTATCTTAAAATTGGGATGGTATTAATCATGTATTCATAAAATTTACAATTTTAAGAAAAAATTTCATTTTAAATTAATAATTAAGAATGATGTATTTTAATTTAAAAATATATATATATTTAAATTAAAAAATATATATTAATTATTATAAATAAATTTTAGTTAAATAATTTACTTATAAATTTTTAAACAATGTTATTTATCACAAAATTATTATTCTTTATATTATGAATCACAAAAATTTGAGATCTAAAATTATTATTATCATTAATTTAAATTTTTATATTTTATTATTAATTTATTTTTTAACCATTTCAATTTTTTTAAATTAAATTATTATTATAATAATAATATTAAAAAGAAAAAAAATTAAAAATAATCAAAATAATTATCTTAAAATTTTTTAAATTAAATTATAATAATAATAAAAAAAAAATTAAATTATTATTATTATAATAATATTAAAATAGAAAAAGTTAAGAATCAAAATGATTATCTTAAATTCTTCATTGTACAAATAATTTCAAATGATGAACCTAAGACAAATGATGAACCTAAGATAATCATTTTGATTATTCTTAACATTTTCTCATTTTAGCTCATGGAATATATAGCTGTAAAATGTGTGTTGCTCATCATAATTTCTCTTCATCATCATCATAAATGATGTTAATATTGGGAAGGGCCCCTCTTGGGCTGTCCTAATCCCTACACCTAGAAGCTAGACCTACACCCTTTCTAGTAGTCCTTTACACGCGTGCCAATTAAAATTGTAATGCTACCCTTCAAGGTGGATTGAATAATTCTTTTAATGGTGGGATGGTGTAGACATCAAATCTGACCAGACTGTCTCAGCGGGTCCCCTCGTCCCCAACCCCACACTCTCCATGTTGACGGGGAAACCAGAGAGTTTCCCAAAGTCTGACTCCAACGTTATTATATTGCATTCCCAATTTGTTTTTATCGTTTAACTATTCTCTCTTTTGACCCATTCTTCTTTGGGAATCTTTTATTTTATTTTGTAAAGTATTATTAATGGTCTTATCGTAAAAAGGTATTTTGTCTACTCCTCTGTTTTCAACCACATACATAAAGCTGCTCGCCATTTTTGAAGTGAAATTGGATTCATCCCATGTGACCATGTTCGCCATCAGGGCACCTGGTCAGATTTCAAGCGATCGTTTTCCGTAAGTAAAATGTATTTACTGAGGGCGAGAAAATGCAGCCGTAGAATACGATGCAGCAATCGACGACGATAAAACGTAATGCGAAGAACGTGAAAAAAGAAAGGGCTGCGGACAAATAAATGGGCGCATATGAATTCCTGTCAGAAGAAAAGAAAAAATAATGAAGGGGGAACTGAACTTATCATGATTCTCACATCGTTTTCCTGTGTTTCTCGGGAAAATCCAAACTTACGGAATGACTGAAGACGAGGAGAGTCTATGTGCAATTTATGTATCAAATACAGCCAGAAACAAACAGCAAAAACCAGACGACTACGAAATACGAATGACCAGCAACAACCAGACAATGAAAGAGATGACGACGTTTGTGGTGCCGGAAGTAACACGGCAGGAAATAGCCGGTTTGTTTATGGGCCATAAATGAACGGAGCTGTATATGTTTGTTTGGGTTGCCAAAATCTAACTATGGGCATATAGCTAAAGTAATATTGATATGGTTTAGTTTAATAAGGCAACTTTTTAACTTTGTGTTAATTTATGGGACACGATATTTGGTAAGACCTTTTAATCTAAAAATAGATTTACATTTGTTGAATTTTGCAATGACATTATTCTCTATAACATTATCTTAATATTCCTTGATTTAACTTTCGTTTTGAATGTAAAAATAGATTCAGCCCTCTATAATTATGACACTATTCTTGATAACATCCTAATGTTACATTTGTCGAATTTTGCAATGACATTATTCTCTATAACATTATCTTAATATTCCTTGATTTAACTTTCGTTTTGAATGTAAAAATAGATTCAGCCCTCTATAATTATGACACTATTCTTGATAACATGGTAATGTTTCATATTGATTTAACTTTTAAAATGTGAAAATAGATTCAGCTCCTTGATAAATTCTCACCTATGATTTTGACTTTTTCTTCTGAATTTGGCTACATTATAATGTGTCACTATTTAATTTGCATTTTGAATGTAAAAAGCCATTCAGTGTTGAAGAATTTTATGCAACTTAGATTATATGGATTTCACAATTTAAAATTACAATTTTCCCAACTTTTAATTAAATTTTAGATAATAACAATTATAAAATCTAGGGGAAAATGTTGGAGTAGACTTTTTTAAAGCATTTATTACATATTTAAATTTCTATCAAATTATACCCAATCATATTGAGTTTAGCTGAATTCTTGGACACTATTTTTGGTATCATGTTGATGTTTTATAATATATTTTCATTTTTTATGTAAAAATGGATTTAGTTTGGACAAATTCTCTGATTTATGAATATTTTAATTTGAATTTCACAATTTTTTAAGATTATATAAATTTTACAATCTATAATTACAATTTTCCAATTTCAAATTAAATTTGGAATAATAGCCACCATAAAATCTAATCAGAAAGTGACTCAAACCTACCAAAAAAATACTGAAATAAACATTTTTAAATTCTTTACTAATTTTCAAAATTTCTATCAAATAATAGTCAAACAAGAATATTAAAATTACCTTAGTATCAATAAATACCCCATAGTGACACGGAAAATGATCCTTTTAAAATTAATATTAAAATATTAAATGATACCACATAGTGACAGGGAAAATGATCCTTTTAAGATTAATATTAAAATATTAAAAATGGCTTCAGCTTATTGAAAAAATTCCGTGATATTGAGTTTTGCCTAATTCTAAAACACTAAACACTATCGTTAGTAATATTGTAATGTTACATGATTTATTTTTTATTTAGAATGTAAAAATGGTTTTGATTCTTTGGTTTGAATTCAGTTATATTAAATCAGATATTTTGGTTTGAGTTTGGTTACATTATAATGTTGTATTATTTAATTTGTATTTTGATTGTAAAATTAAATTGGGTTTTTAATTTTTTTTGGAAATTCAGATCATATAAATTTTACAATTTAAAATTACAATTTTCCTAATTTTTAAAAAGTATAGATTTTTAAATTGGGAAAGTGTATTGGGTTCGTAATGATAAGGAGGTTAAATAATGTGATTTTTACAAATATTTTCCAATATATACTTAAATTAAAGATATTGTAGGTGATATGTAAATAAAACCCCATATTTTTAACTAATCAATATAAAATCTATTCAGGAAACAACCCAAACCCAAAACTACCCAGAAAATACCAGAGTAAAACTTTTTAAAACCTTTATTGATTTTCTAAATTTCTATAAAATAAATACCAAAAAAAAATGATAAGTTACATGGCTATAAATAAGTACCCATAGTGACAGGAAAAATGATTCTTTTGCCATCAGGTCAAGTGACCATCAGCAAAATATAGGTGAGTAGAGTACCTAATACAATTAGTAATATGTGATGAATTCGTTGGTGATTCTTTCTTCATAATCTTAGTAATCTTAGTATTGTTCACTACATGCCTGACAGCATCATCCTTATTCGTTCCATTATTTATCTCGTTTGTCTTTATGCCACAGACGGACTCCTTACCTTGTCCATCAAGGTTACTTTTGGTACTGGTCAGAACTGTGCTTGCAGATCCAGCCGATCGTCATAAATCTATGGCAAATAGTAATGCTGGCCATTGCTTTCAGAAATGATAGCCATGGAATAAACCCATCAATGCGTGGATGCTTCCTGATATAACAGACAGATCTAGAAAAGATTTCGCTTTGAGAAATCTTTTTTCAATTCTTGCCTTTTCTGTGTTTTTCTCAGTGCCAAAACAAGTTGCGGCCTGAATCTGTGGCACAGCTTTGCTTGGGCGGGATGGAGATGGAGGAAATGAAGGGGTCGTGTGATCATCGGTATAGTAAATCATAGATCGAGCTTCCTCTAGTATTTTGGAGCAGAAATTGCAATTGGGTTCATGCATTTGCAAGCTTTGGAGCAGAAATTGCAATTGGGTCCATGCATTTGCAAGCTTTGTCTCAGACAAATTATGGTAAAATCTAGGAGTATTGAGTGTTCTATTCATGATTCAAGAAGATCGCCTAACTTGACTTGTTTGCAGATTCATATGATCAGATCTTCAAAGCCCTGCAACATCCTGTTTTCTCTGTTAGCAATGTAGTATAGTATCTGCTCCAAGCTGGTCAGATCTCAGTTGTGATCTACCATGGAAAGTGAAAATATGGAAACTGTCTGCGGCTGCCTACGAGATGATATTATCGTCGATGGCGACGATAATATAAAGTTTGGCGCTATCCTCCCTGAGCTTTTTTTACCCAAAACCTTCCAACCCTCTCCCAAACCCATATCATTCACTCATGCAAATATTGGATCTGAAATCGCCCTCGCCATGGGCTTAAAATCCCATTTAACCCTTACGCAGATCGAAGTTCCTCATGACTGATCCGCAACCTAGCGTTCGTTTCCCATCACCCCCAATCTGAGCCTTTCTTGACCTTGTAAGACCTTTTCTTGACCTTGTAAGACCAGCCACCGAATCCCGGGAACAGCTGCATGTTAAGACTCCTCGCCCAACTCTACTATAAGTTATTGGCCATAGGACTGGCAATGAGGTCGCTCAACTCCCGATCAATCTTCTTCTAATTAGTCTATCCCTCCTGAGCTATTTACAGTTGAGTTTCAAGTTCTGTTAAGTCTTCTCTCTACTTGGAAGTTTGGGTATCAGCGTGCATGTCGATGGTAGCAATTTTTAGGTCTTCCAGATTCATCAGTTTCTGTGATTTCCTGAACAGGATTACAAGATATGCATGGAGGTCCCAATCTTTTCCCTTAGGGGTTGGCTGATTCCAGTTGAGCGTTTCACTCTTTGAAAAATTGGAGGAGTTTCATATTTAATATCGGGACAGTTTAATTGGTAATTGTTTTGTTATAAAGTATTGTGTAAATTATCATATTTAAAGATCAAATCTACGTGGGTCAAACAAAAAAGCGTAGTATTTGTTATATACTGATAAATTCTGCAGGAAATCCATACCTATGGGGGTTTGGGGGCACAGGCTATATCCTGTTTAGGCAGGATTAGTTCTGAATTGTACTCTTTTGTATCTATATGAATGTTAAAGCGATTTCCAGGAAGCACTGGACATCAACTGTTCTGTTTTGTACATCTCACTGTAATCTGTATGCAAAGGCTGTTCGTTACTGCTCTTACTGTATTGCAGTCAATTTACTCAGTATTTTTGGATGATAATTAATGCCGAAAAAAATTGAATTCAGTTAAATTTGACGGTGTAAATATATGAATGACATCCTGATGAAATGCATGGTTCACAATTTCAAACTGGTAGATTTGAGGCTGTACATATTTTTAAAACCATTTATATTTGGTATAAATGTAAGCATTCATGATCATATGCATGGCTTTACATTTCTAACTGGTATACTGAATGTAATTATAAACATCCAGTATTGACAGCAGGATCGGTTCTCTATGTAGGGAGGTGAGTGAACACACAAGCACGTGACATGTGAAAATGCAAACAAAGCAACCAAGAGAATATTGACACGTAAAATTTCAAGGAAGCTGGGATGGGTTATATATATATATTAATTAATTAATTAATTAATTAATTAATTAAAGTAAGAGATCAAAGTGCTTTTTTCATAATAAAGTTAAAATATACCAAATAGTTACTGATGATGAAGGGATGGAAAGGGATTATTTATATATATTTTTTAAAAGAAAAGTATTTTAGAGATAACAGTCAGAAAGATTAATAGTGTTATTAATTTTATTTATTTATTTATTTATTTTGTTTGTTTTTGTTAATTTTGATAGATTGTAAATATTTAAAATAGGAGAAATATGAAGAGTTAGAATACGGAAGAGATATAGCAGTTTGGAAGATAAAATCAAATATCAAGAACTTTTGTATATAAAAATATCTTCTAATGTCTAATAGTGGTATTAGAGCTAGTCTTAATTCCAAGATATGTTTCATTCTGAACAAGACTATCTCTCTATCATATTCTTTGCATGTCTTATCTCTCAAATCTATCTTTACCTAATCCAAGTCTTTGTATATGTGTGAGAAACCCTAGCAAACACTCTCTCTCTTATCTTGCATACTTAGCCTCTATACTACCTCTTTCTCCATTATTATCTCTTCTCTTTCATTTTTTGTACCCTAGTTGTGTTATGCCTAGTCTCATGGCTTTCTTTTGTTGCAAGTAAAATGTGAGTGTAGGTTTATTCTAACGCTTCCATGGTTCTTTGTTTGAACTCTAAAATTTAGTTCACAACCTTGTAAATATGTTATTCTTGTTTCCAAAGAGATTATAATGCCATATTGATGTGATTAGCACCCATTGAGACTCCTTAACCCCTACCTGCATCAAGTCTCTCGACTTCTAATTACAAATTTGATCATTACAATGAACCCACCATCATTACTACCCGTGGCTTAGAGTATTGAGAACTTCTTCATAACTTAAGTTCAAGGAGATTCTTGAGTAACTAAGATTACTACCATTTTATATCCATTCACCAGAATACATGAATACCCTTTTTATACTTGCTTAAGCAATTCAATGTTTTCTTTGAGTAAATTCCTTGTGTTTTGAAAAGCTATATTATCAGGTGGTGGTTTATTTCATGCATGCAAATATTATCCAAATAATTTGAAACCCTTCATCAATTTGTGGTTGGAAGTGACCTCAATTTAGAGCTTTGAAGATGTAATTTCTTGTGTCCAATGTAGGCATGACACTGAAAAATAAAGAAAACTACCCATAATGGGTCAAAAAGATAAAAGAACATTTCTTCTTAATAATTTATTGGAGAAATTTGTGATGGAGAGGTTGAAAAAGAGGTGTAGTGGAATCCTAATGGACCTTTCAAGTCTAAATTAGCTAAGAAGTTTTCCACTTGAAAGAACAAATACAAGAAAGCATGTGCCCTACTTTTTGTCATAGTAAGTGAAGATGTAAGTTGACTTATTGTTGACATTAATGATACCTATGAAGCCTTAAAGAAGTTAAAGGACTTGTATGACACAAACTCTAAACTAGGACTTGTACAATCATTGGTAAACCTCTTCAACCTAGAGTTAAAGGATGATGATCCCATGAATTTAGCCTATGAGATCAAAGCCATCATGCATGACATAGATGCCACTAGACTGAAGGTAGACCTTCCTCTCACATCCTTCATCAAGGCCCTCTACTCTACTTACCTTCACTATCTTGAATCACTACAAGCTAGTGGTAAATGAGGTCCATCACATTTAACTCTCTAGAGAATAGTTGTAGAACATGAGAAAGTTTTTGGAAGAAGTTAACTCAACCCACAAGAGAAATCTTGTGCCTTACTAAAAAATGGAAGAATTAATCAAACGACTCTCCTAAAGGGGAAGCGATTAAAAATAAAGAGAGGTTTGTTCTTCATTTGATCATTTTAGCAGAAATGGACAAGAAGAAAAGACATGCAAAATCCCTTAGGAGAAGATCAAAGACAAGAAAGATTAGGAAAATGATAGAGATAAAGCATGAAATCTAGAAATAAATAAAGCATTTGAACTTTCTCATTACATTGTTTCCCATTGCAATATTGGAGTACCTGAGTTAGAGTCGCAGTCAAAGCCACAATCCATCAACATAATTTGGTTTTTGGTATTCCTTAAACTGTCATATAGAAAAAGACTTACAACTTCTACAAGGCATCAATTTGTGGTCATATTTAAGTCACGATTTAGTAGAAAACATTTTCATTTGCTAGCCACTATGTTTGTAATCATCCGAAAACCACTAGATTTAGAGAGCACATTCAACCATTGGAAGTTGTCCTCCATCTCTCTACTTGGACTCACAAACATCACTTCAAATTAAAGGGGGGGTGTTAGACACCTAATTGTTATGGATTAAGATAAACTGTAAAATATTTAAAATAGGAGAAATATTAAGAGTTAGAATAGAAAGAGATATTAAAACTTGGAAGATGAAACTGAAGGTCATGAAAATTTGTATATGTGAATGTGTTCAATTATGGAATACAATGAGGTTTGAAGTTATTCATCTATCAAATGTCCAACAAATGTGAAAAACATTTTGAAATTGAGATTTAATATGAGTATGTGCATGACATAAAGTGCTTTTCATTTTCAATTATTTTAGTGTTATAATGAGGATAAATTCTTTCAACCCACTATGAGATCTTCAGAATTTGTAGTTACTTTAACAATGTTGATTTTCTTCTTTACTTGAGTCAAAATATACAAATAATTTTGGTCTTGTAGATTAGAGATTATCACCTCACTATAATATCTTAATTTTTTTAATCCTTCAATTTTTTATAACATTGCGATTTCTCTCCTTAAATTTGGGTGTAGTAATACTTTTAATATTACTTTTATTTTGCATAATGGTCTCTTCCTTTACTTCCCAATGGTTTAACCTAGACGTGGCATCTTTATGTCATCCCCACTTGAGTTGTAGGTGGTTTTTGTTAGAGTTTGAAGCAATATTTTTGTTTGTCTTCAATGTTATTTATAGTGTGCTTGTACATTAGGAACATTGATATGAATGTCTACAAGATTTAGAAGTTTTTCCTAAATATGTAGAAAACATCAACTTGAAAGTGACAATATTAAATATTAAATATTATTTTAAATAATAATATATTCAAATAATAATACATTTTAAAATTTATTTCAAACAACTAAAAACTAATCCAAGAGAGCTTTGTTCTTGCTATGCATTAGAATTTCTATAAAGTTTTTATTATTTATATTATAATATATTAGATTTTAAGTATTAAGGGGTTTTCACACTGCATTATATTAGATATCATTTTTTGGCATTCAATTGCGTTAAGTAAGTCATTCATGTATGACCATTTCCATGAAAGGTAGTCGTAACTGACTAATTTCTCATCATTTTTTAATAGTCCACTTAGCACTCATTGCATTAGGTAATGCTCATAGGGGTGAAGAAGTGGGATTGAAACTAGTGAAATGAATCACATAGCGCCAATCATCACTTCCGGGGCTTGCACCCGATAACCAGGACTTCTCAGGAGGTCACCCATCCCAGATTGCCTCTGGCTCAAGCACGCTTAACTGTGAAGGTTTCCCTACAATCAACCTCACTTAGCTAGCTTGCTACCCTATTTGAAAAACCTTAGAAAGTATTTTGCCTCTTGAACCATTCAAGTAGAGTTCCCTTCACTCTTTTGAATTTAAGTATTAAGGGGTTTTTGCAATGCATTATATTAGATATCATTTTTTGGGATTCAATTGCGTTAAGTAAGTCATTCATGTATGACCATTTCCATGAGAGGTAGTTGTAACTGACTAATTTCTCATGATTTTTTGAATAGTCCACTTAGCACTCATTTCATCGGGTGATGCTCATAGGGGTGAAGAAGTGGGATTGAAACTAGCGTCAACCATCACTTCCGGGGCTTGTACTCGGTAACCAGGGTTTCCTGGCAGGTCACCCATCCCAGATCACCTCTGGTTCAAGCACGCTTAACTGTGGAGTTTTCCCCACAATCAAGTCCACTTAGCTTGTTACCCCATTTGCAAAACCTTACCAAGTTAATATCTATTAATATAAAGCCTTAGACTTTTTATATAGTTTTTATTATTTATATTATAGTATAGTAGATTTTACTAAGTAAATATATATTAAATTAAAACCTTATATCTCTCGAACAAATATAACATGGGTGAAGATGGGTGAACAATTCACCTATAACATGGGTGAAGATGGGTGAATGGTTCACTTGAAAGGTTGGGCAAACCCATGTGATCACAACACGTACTTCTCAAGAAGTCTCCATCAACAACTATAACATTGAAATTATCAATTTAATTTGTGTTAATAATTATATGAACTTATTTAATAGAATAGTGAAACACTTATTTAATAGAATAGTGAAACATTAATATCCATTAATATCTAATCAGAAAATTGGAAACAAAATACATATACAACATTTAACATCTTTGTAAAATTAAATTTTATATATAAATTTAGAAAATATTTATACATTTGAACCATTATTTTAGTTTTGATTAAAAAAAAGATAAATAACTCTACTCTTTAATATGAACATATAATAAAAATCAAAGATATGGTTGGTTGACAACAACAATTCACTAATGTCAATGCTTTTCATTCCCAAGGTGTTGACTTATTAGAGTTTTATGTTCACTGTAAGTTAGAAGATAAACATTTATGCATTAAATGTTATTCATATCCACAACTATAAAGTGAGTTTTATTAAGTTCTTTTAATCTACATCATTTTTTAAATAAGATTTACATGTAGTTTAGTGCTTCTTTTACACATTTATTTCACAAGTAATTTTTTCATTACTAAATCAGAAAGACTATAGAGTCCTTGATTGATTATTTTTCTTTGAAATACCACTCAAGAAACCAAAGACCTAATAATTGTTTTTTGATCAATGTCCAAGGGAATCTTAAAGTTAACATTAGTAAACTAGAGTAGATGAAAGTTATCCCATAAGTATGAAAACCAATTATGAGTTTATAGTATGACACCCCTATGGAGTGTAGTTTTCCTATTTCTTGGAGAAACCAACTAAGAAAATAATGACACTAGATATAGTAAAAATATAATTACTTAACATCATAACAAAAATTTAGCAAAAAGAAACTTGAATATCATGTGTATTGAGAAGTGTTTAGGTTAATAGGATGTCCAACATGCTTACAAAAGGGAAACACTGATGGGCCTGAAGGAATTTCCAATTCAAGATGCTTCAATCATCCTTCCATGTGGATAAGAAGCTCCTTCAGCCATGTTTCCCCTGTCAGGGATCCAGGGAACCAATCCACCCATCAATTTTGAGTCCATGATACCATGTCTTTCCTATTGAACCTCCTCCTCAACCTCATGTATTTTCACTTGAATTTACGAGGGCATGTGATTTTTATAGTTGTGTGTTGAATCCTCTACCCTGAAGTGGGCCTTGGAACAACCAACATTCCTCCATCCTCCTTCACCAAGCCTACTCCATGCTTGTTGGTGAGTCATCACAGCTAGAGGAAGAAACAGTGGAGTAGGGTAGACGGGGGCAAAGAATGATAGCCAAAGGAAATAGAGGCCAAAGAAAAGGTCAATCCCTTCTATGAAATTTGATCTGAACCCAAAAACGTCAAAGGGTACTACTCCCCACATTCTAGGTAGATGAAGGTGAGAGGGAAGCCCAAGGGAGGCTCCATATCATTGATCCTAACATGAATAATATGTTGTCTAAGATCGTGATAGCCTAGGGAAACAACCAAAGAACAATTTCCAAAACCAAAATGGTAAACATGTTGAGAAAAAAAACTACGTAAAAATGTTTTCTTGTATACTTATATTTTGAATAAATCGAATACAAATATTTATGATAAATTAAGTACTTGTAATAATTCAATAAAAAAAATTACATTTTAATTTAATAATACTAAAAATTTAAACCAGTATTTCTTAATACCAATAATAGATTTTTATTTTAGTTCATTATATTAGAAACACTTTCGAGTTTCCATTTCCTTAATGATATAGCTCTCGAAAAACTTCCATGTTCCCAAAATTGTTCCATCCAATTAAAGATATTTAATTCATATTCCAAAATTCTAAAATAGAAGAGAAATTCCGTGTAGAAATGTGTGTATATATAATTTTAAAAATTATATTATTTTAATTTTATTAAATTAATTTATAAATAAAAATATATATATATATTAAAAATAAACTATCCATATACATTAAACATAAAAAAATATTTATATAAAGTAAGCATATTTTAGATTATGTTTTTAAATTTAAAATTTTATTGTAGTGTATATTCGGTTGATATCAATTTGGAATTTCACGTTACATAATTTTATATAAAGTAATTTTATGTATTTTTCTTGAAAAATTTTAAGGATAAATTTTATATTAAAATTTAAAAATCATGGTGAATATAGCTAGTTTTTAATATGCAAACTGTAAAATGTTTAAAAATAGTTTTCTAAAAATATTTAAATTTTTAATGATTTTAATGATTTTATATAGTCTCTATAAATTTTTAAAAATTTTAAAGTAAAAAAATAAATAAAAAATAAAAAAAATAATTATTTTTTAGCCCACTTAAATATTAATCCTTACAATTTTTCACATCCAATCAACTTATTTTTTAAGTAAATTTAAATTTCCTTGTAATCATATGCAACTCAATTTGAAATATCGTATAATTGTATATAACCCAATTTTCATTTTGATTTCAGTATTTTATTTTTAGTTTTTTCAAAACTATAACAGAACTAATATATATTTTCAAATAAATATGTGATAATATTTTTTAATGTCAAAATTTACCCGGTCTCACTTTTATTCCTTACCCTTTTCCTCATTCATAAAATATATGTAATTCATCAAATTCTTCCCAAACTAAATACAATTCTTGTCACACTCAGTCACCTAAACACGCTTCAATTTCCCAACACCATCTAAAATTGTCAAGATTCTACGACTCAATAATTGGAGTCTCGTCCAAAGTACGTTAGGGTAGTCAAGATTCTACTATTCAATTATTAAGGTTTTCTCCAAAGAATGTAGGTTAAGGAATGTAGCGTTTGACGCTTCAATTAGAGATAAGTTTTTTAATTTTCATACAAAATGTACCTAATATGAGATGGATTAAAGTACAACATGAAAGTTCAATTTGCATTCCTAACTCTCATCAATTTTCTTTTGATGTATGGCATGTAAGTCTTCTTGAAACTTAATTGTAAATATTTGACTTAAATTAAAATTATTTTAATTAATGATGATGAAGTTCATGCATGTTAAAATAATATGCATAATTTTCAAAAAAGTAAGGGCATATGTGTTTTTTTGTTTTGATTATATGTCTATGGTAATTAATAAATATAATTTTGTAGTTGAAGAAGACCTATTTATAAAAAAATTTGTGGAGTTTCACGCATATTTTTATACAATTTTCTATCTCAGTTAAATTAAAAATTTATAGTTGATTATTTGAAGGAACATTTGTCAAAAGGTATTTCTAAAAAAGAGTTTGGATTCTTGACAAATACACAGATCCTTAATACCATTGGATCAACAAAGGAAGGATTACATAGTATGAAAGTCAAGAAGCTTTCGAGGTTAGTGCTAAAATTGGATCTAGTTAAAGCTTATGGTAGAGTCAATTGGGTCTTCCTGAGACTAGTTTTACCACAAATTGGTCTACCTATTGAAATTACTAATTGGATAATGGGATGTGTCACTTCAACAAACTTTTCAATGCTGATCAAATGGCATACCAACTCAATTTTTTAAAGCTTCCAGAGGAATTCAACAAGGATGTCCACTTTCACCTTTTCTGTTATTGTTGATGGCGAAAGGCTTAAGTCTTCTTCTCAACCAGTCGACAAGGGAAGGGAGAATCAACGGTATACAAATATCCACACTACTTAATATCTTATAGTTGTTATTTGTTGATGATATTCTCTTATTTAGATATTGCTCAATTGAAGAATGGAGAAGTATTTGGAACATAATAGTGTTGTATTGTGAAGCTACAGGCATGGAAGTTAGTCCTTCCTAGTCAATTATGTTAACTAATAGAGTTCCTGAAAATTTGATTTTAAAATTTAAAACTTTTCCTCCTTTCTAGTTTTTTCCTTTAGATGAAGGAATAAAATATTTTGGTTAGTGTTTAAAGGCTAACAGTTACTGTTACAGATTGGCTTTGGATGGTAAAGAAAATGTATTGTCGGAACAATCATTGGTGCAATCGATGGCTCTCTTTGGGACAATGAAAATTTTAAGGATGCAGATTTATCCTAAATTTTAGAAACCTTCTCGAATCTCACTAATCCATAATATGGAAATCGTAAAATGTTTGTTGATATATTTGTAAAAATATTTATATTTCTAATGATTTTATATATAGTCTCTATATAATTTTGGCAAATTTGAAGGTAAAATAATTTTATACTATAAAATTTGGGCGAATCTTTTTTAGAAAAAATAGAAATTAGCAATTTTTTTAGGGAAACATCGTGGAAAATTAGACCACTTGAAAATATTAGCCCCTAAAGTTTTCCTTTTTTTGCGGGGTCGATTGATCTTGGTAAAATCGGTTTTAGAAGCAAACTTAGTTTATTGGTTGGCCTTGGCAAGTGTAGTAAGGAAAATTCTAAACAAAATTAGAAGTTTATGTTTCTGTTTTCTTTGGAAAGGAAAAAAATAGAAATGGATGCAATTAATAAGCTAGAAACAGATTTCCAACCCAAAGAAATTGGGAGGATGGGGGCTCAAAAACATTTTCATTTTTGCAAAGGTACTACCTGCAAAAAGTCTTTGGAGGAGCATGTTTGATGTTGGCCCATGGGGAACTCTAATAAGAGACAAGTATTAGAAGAATAAAAAAAATCAAAGAATGGGTTCGATCAGAGATGAAGTCATGGCAATGAGGGTTAAATATTTGGAAGGCATTGGTTTCAGTGTTTGAAAATTTAAGAAGGTCTTGTTTGGCATGTAGGATATGGAAGCAAAATAGAATTAAGCAAGGATCCATGGATAAGAGGTGATGGCTTAAAAGAATATCCTTAAATATGGTGGTGACGTTAAAGTAGAGGGGCATTTCTATACTTTTCGAAGCAATTGATCCTGGTGTCAATGAGATGTCCCTGAAACCTTGCAAATTAGCTAATGCTCTAGGCCTCTCAGGGAATCTTGCATGGGAATGGACATAAATTTTCTTGTCACTTACACAAAATGGCATTAGGCTGAACAGAGCCCCGGAAAAACTTATGTGGAAAATGAATGAAGAAGGCAGGGTGGTGATGAAATAACAACCTATGAAGTGATGGTGACATAATCAGTAGAGTCAAACCCTTTTCAGTATTATAAAGTTGATTGGAAGTAGTGTTGTCCTTTAAAGATATACCTCTTTCTATGGTTGGCACTAGATAACAATATCCTAACACAAGATAATCTTTATAGGAAGGATGGGAAGGGCCTATAAGTGCCCACTCTATTGTGATAATTAAGAATCAGTGATACACCTATCTATGGATTGTGTTTTTTCACGGGCAGTGTGGAGAATAATCTTGTTTGAGGAGGGTTGCATGGGGATGTGGTCAAGTAGGTCGTTAGGGGAATGCCTCACAGAGTGGACAAAAAATCCATCCTTGGATCATCTTACTAGCCTTCCAAGTTTTTTCTTTGGGCATATTTCATTACGTTGAAATAAAACCATATTTGATAGTTAAGTCCCAAATATATGACAGGTGGTGCACAAAATGAAAACAACAATGAAGGAATTTAATTCAGAAGGTATAATGAAGAAGAAAAAATTCCAATTGGGCCCAAGATAAATACTTCGAATGCTTGAGCCTTCTTTGATGGAGCCAAAAGTCATATAAGGGTTGTATGTAGAGTGGGAGTTGTGTTTCACCTGACCAACCATCACAATTTCCTTCTTAGCTTGGGGTTGCGGCTTGGAAATAATAATAAAGAAAAAATAATTGGGCTTTGGCTCATTATTAACCTTGCAATTTTTAAGAAGGTGAATTGTTCACAAATATTTGGTGATTCTCAACTAGTTATTGATTGGTTTTGGGGATCAATACATTACACATATTGGCCCTAAATCCTTGGCAACAAAGAATTTTCCAGTTAAAGGAATTTTTTGAGGAGTTCGATGTATCACATTTCCAAAAGGAACATGTTGACGATGTTGGACCCGCCTACATGTAACGGGATATCCCCGGTAAGAAGTCCCAATTAGACCTCAGACCATTTGGTGTAGGAGTCCTAGCAGTGGGTCATACGATAATGCCTTGACCGCGATTTTGCACAGAGACAAGAAAGATAACTCTGTTGGTAGTAAGGGTGTGACAACTGTAGTGAGCCAACGAAGGTGCATGAGAGGTTCTAACATGCAAGGGTTGAGATGACTGCACCCCTTGGAAACCTATGATAGCACCCAGTTAAGAAGGGAACAGACGAGAAAATATGCATCACAACATGGAAGGCAAGTTAGCTAGCAATCCAAAGTGATGGTTGAACCAAAAACATGTTGGGGAAAATTAATTGCTTAACAAAAACATAAAACAACCAATCACCTAGACATTAATTATCAACCCGAGGAGCGTCTTTTTATTTCAAGGCAATCGGAAAAATATATGCATGACAATACCAACAACTAATAGTGGTGCTATATGATTGTGTTCTATACTATCAAGCTCATTCAACAAGAAATAAAATGTAAGACTTGAATAATCAAACTAAAATTAAAAAGAAAAAAGTAAATCACAGGAAAAACAATTATGCTAATCACACAACTTGAATCATTACTAAATTAAACCACACATTGTTGAATTGGAAATTTAATCTATTGCACCCAACATAATTCAAATTCTAAACTACAACAGTAAATTAAATGAAATCTAGAAATTGGATGAAATAACAAATCTGGAAATGCAACAACTTAACAAATTACTTGATTCAAATGGAAATTTACTTCAAAGAACAACGATTGAAATTCAAAAAAACAAGAATACAACTAAACTACTGTAGATGTTCAAGGCAGCACCTCATCCAAGGTAGTGGGCGCAACTACCCAAGACTTAGTTCTGCCTTGAGAAATAACTCAGATCAGATTACAAATAACGGATGTAAAACTCAATGGATAACTTCCTTCATTAAAACATATGAGAGAAATAATTACAACATAATGAATCTCTTAGCTTTGCCTCCAATTCAACAAATGTTCGTCATCCATCTCTCATCTCTTATCTCTTCTCCTACATCATATCTAAGAATTTTCCATCTCCTATCTCCTAATTATCCATCCATTATCCCACAATTATTCTCTAATTCTCCTCCTTCCTCTTTGATCTCTATTTTCATTTAAATACACAGAGAGCAAAGAGAAGTTACAACAAAGTTGATTACAAATTGATTTCCATTACAATTTTTGATTATACAAAACAAATTGATCAACAAGATCATATCTGAAAGATCTTTCCATCAATATTCAGCTGGAATAAGTAGAATTTAGTATTGCAATTGGAAGAATTTGGAAAACAGTTGCAACAACAAATCTGAGAAAATCATCTTCGAAGAACCTCTTGCTTCTCTTAATATAGATCGAATTTTGGAAAAAAATTCATTACAAAACTAATTCGGTCTGTTATGGACAAAACCCATGTTTCTGATTTTCTAGATTCTCCTTCATTTGTCCGAAATGTCCAATGCAAAACTGTTACTTGTTATTACAACGAATTTTTGAATTGGAATATTTAATTATGAGCTGGAGATCAAATTTGCAATCTCGAAAAGCTCTTGGAGGCTAAAATCATGAGTGATGTTACAAAAAATCCATTAATAAACTGTCATTGGTAAAATCATCATCAATTGATTAAAAATAAAGGAGAAAAATAGTATTTATCCATAAGAGCATAAATAATTATAAAATGGAATTATATGATAAATTATAATAAATGACGTGATAAAGAATGGTAGAAATGGATGAAATAAATGTTAAAAAGTGATAATAATAATAATAATGAAAAATTAGTGGCCCAACGTACCCCCAAATTGATGCGGCATGTCCTCATGCAACCCAAAGCCTTTGTATTAACTAAGCTGTAAGAAAAATGTTCATCCCAACTCATGAAATTGATGGAGCAAATGACTTCTTCCTCAAATAATGAATATTCAATTTTAGCAATGTTGATGAAGGCGTAACAATTTTCACATTGACTTTCAACCATCCATATATAAAGTTGCAGCAAAATATGATATAAGTAACAACAAACTTCATTAACCATTTTCGCAAAAAACTACAAACCAAATTTTGCTAAAAGTTTGCAAGAAGACTTTTACTATATTAATGCTTCTATAATCCAAAATCAGATCGTTTTGAACGGATCATGAGATATAAGAAAAATGGTTGTAGATGACAGTGCATGATTTCTGATATTTTACAAATTAATTTAACTTGAAATTTTATGGGTTTGTGTATTTTAATTATACCTCTTTGCTGACCAAAAATCACAAGAATTCAGTTCATAGTTTTAAATATATATGCAATTCAATTTTTGCACTGTATAAATTATATGCCTTAAATGAGAAACAAACTAGAAAACATCCATCATGTGTAGCAATTCCTTCCTCAAACTAGAGAATTAGCACGCCCTCATGCAATACTAGAAAACAAATTGAGGTGGTTGCTATAATATGTTGAAATCTATGCTTGGTGTAAAACAACATGGAATAAAGGAGGTGTTGAGAATGAATAATGAGATCTATGGATGATAAAGAATATTAACGACATGGTCATGATAAATAAATGAATGAAAGTAATACTCCCCCAAACTGAAATCTTCGATGTCTCTGAGAAATGGGAAGTGGTAAAGATGTGGAATGAATTATGATAAATAATGCTCAATGGATTTTCATGAAATTTTCCTAAACTTTTAATAAATTAGAAACTTATGCTATTTTACCTCATGTTTTACCTCCAAAAAAATGTGGAATGACATGTATGAACTAGCATTTGTTGAAGTTGATGTAGGTTGAGCTGATGCTGAAAGTGATGCAAAAGGTGGAAGCCATGTAAGCATATCATATCTAAACAATGGGTCATATTCATGAGTTTCATGAGCTGCTTCTGCTAGTTACAATAGTGTGGGTTCATTGCGAATAGAGTTTCCCATCATACTTGTTATTCTCCTGTAAAAAATTCACTATTTTGCATGCGATTTTCTTGAATCCATAGTTTTAGTTTTGAATAGCAACAGATAAACCGCATGCAAAGATTTCAATGAGAAAAAACTTTGGTATAATATTTTGTCAAATCAACAAGTTATGGCGGAGTTCGGCAATTATTATGCATGCTAGCCCATTATGCATATCTTCCCCCTATAATTATAAAAGGGCATCCATGACCAGAAAGCATAGGAAAAAAGGAAAGGACGTCGAGGATTCATAAATGCAGCCAAATAATCAATCAAAGCGGTGTAAAATACGACAAAAGTAATCAGAGTAGTATAGGTCAAAAGATTTGAAATTCCCATAAAAAGAATAAAAAAAAGATTAGATCATTATATAAGTAGATAGTTACCTTAGGTAGAAAACTGGCAAACACATGACCAATGATAAATATTAATGACTGTTGGTAAAGTGATTGGACAACAATGATATAATGTATATAAGATATAGGTTACCATGCATGTTGGCTATTAGAAATGTTTTTCAAATGGAAAATTTTCCTTTAGAAACAAATCCATAGATGGTAATAGGATAAAGAGTATTTGTCACTATAACATAATACTTCAATACCACAAGTAGAGCCACTGCTGCTAATAGGCGTTCATAGCCCTGACAAGGTTGCTTTCTAACCCCAAAAATGAGCTAGAGTCCTCCATTTTAGTATTTAGATGGTTTTCTATTTTTCTATTGCTATAAAGAGACCACTACGCTGACATGGTATCCAGATAATCATAGTGCCATTCACTAGGATATAACAAAGTGATCAGGCTGGTTTGTGATGAGACCCCCTATCCTTCTGATGATTTTAACTATCAAGAAGGTCATTACCTTGGTGTGGTGGCCATAATGGAATGTCACTTGTTACACCCTTATGATCATGGTAGGCTGGCTCGTGATGAGACCCCCTATCCTCTTTAAGACAACGCTTGTTACATTTTCATCTTTTTATATTTTAATGCTTTTATTGTAAAGAGAGGGAGCCTCATTTACTCCTTAAGAGTCAAGGATGTTATAAGAGTAAAACAAATGCCAATAAAAGTTATGATTTTCCTCCCATATCATCATATCAAAGGGATTTATCCATTTGAAAGTGTAAAAAATAAACTAGCATGGTATTAGAATAATAAATCATTTTATGATGTGTTCAAAGAGAAGATATTCAACCAGTCATTATATAGGTGCACCATGTTAGCTTCAAAATAAAGATGACCATCAAAAGGTTTTATAAGTCATAATGGTATTAGTATTACTGTTTTTCTTTATCTTAGGTACAAATCCAACCAAATGGTTTTTCTATTCAAAACATAAAAGAGAAAGAAAAATGGCAAAATGAATGACCGATGATGGAATAATAAAAAGAAATCACAGTTATTCATTCTACTGATTTAAACAACAAATACACAAAAAGCAAAATTGGGGTCGTTCAATTGATTGAACAACAATCGTTCAACCGATTGAACAACATACACTCAAAAAGTGACGCTGAATTGATTAAACAATAATCATTCAATCGATTGAATAGCAAAATCAAAAAGAAAAACATGCAAAAGTGTTGTTCAATAGATTGAACAGCGACCGTTCAAATGATTGAAAAACAAACACGCAAAAAGTGTTGTTCAATTGATTGAACAGAAATCATATAATCGATTGAACAACAAAACACACAAAGTGTTATTCAATCGATTGAACAAAAATCGTTCAACCGTTTGAACAACAAAAATAAAATAAAAAACGCAAAAGTGTTGTTCAATCGATTGAAAAACAATCATTCAATCGTTTGAACAACAAAAAATCAAAAAACTCAAGTGTTGTTCAATCAATTGAACATCAAAAATAAAAATGCAAAAGTTTTGTTCAATCGATTGAACAACAATCGTTCAATCATTTGAATATCAAAATCGAAAAGAAAAACACGCAAAAGTGTTGTCCAATCGATTGCACAACAATTGTTCAATCGTTTGAAAAGCAAAAGAAAAACACGCAAAAGTGATGTTCAATCGATTGAACATCAATCGTTCAATCGTTTGAACAACAAAAGTCAAAAACACAAATGTGTTGTTCAATTGATTAAACAACAACTGTTTAATCGTTTGAACAGCAAAAGAAAAACACGCAAAAGTGTTGTTCAATCGATTGAACATCAATCATTCAATCGTTTGAACAACAAAAAATAAAAACATAAAAGTGTTGTTCAATCAATTGAACATCAATCGTTCAATCGTTTGAACAGCAAAATCGAAAAGAAAAACATGCAAAAGTGTTGTTCAATCGATTGATCAGGAACCATTCAATCGTTTGAACAGAAAAATAAAAACACACAAAAGTGTTGTTTAATTGATTGAGCAACGATCGTTCAATCGTTTGAACAAAAAAAATAAAAATGTAAAAGTGTTTTTCAATCAATTGAACAACAATCATTCAAATGATTGAATATAAAACACGCAGAAAGTGTTGTTCAATTGATTGAACAACAATCATTCAATCGATTGAACAACAATCGTTCAATCGATTGAACAACAAAATGCACAAAGATAAGTGTTGTTCAATTGATTGAACAACAATCATTCAATCAATTGAACAACAACACACACACAAAAATAAGTGTTGTTTGATCGCCAATGGAGTGGAAACTACAACTTTGAAGGAAGCAACACTTGAAACAAAAAAACATAAGAGAAATCAGAAAAGAAACAACATTTTATTTATAAACAATAAATAAATAAATAAATAAAGTTACAACAACTATGATGTTATTCCTAACAGAATATCAATCTGTCAATAAAAAAATAATGATCTCCTAGAAAAATGATTTGGCAGCAGTGACATGAATCTTCAAATGGAAATCAATTCTCTATTTCTTCTATTATGAATCCGTCAAGTAATGAATTAGATGAAATTCTCTTGTTTCATTAACATTTATTTGAAGAATCACTTGTTCATAAATTGACTTCTTTATTCTACTAGGACCTACAAAAAAACGAGCGTCTACCTACAATAAAACATTAAATCATGGAGAAAGAGAGGTGATCGGGCTCCCCTAATCCAAGAAGTGCACAAAAAAATAACAAGTAGTAACTCTGTAAAACAAATCTATGGAAAAAAATAACAAAGTAAAATTAATTTATTACTTGTGGGAGAGTAGTGGTCAATCATGCTAACATGCAGTGTTTTAATCATAACTTCTTTGTTTTTCGTTCGATTTGAGTGATTCCAAAGCAAAATGAAAGTGAATTCAGAGGGATATATCTAATAGAAACATGTTTTAAAAAATCCATGATATGATATGTCAATTTTACTTAGAACGACCTGCATAACAGAGTCATTTTCAATTTCCCACCTTAGACCAATAGTGGATATTTTAAGCATAAATTTTTCATTTGATGATGTATTAAGCTTATTCAAATTGGAAATGAAATTATATTCACTTATTTATGTCCAATATAATCAAGTTTTTAAGGCAAGAATAATTTATGGGTCAAATACTCTAATGAACAATTGGAAAAACTGAGTTTCAAGAGTGTTGATTTACGATAGATAGCCAGTATTTGGGTCATAAATATCTCATTCTATATCAAAATTGAGTGATTCAAATTGTATTGTAAACTATATTAATAAGGGAATATACCATATAAGTAGGTTTCAAAAATATAGTCATTTAGGCCTCCAAAAACGGATTGTCCCAACTTTGTTCCTGAGCTGCCTACTAGACACCCTATCAATGTTTTGGTTATAACTTTTTCATTTCAAATCCAAATGGAGTGATTAAAATTGGGTTGGAAAGTAGAAATCAAGGGATACTTAAGATATAAACATGTTTTAAAAATATTCCCTTTTGGTCCCTCAAAAAATGACTTTCCCCACTGTGTTTTCAGAATTTTCATCAAGCCCGCAAGCCAAAAAATATGATATTCAAGCAATTTTTCCAAATTGGTGAAAAAATGAATATGGGTGTTTGAAGAATTGTTATTTTCAATATAATACATCTACACACACAAATAAATAAAAACATTTATCACCAATGTTGATTTCCACAACGTGTTGCGACAAAAACAACTATTTTTACATTAAAAAATGTATTTATTTATGTCCTTATTTATTTTATTTTCTACACTAATGTACTCTGCTTTGAAAAATGAATATTCTTATGTATAAGAGTACTTCCAGTGGAGCCATTTTCGAAATAAGACCTCAAGTATGTACATACCCAAATTTGAAAAATGAATGTTAATAAATAGTAGGGTATGAGAAGCCAACTTCCCTTGAACAAATGGTGTCCAAAATTGTTGAAGTATGAAGTGATGCTGCAAATAAATGATGGAGTGAAACCAATCTTCAATATATCCTTTACTTTCTTGATTTCCCATAGTCGTCATATCATGAAGTTCTTGAGTTTTTAAAATGATTTGTTGATGCACACTAGAAGAAACTTCAGTTTCTTCCATAACTTCTACAATTTTTGGATTTGAAACATTCTCAATCTCAATATAAGTTTTCTGCAATGGTGCATGTGAGATAGAATGGGTGGGAAGGGTAGGTAAATTTTGCAATTCAACACCGTACACATGTTGTACTGGTTTATTATGGTGAGGGTGTGGAACGAGTTGAACAAGAAATTGTGCAGGGCATGAAGAATTTTGATGATGTAGTTGAGTGGGTTGTGTGGATGGTTTTGATAGACAAGCAAGATGTTTTTTAAAATCTGGAAAAGAATATGGATGATTTGTTTGTTCTACAAGATGTGGGAGAGTATGTTGAGATTGACATGGCTGCCCTAATACACGAGTACTCCATAATGGATTATGCAAGTAAGAAAATGAAGAGGAAGTGTTTCGAACCATACATGTAGGCCACGATTTCCATGGTTTTGAACTTCTTGTAGCTTCCCCATCTCTTTGATATGCTACTTCCATCCTAGATAAGGAAGAGTGACTATCTATAGGATGCTCCTTTTGGTAACAAGGGAAAAACACTTCTTCACTTTCTTGATTTTTTCTAAACTTGCAAAACATCCAATTAGGAATTTAGAGAGCTAATAAAATCAATTTTAAAATTTTAAAATGAATCATTGATTTCAACTCCTATATCTCCTGTTCTTGTAGTAGATTAGGAAAAGAAAGAAGAAACTTCTCTAGAATTCTTACTAGCCTTGGAGATTCATCTTGAATACCTTATGCATAATTCACAAACATCATCATATGATAACTGAAAACATCACCTTTTCCTATTAGATTTAAGAGTTCTAAAAATTCATCTTTGATTCCATTGAGTAGGAGTGTTTTTATGATCTCTTTTTCTAAATACTTTTGCTTTGATTTTTTAAGGTTGTATTGAAATCTCTCTACATAAACCTCCAAGCTTTCATCTTCCCTTGTATCATACCAAAAATATCTTCACTAGCCTTGCAATAGTCTTGGTACTTCTTCAAGAATACATTCTTCATGTCCTCCCATGTTTGGATGCAGTTCCCACCAAGGCTCATGAACCATCGGAGAGTTGCTCCTTTTAGAGTAAGAGGAAACACTTTCAACCTTTGATCATTATTACAATAATCATATCCTTTACAAAGTACTTCAAACTCAAATAAGAATGTATCTGGATCTTCATTTGCCAAACCATGAAAATTTGGTAGAGTAGACGAGGGAATTATTTGCATTTGTGTCACTCCTAGATCTTTGATAAGGAATTCAAAAGTAGAAATGTGAGCCATTTCTTTACCTTAATAGAAGATGTTCTTCATGTGCTACTTTGGGGATCCTCCTTCAAATGTTCCTGTCAATTGGTTAGTGGAATGGGTGGTGCTTACATCACCACTTGAGTGGAATCATGAGATTTTTTTCAAAATTCTACCTCTAAAATTCCTACTTCTATCAGTGCATGTTATATGACCTAAGCCTGACTACTGAGGGTAGACCCATCATTGGTTCCCCAGGATGCACATGTAGGTTCTTACCTTCCATCTTCAATATCTAGCTCTCATGAAGTCAGGTATGTATCTACAACCAAATATTAGTGTGGTAGTGAAATTTGACAGTCTCCTCGGCAACGACGCCAAAATGTTGGGGAAAATTAATTGCTTAAAAAAAAACATAAAACAACTAATGACCTAGACATTAATTATCAACCCGAGGAGCGTCTTTTCTTTCAAGGCAATCGGCAAAATATACGCATAACAATACCAACAACTAACAGTGGCTCTATATGATATTGTTCTATACTATCAAGCTCATTCAATAAGAAATAAAATGTAAGACTTGAATAATAAAACTAAAATTAAAAAGAAGAAAGTAAATGATAGGAAAAACAATTACGCTAATCACACAACTTGAATCATTGCTAAATTAAACTACACATTGATGAATTGGAAATTTAATCTATTGTACCCAATGTAATTCAAATGCTAATCTACAATAGTTAACTAAATGGAATTTAGAAATTGGATGAAATAACAAATTTGGTAATGCAACAACTTAACAAATTACTTGATTAAAATGGAAATTTACTTTAAAGAACAGTGATTGAAATTTAAAGAAACAAGAACACAAATAAACTACTGTAGATGTTCAAGGTAGCACCTCATCCAAGGTAGTGGACCCAACTTCCCAAGACTTAGTTCTGCCTTGAGAAATAACTCAGATTAGATTACAAATAACAGATGTAGAACTCAATGGATAGATTCCTTCATTAAAACATATGAGAGAATAATTACAACATAATGAATCTCTTAGCTTTGCCTCCAATTCAACAATTGTTCATCCTCCATCTCTCATCTCTTATCTCTTCTCTTACATCCTATATACAAATTTTCCATCTCCTATCTCCTAATTATCCATCCATTATCCCCCAATTATTCTCTGATTCTCCTCCTTCCTCTTTGATCTCTATTTTCATTTAAATACACAGAGAAAAAAGGGAAGTTATAACAAAGTTGATTACAAACTGATTTCCATTATAAATTTGGATTGTACAAAACAAATTGATGAGTAAAATCATATCTGAAGGATCTTTCCATCAACATTCAGCAAGAACAAGTCAAATTTGGTATTGTAATTGGAAGAATTTGGAAAATGGTCGCAACAACAAATCTGAGAAAATCGTCTTTGAAGAACCTTCAATTTCTCTTAATACAAACCAAATTTTGGAAAAATTCTCAACACAAAATAAATTCGGTCCGTTCTAGACAAAACCCATGTTTCGAATTTTCTAGATTCTCCTTCATTTGTCTGAAACGTCCAATGCAAAATTGTCACTTCTTATTCCAGCGAATTTCTGAATTGGAATATTTAATTATGAGTTTGAGATCAAATTTGCAATCTGGAAAAGAACTTGGAGGCTAAAATCGTGAGTGATGTTACAAAAAATCCATTAATAAACCGTCATTGGTAAAAGCATGCATAATAATCATCAATTTATTAAAAATAAAAGATAAAAATAGTATTTATCCATAAGAGCATAAATAATTATAAAATGGAATTATATGATAAATTATGATAAATGACGTGATAAAGAATGGTAGAAATTGATGAAATAGGTGTTAAAAAGTGATAATAATAATGACAAATTAGTGGCCCAACACAACACGTTTCAGAAAGACTCATACATACATACATACATAGCTATACATGCATGCATAAGTAAAAGGATACATATATCATTTAGAGTAAACCAGATAGCATAGAATATAATACAAAATATGCATGCAATGCGTTGGCTCTTTTTATATTAGGAAGTGTAAGTTCCAATCATATAACACATCCATGTCCAACCACTAGTTCTGACAACGAAACATTACAACCATAACTGCTTGCTCTTACAAAGAGATGTACTAGCTCTGCGTAATGGAGAAGCCAAGGCTCGTTACAATACTACCCAAGCTCTCTCCAAGATAGTCTTATTGGAAGCTTGGCTGACCAAAAGCCTTTACAATGAGTTATGAATTTCTATTTATAACAAAGGGTGGGGTGACCCTTGAGATTCCCCTTTGTGACTGTTCGTCTACCCTCATGACTCTTCATCTACTCTATGACTGTTACATCCAACTATTGACACTTGAACTTCCACTTGACAAGATGTTACATTACAATTTACATGTGCCCATGTGAGATGAAATGGCCTGAGAAATCCATGCAAGGTATCACTGACACTCGGTCCATTGTGGTGAGAACAACTCTTTGACATGTTTGTGATGGTGAAGGTGGTGAGTTGATGCCAAGCTTGGTCGTCTATGATGGTGTGCGTGCGCTCCATGGTGACATCTTACTGAAGCGAACTCTTGCCTCTGTTGCATTCAGTGCATTAGTATAGCTCCTCCATCCAACTTGTCTACTAGCATGCGAATGGTCTTCCTGGGTGTGGATGAACCGGCAACACACTCATGCATAGTGTCTGTGATGATCTTCTAGTGTGTGTTGGTGGTCATGTGCATCAATTGTCAACTACATGTTCAGCTCCAGTTGGATTTTCTTCTTGCCTTTGCCTCAGTGAGTGTGTTGAATGGGTGGGATCGCATGTGTGCAAACAATGACATGCATGCTGTTGAATTCCCTTGGACGCAATCAACAACGATTCTCACCATGTTTATTCCATGCCAGCTGTTGGGATGGATCTTTAACTTGTAAGGGCTCAGTTTCATCCGTGAGTGCATGTTGCGCCCGCTGTTGTACCTGTTCCTTCTGCAACTCATTCTCTCGTCTATGCAGCTCCTATTCTTTCTTGAGTTGCTGCTTTGACACATGCAACTCCTTCTCTGTTCTATTTTCTGTCTTCGTACGATCTTCATTTTAGGCTGTCACGTCATAGCCTGAGTCTCCAAAGTTGCTTTCATCACAAGTGGATCTAATTGAGCTTGGAACTTTGCTGTGTTGTCAACAACGTTCCTCTTGCATTTGTTGCATCCGATATGTTGCCTTCAACTGTAGTTCATGGTGCTGCCAGCTGTGATGCTGCTGCCATCTTATCTTGATGTCCTTGTCTATGAACAACTTGATGTCTTCATAGGTATGCAAGCTCATAGACACTTGTTTGGCTGCAAGCTCATAGTAAGTGAAGATGTAAGTTGACTTATTGTTGACATTAATGATACCTATGAAGCCTTAAAGAAGTTAAAGGACTTGCATGACACACACTCTACACTAGGACTTGTACAATCATTGGTAAACCTTTTCAACCTAGAGTTAAAGGATGATGATCCCATGACTTTAGCCTATGAGATCAAAGCCATCATGCATGACATAGATGCCACTAGACTGAAGGTAGACCTTCCTCTCACATCCTTCATCAAGGCCCTCTACTCTACTTACTTTCACTGTCTTGAATCACTACAAGCTAGTGGTATAATGAGGTCCATCACATTTAATTCTCTAGAGAATAGTTGTAGAACATGAGAAAGTTTTTGGAAGAAGTTAACTCAACCCACTAGAGAAATCTTGTGCCTTACTAAAAAATGGAAGAATCAATCAAACGACTCTTCTAAAGGGGAAGGGATTAAAAATAAATACAGGTTTGTTCTTCATTTGATCATTGTGGCAGAAATGGACAAGAAGAAAAGACATGCAAAATCCCTTGGGAGAAGATCAAAGACAAGAAAGATTAGGAAAATGATAGAGATAAAGCATGAAATCTAGAAAGAAATAAAGCATTTGAATTTTCTCATTACACTGTTTCCCATTGCAATATTGGAGTACCTGAGTTAGAGTTGTAGTCAAAGCCACAATCCATCAGCATAATGTGGTTTGTGGTATTCCTTAAACTGTCATCTAGAAAAAGACTTACAACTTCTACAAGACATCAATTTGTGGTCATATTTAAGTTACGATTTAGTAGAAAACATTTTTTTTTTGCTAGCCACTACGTTTGTAATCATCCCGAAACCACTAGATTTAGAGAGCACATTCAACCATTGGAAGTTGTTCTCCATCTCTCTACTTGGACTCACAAACATCACTTCAAATTAGGGGGGGGATGTTAGACACCTAATTGTTATGGATTATGATAAACTGTAAATATTTAAAATAGGATAAATATTAAGAGTTAGAATAGAAAGATATATTAAAACTTGGAAGATGAAACTGAAGGTCATGAAAATTTGTATATGTGAATGTATTCAATTAATGGAATACAATGAGGTTTGAAGTTGTCCATCTATCAAATGTCCAACAAATGTGAAAAGCATTTTGAAATTGAGATTTAATATGAGTATGTGCATGACATAAAGTTCTTTTCATTTTCAATTATTTTAGTGTTACAATGAGGACAAATTCTTTCAACCCACTATCAGAGCTTCAGAATTTGTAGTTACTTTAACAATGTTGATTTTCTTCTTTACTTGAGTCAAAATATACAAATACTTTTGGTCTTATGGATTAGAGATTATCACCTCACTATAATATCTTAATTTTTTTTATCCTTCAATTTTTTATAACACTGTGATTTCTCTCCTTAAATTTGGATGTAGTAATACTTTTAATATTATTTTTATTTTGCATAATGGTCTCTTCCTTTATTTCCCAACGGTTCAACCTAGACGTGGCATCTTTATGTCATCCCCACTTGAGTTGTAGGTGGTTTTGGTTAGAGTTTGAAGCAATATTTTTGTTTGTCTTCAATGTTATTTATAGTGTGCTTGTACATTAGGAACATTGATATGAATGTCTACAAGGTTTAGAAATTTTTCCTCAATATGTAGAAAACATCAACTTGAAAGTGACAATATTAAATATTAAATATTATTTTAAATAATAATATATTCAAATAATAATACATTTTAAAATTTATTTCAAACAACTAAAAACTAATCCAAGAGAGCTTTGTTCTTGCTATGCATTAGAATTTCTATAAAGTTTTTATTATTTATATTATAATATATTAGATTTTAAGTATTAAGGGGTTTTCGCACTGCATTATATTAGATATCGTTTTTTGGGATTCAATTGTGTTAAGTAATTCACTCATGTATGACCATTTCCATGAAAGGTAGTTGTAACTGACTAATTTCTCATCATTTTTTAATAGTCCACTTAGCACTCATTGCATCGGGTGATGCTCACAGGGGTGAAGAAGTGGGATTGAAACTAGTGAAATGAATCACATAGCGCCAATCATCACTTCCGGGGCTTGCACCCGGTAACCAGGACTTCTCAGGAGGTCACCCATCCCAAATTGCCTCTGGCTCAAGCGCGCTTAACTGTGGAGGTTTCCCCGCAATCAACCTCACTTAGCTAGCTTGCTACCCTATTTGAAAAACCTTAGCAAGTATTGTGCCTCATGAACCATTCAAGTAGAGTTCCCTTCACTCTTTTGAATTTAAGTATTAAGGGGTTTTTGCAATGCATTATATTAGATATCATTTTTTTGGATTCGATTGCGTTAAGTAAGTCATTCATGTATGACCATTTCCATGAGAGGTAGTTGTAATTGACTAATTTCTCATGATTTTTGAATAGTTCACTTAGCACTCATTGCATCGGGTGATGCTCACAAGGGTGAAAAAGTGGGATTGAAACTAGCGTCAATCATCACTTCTGGGGCTTGTACCCGGTAACTAGGGCTTCCTGGCAGGTCACCCATCCCAGATCACCTCTGGCTCAAGCGCGCTTAACTGTGGAGTTTTCCCCACAATCAAGCCCACTTAGCTTGCTACCCTATTAATATAAAGCCTTAGAATTTTTATATAGTTTTTATTATTTATATTATAGTATATTAGATTTTACTAAGTAAATATATATTAAATTAAAACCTTATATCTCTCGAAAAAATATAACATGGCTGAAGATGGGTGAATGGTTCACTTGAAAGGTTGGGCAAACTCATGATCACAACACACACTTCTCAAGAAGTCTTCATCAACAACTATAACATTGAAATTATCAATTTAATTTGTGGTAATAATTATATGAACTTATTTAATAGAATAGTGAAACACTTATTTAATAGAATAGTGAAACATTAATATCCATTAATATCTAATCAGAAAATTGGAAACAAAATACATATACAACATTTAACATCTTTGTAAAATTAAACTTTATATATAAATTTAGAAAATATTTATACATTTGAACCATTATTTTAGTTTTGATTAAAAAAAAAGATAAATAACTCTACTCTTTAATATGAATATACAATAAAAATCAAAGATATGGTTGTTTGACAACAACAATCCACTAATGTCAATGCTTGTCATTCCGAAGGTGTTGACTTATTAGAGTTTTATGTTTACTGTAAGTTAGAAGATAAACATATATGCATTAAATGCTATTCATATCCACAACTATAAAGTGAGTTTTATTAAGTTCTTTTAATCTACATCATTTTTGAAATAAGATTTACATGTAGTTTAATGTTTCTTTTACACATTTATTTCAGAAGTAATTTTTTCATTACTAAATCAGAAAGACTATAGAGTCCTTGATTGATTATTTTTCTTTGGCCTACCACTCAAGAAACCAAAGACCGAATAATTGTTTGTTGATCAATGTCCAAGGGAATATTAAAGTTAACATTAGTAAAATAGAGTAGATGAAAGTTATCCCATAAGTATGAAAACCAATTATGAGTTTATAGTATGACAACACTATGGAGTGTAGTTTTCCTATTTCTTGGAAAAACCAACTAAGAAAATAATGACAGTAGATATAGTAAAAATATAATTACTTAACATCATAACAAAAATTTAGCAAAAAGAAACTTGAATATCATGTGTATTGAGAAGTGTTTAGGTCAATAGGATGTCCAACATGCTTACAAAAGGGCAACACTGATGGGCCTGAAGGAATTTCCAATTCAAGATGCTTCAATCGTCCTTTCATGTGGATGAGAAGCTCCTTTAGCCATCTTTCCCCTGTCAGGGATCCAGGGAGCCAATCCACCCATCAATTTTGAGCCCATGATACCTTCTCTTTCCTATTGAACCTCGTCCTCAACCTCATGGATTTTTGCTTGAATTTTCGAGGGCATGTGATTTTTATATTTGTGTTTTGAATCCTCTGCCCTGAAGTGGGCCTTGGAACAACCAACATTCCTCCATCCTCCTTCACCAAGCCTACTCCATGCTTGTTGGTGAGTCATCACGGCTAGAGGAAGAAACAGTGGAGTAGGGTAGATGGGGGCAAAGAATGATAGCCAAAGGAAATAAAGGCCAAAGAAAAGGTCAATCCTCTCTATGAAATGTGATCTGAACCCAAAAACATCAAAGGGTACTACTCCCCACATTCTAGGTAGATGAAGGTGAGAGGGAAGCCCAAGGGAGGCTCCCTATCATTGATCCTAACATGAATAATTTGTTGTCTAAGATCGTGATAGCCTAGGGAAACAACCAAAGAACAATTTCCAAAACCAAAATGGTAAACATGTTGAGAAAAAAAGCTACGGAAACCCGCACCCAATGTAAAAATGTTTTCTTTTATACTTATATTTTGAATAAATAGAATACAAATATTTATGATAAATTAAATACTGGTAATAATTCAATAAAAAAATTACATTTTAATTTAATAATACTTAAAATTTAAACCAATGTTTATTAATATCAATAAAAGATTTTAATTTTAGTTCATTATATTAGCAACACCTTCGAGTTTCCATTTCCTTAATGATAAAGCTCTCGAAAAACTTCCATGTTCCCAAAATTGTTCCATCCATATAAACTATCCATATACATAAAAAAATATTTATATAAAGTAAGCATATTTTAGATTATATTTTTAAATTTAAAATTTTATTGTAGTGTACATTAGGTTAATATCAATTTGGAATTTCACGTTACATAATTTTATATAAAGTAATTTTATGTATTTTTCTGGAAAATTTTTAAGGATAGAATTTTATAATAAAGTTTAAAAATCATGGTGAATATGGCTAGTTTTTAATATGCAAACTTTAAAATGTTTAGAAATAGTTTTCTAAACATATTCAAATTTTTAATGATTCTATACACTCTCTACAAATTTTTAGAGAATTTTAAAGTAAAAAAAAATAAAGCTATAAAATTTGGGCAAAAAAAATTTAAATAAATAAATAATTATTTTTTTAACCCACTTAAATATTAACCCTTAAAATTTTTCCTTAAATATGTTCAATCACATCTAATCCACTTATGTTTAAGTAAATTTAAATTTCCTTGTAATCATATGCAACTCAATTTGAAATATCGTATAATCGTATATAACCCAATTTTCATTTTGATTTTAGTATTTTACTTTTAATTTTTGAATTTTCATTTTGATTTTAGTATTTTATTTTTAGTTTTTTCAAAACTATAACAGAACTAATATATATTTTCAAATAAATATGTGATAATATTTTTTAATGTCAAAATTTACCGGTCTCACTTTTATTCCTTACCCTTTTCCTCATTCATAAAATATATGTAATTCATCAAATTCTTCTCAAACTAAATACAATTCTTGTCACACTCAGTCACCTAAACACGCTTCAATTTCCCAACACCATCTAAAATTGTCAAGATTCTACGACTCAATAATTGGAGTCTCGTTCAAAGTACGTTAGGGTAGTCAAGATTCTACTATTCAATTATTAAGGTTTTCTCCAAAGAATGTAGGTTAAGGAATGTAGCGTTTGACGCTTCAATTAGAGATGAGTTTTTTTAATTTCATACAAAATGTACCTAATATGAGATGGATTAAAGTACAAAATGAAAGTTCAATTTGCATTCCTAACTCTCATCAATTTTCTTTTGATGTATGGCATGTAAGTCGTCTTGAAACTTAATTGTAAATATTTGACTTAAATTAAAATTATTTTAATTAATGATGATGAAGTTCATGCATGTTAAAATAATATGCATAATTTTCAAAAAAGTAAGTGCATATGTGTTTTTTGTTTTGATTATATGTCTATGGTAATTAATAAATATAATTTTGTAGTTGAAGAAGACCTATTTATAAAAAAATTTGTGGAGTTTCACCGCATATTTTTATACAATTTTTTATCTCAGTTAAATTAAAAATTTATAGCTGATTATTTGAAGGAACATTTGTCAAAAGGTATTTCTAAAAAAGAGTTTGGATTCTTGACAAATACACAGATCCTTAATACCATTGGATCAACAAAGGAAGGATTACATAGTATGAAAGTCAAGAAGCTTTCGAGGTTAGTGCTAAAATTGGATCTAGTTAAAGCTTATGGTAGTGTCAATTGGGTCTTCCTGAGACTAGTTTTACCACAAATTGGTCTACCTATTGAAATTACTAATTGGATAATGGGATGTGTCACTTCAACAAACTTTTCAATGCTGATCAAATGGCATACCAACTCAATTTTTTAAAGCTTCTAGAGGAATCAACAAGGATGTCCACTTTCACCTTTTCTGTTATTGTTGGTGGCGAAAGGCTTAAGTCTTCTTCTCAACCAGTCGGCAAGGGAAGGGAGACTCAACGGTATACAAATATCCACACTACTTAATATCTTACAGTTGTTATTTGTTGATGATATTCTCTTATTTAGATATTGCTCAATTGAAGAATGGAGAAGTATTTGGAACATAATAGTGTTGTATTGTGAAGCTACAGGCATGGAAGTTAGTCCTTCCTAGTCAATTATGTTAACTAATAGACTTCCTGAAAATTTGATTTTAAAATTTAAAACCTTTCCTCCTTTCTAGGTTTTTCCTTTAGATGAAGGAATAAAATATTTTGGTTAGCATTTAAAGGCTAACAGTTACCGAGTTACAGATTGGCTTTGGATGGTAAAGAAAATGTATTGTCGGATCAATGATTGGTGTAATCGATGGCTTTCTTTGGGACAATGAAAATTTTAAGGATGGAGATTTATCCTAAATTTTAGAAACCTTTGGGAATCTCACTAATCCATAATATGGAAATCGTAAAATGTTTGTTGATATATTTGTAAAAATATTTAGATTTCTAATGGTTTTATATATAGTCTTTGTATAATTTTGGCAAATTTTAAGGTAAAATAATTTTATACTATAAAATTTGGGCGAATCTTTTTTAGAAAAAATGGAAATTAGTAATTTTTTTTAGGGAAACATCGTGGAAAATCAGACCACTTGCAAATATTAGCCCCTAAAGTTTTCCTTTCTTTGCGGGGTCGATTGATCTTGGTAAAATTAGTTTTAGAAGCAAACTTAGTTTATTGGTTGGCCTTGGCAAGTGTAGTAAGGAAAATTCTAGACAAAATTAGAAGTTTATGTTTCTGTTTTCTTTGGAAAGGAAAAGATAAAAATGGATGCAATTAATAAGCTGGAAACAGATTGCCAACCCAAAGAAATTGGGAGGATGGGGGCTCAAAAACATTTTCATTTTTGCAAAGGTACTAGCTACCAAAAGTCTTTGGAGGAGTATGTTTGATGTTGGCCCGTGGGGAACTCTAATAAGAGACAAGTATTAGAAGAATAAAAAAAATCAAAGAATGGGTTCGATCAGAGACGAAGTCATGGCAATGAGGGTTAAATATTTGGAAGGCATTGGTTTTAGTGTTTTAAAATTTAAGAAATCTTGTTTGGCAGGTAGGATATGGAAGAAAAATAGAATTAAGCAAGGATCCATGGATAAGAGGTGATGGCTAAATAGAATATCCTTAAATATGGCAGTGATGTTAAAGTACAGGGGCATTTCTATACTTTTCGAAGCGATTGATCCTGGTGTCAATGAGATGTCCCTGAAACCTTGCAAATTAGCTAATGCTCTGGGCCTCTTAGGGAATCTTGCATGGGAATGGACATAAATTTTCTTATCACTTACACAAAATGGCATTAGGCTGAATATAGCCTCGGAAAAACTTATGTGGAAAATGAACGAAGAAGGCAGGGTGGTGATGAAATAACAACCTATGAAGTGATGGTGACATAATAAGTAGAGTCAAACCCTTTTCAGTATTATAAAGTTGATTGGAAGTAGTGTTGTCCTTTAAAGATATACCTCTTTCTATGGTTGGCACTAGATAACAATATCCTAACACAAGATAATCTTTATAGGAAGGATGGGAAGGTTCTATAAGTGCCCACTCTATTGTGATAATTAAGAATCAGTGACACACCTATCTATGGATTGTGTTTTTTCACGGGCAGAGTGGAGAACAATCTTGTTTGAGGAGGGTTGCATGGGGATGTGGTCAAGTAGGTTGTTAGGGGAATGCCTCATAGAGTGGACAAAAACTCCATCCTTGGATCATCTTACTAGCCTTCCAAGTTTTTTCTTTGGGCATATTTCGTTATGTTGAAATAAAACCATATTTGATAGTTAAGTCCCAAATATATGACAGGTGGTGCACAAAATGAAAACAACAATGAAGGAACTTAATTCAAAAGGTATAATGAATAAGAAAAAATTCCAATTGGGCCCAGGATAAATACTTTGAACGCTTGAGCCTTCTTTGATGGAGCCAAAAGTCATATAAGGGTTGTATGTAGAGTGGGAGTTGTGTTTCACCTAAACAAACATCACAATTTCCTTCTTAGCTTGGGGTTGCGGCTTGGAACTAATAATAAAGAAAAAATAAGTGGGCTTTGGCTCATTCTTAACCTTGCAATGTTTAAGAAGGTGAAGTGTTCACAAATATTTGGTGATTCTCAACTAGTTATTGATTGGTTTTGGGGATCAGTACATTACACATCTTGGCCCTAAATCCTTGGCAACAAAGAATTTGCTAGTTAAAGGAATTTTTTGAGGATTTTGATGTATCACATATCCAAAAGGAACATGTTGACGATGCTGGACCCGCCAACATGTAACGGGATATCCTCGGTAAGAAGTCCCAATTAGACCTCAGACCATTTGGTGTAGGAGTCCTAGCAGTGGGTCGTACTATAATGCCTTGATCGCGATTTTGCACAGAGACAAGTAAGATAACTCTGTTGGTAGTAAGGGTGCGACAACTACAGTGAGCCAAGGAAGGTGCATGAGAGGTTCTAACAGACGAGGGTTGAGATGAGTGCACCCCTTGGAAACCTGTCGTAGCACCCAATTAAGAAGGGAACACACGAGAAAATATGCATCACAACATGGGAGGCAAGCTAACTAGCAATCCAAAGTGATGGTTGAACCAACAACATTTTGGGGAAAATTAACTGCTTAACAAAAACATAAAACAACCAATCACCTAGACATTAATTATCAACCCGAGGAGCGTCTTTTTATTTCAAGGCAATCGAAAAAATATATGCATAACAATACCAAAAACTAATAGGGGTTCTATATGATTGTGTTCTATACTATCAAGCTCATTCAAAAAGAAATAAAATGTAAGACTTGAATAATCAAACTAAAATTAAAAAGAAGAAAGTAAATGGAAGGAAAAACAACTATGCTAATCACACAACTTGAATCATTACTAAATTAAACCACACATTATTGAATTGGAAATTTAATCTATTGCACCCAACATAATTCAAATGCTAATCTACAACAGTAAATTAAATGAAATATAGAAATTGGATGAAATAACAAATCTGGAAATGCAATCATGACCATCATGAATCTCAAACGCTATGTACTTTACAGAACATTATATGATCTTAATATAATCCATATAGATTTTTTTCTCTGAAAAAAAACAAATCTGGAAATGCAACAACTTAACAAATTACTTGATTAAAATGGAAATTTACTTCAAAGAACAACGATTGAAATTCAAAAAAACAAGAATACAACTAAACTACTGTAGATGTTCAAGGCAACACCTCGTCCAAGGTAGTGGGCCCAACTACCCAAGACTCAGTTCTGCCTTGAGAAATAACTCAGATCAGATTACAAATAATGGATGTAAAACTCAATGGATAACTTCCTTCATTAAAACATATGAGAGAAATAATTACAACATAATGAATCTCTTAGCTTTGCCTCCAATTCAACAATTATTCATCATCCATCTCTCATCTCTTATCTCTTCTCCTACATCCTATCTAAGAATTGTCCATCTCCTATCTCCTAATTATCCTTCCATTATCCCCTAATTATTCTCTAATTCTCCTCCTTCCTCTTTGATCTCTATTTTCATTTAAATACACAAAGAGCAAAGGGAAGTTACAACAAAGTTGATTACAAACTGATTTCCATTACAAATTTGGATTGTACAAAACAAATTGATCAGCAAGATCATATCTGAAAGATCTTTCCATCAAAATTCAATAGGAATAGGTCGAATTTAGTATTGCAATTGGAAGAATTTGGAAAACAGTCACAACAACAAATCTAAGAAAATCGTCTTTGAAGAACCTCTTGCTTCTCTTAATATAGACCAAATTTTGGAAAAATTCTCATCAAAAAACTAATTCGGTCTGTTATGGACAAAACCCATGTTTCCGATTTTCTAGATTCTCCTTCATTTGTCTGAAATGTCCAATGCAAAACTGTTACTTGTTATTCCAACGAATTTTTGAATTGGAATATTTAATTATGAGCTGGAGATCAAAATTGCAATCTGGAAAAGCTCTTGGAGGCTAAAATCATGAGTGATGTTACAAAAAATCCATTAATAAACCATCATTGGTAAAATCATCATCAATTTATTAAAAATAAAGGAGAAAAATAGTATTTATCCATAAAAGCATAAATAATTATAAAATGGAATTATATGATAAATTATGATAAATGACGTGATAAAGAATGGTAGAAATTGATGAAATAGATGTTAAAAAGTGATAATAATAATAATGACAAATTAGTGGCCCAACATACCCCCAAATTGAATATGTGGCATGTCCTCATGCAACCCAAAGCCTTTGTATTAACCAAGCTATAAGAAAAATGTTCATCCCAACTCATGAAATTGATGGAACAAATGACTTCTTCCTCAAATAATGAATATTCAATTTTAGCAATGTTGATGAAGGCGTAACAATTTTCACATTGAATTTCAATCATATATATATAAAGTTGCAACAAAATATGATATAAGTAACAACAAACTTCATTAACCATTTTCTCAAAAAAATACAAACCAGATTTTGCTGAAAGTTTGCAAGAACATTTCTACTATATTAATGCTTCTATAATCCAAAATCAAATCGTTTTGATGCACGGATCATGAGATTTAAGAAAAATGGCTATAGATGATGGTGCATGATTTCTGATATTTTACAAACTAATTTAACTTGAAATTTTATGGGTTTGTGTATTTTAATTATACCTCTTTGTTGTCCAAAAATCGCAAGAATTCAGTTCATATTTTTAAGTATATATGCAATTCAATTTCTGCACTGTATAAATTGTATGCCTTAAATGAGAGACAAAGTAGAAAACATCCATCATGTGTAGCAATTCCTTCTTCAAACTAGAGAATTAGCACGCCCTCATGTAATACTAGAAAACAAATTGAGGTAGTTGCTATAATATGTTGAAGTCTATGCTTGGTGTAAAACAACATGGAATAAGGGAGGTGTTGAGAATGAATAATGAGATCTATGGATGATAAAGAATATTAATGGCATGGTCATGATAAATAAATGAATGAAAGTAATACTCCCCCAAACTGAAATCTTCGATGTCTCTGGAAAATGGGAAGTGGTAAAGATGTGGAATGAATTATGATAAATAATGCTCAATGGATTTTCATGAAATTTTCCTAAACTTTTAATAAATTAGAAACTTATGCTATTTTACCTCATGTTTTACCTCTAAAAAAATGTGGAATGACATGTATGAATTGGCATTTGTTGAAGTTGATGTAGGTTGAGCTGATGCTGAAAGTGATGCAAAAGGTGGAAGCCATGCAAGCACATCCTATCTAAATAATGGGTCATATTCACGAGTTGCTCGAGCTGCTTCTACTAGTTGCAATAGTGTGGGCTCACTGCGAATAGAGTTTCCCCTCATACTTGTTATTCTCTTGTAAAAAATTCACTATTCTCCATGCAATTTTCTTGAATCCACAGTTTTAGTTTTGAATAGAAACAGATAAACCGCATGCAAAGATTTCAATAAAAAAAAACTTTGGTATAATATTTTGTCAAATCAACAAGTTATGGCGGAGTTCAGTAATTATTACGCATGCTAGCCCATTATGCATATCTTCCCCCTACAATTAGAAAAGGGCGTCCATGACCCGAAAGCATAGGAAAAAAGGAAAGGACATTGAGGATTCATAAATGCAGCTGGACAATCAATCAAAGTGGTGTAAAATACGACAAAAGTAATCAGAGAAATATAGGTCAAAAGATTTGAAATGCCCATAAAAAGAATAAAAAAAAGATTAGATCATTACGTAAATAGATAGTTACCTTAGGTGGAAAACTGGCAAACGCATGACCAATGATAAATATTAATGACTGTCGGTAAAGTGATTGGACAACAATGATATAATGTATATAAGATGTAGGATACCATGCATGTTGGCTATTAGAAATTTTGTTCAAATGGAAAATTTTTCCTTTAGAAACGAATCCATAGATGGTAATATGATAAAGAGTATTTGGCACTTTAACATAATACTTCAATACCACAAGTACAGCCACTGCTGCCAATAGGCATTCATAGCCCTGACAAGGTTTCTTTTTAACCCCAAAAATGAGCTAGAGTCCTCCATTTTAGTATTTATATGGTTTTATGTTTTTCTATTGCTATAAAGAGACCACTATGCTGACATGGTAACCGGATAATCATAGTGCCATTCACTAGGATATAACAAAGTGATCAGGCTGGCTCGTGATGAGACCCCCTATCCTTCTGATGATTTTAACTATCAAGAAGGTCATTACCTTGGTGTGGTGGCCATAATGGAATGTCACTTGTTACACCCTTATGATCATGGTAGGATAGCTCGTGATGAGACCCCCTATCCTCCTTAAGACAATGCTTGTTACATTTTCATATTTTTATATTTTAATGCTTTTATTGTAAAGAGAGGGAGGCTCATTTACTTCTTAAGAGTCAAGGATGGCATAAGAAGTAAAACAAATGCCAATGAAAGTTATGATTTTCCTCCCATATCATCATATCAAAGGGATTTATCCATTTGAAAGTGTAAAAGATAAACTAGCATGGTATTAGAATAATAAATCATTTTATGATGTGTCTAAAGAGAAGATATTCAACCAGTCATTATATAGGTGTACCATGTTAGCTTCAAAATAAAGATGACCATCAAAAGGTTTTATAAGTCATAATGGTATTAGTATTACTATTTTTCTTTATCTTAGGTACAAATCCAACCAGATGGTTTTTTTATTCAAAACACAAAAGAGAAAGAAACATGGCAAAATGAATGACCGGTGATGGAACAATAAAAAGAAATCACAGTTATTCATTCTACTGATTTAAACAACAAATACACAAAAAGCAAAATCGGGGTTGTTCAATTGATCGAACAACAATCGTTCAATCGATTGAACAACATACACTCAAAAAGTGACGTTGAATTCATTAAACAATAATTGTTCAATCGATTGAATAGCAAAATCGAAAGAAAAACATGCAAAAGTGTTGTTCAATCGATTGAACAACAATCGTATAATCGATTGAACAACAAAACAAACAAAGTGTTATTCAATCGATTGAACAACAATCATTCAATCGTTTGAACAACAAAAATAAAAAAAAACACAAAAGTGTTGTTCAATCGATTGAACAACAATCGTTCAATCGTTTGAACAACAAAAAATCAAAAAATGCAAGTGTTGTTCAATCGATTGAACAACAATCATTCAATCATTTGAACATCAAAAATAAAAATGCAAAAGTGTTGTTCAATCGATTGAACAACAATCGTTCAATCGTTTGAATATCAAAATCAAAAAGAAAAACATGCAAACGTGTTGTCCAATCAATTGAACAAAAATCGTTCAATCGTTTGAACAACAAAAGAAAAACACACAAAAGTGATGTTCAATCGATTGAACATCAATCGTTCAATCGTTTGAACAGCAAAAGTCAAAAACACAAAAGTATTGTTCAATTGATTGAACAACAACTGTTTAATCATTTGAACAGCAAAAGAAAAACACACAAAAGTGTTGTTCAATCGATTGAACATCAATCGTTCAATCATTTGAACAACAAAAATAAAAACATAAAAGTGTTGTTCAATCAATTGAACATCAATTATTCAATCGTTTGAACAACAAAATCGAAAAGAAAAACACACAAAAGTGTTGTTCAATCGATTGATCAGGAATCGTTTAATCGTTTGAACAGAAAAATAAAAACACACAAAAGTGTTGTTCAATCGAGTGAGCAGCAATCGTTCAATCATTTGAACAACAAAAATAAAAATGTAAAAGTGTTGTTCAATCAATTGAACAACAATCATTGAAATGATTGAATAGAAAACATGCAAAAAGTGTTGTTCAATTGATTGAACAACAATCGTTCAATCGATTGAACGAAAAAATGCACAAAGATAAGTGTTGTCCAATTGATTGAACAACAATCATTCAATCGATTGAACAACAACACACACACACACAAAAATAAGTGTTGTTTGATCGCCAATGGAGCGGAAACTACAACTTTGAAGGAAGCAACACTTGAAACACAAAAACATAAGAGAAATCAGAACAGAAACAACATTTTATTTAAAAACAATAAATAAATAAATAAATTAAGTTACAACAACTATGATGTTATTTCCTAAGGGAATATCAATCTGTCAATAAAAAAAATAATGATCACTTGGAAAAATGATTTGGCAGCAGTGACATGAATCTTCAAATGGAAATCAATTCTCAATTTCTTCTGTTATGAATCTATTAAGTAATGAATTAGATGAAATTCTCTTGTTTCATTAACATTTATTTCAAGAATCACTTGTTCATAAATTGACTTCTTTATTCTACTAGGACTCGCAAAAAAACAAGCATCTAACTGCAATAAAACATTAAATCATAGAGAAAGAGAGGTGATCAGGCTCCCCTAATCCAAGAAGTATGCAAAAAAATAACAAGTAGTTACTCTGTAAAACAAATCTATGGAAAAAAATAACAAAGTAAAATTAATTTATTACTTGCGGGAGAGTAGTGGTCAATCATGCTAACATGCAGTGTTTTAATCATAACTTCTTTGTTTTTCATTCGATTTGAATGATTCCAAAGCCAAATGAAAGTGAATTCAGAGGGATATCTCTAATAGAAACTTGTTTTAAAAATTCCATGATATGATATTTCAATTTTACTTAGAACGATCTGCATAACAGAGTCATTTTCAATTTCCCACCTTAGACCAATAGTGGATATTTTAAGCATAACTTTTTCATTTGATGATGGATTAAGTTGATTCAAATTGGAAATGAAATTATATTCATTTATTTATCTCCAATAGAAAAAAAAAAATTAAGGCAAGAATAATTGATGGGTCAAATACTCTAATGAACAACTGGAAAAACTAAGTTTCAAGAGTGTTGATTTATGATAGACAACGAGTATTTGGGTCATAACTATCTCATTCAATGTCACAATTGAGTGATTCAAATTGTCTTGTAAACTATATCCATAGGGGAATATACCATAGAAGCAGGTTTCAAAAACATAGTCATTTAGGCCTCCGAAAATTGACTATCCCAACTTTGTTCCTGAGCTGCCTACTAGATACCCTATCAATGTTTTGGTTATAACTTTTTCATTTCAAATCCAAATGGACTGATTAAAATTGGGTTGGAAAGAAGACATCAAGGGATACTTAGGATATAAACTGGGTTTAAAAATATTACCTTTGGTCCCTCAAAAAATGACTTTCCCGACTGTGTTTTCAGAATTTTTATCAAGGCCACAAACCAAAAAATATGATATTCAAGCAATTTTTCCAAATTGGTGAAAAAATGAATATGGGTGTTTGAAAAATTGTTATTTTCAATATAATACATCTACACACACAAATAAATTAGAACATGTATCACCAATGTTGATTTCCACAACGTGTTGCAACAAAAACAACTATTTTTACATTAAAAAAATGTATTTATTTATGTCCTTATTTATTTTATTTTCTACACTAACGTACTCTGCTTTGAAAAATGAATATGCTTATGTATAAGAGTACTTCCAGTGGAGCCATTTTCGAAATAAGACCTCAAGTATGTACATACCCAAATTTGAAAAATGAATGTTAATAAATAGTAGGGTATGAGAAGCCAACTTCCCTTGAAAAAATGGTGTCAAAAATTGTTGAAGTATGGAGTGATGTTACAAATAAATGATGGAGTGAAACCAATCTTCAATATATCCTTTACTTTCTTGATTTCCCATAGTCGTCATATCATGAAGTTCTTGAGTTTTTAAAATGGCTTGTTGATGCAGACTAGAAGAAACTTCATTTTCTTCCATAACTTCTACAATTTTTGGATTTGAAACATTCTCAATCTCAATATAAGTTTTCTGCAATGGTGCATGTGATATAGAATGGGTGGGAAGGGTAGGTAAATTTTGCAATTCAACACTGTAAGCATGTTGTACTAGTTTATTATGGTGAGGGTGTGGAACGAGTTGAGCAAGAAATTGTGCAGGGCATGAAGAATTTTGATGATGTAGTTGAGTGGGTCATGTGGATGGTTTTGATAGACAAGCAAGATGTTTTTTAAAATCTAGAAAAGAATATGGATGATTTGTTTGTTCTATAAGATGTGGGAGAGTATGTTGAGATTGACATGGCTGCCCTAATATGCGAGTATTCTGTTGGGTCCCTATAATACTAGTGATTACCCCATTACTATTGTAGTTGTACCCCTTATTAATATTGTTGTGCCCCTATTATCCCCATATTGTTATTACTGTGCCCCATAGAATCCCTCTATTGTTATTTTTGTGGATTTATATTATTATTGTTAGGTCGGTTGGGTTATATTGTGACTCCTTATACTCCTATATATAGAAAGGAGGTTTTGTCATTTGAATCATCAAAGAATTGTTCATTTATGTAATGTAAAGGAGGTTGCCCCCTCGAAGAAGCTGAATTCTAAGGCGTTGATCTATCTTTTCTATCTTTTCTTGAGCTGGTTTCATAACATTTGGTATCAGAGCTTTGGATTCTAGGGTTTCACTGCTCCAAATAGGTCATCGTGGAATTTTCGCTAGAACCTTTTTTCTACGACGTTTCAGAAGCTAAAATAGGGTTTCAGTCGCATGCATGCCTTGTTATGGGAGAAACCTGGGGTAAATTCATTGAAAGGCTAGGTTAACTCAGGGTTTGGTAACCTAGGGTGGTATATTAGCTCTTGGGGGTTCAGTAGCACCTAAGGGAGGTCTGTAAGGTGTTGTTTCATTGGTTCCACTTCCTTAACTACACTTAGGGAGTTGAATAATATCATAGTAACTCTCCATCACATGCTTACCCTGGTGGACCTCTTAGCTTGGTTAAATGTGGGAGGATGTTGTTACACAAATGACATTTATGGTTACAATAGAGTATCATTCATTTTTGTGGGATTCGCCATCCTCTGACATTCATCACTATGGGTGATATCTGTGTTAGAATCTCTATGTAGTGTAGGCTATAAGTAATCAACCTACAATATTTTGCATGTTAGTATTTTGGCTACATAATTTCCTCCACATGGCCCATCATGGAAGACTTCTAATATGTCATGTGCCTCATCCTCTCTTACACATTTTTTTAGACTCTAATCAAGTCCAAGTTTGAATGATCATCCTGCAACCGACGTGTAGGAGGTGATTTCCTTGTAAAACTTCCCAGTGGTAAGAAAAATGGCTATATCAAAAAACCAAGGGGTGTTTTTGTGGGGAAAAATGCCTATGCAGGACGATCGTATCCACCTAAGGTGTGACAGTGCCTTAGCAACAAACAGAAACATCTATTATAATATTCTTCCTTTATGAATTAAGAACGAAGAGAGGTAGATGGACTAACCGGTGTCTTCCGTTTGTCCCTCGATCCGGTATCTCTTCCCTTTGAGAGTTCCCAGCTACTTTCCTTCTCGCTCGCCCAGCTTCAACAAGTTCCTGCAAGATCACAAGAAGAGAACACTACACAAATACATAGATTCATATTCATAACTAGTTCAGGATTAGAAATAAGCTAAACATGATAATGCAATCATACATCAAAGACACATCAGCATATAGGAGAAACCAAGATAGCTTTATTGATGAATAACAAGGTTCAGGAAGAGATACAACCCAGAGGGCTCCAATCCAGAATCTCCTTCCCAGCAAATGAAATTCCTATCTTCACCTTCCTTCAAAGCATTAAGCACCCAATGATTCCAGTCTCAAACCAACAACAATTATTTGCAATAACAAAATTCCAGCCTTTTAGATCTCATGCAGGAGAGATCCACATATAGATGTTTGGAGAGAGGATGAGTCAGCTTGAGATCTGACTAGTGTCCTCTCCCTCTGTCAGCTCTTGCTTCCACTTGGAGACTAAGAGCCTCTTACTCATCACTAGTCGAATTCCTTGAGGCAAGTGTCATTGGAGAAGATTCTGGAAGTTTCCAAGGTCTTTCCACCTCGTTGAATGAACTTGCCATTTGTCACTTCCCGCTCAGCGCACCCTGGTAGTGCTTCTACCTGCATTGCAGTGCACCTAGCCAGTGCAATCTCTGCATTTCAGTGCAGACAGCTAGTGGAGCCTCTGAATTGATCCTGAATTGACTTGTTTTTGAGCAGTTTCTGGTGGAGAACTTCTGTGAATTGTTGTGGTTTGTTAGCCTTGTTCCTCTAGGGGTAGGAACAACATGTTTAGGGACTTTGGATCCCTTAGATTATGGACATTTCATGCTTATAGCTGCAAGGCACAAAAATGTCTATAACAGGTGTAGAATGAGATGGAAAAGAGATGTTGATATGGAAAGTGATTATATATCATCCTTCATTTGCAGAAATTGTTATCCTTGATAGAATATTTACTATAATGTTTTTTGCTTCCCTAGTTTGCAACTATTGTTAGATCAAACTACTATATCAACAAGAGACATTTGATAATTATGATATTGAAATAATTTTTTATCCATTAGATATTTTATGGAAACATGATATGTATGCACAAAAACTTGGTAGCTGATGACATAGTGTCTAAATTTATGAAGGCCATGAACAACAAAAAGGAAATCCTATTCAGTGAATGTGTAATTTAGTTTTGCATTTTTTTACTAATAAAATAAATTTCATAAGGGATTTTATCTTTTTGTTGACAAAGTGCCTCCCTTACTACATTATCTAAAGCATTGGCATAAATATGGAAAGGTGAAATATAATCATAGCCTTGCAAAATAGTTGTTATCACTATGATAATTCTTTTGAAGTAAAAAGAAAGAAAAACCAAAGGTAACCACAAACAACTTTTGGAGATCAAGACCTAGCCTTCCTGATGCTCAGAGAGGGCTCTCTCTTTAAAATTTAACGTTGTTTTAGTTAAGATGTTTTTACGCTAGTTATGAATGTTCAAGGGGTTTCTTGATTTGTGTTAGAGATTAGCTGGTGGGATCTTCTTAGACCGATGGATAAAATGATTCATTTTAGACCATTGGGCTATGGAGTCAAACAATAAGGAAGCGAAAATGGATTAACTCACTAAATGGAATGTTCCAAGCGTGAGACAATAGTGTTTTTTAGATCTTTGAGATAAAGGGGTGAAAGGGTTTCGCTTGGGGTGAGAGAGGAGTTAAGGGTTCTCAGGCCCAGATAATGAATGAGGAATGAAGGGGTAATCAAGATCAAAGGGCAATTAAGGATCCTTTAACCTCGATATTCAAGAAATTCAATCTAAACCAAAGAGAAATTAAGAATTTTTTAATTTAGATATCAGCAGAAAACATTTAAATATATAACTATTAAGACAGAGTGTAATGAAACTAGCTCTGAAGTATTATTCCAGTTATAACATTCAAATTGAGAAACACATTAAATATTATGAATAACTTTGAGAAAAATAATAATAACACATGAAAATACTTGTCTAAAATTCACTCAACACATGAATCCTTGGAAATATCTGAGCTTTATTTATCAATCCAACTTGCTGGTTCATCAAATGATACAATAACCTTTTGGGTCTTCTAATAAAAAATTCTATAGAAATGTCTAATAGAATCCACCCAAAATACTTCAAATGAAGAATTGTTTATACAAATTCTAAACTGAAATATCTTGAAAAAATATCAATATTGGTTTTACAAATATCTCAAACGGTTTTATATTAATAGAACTTAAATAAAGGACACTCAAAACTAATGATCTATTTGGAGCTATATTTATGGATTGATGGTGACAAAGAAGAGAAATTCAAATTGGATAGCAACTCTTAATTGATGATGAGGCTTCCAAGTCACTAATTACCTCCTTCCTTTGTGCATTCTGCCCTAGAAATTCTGCAAAATTAGGGTCCAGTGATACCTTTGTATATCTCAATTAGAGATAGATATGTAAAAAGTGAAAGATGTTATTGTAGATAAGTATGTTATTGAGAGAAACTCTTTCATTTTCCAAAAATTCAGCTCCTGCTGTTCACAATATTCTCTACAAAAATATGTCAAAAATAGGACTTTGCACAGTCCGAAAAATAGGTTATGAAGATATGAATTTATCTCCCCTTTTGTAATACCTGTGTAAAAAGTGAGATACATTTTGTAGACTAGCATTTTAGGACCACAAACCTCCTCCAATTTCTCAAAATGCATCTTTTATTGGCCACAATAGTTTCTACAAAATTATGACTTAAACAGGAAATTTTTGGAAAATGTACCATTCCTACTCTAATTTCATCTTTTAACCTTAATTTTCTTTTAACGGTTTTTACCTTTACTTTGTATAAACTTCATTATTGCTGGTGAAAGTGTTTTCATCTGTTTTTAACCCTTACTGCCTCCATGAACTTACTTTTACTGTTTACCTTGATTTCTCTGTTTTTTCATCTATCTTCACTTTGACATGAATTTATTTTATCTATATGCTTTGTAATTGTCTTCCATGTTGTTTGTCTTCCCGCTGGCTACATTTATTCTCTTTTATTTTTCAATCTGATACACTTTTACTGATACTCTTTCATGTGGCTGATTTATCTTTTTCCTTTTACTGTGCTTTTTTTACTTTCACTCTAACCTTTTAACTTTTTTTTGTACATATTCAAATGAGAGGGTCATTTTGGTTTTTTCTCAAAATACCTAGAATTTGGGTGAAATAACTTCAAATTGGTGTTCTCGGCAACTGTAGAAGGTTGAAAGGGCTCTGGTACGTACTGAGAGCTTAATTGGGGTCTTTGCAACTTCTTCAGGATTGAAATTGAGGTCAATTGGTGATTTCAGCGTTTGAAGGCATCGTAATGGCTTGCAGAGGTTTTACAAAGAAATTGATCAAAAAAGACCGAATAGGGCTTCTCGGCCTTTTTATTGAACAACGATTATTTTTTGGCAGGCGAATTACAAATGAATAGTGGGCGGTTTTTCGGGTTGGGCAGGGAGGTGGTTTCCCAAGCCATCGCACCACTTTATCGAGGAGGCAGTATTTTGGCGAGGTCACCCGATCTACCTTAACGCTTGACACATAGCAGACGGGGGTTCGGGAAATACTACTTTATTGGGCGGGTAAAGGTCAGATATCAGGTTAAATCGAGATGGCTATGAATTGTTAGATTCGGGTGCTAACGATTGAATGACAGTCGGGTGACAGATTAGCATTGATGAAATGGGCAAAGATTTTGGGGGGCGGGGGGCTTTAATTAATGGTGGTTTGTGATTATTCTAGAGTTAAACACAGGATTAAATTATCAGACGGGGTTAATGGAGGGATTATATTAACTTTATAGAGAATTGGTGAGTTAAGAGGGTTTTGTCAGGGGGACAGGGTAAAAATATATTGTATAGTTAAACTAAAGGTAGGGGTAATATATATGGGGATTTATTTATATACGAGGAAAAAGGGAATATCGGGAGTTATATTATTAAGTTAGAAATTAATATGAACTGAAATGAGTGGAATGAAAATAATACTAAGTATAATGTAATATTTGTGTTTTTCCTTTACATACACTTATACTTAGGATAAAATCTTTTTGTGGGTATTTTGAGTGAAATGGAATTTAAGTCTAACACATTCCTGACACTCAATTCAGGAAACATATCATAACATTTACATACTTTTAACTAAGATCAAAATGGTAATGAAATACATGTGTACCGTTCACTGGAAGGCGAGACTCCGCTTGCTCTGTTGTTACTGGTATTCCCTTGTTGCCGATCATCTCTGTGAGTGAATGATGACGTACTTGATCCAAATGCGAAGACCCACCAGTTAACCTCCCATCCTACTCCTTGGGTACTCTTCTTCCCATCGGACCCTCGAGCTGCAATGGGGTTGTACAATGGAGGAAAGCACTAGATGGCAGAGGAGAGCACACCTTGGCTCAAGAGTCCCCTCTAAAATCCTCTACCTCACCAAACTCATGATAGCTTCGTAATCATAGCTCTGACATCATCTCATCCATCCAACAATAGGGTTCTCTAAAGTCCCTTTTCCCATGGCTTGCCCCTTCTTTTGTAGGAGTCCTCATAGGTGACACTTGTCATGTCATGCATAATTAATTATTTTTTTATAATTCAATAGCTTGATTATTCACCCACCCATGTGTCACTCTCTCATCAAGGGTCTCCCAAAATTATTTACTTAAATTTTTATTTAAAACTAATATTTTCCTCACCTCAACAAGATTCCTATTTCTTCTCCTAGTTGTCTCTTTATCCCCCCTTTTTATTCCTTAATTTGTGTTCATTACTTAAAGTCAATTAATGAGTCAAGATTTGATCCCCTATCTACTCCCTAATTTAACTCAGGTTATCTCTTAGATGGATATTCTTATGTTGTTTGTTGCCACATGGAGGTTCTTTACATTTCTCTAAATTTAATTTATTATTCTTATTTTAATTCACCTTCCTCTTTTCTTAAGTAGGTTTAATTAGTTTAGGATTAATATTTATCCTTACAATTATGTCCCTCTTTCCCCTTTTTACCTAATTAAACCACATAATCTTCCTAGTATTTTCTAACATGGGAAGGGTAGAGTTTTTAAGGTAATCTATTTTATTTCTTCCTATGATCCTCTTAACCCAAGTTTTATTTTTTATTTAATTACCTCGGTTTCTAACATCATTTACCCTTGATGTGAATTTATCTAGCTTTCATTCCTTGATTATATCTATTATTTAATTTATTTTTAATGATTCCAAGGGTGCCAAGTTTGGTCGTGCCCTTCAAGAACTTCCCTTGAAGTTCCAAGGGTGCCACACCTAATAGTTTATTTGTGATGCCAAGGGTGCCAAGTTGGTCGTGCCCTTCAAGAAATTCCCTTGAAGTTCCAAGGGTGTCACACCACTTTTCCTTCAAGCATTCAGTGACTACGAGGGGAAAATAGAGGTGCAACATCATATACCACTATCATCTCTTATGTTGCCTGCTATAGTGAGACTAATGGTGTCGGGGATCAAGGAATCCGCCTTGATGTGCGCCCCCCGGTAAAATCCTCATGAGCAACCCAACTTTGGGAACTTCCCTCATGGCATCATGATCTTCAAGGCGAAGGTGTTTCAACCCTTCCAGCCCAAGTCACGACGGGAGTGCTAGTGGGTGAGATTAGGGACACTGTCCCACCCCTCCCATGTAGTTCCATCCACCTGTACAACCCCATCACCCATATGTGAGTCATTCGGTCAAGAAACTAATATGTGCCTGCAACCATTAACATATCATCAGAATATATTTAAACATATATGGCAGGTTTCAAAATCGACTTAGAATTTCAAAGATAAAATAATATGATTTTCATCAAACCAGGTGTCATCAACTCGTCATATGTGAATGCCTCTGATGGTTTCCTGCCATACGCAATAATCATCAGTAATAAGGTTCCTCAGTGTTAGTCATTGTCATAATAGCATCATTAACAATTCCTAGTCATTCACATCATTGTCCTTTGTAAGCCTGAATTAAAGAAAGTAGGTAAACATAGGGGACACATCCATCAGGGCTATCATCATTAAACATCAATGGAAACATACATATTCATTAAGCTATCAACATCGTAACATCAATAGAAATATACCTATCCATCAAATTTATCTTCATCATGCTTTTAGTAGAGAGCATACATATTCTTTACTATACTCATCATCATAAATTCAATTAGAGACCAAACTTAACTATTAAATGTTGCAATCATCAGAATACCGATAGATAAGATACATAACCATTCATGCTATCATAATATCAATGGAAAGCATTCATAAACATCACAACCATGAATATCTCAATCACAAATAATAGTGTCATGTGCTCAGATCCTCAACCCGAGGTCCTCAAAGAATAATGTGTGGGCCTTATGGCTAAATAAATGTTTGTGTCATATCACTGTCGTCAACTAGAGCGGGCGCTACATAAACCCCCTCTTAATAACAGACTTCATCTTGAAGTCCCTAGAATATGTAAGGAAAACGGTGACGCATCTCCTCGGCGTCCTCCCAAGTAGCTGAACTGGACTATAATTGTCCCACTGGACCTTGACCTGGTCCACTAACTGTCGTCTAAGCTGCAAATTTCTCTGGTCCAGTATGCAAACTGGTTCGGTCATCACTGCTCCCTCGTCCGAAACCTGCAAATGACCAAAATCAATAATATGCGAAGGATCTGAAATATAATGACATAAAACAAAAACATGAAACACATCATGCATACGTGCTAAAGATGGAGGTAAGGAAAGCCTATATGCCACTGGACTTTTCCTTTCTAAGATTTCAAAAGGTCCCACAAACCGTGGAGACAATTTTTCTCCCTTTCCAAATTTTATAGAGCTTTTTTTGGGGCCTTGCTCTCAAGAACACCCTATCCCCCACTTCATAACTTCGGTCTACTCGATGAGCATCAGCATAGCTCTTTTGTCAATCTTGTGCTTTTGTCCAATCAAATTTATACTTTAGCAACCTTTCTTCTACTTACCCATTACTCACCCTAACATTTTTTTCTTCACTTATTTGGGTACATTTAGGCTAGCATACCCTTATCATTCTTTTATCTTTTGAAAAGTAAACTATCTAATTCTAACCTTATATCTTCCAAGGGCTCAGATTAAGTTGATGAGCCCCTTTTATTTTCTCTACCTATCTAATGATCTGCCAAGATTAAGCTATTTGGTTAGATTTTATTCTTTAACTATAAACATAAAATTCAAAGCATGAAATACTCAAGATTAAGTAGTTTGACTACCATGGGTTGTGGCATGTATGACAAGCTATACACAACCATTATTTAAGATAGTAAAATAGTAGTGGAATTTAGACTTGCAGACTTTCATGATCTGTTTTTGTTTTTGGGGTTCATATATTTTCATTTTTTGATCTTTTCTTATTCTTTTTGTCCTTTGATATTTCTTTTAGTACACACCCTCTTTACATTTTTATTTTTTAATATGGAAAACATTTGTAGAAAGAAAAGGTATATATAATATTATAAGAGTTACTCTCATCCAATTCAAAATTATGAATCCTATCCCTATAGGGCTCTAACAGTGGCTCCACATGGAGATGGCATCTCCTTGTGAGATGTCAAGAACACCATCAACTAATAGCCTGATCCATTGGGCCAATCCCAAATAGGTATATGCTTTGTTGTATAATCTATGTGACAGAAACTCTTGAACTGAAAATACACCCTTTTTTGCAAACTGAAATCTGATCTGAAACTAAACGAAGGTACTACAATTGTCAAACCAAACTAGTAGATCATCAAGATCTTTAAGACCTTCTTTCTGGGCTTCAACTTCTAATGAATTATTTCATGACTTGTTGAAAACTGAAAACTAAAATAAACTGAATTCCTACCTACTTACTCTAATCAACGATTCAACTGTTGGTTAGGTAAAATGAAACAACCAATGCAACCATTCAAGCATTATATAATTTGATGTATTTTGTTGCATTTGCTTGTTTGTGATCAAAACTGAGATTCTAAAACCAATTATAACCTTTTCAACAAATAAGAAGATAAAGAAATACTTGATTTCCTTTGTTGACTCTAGAAACTATACAAAAGGATCTTCCAAGATATATACACTAATGTTTAACTGATCTAAGCAACTGTACAATTGTTCTAGATGGCCTCCATGCCATGAAAGTGAAATGTCATTTTCATCTTTATCACCCTACAGATTTTCAGATAAGCTTTGTGATGATATTTCTACCCTGTGGAAGGATTGCTGCAACCTATTACATATGGGTTTTAATGGGACTTCATGGATTTCTGCATGTTTTTCATCCTTTTGTTTGGAGATATTATACCATATTTCCCTTAAAAACTGAAATGATTCAAAACATAGTGGTATAGAACTTTCTTGTGTCATCTGATCAGACATCTCAATAGAATTTTTTAACCGCACTTGTGAAACTGAAGAATCTTGATTAAGATTTTCATTGTCTTCTTTGTTGTCAATATCAATACCTAAAGACTGCTAATTTTTTATTGCTTTAAAGTTTTCTCTGATGAACTGAAATGAAGCAAAACAAAGAGGCAAAGAAGCTTCACTTATTTCCAAATTTTCTGCACTTTCTTCCTCACTTTCATAGCTGATATGAATAAGATGATCACTATTTTCAAGCTGCTGAAACTGAATTTCTTTATTTCCCAAACTAGTTTCTGATTGCTCTGTAAAGTTAGTTTGGATTTGAAGAACATAATTATCATCATACTGATCATATTTAGGAAAATCATTAAAAGAAGTAATGTCATCAAACATACACATTAGATTAGCAGATTGCCTCTCCACATATTGCTCTATAAATCTATCTTTTGATCTATGGTAGTTGGAATTAGCAGGAATTTGTTCATGGCTATCAACCTCTTCTTTTTGTGAAATAAATGTGTCATGGTGATTTTGAACAAAAAATTTATCTTTCATGGTGATCTTCTGTATCCTTTCCTCTATTTTTCTTACCAAAATGTCGAGTTTTACCTCTGCAATGTTGTTCTTCTCTGCTCATACTTTCAAATTTTCTCTTCTAATTCGCAGATTGACTTCTACATCTACTACAATGTTCTACATTTGTTCCAGCGTTGAGGGGTTTCCTTCTCTTAACTAAAATTATATCTCTGGATCAAATGATTTTGGATAATGAAAGAGAGCTGAATCAGGAGCAGGTCTTATATTTGATGGCATTGAATAATAGATTTGATTAAATCTGCCAAAAAATTGTTGTATTGTTTCATTTAGCTATCTTTTTAACTGATTATATTTTTATATGATCACAAAATGATTTACTTTGATTATCCATCTATCAAGGAAAAAATTGACAAACTATTGGAAATTTGAGATGCTTGCAATAGGTAGATTCTTGAACCAACTCTTTACTCTACTTTGCAAAGAGAGAGCAAAAGGTCTATTCTAACATCATCTTCATCAACCTCAAATAAGTCCAGATAATTCTCAAAACCTTGAATATGTTTTTGGGCAGTGATTTTACCATCTTCCCCATCAAACCTAGGGAGATACTTGTAATAATTGTTAGGGAAAACATGGAGTGTAGGAAGTAAGATGAGTGGCTTATACCTATCAGGAACTTTCCAAGGTACAAGAATATGTACAGGGATTGTAAGATCATTCTTGATTATTTGAGATTTCTTGATTGGAAAATGATCATCATAAGATTCAAAAGAATGTTTCTCAAATGTGTAAGGAGATTTTATATTTACAATTTTCAAAGGAAAATAATTAAAAACTAATCAAAGATCTTCTCTAAAATACAATATACATTGAAAAACCTTCTTGATGAGAAAAACCATGATGCCTTGGATAACAATCCAAGTTAGAAACCTGATCTTCCCATATTGTTCTTTTAGGTTCATTCCTCCAGTGGAGTCTTGATTGTGAAATTGATTTGGAGTTGCCAGGTGGATGATTTTAACCTTTGTGTGTCTGATCACTGTCCACCATCATAGATCAGATCTGAACCTGTAAAATATTTCTGAGGAAAATGTTAGTCGTCCCCAGTATCATCGCCATAAATGTTATCAATCTGATAATTCTTTTGAAGTAAAAATAAATAAAAACCAAAGGTAACCACAAACCTTTTTTGGAGATCAGGACCTAGCCTTTCTGATGCTCAGAAAGGGCTCTCTCTTTAAAATTTAATGTTGTTTTCATTAAGATTTTTTTAGGCTAGTTATGATTGTTCAAGGGATTTTTTGATTTGTGTTAGAGATTGGGTGGTGGGATCTACTTAGATATAAGGATAAAATGATGTCTTTTAGACCATTGGGCTATGGAGTCAAACAATAAGGAAGTGAAACTAGATTAACTCACTAAAGGGAATGTTCCAAGGGCAAGACAACAAAGCATTTTTTAGATCTTTGAGACAGAGGGGTGAAAGGGTTTCACTCGAGGTGAGAGAGCAGTTAAGGGTTCTCAGACCTAGATAATGAATGAGGAATGAAGGGGTAATCAAGATAAAAGGGCAATTAAGAATCCTTTAACCTGGATATTCAAGATATTCAATCTAAACCAAAGAGCAATTAAGAATTCTTTAATTTAGATATCAGTAGAAAACATTTCAATGTATAATTGTTAAGGCAGAGTGTAATGAAACAAATTCTGAAGTATTTTTCTAGTTATAACATTTAGATTGAGAAACACATTAAATATTATGAATAAATTTCAGAAAAATAACAATAACACATGAAAATACTTATCTAAAATTTGCTTAACACATGAATCCTTGGAAATATCTGATCTTTATTTATCAATCCAGCTTGCTGGCTCAGAAAATGATACAATAACCTTTTGGGTCTTCTGATAAAAAAGTCTATAGAAATGTCTAATAGAATCCACCCAAAATACTTCAAATGAAGAAGTATTTATACAAATTCTAAACTGAAATATCTTGAAAAAATATCAAGATTGGTTTTACAAATATCTCAAATTGTTTTACATTAATAGAACTTAAATAAAGGACACTCAAAACTAATGAATCTATTTGGCACTATATTTATGGATTTATGGTGACAAAGAAGAGAAATTTGAATTTGATAGCAACTCTTAATTGATGATGAGGCTTCCAAGTCACTAACTACCTCCTTCCTTTGTGCATTCTACCCCAGAAATTCTGCAAAATTAGGGTCCAGTGATACCTTGTATATCTCAATCTGAGATAGATATGTAAAAAGTGAAAGAGGTTATTGTAGATAAGTATGTAATTGAGATAAACTCTTTCACTTTCCAAAAATTCAGCTTCTTTTGTTCACAATATTCTCTGCAAAAAGATGTCAAAAACAGGACTTTGCATAGTCCGGAAAATAGGTTGTGAAGATATGAATTTATCTCTCCTTTTGTAATACATGTGTAAAAAATGAGATAGGTTTTTGTAGATTGGCCTTTTAGGAACCCAAACCTCCTCTAGTTTCTCAAAATGCATCTTTTATTGACCACACTAGTTTTTGCAAAATTATGACTTAAACAGGAAATGTCTGGAAAATGTACCATTCCTGCTCTAATTTCATATTTTAACCTTAATTTTATTTTAACTGTTCTTACCTTTACTTTAGATAAACTTCATTGTTTCTGGTGAAAGTGTTTTCATCTATGTTTAACCCTTACTGCCTCCATGTTTACTTTTATTGTTTACCTTGATTGCTCTGTTTTTTCATCTATCTTCACTTTGAAATGAATTTATGTGATCTGTATGCTTTGTAACTATCTTCCATGCTATTTATCATCCAGCTGGCTGCGTTTTTTCTCTTTTATTTTTCAATCTCATACACTTTTACTGATACTCTTTCATCTAGCTAGTTTATCTTTTTTCTTTTACTGTGCTTTTTTTACTTTCATTGTAACCTTTTAAATTTTACTGTACATCTTCAAATGAGAGGGTTGTTCTATTTTTTTCTCAATATCCATAGAATTTGGGTGAAATAACTTCAAAATGGTGTTCTCTGCAACTGAAGAAGGTTGAAAGGGCTTTGGTACAAACTGAGAGCTTGATTGGGGTCTCTGTAACTTCTTTAGGAGTGAAACTGAGGTCAATTGGTGATTTCAACGTTTGAAGGTGTCATAATGGCTTACAGTGGTTTTACAAAGAAATTGATCAAAAAATGCTGAATAGGGCTTCTCTGCCTTTTTATTGAACAATGGTTTTTTTTGGCGAGCAAATTACAAATGTATAGTGGGTGGCTTTTCGATTTGGGCGGGGAGATGGTTTCCCAAGCCATCACACCACTTTATCAAGGAGGCGATATTTTGGAGAGGTCACCCAATCTACCTTAACGCTTGACATGTAGCAGATGGGTGCCTGAGCAATACTACTTTATCGAGCAGGTAAAGGTCGGATATTGGGTGAGCCTAATATGGCTGTGAATCAATAGATTCGGGTGCTGATGATCGGACAACAGTCGGGTGACAGATTAGCATGGATGAAATGGGCAAAGGTTTTGGGGGGCCCGGGCGTTTAATTAATGATAGTTTGTGATTATTCTGGAGTGAAACGGGGGATTAAATGATCAGACAGGGTTAATGGAGGGATTATCTTAACTTTACAGACAATTGGTGAGTTAAGAGGGTTTTGTCGGGGGGATAAGGTAAAAATATAGTTTATAGTTAAACTAAGGGTAGGGGTAATATATACGGGGATTTATTTAACTTAGAAATTAATATGAACTGAAATGAGCGGAATGAAAATAATACTAAGTATAATGTAATATTTGTGTTTTTCCTTTACGTACACTTATACTTAGGATAAAATCTTTTTGTGGGTATTTTAAGTGAAATGGAATTTAACATGGGGTTTTTTACTTTTCATAGGCAAATGGAGTTTAACCTTAGGAAAATGGGTTTTATTAGTGTAATGAAGGGAAATGACTTTTAAGAATGTAATTCTAACACTTGATGTCCATAAGTCATTAAGCCGAGGGTCTGGTCCCACCAAAAGTCAGAGAAATGCTCTAAGCCACTTGAAGGATTTTTAGTACTAGAACATACTTGTGGATGGGGAAATCAATAAATATAGGTATGAAATGAATGAGGGGAATTCAATTAAATCACTTTTAAACCTCTTTTTTTTCTTTCTTAATTGCTCATGCACATTGAAACATATGATTAAGCATGATAAATGTGCTTTTTTCCAATCAACTTTATACTTTAGCAACCTTTCTTCTACTTACCCATTACTTACCCTAACATTTTTTTCTTCACTTATTTGGGTGCATTTAGGCTAGAAGATCCTTATCATTCCTTTTTCTTTTGAAAAGTAAACTATCTAATTCTAACCTTATAGCTTCCAAGGGCTCAGATTAAGCTGATGAGCCCCTTTTATTTTCTCTATCTATCTAATGATCTATCAAGATTAAGCTGTTTGGTCAGATTTTGTTCTCTAACTATAAACATAAAATTCAAAGCATGTAATAGTCAAGATTAAGCAGTTTGACTACTATGGGTTGTGGCATGTATGACAAGATGCACACAACCATTGTTTATGACAGTAAAGCAGTAAAATAGTAGTGGCATTTAGACTTGCACACTTTCATGATCTGTTTTTGTTTTTGGGGTTCATATATTTTCATTTTTTTATCTTTTCTTATTCTTTTTGTCCTTTTATATTTTTTTTTAGGACACACCCTCTTTACATTTTTTATTTTTAATATGGAAAACATTTGCAAAAGAAAAGGTATGTACAATATTACAAGAGTTACTCTCAGCCAATTCAAAATTATGAATCCTATCACTATAGGACTCTAACAGGGGTGTCCAACAAAAATCTACATCCTTAGCTGGTAAGTAAAATAAAGGAGAAGCAATTTTACTAAAGTCTTTGATGATTCTCTTATAATAATTTGCATGGCGATTAAATCTTCTAATATCCTCTTACTTCACAGGAATAGGAATTCATTTGATGTTATTTACTGTACTTGGATCTACTTCAATTCCTTTTGAAGATAGGTAATTTCCTAAAATAATCCCTTCACTCATAAGAAATTATTTTTTTAATGACTAAGGGAGAGAATAATCTCTCCACAATTTTGAAGGACTTTAATAAGGCTTGTGAGGGATTATTGAAAGGCATTTCCATAAGGTTTGAATTCATTCATATAAATTTCTATAATGTCAAGAATGAGATATGAGAATATGCCAAGTACAACTCTTTGGAATGTGGTAAGGACATTACATAGAATATAGGGAAAAAAGTTGTAGGTGAAGGTTCTTTAAGGAAAAGTGAAGGTGGTTTTTCTTGGTATTTACGATTAAGTTGTATTTGGTTATACCCAACAAACCCATGCAAAAAAAATAAGAATTACTTCTCTTCCAGGATTTCTATAACTTCATCATAAAGGGTGCAGAAAAATGGTCCTTTCTTATTGGATTTGTTTAATCCCCTATAATATACACAGATCCTCTACTTTCTATTCTTTTCAAGGACAATAACTATGGGTGATACCCATTCACTATAAAAAATATGATAGATGAGTCCAACATCTATAATTTTTTGCAATTATTCTTTGACTATATCCTTTAGTGAGAGGTTCATTCTTCTTTGTGGTCATCTAATAGGTTTATGATTTTTGTTTATCAAATATAGTGAGTATATATAAATGGGTGGATACATTTTATCTCCCTATAATCACATGTAAAGGTTGGAATATGTTTTTTTAAGATAGTGATCAATTCTTGCTCTTGATCAGTAATAAAGGTGGTGCTAATTTTTCGTTGGGAAAATTTCTATAGTTTTGGTGACATTTTTTTCATTAGCATTAAGTAATTCTACACATAAAGTATCCCTTAAATCAGTAGATTTCCCTAGATTTTTATCATTGTTTAAGAAATTTATTTGCATGTTAGCATGGTATGATTTTGCACAAAAATTGAAATTAGAGTGTCTTTATTAGTGGATAAAACCAATAAACATTAGTGGATAAAACCAATAGTCATGCATATAACCTTAATGATTATTGTGGACATATTTAGTGGGTACAATCAAATCCAAAACACTCTTGATGATCAGGATAAAACTACCTTTGCTTTCCCTTGGCATATATTTGCATATGCATCTAAAAAAAGGTCAAAATATCCCAAAGGTGGACTAATATTTTGAGGAACCCTATTGTATACATAATAATCATGCATATAACAAAATGTTTGTTAATTCAAGGTCAAATACATGTAGAATTGATAAAATATCATTAAATATCGACTTATAGGATGGACATTATGTGGCTATATCACTAATAAAAATGTTGGTAACAATATGATATGATTAGGGGTCTGTTATAGACATTTTTGTGCCTTACAGATCCAAGCATGAAATGTCCATAAACCAAGGGCTCCTAAGTCCTTAAAAGTGTTGTTCTAACCCCTAAAGGAACAAGGTCAACAGATTACAGCTTCTCCTAGAAGTTCTCCACCAGAAACTGCTCAGAATAAGTCAAAACAGGATCATTTCAGCTGCTCCACTGGCTAGGTGCGTTGCATTGCACCTAAATACACTGTGAGGGTGCGTTGCATTGCAAAAGTCCCTTCTGTGGGGTGCGATGAGCGAGAAATGACAAATGGCAGTGTCATTCCGCGAGGTGGAGAGACAATGGAAGCTTCCAGAATCTTCTCCTGTGACACTTGCCTCACTGAATTCGACCAAGGATGAGTAAGAGGCCTTCAGTCTCCAAGTGGAAGCAAGAACTGACAGAGAGAAGACACTAATCAAATCACAAGATGACTCATCCTCCTTATAGATATCTATATATGGATCCCTCATCCCAGAGATCCAGAGGCTGGAATTTTGCATATTGTAAGGAATTGCTGTTGGTTTTTGAGACAGACATCAGAGTATTGGGTGATCTATGCTTTGTTTGAGGTGAAGAGGGGCTTCTTTGCTGGGAGGTTGATGCTGGGTCAGGAACCACCGGTTGTAACTCCTCCTGGATCTTTTCTTGTTTATCAATAAAAACTATTTGAGTTTTTTCTCCATGCTTTTGTATCATTGTTGCTTGTTACATTTGTATGGTTAACTTAAATCTGATCCTAAGTTGTTTATGAATATAGATCCATGTCTTTGTATAGTGTTCTTCTTCTGTGATCTTACAGGTACTTTGTGAAGCTGGGTAAGTAAGGGAGCAGGTAGCTGGAGACTGCCAAAGAAGAGAGGGATTGGATCAAAGGATTAGCGCAAGACACAGGTTGGTTCTTTCTATTCCTCTCTATATATAGTTCATAAAGGAAATACAAAAGTAGTTTTTCTCTGTTTGTTTCTAAGGCAGCTGTCACACCTTAGTGGGATAGAGCAGTTCTAAATAGACACTTTTCCCTGTAAAAAAATGGCGACTCCGCTGGGGAGCTAATTAGTTTGTTTGTTTATCATTCTTTGTTTGTTTGTTTCATAAACTTATAAGTGGCATTCGAACTGCATTTGCCATAACAAATGCAAAGTAGACATCTGCTGCTTCAATCCATTCACTGGATCTGTTTATGATTTAAACAGCTGATTCACAAACTATCTGATTGCCCTTGTGATAGCTCTTAGATCCTCCTTAGATCTACCCCTGATTGTGTATTACTGATTGCTTTTACTCGACAAAAAAACCAAAGACTGAACTGCAAACTGTGACCTGGAACCCGGACAGATTCTTGTTTCTGGCCCAACACAGGTACTGTTAAGAGATCCTGAATTTCAGCGCACTTCCCGAAAGGGCAACCTGCGCTGCATTTCAGTTTCTCTGTGTTACAGGTGCGCTGATCAGACTAGCCCTGTGCAGCTGTGGTTCTTGTGTTTCATTCTTTCCAGTTCTGTCTCTGAATTTTGCTGCCTGTGATCAGTATATGTCTGTTTAAAACCCCTTTTCCTTGCTGTTATTCCGCCTCCTTTGTACAAAAGAACTGTAGATGTTTTTGTGTGTTTGTTGATCCGTTTACAGTTTTCCATTGCAAAAGTAGAATAGCCGTATTGTCGTCCTTTGATTTGGATCTGTCGCAAGTGTCGATTTCGATCATAGGAGAAAGTTTGATTGCTGTTGATGGTCGATTATACTGTTACTATTGCCTTTGGTCTGAATTTGTGATTTTCTAGTGTCAAGAACAAGTGTTCATTTCAAAATCGCAAGGTGTCGTAATCATCTCTGTTTTTGATTTCGAAAAAGAGCTTGTTTATATTTGTCGCTTGAAAAGAAATTCAGATTTGTACATCAACTTTCTTTTTAGCATCAATACTAAGAAAGTCAAAAACAAATACATGCATGTGCATTTGCATATAGACAATCTGTTTGGCTTGATTTAGGAAAGTGCATTTACAGTGTGCTCTTTGCTCTTTGTGAAAATATTGTGTCTTTCTTTTCCTCTAGTAGCTAGGATTTTCATTGCACAAAAGAGATAAAAGTTTGTTTATCATCTTTAGATTGCATTTTAGGAATTAAATCTACATCTCGTGGTGAACCCAAAAAGGAAAACTTCATAAGCATGATCAACTTAAAATAAATTCAATGAATCTAACAACGCTTTGGAACTTAACACACAACATTTAGAGGTCTAGGCTAGAGACATATTCCGGCGTCGTAAAACCTGATAATTGTTGTTCTCACTGATGGTTGGGTGATTCCTCCACTTTGAGACAATAAGTGCCAGTACGGACTTGTGCTCCCACGTACCGTCGAGTATATTTTGGGAGACCCCTATAGGCTTAAATCCTTTATCCATAGGAAGCCGTGTCTACCGCCTTATCGATCGCAATGCACTGAACACAACATTCGGGAAGATTGACTGCCATACCGTAAAAGGTATTCTGCAGTTTTGCGATTGGTTTGGTACTGCCTCTACCTAGATCTCCAGAGTAGTCCCTTTTGTTCGTTTTCAGACTCCTTAACAGAAAAGTTCCATCTAAGCACTTGTCACTTCAGGCTCATTAAAAATCGAAGGAGACTAGAGTCATCTTTTGTTTTTTCTCGACTCTTAAAAACTGAAAAAACAAGTTGTGTCAAAGCGTTTAAAATTTATTTTAAACGGAATATTCTACCCTTTCCTACGTTTATCTTGGGTTGAGAAAATGGATTCTACCAACCAAGGAATTCCCCTTGGAGGAAATCCTAGTCCCTTCTCCTCTTGGGGAGATGTTGGTGCACCCCATATGGCCACATTGTCACTTCCAGGACTGATAATTGGTTTGCCTGTATGGCTCTTCTCGACCTCTGTCATTTAGAACACCACTATTCCTGAACAATCGAATTAGCAATTAGACGAATCCAGAGTTACCCACCAACCTTCTACTTCCTCTAATTCTTCCTCTCCTCCTTCCTCTTCGCTTGATGGGGCTGGTAAAGCCAAAAGTCAAGTTCCTAAGGAGAAGAAGGAAAAGAAGAAGAAAGAGAAGAAGAAGAAGGAGCCAAAGGTGAACGGGGGCAAACGAGTGTCGTCTAACGAAAATCCACACACTGCACCGACCAGGCCTAAATCGCCATGTGTCATTTGCAAAGGAGACCACTTTCACAGAGATTGTCCTTGCATCCCTTGGATCTTAAGGGACTGGTCTCCTCGTTTGCACAACCCGGTGTCGTCAACCTCTGATGATCATGTTGAAAGCACACCGTCGACTAGTGAAAGTGAAGCCCCAGGACAAAAAGGAAAATATAGATTTCCTTGTAAACTGTGTGAAGGCGATCATGCCGTTCACTGTTGTCCCTTCTTAGACGAAGCTAAAAGAGTTTTGGATGATCGTCCGGTTTCACCGTTACGACTTCCTCCTGGATATAAAAAACTCTTGCCGAGTCCGTCAATAGTCGAAAATCCGGCTAACCCGCTCAGGTGGTCGGCCGAAGCATCTATCATTGAAGATGAACCATCTGAATCCATACCAGACAAAAGTCAAAAGGTCGAGGCGGTAGTTGACCCGGTCTTGCCTTCATAGGTTCCATCTTCAGATGATACAATCACTGAAGAGAACAAGGATGACACCATCCAAATTCTTTTCATAAGCACAGACTCCAACGAACATGGGGGAAATTTACCCATTCCTTTACCGCAGGAAGGAAGTTCGTCAGAGTCATACCCGGCCGTCTATTCGGTCCCACCTCCAAGCAACCTAGTTGTCTCCTTCGACTGGAATCAACTAGGCAGACCCCGTTTACCAGCTAGTGTACCATTCTGAATTATTGTTCAAATATATAGAATGGTTATGGCTGGTACCATCATAGATGAGGGGGCTTCTGTGAATATCCTTTCCTCAACTGCTTGGAAAGCGCTTGGTTCGCCACCGCTTTTTCCTGAGATGAGAAATCTGATAGGCTTTGATAAAGGAACCAGTCGACCGTTAGGGATCCTTCCCAATGTACCCATAACATTGAGAGGGAAAACCGTTCACATGAATGTAATGGTAGTTCAAGGACCCCTGGATTACAATCTACTCCTTGGACGAGACTATATTTATTGCATGGGAGCAATTGTCTCCTCACTCTTTAGAGTAATGTGTTTTCCGCACGAAGGAAGAGTGGTCAAGCTCGTGGACCAGCTTTCATTCCCTGGATCATACAGAGCAAATAGTCATATACCATCCCTGAATGGTCTTTTCACGCAAGAAATGTCTCAATCTCCAGTCCATCCTCCTGATGAGCGCGAGTGATTCGGAGGGATATGACTGAAACCCAGGGGGCATGCACCCTGGTCTGCTTCGGCAGGAAAACTTCGGGTATAGGGTAGGTTTCCGCGGGAGAATATGACTAGTCTGTACCCCCGTCCGTGATTGGAAGAGGGGGTTATTCTAGAACAAGATTCTCTTGTCAAAGTTATGTGAGTTGGCGAGCGCCGCCACTCACCTTTGTTTATCTCGGTAGACATCGCCGAAGAAGTGTTTTGTTTGCGCTGTGAATAGAACAATCTTTGGGTAACCTATAAGAGGTAGGCCTCTCTCGGTAAAACAAATGTTTTATCGGAAAGAAGTAGGGGTAACCTTGAAACTCTATTTTACACCTGGGGGCATGCAAACCTTTTGGAGTGCAAGCAAAGAGTGATCATTTGTCTATTTTTTGGATTGGTCATTTCCTAACTTGCATAAAGAAAGGATGTGGGGCAAAACTCTAAAAATTGCAGTTTTATATGAGACATTCTTATCACACGACTGGATTAATCGAGCAGTTTTAGCACATAGTTCAAGCTCGTTAAAAAATAAACATAAGACATGAGCAAATGTTTCCACCCGCGTTTAAGCTCATTAGAAAATGAACAATTCCTCGGTAAATAACCACCGTGAATGTAGTACTTGAGCCATTAAAGCCTTGGTCGTGTTTGCACCGTCACCTCCACTTTTTTATTGGCCGATCATTCACCTCCATTTGATTGTTTACCCATTTTGAGGAACAGTTGCGAAGAGTGATTTCACTAGCCATCCTTGTGACACTGCCATGATTGGAAAATTCCAAACCTTACCTGGAATTAGCTGCTACCCGTTTTATCACTCGTTCCTCAAAAGACGAGTCTCGTTTAAGCTCTTTTCAACTGACTCGTAAAATATGAAAAGATTGCCGAGTCCTTGGCCTTCCAGCTCGTTAAAGGGACAGGAAGTGCTATCCCTCATCTAGATTTTAATCTTTTTGGACCTGAGGGATTATTGCACAAAAAGATCGAGCACTTGTTTTGTTCGGCTCGTTAAAACTATCGAAAATCCATCCCTTCTGTATTGTTTTATACTTTTTCAGACTTAAGGGATTAGATGACGAAAAAGGAATTTTGGAGTTACCTTTACGTTCCTTTTCAGACTCTCTAAAATTGAAAAGGACCGAGTTATCTTTGTCATTAAACTCGTTGAATAGATTAATAGCGACAAACTTGTCTTTAGACGAGAACGAGTTTCACTATCGCTAGGCTCGTTAAAACATAGCGATGGGTTTGCCCGAAGGGCAAATTATAGAACAAGCATATGTTATCCTCCTCAAGCTTGACAAAAATAAAGAGGTACTCGTCAGCAATGACTGGGGAAAATTGGGAAGAAAACTCAAAGAATCTTTATTGGTAGCAAGTCTCTCTTGAACATGACACTTCCACTCCATGTCCGAGTCGGGCTGGGTTGTTTCATTCACCGGTCACATCGCCATGGTCATGCCATACCATCCACATTTGGGGTTAATGCTACCAATCCATCACATCAGTGTCGCCGATATGTTCAAGAGAAGTCATCCAGAGAAGTCACCTGTGTCCCACCCACTACCATACATTATACTCCATTCTTTCATGACCGCCACCCTGAACCGTATATCATCAGATCATTTTCACCTCCATCAAAATAATTTGCTCCGTTCTGTGTCATTGATGTGGGATTCATTAAGGCCCTCCTGTGACGGATCACTTCTTGTCGACATCAACTCATTATCTAAGAAATTGATCTAGGAACACCCCATTCAGTACTTTGAAGCTTGCATGCCTTAATGGCAAGTTTCTCACTTCCGACGATAGGTTAACATCAATGGCCTTCGACCGAAAGAATTTGTGTGGTGTTCGACGCCAAGTCCTTTATTCACACCACGTGGATTGTACTGCAGTACCTTGAGGATCATTATCATTATCGGTGATTCCTCTCGCGCTTGTTAACAGTTTACATCATTGACTGGTAATCAAGCGATGTCTTTCCATGTTCGACTTCAAAACATTTCTCACATGGATCGACTTGTACTTCGAGTAAATATCGGATGAGATTGAAGACCCCGGATCTAGTTTCATCCATCCAGGCTGCGATATATATTCAGGGAAATAAAGACATCAAATATACAACATTGCAGCACAGATAATCATCCTACCAAAAGGATGATGGCTCTATCAGAATCATCAGTCTACCCTCAGACGATTGTCTGTCCTATGTACATGAAAATGAATTTATAAAGCTGAGCATGGGAATGCCCACCTCAGCTAGATCATGAAAACAGTATGAAGATAATGTATTGTATTGTATCTTATTACAGGTCTCCTCCCAGCATTGAAAGAACTTCGGATCCTCATAATAAAGCATTTCACCCGACACCAAAAGGTTAACAGCCTCATACTTTAGGGGGCAACTGTTATAGACATTTTTGTGCCTTACAGCTCCAAGCATGAAATGTCCATAAACCAAGGGCTCCTAAGTCCCTAAAAGTGTTGTTCTAACCCCTAAAGGAACAAGGTCAACAGATTACAGCTTCTCCCAGAAGTTCTCCACCAGAAACTGCTCAGAATAAGTCAAAACAGGATCATTTCAGCTGCTCCACTGGCTAGGTGCGTTGCATTGCACCTAAATACACTGTGAGGGTGCATTTCATTGCAAAATTCCCTTCTTTGGGGTGCGATGAGCGAGAAATGACAAATGGCAGTGTCATTCCGCGAGGTGGAGAGACAATGGAAGCTTCCAGAATCTTCTCCTGTGACACTTGCCTCACTGAATTCGACCAAGGATGAGTAAGAGGCCTTCAGTCTCCAAGTGGAAGCAAGAACTGACAGAGAGAAGACACTAATCAAATCACAAGCTAACTCATCCTCCTTATAGATATCTATATATGGATCCCTCATCCCAGAGATCCAGAGGCTGGAATTTTTCTTATTGTAAGGCATTGTTGTTGGTTTTTGAGATAGACATCAGAGTATTGGGTGATCTATGCTTTGTTTGAGGTGAAGAGGGGCTTCTTTGCTGGGAGGTTGATGCTGGGTCAGGAACCACCGGTTGTAACTCCTCCTGGATCTTTTCTTGTTTATCAATAAAAACTATTTGAGTTTTTTCTCCATGCTTTTGTATCATTGATGCTTGTTACATTTGTATGGTTAACTTAAATCTGATCCTAAGTTGTTTATGAATATAGATCCATGTCTTTGTATAGTGTTCTTCTTCTGTGATCTTACAGGTACTTTGTGAAGTTGGGCAAGTAAGGGAGTAGGTAGCTGGAGACTGTCAAAGAAGAGAGGGATTGGATCAAAGGATTAGCGCAAGACACAGGTTGGTTCTTTCTATTCCTCTCTATCTATAGTTCATAAAGGAAATACAAAAGTAGTTTTTCTCTGTTTTTTTCTAAGGCAGCTGTCACACCTTAGTGGGATAGAGCAGTTCTAAATAGACACTTTTCCTTGTAACAGGGTCATTTCACCAAGGTGTATTTAAATGTTATCTGATTCATCCATCTATCCATTAGACAAAATCTCATCTAGGAATGTGAGTGATCCTCTAGTGGATTGTCTCAAATGTGGGATATCTATCACTATCATTTTTTTCTTTAATTTCTTTACCTAAGTATACCTATTCCTAGCTACCTAAGTGTTGAACTATGTCACAATGTTACTATGCATAGGAACTGTAGGGCATATAATCATAGTTTTAAAAATCAGAACCGATCATCAACTCGACCACCTATAAAACAAGGTTTTGAATCAAAATTAGATTCAATGAACCAATTTTTTGAAACACACACACACAAAATATTCTAAACCATTGAAGCAAAATATGCAAGTTTTTATCATCTATATACCATGCAAGGATGGATATATATTACTAATTAATGTAACATAATGTAAAATATACTATAATGTAAAGAAAGATAAAAAGTACTTTCATGATAAAGTTAAAATGCACAAGATGATGATGGAGGATTAGATTTGGCCTATAGAATTTTAATAAAGGTAAGGGATTACTTAAATTTCTTTAAAATTATATTTTTGTGTCAAAAAAAATATTAAGAAAAGTATTTTGAGATCATAATAGTTTTTATGAGATAAAAGGTTAGGAGGTTGGTAACTATTAGACACCTAATTTTTAAGGATTATGACACATTGTAAATATTTTTTAAATAGGAAAAATTTAAAGAGTTAGAACAAATAGAACAGGAAGAGACATCATTCCCTGGGAGATGAAACCAAAGATCATGAAACTTTGTATATATGAACGTTTTCAATTAATGGAATACAATGAAGTATGAAATTATTTCTCTCTATAATATCAAATAGTGGCATTAGAGCTAGTCTTAACTCCAATAGTTTCTTAATTATTTGTAGAAATATATCTTTATCACATTATTTGCGGGTTTATGTCTCTCACATATTCTCTGCAAGTCTGGCCTCTGAGATATATCGTTACCTTATTTGGATGCATGAGAAACCCTAAGAAAATATCTTTCTCTTATCTTGACACAACCTATATTCTCCATATGTATGTATTTTCCTTTATTTTGTTGTGTACCCTAGCTTTGTTCCACTTAGTCCCACACCCATATTCTATTGTAATGAAAATGTGAGTGTATGGTTTTTCCATGGTCTCCATGGTTCTCTTTTTGAACTACTGAAGTTAGTTCGCAACCTTGTAAATATGTGATTCTAATTTCTAGAGAGATCATAGTTCCATATCGATGTGATTAGCACCCATTGAGACTCCTTCATTTGCGCTTATGTCATTTATCTCGATATCCTACCACTATTCTCTTGGGTGTCTACCCAAGTTTTGATTATTACAATGAACCCGCCATCATACCCATGGCTTAGCCTATTTATAACTTTTTTATAACTTGAGCTCAAAGAGGTTCTTGAACAACCAAATATTAATATAAATTTTGTATCCATTCTCTCAAATACAGAAGTAGCCTACTTATGCTTGTTTGAGAAAGCCATTATTTTCTTTGAGTAAATTCCTCATGTTATGAGTAGATATATGATCAATATTTTGTTTTATTATTACATGTAAATATTGTACATATAATTTGAAGCCCTTCATTAGTTTATGGTTGGAAGTTTCCTTAATTTATAACTTTGAAGATGCATTCTCTCATTTCCATTATTGGCATGATGTTGAATAACAAAGAAAACTATTGAGAATGGGCAAGAATTATAAAAACACATTGATTTTTAATAATTTTGGAATTACATCTATGATAAAGAAGTTGAATAAGAGGTTGAAGGAGCTTTCCATTTGAAATACCAAATACATGAAAGCATATGCTTTGATTTCTATTATAGTGAGTGAGGAGGTGAACTGTCATATTATTCACATTAATGATTGATATGAATCCTTAAGAAAGTTAAAGGACTTGTATTAATCACACTATAAGTTGGAACTTGTACAATTTTTGGCGAAGATCTGCAACCTATAATTAAAGAATGACGATCCCATGATTGTAGCCTCTAATATCAAAGCCATCATGCATGACATAGATGCCACTCGAGTGAAGATATACCTTCCTCTCACAACATACATCAATTCCTTCTACCCTAAATACTCTCACTATCTTGAATCCTTAAATGTTAGTGGCCAAATGAAGTGCATCACATTTAACTTGCTAAGAATAATTTGTATAACATGAGAAAAAGTGCATAAGGAAGAAGTAAGATCATCCCGCTAGAGAAACTATATGCCTTTTTCAAAAAGGTGAGAATCAATCAAATGAAATTTCTAAAGTAGAAGGGAGCATACTAATAAATCGATATGATCTTCATTGTTATCATTGTGGTAGAAATTGATACAAGGAAAATACATGTATAATCCCTTGGGAGAAGATCAGAGACAAGCCATAATAGGAAAAAGATAGGGACAAGGCATCAAATCTAGCAAGATATAATACATCAAAATCTATTTATTACATTGTTTCACATTGCAATATTGGAGTGCCTAAGTTAGAATTGTAGTCACAGCCCTAGTCCATTAGCATAATTTGGTTTATGGTCTTCCTTAAACCACCATTTAGCACAATACTTAAAAATTCTTCTAGACATCAATTTGTGGTCATATTTAAGACACCATTTAGTACAAGACATCAACTTCTAATATCCATTTTCTTTGTAGTCACACAAAAAACACTAGATTTAGAAAGCACATTCCACCATTCACAGTTGTCCTCCATCTCTACTGGGACTCAAAAACTTCCTTTTTGATTAAGAGGGGAATATTTGACACCCAATCCTTCATGATTATGAAAAATTATAATTTTTTTTTAAATATTTGAAATGAAGAGTTGAAATAGGAAGAGATATCGAAACTTGAGAGACAAAACTGAAGGTCACAAAACTTTGTATATATGTTCAAATTATGGAATACAATGAAGTTCATAGTTATTCATGTATCCAATGTCAAAAAAAGTGACAAATATTTTGAAATTGAGATTTAATATGAATATATACATCTCATTCTAAAGGAAATTGCTTTTAATTTTCAACCTTCTTAGTGTCACAAAGATAATAAATTCTTTCAACCCACTATGAGCTCTTGAGAATTTGTATTTATTTTAAAAATGTTGTTTTTATTCTTTTCAGTAGTCTAATATAGAGATATATTTTATCTTCTAAATTAGAGATGATTGCTCCTTATAATGTCTTAAACAAATTACCCTTAAATGATTTATAACACCACAATTTATCTTCTTAAATTTAGATGAAATAATATTTTTAATATTATCTTTATTGACATGCAAACCAAAAGTCACCAAAACAAAACTTGACACAAAGATTGAAATCAACCTTTCCGCTCTGAAGACATAGAGTGGCCAAGATTCCTAGCAGGAAATCTTGTTTGCTTAAGCAAAAACGATGACATTTGCAACAAAAACAAATAAGACCAACACTTTCCACAATCAGAGAGAATTTGAAATCATATACTCACTGTAAAAATAAAGACTGACACAAAAAAGTAACTGTTCAGAACTGATTCAGACCAGCAGACAGATCTTCAGAAATAAAAATATTTGAAAAATCTTGAAAATTTTAGGATATACGTGACTGTATTGATGTACAACTGTGTGCATACATGACTGAGCCTAAGGAAACCTCCGTATACACGTATTCACTTAAGACAACATGCGTATATACGCTTCTGTAAACAAGAAAAACAACGTATATAAAAGATCAAAAGAAAAAACAAAAAATAGTCTGAAGAAACTGATCAAACTTTCAATTCAGTTTCCTACAGGAACAGACTACATAGTGACAGTGAGCAAATAAACAGTTGAGCCTTGATTGGCTTGAATAAACCCAAACTAGGAACAACAATATTGTTGTCCCCAGTGGAGTTGCCAATTCTGTTAAGGGATAAATTCCCCTATGGTCTTGGGTTGATACCCTAGCAGATCGGAGGTTATCTACAGAGAGAAACACACATTCCACACAACCATGATGGTAATACAAACAAACTCTACGATGAGAGGCATACCTAGGGGTCCTTCGTTTGGGAAGATCTAGCCAGGGTCCAAACCCTCTTGGAGTTCCTTTTGCTCCTTCAACCTGCAAAATAACCAATTCAAGAAAGTACAACAGTATATGGACCAAGCATCATAAAGAAATCATCTTCATAGCATATTGAAAGGTAGTTAGTTATACAATTAAAACAACATTCTATATATGAATCATAACATTGATATCATAAACATGAAGAAGATTTATATCAGGAACAGAGACAAGTGTTTCTTTTATTATAGATAACTAAAGTACAGAAAGGAATGATTTCACCTAATTCATCCTTTCACAGGCTCCAAGCGGAACCGTCCTCCGGATTTGTCCAGTCTCAAGCCTTTAACAAACTCCTTCCATGACTTACTCCATGATATCTCAAGTAGTAGAAAGACATCATCACACAAGGAACCAAGGGTATCCTGTAAATGGGGAAAGTGCTGGAAGCACTAGGATCTTTAGACCTGGTCAGGGATAATCTCAGCAGAGTGACCTTTCTCTCTATTCTATCCTCCTTAGGCCTTCCCATTGAAGCCTTTTATACTTCTCCCAAAGTAGTTTTTTAGTTGAGAATTCATTGGGAACAGTTGGGTCACGGGCACTAATAGGTAATCAACAGGTAAAACCCGCGATCTCCGCCCGAAATTAAGGAGATTTAATTTTTTTAAGTGTTTTAAGACATATACATTGGTTGGGTATACACAGATCCATGTACACACGTGTTTAGCTTAGGGAAATGTCACGTATAGGGAGTAAAACATTGTTTTTTAAATTTTGGACCAGGTCTGGAAGGAGGGGTTGCCCTAGGCCATGAGTGCAGCATCACAAACATCAAGAGTGAGGTTTGGAGCTATAACAGTATCACCCCTCTGTCATGTTGCTGATGTCTGGCCACTTCCCACCAACAACTATGCAAAACTGATGTTGCATATGTGTTGTTGTTGACACTGCTATACTACTGCCAACCTTGCATTTGCATTACAACTCCCTCTCAACTATTGTTACTGCAACTGCAACCACTGAAACTGAGAAGCATCCTAAATACTGAATCAATTGTGCTGAGTATGATGCATATGTATGTTGAGCATTTGACTACTGCTATCCACTTCATTTTCCACCAATGAATCTATGATGCTACTAACTTTGCATTGTGCCACTCTACATTGTTTCCAAATCTCCACTGCGCTCCTCAACACCTGACTGCTACTAGTCTGCAACTGTGACTTTGGAATCTGACTGCACCTCTGACACTAATCCATCTTGCTACTAAATATTGTGGGCCCTCATAGCCAAGTTATGATCCATGAGGAGGACACCTCAAGGACCCTGCCCAAACTTATATAATTCTAGACTACATCTCCATGTCACCCGACCTCACTTTTGGAGGTATGACTACCATCATAGCGAAGTATTCCTCTAGCCTGGAGGAAAAATTATATATTTCAGCTAATACTACCACCTAGTCCCACTTCTCCTGTTTATCCTTCTTCCTAAGAGGACACCACGTGCTGTAGTGACCAGAATCACAAAATTTGAAGCACTTCACCTTTGATAGGTCTTTCTTCTTCTTCTTCTTCTACTCACCCTACCCTTGATTGGGACCCTTAGATGCTAGGGACATATTATCCTACTCACTCTTCAGTCCCTCATTGCTACTATCACTAATGATACTCTTGAACAAAGGTCTCCTCAACTCCTCCTGTCGTAGATTGGACCACATCCTATCCCACTTTGGTAAGGTATGCCTACTTAAGATACTCTGGAAAAATACCTGCCAATCCTCTAAGACATTATTCAGTGCCAATTATACAAGCTCTGTGGCTTAGGGTGCCTCCCCAAAGGATGAAAAATTATCTCGAACATCCTGAATCCAAGTGAGAAAGGCATTTATTCTCTCTCCCTTCTGTATCTTGGTGTTCCTCATCTTCTGATGGAGAAACATCTTCTGCTGATCAAAATAACTCTAAAATAGCTTAGAAAGAACAACCCACATTTCCTTGGTCGTTCCCTTATCTTCCACATAAGAGACCAGATGACATCGAACACCATCCAAAATCATTCTCTTTTCTTTAGCCAATTATTTCTTGTAGTCCTTCTGCTGATCGGGGTCTTGGGGAACTACTACCACATTTTCTGTATAGGTCTTCAGGTCATGTTCATCCTAAAGGAAGGATTTGCTAGACTTCCAGATGAAATAGTTAGAGGTTCCCTCCAACCTATCCTGATCTTTGAGCCTTGTTGTGTCCATCTCTGAATATGTCGAAAACTCCCTCTTTCACTATACTTGGTTGTTGGATCTGCTATATGCACTTCCTTCTGGAGTGAGGAAATATGCACTCAACTATTGCCAATCTTCTTGGAAAAATTGAACTTCTAAAACTTGAAGTCCCCCGATTTCCCTTCTGTGTGCTTTTCTCTTCCACCTGACACAGGTTATACTGTTTGAAAACCCTCTACATCCAACTAGAAATATGCTGAGTGAAAATCTAAACTTTTGTTGCTCCCTTTGACTACTGGAATCACTATTTTGGGCAAATTGATTTTTCTACCAACCTGCTATTGAAAAATTGAACCCTTGCCCAACAATTTGGTCTTCCTATCAAGGTATTGTGCAACCTTTGATAATTTCAACTGGCTGCTTCTCTGAACAACAAAATTCCCTTCTTTGTTTCTGAGCTTCCTGACTAATCATTCACACTCTAATACCATGTGAAAATTTCATCTATCACAACAACTGGAAATTATTTTCCTAATTGTTAATTTATTTAATAATTTATTTGCTATGACAAGTATCAAATAATTCACACAGTTATTTTCACAAATAAACTATGGAAGAAAAATAGCGCTCGAAACTGCAAAAAATACTAGCACACAAACATAATAATTAACACAATTATTTTTGGACAAAAGTACCTAGAAAACCCCAAATTGGGAAAATCAGTGCAACAACTAAGGGTTTTATATTATTATGTAGTAGTGAAATTATTTGAGTACAATATGGATTGAAAAACTGGAAACCTTACACAGAAAAGTCATGGCATAAATATCTTGAGGGAAATTACCCTAACTCTGAGCAATCTCGGAACTCGACTGTCACTGAAAAGCAAGCCATCCAACTAGGAACACACAGGCTCTATGTCAACCTGAGGATGCCTGCCACATGTGCTGTCCAGATCCTCCACTAATCAAGCCATCCTCCCTGCTGCTGACTAGGAAAACGCTTCTCTGACACTCTCAAACCTCTTCCTGGCCTCTAGAACTGAAAAATTCTTCCTTCCTCAACAAATTGAATTTCCCACTGAATCTTCTATGCTGAGACTGTGCAGTCTTTTGGAGAAATATCAGCCTCTAGGAAAATACACTCACCGAATCTGAAAATCTTCCTCTAGCATCACTGTCTATGCCCTTCACTATCTATGCTTCCCTACTTAAGCTTGAATTCTTCCAGCACTGTTGGCTCTCTAAAAATCGAACCCTCCAAGGAAATTGAACTCTCTTTGGTTCTCGCAAGTGTATTCTCCATCTACCCATTGATTTCTTCTTATAATGCTCTGTTGGAGAGCCAACGACTAAGATTAGAACTTAATCAAGGGCCCAAATTAATTCCATGTCGATCCATGTAAGTTTCTATATAATTCTCACCTTATCTCAATTAATACTTATTAATTAGCCATATTCTTTAAGTTTAGACTTAGGAAATATTTAAAAATTGACTAATAATCTAATTGAGCTATCTCTAGGTGGAATTTCCGTAAACGATTTCTAGGTTTTGGATATATCATGTGTTTTTTCCTCTCCACAAAGTTTTGAGACTAGAAAATCTGTGATGCTACAAAAGAAACTAACAATGATGTGTCTAGGATACCCTATAGAATGAGCACACCTGAGTTAGTGGAACTAAAAATACAAATGAAATAAATGTTGGGAAAAGGGTATATTATACACAATGTGTCACCCTAGGGTGCTCCAACATTACTTCTAAAGAAAAATTATTGCACCCTTAGGCTATGTATTGATTATAGACAACCAAACAAGGAAACTATTAAAAAAAAGTATCCCCCACCCAAGATTGACGATTTATTTGACCAACTAAGAGAAGCTACATTATTTTCAAAGATAGATTTGAGGTCTAAGCATCACCAACTCTAGATCGAGGATGAGGATATCTGAAAGATTACATTCATGACCAAATATGGACAATATGAATTCATAGTGGTGTCATTTGGGTTGATAAATTCACCACCCACATTTTGTGTTCCTCATGAATAACATTCTCAACAAATACATGGACAAGTTTATGTTGGTATTTACTAATGACATCTTAGTGTATTGAAATACCAAATAGGGGCATGAATAACACCTCAAGTTTGTGTTACAAGTGCTACATGAGCATCAAATATATGCTAAGCTTAGTAAACGTGATTTCTTCCAATAAAAAGTGCACTACTTGGGACATGGTATCTCCAAAGGAGTAGCGGTTGAAACTAAAAATATCAAGGACATATTAGAGTGGCATACTCCCTAGAAGGTAAAAAAAGTTAGATATTTTATGGGGTTGGCATGATGTTATAGGATATTTATTCAATGATTCTCAAGGATTGAGAACTTAATTAAAACATTGAAAAAGAAGGGTGTGAGATTTTATTGGATATTAGAGTGTGTGGCAAGATTTGAACAACTGAAGCACGTTCTCACACATGCCCTTAATTTGAAGATTACAAACGTAGATAAATATTTCTTGGTCTACACTAATGATTACAAGGAGGGAACGAGTGAAGTTTTCATACAGGATGGACATATGATCAATTATGAGTCTAGGAAATTAAATGAGCTTGAGAATAACTATCTAACACACGATTTAGAGCTTGCAACAATTGTGCATGCTTTAAAAATGCGGAGGCACTAATTTCCTAGAGGAAAGTTCATATTAATGATTGATCATAGTGGGTTGATGTATTTATTTGATTAGACCTAATTAAATGTTAGGAAATCTAGATGGATGACCCTTATTAGTGAATTTGATATTGAAATCAAGAACAATAAAGGAGAAGAAAATCAAGTGGATAATTCACTTAGAAAAAACATGCAAGTGATATACTTGGCATCCATATACACATGTGAGAGAGACATTAAAGGAAGAATGAGAGAAGCATTGTAGGAAGATGAACACTTCTAGCATGTAAGTAAGTGCTCGCAATAAGATACAAATAGGACAATGGGAGAAAATTATCAACTAAAAAGGGATGGATTATTGTTGTTTAAAGGAAGTATGTACATGCACTATGTGGTTGAATTAAATAATATCATCATGGATGTGTTTCATATAACAACATGTGTAGGTCATCTAGGATATCAAAATATGATAACAAACATCAAGAAACTATATTATTGGCTAGGGATGAATAACTAAATTGTTAAATATAACTCCAAATGTTTATATTCCAACATGTTAAAGTGGAATACAAGGACCTAATGGAATTATTGTAGCCAATACCAATTCCAAAATGGAAGTGGGATTCCATATCAATGGAATTCATCAATGGATTACCAAGAACCTCTGAGCCACATGATGCAATTATGGTCATAGTAGATAAACTAAGCAAGAAAACTAACTTTATAACTATAAAGTCTACCTATAAGGCAATTGATATTGCTTATATTTTTATGAAGGAAATTTATGGATTTCGTGACATGCACAAGAATATCATATTTTATTGGGATGCCAAATTTCCCTCTAATTTTTGGAAGTATTTATTTACATGATTTGAAATTTAGTTAGATTTCAACAAAACATATGACCCTTATACTGATGGAAAAACATAAAGAATAAACAAAATTTTGGAAAACATGCTCAGGATGTATGTCATGCACCATCCCAATAAGCGAGAAGAATTCCTATATCTAGTGGAATTTGCATACAATAATTGCTATAAAGAATCCATTAAAGATGAGCCATTTTGAAGCTATGTGTGGTAGAAAGTGAAATACCCTAATTAGTTGGGATAATCCAATGGATAGAGTCACACTTGGGCCATAAATTTTAAAGGAAATGGTTAGCATAAAGGAGAAATTGAAGGAAGCATAAGATCGACAGAAAAGTTATGTAGACTAGAATATAACACATAGGAAATTTCACGTAGGACAGCATGTTTACATTTGAATCACACCAAAGATAAATTCCTTGAGAGTGGGATCATATACCAAGTTATCCCCAAGATATTCTAGACCCTTCCAGATCTAGGAGAGAGTGGGACTAATATAATACATACTTGCCTTGCTTCCCATACTGAAGGCATATGATGTGTTTCATATATCATTACTTAAAATATATATACATGATGATTATCATATTGTTGTTTTGAAACTGATACAGGTAGAACATGTAGAAGAATTCCAACCATAATCACAATGCATACTCGAGTGGAGGAATACTATTCTTCTAAACTGAGTCATCATGCAAGTCAAGGTGTAATTATAGGACTTTAGACCAAATAAAGAAACATGGGAGCTAGAGGATGTCATGAATAAAATATACACTTTTTTGTTTTCTGTGTAAAGATTTAGTTCTAGAGATAGTTATACACCAAGGAAAATGTTCTTTTGATAGGGAGGGGAATGTAATGTCCCTTTTCCTAATCCCCAAATTTTATGATGTAATTAAAGGATGATAATGATGGAGATACAACATAGATATATTTCCAAGGCTATATAATGTAAATATTTTGATTTAATCATAAAACTACTAAAGATTAAGAAGAAAGAAAAATCATATACAAATCTTGATGTTTGGAAGGGTAGCTTGCTTAGGAAGCTTGTAATGGAGATTAAGAAGTCCCCTATCTTCCATAAATTTAATGTTTATTACACATGATGTTCTTGTTTGGATACCATGTAGCATATCAATTATGAGAGGATGGGAGAGGACATATTGGAGCTACCCATGCATGGGATGCGTACCTCACAGTAGTCCTTTGACTTTATTGTAAGATAAGGGGACACTGGACCTCTCTTACATGAAGCAATTCTCATGGGGAGAAATAAGTTAGTTTTTGGAAGTCAAGTGAAGAGTATTGCAACAATTGGAGACAAAAACTTGAACTATGTATGTGAACCCAAAATCTTAGTGAATTTGCGAACCTAAGACCTGTAACCATGTGAAACTGTAATTTTGTAATTGCAAACTATACCATAGAGTCTAGACATGAGTTTTGACATCGAAGGAAACCAATGAGAGGACCCTGCACCCAATTCAGGTAGAATGAGAATAATTTTATGATTTGGTTGTGTTTGTGCATGTGAGGCACTAAAAATTAGGAGGATAATCAAGGGAGCCATATGAAGTGGTGCAATGATATATTTTTGTGTTGGAAATGCCCTCAATGGCCATATTTTTTGTGTAGTCAACCTAAACTTAGTGCTTGAGAAGTGGCATCCCTATTTCCTATCAAGTGAAGGAGATCAAACTTCATTCTCTATCCTTGGATTTACCTTTGGTGTAAAATCCTGAGTGAAGCATCCTTTAGACATCATATTTGGCTCAGACGTGGCTAGTTGTAAGAAATTTGTAGTGTAGCTATGCCTATGGTTTGGTTGAGATTGGAAGTACCTTCTTCAGTGTCTAATAGAATTAAGTGTAATAGATAAGTATGCCTTTTTCATTTTTATATGAAATGCTATTTTTTTTCAATGCTTTATGTTTCAATGCTGTATTGGATTCATTGTGTATGTGTGCAAATAATAGGCTAAAGGCCACTGTAATGTTATATGGAATAAGTATGAAAAACAATGAGTTGAGAAGTTAACCTAGATTGCTTGAATGTTGAATGTCAATTCTTTTATTAATGTTATTTTATATTCCATATATGAATATGAATATTTCATGCAAATGAATAATTTCTCTTCTATTGATTGATATCATTGTAAATTGTATGCTCACAAAATGGAGAGAGTTATCCCTGGGATGTAATGGCTAAACTCTTTAAGATTTCATGAATGTGGCCATAATAATTTGTGTTCTCTTAGGGGGTCCTGACCGAGGTTCAGAGTTATTTGCACCAAAAAAATCCATACACTACTGGCCCTTTCTGCATCAATCCACGGAGCGCAGACTAAAGTCTCACCTGAAGCAGTATGTGGGGATGTTGGAACCAAGTTTCCGCACCTAGAGATCAGCGTGATGTCATTTTGTGCCCTCAATATGACTTCACACAGATCGATAAGCCTTTATGGCTTATCAATTTAACTTCCCTTAATCAACCTCTAGACCTCTGTGAAGGTCTATGACTGGCTTTCGTGGACCCTGAATAGGTAAATTAACTACTTACATGCATCCAAGATTATTCTTAACCCAATATTTACTCAGATCTACTTAAGTGTTCGATAACTCTAACATACAATGATATAATATTCACGTAAACCCTTAATGTCAATTGCATTCACATAACAATATAGATCTATTAAGGTCGCGCATCAATACAACATTATTTTATAAACCAATCATTCCTCACAGCATAAAGCACATTCATACATAACAGAAGTAAATAGGTAAAACACATGAATTTCTGTAATAATCTTCTTTATTAATATTCAGTTTAGCTTACAGTCTCAAGACTTCCTGTGCACTCAGCTGCAGACTCTACTTTAGGCCTCTACACGCACAGCTGCAGAGCCTTTTCCTCCTCTAAGACCTCTACGATCTTCCTTCTATTGACCCATTACATTTGTCTTCATCCATCCCATCTAGACTCTCTAAGGCACACCTATTTATACAATTCCATGGTCCATGGACCATGGGTAGATCTTCAAAAATTCGAATTAACTTACATAAACAAGGGTAAAACCCTTTTTAACTCTTTAACTATCTACGCGCTCCATGGCCACAATTTGTGGAGACTTTATATTCCTTTACATAAAACTTGGGTTTTTTCCCCAAAATTGACCCTAGGGGATCCCATCCCAACAACCCCCAAACACAAAGATCGTGACTCACCCTTGAGTCACTTGGCTGGCATGGAGATCTTGTTATGAAGATTCCCCAGCTCCACTTGTGCAACTGCTACTTCAATCACGATTTGCATGACTGCCTTCTTGATCTGTTCCACCAGTTACTCTGTGGCTGGTCCTCCACTATCCTGCTTAATCTTCTGCTGCGAACTCTGCAAGTTCGCCAACTTTTCCTGAATATTGGCGGAGACTATGTAGGCCTCATCTAACCAAGGCCCCAATCTGGCCTTAAGGACTACCTCTTTCTTCTGCACGGCTTCCACCAGTGTAAGAAACTGCTTAGCCTCTTGTAGCTTGGTGAGGAGTGGTGTTGTAGCAATGGTGCACGCTGTCGCCCTTACTTCATCATATTGTTGCTGGAGCTTGTGAACTTCTGTATTCAATACCTGTAGGGTGAGATATTCCTGAAGGCTCGTCACTACTTCCATATCCTGCTCAAACATTGTGGTGCAGTCCACCATCGCCACATGTAGTAACTTCATAGTTAGCAGCGGCTTCGCGTTGTTCCCTTACCTTTCACGGGGTTGACGACTGTGACTTCAGCTCTAGTTCTGTTATCTTCATGTTCAACTCAAACTAAACTCTGGCCACCTCTGCCTTGGCACCCCACACACCTACAAAAAGCTTTCTGATCTTTTCCTCCAGCGGTGCCTCTTTAGGGATATGCAATTCTGGCACCATCCTGCATGATTCTGCCACCGCGGCTGCTAACTAAGCACTCTGCACCTAGATTGTGTCTTTTTCTTTCAAGGCCTCCATATTTTCGGCAAACATCTACTTGTTTTTAACCTGATACTCACTTATGAGGTTGAGCGCGCACTGCTTCCTTGCTCTTAGCTCCGCAGTCACACCTGACTGCAGCGTGTGAAGGAACTCATTAGGGAGAGTGGCTAGGTTGAGGCCGATGGCCTTTAGAGAACTTACGATGACCTTATCATCGGCCGCCTCTACACTCAAGGATCCATCTAGTAGCATGACTTCCTAGAGATCAAGTGACCTAACCATCTCTACTACCTGACTGGTCCCTGACGCCAAACTTGTTTGTGTGTCACTTAACTTCCCTGTGCCCACCTGGATCCTACTCATTTGGATCTACAGCTCATGCAGATCCTTCTGAATATTACTTTGTGCCTACTGTTGCTTATGTTGGAACTTCTGGAGCACTTCGAGTATAGTATTGTGCACCTTATCTCCAATTTCGTTAAGGTCACCTTCTGTTAGAGTGATTGGATCCAGCGATGGCTTTGTTCCTTTGGATTTCTTCTGGGGCCCTCCCTTTTCTTGTTCCCTGTACCACTTCACCTGGAAGGGAGTGCTCTGCTCCTCCTGACCACCATCGCCCTGCTCGGGCTACTCCTCTTCCTCTGTTTGGGGTGAAGGGGACTTACCACTTCACTTGGAGTTGAGCTCTTCTTGTTTGGTCTTCTGCTTCGCGACACGCTCCTCTTCTGCCTGGACCTTCTCCTCGGCCTCTTTTCTGCACTTCTCAGCCAGCTGTTGGACCTTCTGCTTTGTTGTCTCCTTCTTTTTCTTCTCTGTGGATTTGTTGGTGCTTATGGTTAGATCAGATGGAGAATGCCAATCTGCCACCCAACACTTGATAGTTTCCTGAATGGCATTGTCTGTGGCCAAGTCAGGTAGATCAAACCATTTTTGTTGTGGATCCTTCCGCACCTTGATATATATGCGGTGGAAATCTATCTTAAACTCTACATACTCTACTAGCTGCTCAAACACTGTTGGGGACAACTGCGGCTTCTGGTTGATGACCATGTGAATGCTCACCTCCATCAGCACGTAGAATACTTTGGTCTCCGTGACCCGCTCAGTGTTCTTTTTGGCCCAAAGGAAGGCAAATTGGGTAGCCTCTGGCAAACCTTTGTCCACAGGAGGAAACTTAGTATCCTCTGGTAGGTCCCAAGACACTAGCACGATGGAGAGTAACAACCATGCGTAGTGGAAGGTTTTGCTCTCATCCTGCACCTCGCGACAATTCGCAAGGAAATCGCTATAGAGGTAGCACGACCAATTGAACTATACACCCTCTGCACACTATGCAGCTAATGAAATTACTAGCACTGGAACCTCATCCACGTGGCATTTTCTCATGACTTTCCCAGCTAGGATATGTGTAGAAACTTGTACGACGGGGTCATTGATAGATGTGATGGAGTACCCGCGCGACTTCTTCACTAGCTTGAATTTTTCCTTCATCTTCTTTGGGAGGTCACGCTCAATCATCTTTCCACCAAGCTCCTTAGCTGGATTCAACCCTGAGCGTGCAATAGAGTGATCTGATAGATCAACATACTAGTGATTTGGATTGGCATGTTCAGCCACAAACATCTGTCATGCACTAAGGTCAACAATTGCTTGATAACAATGAGGTTGATGTTGGACCAGCGGTAGTGGGCACCAATAGGCTCCAATGCGGTTACACCTGATTCCTTGTAATATACCCTCTTCATATAGTTCTCTGTTGCAAGGTGGGGGAACCTCTCGTGGTCTGCCAAATCCCAGTCTTCTAGATTTAGATGGGGAATCCGCACCAAGCGCGGACCTTCAAAGGTGATGCCCCCTGGTAGTAGTGGCATATTGAGGAGGAATTTTCCTACATCTGGGTACTTGGGGACCTTCACTTTTCCCTTATGCGGAGGGATATAATCCGATAGTTTGGAGATAGGCTCTACCCCCCTGACATCTATATCCTCTGTGCCTTCTTTAGCCTCCAAATTGACCACTTTCCCCTTATCCTTCACTGGTTGTTTTTCCTTCTTCTGGGCCTAGGTAGCAGCATGCTTCCTCAGTGACTCGCGCACTAGCATTGGCTTCTTATGTTTGTCTTTCTTGGGCTTGGGGGCTTCCCTCACTGGTGTAGTCTTCGGGCGAGGCGACCTCTGCTCCGTAGGCATAATAGTCAGAGCCTCCATGCTCACAACCTCTGGAGAAACTCCCTTAGAGGCGGCATCCCCACCGGTACTCATAGTTTCTACGGGGCTTGGTCCTAGCATCGTTTCCAAGATGAATGTCTGATTTACGTCTGATAACTTAGCAAATGCAGGGCTCATGACTAAATCCTCCCAACGAGCGATTCATACCCAATCGACAACACAACTTGATAAAAACTCTAAGGATTTAAAGTGTTTTCCGTTGGATGACCATGCATAATTTATAGGCGAATTTGAATTCAAATTCGACTGTTCCCCCCAAAATCCATCCATAAATACTAATTTGGTGGCAGATCTCCAAATATTCCAACCTTAAATGCCTTAAAAGTTGCCCCTCCGCTCCTCTTAACCGTATCTTAGCAGTCAAATCATGAACAGGGACTGTAATGGTCATTTTCTTGCTGTGTTGTGCGGTATCTCCCCTTAGAGCATAGCTCCCTTCACACGCCTTTTGATGCTATGACATTACCCCTTTTCACGCAACCCCTCTGACGTGTAGTTCCACCAACTGGGTAGTGTAGTTTACAGTCTTGTGCTTCCTTGCAGTTTCCTAGAGATTTAAGACTGTGCTACCATCATGTATTCATTGGGCCAGATCCCTCGTGTATGACTTCAATCGGCTTCCATTTACCCGTCCCAGAAATGGATCTCCATTCAACTTCACGAGATGAACTGCTCCACCATCTGTAATTTCCTTGATGACATATGGTCCTAGCCAGTGCATCTGAAACTTCCCTGGAAACTTAGAAAACTTATTATCATATAATAAGACCAAATCATTTACCTTGAAGGTGCGCAGTTTGATGTGCTGATCATGCCAAGATTTTTCACGTTCCTTCTGAACCTGCTGATGGAATCCAGCCAGAAATATATCTTCCTCGAGCTCCATTGGCTGCACGAGCTTTTATTCTAAGGCTCCACGGTCCGCCATTCCTGTGAAAGTCGATATGCATAGATTAGGCACAATGTACTCCATAGGCATCACAACGTCTATGCCATAGACCAACCTAAAAGGTGTCTGACCTGTAAGATTTTTGCAAGTAGTTATGTACGCCCATAACACAGTTGGTACACACATGTCCCAATCATTCCGCTATGGATTGAAAACCTTCATCAGTGCATTCTCCAATATCTTATTAAAAGCCTCAACTGTTCCATTGGCTCGAGGATGATATGGTGTAATATTCTAATGGTAAACCTAGAACTCTTCTGTCAGTGCGCTGATCGTTTCATTAAGAAAATGCGTACCGCGATCACTCATCAAAACCTTTGGGAAACTTAACCTGGTCAACACATATTCAAACAAAAATTTTGTTGCTTTTCCCCTGTACAATATTTCACAGGCCGTGCCTTCGCCCGTCTGGTCAAATACTCTGTCGTGGTCATGATATAACGCGTACCCATTTTCTTGCATGGGAGTTGAATTGGTCCTACAAAATCAATTGCCCATTTCTCAAATGGATGCAATGACACCTGCAGATTCAGAGGTAGCTCATCCCTCTATGATGGCATGCTTGTCCTCTCACATTCATCACATGCCTTACAATATGCTTTAGAGTCTTTATGCAGCGTCGACCACCACAGCCTAGAGCGCAAAATTTTCTGCGTTGTTTCTTTCCCTACATAATTCCCTCTTGCAGATCCTCCATGAGCTTCAACGAGGATACTATTTCACTCAAAATCAGGCACATAATGTGAAAGTATTTCATCCAATCCCATCTTATACAAGTGGCTCGCAATGACCGAAAAGTCTGCCACAAGCACCACCAATTCTTTCTTCTGTTGACTGGTATATCCCTCTGGAGCCGTTCCTATAGTCAGGAAGTGGATAATGTCCACAAAGTGATTATATGCTACACGCACCATGTAGAGTTACGTGTCAGGTAGCCCTTCCTCCAAATTGGTAGGCTCCTCTCCTGTTTCAAGGCATGACAGATGGTCTGGTCCCGCGTTCAATCTTCCTAGCTTCATGATTACTTTGAAATCATATTCTTGAAACAACAATAACCATTTGCATATCTCCTCCCCCAACACAGGCTTATTGACTAGATACTTAAATGTAGAATGGTCTATGTACATCTTGAAATGTCCGCCTAGCAGTTAATGTCTAAATTTCTGGAGCACGTACACCATAGCTAACCCTTCGCGCTCTGTCGTCGAATAATTCTTTTCAGCTTTTGACAACTTCCTGCTTGCAAATACTATAGGATGATCCATCTCCCCTTCACCAGTCTATATCAACACTGCTACCAACACAATACATGAGGCATCAAAGTGCCCATGGAATTCTTTCTTCTAGTCCAGGAAGACCACGATTGGCGCGGTAACCATTTTATCCTTCAAGACATCCAGACTGTGCTGACATTCTTCATTCCAACAAAATGTAGCATCCTTATTTAGCAACTTTTCCATGGGTGTGGTAATATGAGCATAACTCTTGATGAACTTCAAATAGTATCCAGTACGACCTAGCGTTGTGCGCAACTGTTTGACATGTCTTGGTGCCTCCAAATTAATTATGACCGCGATCTTAGCAGGGTCCACCATTAATCCTTGCTTGCACACCACATGACCCAAAAAAATTTCAAAAGGGATGTAGAACAAGAATTTCTTCAGGTTTAGTGCAATCTGATACCTTCAGCATGTATCCAACATCAAGCGCAAACTGGCTACATGGCGCTTTACCAACCCAAACACTGTGTAGTGATTGAAATATACTTCCAAGAATTTGTTAATGAACTCCTTGAATGCCACGATGACTATGTGTGAAAAGATCGTTGACGCATTCTTAAGTCTAAAAGGCATCACTATATACTAGAAACATCCCCATTCTATCACGAAGGTGGTCTTACTCCTATCTTCGGGCACGATCTTAATCTAATGGTATCCAGAGAACCCATAAGTGAATGAATAGGCCTCCTACCCTCCAACATTATCCAGTACTTCATATGTGAACGGTGTCAGAAAAGGATCATGAACGCAGACATCGTTAAGCTTCCTAAGATCTACACAGATCCTTATTTCATCTTTCTGCTTCTTTTCCTAAACTACCATTAGACTCACCCAATCAGACTCCTCCACGGGTTCAATAATACCTGCTTCAAACATCTTGTCCAACTCCAAGCAGACCTTTTCCTTGTATTTGGGATTAAGGCGATACGGCACTAGTAGAAAATGAGCAATTAGTGACTAGGTGACTAAAAAAGTTAGTCACCACAGCTTTTCCAAGTGAAATACTACCAAAAATGAGCAATCATAAGTGACCGAACTAAAAACGACTAACATAAATCACTAACTTAGTCACGGGTTAAAATATGTGACTAGCTAATAACTAATACAACTAAAAATGACTAACATGAATGACTAATTTAGTCTAAGAACAAAAATGCAATACCTAACAAGTACTACAATAATATGAATCAGTTTTTTATGTTAGTCATCTTAATTGTGTCAAGCAATCTAAATTTACAAGTGATAGGGGATTGAAAGGTTGTTAAAGATTGGTTGAAAGGTTATCCTTCCTTAAACACTTCTTCATCCTAACATGGTGTATAGGTGAGCCAGCTTTGCACTATGTATCTCTAATAATTTGTAATTTTAAAAATATATTTTTTTAATAAAAAAAATATTTTATGTATTTTTTAAAAATCTATTCATTGAATCTAATTGGGTCTAGTTCTAGTTTGAAATTAATTTAAAGGGAAATTTTAATTTTTAAGACTATAATATCAAATAAAAACTACTTTAATTTCATATTAACCGACCTACATCGATCTTAACCCCAGATCTATCGAGTGTTGAGAGGGGTCCAATCTCTCGAGGTGCAAATTTTTTTTTCTAGTGCAAAACTTGAGGAAATATTTTCACCTCGAGAGATTGAATCCCTCTCGACACTTGATAGTTATAGGGTTAATATGGATCTAGGTTGGTTATATAATACTATATAATATCTATATTTGTATTTGTGTCTCTTTGTTATTCCCTCTCTCTATATCACCCTCGAAACATACACACACTCTCTCTCCCTCTCTTCCCCTTCTCTGTCTATCTCTCTCTTCCCCTTCTCTCCCTCTCTATCTATATCCTTCTCTCTATTCCCTCCCACTCTCCTCTCTTCCTCACTCTCTCTCCATGAATCCCTTGTCACCCCCTCTCTCTCTCCACCTTTCTCCCTCTATGTTTTTCTTGTTCCCTCCCTCTCCTAACCCCTCCAATTCCATCTCTCTCTCCTCATCTCTATCTTCCTTCCTCTCTATCCCTTATCTCCCACCTCCCTCTATCTCTCCCCCCCAAATCACTCTCCCTCTCTCTCTCTCTCTCTCTCTCTCTTCTGTCCAACTCTATCACTATCTCCCCCCCCCCCTATCCTTCTCCATCTCTATGTCTCCATCTCTCTCCCTTCCCCTTCTCTCCCTATCTCTATCCTCTCCTTTTCTTTCTCTTCCCTCCTCTCCTCTCTCCCTCACTCTCTCTCCATCTCTCCATTCTTAGTCCTCTCTCTCCACCTCTATCTCTCTATGTCTTTGTTCTTTCCTCCCTCTCTTTCTCTCTCTCCTCTCTCTTCCTTCCTCTCACTCCCTCTCTCCCACCTCACTCTCTCCCCCCCCATCACTCTCTCTTTCTCTCTCTATATCCTCCAACTTTTTCACCGTCTCTCTCCCTCTCTCCACCCCCTTCCCAACTCTCTCTTAAATTTGATCACATTGTATCGTGTTTAAGAAATTATCTAAATTAGAAAAAGATAATTGGTTGTAAAATATTAAACCTATATTTTGGATCAATCATGTCAAAGAAAATAAAATAATGAAAAGCTTCAAAAAATCCTGCACTATATTTAATCTATTATAATTATTCAATTTGCTTGCTCTCATCCCTTGGATCCTTAGCTATGATGGATGGATGTAGGTTCTTTATATATATATAAAACCGACATTGATCCATCTTAGCTTAATTTTGTTAAAACCTTATTTTAAATTCTATGGGAATATTTTTAGTAGTCATTGAGGATAGAGGGTTTAGATATATCTCAAATTGTAACATTTTCCCTTTTAAGTTCAATTAAAAAAATGTTGTAAAATTAAATTAAAATAATTTTTTTTTTACTATGAAATAAGTTATGGTTTTTTGGCCTGTGGTATTGATAATCCATGGTATTGGCCCATGGTATTGTAACAAAGCCGATTTACAAGTTAATATCCATGGTAAAGTGATGGTGAATAGGTTAACAATCTTGTCATATTGTTATAAAATATTTGATTATGAAATAATATATCTTTTTCGGCATGTGGTATTGTTATAAAATATTTTGATTGTGAAATAATTTATGTTTTTTGGGCATGTGGTATTGATAATCCATGGTATTGACCCATGGTATTGTAACAAAGGCTATTTTTTGCATGTTAATAATATCTACCTTAATTTGGGGGTGAATATCCACGGTTAAGAATCTTGTCATATTGTTGTAAAATATTTCAGTTGTGAAATAAGTTATGTTTTTGGACTTGTAGTATTGATAAGCCATGGTATTGGCCCATGGTATTGGTTGTAGAATATTAAACCTGTATTTTGGATCAATCATGTCAAAAAAAATAAAATAATGAAAAACTTTAAAAAACATGCACTATATTTAATATATTATAATTAGTTAATTTTCTTGCTCTCATACCTTGGATCCTTAGCTAAGATGGATCTATGTTGATTCTCTCTCTCTCTCTATATATATATAAAGAACATGCATAGATCTATTTAGCTTAATTTTATTAAAACCTTAATTTAATTTCTATGGAATATTTTTAGTAGTCGTAAGAATAGAGGGTTTAGATATATCTCAAATTGTAACATTTTTTCTTTTAGATCCAATTAAAAAAAAGTTGTAAAAATAAATAAAAATAAAATATTCTTACTATGAAATATGTTATGGTTTTTTGACATGTGGTATTGATAAGCCATGGTAGTGGCTCATGGTATTCTAACAAAGCAAATTTACAAGTTAATATCTATGGTAAAGTGAGGGTGAATATCCATGGTTAACAATCTTGACATATTATTATAAAATATTTGATTGTGAAATAATTTATGTTTTTTTGGCATGTGGTATTGATAATCCATGGTATTGACCCATGGTATTGTAACAAAAGTTATTTTTTACAAGTTACTAATATCTACCATAATGTGGGGGTGAATATCCACGGTTAAGAATCTTGTCATATTGTTGTAAAATATTTTGGTTGTGAAGTAAGTTATGTTTTTGGACTTGTAGTATTGATAAGCCATGATATTGGCTCATGGTATTGTAACACAACCTATTCACAAGTTAATAACAAAATCAAAATATAACAAATTAAATTTTGTTTTTTTTATTGATTTAACTTTTTATTATTAATTGAGGTCATATTTAAATGTTTACACTCATTCCAATATCATTTTTAACTTTTTCTTCTTCTTTTTAATTTAGCATCTTAGGCAAAAATAACAAATTTTTATTAAATCATTTAACCCCATTGTAATTTTTATATTTTATTTTATATTATAAATATTTTATTGATTTTTCTGTTATAAATATTTCTTTTCTTTTTCATTTTAGCGTTGGGTTCACATTACAACATCACATTCTAGCAGTGTATTTTTCTCTGTCTTGTCTATATCTGCGTGGAAATTCAGAAGAAGGAAGACCATCAATGTGATCTATGGATTTCATGGGATTCTAACCCAGATGGAGTGTGCATGGAAAACACCTTAGGAGAGCATCAATGATTAGATGGAGGAAGGGCAAGGTCACTAGGCACATTGTCTATATCTGCATGGAAATCTGAGAAGAAGAACATCAACGTGATTTATGGATTTCATGGGATTCGAACCCCAGATGGAGTTTGCATGGGAAACACTTTAGGAGAGCATCAACGATTAGATGGAAGAATGGCAGATGGAGTTTGCATGGGAAACACTTTAGGAGAGCATCAACGATTAGATGGAGGAATGGCAAGGTCACGGGACGTGGATATTTTGGTAATGTGTACATGGGTCTTCCTTTTTACTAAAGAGGATTTTTTTTCTTATGGGTAAATAATTTCAAGGGTTTATATGATCAAAGCATAAATTTTATCTAGAGTTGAGGGTTTAAAGATTATGATATTTTGGTAATTTGTACATGGGTATGAGTTTGGACTTTGTTCTTCCTTTTTGCTAAAGAGCATTTTTGTTTGTATGGGTAAATAATTTTGAGGGTTTATATGATCAAAGCATAAATTTTATCGAGAGTTGAGGGTTTAATGATTTTGATAAGGGCAAGGTCACTGGGAGTGGATATTTCGGTAATTTGTACATGGGTATGGGGGGTGGATATTTTGGTAATTTGTACATGGGTATGAATTTGAACTTTGTTCTTCCTTTTTACTAAAGAGGGATTTTGTTCTTATGGGTAAATAATTTCGAGGGTTTATATGATCAAAGTATAAATTTTATTTAGAGTTGAGGGTTGAATGATTATGATATTTTGGTAATTTGTACATGGGTATGACTTATGATCAAAGCATAAATTTTATCTAGAGTTGAGGGTTTAATGATTATGATATTTAGGTAATTTGTACATGGGTATGAATTTGGACTTTGTTCTTCCTTTTTACTAAAGAGGATTTTTGTTCTTATGGGTAAATAATTTCGAGGGTTTATATGATCAAAGCATAAATTTTATCTAGAGTTGAGGGTTTAATGATTATGATATTTTGGTAATTTGTACATGGGTATGAATTTGGACTCTGTTCTTCCTTTTTACTAAAGAGGATTTTTGTTCTTATGGGTAAATAATTTTGAGGGTTTATATGATCAAATCATAAATTTTATCTAGAGTTGAGAGTTTAATGATTATGATGCAGATCTTGATTGCGGCCAACAATTCATCAAAAGACAATGCACAAGTAATAATTTTTCATGTCCTTATTGTACAAAGGGTTTAATGATTATGATAATGCAGATCTTGATTGTGGCCAACAATTCATCAAAAGATAATGGACAAGTAAGCATTTTGCATGTCCTTATTGTACAGATCAGTTCGATCCTCCCTAACTTTTCTAGGGTCAGAATGCATGAAATTTTATTTTTTCTTTTCACCAGTTTTTAGTGGTTGATTGTTTGTGTAATGGACTCTACCATGCCCAAATTAAAAGGGCTCAAGTGATGCAAGAAAAATTTCTGGTAAGATGCGTTAGACCTTCCTCCAACTTTGTTACATGAAATTAAAATTTCTTGTAATCATGAACATAAAATCTTTTCTTTCATCCTTAGATTTTGATCTCAATGCCTACATTTTTAAACCATGTTACTATACTTTAAGTAGAATATAATTAGATCCATTAAGCCTTACAACTCTCCAAAGCTTAGGTTAATTTTGGCTAAAAAGAAGGAACCTAAATGACTTTTGCAATTTAGATTCAATTCTTACAGAAAATGATTAAAAATGGAAGAACTCAATGGTCTAATAACTTTTACCCACCCATCAATTTCAAAGACATTTGGTATTATTCTGAACCTAAACATAGAGAGTAGAAGAAGAAGAGGAGCCTGGATGAGGTGGACCTTGACCTGCTTGATACTTTTCAAAAGTTGGGCATGCCCTTGACTAGAAGAAGAGATTGACCAACGTTGTTGTAGATGTTGTTTTCGATAGTGTTTTCATTGCTACCATGCATAGGTAGACTCTATGGGTAGTTGAGGTTATCTTTTGTTCGTTATAAGAGGTAATTCAAGAGTATCTTTATCTAGTTAGGAAGTAGCTTGGTAGGGTTGTTGCTCCTACTGATAACTATTATGCTGCATTGTATTTTTATTTTTTTAGTGATAGCTCCTTCTATTAAATCTCCAAGCACACTTTGTCACCCATGGAAATATCCACTTATTTCAGGATGAATGAGATGGAGACTAGGCATTTGAGAGGACTCTTATTTTTGTAGATAAGAGGAGTTATGTGAAGTGAAAGGAGTTCTGTGACATATATTTAAGGATGAACTATACCATTTTATGACACCAATCATCTCCATGCCACAATAGTGGATCTCTATTGCACCAAGGGAGCAATGATAAAGTATTCCACTGTAAATAATTGGTATGTCAGGGACGAGGAATGCAAATGTGGGATTTATAATTTTATTACAAAAATAGGTTTGTGCGATGGAGACAAAGCAACGATTTCATGGACCTTAGTAGAGAGTGGTTCAACAATCACTTGGAAATACTCAAGCATTGTTTTAAAAGGCCATGATGCAATTGGAGAGTTCTATTCTGTTGCCTTGAAAAATAACTATCAATATGGGGGGACAAAGATGATCCATATAGGGAAGAATTGTAGGAGTAGGATTGTTTCTAAATTTACATCTATAGGCAAGTCAAGGGACTACTACAAAGGTTTAGTGTAGGTGAAACCAAATTATCATAATGCAAGGAATTTTTCATAGTGTTATTTGATGCTCATCAATGACTAGGAAGCTGCAAATACTTATCGTTACATTTAGGTACAATTGAGTTGCATTCTAAAGTCTCTAATTTCATTTATTGATAGTCATTCTTGTTTCCTTGTCCCTCTTAGTTTAATTATGGTAGGATTGGAAGGTGTTAAAAAATCAAGCATATCGTTGAGTCAAATAGACACCCACATGTAACTACATGTCATTGTGCATACTCTTTGTTTTTCATACAATTAGAAGTGAGCAATATGATGTGTGCACACACAAAAAATCCTAGCATGAATGATGAATCCCCTCCAATTCCATTTTTTATGGTGACATTTTATTTGATTTGTTTATACAGGTCATCTAGCCACATAGTGGCTAGTATCGAATGTTGAGGTATATGTCATATAAATATTTTGTAGTCTACTTTATTTTATATTCAAGTATTCATTGTCTTTCATGTCTTATACTCTACATTGTATATTCTTTCATTTTCAGGAGAGGAACTCAATATTGATGGTAAGAAGCAACAATTGAAGAAAGAGGAGAACAATAACACTAGAGCGACAAATGCAAAATGAGAGAGAGAAGAGAATATGTCTAGTGATACCCTTAGAGCCAATATCTTGCATAACACACACTCATAGAGACTGATGGTCAAGCCTTTAGAGTTGGTGAATTCACTTGCAATGCTTTGACAACACAGTGATAATGTTTTGAAATGATGAAACAATATTTCATGTGTAAATTGTAGCCCAATCGATATTAAGTTGGAAACTCATATTGTAATACTTGATATTTTATATAATAAAATTTATATGGTTGAAATTATTTTTATTTGCACTTGATATTATTTAGTCTTGTAATTAACATATGTAACTTTGTGTTATCATATTAGATAAACATGCACATTGTATGACATTTTCTTAAAATTTAGTCGCAAAATCATACTAATTAATTTATGGTGATTAATAATAAACACATAAATGCAATCTAAAACTACTAAATTAGTAGTTTATATTAATTAATGATGAACACGAATAAAATGAATATATGACTAAATTAGTCATTTATAATGATTATGAATGAAATTAAATGAAATGAATTGAAACTACTAAATCAGTAGTTTATATAATGAATATGAAAATACCAAAAACAGATAAATGACTATTGTAAATCATAAAATTTTTATTATTAAATGATGACTAAATTTTTCACATATACGACTATTAGTAGCTAATTTACAGAATCTTATAACACGACCAAAATTTAGTCATATTTCTTTGGTCATTAATTGGTTTTAAATGATGACTAAAATTTTCATATATATGACTATTAGTAGCTAATTTACATTATCTTATAACACGACCAACGGATTGGTCATATTTCTTTGGTCATTAATTGGTTTTCTCAAGGATTCATATAGTAATATATTTTGTTATATATTTGGTCATTAATTGCGACAATTAATGACTAAATATACTACTAAATGGTAAAATTGAGGAAACCAATTAATGACTAAGCTAAAAATGACTAAAAGTTGGTCGTGTTATAAGACACTGTAAATTAGCTATTATTGGTCATTGACTGAAAAATGGTCGTTTATATGCAAATTTTAGTTGTTTTTTTAGTAACTAATTAGTCATTTTGTACTAGTGCGACCTCTTCTTAATCGGCTTCATGTCCGGCTTCAAGGTAATCTTCATTATGCCCAAGTCTCTTATGATACCTTTCAGGTCTGAAAATTTTGTAGGGAACAAATCCTGATATTCGCGGAGAAACTCAGTGACCTTATCTACTATGGCATCATCCCAATAATCCCCAATCTTTGCAAACTTCAGCTCTGCCTCAGTGCCAATGTTTACTTGCTTAGTTTTCAATGGCACGGTGATGTCTGGATTCTCTATCTGCGGTCCCTCTACCTCACGGTGGCCTTCTGTTTCTAGAATGTTAATATTCCTTGGATCCTCATCGTCTCCTTCAACAGTCACATTATAGCATTCTAGCACATGGTGCAGCTGGGTGCTCCAATCTAGTTGAATTAATTCTAAAGGATCCTGTGGTATTCGAAAGATCGCTACCTTAACCTCCTGCAGTGCCTCATCAACGCTTTTGAACCCATATTCAAAGCTAAAGGTCCTCAGAAATCCTTCTCTTAAGATATCCCATTTCACAGTGCCGTGGTGGAGTTCTGTCTCCAAATACCAGTTCATAGGGATTATATCCAGAGTGTGACAAAATAAATGCACCCATTCTTGTTGCGGCTCCGTTCCATAAACCTTAGTCCATTTTGCTAAATGATCACATGGATCATTTCTCCCATCATATTTATCAGTTAGTTGAACTTTTGGGTGACCAAGCCGCAATCTCATCATTCTTTGATACTCACACCATTCTTCAAAATTTTCCTTGTGCATACCCCACCACCGAGTGGGCGTAACATGCAGCACCAAATCCAGTGCTTGGAAGTGATGTTTCTTAGGTGCTTCTCTTTCAAAGGCATCCAAGAACTTATCTATATCAGCTAAACCACCATAATAAGGTAGATTTCTTACCTTCAATGATACACAACACAACGATTTAGTCATCATATTACAATGCAGTGTATATACTTCATGCAACCTATTTTGCCAATGCTCCAATTTCTCATCTGAGTCTGATGTACAAGAACTTTTGCAGTCCCATGAAATTCATCTGTCAGTTGTCGGATTGACCCACTCTTAGTCTCGCGCTGTTATTTTATATATTTGGTCCAAATCATCATCACTTTCCTCATAGTTGTGGATCAGTTCAGTATAACGTGGTCCTTTTGCAGGGTCCAGTGGGACTACCACGCGTAACGATTTCCTTTCAAATGACATTTCCCACTTCTTCAAATTGATTACCCCGTTCATGTCGATAGCCCAATCGATTCCCGGGAGCGCAGGATATGGATAGCTGTCATCAACAATCTCTATCACTTCAAAATCGGCCAGCGCACTCGCTCCTTCTATATCTACGGTCACTCCATGCAGTTGCCCCATAGGGATAATATTTTGTTGGTTTGTTATCGTCAATTGAATCGGGGACCACTGCAGCGTAGGTCTCCCCATTCTTTCCCATGTTTGTTTAGGTAGAACATTCGCATCCGACCCCAGATCCAAAATAACTCGGTTCATCTCATAGTCTTCTATTTGCGCAGTGAGTCACATCTCACGCGCTTTTCTCGTCTTGCGTTTGCCTATTTTTCTGACTGTGAGGTGTCCTTCAGGAGCACCTTCCTTACCAGCACACTTATTTATCAGTTCTTAGAGCCCTTTTAAAACATTTCTATCATGCAACAACTTCATACAGGTCTCCAAGAAGGTAGTAAGCATGGAGGGATCAACTTCATAAAGCTTGTCCTGACTTCCTGAGGGAGGGGCCTCAACAAAGTGTTTCTTTGATTCCATGAACGTTTCCTTCTCGTGATCCAGGTCAAACCAAACTTCTTTTTCTAGAGCCTTGCAGACCCATTCACTTTCTTCAGGTTGTTTCCCTTTATCATCACCAGTCATCATTCCACTTCACAACACAATATTCACATTGGGATCCTCCTCGCGGGGCTCGACCCTCATCATCTGTAAATTTTGAGTAAGTTGTTGAGGTTGTGCCTTATTCTCCTACATCTTAGCTATTAATATAGGGCATTCTTCTATCGCTTGGTCAAACTGAGTACAATACCGACATGACAGGCATGTCTGGCTCATACACTCCTGCACGTAGTTTCCTAACACTCCGCAATTATAGAAAATAACTTGCCCTCGACCTCTACCAGGTCCTCCTCCTCCTCAACCTCGTCTGTGCCCCTGATATCCTCTGCGCGCTCCCCCAGTGCCTTGATCTGGAGGCCGATTTTCTTCTTGCATTCGATACGTAGGTGTTCTTTCCATCATCAATTCATATCTACGGAAGTTACGCTCATCATGGCCCATCGATTTATAGAAGTTACCGAATAATTCTTGCGGAGTCTGTACCAAATTCTATAGCAAATGAAAATTGTCCATAACATGTTTTCCGGCCACTTGACAAATAGAGCACCATAGCGCAGGCCTTGTACTTGGTCCTGCCTCAGAGGCATTGGCCCTCCTCCTGTAATATAATTCATGAAGACAGGGCAGTGATCTTTATCATGCCCCTAGATTTTACATTTGAGGCACCAAACTTCTTCGTGAACCTCCAACCGAGCCACTTTTTCCTTTTTCAAGCTCTGTAATTCCAAGAAAATATTCTGCAACTCTGCGTGAATCTGATGAACTCCCAAAGTATCATCCTGAAGAGGCATTTCATGTAATCTCGTCACAATTTCTAGGGATTCTACTTGGGTCCCTATCTTTTGCTGTGATAAAGCAACCCTTAGGTGGGGCAGGAGTGAGGCTACAAACCATTCACGGTGCTGACTATTTCTGAGATTCATATTAGCTTCGCAAATCTAGAACTTCATTCTTTGATCTAATTCCCAGGGTGTTTCGTCGAGCCTCATCATGATTTCCTTGAATCCAATGAATGATTGCTATTCAGACTTGGGCTTACCAAATTCTTTCTTTAGAGTGGTCTGAGTGTCTGCCAATGACACCAGTGAGTTATCGGTGCAGTACTTAATGTACCATGTCAATGTGCGATCTTGTAGAGCAGTAACCAACTGCACTTTCTTTATATGATCATCTATAATATTCTGTGTCGTCCATACAGCCTTCGCAATGAACCAAAACTGATTCGGGTCCTCACTTCCCAAGCCCTTGAAAATGGGCAGCTTCATGGTATTCGACATGTTGAATAGTGGTGGACGTGGTGGTGGTGTGGGTGAAGGTGGAGGTGGTGTGGGCAGATGAGGTATTCGCGGAAAACCATGCTTTATAAACTATGTAGTGCTTTGCGGTGAGGCCTGTACCACTCCCTCATCATCACTCAAAGGAGGTTCTATCAATGGGCTATATTCAGGACCTTCTCTCTCCCAATTTCTAAAGAATCATCCACTTTGTGTAGATCCAAACATCAAGGTAGTGGCATAACCCGCTTTTCACACAAGAACATTTTAATCCAAGTATTCAAAGATCTCAAATAATTATCTTGCGATCCTTTGAAACAATGTCACTCTGCATCACTGTAGCTGACTGAGGTATCGACCATCAATTTTGTAAAAAATCCTCTGATGACTCGATCAAGCTAGTGGTTAATAGTGCACGCGATCTAATCTTCAGAAGCTTCCAACCTCCGCACTAGCTCTGGGGCCCACACTATTGAACCGTCAAGCCTCCGCCTTCCTTGGTCATCTGCCAATTTAGCGATCCAATCATATAGTTCGATTGGGAAGGGGTAGAATAAAATTTCGTGTATCTCTGTGTATAGAAATCTATCCAACAACTGTTCTTTTTTCAGGCACGGATTTCTGTTTTCTTGTGCCATGAATTCATTGATCTTTCTATCCAACCACTTCTCAATTTATTTCTTTGTCAGATTCCAATGATGTGACATCACACATCTCTTTATGCAGATCTCAGTCCCAAAAATGGAACCATTTGTTGGCTTAAGGGTTCATGACCCAAGTTCAGAGTTAGTTGCACTAAACAAATCCCTACACTACTAGCCCTTTTGGCATCAATCTGTGGAGCGCAGACTAAAGTCTCACTCGAAGTAGTATGGGGGGATGCTGGAACCAAGTTTCCACACCCAGAGATCAACATGATGTCGTTTTGTGTCCTCAATCTGCCTTCGTGCAGATCCATAATCCTTTATGGCTTATCAGTGTAACTTCCCTTAATTAGCCTCTAGACCTCCGATAAGGTCGATGACTAGCTTTCGCGGACCCTGAATAGGTAAATTAACTACTTACGCACATCCAAGATTATTCTTAACCCAATATTTACTCAGATCTGCTTAAGTGTTCGATAAATCTAACATACAATGAATAAATCTTCATGTAAACCCTTAATGTCAATTGCGTTCACATAACAATATAGATCCAGTAAGGTCACGGATCAATACAACATTATTTCATAAACCCCTCATTCATCACAACATAAAGCACATTCATACATAACAAAATTAAATAGGTAAAACACAAGAATTTCTATAATAATCTTCTTTATGAATATTCAGTTCAGCTTATAGACTCAAGACTTCCCTGCACACTCAACTTTAGGGGTCTGCGCACTCAGATGCAGGCTCTACTTTAGGCCTCTACGCACACAACTACATAGCCTTTTCCTCCTCTAAGACCTCTACAATCTTCCTTCTATTGACCCATTACATTTTTCTTCATCCATCCCCTCTAGACTCTCTAAGACACACCTATTTATACAATTCCATGGTCTGTGGACCATGGGTAGATCTTCAAAAATCCAACTTAACTTACATAAAGAAGGGTAAAACCCTTTTTGACTCTTTAACTATTACGCACTATGCGACCAAAATTTTCAGAGACTTTATATTCATTTACATAAAACTTGGGCTTTTGCCCCAAAATTTACCCTAGGGGACCCCATCCCAACAATTTTCTACACATACTATAACGTTGCATTAACTTTGTATGATGGAAGTGGGAAGCCTACCTGATTAAAGGAAAAGAGTTTGGTTTGGCCTTGGAATAAAATGATGAGATTGGAAAGGAAGAAGGCAGGAATTCCTAAGTTCTTTTAAAAAAATTAGAGTTTTGGGAAATCTCAGCCCCATCCCCTAGTCACATGGTCTATGGTGAGTCAGGACTAGGTGCTATTTAGAAAGGGGGACTTATTAGTGTATGGAAACTCAAATTTTTTAGTACTTCATTTTATTGAACTCTGGATATAGTACAACTCCAATGGAATTGACCGTTAGTTAATGACATTATATCTATTATTAAGTAGGTGCATAAAGTGATGACATCAAGACATTGAGACCTAATATATTGGAGAAACTAGAGTATCAGGAATCTGTGGGAAATGAGGGATGCCATAACAATAATGTCACAATTGGTGATGTGGAAATGCCACGTAGATGACATGTGTCACATGGAATTAGCCTTTTTGACATGCCAACCCTCTGAATATGAGTGAAAAATGACACTTATTAGTAGTACCGTGTGAAACTGGACATGTCAGCATGTGCCATGTGTAAGGCGATGATTGGTTTTCTATGAATGATGTCACATTCCATGTTATTGTATGATAATAATGACAGATCGAGAATTTGAGAGGGTTGCATCCCAAAAAATTGTTGATATCCTGATATCCTAATATACACATCAGTTATGCCACATGTTAGACATGTCATCCTACACCATATGGCAAGATGTGATTGGGTACTAGAGTAGTAAGGTTGCACAGATGAGTTGACAAATTACCTATCACATCATTGGTGTTTTGCAAACATTTTTAGTTATAAAGAAATTCACCAAGTCTCTAGTATTCCATGGAAAATAACATTGTATTTACATATCATAGGATTTACTATACTGGCTTACTGATTTTTGGTATCACTACTATATAATCATATTGGTAAGTTGGGCCATCGATATATCAACATACTATAATACTGGAGGATTGGTTCCATATCGGCCATATCAACCATATTGACAAACCAAATATACTGGGATATTAGAATCCTTGAGGAATGAATAACTTTGAGGTTATGTAAATCATCAATATGGTATATTAAACTATAACATGTGGGATAGGGAGTTGGAATAGTGAAGATGTATCATGTGGCCAAGGGAGCCATGTGGATGCATAGGGGTGATAGTCTAGCCCTTAATGGGAAAAAATTCAAATGGGCATAACTTTGTGCTTGTAACTTAGAATGAGATGAAATTTATATCATTGGAAAGATATAAATGACAATAATATTATGGTGGTGTCAAAATTATGATTCGTGGTGAAAAACTAAAGAGTATTTTTGGATAACCCCATCTTCATAATGTACCTTAAATGTCTTGTTTAATTATGCACCACAACCCTAATATGGAATTAGGGGGTTTGGTGTGTTACAATATTACATTATTGGGATACATGGTACTCTCCTGTCTCATCATATATGAGCCTAAGTTGTTACTGGATTCATAGTTGGCCCCATCCATAATGTCTTTTAGTTTTCTATTTAAGCATTCAAGCTCTCATTATCTCCCTAAGGCTTTTATTTTGGAATCCTTATCCTTGTTTTCATTATAGTATTATATGTATGCATAGATTCATCCACAATTAGTAATTGTAATCCCTCCATAGTTCAAAGATGGAATATTCAAATATTAAAAGAACAAGGAGATTGTTGGAAAACCATGAAGATCAAATATAGGTTTTGGAACAACAAATGAGGATCCTTGAGGACATAATATAAGAGCAATATAGAAATATATGGTTGTATAATATGGAACTCATGTCAAACAAAGTTTTCATGAGTTCCATGATACACCAAACTCAATATTTATTGATATTAGAGAAGGATGTTCAAGAAATTCAATTGTATGTTAGCATATTCTCCAAGATTGATGTCCTCCTTGATTCAACAACCTTTGTACCAACTTTTCTCATTTTTTTCAAGGATAATTTAGCTCTAGCAACAAAGGATTTTAAAGCACAATGAAATATTTGAAACTCAACATCCTTGCATGTTGATGACAAGCTAACAATGGAATTATCTAAGGAGCCACCTTTGAACAAGTGACCCATTCTCACTCTCTTGAATTTTTTGTATGTATTACAAAATATGATATCTTAAGGGAAATTTTTATAGAATTTGTGTAACTAAGTTTTTTTGTACCAAGAAATACTGGGAGAACTCTATAATATTTCCAAAGTAAAAATTAATATGGAATATAATGGCTCTTCAGGTTAGGAAACTCATTTTGTAATCTCTCTCTAAAATTCCCTTGTGACAATTTTTTATCAAAATATATATTTCCTAGTTCTAATTAAAATAATAATAATAAATAAATTTGAGAGCAAAGGAAATAATTCACATGATAAAATATTTTAATACAATATAAGATTTGTTGCGATGAATTGCTCTTGTGGAATATCCATGGAAATTTATTAGTCATATTTGTATAAGAGCCATGTTTATTTGGCATATTTATGATAAGTTGTAGGATGTAAGAATTGGCTTAAGAATTAAGTCACAATACCTTATCCATAATGGATGATTTCAATTGCAACAACCCTCAAGATGAGGTAGAAGAGATATTTTCAAAGGTGGAAGAAAAAGTCATTGATATCCTTCACAATAAGACCCCACCCATACTAAATATAGTGAACAAGTTTGAACCTTTGAGCGAGGTTGGTGGATCTAGCTCATAAGTTGGATCAAACAATAAATTGAGATATAATGAAGACATAGAAAATGAGTTGAAAATGGAATAAACAAATGGAAATAAAGTTCTAATGTTATCCCTCTTTCATAATAAATATTTAAAATGGAAGTGGAAGTGGGCATTGAACCATTCCATCATGATATTGATATTGTTAAGTTGAGCCATTAGATACAACATTTAGAAGTTTATTTTAATGCCCATAATATAGAAGAATAGAAAAATATTTTATTTTCCAAATTAAAATTAGAGGTACATGCACTAGCTTAATGGGAAAGCCTGATATTGAAAGAGATACTTAGGCTAATGGATGATCCACCAATAATAAAATGGGAGGTGTTTAAAACCCTCTTCAAGTCCTATTTGTAACCTATTGGATATGTAGAGGATCAATGGATCTATTGGCATCAGTTTAGGAAGAGGCAAGGGTAGAGTGTGCAAGGGTACACCATTGAGATTATAAAAAATTGTGATTATGTATGGTATATCTCCCACAAACCTAGATGTACTCATAAAGTATCTAGGAAGTCTACATAGTAATTTAGAAAAACAATGAATGCTTTTTAAAATTAGGATAGTTGATGAAGCTTATGTGAAAAAAAAATGCCTAGAGAATACAGGATATAAGAAATGATAACCAATTGGTTCCAAATACAAATACCACAAAGGTTCATCCAAGGAGGGGAATAAGAAGTGGAAAGGAAAGTACAATAATATAAAAATCACTACACATAAATGGAAGAATTTAAACAACTACTAGAACCATTGTAATATCAATGATCATGATGGGCCTCTAAATTAGACATAAATTAAGGTCCATGCCTCTAAATTAAACATAAATTAAGGCCTATGACAATCCTTCAGCACATTAAACCTCTCTTTTTGCATTATATAATGTATTTTTAACTTTAATATATTCATTAGGAAGGTTTACAAATAATTTCATATTTGTGCCTAATATTATTTATTTTTGTGGAATATTATGAGAATATTAGGCTGATTATGAAGATCTGTAGGAGGAGATAATTTAGGGACTTTCTCCCTACTACAGGAGGATCAATATTAAATAATAAATCAACAATATATTATGGAATGATGGCATAGATTGTGGAACTTCAGTGATTGAGAAAATCTTGGAATGTGTTCCTAGCCATTTAATGCAGATTCCTAGTATTGGGAACGAGATCTACTAATCAAGGGATTTTGGTGGGGAAAACATCCTCCTTTCATGGGGAATGATTCCTAATCATTTTTTATAAGTACCAAGTCGAATTTGCCTCTAGGGATAGATTTTTATTAGTCCTTTTGTGGAGAGAACTCGTATTTTTGCAGCTCCATTGTATTTTCTTGTAGGGATGTAATTGTATTGATGAAAATAATGAATATTGGTGTCATGTTCAGCTTATAAATCTTGTTCTCCTCCATAGGTCTCTGATTTTCCTTTGGCTTGGCTATCCCATGAGCCTCAGAGCCCTTTCATATCATTTTCTTTTCTTCTTTACACTTCTTATTCACATGCATCTCTTGTTCTTATTTCTTTCCATTTTTGCATTTAGTATTAATGATTTCTTGTTTTATGATTGGGTTAAATGGTTTATGTAAGTTATTTTGCAGGATAACAAGCATCATTTCATCATTGGAAAATATTTGGAAGGTCATAGTATTCATTGAGCTACTTGGATAGTCTTCTTATTCCCAAATCTAGAATTTTGGAGCTCCTTTTTAGCAAAGAACAATAAATTTATGATATTTTTTAGAGCATGCTAATGAGATTCAATCGAGTTGGTTCCACTTGCATTAGATCAAAAAAAAAATCTATTTAATAAATAAAATTACCCCATTTCATTTTCACTTCATTAGGTTAGGCATTTGATAGATTTACTAGCCCACTAGTTCTCGAATTTCTGATTTTTAGACTAAGTAATTTTTTGTTATTTAATAACTCTTTCCCATGTATAGATGAATTTGTGGATATATGCAGACAATAATGTGTGTTGTTGTAGGAGATTCTATATTGTAGGGATACCTCATCTCATTTGCCTCATCCAAGCCTCATCCACCCATGTCGCCAAAGCAAAAATTTCCATTTCCATTGAGAAAATCTACCCATCTTGAAGCCCTTGCTTGAGTTCTAGGTAGTGTCCACCGCCTCCATGCCTTATTATTCCATTATAGACCTCTCCCAAGCTCCATTCCACCTTATAGACCACTTCCTAATATTGCGGCCTTCTTTTTGTCATAAAACAGGGGATCTTGTAGAAATAGTGTAGGAACTAGTACTTCATGTAGACATCTTATAGGAAAACCTGTAGTGGCACGTTTTGAGCCTAAATTGAGAAACATCATCTCTAGAAGCTAGGATTATGCCCCTAATTGCTCTCCAAGCCATTTTAACCAATGTACTCTTTTCCTCCACACCTGTCTCCCTTGTCAAAGAATCAAGCAAGATTAGCATTTACATTTTTCAAGCAAAAAGATAAAAAGGAAAATGTTATTTTATATTTATTCATGCACGCAACAGTTAGCACTCTCTAGATCAGATTCCATGCTCAGTTAGTTTAAATCATCACATGTGATAAATAAGGTTAAGTTAGGTTTATTTTACATTTAGTTCATGAAGAATATGTTTCTTTCCTTGTACTTTATTTCTTGCAATAGGTTAGGGTTTCCATTTCAGTTCATTTTTTGGAATTAGTTTAGGGTTTAATTTCAGTACATGCACTCCATTACATCATTGTTACAGATCCATTTGGGCACATCAATCCCAACATCAAGATTAGTGTTTTAGGGCTCATTAAACCCTAATTTCAGTTGCTTCATGCCCTAAATAAGTCACCCCTTTGAATGCCTCCTTCCCAAACAGTTTCATGACTTGAAGACATCCAAAAATAGTCTCTAGAGGGACCAGCACAGGTAAGCCCTTGTAAAGGTGCGTTGGGTGAGAATGAGTGAAATTCACATAGGGTTTGGGGAATATTCTTATCTTTTTTAGTCATCTAGAAGGTTCCCTCACTTATCAACTCCTATGAGCTCGAAAATGGATGAGGAATGAGTTAAGGTGTATCCTATCCTTTCATAGCTTCCTCCATGGAACTAATTATAAGTATGGAAGGCCATTCAATGCCACCATTTATGACAAAACCTCCTTCATATTCCTATAAATTGACCACTCTTCTAAGTGATCAGGGGCTAGATTATGTTGAATTGTAAGGAGATAATGCTGCTATGAGATTTGGCTTTGAAGCAAGTATTGTAATGCTACAAGTTTGTCATGCTTTTTGATGTGATGTGGATGGGATCCATGCTGGAGGAATGGCTTTGAATCAGACAAAAATGGTTGTAGTTCCTTCTTCTATCTAATAAAGTGTTTGAACCTTTTTCCCATATGTTTGTATTGTTTCATAATTCTTATATGTGTGAATTGTATCTAATTCCTTTCACTTATATTCAATAGATCATGTGCTTTGATCGGTTCTTTGTTTTCTGTTGTGTTTACAGGGTACTTCTCAAGCATATTAAGTACGGGAAGGAGCGACAGGATCGATACAAGGGAGATGAGAGGAAAGTGGAACTACAAGTAGGTCTTCTTATCTTCTCATCTTATCTATTGCTTATAGGAAAAGTCTAAAACACTTTAAACTGTTGTTCTAGATATAGCTACTTATCTAGGGAATTAGTATTTATCTGTAGATACCAAATTCTTCAAAACAATCATGATAACAAAAGAAGGACACATTTTATGCTACACATATAGTTCTGACACCTCTTAAGTTTGTACAAACCCTGGGTTGATAATTAAAAGTCGGTAGCCTTGGGAGTTGCAGCGTTCTTGCTACAATACTGAGGTTCATCAGGTCAGACCAAAGATAAGTGTTCGAAGCCACATATAGAGATAAATCCAATAACCATAATGAATATGCCAAGAAAAATAACCTACTAGCCATGAATTTAGGAAACTTGGTAGAGAACAAATTAGATGTAGATGAAAATATTGTTTCCAGTGTAGTGTAAAAGGAGGTGAAGCTAGGAAACTTTCATTACAGGGAAGAGAAGGAGATGAATAAACTCTTCCATAATAATATCCAAGACAAAAATACCAACATGGATCATTAACCAAACTCATAGAAAAAGATCTAATGGTCAAGCTTGGTTAGGAAGATCATGATTATCCCAACCCACATCCATTAGGATGGGTAAGTAAGGATGTAGAGCTGAAGGTCAATAACGAATGTAAGATAAACTTTATCTTAAGTGTAGAACATATTTATGGATTTGAGGTAGTACCACAGGATGTATGTGTTGTGGCGTCTAGAATCCCCTATATATACATGAGGGATGAAGTACTCATTAAGAGAGAAAAGTAGTACCACTTGATCAAGGATTGGAAGTATTTCATCATTAATGCACACAAAGGAAAATCCAAGATCTCTTTGGTAAGTGATAAGCAAGAAAATAATTTGATCAATTCTACTAGGAAGTTTGTATTACTTTTCTTAACAAAGAACAAGAGAGTGGATGAATCAATAAAAGAAAAGGTGTATTTATAGGGATGTACTAAAGAATAGAAACATCAATTGGAGGAATTGGTGTAGACATATAGGGAAGTGTTTTAGGATCATAAAGGGTGCCACCTAAGAGGGAAGTGGAGCATCATATACATTTTTTTCTTGACTTCCCATTTCTAAACATTAGGTAGTAAAAAAAAACTTATCCTAGAAGTCGATGAAGTGAAGAAACATTTGAAACATTTATTGGAGAAGGGAGTAATTCAACTAAGCACCTCACCTTCTAATTTTTTATCATCATAGCACCCAAGAAGTACGATATTTGGAAAAGGTGTATCAACAATAGAGATTTGAATAATATCACTCTAAAAAATCTATAACCTATCCCTAAGATCAAATATTTGTTTAATAATTTGTATCATGCCTATTACTTCACCAAGTTTGATCTCAAATTGGAATACCATCAGATATGAGTTAAAGAAGAAGAAAAATGGAAAACTTCCTTTAAGACAAGGAAAGTTATATATGAATCATTCGTAATGATTTTTCATTCATCTAATGTAATGTATAAATCTATGCATTTGATGAATGATGTATTACATCCCTTATTAGATTGATCATGATAGTATACTTAGATGACATATTAGTTTATATATCTACTCAAGAAGATCATATTTCACATGTCATGTAGGTGTTAGAGACTCCCAAAAGAGCATTATCTTCTAGATAAAATTAGGAAATGTGATTTTTCTCAACATTCATTATTATACTTTGGGTATGTCATAAGTGGAGGGGAAATAAAGACAAATGCCATGAAGATGGGGGCCATCCTCAAGTGGTCAATTCCTACTATTGTCACTAAAATTAAGAGCTTAATTGTGTAGTGCAATATCAAAGTAGTTCATAACATCATTTTCTGCTATAATTATGCCACTTCATGCCATAAAAACTAGTTGTAAGAAATTCTAGCAAGGAAAGAATCACTAGAAAACATTCAATGCAATGAAATAGAACATCAATTGAGCACTAGTTATTCCATTTCTCAACTTGTAGAAGCCTTTCAGAGTAGAGATGGATGCAAGTGGATATGTTATGGGTCTGATATTCATGCAAAGACATATCCTGGATCCTATCATTCTACAATTTTCACAGTGGAGTCTATTGGATTTTAACCACAAGCAGTAGATGTATTGTGGTAAAAATACTAAACTAGAAATTACATAAAAATAAAAAAGAGAGAATGAAATTTCACTTTAAGAATAATAATTATTTATCAAATACCAATTCAAATGACTCATAAGCTTGTGTGTGTATTATTATTTGGCATGAATACAATAAGATAACCATCCTTGAGAGGGAAAAAATTCACACTAGGTTGGGGGTGTTAGAAACAAGGATAATACAAAGAAGGGGGGTGAATCAATATTATGGTCAATTATGAAAACTGTTAGTAATATCCAATATTTTAGTTCATTTAGCAATCAACCATGTATGTGGAAACCCATAAAGAGAGGAAAAACAAAACTTATGTCTGAATATTGTTGTAGGTTGCAACATATTGTTACATCATCTTTTCTAGCTCCAACTAGAAGGAATATTGTTATTTCTGGGTATATTTTCTATTTTCATATATTTTCAGGTCAGACGAATTACATCACCAACCTTGAGGAAGCACCAAATCCATGATTTGAAATCACCCACTTGCAAGAGGCACCAAACCCATATGTTTTATAGGTACCAACCTGAAGGAAGCACTAACTCCTTGATGTGCAAGCACCAACCTGCTTGAGGAACCAACCCCCAATGTTTTATAGGAACCAAACTAAAGGAAGCACCAACTCCCTGATGTGCAATTACCAACTTGCAGGAGGCACCAACCCCAATTTTTTATAGGCACCAACCTAAAGGAAGCACCAACTCCCTGATGTGTAGGAACCAACCTGTTGGAGGCACCAACCTAAAGGAAGCACTAACTTTGTGATGTGCAGGCACCAACCTATTGAAATTAGAAGATCCATCCTTCATAAAATTTTCAAACTCATATCCATAAGTGTTCTTTATAAAGATATGTTTTGTCAACTACCCTATTTTGCATTCCCATTTCAAATCCTTTACTTGGCTTCACAAAAATTCTATAACAATATTTTTTTATTACATGTCTCCAAAAAAATTCATTAACTCCTTTAATTTATTTATTTTCTCCATAGAATACCACAAATAATTTATTTCATATAGTTCACTAATGATCAAAGATTGGTACCCCATAAAACTATAGATCTCTTTTTGTTATTAATACTCTACCAGATCAATCAAATATGGTAAGCACAATGATCAACCTGTATTATTTAAAATTTTCCTTGCTATAAATTTGGTCTAGATGACCATGATATTAATTGATTCCTTAGATATTTAGGGCTTAGATACAAAATTATATGATATGACCGCATTCTAGAAAATCCAAATCCATAACCTTGTGAGCATTGCAAATTATGATACACTCGAATTATTTTTGACCCGAAATACAATACTATTGACTAAAATGTTCTTTCTCACAAATGGGCTCACATTAAATCACTCTTTCTTACAAGACCTTAGTTTTTTAATCAGCACAACTATCCATCCTACATTGACCTCTCTCTCTTTTAAAGTTTGGGCATTCATTTACCATGGTTATTAGTCCATGCTATTTTCCAATGGGAATTCCTCTTTGACTGTATCAACTAAGCCAAGATATTTGAATGGATCAGTACCCCCAAATTAAATTTTTGTGTAAAATCCTTTCATACTTCTCATCTCAAATCACACTTATGACCTTTAGTGTATTTGCTATCACAACTTTAACAAATCTCTTTTGATATTATTTCCTCCAATTGTTTTAGTTTAAACTGTTGGCTACCTATAGCAATAGGTTTCATATTTCATGATTGGCTATAGAAGTTCCAAATATGCTCTGCTTTGATCATGCAAAGATCACATATTTCCAAAGAAGTACAAGGTATGTAAATAGATTAATGCATCCCAATTTTGATGGATGGTCCAACAGCCTAATCTGGACCATGTCATGTTTTAAATTGCAGTTGTAGATTAGAGAAAGAAGTCTGTCCAAACTGTTTAATCTTGGCAGACAAGTAGTTCAGGTAGAGAAGAAAAGGCTCCCAACAGCTTAATCTGGGACCTTGGAAGAAATAAGGGTAGAAGTAGATAGAAAAAACAAAAGAAAAAGCCAAAGAAAAGAAAAGGCAGGTAAGGGTCTGCAAGTCCAAGTGCACCCTCCAAGAAGAACAAAAAATGCTAGGCAAGTAGTTGGGTAAGTAGTTGGGGTTGCAGAAAGGTTATCCTTACCATTGCAGGTGTGTTGACTTTGTTTACCAAAGCAAAGCTAATGAATTAAAAAGGGGTTCTTCTTCATCAGGTTGCAGCAAGCGAAGGAGCATTTCTAACCTCCCTTTTCCCTTTCCATATCATTTACTAACATTCCCTCATCAGTTGAGATTCATGGAAGAATTATGGTTTCATGGTGGTTCTTAATCTTTTTTAGAAGCCACATTTCTTGTCTAAATTCTTTTCATTTTGATCTACTCCCTAAACTAAGTAAGTTTCAAATAAACTTAGTGTTTTCTCCCTTCATTCACTCCCCTCATCCATATTAACCCTAACTCTACTATGTAAATCCCTTATATTACCTTTCCCCTAATATTATTAACACCATGGTGTATAAACCCCAAATTTTGTATAAATATCCCTTCCCCTTGGCATTATAGCCAATAAGTCCTATGTTAGGGATCAAATGACACCTGGTCATCTTGATAAACCTAAGCCAAACCCTCTTCCCCCTTTCCAAATCCACTTTTACTCATTACACCCCATTCGCACATAAACCTTACAAAACACATTGTTCCACCCTTACCCGCTACAAATTGCCAAATAATGCATCAAAACCCACCTTTCTCATTTATCCAAAGTCCAAGCATCGGGAGTGTTTTTACAAATAATTCGCAAAAAACCCACATTCTAATGTTTCTCTGCCGATGCCCATATCCCAGTATACATCACAATAACCCCACCCCCGCCATATCCGTCGATCACTTCGTTGATCCGACAGCCGTCCGATCGGAGCTTGAACATCCAACGGCTCTTATCACATCGGAGCGGCTCCGACGTCCGCTGTTTACCCGCCATATCCGCCGATCACATCACTCCCCCGACAGCCGTTGGATCGGGCCCCTCACATCTGACGGTCATCGTTGATATCGGAGCGGGTCTCACATCCGATGGATATCTTCCGATGTCCGTAAAAGGGTTACGTCACTCGGCAGCCACGCCTCCCCACCACAGCTCATCAGAGGTATGCCTGACAGATCCCCCCCCCCCCCGTACCATGAGCGGTGCGATATGAAACCGCTGGCTGTTTCCGGTTTCGGTTATCCCGCCTATACTACGTCACCTCCACATCATCCCACGTCACTGCCACCATACCGTCACATCAACCGTTGCGCCCGACCGTCTGCCGATATGTCCTGCCACTTCACCATCCCCGTGGACCAATCAGAGCCCGCCACCTCACCTATGACGTCAGCCGGCCCTGACCCCACCTATGACATCATGCTGACGTCAGCAGAAAAACGCGCCAAAAGTCCAAAAACCAATATAATAGCCAAATGTCGCGTTTTTCTCACTTTTTTACAAAAACGCCCGTTGCTCCTGCATGCAATTTTTACGACCAAAAGTCTACCAACCTGCAGAACCTGACCAGGAGACCAGCGGCGCACCATTTCCACAGTCATCCGCGACCATTGCCTACTCTTCACCAGGTATTTTCCACTATAAATCCTTCACGTACCTGCTTTGTCTGTTATTTCCCTCAAAAGAGCTTATAACAGAAAAAACTCTTGAATTCACCGGCAGAAATCCTTGCACCTGGCCCTTTTACAGTTGTGAACTCAAACAACACTAGCCGAGCCTTGTTTGCCTGCATTTTCATTGAAAAATCAAGCTCTGTTCACGCAATCGCGGCAGACTCATTCAAACTGAATTTAACTACTGAGAGAGACAGAGTGAGGCCAAACATTTGTCCTATTTGCACTGCAAATAGTATTTCAATTGCTATTTACAAGAACTGCTCCCTGTTCCTTACAAATTCACCTCCCTATTGAAGAGTCACTTCTTTATACAGCTCTGCTCAATTGAAACCACTTTGCACTCAATTCAGAATCCTCTTTTGCAATGGAGACACCTGTAGTACTAAATGTTCAGCCTCTGAATGCCCCTCAAAGGAACTTGGAATGGAAAGCCTTGGCAGATATGGATTACCAGATGACAGAAGAAATGTTTATGAGCAGTAAATTCCACATTCATCTGTTGAATGAGTTGAAAGCCAAGCATGAAAATGGGACAGATATATTGGGCATATGGGACTCTTTCCTCCCTATTTTTAAGCTCCCTCAAGTCAACCAGTTCCCTGAACTAATCCACCTGTGTGCTGAATATTATGATGCTTCTCAAAGGGCTGTTGTTGACCCATCTGGTTCAGTACTTTTCTATGTTACCCCTCAAGCCATCAGAGACATGCTTTGCTTCAACATTCAGAAGAAGTTGGTCCCTTTGTCACTAGTGAACCTGATAAAACAAGGGGCTAAACTGACAGATGCTCAAATTATCAAACTTAATCAATTATACATTAACTCTGACATTGTGATGTACCCTCCAATTGGTCATGTATATCTCAATGGGCTGGGCAGAGACCTTGCAGATATGATTAGTCCCATCTTGGATATAATTCAATTGAGCATATTGATACAACTGTGCTGGTAATGATGTCTATGTTTGCCCCTGGCAAGTCACCAATCTGCTATGACTATGCCACCTACATATCAGACAAGATTCATGAGCAATTGATGAATTTGGCGAGAGAAAGGGTATTCAGATATACCTCCTACATCTATCATTTGATCTTATACCATCAACATGAAAAATTTCATTTTTCTATCAAAAGGGTGGATGCCCAGGGCAATCCTAGATCAGTGGTCTATTGGTCCTCTGTCTTCCACACTACACCTGATTCTCCATACACTTACTATGAATTTATTGATCAGTTCATCCATCCAGCTATGACAATGCTAATGAGCTCGCCTCCTCCAAGACTCACTGATGACATGCAGAGAATTCTTCAGTTGTCTAAATCTTACAGCATTGGGGATTGGTACTTCTACCAACACCACACCGTCATCAGGATATATGGGTGTGATTTGCCTCCATTCAGATTACCTAAGTATGTGCCTATGAGGCTATTTGCCCTAGAGTACTTTAGGCAATTTGGCCGGGTTGATGTGCTTCACTTTTCAGGAAAAGGCAAAAAAGCACAGTTGAAGGTGAAAAGCCAACTTGGCCATTTTATCTATAACGAGAGGGAGCAAGGATGGAAGGAAGCAGATAGAATGCTTGAGTCCCTTGGCCTTCAAACCAGTTTCCCATGGACACCCTATGACCCTAATCATTTTATAACAATGAGGAGGCTCAAATATAAGTTGTCTGCCTATGATCATCATAGCATCCCTCACATTGAAAAATATGCTAACGAAGACAAATGGAGGAGAGGGACCTTAGAAGAGCCTGTATCACAAGAAGAGCTAAATCAGAGGGCAGTAAGGAATCTAAGAAAGATGGCTGACCTTGAACTTTGTTCACAGGTATTCACACTTCCAAGCACACAAGTAGGAGCAGCTACATCCTCCTCAACTGCCAAACAGCAAACTACTAAGGCCACTGAAAGTGCATCTGGCAAAGGCAAAGAAAAGGAAATGGAGACAGAACAATCACTCCATGGCAAGGAGCAGCCACTTCCAGTGACTCAAGAGCAGGCAGAGCAACAACAGCAACAAGAATTGCAGCAGGAAGAAGGGCAACATGACAGACAGCAGCCCTTACAGCAGGAAAGAGTAGTTGATACTCCAACTTCCACTGAGCAACAGGCTCAGAACATAGTGCCTCCTAGGCCTGAAGTCACCATTGACGCCTCGGTCCTCCAAACTCCACAGAAGGAGGACTTAAACAGAAAAAGGGATAGAGAAACTCCTCTGACTTCATCTATCAACCAGGAAGAGAAAAGACAAAGATTGAATGACTTTTCGGAGGATGACATAGCAATAAGGCAAGCATTGGGCATGGGCCCACCCAGCAGAGAAGCTTCAGCCAGTTCCTTCCAGCAGGAGCAGGACAGAACTATGGGAGGAGAGGTCAGCTCATCCAGCCAGCAAAGAGAAGGAGAAAAGAGCATCAAGCAGCAATTTATAGACATCAAAAGGAGGAGTGACCCTATCAAGATACAGCTGTACAACCATTTATTGAAAATGGCTCCCACTAATCAACAAAGACTGATGTCTGCATTTGATGTACAGGAAGGCAAAATGATCATGAGCCATTTTATTCCAACAGCACTACAGCCCCAATCTGCCTCAGATTACCTCAGGACCAACCTGGAGGTCCTGGCCAAGGACATACACCCAATGGATAAAATTGAACTGCACAAACAGACTGGTGAGATGGTGTATGCTGCCTTGGCAGACAAAACATTAGAAAATTACAAGCTAGAAAGCAGCCTTAATGCTACGGCCTCTCAGCTGGAATTGGAGAGGGCATCATCCCAGGCGAAGGACAACAGAATAAGGTCCTTGGAAGACATAATCATTGAAATTGGGCATGATCCCAAAGATATTAAAGGAATACAAGAAATCTTGAAGTTGAGGGATGCTGACATGGCTGCCTTGAGGAAGAAAATCAAACTCCCAGCTACCATTCACCCTCAGGCAGATGAGGTAGCCCAACAAAGGCATGAGCAGGATACCACAACCTTGTTGATTTCCATTTATAAATAGCTTGTTCAAGCACAGGAGAAATTGGGAGAATCTGAGGCTACACAAGCGGCCCTGCAAGCAGCATTGAAACAAAGAGAAGAGGGTCAGACCTCTCAGCCTCCTCCTCAGATCATCAATCTTGAGGAAACTTCTCCTATCACTGCTCCTCCTCCTCAACAGACTGAACAAATAGCAACATCTACTTCAGAAGCACCGACGACCACACAGCAGGCCCAAAGCCTGGATATGCAAAAGCTGAAGAATGAAATTCAGATCCTGGAAGCTCAAATGACCGAGTTAAATGAGACCAGGGAAAAATTAGCCAAATTCAATGACAGACATGATAAATCAAAGAGAGAAGTGGCAGAAAAGGGCAGGGAAATCAAAGCCCTTAAAGACAAGATCAAAGAGCTGGAAAATGAGCTCAAACTAGAAAAAATTGTAGCTGAAATTAGAGCAATGCTATGGTCCAATATTGGCCAATCAATTACCAATCAATGGCAATATATTGAGACAATCCATGAGCAACTAGAGCTCATCCCAAAGGCACAGAAGGAGGTTCACAGATCAAGAGCTTTATTGAGCAATATGCCTGAAGTGGCCACCAGAATGATCAACGTACTTAACCATAAAACAAGTTCTCAGTTAGCTACCATGGGAATTACAAACAGAACTGAGACTATCCAAATGATCAGGAGGGTTCTTACTCTGAGAAATCTGGTGCAGACATTGGAAAGAAGAACCCAGGATATGCAAAGTGAGGTAAACAGGTTCATGGAGAGATTTCAAATATTACAAAGCAGAGGACTCCTTAGCTTACTGAACAGCGGAGGGAAACTATTCACTCATGAACAGTATGCCAAAAGAGTGAACGTTTTTGCTTCAACCCAGATCAATGAGAAGGCCAGCACTTCAGATGATACAGGGCCTATTACAGGACAGATTTTCTATAGTAAGATAGAAAATCTATTTTTTATAATGAATGAAATCACACACTTGTTTGATGTGGCCCCAAATTTTTATAAATATACAGAAGCAAAGGAGACAATGGATGCAATTCTCAGACATCAACTCCCTACACAGGACTGGTGGACAAATGCAATACAGAAAATTTTATAAACAGTGAGGCATTCACCAAATTTTGTTTTTAAAGAAATATGAATTGTTATGTAAAGCACAGTTCAACAAAATCAGAATGCATTAAAGGTTAGAGCTGAGCCAACTCAGCAAAGCTGTTCGGTCACCACAGCAGCAAGCGCAGTCACAGGTGGCAGGGCCGAGAAAATACAGCGCAGCAAAAATAAAGGCATATTTATCAGCATTAAAGCAAAGCGTTGCAACCGACTCAGTGACCCCCAAAGGTCAAAATATCCTCTGACAGACTTAAAGAGCATTTATGTTGCATTCAAAGCTGCAATAACTTCTTTTCTACTTTCTGAACAAAGTAACGAAGATATTTCTCTCTCAGATGACTCAATGCCTGAGATATTTTGTATAAGCATTCCTATAAAGTCCCCTTCACATGAGTTTGCAAGGGTTATTGTTGATTTCTCCTGAAGAAGTTCTTATTATGTAATCCTTTCAGAAGTTTAATAAAGAAAGTGATGGAATTTCTCGGATTTCTGGAGTGTTGAATGCGTTCTGGTGTTTGTTGAAAAACTGCTGGATTCCTGTGTATTACACAATACAATAAGTCTCTGTAACTCTCTCTGTTATGTTTTTGATTTGTTAAGATCCATATATGTTTTCTAATTCTGAATATTTAGCAACAAGGAAAAAGACTAACTTCCAGGATTTATTCAAGAAATACCCTGGGTTCAATCCGTGTTGTTAATGAATGTTTTTTCTTCAGTTGTAATCTTGATAAGTGTAATTCTTAATTGCTGCACTTTCAGAATACATTCTTCACAGTGGCCTTTGTCTCAGGAATTCAAGTTTGCTCCTATGCAACGTGTTTCACTTTCACCTCACCGGCTTAATAGAGAATTCTTAATTGCTTTCTGTTGGCTGACATGCTTCACCATTCAAGTTAATTTTGTTTGTCTGAAATACACAATAGGCCCTGCAGTTAGAACACCACCAATCCTGCATTTCAAAGCATTTCACAAACTCCAGACTCCATTGCCCAATGATATATTACTCTCTAAACACTACAGCTTAAGCCCTGAAAGAAATCCTTCAACCAAAACATAAACCAAAACCTGAGAATAATATCTAGCCTAAAACACCATCATAACAGAGACAAATCATAAAGAGAGAGCCCTCTCTGATTACAGTTTGGCTAGAAACTGTGATCCAAAGATTGGTTAGTGGTTACCTCGGCGTATTCCCTTGGGAGTCATAGGGAACAACCTGGGTGTTAACATAATTGGCGACTCCACTGGGGATTTTCAATTACTATATATCTTCCATAGCTACTATCAAGCCTGAAATCAGTCAAGAGGCCTTTAATCTGTTTCTGTATTACATTAACAGTTTTAGGGAAGAGCTTTTTAGGGAATCTTCATCTTAGTTTTGAAATATATATAGCCATTCCAGAATCTTCATTCAGTCTTTACAGATATAAAAAACTTCCTATAAAAATCCTAAAAAATAGTTAGAAGCTGGCTCCCAAGAAAAATCCACGGCACGCTAGGGCAAATCCTGACCCTAATCCACCCATCATTGTTGATAATCCAAATACCATCCCTAGAAACATTAGGAGGCAGCAAAGGCAGGAGCAGCCTGCTGATTTGATTTCAGAGTCAGATCATCCCAGCCTCATCCCTACTCCATGCAAGGTCCTTTTCAGGTCTACCCCTAGTTCCCCTAGTTCACCATCCACATCTCAAACTCCTCCTCTCCCATCCTTATCCACTGTTCATATCCCCTTGACCAACACTCTAGGTTCACCCTTACATATCACCCCTGTGATACCCACTGTTCCTATTATCCCAGCTGCCCCTGTTAATCCTCTAAATCCTGTAAATATGGCTAACAGGTATGCACCTCTGCAGATACCAGCTAATGCTGCAGCTTTACCCCAAGACTACCAAACCAAAATCTCATATTTTGATTCCAATGGCCCTCTGACAGCTGTCCAGCATGCTAAAAGGATGCAAGACCATTTTGAGACCTATGAAATAGATGATGACAGTGTCAGAATGAGGATGTTTGTTCAAAGCCTAACTGGGGATGTAAGAACTTGGTTTAGATCCCTGAATGCAAACTCCATTACAACTCCTGATGAACTGTATCAAGCCTTTACTAGTAGATGGGAAAAGAAGAAAGATCCTCTGCACATACTTGGGGAATATGACACTATCAAAAGAGGTCCCCAAGAGACTGTTTTGGAGTATTGTGCAAGATTTAACAATGTATATAATGCAATTCCGCAAAATCTAAGACCTCCTCCTGACCTAGCTTTGTACAAATTCCCTGATGGTTTTGACGCTGACATGGCCTATCAGTTGAAAGAAAGAGATCCTCAATCCCTTGCAGAGGCCCAAAGGGTTGCAGTTACAGTAGAAGCCAACCTCATTGCCAAAAGAAACAGGGCAAGGTTGGAAAAAAGGACTGTTTTCAAAGAGGAACCCACTGCCTTTGATCAAAAGCTAGATGCAATACTCAATGGAATGAAAAGATTGGGTGATAGAGTGGAATCGGTTGAGAGAAAATCATCATGGGAAGCACCACAAAACAACCCTACTAGGAATCCAAATTTTAGGAGAACTCAAAACCCAAATGTTGGCAAGGCCAGTGCTGACCAAGACATAAGACCCCCTTTTCAAGAAAATTATGCAGAAACTTCCACATCAACAGAACCCAATGAAGATCTTGAGATTAACTTGATGGGTCTAGATGGTGAGAGTCAAGTTTTCTTAACACAAGAAGATCATGAGGATGATGAAATCAAACTGTTCCAAACTAAATCAGGTGAATCCTTTGACTTTAAGCAAGGCTATGACACTGCTGTTTATGAGGTCCATAAACAATACAAGCTGAGGAGCAGAACTGTGAATGTTAACCAGCCTGAAAAGAAAAAGGATAATCAGCAGCCTGAAAAGGTTATAGTCACAGCACCTAATGACAAAACAAAGTTACCTGCAAAAGAAGTAATTTTTGAGGAGATCATTGAATCACTCTCCTCAAAACACCAGCCTATGGTCGCGCCCCCTTCTCATCCTTATCCAACTATTCCTCCTCAAAAGATGAGTAAAAAGGATAAGTCCCAAAGTCAAGATAAAAATCAAGAAGAAGATTTAATGAACAAGGAAAGGACAGTTATCTATAACCCCAAGACTCAATCTGAAAAATCCTTTGACCTAGAGACTGAAATGGGTAAATTAAAGATAGCTGTTCCTCTCTTAGAACTAGCCAAGCATGACATCTATAAGCTACAGATCAAGAAATCCCTTCAACTCACTAACAACAAAGATGATGTCAATGTGTTGGATGACACTCCAGAATTATTGTTTGGCCCAGAAGTGGATGGAAAAACAATAGTCACAGGGGTACTACCTTTTTATGTCAGTCTACATATTCATGACAAAATACTACACAATGCAATGTTTGATTCAGGTGCTTCTCACAACCTCATGCCAAAAGCAGTCATGGAAAGATTGAATTTGGACATAACAAGACCATACAAAAACCTGTTTTCTTTTGACTCCAGCCAAGTCAAGTGTCCAGGTCTCATAAAAGACTTATGTGTGTCCTTGGTTCAATACCCAAACAAGACAATCCTAATGGATGTTGTGGTTGCTGATATCCCACCTAAGCATGGAATGCTATTATCAAGGTCATGGGGAGCTAAACTCCAAGGTTCCCTACAATTAGACATGTCATATGCCACCATCTCTGTCTTTGGGTAACCAAAAAGACTGTACAGAGAAACACTAATGAAATACATGGTCAGCAGTGAAGAAAAGCCTCAAAACTTTCCCATATATGCTATCCATTCAGACATAGACTCATACATTCTCTTCAATGACACCATCACTCCCTCAAAAGGTGAGGTTGAAACCAAGATATTCATACAAGAGGAAGATTCAAATGAAAGTATTATCACCCATGAAACAACAGTCAATCAAACACTAGATGTTGCTGCTGCCCTGGTTGTCAAGAATAGCCAATCAAATGACGAGACTGTTCTAGAAGACAAGCTAGAGAAAAAACCACAACTGCTACTCACATTGCCAGCTCATGAACAGATCAGTAAGTCTCCTTCCCAACAGGATATTCTATGGTTCCTTGAATTTGATGGCTCAGTCAACAAGTTAGGGGCAGGAGCTGGAGTTTGGATACACAATAAAGAAAATAGTCATGCAGAGGGCAGAGCTTATAGATTGAATTTCAGATGTACTAACAACATGGCAGAATATGAAGCCCTTTTACTAGGCCTCAAGTTAGTAAAATTCTTACAAGCTGCCAGGGTTTCAATCATGGGTGATTCAGATTTAGTTATTCAACAAGTGAAAGGAAACTTTGTCACCAATGACAAAAGACTAAGGACTTATAGGGCTGCTGTTGCTGAGGTACTAAACTTTTTCTCTGAATTCCAAATCACTAAGATTCCTAGAACGCACAATCTGCATGCTCACAGTTTAGCCACCTTTGCAAGTACCTGCAAGCTGCCTTTTAAGCCCCATCACTGTTTTACAGCTGAGGTAAAACACAGACCCTCCATTCCAAACAATGTTAATGATTGGCAAGTATTTGAGGATGACAAGCAAATAAACCATTTTTTAACTCTGCAGCAAGAATTTGCAGGATTAAATATTGACACTGAGACAGCAAGTCAATCACAAATACTTGAGACAGCAAGTCAATCACAAATACTTGAAAGAGCAAGTCCATCACAAATACAGTTTCAAAAGATTACTCACCCAATATCACCCAGAACAGCAAAACAAATGCTAAATCCAACTATTTTCAACGAGGACAGCATTCAGCAAATTCAATCAATCAATTGTGAGGAGGTGGCCAATGCTGAAACTGAAATCATAGAGCTGAAAGACAATTTTCTACCAACAGGCCTAACTCCCCTAGAGGACATCTTTGATTCAAATGATATTCCCAGAAAACCAAAAATGCAGCCCTTAAACGCAGCCATTGAAGAATGCAACATAGGTACAATTGACAAACCCAAAATAATTAAATTGTCTGCATCTTTGCCACCTGATCAAAAGCCTAAATACATTGACCTCTTTAAAGAGTTCCAGGATGTTTTTGCATGGAGTTATGAGGACCTAAAGTCCTATGACACCTCTGTTATCCAGCATACTATCCCTCTCAAGCCTGATCAAAAGCCCTTTAAACAAAAATTGAGGAGAATCAATCCTATGCTTCTCCCAGCAATGGAACAAGAGGTACAGAAAATGTTTAAGGCAAGCATCATAGCACCAATCAGATTCTCTGAATGGATCTCCAACTTAGTCCCTACAAGGAAGAAGACTGGTGAAATCAGGCTGTGTGTGGACCTGAGGAATCTGAACCAAGTATCCCTCAAAGACAACTATCCCTTACCCAAAATGGATCACATTCTCCAAAGAGTGGTGGGGGCCTCAAGGATCTCACTACTTGATGGATTCTCAGGCTTTAATCAAATCTTGGTTCACCCTGATGACCAAGATAAAACTGCATTTACAACCCCATGGGGAACTTTCAAATATGTAAAGATGCCTTTTGGATTGAAAAATGCAGGGGCAACTTTTCAAAGAGCAATGGATATTGCTTTTGCTAAGGAGATTCATGACTTCTTAGTCATTTACTTAGATGATCTCACACCTTTTTCAAAATCTGACCAAGAACATCTCAAACATTTAAGACAGATTTTCCTAACATGCAGGAAATATGGAATTTCCTTAAATCCCAAGAAGTCTCTATTTGGTTTGGAAGAAGGTAAACTGTTAGGACACATCATCTCAAAGGATGGCATAAGAATTGACCCAGATAGGATACAGGCTATCCTACAAATGCCCCACCCAAGAAATGTCAAAGAGTTGCAAGGATTCTTGGGAAAAATCAATTTCTTAAGAAGGTTTATCCCAAACTTGGCAGAACTAATCAGATTATTAAATAACATGCTGAAAAAGGATTCAAAAGTCAAATGGACTGTTGAAGCCAACCAAGCCTTTGAAGGTATAAAATTGGCCCTTACCCAAACCCCAGTCCTGACCAATCCTCAGTTTGACAGAGAATTTATCATTTTCTCCTTTGCCTCCCAGCATACTATTGTTGCTGTTTTATTACAAAAAGATGACCAAGGTAATGAGAAGCCTATTGCTTTCTTTAGCAGAGCTCTTAGGGATGCACCTCTAAAATATCAAATCATGGAGAAACAAGCCTATGCTTTGGTCAAAGCAATCAAGGACTTTAGGATTTATATCCTTTATTCCCATGTCGTAGCATATGTGCCAAGTCCAATTGTCAAAGACATTCTCACTCAAGAAAACTTAGAGGGCAGAAGAGGAAAATGGATTGCCAACATCTTGGAATTTGACATTGAAATAAAACCCACAAAGCTAATAAAAGGGCAAGGTCTGGACAAGTTAATGACAGAAGCAAATTTCCAAGCCCTAGATATCAATCAGCTGGACAGTGAAACAGAGCTGGCGACTCCAAAGATCAATGTAGCCTTTGAACAATCTCCTTGGTACTCTGATATCTGTTATGTCTTACAAAACCTGTGTGCTCCCCCAGGACTGTCCAAAACTAAGTGTAGGTTCTTAAAAATGAAAACATCAAGATTTTGTGTAATGGATGGCAATTTGCTTTGGAAAAACCATGAAGGCATATTGCTACACTGTTTAATTGAAAATTAAACTAACAATATCATGCAAGAGTTTCATGCAGGAGACTGTGGTGGACATTTTTACTGGAAGTCCACTGTGGACAAAATACTGAGGGCTGGTTATTACTGGCCCACCATGTTCTCTGATGTCAAGAAATTCACAACCTCATGTCACAAATGCCAAGTGTTTGAGGGCAAAAGACAGTTGCTGCCACTCCCCTTAAGACCCATTGCAACAGAGAGACCTTTTCAACAATGGGGCTTGGATTTCATTGGGGAAATACATCCCTCATCTTCAGGACAGCACAGATGGATTTTAACAGCAACAGACTATTTCACTAAGTGGATTGAAGCTGCCCCATGTAGACAAGCAAATGATTCAATAATCATTCAGTTCTTGGAGAACAACATACTGGCTAGATTTGGCTGTCCTGACAAAATAATAACAGACAATGCTGCTGCTTTCAGATCCAAGAAAATCGTGAGCTTTTTCCATAAATTTCATATTACCTTGGGCCATTCTACTGCATACTATCCCCAAGGAAATGGCCTTGCTGAATCATCAAACAAAAGCCTGGTGAACATCATAAAGAAGGTGTTGGAAGAAAATAAAAAGAATTGGCATAAGAAACTAGTCAATGCCTTATGGGCAGATAGACTAACAACCAAAAGATCAATTGGGACCAACCCATATGAGTTGGTTTATGGACTAGAAGCCAAATTTTCCTCATCACTAGGAGTGCCTGTTATGAAACTTCTTCAAGAAAGCCAAGCTGAACCAAATGATATGCAAAGAAGGATTAATCAAATCATATGTCTGCAGCAAACCAGAGATCAAGTTTTCAGCAGAGTTCAAGTATTACAAGAAAAACTAAAGAAGGCCTTTGACAGAAGAACCAAAGCAGAAGATTTTAATGTGGGAGACAAAGTCCTCAAGTGGGATGCAAGAAGAGAAGACAAAGGAAAACATGGAAAATTTGATTCTTTATGGAGAGGACCATTTGCTGTCCAAGCAGTGCAAGGTAACAACACTTACTTTCTAAAAAGTCTTAATGAAACTGACTTGGATGAAGGTCCTGTCAATGGCAGGATGCTGAAGCACTATTTTGAATATCACCCATTAGTGCAACCTGAGGTTCCCTTGTATATATGCAGATGTATATATTATTTTCTGTTTAGATTGTAAAAATGCAGTTTTTGAAGATTATTGACTATCAGCAGAAGGCACATAGAATCAGAGATAGACCAAGGAGGAAAAGCACACAATTTTGACATCTCAAAGCAGCAAACTTCAAGATTGGCAAGAGCAGTCAAGAAGCAAGGCAATCTGACCTGCTGTTCTTGGTCTTTCAGATGAAACACCATCCCCATGTGGAGCCACTATTGGCTACCTATAGCAATAGGTTTCATATTTCATGATTGGCTATAGAAGTTCCAAATATGCTCTGCTTTGATCATGCAAAGATCACATATTTCCAAAGAAGTACAAGGTGTGTAAATAGATTAATGCATCCCAATTTTGATGGATGGTCCAACAGCTTAATCTGGACCATGTCATGTTTTAAATTGCAGTTGTAGATTAGAGAAAGAAGTCTGTCCAAACTGTTTAATCTTGGCAGACAAGTAGTTCAGGTAGAGAAGAAAAGGCTCCCAACAGCTTAATCTGGGACCTTGGAAGAAATAAGGGTAGAAGTAGATAGAAAAAATAAAAGAAAAAGCCAAAGAAAAGAAAAGGCAGGTAAGGGTCTGCAAGTCCAAGTGCACCCTCCAAGAAGAACAAAAAATGCTAGGCAAGTAGTTGGGTAAGTAGTTGGGGTTGCAGAAAGGTTATCCTTACCATTGCAGGTGTGTTGACTTTGTTTACCAAAGCAGAGTTAATGAATTAAAAAGGGGTTCTTCTTCATCAGGTTGCAGCAAGCGAAGGAGCATGTCTAACCTCCCTTTTCCCTTTTCATGTCATTTACTAACATTCCCTCATCAGTTGAGATTCATGGAAGAATTATGGTTTCATGGTGGTTCTTAATCTTTTTAGAAGCCACATTTCTTGTCTAAATTCTTTTCATTTTGATCTACTCCCTAAACTAAGTAAGTTTCAAATAAACTTAGTGTTTTCTCCCTTCATTCACTCCCCTCATCCATATTAACCCTAACTCTACTATGTAAATCCCTTATATTACCTTTCCCCTAATATTATTAACACCATGGTGTATAAACCCCAAATTTTGTATAAATATCCCTTCCCCTTGGCATTATAGCCAATAAGTCCTATGTTAGGGATCAAATGACACCTGGTCATCTTGATAAACCTAAGCCAAACCCTCTTCCCCCTTTCCAAATCCACTTTTACTCATTACACCCCATTCGCACATAAACCTTACAAAACACATTGTTCCACCCTTACCCGCTACAAATTGCCAAATAATGCATCAAAACCCACCTTTCTCATTTATCCAAAGTCCAAGCATCGGGAGTGTTTTTACAAATAATTCGCAAAAAACCCACATTCTAATGTTTCTCTGCCGATGCCCATATCCCGGTATACATCACAATAACCCCACCCCCGCCATATCCGTCGATCACTTCGTTGATCCGACAGCCGTCCGATCGGAGCTTGAACATCCAACGGCTCTTATCACATCGGAGCGGCTCCGACGTCCGCTGTTTACCCGCCATATCCGCCGATCACATCACTCCCCCGACAGCCGTTGGATCGGGCCCCTCACATCCGACGGTCATCGTTGATATCGGAGCGGGTCTCACATCCGACGGATATCTTCCGATGTCCGTAAAAGGGTTACGTCACTCGGCAGCCACGCGTCCCCACCACAGCTCATCGGAGGTACGCCTGACAGATCCCCCCCCCGTACCATGAGCGGTGCGATATGAAACCGCTGGCTGTTTCCGGTTTCGGTTATCCCGCCTATACTACGTCACCTCCACATCATCCCACGTCACTGCCACCATACCGTCACGTCAACCGTTGCGCCCGACCGTCTGCCGATCTGTCCTGCCACTTCACCATCCCCGTGGACCAATCAGAGCCCGCCACCTCACCTATGACGTCAGTCGGCCCTGACCCCACCTATGACATCATGCTGACGTCAGCAGAAAAACGCGCCAAAAGTCCAAAAACCAATATAATAGCCAAATGTCGCGTTTTTCTCACTTTTTTACAAAAACGCTCGTTGCTCCTGCATGCGATTTTTACGACCAAAAGTCTACCAACCTGCAGAACCTGACCAGGAGACCAGCGGCGCACCATTTCCACAGTCATCCGCGACCATTGCCTACTCTTCACCAGGTATTTTCCACTATAAATCCTTCACGTACCTGCTTTGTCTGTTATTTCCCTCAAAAGAGCTTATAACAGAAAAAACTCTTGAATTCACCAGCAGAAATCCTTGCACCTGGCCGTTTTACAGTTGTGAACTCGAACAACACTAGCCGAGCCTTGTTTGCCTGCATTTTCATTGAAAAATCAAGCTCTGTTCGTGCAATCGCGGCAGACTCATTCAAACTGAATTTAACTACTGAGAGAGACAGAGTGAGGCCAAACATTTGTCCTATTTGCACTGCAAATAGTATTTCAATTGTTATTTACAAGAACTACTCCCTGTTCCTTACAAATTCACCTCCCTATTGAAGAGTCACTTCTTTATACAGCTCTGCTCAATTGAAACCACTTTGCACTCAATTCAGAATCCTCTTTTGCAATGGAGACACCTGTAGTACTAAATGTTCAGCCTCTGAATGCCCCTCAAAGGAACTTGGAATGGCAAGCCTTGGCAGATATGGATTACCAGATGACAGAAGAAATGTTTATGAGCAGTAAATTCCACATTCATCTGTTGAATGAGTTGAAAGCCAAGCATGAAAATGGGACAGATATATTGGGCATATGGGACTCTTTCCTCCCTATTTTAAAGCTCCCTCAAGTCAACCAGTTCCCTGAACTAATCCACCTGTGTGCTGAATATTATGATGCTTCTCAAAGGGCTGTTGTTGACCCATCTGGTTCAGTACTTTTCTATGTTACCCCTCAAGCCATCAGAGACATGCTTTGCTTCAACACTCAGAAGAAGTTGGTCCCTTTGTCACTAGTGAACCTGATAAAACAAGGGGCTAAACTGACAGATGCTCAAATTATCAAACTTAATCAATTATACATTAACTCTGAAATTGTGATGTACCCTCCAATTGGTCATGTATATCTCAATGGGCTGGGCAGAGACCTTGCAGATATGATTAGTCCCATCTTGGGATATAATTCAATTGAGCATATTGATACAACTGTACTGGTAATGATGTCTATGTTTGCCCCTGGCAAGGCACCAATCTGCTATGACTATGCCACCTACATATCAGACAAGATTCATGAGCAATTGATGAATTTGGCAAGAGAAAGGGTATTCAGATATACCTCCTACATCTATCATTTGATCTTATACCATCAACATGAAAAATTTCATTTTTCTATCAAAAGGGTGGATGCCCAGGGCAATCCTAGATCAGTGGTCTATTGGTCCTCTGTCTTCCACACTACACCTGATTCTCCATACACTTACTGTGAATTTATTGATCAGTTCATCCATCCAGCTATGACAATGCTAATGAGCTCGCCTCCTCCAAGACTCACTGATGACATGCAGAGAATTCTTCAGCTGTCTAAATCTTACAACATTGGGGATTGGTACTTCTACCAACACCACACCGTCATCAGGATATATGGGTGTGATTTGCCTCCATTCAGATTACCTAAGTATGTGCCTATGAGGCTATTTGCCCTAGAGTACTTTAGGCAATTTGACCGGGTTGATGTGCTTCACTTTTCAGGAAAAGGCAAAAAAGCACAGTTGAAGGTGAAAAGCCAACTTGGCCATTTTATCTATAACGAGAGGGAGCAAGGATGGAAGGAAGCAGATAGAATGCTTGAGTCCCTTGGCCTTCAAACCAGTTTCCCATGGACACCCTATGACCCTAATCATTTTATAACAATGAGGAGGCTCAAATATAAGTTGTCTACCTATGATCATCATAGCATCCCTCACATTGAAAAATATGCTAACCAAGACAAATGGAGGAGAGGGACCTTAGAAGAGCCTGTATCACAAGAAGAGCTAAATCAGAGGGCAGTAAGGAATCTAAGAAAGATGGCTGACCTTGAACTTTGTTCACAGGTATTCACACTTCCAAGCACACAAGTAGGAGCAGCTACATCCTCCTCAACTGCCAAACAACAAACTACTAAGGCCACTGAAAGTGCATCTGGCAAAGGCAAAGAAAAGGAAATGGAGACAGAACAATCACTCCATGGCAAGGAGTAGCCACCTCCAGTGACTCAAGAGCAGGCAGAGCAACAACAGCAACAAGAATTGTAGCAGGAAGAAGGGCAACATGACAAACAACAGCCCTTACAGCAGGAAAGAGTAGTTGATACTCCAACTTCCACTGAGCAACAGGCTCAGAACATAGTGCCTCCTACGCCAGAAGTCACCATTGACGCCTCGGTCCTCCAAACTCCACAGAAGGAGGACTTAAGCAGAAAAAGGGATAGAGAAACTCCTCTGACTTCATCTATCAACCAGGAAGAGAAAAGACAAAGATTGAATGACTTTTCGAAGGATGACATAGCAATAAGGCAAGCATTGGGCATGGGCCCACCCAGCAGAGAAGCTTCATCCAGTTCCTTCCAGCAGGAGCAGGACAGAACTATGGGAGGAGAGGTCAGCTCATCCAGCCAGCAAAGAGAAGGATAAAAGAGCATCAAGCAGCAATTTATAGACATCAAAAGGAGGAGTGACCCTATCAAGATACAGCTGTACAACCATTTATTGAAAATGGCTCCCACTAATCAACAAAGACTGATGTCTGCATTTGATGTACAGGAAGGCAAAATGATCATGAGCCATTTTATGCCAATAGCACTACAGCCCCAATCTGCCTCAGATTACCTCAGGACCAACCTGGAGGTCCTGGCCAAGGACATACACCCAATGGATAAAATTGAACTGCACAAACAGACTGGTGAGATGGTGTATGCTGCCTTGGCAGACAAAACATTAGAAAATTACAAGCTAGAAAGCAGCCTTAATGCTACAGCCTCTCAGCTGGAATTGGAGAGGGAATCATCCCAGGCGAAGGACAACAGAATAAGGTCCTTGGAAGACATAATCATTGAAATTGGGCATGATCCCAAAGATATTAAAGGAATACAGGAAATCTTGAAGTTGAGGGATGCTGACATGGCTGCCTTGAGGAAGAAAATCAAACTCCCAGCTACCATTCACCCTCAGGCAGATGAGGTAGCCCAACAAAGGCATGAGCAGGATACCACAACCTTGTTGATTTCCATTTATAAACAGCTTGTTCAAGCACAGGAGAAATTGGGAGAATCTGAGGCTACACAAGCGGCCCTGCAAGCAGCATTGAAACAAAGAGAAGAGGGTCAGACCTCTCAGCCTCCTCCTCAGATCATCAATCTTGAGGAAACTGCTCCTATCACTGCTCCTCCTCCTCAACAGACTGAACAAACAGCAACATCCACTTCAGCAGCACCGACGACCACAGAGCAGGCCCAAAGCCTGGATATGCAAAAGCTGAAGAATGAAATTCAGATCCTGGAAGCTCAAATGACCGAGTTAAATGAGACCCGGGAAAAATTAGCCAAAGTCAATGACAGACATGATAAATCAAAGAGAGAAGTGGCAGAAAAGGGCAGGGAAATCAAAGCCCTTAAAGACAAGATCAAAGAGCTGGAAAATGAGCTCAAACTAGAGAAAATTGTAGCTGAAATTAGAGCAATGCTATGGTCCAATATTGGCCAATCAATTACCAATAAATGGCAATATATTGAGACAATCCATGAGCAACTAGAACTCATCCCAAAGGCACAGAAGTAGGTTCATAGATCAAGAGATTTATTGAGAAATATGCCTGAAGTGGCCACCAGAATGATCAACGTACTTAACCATAAAACAAGTTCTCAGTTAGCTACCATGGGAATTACAAACAAAACTGAGACTATCCAAATGATCAGGAGGGTTCTTACTCTGAGAAATCTGGTGCAGACATTGGAAAGAAGAACCCAGGATATGCAAATTGAGGTAAACAGGTTCATGGAGAGATTTCAAATATTACAAAGCAGAGGACTCCCTAGCTTACTGAACAGCAGAGGGAAACTATTCACTCATGAACAGTATGCCAAAAGAGTGAACGTTTTTGCTTCAACCCAGATCAATGAGAAGGCCAGCACTTCAGATGATACAGGGCCTATTACAGGACATATTTTCTATAGTAAGATAGAAAATCTATTTTTTATAATGAATGAAATCATGCACTTGTTTGATGTGGCCCCAAATTTTTATAAATATACAGAAGCAGAGGAGACAATGGATGCAATTCTCAGACATCAACTCCCTACACAGGACTGGTGGACAAATGCAATACAGAAAATTTTATAAACAGTGAGGCATTCAGCAAATTTTGTTTTTAAAGAAATATGAATTGTTATGTAAAGCACAGTTCAACAAAATCAGCATGCATTAAAGGTTAGAGCTGAGCCAACTCAGCAAAGCTGTTCGGTCACCACAGCAGCAAGCGCAGTCACAGGTGGCAGGGCCGAGAAAATACAGCGCAGCAAAAATAAAGGCATATTTATCAGCATTAAAGCAAAGCGTTGCAACCGAATCAGTGACCCCCAAAGGTCAAAATATCCTCTGACAGACTTAAAGAGCATTTATGTTGCATTCAAAGCTGCAATAACTTCTTTTCTACTTTCTGAGCAAAGTAACGAAGATATTTCTCTCTCAGATGACTCAATGCCTGAGATATTTTGTATAAGCATTCCTATAAAGTCCCCTTCGCATGAGTTTGCAAGGGTTGTTGTTGATTTCTCCTGAAGAAGTTCTTATGCTGTAATCCTTTCAGAAGTTTAATAAAGAAAGTGATGGAATTTCTCGGATTTCTGGAGTGTTGAATGCGTTCTGGTGTTTGTTGAAAAACTGCTGGATTCCTGTGTATTACACAATACAATAAGTCTCTGTAACTCTCTCTGTTATGTTTTTGATTTGTTAAAATCCATATATGTTTTCTAATTCTGAATATTTAGCAACAAGGAAAAAGACTAACTTCCAGGATTTATTCAAGAAATACCCTGGGTTCAATCCGTGTTGTTAATGAATGTTTTTTCTTCAGCTGTAATCTTGATAAGTGTAATTCTTAATTGCTGCACTTTCAGAATACATTCTTCACAGTGGCCTTTGTCTCAGGAATTCAAGTTTGCTCCTGTGCAACGTGTTTCACTTTCACCTCACCGGCTTAATAGAGAATTCTTAATTGCTTTCTGTTGGCTGACATGCTTCACCATTCAAGTTAATTTTGTTTGTCTGAAATACACAATAGGCCCTGCAGTTAGAACACCACCAATCCTGCATTTCAAAGCATTTCACAAACTCCAGACTCCATTGCCCAATGATATATTACTCTCTAAACACTACAACTTAAGCCCTGAAAGAAATCCTTCAACCAAAACATAAACCAAAACCTGAGCATAATATCTAGCCTAAAACACCATCATAACAGAGACAAATCATAAAGAGAGAGCCCTCTCTGATTACAGTTTGGCTAGAAACTGTGATCCAAAGATTGGTTAGTGGTTACCCCGGCCGTATTCCCTTGGGAGTCATAGGAAACAACCTGGGTGTTAACATAAACATCGTAGGTTTTGGAAGAGTAGGAGTAGAAACATTTCCAACTTTATAGTTGTGAGTGGTAGACTTCCTTATTGCCATAATTTTTATTTCAAATTTTCTTGCCACCCTAAATGCCTTCTATAATGAATGAGGTGTTGAAAATAATACTCGGGGGGGTGAATCAGTATTATCAAACTAATAATTTTTCATTTCCATAATCAGATTCATATATGCTACTTCTATTAAGGGAACTCGCGTGTACACGCAGCTGTGTTTAGAGCAACTAGCATATATCCAGCAAACTTATGATTCAATTAATTCATCATATATTGATCTTTAATCAGTGCATCAGAACCATATATAAACAGTAACTAGGTGCAGTAAAAACAGAACAGATCATCACACATAAAACACATATGAACACCAAGATATAAGGTGGAAACCCAATGTGGGTGAAAACCACCTGCTGCAATCGTCTCTGTCTTCTTTTAATAATAAGAGAATTCTGTTTACAATTTTTTTACTGGCGTAGTCTTATACCAGTACGCAGGCTTCTACTTGCAAAAGGCTACAACCTTCTCTCGTTCTCCAACTTCTACTGGAAGGGAGCTACAACCCCCTAGCTCTTGTACTAGTTGATATGTTTACTAGTACATAGGTGCCAGCCTACAGAAGGCTACAACCTTCTCTTTTCTTCCAGGGACCACATTTCATAAATTTTTAGACTGGATCCATCAACAACATCATTCAATCATCAAATATATCTACATCAACCAATCTCCTTTTGAACCAACCACAACCGAATCAATCAATCACTCCATCAATTTGATCATTCAGAATGCTGTCACCAGAATACAGTAACCAGAACCCAAGCAATAACCCAGAACACTGCAACAGCAAATAGAAGCAACTAGAACATATTTTACAAGGTATACGCTACTTCCATGTGTCGAACCTGTGTGTATACACACTTTCCTCAAGGCGAACCAGCATACAGATCTGCAAATCAACTTTATGATATATATGTTGGTTTGATATGGAGAACCAACGTCTATACGCTCCTTTTCTAAAGTGAACCTGCATACAGATCTGTAAAAGATGATTTAAACATAATAACGGTTCCATACATCAATCATACCCAGATCATCATATTTACAGACTTCAACATGCGCCAGTTATTCAAATACATGATCAAACCACATGAAGATAATTCACTTCAAGCCTTAAGATCCTGATACATCATTAGATCTTATCCTTCATCAAGCGCTAATGTTCTTCCTCAGTTCAGATCAAGCACGACACCATAAGCCAATAACCTGCATATTAGATCTCACACTATATCAGATATTCGATACTTGCACCCCTGGCCTAATGATCTTCTCCTCATTTTATATTGTTAGGCCTTACTCAATGCCATGGTCCGAAACCACTTAGGACCAATACCTTGGACCAAATACCTGGGGTCAATACCTCGGACCAGATACCTTGGACCAATACCATGGATCAAAATACCATGGACCAAAACTTAGTTTTCCAAGGTATATGCACCTTTCCTTCTGTGAAAGTACGTGTGTACACTATACGCTCCTTTTGTTATGTTAGCCCGCATGTATACACTCCTTTGTCAAGGTGAACCTGCGTATAACTCTCTCTGAACATTAATTCTTTGCTATTGACCTACTGCACTATGATCTGTCATCTGAGTGAGTTGCCATCAAGGACAACACCTGTATCATAATGCCAACAATCTCCCCCTTTGGACTTGATGGCAACAACAACACCAAGTCACTCTCCCCCTTTGAAATCAAGGGCAAATGGCAAACCAGGATATCTTCTCCCTTTGATATACATTATGTTGTCCATACTCCCCCTGAGTACATGCTGAAATATCTGATTGAGCTCCCCTTTGTACATGCTGAGATGCAATATATCATCCATGCTCCCCTTGAGCACATGTTGAATTCTCTGATCGAACTCCCCCTTTGTACATGATAAGATGTACTAAACCATCCTTTCTCCCCCTGAGCACATGCAGAGTCCGCAAAAATATTTCTCAAAAGAATAACATGACTCTACAACTCAACTAAGTGAGTATGACCTTCTTATCACCAATGACTCATACATACATCAATCTCCAACCAAGTGGGGATACACCATTTTTGACTCATCCACCAAACCAAGTGGGGATATACCAAATGTTTATACATGACTGAAATAGACATTATTACATCATCTTCCATGCATATTGGGGGTACAAATTAGGTCTGTTCATGAACTTTACATCAAATGATATAAATTACTTTTATAACAAGGACCAACAATCTAAACAAGACCATGATAGTTATCAGCAACTATGATACACCATATATGATCTGCACCATAAGTATCTATCCACAACATCCAGACCTGTAACCTGCAATACCATTCTCTTGACTAACCAACAATCAGTAGCAAGATCTATCATTTAGCCACATAAGCATCATCACCAAGGACTTCTAACCATAATTCCAATAATGCATTATTCGAAGCATATGCTCCCCCTGAACCTGTTAAATCTGTTCACAGTCAGATCTGATTATGTATATATCAGCAAGAAGTATCAAGGCATCACCATCAATCAGATATGCATCAATTTAATTTGTGAGGATCAAAAGCACTTATAAATAACATCTTATGAGTACCAAACACATTTCCACACATCATCGATAGATTGTAACCCTCATTAAATAGAGAAAATAATGAACCATATCAGTCCCCTTTTCCTGAGTCTAGCCCACTGATTTTCTTCAAACCAACATATACGTGACTGTGTCCATAGAAACTCGCATATGTACACGACTACACTTCATGAAACTTGCGTATAACCACCTTTTTCTAAAAAATAGAATTTAACAGCAGGATGATGCAAAAACTACTCCCAAATTTTGTCTGAGATATTCAAATGTCTCTCTAGGAAGTGGTTTAGTGAATATATCAGCAACCTATTCTTTGGAGGGAACATACTCCAATTTGACTTTTTGTTCAAGCACTTGTTCACGTAGGAAATGATATTTGATGGGTATGTGCTTGGTCTTGGAGTGCATGACTGGATTCTTTGAAATACTGATGGCACTTGTATTATCACATAGAATGGAGATTGGTGGAGTACATGTGATCTGAATATCTTGCAAGGTTTGCATCATCCAAAGTAATTGTGTGCAGCAAGATGTAGCAGCCACATATTTTGCTTCAGCTGTAGATAATGCAATTGAGCTTTGTTTCTTGTTGAACCAAGACACTAACCTGGAACCCATATAGAATGCACCACCACTAGTGCTTTTCCTGTCATCAACACTTCCTGCCCAATCTGCATCTGTATATGCATGAAGTGTAAGATCTATATCTCTAGGATACCATAAGCCAAAGTTCTGTGTTCCTTGAAGATATTTGAAAATTCTTTTGACTACCTGAAGATGTGATTCCTTTGGATTTTCTTGGAATCTTCCAACTATTCCCACTGCATGCACGATGTTCAGTCGGGTACCTGTTAGATAAAGCAGACTACCAATCATGGATCTGTAAGTTGGTTGATGTACCGCTGTTGATTCATCATTGGAGCTGAGACTACATCTTGTTACCATTGGAGTACATACTGGTTTAGAATCTTCCATGCCATACTTTTTCAGGATCTGTTTGAGATATTTGGTTTGTGAGAGAAAAATACCATCTTTATTTTGCTACACTTGTAGACCAAGAAAGTAGGTAAGCTCACCAAGCAAGGACATTTCAAATTCTTGCTGCATTACTGAAGCAAAATTCTGACTCATGGATTCTTCATTGCTACCAAAAATGATATCATCAACATACACAACAACTATTAGCAATTTATTAGTGTCCATCTTTGTATATAGATTGCTATCTGCTGGCCCCTTTGAAAAACCTTGTTGATGGAGATATTCGTCAAGACGGTAATACCATGCCCTTGGAGTCTATTTTATACCATAGAGAACTTTTCTGAGTTTGCATACAAGTTTTGCATCATTTCCAAGAATGAATCCTTCTGGTTGTTCAATATAGACTTCTTCTTCTAATTCTCCATTAAGAAAGGCAGATTTTACATCCATTTGGTATACTTTGAATTTATGAAAACTAGGAAGAGAAAGAAACACTCTGATGGCTTCAAGTATAGCAATAGGTGCAAAATTTTCTTCAAAATCTATACCTTCTTGTTGAGCATATCCTTTACAAACAAGTCTGGCCTTGTTTCTAATAACTTCTCCATTTTCATTCAGCTTGTTTTTGAATATCCATTTAGTTCCTATGATATTCTTATCATGGGGTCTAGGAACTAATTCCCAAGTATTATTCCTTTCAATTTGCTCAAGTTCTTCATTCATGGCCTTGACCCAACATTCATCTCTACATGCTTCATTTACATTTTGAGGTTCAGTGGAAGATAGTAATGCCAGATAGCTTGAAGCTTCGGCAATGGTTCTTCTCGTCTGCACACCTGCTCCTTTTTCTCCTAAAATTTGAGCTTCTGGATGATTTTTCTGAACATACCTGGACGGAGTCTTTTCTTCTATCGTTATCTCTTCTTCTGGTGCTTCATTGGTTTCTTCTTCAGAATCAGTGTGATTTGATGTGGGAAAATGATCATCATCTTCTTCATAATCTTCAGTTTTTATCTGTTTTGGATTTTTGCATGCTTCATCAACCACAACATCAATACTTTCAATAATTTTCCCAAGTCTTTTATTGTAACATTTATATCCTTTACTTTGGGAAGAGTAGCCAAGTAGAATACCTTCATCTGCTCTGGGTTCAAACTTACCAAGTTTTTCATCAGTCCTTTTGATGTAACATTTGCTTCCAAAAACTTTGAAGTATTTTACAGTAGGAGTCTTACCATACCAAAGTTCATGTGGAGTTTGAGTGTTGTTTACCCGAACATTTTCTTGGTTGAGAATAGTGATGGTGACGAATGCAGTTTCACCCTAGAAGGTTGCAGGTGTTCCAGATTCATCTAGCATAGCATGAGCCATTTGTTGAACAGTTATGTTCATCCTTTCTACCACTCCATTTTGTTGAGGAGTCCTTGTGGTGGAGAACTTCCTTTTTATTCCATGTTGTTCACAGAAGTCAAAGAATTCGTCTGAGGTAAATTCCCCTCCTCGATTAGATCTGAGGCATTTGATTTTGCGATCTGATTCATTTTCAACCAAAGCTTTGAAGGCTTTTAACTTTTCAAATGCTTCATCTTTATGCTTTAGAAGACCTATCCAACACATTCTAGAAAAATCATCAATGAACAATATAAAGTATTCTTCTCCACTAGGTGACTTTTTCCTTGATGGACCACATAAATTAGTATGAACAAGTTCAAGAGGTTTACTAGTTGACCCTTCCTTTTTGATGAATTGGGATCTGGTTTGTTTACCGAATTGACATGATTTTCATAGAGTATTTTCAGGAATGTTGATATTTGGAAGATCACAAACAACCTGGAATTTGCATGCTTTTCTTATTTGAGAAAAGCTTAGATGTCCCAATCTTCTGTGCCATAGCCAATTTTCATCATTTTTGCCTAGATATCACTTTTGCTGTCCTCCCTTGAGTATGTATAATTTGTTTGTAGTTCTTGTCCCTTTAATCATGGTTTCTCCAGTATCAAGCTCACGAACAACACATTCATTTGATCGAAACACTACTTAATTTCCTTGATCACACATTCGAATCACACTCAATAGATTATGCTTTGATCCATCAACATACATAACATTCCCAACTTTAACTTTTTCTTTTAGGAAAATAGAGCCTTTACCTTTTATGACCGTAGGAGTGTCATTTCCAAATGAGACACTCTTTTCCTTTTCTAAGGCATTATATGAGTGTAGTTTTTCTCTGTCACCTGTCATGTGTTTTGAGCATCCACTGTCAATGTACCACTAGTTTTCTTGTCCTTCTGCATACAAGGCTATACCACATCTTTCTGTTTGTGATTCTTTCTTTCTCCATATTTTGGGATTTAATGGAGTTTGCTCTTTTTGAGCTATTTGCCGAAAATTACTCTTGCATTCAGATTCTTCATGGCCAAAGTTGTTATAGATTGAGCATTCTATTTCATTTTCAAGAAGAGAAAAGTTATTATAGGAACTTTTCTTGATCCCTGTCACATTCCTTTGATTTCATGCTTCTCTAGTCATGATAGTTTTGTAAGCAACACATTGAGCAGCTTTGTGTCCAAAATTATGACATGAGAAACATTGACCATTAAAGAAGTTCCTGCGATTATCAAATCTACTGACCTGTTGATTGTAGTTGAAGTTCCTCCTACTGACCTGTTGATTGATATTCTTTGAAGCAAATTGAGTACGATTTACCTGAGGTTGATTGTGGCTTTTGTTCATCCTTGAAGTAAATTGAGCCTAATTCACCTGGTGATCTTCTTTATGCCTTTGCTGACAATTGTCGAACTGTTCACTGCTCTTTGCTACATCACGATAGCTTTTAGTGGAGGTTGACGACTTTTGTGATTGAGATGTTTCTTCAGTATATCCAAGACCTGTCTTTATCATAGGAGAGCACTGCACTTTGATAATTTCATTTAAGGTTTCTGATCCTTTAGAAAATCTAAGATTGAGAGCTTTTGTTTTCTCAAGATCCTTTCTTAGACCCACAATCTCACATTCTAGCTTTTCCTTGTGTTTTTCTCTTTCAGCAAGTTGGTATGTCAAGGTATCTATAATCATATTCTTTGCTTCTAAACAGATTTTGAGTTTAGAGATTTCTTCATAAAGATCATCTTCATCTAAAGCATCCACAAAATCATCATCTTCATAAGCCATCAGAAGTCTATAGTCATTACTATTTTCATCTTCATCACTATTTGATAAACCATTGCTATCTTCATGAGTATAGTAGCTCTTTTTAGTTATACTTTGTTTTCTATTCCATTTTGCAGTTTCCTTCCCTTTATCATATTTATCTTTATGAGGACATTTGGCAGCATAATGACCGACTCTACCACAGGCAAACTCTGAATCTACCGGAACCCTGTTGAAGATTCTTAACAAAGTTCGCTTCCTCTTCTTCTTCTTAAATATGTCCTGATTCATTGAGTTCTTCTTTTCCTTTCGCTGAAGCTTTAAATGTAGCTTCTCTCATATTTGAAGGACCTCCTTTTCTCATTTCAAAGGCAGTTAAGATTCCGTGAAGCTGTGTCTTAGTAATAGTTTGTAGATCCTGCTTTCCTTCTATGGCGGATACTTTTGATTCAAATTTAGCAGACAAGGATCTCAAAACTTTTTCAACTAAGGTAAATTCCTTTATCTCTTCACCCAAATCCTTCATGCAATTAACAATCTCATCCATACGTAAGAAGTAACTAGCTACACTTTCATCATTGTGCATTTTGAGAGTTTCATATTGAATTCTGAGAGTTTGCAGTTTAGTACGTTTTACCTGAGAGTCTCCTTCGTAGCTTAGAACGATTTTGTCCCATATTTCTTTGGCTGATTTGAGTTGCATAACTTTGACAAACTCTGATTGTGACAGACTTCCCAATAATGTATTGATAGCCTTGACATTGGTTTCATATTGCTTTTTACCTGCTGTATCTGTAGGAATTTCTGATGGAAATGTATATCCTCCTTCCACGATTTCCCAGGCATCTGTTCCAAGAGATTGAAGATAGGATGTGGTTCTTACCTTCCAATAAACAAAGTTGCTTCCATCAAAGATTGGCAGTCTAATGGATCCCCCACTTTCTTGATTATTCATGATGATGGATCTTCCTTCAAGTGATCAAGCTTCTTCTGAAGTACCTTCTCTGATACCAATTGTTGGAAATAATACTAAGAGTGGAGGGGATGAATCAGTATTATCAAACTAATAATTTTTCATTTCCATAATTAGGTTCATGTATGCTACTTCCACTAAGGGAACTCACGTGTACACGCAACTGTGTTTAGAGAAACTAGCGTATATCCAACAAACTTATGATTCAGTTAATTCATCATATATTGATCTTTAATCAGTGCATCAGAACCATATATAAACAGTAACCAGGTGCAGTAAAAACAAAATAGATAATCACACATAAAACACACATGAACACCAAGATATAAGGTGGAAACCCAATGTGGGTGAAAACCACCTGCTGCAATCGTCTTTGTCTTCTTTTAATAATAAGAGAATTTTGTTTACAATTTTTGTACTGGTGCAGTCTTATACCAGTACGCAGGCTTCTACCTGCAGAAGGCTACAACCTTCTCTCATTCTCTAGCTTCTACTGGAAGGGAGCTACAACCCCCTAGCTCTTGTACTAGCTGATATGTTTACTAGTACATAGGTGCCAGCCTATAGAAGGCTACAACCTTCTCTTTTTTTCTAGGGACCCCGTTTCATAAATTTTCAAACTCGATCCATCAACAACATCATTCAATCATCAAATATATCTGCATCAACCAATCTCCTTTTGAACCAACCACAACCGAATCAATCAATCACTCCATTAATTTGATCATTTAGAATGTTGTCACCAGAATACAGTAACCAGAACCCAAGCAATAACCCAAAACATTGCAACAACAAACAGAAGCAACTAAAACATATTTTACAAGGTATACGCTACTTCCATGTTTCAAACCTGCATGTATACATGTTTTCCTCAAGGTGAACCAGTGTATAGATCTACAAATCAAATTTATGATGTATACGTTGGTTTGATGTGTAGAACCAACGTGCATACGCTCCTTTTCTGAAGTGAACCTGTGTACAGATCTGTAAAACATGATTTAAACATAATAACAGTTCCATACATCAATCATACCCAGATCATCATATTTACAGACTTCAACATGCACCAGTTATTCAGATACATGATCAAACCACATGAAGATAATTCACTTCAAGCCTTAAGATCCTGATACATCATTAGATCTTATCCTTCATCAAGTGCTAAGGTTCTTCCTTAGTTCAGATCAATCATGACACCATAAGCAAATAACCTGCATATTAGATCTCACACTATATCAGATACTCGATACTTGCACCCTTGGCCCAATGATCTTCTCCTCCTTTTATAGTGTTAGGCCTTACTCAATACCATAGTCCAAAATCACTTAGGACCAATACCTTGGACCAAATACTTGGGGTCAATACCTCAAACTAGATACCTTGGACCAATACCATGGATCAAAATACCATGGACTAAATACCTTGGACCAAAACTTAGTTTTCCAAGGTATACGTGTCTTTCCTTCTGTGAAAGTGCATGTGTACGCTATGCACTCCTTTTGGTATGTTAGCCCGCATGTATACGCTCCTTTGTCAAGGTGAACCTGCGTATAACTCTCTCTGAACATTAATTCTTTGCTATTGACCTGCTGCACTGTGATCTGTCATCTGAGTGAGTTTCCATCAAGGACAACACCTGTATCATAATGCCAACATCAGGTTCCCAAAGGAGAACCTCATGTTGGATGTTATCCTTTAAAGTCCCTATGAAGGCATCAAGCCTATTCTCCTCTGGAATATCAGTTACCTTGATATTCAATTTTTGGAAGTCCTCAATATGCTCTACCATTGAACCCTTTTGTTTGAGATTTATCAATTGGCTAAGGAATGTGTTTCTCTTTGTATCCTCATAATGTACTATCATTTCCTACATAAAAATTGGCCAAGTGACAAGTGGTTTACAAGAAAAAATCCATCGAAACCATACACATTGATTGGGTTCTAAATATAAAGATGTGATGCGTACCTTTTGTGTGTGTTGCACATCATGGAGATCAAAATATTGTTCCATTTGCAGTATCCATGTTACCAGATCCTTGCCATCAAACTTCCCCATATCGATCTTTGGAATGTGGTTTGTCTTAAACCCAATATTGGAGTCTCTAAAATCATAATTCATATTCCTTTTGTCCTCATCATGATTTTCATGGGTTACCTTGTCACCATTGGGAAGTGTTCCTTGCAGAACTTTGTCAACCCTTCCATCTTGACATTCATCATTTATTCCACGTATGATTTTAAACCATCCTTCAACCTTCCATGTCCATTTTTATTATTACTTCTAAACCATCCATCTTAACATTCATCATCACTTCCAATTAATTTTTGGTTACTCTTTGCAAGAGCGAAATTTGTTGCACTTGGTCTCACAATTTTGATATATCATGTTGAATTCCTTCCTCTTCTTTATCTATCATAGTAGATATTTCAGGTTTCTTACTAGGTGTGTCCTTTTTTTTTCAAGTAATTTTGGAATACAACAATGATATCTATGCTTAACTGTGCCCTTTGAATCACTTCAAATTTACTTTTCAAACAACAGTTATGCAAAAAAAAGAAACACGCCTTTTTCTTTCTTTTTAGGCGCTCAGTATTGAAATTATTATATCTCTATAATTTTGGATCTCTAAGGTTATAAATTTCGTCTATGGTGGCCCTTTGATTCTTATCTCTAATTCCACAAGTCGTACCAAGAATGGTTTGTTCAAGATAAAGTTATGCCCAATATCCCAAGATGACCTAATTATGGACTAGTTCAGTAGAGTGAAATTGTAGGGAATCCAACGTGTCACTGATTCAACCTTTGGCATTGAAAATGATACACGAAAAACAAAATTGTGTTTAATTTCAGTCAATTTTTACGAAATTTAAATCTAATTCTCATAGAGAAAGTTATGATGAATTTCCCTAGTCGTATGTTTGAGGGTGAATTCTAGAGCCTAAAAAAACCCTAATTTCATCGTATCATATCTCGGAAAATATAGCAAACCAAGATCTAAAATTCATACACAAACTTCACTAAGTTTTTGTATCCACTTGGTCGAAGTTTCAAATTTTGAAGGCTCGTTTAAATTTTTTTATAGAAATAATTCCAAGATGACCTGCTTGAAGAAGCGAAACCCTAGAATCCAATGCGCTAAGACCAAATGTTATTCAACCAGATCACAAAATATAAGAGAAGATAGATCAAGGACTTGAAAATTAACCTCTTCCAGGGGGAAACCTCCTTTACATCATATAAATGAACAATTCTTGGATGCTACAAATGATAAGACCTCCTTGGTATATATAGGAGTCTAAGGGGTTACAATATAATCAGAGCCTACATAACAATAATAATGTAAGGTAACAATAATAACAATAGTGGGCTTCTATGGGGCACAATAATAACAATATGGGGGCTACATGGGCACAATAATAACAATAGGGGGCTACAATAACAATAACAATAAGGGGGCCACACTAGTATTATAGGGACCTAACAGGACTAAACGGTCTAATAAGCACCTAAGTGCTTTAGCTTAGCACCTTGTGGTCAAGGGATAGGACTAACAGTACTTCTCCTTTTCTTTCCACCCATCATTGAGTTTATAAATAACTTTTCTATTGCAGTTTGACATCGTAGTGGTTTTTCTAGAATCATGAGCCTTTGGGGACCCTTTTTTTTATATCAAACTTTAAACTCATATTTCTCTTCATTCCCTTGGAGTGAGATCGTGCCATATACGGTTGGAAAGGTGTCTAAGAGGACTATCCAACTGAAAACTGAATTTTCTTATTGGAGCTGAAAATAAATATAAATTTCCTTCAAATACATAACATGCATTCTTTTTCTCAAGCTAAGCATCAATACATCAATGATAACACAGTTATTGGGCTCCTCCTAAACTTGACACTTGACACCAATGGCAACAATTGTTTAATAACCCCCCCTCTGAAATTGATGGAAACACCACCAAAAATTTTTGTTCATTGATGGAAATACCACCTCTTTGAAAATCTCTCTCTTTCAGGCTAAATAAGCTTCTATTATTTTCTCATTCTCCCCCTTTTTTGAAGAGCCAATGGCTTATCATTCTCCATCTTCAATACCTTCGTACGCATTTCATCTCATCTCCAATGTTTTAATAGTCTCCCCCTTGGCCATAAATGGAAAATGTATTGGGTATTCTCTTTCTCTGACCATTCTTCCTTAGGATATAACAAGTAGTGAACATGAATTACTATTGAACACACTTGATGTTTCCACTTAGATCAATTGATACCACCTTTCCGTTTCAAAGTGTGTTGCAACACTTTATCCCCCTAAACTTGGGATTCTCCTGCTGATTTAAGTTTTATGCCATGGCACCATTTAGTATTATTATTTGTATTACTATTCCAATCCACACTTATAGATGCTTCAAAAATTTCAAATATACTATTGCACCAATGGCTGATACAAAACCAAATACGCTCTCCTCTTAAACCACTTGATTAAGATGTATTTCAATTTTATGCATACTTGAACGAATGTACACATGTGGCTGTTACAAGGAGAAAATTATTCCCCTTCCTTAACATGACAAGTTTCTTATGCTAATGACTGCTAAACCTAGTCATATCAACGAGTTATACAATTGAAATAAGACAAAATGTATAGGATTTGCAAACCTTTAATTTTATGATTTTCTTGAGCAATAACATTTTCCTGAATGCTTGCTACTACAGATTATGTAGCTCCCCTTGAACTTATTCACTAATCTCCTGACATATAACCACCCAAGACACACCTTTTTTAGCAAATATTGAAACTTTAGATTCCTTTTAATAAAAAAATATTCTCCCGTTTCTCATTTGATTGCCTATTTCCTTTGTTTTTATTTTTGTCAATATGATATTCCTGTGGACTTGTTGATGGCCCTTAGCATTGCAACAATAATGCTACAACTCCGAGGGGTCTTAGCTTTAATTAACAACCTGGGGTTCGTACAAAATTAAAATGGATCGACACTATGTGTGCAGTAAGCACTATCTCTTTCTTTTGCTAACTCTTATATGAGTGGTAGTTCTCAAGGAGTGAGATCATGCCATATGCAATTGGAAAGGTGTCTAAGGGGACTATCCAAATGAACACTTATTTTTCTTATTGGAGCTGAAAATTAATATAAATTTCCTTCAAAGATATAGCATGCATCCTTTTTCTCAAGCTAAGCATCAATACATCAATGGTAACACACTTGTTGGGCTCCTCCTAAACTTGACACTTGACATCAATGATAACAATTGTTTAGTAATCCCCCCTGAAAGTCTCTCTCTTTCAGGCTAAATAAGCTACTACTATTTTCTCATTCTCCCCCTTTTTTTGAAGAGCCAATGGCTAATCATTCTCCATTTTCAATACCTTTGTACACATTTCATCTCATCTCCAATGTTTTAATACTCTCCCCCTTGGCCATAAATGGAAAATGGTTTGGGTATTATATTTCTCTGACCATTCTTCCTTAGGATATACCAAGTAGTGGACATGAATTACTATTGAACATACTTGATGATTCCACTTAGATCAATTGATACCAACTTTCCATTTCATAGTGCATTGTAACACTTTATCTCCCTAAACTTGGGCTTCTCCTGCTGATTTAAGTTTTATGCCATGGTATCATTTAGTATGAGTTGTATTACTATTCCAATCCACACTTAAAGATGCTTCAAAAATTTCAAATATATTATTGCACCAATGGCTAATAAAAAACCAAATATGATCTCCTCTTAAACCACTTGATTAAGATGTATTTTAATTTTATGCATACTTGAGCGAATGCACACATGTGGCTGTTACAAGGAGAAAATTATTTCCCTTCCTTAACATGACAAGTTTCTTATGCTTATGACTGCTAAACCTAGTCATATCAACGAGTTATACAATTAAAATAAGACAAAATGTATAGGATTTGAAAAGCTTTAATTTTATGATTTTATTGAGCAATAAAATTTTCCTAAATGCTTGCTACTACAGATTGTGTAGTTCCCCTTGAACTTATTCACTAATTTCCTGACATATAACCACCCAAGACACACCTTTTTTAGAAAATATTGAAACTTTAAATTCCTTTTAGTAAACAAATCTTCTCCCGTTTCTCATTTGATTTCCTATTTCCTTTGATTTTCTTTTTGTCAATATGGTATTCATGTTAACTTGTTGATGGCCCTTAGTATTGCAGCAATAATGCTACAACTCCCAGGGGTCTTAGCTTTAATTAACAACTTGGGGTTCATACAAAATTAAAAGGTGTCAACACTATGTGTGCAGTAAGCACTATCTCTTTCTTTTGCTAACTCTTATATGAGTGGGAGTGCTCAAATGAGATCTAGTTACATAGTGGCTATTCTAGTTGTCCTATGCTACAGGAAAAACTTGAAATTGCAAGGAATGAATGAAAAAAAAAAAAATCTATGCTAACTACAATGATGGAAATCAAACCATCTTAACTATAATGAAATAAAATCATATCTATTCTATTGTGTAAAGCAAGAAAACATACAACTGAAGTAAAAGCTTGTAAATAACAAACCCTAATTTGACACGAAAAAAGATAACTTTTGCAAAAGACTGGGTCAAAGAATCTATTTGGTCTCTTTGATTCTAAATTCCATATTCAGAGTTATTGGGATGCTGTTACACATCAAAGAAGGTGAATCGGGGCTTGGATGCAAATCTGGACAAGTTTCAGAGGAAAAATGCAAACTTTTACAAGAGTCTTTGATTTTCTACAAGAGATACTCCAGCGAGCAATAAAATGATTTAAAGGAAAGGTTGAGAAGAAAAGGAGACTAATTAAGGATAGAAAATGATAAATAATTCATGCCCACATCATCACATCAGTGGTAGAAGGATTCATTCAAAAAAACATGTGGTTGTAGGGTTTTTGTAAACACGGTGAAACATAAATGATAAACAACAAATTTTAAAAAGTAACTAAAGTGAACTGATATGTATAAAAAAAATCTAATTGAATAATATAACCACTAATAAGGCTACCATCTAATATTTCTCATAATCTTTGCAAAGAAAAACTATTCATAAATCATTTAACTAATCATGCATTAAATCAATATTTAGCAATGAATTGTAGAGATGAAAAAATGCATAAATAATAATGTTACATAAGGGGCCTTGAGCACCTAGGGTGGGCTCCAGAAGAAAATATCAAGACTCAAGTGTCTAACTCCATCCAATATGATAATGGATGAAACATTATAGTAGGAAACTAATTGAAAGCAACCGTACTCACCCATAGAATCTATGACCTCTCCAAGATCCATAAGTATGGGGCTCCCCCTTAGTCCCATTGTAAATACTATTGGTGGGTCCACTTATCAACTTTCCAAGAAATTAGTCCATAAACTTAAACCCCTTGTTGGTAATACTGATTCTTTTGTCAAAGAACCCATTTCCTTCATCAATGAATTAAAAATTTCAAACTCGATCAAAATGACATTTTGGTTAATTTCAATGTTATTTATTTCTTTACTAAAATCCCCATTAATTAATCTATTGATATTATTAAAAACATAATCAACTCTAGTACTACCCAATGGGTTGAAATTTGTTTATAATCCAATTTTTTTAGCTTCCAAGGTGAAACCTATGAACAAGCCTTGGAGTTTCCATGGAGTACCCTCTCTCCCCCATTGTGGAAAATATTTACAAGGAGGAATTTAAGACTAAATCCTCAACATCTTCCCCATTTTGGCCCAAGCTATGGAAAATATAAATTGATGATACTTTTATCATTTTTCCCCTTGGCCTTGATAATTTAGAAAATTTCAAACAATATCTAAATAATCAATCTGATTTCATCAAATTCGAAATCAAAGTTGAAGTTGATGGAAACATTCCCTTTCTTGATGTTCTTATTACCAAAAATGAGGACGGTTCCATTTCCCATCAAGTTTTTTGTAAAATGAATCGCACTAAATAATATCTCAATGCTAATTCCCATCATCTTCCTTTCTAGCAACTTGGAGTTTTAAACACATTATCCATCAGAGCATTTGGTGTTTTTAATAAAAACCAACTCTACGATTAAAAAAAATCATTTCATGAAGGTGTTTGAAAACAATGTTTATATGAAGTACCAAGGTATCAAAGACTTCTAGGATGCCATTAAGGGACCCAAAGAAAAGAAGGATACCAATAATTCTATCACCAATGTTCACCTTCCCTTTATCTAAGGAACTACTCACAAACTTGCTTGCATTTTAAGAAAGAAAAACATTTCTACTACCTTTAAACCTTTTGATATTATATGTAACTCCTTTGGGTTTGTCAAAGCTCTAATTGATAGTTTGAACATGAAAGGTGTATATTTGATCCTGTACTCTTGTGGGAAACCATACATGGGTGAAATTGGCCATCCATAAAAGTTAGAATTCAAGAGCACTTTGATGACATCAAACACAGTATTTCTTATTCTTTAGCCCTAGTTTAACATTTTGATAAAACTAAGCACCGCATATGTATTGAATATTCTAATATCCTTCCTAAAATTGGTCGCTACCATTATAGAAAACTTAAGAAATCAATTGAAATTGAGAAGCGAAGTAACAATATTAATAGAGATGAGAGTTGGAGAATCAACAAAAAAGAATGGATTCCTTCTCTAACTAGTTTCCTTCTTCATTCTAACCCTCTTACCCTAATTTCCCGAAAAAAACTCCTATAATATCTTTCTTCACATTTTTCCTCATTTCCCCGCTCTTATATTATTAATTAATTTATATATATATATATATATATATATATATATATATATATATATATATATATATATTGATTGTAGGTTCATTTTGTGAGATATGTCTGGGTGGATTCAACTTTTGACTACTTGAATTCACAACAACTTCCCAACATGCTTTTTGCCAATTAAACTACTACCAACAAACTAAATTATTAATATTATTAATAATATTGTTAAATTATTAATAATATTAATAATATTGTTTTTAATAATAATAATAATTATTATTATTATAAATAAATAAATAAATAAATAATAACACTATTAATTTTGTTTTAATCCCCTTACTAATATTTATATTATTAATATTTATTATGATTATTATCATTCATAATTTACCCCTTGGTTACCTAATTAATTTTTAATACTTATTATAATAATTCTTTATTTAATTATTAATTCTTATTATGACACTTATTAATATTATTTATTCTCATTCTTAATCTATTAGTTAATTTTATTTTTTTTGGTCTATTTTCTCTTTCTTAATTGGATTAAAGTTCACTATTTAAATGGTTATATTTTATTACATTAATACAAATGGGAGGTTAGTCTTTTTTATTTTTATTTATTTTAGAGTTCCTCCCTCTCTTTATTCTTTTGTCTTGATCAATTTTTCATCATTTATCTCTCATGAAAATGAGCCTTACTTACTGGTTGGAAATGCCTAACACAAAAATTATTAATATAATAAATCTAAAAAACCTTCAACAAAACTCAAATCATAAAAACCTCAATTATGAAAATTTATAATTTACTAAAAATTAAATATAAATGAAAGTTTGAAAATGGATCAAATCCACCTCTGAAGTGAATAAATTGAGGAATCCACCCGCATTAATTGAGGAATCCATCCACATTAACAATAGGGCGATTATACATGGATGGTAAGTAACAATGCTTGTATGGTTGCAACACTAAAGTAAATGTAAAAGTAAAATTACAATACAGTAAACTTTTTTATTTAACCATATTCTAATGCACTCATAGATGGATGATAAGTATCAATGCTTGTATGGTTGGAACACTAAAGTAGATGTAAAATTAAAATTACAATATGGGAAACTTTTTTATTTAACCATATTCTAATGCACTGAAAAGTTAAATGAATTGGTGCACTAAAATTTTGTTTGTGAAATATATATTTCTCACAGAGAGAAAAATTACATGTTACTGCATTACTTATGTAGAAATATTAGTATGTGTTATTTATGTAGACATACTCGTATGTGTTATGGTAGAAAAATAAAATTTTGTTTATGAAATATATTTTTCTATATATGAGAGAGAAATTATATGTTACTGTATTATTTATGTGGAAAGACTAGTAAGTGTTATTTATGTAGACATATTAGTATGTGTTATGGTAGAAAAATAAAATTTTATTTTTGAAATATATATCTATGTGAGAGAGAAATTACATGTTACTGCATTATTTATGTAGAAATATTAATATGTGTTATTTATGTAGACATACTAGTATGTGTTTGTTGGCATTATGACACAGGTTTGGCGCTATGACACAGGTGTTGTCCTTGATGGCAACTCATTCAGATGATAGCTCACAGTTCAGGATCACAGAATGAAGTAAAAAGAGGTATACACAAGTTCCCCTTGACCAAATGCATATACACGTGGGTTCGTAGACCAAAAGGCGCGTATGCATATACACGCACTTTCATGCAAGGAAATGCACATACATGTTGGAAAAATTTGTTTTGGTCCGTGGTATTGGTCCAAGGTATCTTGTCCGAAGGGTTGACCCTAGGTATTTGGTCCAAAGTATTGATTCTAAGTGGTTTTGGACCATGGTATTGAGTAAGGCCTAAGACTATAAAAGGAGGAGGAGATCATTAGGCAAGGGTACTCAAGCATTGAATATCTAATGAAGAGCAAGATTTAGAATATTGGTCATTGGGTTATGGTGCATAGCTGGATCCGAATCAAGGAGGAACCTGAGCACCTGAAGAAGGATAAGTTCTATTGATGGGTCAAGATCTTAAGGCTTGAAGAGAAGTATCTTTGTGTGGTTTTGATATTTTATAATTGGCGCATGTTGTAATCTGTAAATCTGATGATCTAGGTATAATTGATGTCTGAATAGTTGTAAAGGTTAAATCATCTTTTACAGATCTATACGTAGGTTCAGTATAGCAAAGGCACGTATACACGCTGGTTCGAAATTTCAAAATAGTGTATACGCAGGTCTGCCTTCATATAACAACGTATGAACGCAGGTTCGACACATTGAAGTAGCGTACATCTCATAAAATATGTTTTAGCTACTTCTGTTTGTTGTTGCAATGTTCTGGGTTCTGGATTGGGTTCTAGTTACCGTTACTGTAGTCTGGTTATAGCATTCAGAAAAGTGATTGTTTGATTCAGTTTTGGTTGGTACAAAGGATATTGGTTGATGCATATATATTTGATGTTATTTATGGATCCAATCTGAAAATTTATGAAACGTGGTCCCTGGAAGAAAAGAGAAGGTTGTAGCTTTCTGTAGGTCAGCACCTACATACTAGTAAACACATCAGCTAGTACAAGAGCTAAGGGGGGTGTAGCTCCCTTCTAGGAAAATCTGGAGAATGAGAGAAGGTTGTAGCCTTCTATAGGTAGAAGATTGCGTACTGGTATAAGGCTGCACCAGTACAAAATTTGTAAAAAGTAGTTTCTTATTAAAGAAAGATAGAGACGATTGCAGTAGGTGGTTTTCACCGACATTGGGTTTCCACCTTATATCTTGTGTTCATGTGTGTGATTGTCTATTCTGTTTACTGCACTTGATTACTGGTTATATGGTTCTAATACACAGATTAAATATCAATTAACTAAATTATAAGTTTGCAAGGTATACACTAGTTGCTCTAAACACAGTTGCGTATACACGCAAGTTTCATTAATAGAAGTAGCATATATAAATTTGTTTATGGAAATGAAATATTGTTAAATTGCTAATACTGATTCACCCCCCCTCTCAGTATTATTTCCAACAATTGGAATCAGAGCAGGTCCTTCATAAGAAGTTTGATCGCTTGAAGGAAAATTTATCATCATGGGTAGCTACAAAAGAGAGGGATCCATTAGACCACCAATCTCTGATGGGAGCAACTTCATCTATTGGAGGGTAAGAACCACAACCTATCTTCAATCTCTTGGAATAGATGTTTGGGAAATCGTGGAAGGAGGATATACATTTCCATCAGCAATTCCTACAGATACGGCAGGTAAAAAGCAGTATGAAACAAATGCCAAGGCTATCAATACACTATTGGGGAGTCTGTCACAATCAAAATTTGTCAAGGTTATGCAGCTCAAAACCACCAAATAAATATGGGACAAGATCGTTTTAAGCTATGAAGGAGACAATCAAGTAAAACGTACAAAACTACAATCTCTCATAATTCAATATGAAACTCTCAAAATGCACAATGATGAAAGTATAGCTCATTACTTCCTACGTATAGATGAGATTGTTAATCACATGAAAAACTTGGGTGAAGAGATAAAAGAAGTTACTTTAGTTGAAAAAGTTTTAAGATCCTTGTCTTCTAAGTTTGAATCAAAAGTTTCTGCCATAGAAGAAAAGCAGGATCTTCAGAGTATGACTATGACACAGCTGCATGGAATCCTAACTGCTGTTGAAATGAGAAAAGGAGGTCCATTAGATATGAGAGAAGCCGCATTCAAGGCTTCAGGAAGAGAAGAGCTCAATGAATCGGGACACATTTCAGAAGGAGAGGAAGAAGCAAACATTTTCAAAAACCTTCAACGAGGTTCTAGAAGATTCAGACGTAAACTACCTTTCAAATGCTTTGCTTGTGGAAGAGTCGGTCATTATGCAGCCAAATGTCCTCATAACGATAAGCTTGATAAAGGTAAGGAAATGGCAAAATGGAATAGAAAAGAGAATGTAAGTAAGAAGAGCTACTATACACATGAAGATAGCGATGGTCTATCAAATAGTGATGAAGATGAATAAGGTAATGATTATAGACTTTTGATGGCTTTTGAAGATGATGATTTCTTGGATGCTTTAGATGAAGATGGTCTCTATGAAGAAATTTCTAAACTTAAAATCTGTTTAGAAGAAAAGAGTATGATTATAGATAATCTGACATTCCAACTTGCTGAAATGGAAAAACACAATGAAAAGTTAGAATGTGAAATTGTGGGCCTAAGAAAAGATATTAAGAAAACAAAAGCTCTCAATATTAGATTTGTGAAAGGATCAGAAAATTTAGATGAAATTATCGAAGTGCAACATTCTCCTCTAATAAAGACAGGTCTTGGATATATTGAAGAAACATCTCAAGCACAGAAGCCATCAACCTCCAAAAGCTATCTTGATGTAGCAAGGATAAGTGAACAAATTGACAATCGTCAGCAAAGGCATAAAGCAGATCACTAGGTAAATTGGGTTCAATCTACTTCAAGGATGAATAGAAGCTATAACCAACCACAGGTAAATCAATCTCAATTTGCTTCAAGAATGAATGTCAATGGAAACTACAATCATCAGGTCAGTAGATTCGATAATCGCGGGAATTTCTTTAATGGCCAATGTTTTTCATGTCATAACTTTGGACACAAAGCTGCTCAATGTGTTGCTTACAAGACCATCATGAATAGAGAAGCACAAAATTAAAGGAATGTGACTCGGATCATGAAAAGGACCTACAATAACTTTTCTGCTCTTGAAAATGAAATAGAATGCTCTATCTGTAATAACTTTGGTCATGAAGATTCTGAATGCAGGAGTAAATTTCGGAAAACATCTTGGAAGGCGCAAGCTTCATTGGGTCCCAAAACATTGAGAAAGAAAGAATCACATACAGAAAGATGTGGTATAGCCTTGTATGCAGAAGGACAAGAAAACCATTGGTACAGTGGATGCTCGAAACACATGACAGGTGATAAAGAAAAACTTCAGTCATATAATGCCTTAGAAAAAGTAAAGAAGGTCTCATTTGGTAATGACACTCCTGCAGTCATAAAAGGTAAAGGCGCTATTCCCTTAAAAGAAAAATTTAAAGCTGGGAATGTTATGGATGTAGATGGTCTAAAGCATAATCTATTGAGTGTCATTCAAATGTGTGATCAAGGAAATGAGGTAGTATTTCGATCAAATGGATGTGTTTTTCATGAGCTTGATACAGGAGAAATAGTGATCAATGGTGTAAGAACTCCAAACAACTTGTACATACTCAAAGGGGGACAACAACAGTGCTACCTAAGCAAAAACGATGAACACTGGTTATGGCACAGAAGACTGGGGCATCTAAGTTTCTCTCAAATAAGAAAAGCATGTAGATATCGGGATGTTCATGATCTTCCTGATATCAGCATTCCAGAGAATACAATATGTAAATCATGTCAATTTGGTAAGCAAACTAGAGCACATTTCCCTGAGAAGGAAGGATCAACTAGTAAGCCTCTTGAACTTGTTCACACTGATTTATGTGGTCCATCTAGGAAAAAGTCACCTCGTGGAGAATAATACTTTATATTGTTCATTGACGACTTTTCCAGAATGTGTTGGATAGGACTTCTAAAGCATAAATACGAAGCTTTCGAAAAGTTCAAAGCCTTCAAAACCTTGGTTCAAAATGAATCAGACTGCAAAATCAAATGCCTCAGGTCTGATCGAGGAGGGGAATTTAACTCGGATGAATTCTTCAACTTCTGTGAAGAACGTGGAATAAGAACGGAATTCTCTACCACAAGAACTCGTCAGCAAAATGGAGTGGTAGAAAGGATGAACAGAACTGTTCAACAAATGGCTCGTGCTATGCTAGATGAGTCTGGAACTCCTACAACCTTCTAGGGTGAAGTTGCATTTGTTTCCGTCACTATTCTCAACAAATAAAATGTCCGGGTAAACAGCACTCAAACTCCACATGAACTTTGGTATGATAAGACTCCTACTGTAAAATACTTCAAAGTTTTTGGAAGCAATTGTTACATCAAAAGGACTGATGAAAAACTTGGCAAGTTTGAACCTAGAGTAGATGAAGGCATTCTCCTTGGTTACTCTTCCCAAAGTAAAGGATATAAGTGTTATAATAAAAGACTTGGGAAAATTGTTGAAAGTATTGATGTTGTGGTTGATGAAGCACGCAAAAATCCAAAGCAAGTAAAAACCGAAGATTATGAAGAAGATGAGGACTATTCTTCCACATCAAATCAGACTAATTCTAAAGAAGAAACCAATGAGGCACCAGAAGAACAGATAAGGGTAGAAGAAAAGACTCCATCCAGGTATGTTCAGAAGAATCATCCAGAGACTCAAATTTTGGGGCAGAAAGAGGCAGGTGTGCAGACAAGAAGAACTATTACAGAAGCTTCAAGCTATCTAGCATTGCTTTCCTCTGTCGAACCACAAAATTTAAATGAAGCATGAAAAGATGAATTTTGGGTCAAGGCCATGAATGAAGAACTTGAGCAGATTGAAAAGAATAATACTTGGGAATTGGTTCCTAGACCTAATGATAAGAATTTCATAGGAACCAAATGGATATTCAAAACAAGCTGAATGAAAATGGAGAAGTTATTAGAAATAAGGCCAGACTTGTTTGTAAAGGGTATGCTCAATAAGAAGGTATAGACTTTGAAGAAACTTTTGCACCTGTTGCTAGACTTGAAGCCATAATAATGTTCCTTGCTCTTTCTAGCTTTCAGAAGTTCAAAGTCTATCAAATGGATGTGCAATCCGCCTTTCTTAATGGAGAACTAGAAGAAGAAGAAGTATATATTGAGAAACTAGACAGATTCATCCTTGGAAATGATCCAAAGCTTGTATGCAGACTCAGAAAGGCTCTCTATGGTCTAAAACAAGTTCCAAGGGCCTGGTATTATCGTCTTGACAAATACCTTCATCAACAAGTATTTTCAAAAGGACCAGCTGATAGCAATCTATATATAAAAATTGACAATGATAAATTGCTAATACTTGTTGTGTATGCTGATGATATCATTTTTGGTAGCAATGAAGAAGCCATGAGTCAAAACTTTGCTTTGGTAATGCAGCAAGAATTTGAAATGTCCTTGCTTGGTGAGCTCACATATTTTCTTGGTTTACAAGTTCAACAAAATAAATATGGTATTTTTCTATCACAAACTAAGTACCTCAAGCAGATCTTGAAGAAATATGGCATGGAATATTCTAAACCAGTATGTACCCCTGTGGTAATAGGATGCAGCCTCAGCGCAAATGATGAATTAGCAGCAGTACATCAACCAACCTACAGATCCATGATTGGTAGTCTGCTCTATCTAACAGGTACCCGACCAGACATCATGCATGTAGTGGGAATAGTTGGAAGATTCCAAGCAAATCCAAAGGAAGCACACCTTCAGGCAGTAAAAAGGATTTTCAAATATCTTCAAGGAACACAAAACTTTGGTTTATGGTATCCTAGAGATACAGATCTTACACTTCATGCATATATAGATGCAAATTGGGCAGGAAGCATTGATGACAGAAAAAGAACTAGTGGTGGTGCATTCTATATGGGTTCCAGATTAGTGTCTTGGTTTAGCAAGAAACAAAGTTCAATTGCATTATCTACAACTGAAGCAGAATATGTGGTTGCTGCATCTTGTTGCACACAACTCCTTTGGATGATGCAAACATTGCAAGACATTCAGATCACATGTACTCCACCCATCTCCATTCTATGTGATAATACAAGTACAATTAGTATTTCAAAGAATCCAGTCATGCATTCCAAGACCAAGCACATACCTATCAAATATCATTTTCTCCGGGAACAAGTGCCTGAACAAAAGGTCAAATTGGAGTATGTTCCCTCCAAGGAACAGGTTGTTGATATATTCACCAAACCGCTACCTAGAGAGACATTTGAATACCTCAGACAGAAGCTGGGAGTAGTTTATGCATCATCTTGTCATTGACACTTATCTATTTTAGAGAATAATGGTTGTACGCAAGTTTCATGAAGCGTATCCGTGTACATACGCCGGTTGCTATGGATACAGCCGTGTATATGTTGGTTTGAAGAATATCAGTGGGCCAGACTCAGGATGAAAAGAGTCTGATATGGGTCTGAGAGTGATCATCTGGCACAGGTTCAGGGGGAGCATATACTTCTAATAATGCATTGTTGGCATTATCTTAGAAGATCTTGGTAAAATTTCACAGTTGTTTCTGATTCAGGTGTAGAGGGAGATCATGATTGCTGGTCTGGATGGTGATTGACAGATGCTACTGATGATAGTTACTGATGACTATCATAGTATTTTTTTAGATATTTTGTCTCTATGTCTTGTATATCTTCTATTATCAAGGTCATGTAAAAACCTATTTTGTTTCCCCACTATGCTTGGGATGGATGATGTAATGTTCTTGTTTTATCATGTATAAACTTGGTTGGGTGGATGAGTCAATCTGGGTATATCCCCACTTCATTGGGAGATGGATGTATGTATGAGTCTTTGGTGATAGGAAGGTCATTTATGATGTATAGAGTCATGTTATTCTTGTAGAACATCTTTTTGCAGACCTTGCTTACACTCAAGGGGAGCATGAACAACACACTTCAGCACATCAGAGAATTCATCATGTACTCAGGGGGAGCATAACCCTTTGCCCTTGATGACAAAGGGGGAGAATGACTTGGGGCTGCCATCAAGTCCAAAGGGGGAGATTGTTGGCATTATGACACAGGTTTGGTGCTATGACACAGGTGTTGTCCTTGATGGCAACTCACTCAGATGATAACTCACAGTTCGGGATCACAGGATGAAGGAAAAAGAGTTATATGCATGTTCCCCTTGACCAAACTGCGTATACACACGGGTTCACAGACCAAAAGGCACGTATGCGTATACACACACTTTCACGCAAGGAAAAGCGCGTACATGTTGGAAAACTTGGTTTTGGTCCGTGGTATTTGGTCCTTGGTATTTTGACCCATGGTATTGGTCCAAGGTATCTTGTCCGAAGGGTTGACCCCAGGTGTTTGGTCCAAAGTATTGATTCTAAGTGGTTTTGGACCATGGTATTAAATAGGCCTAAGACTATAAAAGGAGGAGGAGATCATTAGGCAAGGGTACTCAAGCATTGAATATCTAATGAAGAGAAAGATCTAGAATATTAGTCATTGGGTTATGGTGCATAGCTAGATCTGAATCAAGGAGGAACCTGAGCGCTTGAAGAAGGATAAGTTCTATTGATGGGTCAAGATCTTAAGGCTTGAAGAGAAGTATATTTGTGTGATTTTGATCTTTTATAATTGGCACATGTCGTAATCTGTCAATCTGATGATCTGGGTATAACTAATGTCTGAATAGTTGTAAAGGTTAAATCATCTTTTATAGATTTGTAGGTAGGTTCAGTATAGCAAAGGCGCGTATACACACTGGTTCAGCATTTCAAAACAGCGTATACGCAGGTTTGCCTTCATATAATAGTGTATGAATGCAAGTTCGACACATTGAAGTAGTGTACGTCTCATAAAATATGTTTTAGCTACTTTTGTTTGCTGTTGCAGTGTTTTGGGTTCTGGATTGGGTTCTGGTTACTGTTACTGTATTCTGGTTACAACATTCAGAAAAGTGATTGTTTGATTTAGTTTTGGTTGGTACAAAGGAGATTGGTTGATGCAGATATATTTGATGTTATTGATGGATCCAGTCTGAAAATTTATGAAACGTGGTCCCTGGAAGAAAAGAGAAGGTTGTAGCCTTCTGTAGGTCAGCACCTACGTACTAGTAAACACATCAGCTAGTACAAGAGCTAAAGGGGTTGTAGCTCCCTTCCAGCAAAAGCTGGAGAACGAGAGAAGGTCATAGCCTTCTGTAGGTAGAAGCCTGCATACTGGTATAAGGCTGCAGCGGTAAAAAATTTGTAAAAAGAAGTTTCTTATTAAAGAAAGATAGAGACAATTGTAGCAGATGGTTTTCACCCACATTGGGTTTCCACCTTATATCTTGTGTTCATGTGTGTGATTGCCTGTTCTGTTTACTACACCTGATCACTGGTTATATGGTTTTGATACACAGATTAAAGATCAAATAACTAAATTATAAGTTTGCAAGGTATACGCTGGTTTCTCTAAACACAGTTGTGCATACATGCAAGTTTCATTAACAAAAGTGGCGTATATAAATCTTTTTATGGAAATGAAATATTGTTAAATTGCTAACACTGATTCACCTCCCTTCTTAGTATTATTTCCAACAGTGTTGTGGTAGCAAATTGCATTGTTAATTTTCTTAAATTATTTTGAAATAAAAAATTATAATTTACAATTAAATTTCGTAACCTAATTTGGTGTGATTTATAAAAGTAATATAATGGTGTTTCAAAAATTGGTGTTTTCCATTAGTTTCACAAAAGTTTCTATTGATTTTTTTAATTGTTTTGATAAAATCTATATTCTATAATTAAATATCTTAACCTAATTCAATGGTTTTATAAAAGTAATGCATTGGTGCTATGCAAATTGGTGTATCATGAGGATAAAACGCATTGACAAGTTATTTAATTGTTTTGAATTAAAAATGTATTTTATAACTAAATCTTAATCTTATTAAGTGTGTTATGTAGAAGTAATGTACCATTTCTTTATATAGTTTTTCATATTAATAAGTTTTTTGTAATTTTAAAATAAAAATAAATATTGTATGGAAAATTTGTAGCTTATTTGGTGTAATGTGCACATTAATGTAATGTGCATATTAATGCATAATGGGTTAATATGTTTAAAAAATACTTACTAATATTGTTTGAAACTAAAATAATTTCATGCACTATTCATTATACATTTGAACACATTAGTCTATTCATATAATTAAAGTGTATTAATAGAAAAACCTTTGCTAAAACCTCTAAATTCATACGTCTACTAATAATCTCTAATATAAATGGATAAGGGAATTTTTTTGGTAATGTTTTCCAAAAAGCCTCCATTAGAAAGTGTTTTTCTTGTAGTGATTCCAACAAGTGATCAAAACTATTGTATAATTTTATTGTGGTTATTCCAACACATGATTGGTATCCTCATAACTTTATTGAAGGTGGTTATGTTGGGACACAATAATTCAAAATAATTTTTGTTCCTTGCATTTATGCTCTAGAAAATACTATTCATCACAATTATATTAATGTTTGAGGCAATAACATTTTTTTAGTTCTATTAGGTACAACTTATAGACTTGCTTTTCTTTGTAAAGTATATTTTTTATTCTTGTAAGCAATATTTACTTAAACTTTTCATAGTTTCATGTTGGTTTCCTACTAGGGAAAATAGACCAAACACATAATTGCAGTGTCCAAAAAATACCAAATAATTAGTTTACTGAGTTTGTACCATAATAGATCAAAATTGTTTACAAAGACAAGTCCATTGGGGCCATTTTCCATCACTGAACTAAAAAAACTAAAACTAGGATAAAAAAAAATCGTTGACCAAGAGTGATTAAGATTTGTCAAATTTAGAGGCCTCAACCAAGATAGGGTCCTTGGTTCGATCTAGTGAGCAACCCGGTGTAGGAGATAGTCCTAGGTGATGCTTGATTTTATTAACTCTACAGTCCATGGATCATAAAATCACATGGAGTTCATCCAACTAGAGGAGAATTTCCTCTCGAGCCTTGTTCCAATCTATCAACACCCTTCCCATCAAGGCTTTGAGATGCCAATAAAGTTCCACAATGTGTGTTTATTAATTGAAGTGACCCCATAAGTGAAATTTGTTTGGAACCCAATTTCCATTTTTGTTATCACTTCAGAGTCTATCTAGGACTAGCACTCATCAACTATTTATCGTTATTCATTTGAAATCACTTCCTAATTCTAGGGAGGAGTATGGGCCTGAAAATGTGTAGCATACTTTTCACTCTACGTTGGGACCTAAAACCATCCATTTCCATATAATATGTGGCACCACTCCTGACACTAGCCCATTCATGATGCATTATAGAGCATTTCTAGAGGAGAGATGAGAGTTGAGGAGAGGGGTAGGTGTAGGTGTAAGTTCAATAAATGATAGGGAAGAAATAGACTTGGAGGGTGGAAAGGAGGCCAAGGATGAGGGAGGGTGACAAAGGAAAGGGAGGGTGATGAAGAGAGGTAGATTCAAATATAATGAGAAGAAAAATATGAGGCAAGGTAATCCAAGAGGACTATAATGGGACCTGAGGAAGGGACTAGGAAGACTAGAAGTAGGAGAGGAGAATTAATCAAGAAGGAAGGGAAGAACCAATAACTACACAAGGAAATAGTTGTAGGATCCTAGAAAGACTTCTAGATAGCTAGGAAAGGATACCTTCCTAAAGATGTAAAACCAAAAAATATAGATTGAAACAAATATATACCTTAACCTTGAGCTACCAATTGGAAGCCCAAACTATAGTAAGTACCCAAATATATCAGATTTAGATTGAAAACTAATAAGGTTCACTGTAATTTGTGTGTATGAAGGTTATTACGACCTTATTTATAATTCCATGCCACCATAAATGACCAATATACTCCATGAAATTTATATTGCATATCACAGGGGACTAACAAGGATGAGAGGAGTTAAAATGCTCTAGACACTTAGTGCCCCAAGAAGATTAAGCATTGGATGTTTTTTCATGTGCATTCAAGGTAGGGTGGCATTGGATTTATGGAGTATCCTCTTCAAGGCTAACATGATGTGTTGAATGATGATAGATGGGGGAGGTGTTTCCATGTACAACCATTATATCAACTGGTGGGATTCTTTCTACCGGGAAATACCCTTGAGGATAGGGTTGGTAGCCCCAAGAGAGATTAAATAGAAATTCAATAATGAACACCCAAAATATCAGATAATTTTCTTAAAATTTACAAAAGGAGAAATGAGGACTCATAGGTACATTCTACTTTTGATGTTGATCCATAGGGTCCAAACCCTCATTTTCTCTCTAGACATGTAGAGCTTCAATGCAAGCAAGAAAACATAGAGAAAAACAACAAAATCCAACATATACAAGGACACATGATAAGTTAGTCCATAAATAATTCCATTACACATCCATAATTATGAAACATAAAATTAGAATTGGGATAGAATATGAGTTTATTTTAATGATAAAAATAACCAATACATAATTACATAATCACATGATCCTGGATTCCAACACCGAATGAAACCTTCCTCTAAATCCTCCCTTCCCAATCCACTTAAGGTCTCCTTGTACAATAAAAAGATATATGTGAGATATAAGGGACTCAACATCGTAGCATGGAAACAAGGTTTTCCTAGAGACAAGGGAGTGCTTAAAAGAATGGGAATAATAGACCTACTCTAAGGAAAATTTTTTAGAGCACTAATATGAAGGCTAATGATGTCTATGAGGGACACCCAATGTGTTTATTTATCCCACCATAATTAGTTTGGGTGGTTATGCCATAGGCTCCTATAGGTGAGCTTCTAGTGTGTCTCATAAAATTCACTAAAAAAATCACATTTTTTATATTTTTGTAATATATTTTAATCCATAAGTGGGTTTATTTAGGAGTGACTACGTATATGTGCACCTTTGTTGTGGGAAAATTGTGGAAAATGTTTGGGAAAAAGTATTTTAGGATAAACTTAGGTCTGCATAGAGGAAAGGGATGTTGCCCTGGCCAGCACAAGCATCTAACGATAAGTGAGCGAAGAGATGCTATAAGAGATTCCCCCTAATGCATGAGGTTAGAAGGGAGTTTGATGGACAATATACATTATATATATGGGAGGCTGCATCAGGAGGGATCAAGAGGATCTCACTAGAATCAAGATTGAACAATACCTACAGTAGGAAGCAGAAAGAAAACTCATATCTGAGAAGAGCATACCTATGCTTATAACAAAGAAGGAATGGTCACCAATAAAGTACGCTACAAATTTGTAATGATGTATATAAAGCATGAAAATTATAATCATATGAATACATAGTCACAAACAATACACTGTGGAGTTATGTCTCAGTATCATATAGGAGGATTGCTAGGACAAAATTGTACAATTGATCACCACTCAAGTACCAAAGTCATATATAATGGAGTAGTACTATCCAAAAGCTTTGGTGTCAATATATAAGATGTTTTTGAACTAAGGGAAGCATAGAAGAGAGTATGTCACTAGAAAAAACTAAAGGAGATACCAAGTGAACATGAATTTTGACACAACGCGAGGTCCTAAAAATTGACCGTTAATTGTACATTCTATAGTATGGGAATAGATGAGCTAAATTTGACCATGTGGGAAATAATTTGATTACTAGTAATTGATGTATATTGATAACAAACACGAGATGGTTCATTAATAATGATAATGGGCATCAAGGTACAAAGTACAATATAACAAGTGTGAATAAATGTGTTAACATTGAACACTTGAAAGAATTTATGGAATGTGTGACATTGATGTGTTCCCACTTGAAATAGAGATGGAAACTAACATTGATGATCGAAAACCCAAAAGTACTAAAATAAAATATAAATCCTATTCTCAAAGTAATGAGTTGTCGTCAATGGGAAAAGATCTAATGGAAGGATGGAATTAGGGAATCCCCCATCAACCAACATAAGTATAACCAGAAGGTCAATATTGTGTAAGGAATTGGACGAAGTAATGAATGGACCACCACCAAGCATGTCTCTCACATGCACTAGATGGAATAACACACCAAAGAGACTCTCTAAGTAACAACCAATGATGAGAGATACTAAAATGAGGTGATAAATCCACCAACAGATTCTAATGGAAAACATGGCATTGCACGAATCCCAATATGTGATAATGAAATTTAACATCGAACACAATGGAAACCACCTAGTCAAATATGAATGATTAAAATAGGGTTAGGGAGGAACTCTAGGTCTACTAATATAGCAATTTGTTAAAGTCGATAAGAGAATACCCACCAGTAAGAAGTCAATGGTTACCTTCTATATTGACACACATATATGGTTGCCATGAAGTTATGCAACTAGCTCACAGAAAATGTAGATCAATGATTTAAAAATTATCCTCTTCGAGGGGGGAACATCGTTTGCATTACATAAATGAACAATTCTTGGATGACACAAATGACAAGACCTCCTTTGTATATATAGGAGTCTAAGGGGTCAAAATATAATCAGAGCCTACATGACAATAATAATGTAAGGGCACAACAATAACAATATGGGGGCTACATGGGAACAACAATAAAAATAAGAGGGATACACTAGTATTATAGGGACCTAACATTCCCCTCCCCTTCAAAAGAGTGTTGTCCTCAATGCTTGAGTAGTTCTGGATGCTTATGTATAAGATCCTCATCCTCCCATGTGGAATCTTCAGGGGGTAAATTCTTCAACTTAATGAGATACTATGAAATTGATCAATTTTGTAGCTGTCAAGATCTTGTTTCCATGACTGCTTCAGGCTCAAATACAATTTTTATTTCTTCGTCAAGTTCTAGAAACATTGTTTGAACTGGAAGCTTGTCACCTATAACCTTCTTTAAGCATGAAACATGGAAAATTGGGTGTACTTGGGAAGATGCAGACAACTCCAATTTATATCCCATAGCACCAATCATTTACAACACCTTGTAAGGATTGTAGTACATGGGTGCTAATTTATTATCCTTCTTAGATTGCTTAAGAGAAATTTGTTTGTATGGTTGTAGCTGTAAAAATACATGGTCACCTACATAAAAACTTCTTTCACTACGATGTTGATGTTCCTGTAGTTTCATTTGATTTTGTGCGAGAGTGAGGTTATCCTTTAAGAGTTGGAGAACTTGTTGTTGATGCTCGATGTGATCTTCCACTGCTTGAACCTTAGAATTTTCTCTTAAAGAAGATGTGATGGATGGTGGATGATATCTATAAAGTGCCATAAATGGGGTCATTTTTGTTGTAGTATGGAAGGAAGTGTTATACCACCATTCATCTAGAGGTAACCACTTGACCCATTGTGTTTGTTTGTCAGATACAAAGCAACGAAGATATCCTTCTAAACATTTGTTCACAGTCTCAGTTTTCCCATTAGATTGAGGATGATAAGATGAGCTATGAGCTAATTGAGTACCAAGACAAGAAAATAATTATGTCCAAAAGTTTCCAGTGAAAATGGGATCTCTGTCACTTACTATAATCTTTGAATTTCCATGAAGCTTTTGAATTGTTTCCATAAATACAATAGAAATTGTGTTGGCTTTAAAAGTATGAGACAATGCACAAACATGTGCATACTTTGTAAGTTTATCATATACCACCATGATGACACTCTTTCCTTCAGACTTGGGTAAACCTATGATAAAATCCATTGATACCTCCTCCCAACGCTGATTTAGAATGGCTAAAGGTTGTAACAGACCTGAGGTCTTAATTGTCTCAACTTTATTTTGTTGGCAAACCAAACATTCTGCCACAAATTTCTTAATATCATATTTAAGGCCATCCCAAAAAAATTCCTTCTTGACCCTATGGTAGGTTTTTAAAAATCCCGAGTGCCCTCCTAAGGGAGAGGTGTGCAATTCCAAATGAATATTTTTTTTGATTTGGGAAATATTACAAAGATATAAGTGATCTTTTTACCATAATGAATCCTTTTTCCAGCTAAATGTATCAGATGTACTAGTGTCTTGCTACAACTTTTGTATGAGTGACCACACCTCTTCATCATCCTTCCATTCATCTCTTTCTTCGGTTATCCACTTAGGTTGGATAATAGAAATGGCACAAAGCAATGCTTCCACATCCTCATCCTTTGTTGAGAGTGTATCTGCAACAACATTTTTCTTCCCTTTTTTGTAGATGATTTCAAATTCATATCCCAACATCTTTGTCACCCATTTTTTTTTCTCTTCTGAAGATAATCTTTTTTTCTAAAAATTATTTAAGACTATCATGATCTATTTTTAGCTTGAAGTGTCTTCCCATTAGGCAAGGTTGACATTGCTTTAATGCATGTAGTATTGCCAACATTTCCTTCTCATAAATAGGTTTTTGTATATAATTTCCTTTGATTGGATGACTTTCAAAAGAAGCAGGTATTCCTTCTTTCATTAAAACAACACCAATTCCAATTCCTGAAGCATCACATTCCACAATAAAAGTTTTTGTGAAGTCTGGCATAGATAAGACTGGTGCTTGGCACATTTCCTCTTTAAGATGTTCAAAGGACTTTGTTTCTTCTGGAGTCCAAGAAAATGCATCTTACTTCAGTAATGATGTTAGAGGTCCCGTTATTCTCCCATAATTCTTAACAAAATTGCGATAATACCCTATCAACCCGAGAGATCCTCGAATATGCTTTATGGTTGTGGGGATTTTCCACTCCTTAATGGCTTTGATTTTGTTAGGGTCTACCTTAACACACTCATGAGATACAATGTGACCCAAATATTCCACCTCATGTACTCCAAAGAAACATTTGGAGGTTTTTGCATAGAATTGTTTCTCTGACAATAGTTTGAGCACCTTGTCAACATGTTGAACACGATCCTTCCAAGACTTGTTGTAGATTAGTATACCATAAAAAATACTAACAAAATTTTTCTAAGGAAGGGTTTAAAAATGGAATTCATCAAACCTTAAAATGTGGAAGGTGAATTAGTAAGGCCAAAAGGCATGACCAAAAATTCACCTCATGAGTTCTAAATGTTGTTTTTGAAGTTTCTTCAGTCTTCATTCTAATTTGATGATATCCAGAACGATGATCCAGCCTGGTGAAGTAAATTTCTCCATGTAATTCATCCAACAATTCATCAATGACAAGAATGGGAAATTTATCTTTAATAATGATCTTGTTGAGCTCGCTATAATATGGACACATATGCCATGATCGATCATTCTTGTGCACCAATACTACTGGAGAAGATAAAGAACTTTGAATAGGCTTAATTATACCATCCTCTAGCATTTATGCCACCATACGTTCAATTTCACTCTTTTGGGCACAAGGATATATGTAAGGGTTGATGCTTGGAGGAACACTTCCTAGAATCAAGTGAATCACATGACATTGATCACAAATAGGTGGGAGGCCTTTGGGAGTCTCAAACACCTTGGAATGATTGTCCAAGACTTTTTGGAGATTTGGAGAAATAGATGATTTCGATGTTTGAACCCCTAGTGAGCATAATTGTACAATTACGCCCCGTTTTTCTTTCTTCAGAATATTTTTCATGCCATTAGAGTTGATTATCTTTCCTTCTTTCCTTGTGATACCCCTTAATTCAACTTCCTTCCTAAAAAAAATTCAAGAAATTTTTTTGAAACGTGAAAGCTATCATCCCCAAAAATTGTATCCATTGGACTCCTAGTACAAAAAATGTGCTACCCATTGGAATGGAAAGCATTGGAATATTCAATACATATTCACCCATGGTTAGTTTGATATTATGGCACTTTCTAGAGAAATTTATAGTTCCTCCATTTACAACCATCACTTGATGCTCTGGTGCTGGATATAGGAAGCAATTTAATTCCTTGGCTATCTTACAATGAATAAAATTATGGGTACTACCCGAATCAATAAGCACTATTACCTTTTTCTTATTGATATATCCTTCTATCTTGAGAGTTTTAGGAGTGGTAATTCCTGCCAATGCATTACAAGATATGGTTGGTTTCATTTCTTCTTTCTTTGGCATTGGTTCTTGGTGTATATCCTCCTCTTTTAATGTTTCTTGTTCCTTTTCTTCCTCCTCTTCACAATCTATGTAGAATAATTTATTTGTCATCACACTTATGACCTTTAGTGTATTTGCTATCACAACTTTAACAAAGCCCTTTTTCTTTTTTTTCCCTCTAATTGTTGTGGTGTCAATATTGTAGGTTGTGGACGACTACAAGTAGCAACACTTCCATCTTTATAGTTGTGAGTTGTAGACTTCCTTGTTTCCATAATTTTTCTTTCAAATTTTCTTGCCACCTTGAATGCCTTCTCCAATGAATCAGGCTCCCAAAGGTGAACCTCATGTTGGATGTTATCTTTTAAAGTCCCTATGAAGACATCAATCCTATGCTCCTCTAGAATATTGGTTACCCTAATATTCAATTTTTGGAAGTCTTCAATGTGCTCCACCATTGAACCCTTTTGTTTGAGATTTATCAATTGGCTAAAGAAGGTGTTTCTCGTCGTATCTTTATAATGTGCTATCATTTCCTCCATAAAAATTGACTAGGTGACAAGTGTTTTACAAGAAAAAACCCATCTATACCATACAAACTAATTGTATTTTAAATATAAATATGCAATACATACCTCTTGTGAGGATTTCACATCCTGTAGATCAAAATATTGATCCATTTGTAGTATCCAAGTTACCGAATCCTTTCCATCAAACTTCCTCATATCTATATTTGGAATGTCGTGGTTCTTAAACCCTACATTATAGTCTCTAAAATTGTAATTAATATTCCTTTTGTCTTCATCATGATTTTCATGGATTACCTTTTCACCACTGGAAATCCTTTCTTCTAGTAACTATTCCAAACCTTCCTTCAACCCTCTATCTTGACATTCATCACTGCTTCCATGTCTACTTTTAACCATCATTCAAAACTCCCACATCCCTTTTTATACTATCTATCTTAACATTCATCATGGCTTCCAATTTATTTTTTGTTACTTTTTACGAGAGTGAAATTTGTTGCACCTAGTCTCATAAATTTGATATATCATGTTGCATTTCTTCCTCTTCTTCATGTGTCATAGAAGAGCTTTCTGGTTGCTTACTAGTTGTGTCCATTTTTTTGTTTCAAGGAATTTTGGATTGAAACAATGATATCTATGCTTCAATATGCACCTTGAATCACTTCAAACTGATTTTTCAAACAAAACTTATGCAAAGTTTTTTAAAATACACACATTTTTCTTGCTTTCTAGGAGCTCGATATTGAAACAATTGTATCTTTGTAATTTCAAATCTCTAAGATCTAAACTTCAGCTTTGTGGTATCCCTATGAGTCTTCTTTCGAATTCCACAAGTCAGACAAAATTTGGATTCTTCAAGGTAAAGTTATTCCCAGTCTCCCATGATCACCTGATTATGGACTGGTTCAGTAGAGAGAAAGTGTATGGAGTGCCATGTGTCATTGTTTCACCCTTCGGCACTGAAATTTGTATAAGAACAATTACATTCCGTGAAATCTCAACCACTTTCTATAGAATTTAATTCTGATGCCTGAATCTAAAGTTATGACGCTTTTACCTAGATCACCTATTTGAGATAGAATTTTGGAGCCTTAAAAAACCCTAACTTCCTCAGATTATATCTCCGAAAATGTAATGAACCAAGATTTGAAAGTTTTACATGAAGGTCACCAATATTTCAGCTCCATGTGATCAAAATTTCAGCTTCTGAAGCCTCGTATAAAAAGACGTTATATCGAAAATTCGAAGATGATCTATTTGAAGAAGAGAAACCCTAGAATCCAAAGCTCTGATACCAAATGTTATGCAACCAAATCACTAAAAAGATAGATCGATGATTTAAAAATTATCCTCTTTGAGGGGTAAACCTTATTTAAATTACATAAATGAACAATTATTGTATGATAGAAATGAAAAAACCTCCTGTGTATATATAAGAGTCTAAGGGGTCAAAGTATAATTAGAGCCTATATAACAATAATAGTGTAAGGGCATAACAATAACAATAGTGGGCTTCTATGGCACACAATAATAACAATATGGGGGATACATGGGCACAACAATAACAATAAGGGGGATACATTACTATTATAGGGACCTGACACATGATGATCAAATACTGAAAGTGACTCAACGAACTAAGTATGGATGAAACAATGAGTTAAGATACACTGCAGAATGGTCGACATAAAGTTTATTTCCCTTGAACATTAGCACAACACATTTTTTGACTTAGGAAACATGGACCAAAAATGAATAATGTATATGTATGAGACACAAGAGGCATCAATAGACTCTCATTCTCACTAGAAATGTAACCAATTAGATGGGAAATGACTTTAGAAAAAGGTTTAGCTTCTTAAGGCCATACAAAGTCCCAACCTAATGAGGAAAATACTCATAAGACAGTGCTTTGTTCAAGGGAGACAAAACTGACTTTGCTAACAAGTTAACAAAAGAAACTCTTCCCTCCTCTTATTTATTTTTTAAATATTTTACCTTTTTGTCTTTTTCATATTACAAAAACCTAAAAAGGAATAAAAGAATGCTTATAGTGTAGTAGAGGGAACACGTACCATAGACAAGCAAACTAGTTCTAGTGCTTGGAACATTCCTATGCTCAATGCAAGGGAAAACATGTAGGATAAGGACACTCAGGGAATGTTTCCTCTAGGGATAAGGGCATAAAGTCACAAAGGAAATAAATTCAAGGTTTGGACTTGCAAAAAGAGCATTGGTAAAAAGGGCTTATAAGAGAGAAATTTGGAGTTGGTATAAAGCCAAAAGTGCAAGTGATCAAATGTAATGAATTAGTATGACCTAACATGTGGGAGCCTCTAAGATATAAGTTAGAATAAGAGTGAGGAAGATGTATGCAGCTTCAATGAAAAGTCATGAAGGGACTAAAGATGATTTTGATGTTTTATATAACAGTGAAAGGTATTCCCTTTTAGACAACAATCTATAATATATATTATATTATGTACAAATATATACATATACATACATACATACATACATACATACATACATACATACATACATACATACATACATACATACATATATATATATATATATATATATATATATATATATATATATATAATAATAAAATGGAAATACATGTATTATTGAAAATGCATGTCTATTAATGAAAAGACACCATGACTATGTATATATTTTAGGGCCCTTAATTATAATTAGACAATAATAAATATCTCATATATCTTACATCAATCTAATAATGTTTAATTAATCGTAAAAATGAAATTAAGTTTGAGAATTATTTAAGTGTGTAATTTTTTCCACTGGAAAAATCCATAATTTTCATTAGATAGATAAAATTACATATTGTAGATGCTTTTGTATATGCTGTAATCTGAGTCAATCATGAGAGACTCTGAGCTGTTTAGATACACCTCGCAGGGTGATCTGCTTAAGAAAAACAAAATTCAGCTATTTATATACTGTTATATATCTGTTTACACCTGTACATAGGCCTCACAAGACCCCTTCCAGTATGATATCTCATATGTATACTACCAAAAATGTTCAAAATTTTGCATTTTTATAATTCTTTACAATAACATTTGTAGATCAGGGACTAGGGTCCCCCTGATAATGCCGATCCATATATCGTCGATGATAATAACGAAATTCATCAGCCCCCCTCTACTCTTGTATCACCCATTCTCCTCTGGGTAATGACGCGGCCTCCTTGGATAGTTGGTCAGCGCTGTTGTTATGCTCCCTGTAAATGTGTTTACAAGAGATATTGTTAAATTCCGCCTTGAATATATTCACCTCATGTAGAATAATGCTGAGTGTGTGTATGTGGCAAACAGATATGCTATTGAACCAGTTAATAATAATCTTTGAGTCCCCAAATATATTCAAATTGAAACACTGATGTCTCAAGGAGAAATGCAATAGGTGACGGAGGGTAATGAGTTTCGCGAAATTGTTGGTGCCAGCTCCTAATCCCATCTTTACTTTGTAAAAATGATGATTATTTTTTAAAAGAATGAAGTCGCCTCCACAGCCCTGTTGATTTGCGGCCCCATCAAAGAAAGCCCAGGGGGTGGCTCTGTCAATGCTGGGAGGTGGGTGAGTGCGGCGCTCTCTAGGTGGAGTAGGATCCGGTAATTCATGATATGCAAAGATAATTCCAGCCTCAATGTGTGGCCAGCTCACAGATTTGTTATCAAATATGTATTGGTTTCATGCCTGCCAGACAGACCAGCTAATAAGCAAGGGAAGGCACTGAATTTTTTTCCTTATATGTCTTCCAGACCAATCCTCCCATGCGCTGTAAAGATCATTACTAGACCATAACCCCGTGAAACCGATAGATGAGGATATGTTCCGCCAGAGGGCTTGTGTTGCCGTGCAGAGTAGGAAGATATGTTCCATGGATTCTGATTCGCGTTTACACAGTATGCACCTGGTTGGTCCAAAAATAGCTCTGTGTGTAAGATGCTCCCCTGTGGGCACTATGTCTTTAAGAATGCACCAAAAGAAAAGTCTAGTGCGCAGGGGTGTAGTAAGCTTCCAAATGTGACTTCACCAATTCATTATCTATTCTGGTTTTTTGTGTTGTATCAGTGCGTTAAATCCAGACTTTGGGGAGTAAATACCATTCTCTGCCAGACTCCAAACTAATTCATCAGGCCCCTCTTTTATCCTGATGTGGGATTCCAGAAGTTCTTGGACATAATCGCTCCATTCTTGGTGCCATCGAAGGGGAAGGTCGATATGCTGTGCCGATTTCCAAGCTTGTGAAAATAAATTCAAATTTTGTTGGTCTGCAATGTGAGAGAAAAACTTAATCCCATGTGCATGTAAATATACGATGAGGTCTCTGGATAGGATGTGTCTTCCTCCACAGCCAATCCACGGATCCAGCCCGATCCTACCCAGGGAGCCATCATTAATTCACCAAGCCAGGTTGTCTCTTATAAGGGGGAGGGAGTGGATCAATGCCTTCCATATAGATGAACTCCCCATCAACTGCCAAGTGGGGAGACGAGCCCAGTCCAACAAGTTTTGTGGCTAGATGTATTTATGATATGTGATGTGAGTCCAGAGATTCTGACCTGTCAACAATGTCCAACCCATTTTAGCAGCTAAGGCTTGGGCAAAAAGGGGGAGATCTTTGAGTCCCCACCCTCCCCATTTCTTTGGTAATGAAATTTTTTGCCAACTGATCCATGCAAATAATATTTTTTCCTGATTCCCATTCTAGAGGTATCTGTTACATAATTGTTTCAATCGAGATAGAATATTCCTGGGAATCCATGCAAGTGCCATCCAGTAAACTGGAGTAGCTTCCAGAACCGATTTGATAAGCACCAATCTGCCCATCCTCGATAAATATATATGACTCCAGATGGATAGTTTCTTCTCCAATTTTGTAACCAGCCAGACCCAATCTGCAATCTTGTGGCAAGTAGGTTTAAGACAATAACCCAGATATTTGAGACCTCTATCCAAGGGGTGGATACTGTAGGGAAAAACCTAGTGAGAAAATTGGGATTCATGAATAGAGGTGCGAGTAAAGGTTATGGTGGATTTGGATTGGTTGGCAAGAATTCCAGTGGTGGATGAGAAAAGAAGGAGAATCTTGGAAAATGATCTGGAATCCCGAATGCTGCCATCAAGCAAAATAAGCACATCATCCACAAATAGGAGGTCTGTGAGGTAACAGTCCTCTGAGATCTTGAGTCCACAGATATCTCCATCCCTTTTGGCAGATGCAATCAAACGACTCAGCCCCTCCATGACAATAAGAAAAAGAAGTGGGGATAAAGGGCAGCCCTACCATAGCCCCCTTTCAGAGTGGAAGAAGTGTGAGGCGGAGCCATTGATGAGGACACTGAAGGAGGGTGTGGTGATGCAGGCCATGATCCAAGAGATGTAATTGTGAGGGAAGCCCAAATGAATCAGCCGCATCTTAATATAAAGCTAGCTGACCCGGTCAAAAGCTTTGGATAAGTCAATCTTGAGGATGATGCTTTTCAGATGCTTGGACCAGATGGAGTGAATGGCTTCCTGAGCCAAACCAATGGCTTCGTGGATCTGTCTGGACTCAAGGAAGGCGAATTGTTGAGGAGCAATATGCCTGGAGAGGATCGGCCTGAGTCGATTTGCGATTATCTTAGAAATAATCTTATATAGGTAGTTTCATAAGGAAATAGGCCTATAATCATCAAAAGAGGATGGGGCATCGGACTTAGGTATGAGAGCGATGAAGGTTGAGTTGATGGCATGGTATAGGGAACCCGAAATTTTGCTCTCCTCCACTACTTTCAATAGGTCCTGCCCCAGTAGCTCATAAAATGCCAGGTAGAATTCAATGTTCCAGTCATTCTGGCCAGGGATCTTATCTTTTTTGAACCATTTTAACGTGCCTTCGAGTTCATCAGAGCTGATTGGTGCAAAGATCTCTTCTGCTTCATCCTCATTGACAAACCTTGGAAAGTGTCCTGCCACATTGATGATGTCAGGAAGGTTTGCTTCGCGGGGACATTTGTAGAGGTTCCTGAAGTGTGAAGTACCAAGGTAGGCTAGCTTATTGAAGGTATCGGCATAGCCTCCCTCCGGCATAGGAAGATTCCAAATGGTGTTAGATACCTTTCGGCCCTTGGCGTAATTTTGAAAGAAACTCGTATTATCATCCCCAACTTTTAACCATATAGCTCTACTCCTCAGCCTCTGGGATTCCTCGCGCTCCTTTAGGATGTTGGCCTTCTGATTTTCAAGCGCAATCAGTCACATCTTTTCCTCTGCAGAAATGAATCCCAAACTTCGATAATCAAGTAAAGTGCTCAACACAGCTTCAATATTAGTTAGCTGTGAGATCTCCCGAGCATGTTTCTCCCTGGCCCATTTAATAGAGAGGTGTTTAATCTCAGAGAGATTATTGCAAAACCCTTTTGTGAAAGACTCTGCTCGGTTAATAGGGTTTGCATTCCAGAAGTCAAAAACCAGCTTGATGTACGTGGGGTCGCTCAGCCAGACATGGTTGAATTTGAATGGTGCTTTCGACTTTTTGAAAGGCCCCTGGATTTCTAAATAAATGGGTGAGTGGTCTGATACACTGCCTGTACCCACCCATTGTTTGTAGTGATGTAGCTATTGTAAGAGAGGTCCTTTCATTAAGAATCTGTCAAGTCTGTGAGCTAGTGCTGCATCACCTACCCTTCTGTTCCTCCAGGTGGGTAGCGGTTTTTGCATGGGGACATCAATAAAATTGGCCTGCTCCAGAAGATTAATCATATGGTCAGTGATAGCATCAATTTGGGCTGCAGACCCCCATGATTTGCTGAACCCCATAGAAAAATTTAGATCCCCTTCGATAATAGTATGCTCAGAGTCCAGAAGGGAGAGGTTTAGAAGACGCTGCCAGAAATGTTCCCTTTGATGATAGGGTCCATACACGTTCACAATCCTAAGGATCATACCTAGCTCAGTAGTGAAAATATCCAGTCCCAAGTACCCCGATCCCCCCCAAGATGCATCAACCCTAATTGTTCAAGGGTTGTATCCTATAGCTAGACCCCTAGACCTCCCATCAGCATCTAGGGCTACAAATAACCAGCTCGGGATTATGGATTGGAGAGTTTGGGAGATTTTATCAGCCAAACCCAGGGTTTCTTGAAGTAAGATAATGTCAATCGGATTGGTCTCGATGAGTCTCCTCAAGGCTAGTTTCTTTGAGGCACTAGCCAAACCCCTGCAATTAAAAGACAATCACTTCATGGAGGGACACCTCGCGGGGTATGTCCTGCTCTAAGGACCCCATCAATAGTGGATTGGCGACCGGAAGTGACCTTCGCCCCAGCCCTCCTAATTTTCTTGGAGAGATCTGACTTTCTACCCCTGGATGATAGGGGGATGACGCCAGGCATCATAAGACCTAGACCAGTCTGACGGACTGGGGGTTCCTTGGTGTGTGACCTGGAGCGAAGGAAATATTGGTGAGGGGATGACAACCCAGTGGATGATGACGAAGCAGTAGATGTGGAAGGAGTGGAAAAAGCGGGGGCGGTAGTGACAATGAGCGGAGGAGTAGACATGATACACTAAGCTATAGAAGTCTGAATTGGTGAGGCTGCCATATGCGAGGTAAAATCAAAATATGAGAGAGGATGGTTTAGAGAGATACCCGAAGCATTCGTGGCCTCCGCAGCAGAGCGGGCCCTAGTCATCGGTGGTGAAGACTATCTGGTGTCACTATCCACTATCTTCGATATAGGAGGGATGACTGCTGGTGCCGGACCCAAGGGCGAGGGTCGTGAAATGACTGGAGAATTTACCCTAGATGGTGCAGGCATGATTTTAGGAGAGTCCTCTGTTCTCCGATTGAGAGGGAATTCTTTGAAGAGATGTCCTACCTTGTGACATCGTCTGCAGCGAAATGGTACCCCTTCGTAATCCAAGATCTGTACTCTGATGTACTTCCCCCACTGCAGAGTAATCTTTTCCTCCAAGCCCTCATGGGTATCCAAGTGGACCAAAATGCGAGCGAGAGTTCTGTTTTTGGACTCCACAAAGGTCCAGTCATGATCTAAGTATGTGCCCAGAGCATTGCCAATCTTGATAAAAACCTCCTCGCTCCAGAACTGTAGTGGTAGCCTTGGCAAGCACACCCAGATCAGTCCTGCCCCAATTTGTTCACGTCTAGGATCGAATAAAGGGCTCCACCATTTAAGAAGGACTGGGGCCATCTCAATGTGCCAGTACCAGGTCCGTGTAGTTTTCCTTTGCAAAATGCAGGGAGAACCAACCCCTGGGCAAAACATGAACCTCAGGTAGTTCCACCAGTATACCTCCCCAAATATCCTTAACACACTGAGATAGCCTTTTGGCTGAATACGCCCGACCACGGACATGTCTAACCAGCACCGTGCGAGCCATGATAACAAATTAACCAATAGCCGAGGCCTCGCCAAATCTGATGGTGATATCCTTCGAGGTCGCCTTGACACACTTAGTCTTCTTTTTGCTGGTGCGAGGAGCCGATGGGTGGTCCACCAGGGGGTTTGGAATGCCTTACAGAGGGTTTTGTTTAGTTGGTCTAACCTTAACTGCAGGGGTCTCGAAACAGCCAGATGGTTGAGCACCCGAGCAGGGGGGTTGAGGGGCTGCTGTGGTCCCCGGGATATCAACAGAGGGAATAATGAAGAAAGATGAATGCGGGTCAAAGGATGGCGAGGGGGGAGTGTGCGAGGATAAGATGTGGAGGGTGTCCGGTGATAGAGGAGGGACTTCGAAGCCCAGAGAATCCACAGAATGGGACCCAGAAGGTAGGGGATCCGAGCAATGCCAAGGAAAGGAGACGACTGGCGAGGGAAATGGCGGTTTCAGGAAAGATAGGGAAATAGCGGAGTCAAGCGGCTGAGAGCAAGAGAAGCTAGGGTTTCCAAAGATAACACGATCCGGGAAAGGTTCCTTAGAATAATCCACCACTTCAACCTCCATATTGTCCCCCATATTTCAGCTAGAGGTCTATAGCAGATAGCGACGAGTGTGTGAACGGAAATGGCAGGGAAGACAGAGGGTGGCGCCGGAACATAGACGTTTGTCTGTAGTAACTGTAAAATCCTAGGGTTTTTCCCTAGCCCCATACGAACGGCTTCCATCTGACCTCCAGGTCCACCCTCAACTGCCAATATTCCTTTAGGGTTGTTGTATCTAGATTATTTAAGTGTGTAATTATTGATCATAAGACAATAATTAACAAGACCTAAAAATAAGAAATAATTCAATATGGTATCAGAGCCTCGTAAATAGCCCATGGTATTTTCCAAAACAACTTTGTAAAATAATTTATTATCGATCCATAAAATTTATTTTACTAGACCAAAAATAATTTACAAATCATTTCGTAAATTTTTTTAATGGTTGGTGGTTTATAGCTCCATGGTCTTGGTAAACCATTGGCCCATGGTATTTCCTACCATATAAAACAAAACAAAAGGCTTTCTTAAACTAAAGTTCATGTTACGACAAACACTACACCATACTTGGAAATAAGTTAATTTAATTTTTCCATTCACAAGATGGTGTGCAATCTCAGAGTAGAAGATAGGCTACATGGAGCAGACAATTTCAGATCGTGGAAGCATAGAATACTTCTCATCCTAGAAGATAATAATCTCTTGGATTATGTCAAGAAAAACCTTCTAGAACCAGAAGAGGAATAGGCCAAGGCAAAGCATAAGAAGAAAGTGATCAAGGCCAAGAGGATCTTGTAAGATTCAATCAAAGACAACATAATTCCTCATGTATCAAAATTCAAGAAACCAAAGGAAATGTTTGATGCCTTATCAAGATTATATGAAAGAAAGAGTACAAGGAGAAAGCTAACTCTAAGGCATCAACTCAGAAATGTGATGATGAAGAAATTAGATTAATTGTCTACCTACTACATGAGGAATTCTTAGATCAAGGATCAAATAGGAGCTATTGGAGAGTGGATGATGTAGATATTTTGATTACAACTCTTAATGGATGTTTTTTTTCTTCTTGGGATGCATTTGTTCAAGGAATTTGTGCAAGAAGGGAGTTACCTAATTTTTACAAGTTATGGATATATTGTATTGAAGAAGGATCAAGACTGATATCCAAGGGAAGACCAATGATGAATAAAACCAAGCTCGTGTTTCTCATGTAAAGAAAAATAGAAGACCAGTTCTAGATCACAAGAAGGATGTATCTAAGATAAGGTGTTACAACTATCAAAAGTTGGGACAGTTTTCTTATAGGTGTTCTCAAGGGAAAGGAAAAAGAAAAAATCATGCACATGCAGTAGATATGGAGTAGTCTACATCTCAGAAAAAGCAAGAGGGATAAAATATTAGGAGTATGTCTTTGTCTCAGCTCTCATAGGCACCGTCACTCAAGGAAGAAATATTTGGCTAGTAAACAGTGTTGCTTCCAAGCACATGACTAGGTTCTGAAATTCTCTTACAAATTTGAAAAAAAGGAGTTCATCCCTTTAGGAATAACTTGGATATAATTCAAATCATGTGGTGAAAGGTGTTGGAGAAACGTCCTACAAACTTGATTCATGTAACTCCATTCCAACAAAAATTTTATTACATGTATAATATTTAAAAAAAAATCTTCTCTCTATATTTGATTTATAATATCAAGGCTTCATAATATATTTTATTGATGGCCAAGTCCTTCTATGGCGTAATGGTTCAAGTATAGATTCAATTGATGTGATTGGTGTCAGAGAGAGAGGATTGTATAAATTAAAGGGACACCCAGCACAAGCTCTTGCACAAAATATTATTAGCTCCGGTGAGCTACAGCACTGAAGAATTTCTCACCTCAAGTGAAAATCCTTGCCATTTTTTAGCAAAATGGTCACAGGTCTACCAGATATGTAGGTGGAGCATGAGTATGCAAAGGTTGTGCATTTGGCAAGAATTCCAAGGGAAGTTTTCCAAGCAGTGACAAGAGATCCAATGGGATCTTGGACATTATACATTCATATTTATGTAGACAAATGACTATACCATCTCTAAGTAACTTTTTATAATATGTCATTTTTATTGATGATCTCTCACGCAAAACATGGATCTATTTCCTAAAAGCAAAACATGAATTTTTCAATAAGTTTCAAAAATTCAAGGCTTCAGTATAAAATCTCTCTAGAAGAAAGATTAAAGTTTTGAGGTCTAATAATGGAGGTGAATACACCTCAAATGATTTTAGATACTTTTTCATAGAAGTAAGGATTAACAGGGAGCTAGAAAATCCTTACAACCCCAAAGAAATGGAGTTGCAAAGAGAAAGAACAAAGCAATTATAAAAGAATCTAAAGCAATGATCTGTGACTAGAACTTTCCCATGCATATATGGGAAGAAGAATCTAAAATAACTATATATGTCTAGAACAAAATTTCTCATAAGCTTTGGGGAACAAGACATCGGAAGAAGTATTCACCATGAAGAAACTAGAAGTCAACCACTTGAGGATATTTGGTTGTCCAATGTATAAATCTAGAGCCTTTAGAAAAGATGGGCACCTTTGTTGAATACAGTGAGACTTCAAAGGCCTATAAAATATATATCTTCGGACAAAGAAATATTGAGATTAGAAAAGATGTCACCTTTGATGGAGAGGCATATTTCACAAAATCTAGAGAGTCTCACATGAACGAGGATAGAGAGGAGAAAGAAGCTACCAAAGAGGTTACAATCATCAAGAAGAGACTATTATGGCTCCAAATCACGTTGCAGGAAGCAAAAAAACATGCAGCTCCTAGAAGCTCCTTTAGCGAGAGAAAGAGACCACAAAATTTTTCTAGCTATGTGGTTCTAATCAGTAAGATCATTGATTTAGAACCCTCCACTTATGAGGAAGATGAAAAATAGTAAGTGTGGAAAGATTCTATGATGGAAGAGTACCAATCCATCAAGAAAAATGATGTGTGGTATTTGGTTTTGGGACTAGAAGGGAAGTCCATGGTGACTTCAAAATGGATCTGCAAGATCAAGCATGATATAGATGGAAGCATAGAAAAGTACAAGGCTATATATGTGTCTAGAGGATTCTCCCGGAAAGAGGGAAAATATTATAATAAAACATTTATCCTAGTAACTAGGTACACTTCTATTGGATCTATCATCTCTATTGCTTTTGTTATGGGTTGGAAATTACACCATATGGATGTGAAGAATTTCTTCCCGAATGTTTTTATTGAATAATAAGTGTAATAGAGTAGCCACAAGGCTTTGTGATCCATGGTAAGGAATCCCATGTTTGTAAATTGAAGAAATCTTTGTATATGATTAAGCAGGCCTAGGGAATGGTATGTTAGAATATACATTTATTTTATGATCTTGGGGTTTACCAAGAGTAAATAAAATCCAAACCTTTACTACAAGCTTGAATATGGTTGCCCATTTATATTGGTACTATGTGTAGATGACCTGTTTCTTACAGGGGATCAGAAGCTCATATATTGGTGCAAGAGGGAACTCACTTCAGAGTTAAAAATGAAGGATCTGGGTTTAATGCACTATTTCTTGGGATTAGAAGTGAGACATAGACCAGTTGATATCTACCTTAGCAAAGGGAAGTATACAATTGAGATCCTACAAATATTTGGGATGATGGATTGCAAGTCCATGGCCACACCTATGGTTATGAATCTAAAGTTCTTAGGTGATTCTTCTTCAGATTTGGTTGATGCCACGATGTACCAAAAGTTGATCACATCCATGATGTAACTGGCTAAAACCGAGCTAGATATACGCTTTGCAGTGAATACATTAAGTCAATACATGGTTGAGACTAGACATGTACATTTGGTAGTAACAAAGCATGTATTGAGGCACCTACATCGTATGGTGGGATATAGACTCAGATATATCTTGGACGATGAATTAAAGTTGCAAGGTTAGATAAACTCTGAGTGGTGAGGGAGTGCAGTAGACAGGAAAATCACATCAGGATGTTGCTTCAGTTTGGGATCAGGTATGATCTCATGGTTTAGCAGAAAACAATTGTTAGTGGCACTCAATACAATAGAGGAAGAATATATAGTTTCCAGTGATGCAAGACATGAAGTAGTGTGGCTTAATAAATTTGTTATAGGGTTATTTGGTCTAGAGTTACAACCAAATTTGATATACTATTGTAATAAAAGTTGTGTGAAGCTTTCAAAGAATCCAATCTTTCACCACATGTCAAAGCATATAGAGATAAAGAGGAGCAGTGGAATTCTTGTACATATCCACAAATGAGAAAATAGCATACATTCTCACCAAGCCTCTATCTAAAGTGAAGTTTAAATACTTCAGAGACAAGCTTGGTGTGATGCATAATTTGCTCCCTCATTTAGAGGGAGTTGTTATGTTTCTCATACATTGGGCAGATACTCTCCATCTACCCAAGGGTTTCCCAAATCAGTCATGTGAAATGACTAAGTGCATAATGAGTAGTCTGGCACAATTATTGTCTATGCTATGTGAAGTGGCTAGGTGTGATTGGGACTACAAGTAGAGGAGAAACATCATAGATACTTGCAACGTAGTCTTGAGACTATGGTGGTAGTATTTCCCATACCATGTGAAGTGGTTAGGTGTGATTTAGACTATTAGAGGAGAACATAATGGAAGGATGCCTTCCTCACTAAGAGTGAGTGTTGATGTTTTATATAGCAGTGAAAGGTATTCCATTACAGACAACAATGAACAATATATATTTTATTATGTACAACAATATATATTTATATATTATATTATATATATAATAATATATAAATATAAACAATCAATAATTAATTAATAATAAAAAAAGACATGTTAGTAAGACATGTCTATTAATGAAAAGACACCCTGACTATGTATATTAATCGAGGTCCTTAATTGTAATTAGACGTCAATAAATATCTCATATATCTTATATCAATCTAATAGTGTTTACTCAATCGTAAAAATGAAATTAAGATTGAGAATTGTTCAAGTGTGTAGTTATTAAACATAATTCAATAATTACCAAGGTCTGAAAATAAGAAGAATTCAATAGAGATTTCCCGAGCCTATGAAGAAAACTTCAACATGGGGGCCAAGTGACAATAATTTACTATCTAGAGAAACTGTGATAAGGTATGATCTACCACACAAATTATGACACTTATAAACAATAACAAGGTTCTACATCACAATTGTGTTGGATTGATCCTAAGGAAAAAATAAAATAGGAAATTGATAATGCACAATGCAAGGTGGTGTACCTAACCAATATGTCAGATCTGAGATTCAATACCTATCATAGTGGATCAACAATTAAAATCAAAGAAGATATCTCTGAAGTCCTATAGACATAATTAGTAACACTAGGCTAGAAGTTAATACATCCAATATATAAACTTTTAATAAAAGCTTGTGTTATAGAATACAAAACTTGAAAACATGTACCTTATATGTACAATATCATACAGGGAACCACACAACCTTATATCTTATGTGTAATAGTTCTTTAGGAAAACCCCCTCGCAAGACTAAAGCCAAAGACTAATTTAGTAGCTAAAACCCATAATCTCTAGTTCTGAATGAGAATATAATCAACCGACCATAGTCATGGATTCAAGGGAATCGTCCTATGAAGGAAATTCAACAACCAAGAAATCATGAGAATTAGAAGGATCAACAGGGGGAATCAAGGGCTCACATGACCCCATTGGAGATATCACTCTATAAACTATTGAGACCAAGTCTTGAGAAGAAAAACATGATTTTAAAGGACCCTTATCATAAGTAATTGAAAATTGAAGATATGATGCCACATAATTCACCCATGGTGGGGTAGAGTCTGCTTGAACACTAGGAACATACGAAGGGGTGTTTTGAGTTAAATTCAAATTAGGATGGTGGTTTTCTGATGCAATATGATAAATAGTGAAAATGATTCCATTGTGAGTAAAATACATCACTTAAAAGAGAATAAACACCATAGCATTCATAACATATACATAATCACACCCAAGGAGCATACTGAAGTCTAAAGGGCCATTTATTACCACAACATCAACTAAGATAGTCTTCCCACCTAATATGATAGGAAATTGAGGAAGAATAGCCAAACACTCACCAAGTATTCTATCATAGGCCCGCAACTAACTAGCAGTTGTCAGCACCATTGGAGAACCCATACCTTTCCAAGTTGAGGATGATAAAATACTTACAAAGGATCCTTCATCCACTATACATCGATATATATTTTTGGAATAGAATCAAACCTTTATTTGAAAGGTGTAGAAGAAGGAATATGTGGCTTAACATGATTATCCCAATTAAAGGAAACACTCCTAGAACTTGGAGCCAATATAGTCGAAGTGATGTAAATGCCCCCTAGTATAAAAGATTATGAACTAGAAGTGAATAATACTTGGTTGGTAGACACTTCACCCCTTGAAAAAGAAGTGGGGTCATGTAACATATTGGGTTTACGTGACCACTTCATCAACCAATGGTTGAATAGATTGTTGAGAAATAATAAGAGGTTTAGGAATGGAAGAATATTGAGACTCAGACAACAACCTTTATACCATTGAAATTGTAGGGCACAAATAAGTAACACGATCTCCCTTGCAAATATTGCAGGGGAACTTTTGTTTAAATATTCTATGCTTGGGAATTGTATGAGTATCAATGCCCCCAACATGACTAGCAGTGGCTACTGACTAGTCTCCAACATGACTTGCAAAGGTTGGTGACTCTTCTCCAAGTAGGACTAGTCATTATAGGACTCATTCCCTCAACATGACTTGTACGGGTTGGTGACTAGTCATTAAAATGTCTTGTAGAGGTTGGTGACTCTTCTCCAATTAGGACTAGTGATTACAAGACTCATTCCCCCAATATGAGTTGTATAGGTTGGTGACTAGTCACCAATATGACTTGCAAAGGTTGGTGACTCTTTGCCAGTATGACTAGTACTAACTAGACTTGTTCCCCCAACATTACTTGTAGAGGATGATGACTCATTGACAACATGACATTGTAGAGATTGGTGACAATTCATACAGAACTTTATTCTTCTTCTTATTCCACCTATTTATTCTCTGTTTAGGCTTCTCGTTACTAGTAGCTAGAATTTCACAAGAGGAATCCTAGATTTATCTAGCAAAGAAATGAAGGGTTAACATCCATATGATTCCCTTGAAATAAAGTTCTTAATTGAGAGCTTCAAGGCCATTCAGAGTGGACCACATTTGGATTGGACCATATTTATGGTTGATGATATTCAAAGTGGATCATATCCAAACTAGTATTCCAACATTCAATCTTGATATATTCAAGGTGGTCATCAAGGGAGCACCAACATTTCTAAAGAAAGGAAAGTCACAAGGATCCCCTTTTGGAGGGGTCCGTTGGTTGGTATCGTTAGGAAATTTGGTCATAACCAACTTATGCATAGGACCTTTCCTTCCAGGATTGTTCAATGCAATCTGAGTCTCTTTAACTAACTTTCAAGGAAGATAGATAATAGAATAAAACCTTTACTCTTAAGGAGTTAGCTCCACGCTTTCAAGTGAAAGACCAAAAGAATTTCAAGACTAGTGGAGTGGTTGGTCAGCTACTCAAAATTAGAGATTCAAGAGTGACATGAAAAATTCAATATAAGGCCCACTAACTAAAAGGAGCATAGAGCACAACTCTATATATAACATAGATCAACAATAAGGAAAAAATCCCTCTGATGTTCTCACTTTAGGTGATTAAGATGAGAAATCAGAATATCAAATAGTAGTTAAATGACCTTTAAAAGGTAATCTTGGGATGATGAGGGGCCAAGTCCTACCAATAAAGGTAACAACATCAATTATTCCATCCTCTTGAAAATAACTTTAACCAATGCAAGTACCATCGCTTCATGGGACACCCTCTAGGAGAAACATAACAATGATATAATGTATATCTTAGGTACCATAGGTATTCCCCCTTGCAATCACCTAGGAATTCCCTAGAAAAGCAAACTAAGCTCCCAATTCATAATAAGATGTTGAGGGAGGAAAATCATGGGAAGGTGTTTAGACACGTTGGAGAGGGGGATATCTCTCTTTCCTTATCCTCACATGACCTAGTGCTTAACTCATGTGTTAAAGGAGATTCTCCTACAACCTGTATAGGACTATAATTGCACTTTTTAATCAAATTCCATGTTTTTCTTTGAGTGTCCTTGGAGAGTTCACTCTAAAATCACCTATTCCAAGGCCCTAAATATCCTACACTAGTTGATGTTCCACGACAAAATAAAAAATTCTAAATGATTTTAAGTTAAGCATTTATTTTAATTGGTTGTTTTTTACTCAAGGGAATGAACATGAAACTTATGATATTTCGAGACTCTTAAAGAAATAAATTGTAGACGGTGTTGGATACCGCCAACACAGGGGCTCTCCCCAACGTGAAGTCCCAATTAGACCTCACACCATTTGGAGTAGGAGCCCCATCCAAAATATTGGCCCGACCACCATAATTTAAAGCTTTGCCTTGGCTACAATGCGTAACATAAGAGATTGACACATAAACTTTGAAATCAACAAGTAAGTTGACATTGTGAAACACCAATTGCAATGTGTAAAAGAAGGCCTTCATGAGAGTAGAGACAAAAGTGATTCTCTAGAGGGAAAGTAATAGTACTATCCTAGGAAGAAAATACAACACATATTCAACAAGATAAGCATCAAAGCCATGGAAATAGTTAAATTTATTTAGTACATATGAACACAACATATACCACAAACATCCAAAGAATAGTCTTAAAAAATTCATGATACATGCATGAAAATGTGTTGGCTTAGCTAGCTTCTGATAATTAAGTGAAAGATCCAAGTACATAGTTACAATGGTGAAGCACTAGTTTCAGTAGTGGAACATTAAGTCACTTCTTACTCCTCGAAGGAATGATTTTCTCTCCTATGGTAAGCAAAAGAAGCCAAGGCTAGCTCTCCAAAGTCTATGACTCCAAAATCCCTTTTCTTGAGTTATGAGGGTGTATTTATAACAAGAGGGATTACCTTTCATGTCCCCATGACTCTTGATCTACCCTCATGACTCCTGGACTCCTAAATAACCTTTGAACTTATATAAGACTCTCTTTTCCAATTTGACTTTACATATTCCACATATGACTCTTGGACTTTGCACTCTTTTACATTTTGTCAATTTCTTAAAAATACATCATTAAATTCCACATCATGTGGTAAGACACATGGACACATATGACATTTTGATGACACTTGTATAAGCCATAACTTGAGAATGATGACATGGAACTTCATGATGATGTGTCAATACCAAGTTGATATTCTTACTAATTTGTATTCAATCTTCATAAAATATATTCTTTTTTCTTCATCTTCCCCCACCAAAGGGTATTATATTAGTAGTGGAATCTTCTGAGTCATCATTAAATGTCTTCATTCAATCATGGTCTACGATATTTTTTCATGTCTTCATGATGGTTCTTCATTGTGCTTCTTCTCCTTGACATCTTCCTTGAGCATCACCTTATTATGTTGATATGGTACACCTGCTAATGAAGATCACTTATGACAAGGAAAAATCAGTATTGAAATCATCTAATCTATCCCTACCTTGCTCATGGAGGAATTTTCTTGTGATAGGCCCATGAAAGGACTGAGGAAGAGGGGACTTAATGAGGATGGAATAGTTGAGCTTAACACTGGATAAGGAGAGCACCACTACTCACTAAAACTATGCCATGCACCATCGATCACATAATCTCCTTCATTATCACTTCTCAGGGATTTAATTATCTTTCTAGTCCCATTTTCAACTAAGGATTTAAATTCAACAAAATTTGAATAAACCTAATCTTTATTCCTCGTAAAATAGATCCAAAATTTGTGGGAAAAATCGTCTATGAAGACCACATAACACTTGTTCTTTGTAGTTGAGACTGTTGAAAATGGTCCACACACATCTAAGTGAATTCGCTCCAAGATGGCTTCAACTCTACTATCTTGACCCTAGAATGATGATTTAACATATTTTCCAAGAGTGCATGCCTTGTAAACATCATGTTGGTCAAGGGTGTATTTTGGAAGTCCAATGGTGATTTTTTGTATTATTTTCAAAGCTCCATGGTGTAGGTGTCCCATGCGCCTATGCCATATCTCTCCAACATCTAGAACCTGAACATGTTCTCCCTTGCTACTCAATGTAGCACATGCATCCACCTCTAGCTTGTAGATATTTTTAACCCAAACACCAATTTGTTTAAAATTTCCAGAAGCAACATGCTTCAGACAGGACTTCCCTCTACTAAAAACCACATCATATCCTCTTTCTTCGAGTACAGCTACATAAACTATATTTTTCTTTAGATCAGGCACATACATTACATTCTAAAGGTGAATATGTGAGCTTGAATCCCTCTTAAAGGTGACAATGCCAATCCCTTTGGTACTATAACTTCCTTCATCTCCAATCTCTATGTGTAATTGTAGGTCCTTATCCTCTAAGATGCTAAAGAAATCCATATTTCCTATCATATGAAATGAAGCATCAGAGTTTAAGTACCATGCACTACCTCGCAGAATACTTTCCATGCAATAAATGAGGGTGAAATCCACCTCAAATTGTGATGTGAGATCATTTCCTCTTACTCCCGTTGTAGGCTTTTTACTGGATTTCTTGTGTGGACACTTGGTTTCATAGTGTCCATACTCATGGCAATGAAAGCATTTAATTTTACTGAGGTCTTTCTTCTTTCCATGGTTCTAGTTGTATTCTTCCTTTCCTTGGGCCTTCTTATGTTTGGCTTTATCTCCTCTTCCTTCTTAAGCAATTTTTTATTCCTCATCAGTGTTGGATATGACACGATCTCTATTGTTTCTTTTGATATCCTCCTACACCAAGTCAGACCAAAGTCTCTCTCAATCTAGGAGCTTGTCTCTTCCATTAACAAAATCATGATATTTTTGTTAGGAATTTGATAGACCAAGGAGTGCTAAGCTCACAACTTCATATGATGGCATAATTTCTCATAATCCTCCAAGTTCATCTCTCATCTAAGTGAATCTGGATAGGTATTGAACAAAATTTCAATTTTACCCATTCGAATGTTCTTGAGATTATCTCTCAATTCCAACTTCCTAGCATCATTGTTGTTTTGGAATAGGTGTATTAGAGTTTTCCATGAAAATTCAAAACCACATGATCTCTGACTCCCTCCACGATAATCCTCCTAGATTTTGTTGTGTATTTCTTCCACTAAGCCAGTTGTTGTGCATATGATGTTGCTAGTTTTATAATATCAATTTGTGTGTACTCCAATACTCCATTTTAATCCAACACAACTTCAATTGTGTCTTTCCAAGCATATAAATTTGAAGTTCCATCAAATGCATAATAAAGCCTCAATCCATTAAAAGACATCGTTCCTTCACTGAAGAAATACCTGCACCACACATATGTTATTCAAAATTTCTTTGAGAGATGATCAAGAACCCAACTTCTATGTAGTTTTCAATATCTATGATACCATGTAGAAATAAATCAAAATTTGTAGCTACTAATGAATTCAAGCTGAAAATATTAGACACAAATTTCTTGTACTAAATTTTGTGGAAGGAAAAGCATATAATAGAAACACATGCCATCATTCAATCACAATGAACATAGTTTTTACTAGTGAAACCAACTAGGAAAAACCCCTCCTCTATTTGTATTAAATCAGTTGAGAACAATGATATATTACAATGAATGCTTCAATACTTGAAGCTCCCTCTGGACTTCAATATTGATCTCCTCCTCCTGAGTCTACTCTTCCCAATACTTAGTAAAAATAGGCCTCCTGCTTCCTCCTATTTCCTTGCACTATTCAAGCTCCTAAAAAATAGGAAGATCCTATTTTCTTGTGCAAATCCTGAGAGAATTAGCTCACCTGCTCAATGCAAACTCTATACACTCACTAGTATACAATAATGTTTACATTATGCCTTTTCTCCTCCACTCCATTAAGAAATTCGAAATTCATACATGGATAGGGCTATTTTTAGTAAACTGGCTAGTTAATTGAGAGATCCATGAGTTAACAATAGTTACAACTACTAAATTTAACTCATACTAACTCTATTATAGACTAGAGCTAAGATAATTGAGTTTCACTAAATATAACTCCACTATAAAGCTAGATCTTAGCAATCAACGCATGCACAACTCTACTTCTTTCCCACAAACTCAAATTGACTGACTTAACTCAGTGATTTAGTGATGCCACTCCTGCTAACTGTAACTCAAGTCATCCTACTAAAGTGGAAATTCAAATTTCTCCATTTGACTAAGGAACAAATAAAATGAAGCCTTTTCGTGTTACAATTTAACACTTTTGAGATAAAAGAGAGAAATCTTCATGCAAAGTCTTATTAAACAAAACATGAAAAAAATACATAACAAAACCATGAAACCGAATCAAACAAAGAAAATGGAGGACTGAACTAAAACAATCATGTGAGACGGGAATAAGAAAACCATGTAAATACTAAAGAGAATGAATGTAGGATGAATGTACAAGGGAAACTAAAATGCAACTAGACCTACTCCTAACCTAACTAGCTAGAAGGCCAGAGCTAAGTATAATGAAACTTGCAATGTAGCCACCATAGTTCCAAACCTGCAAACATAGAGATGCGGATAATTAAAAGAATATAAAGTAATGTGAAAAAGAAAAGATAACAACTTGAATAACTTGCATAATGCACTGAAGGACTTGGCTAATTCCATAAACACATGCCATAACAACTAATTCTAACCATTTCACAACTTTACCTTTTTTCTCAGAACAACAAACAAAAAAACCTTGAAACCTTGTTGTGAATGTACCTACATCAATGCTTTCCTTCTTAGCAAACATAAAAAAGATTGAAGCTTATGATTATCATAGGAGCTTTCCAAGTAATATTTCTCTAACCATTCAATGATTGGATATTGATATTCAAAACAACCAATTCGAAAACCTTGAGACTCATGAGAAATTAAATTTTTAGTTAGTGCATTCGAATCACAAGTATATTCTCCAGTGTTATGATCAGATTGGTCGATTAACATAAAATATTATCAATTCTCTATTGGTTTACTTTGTATCCAATTAGATGAAAAACCAAAAATATGAAAATTTAGGGCATTAAAAACAATTGTTGACATTGTAAATCCAAGAAACCAATGAGGATACTGTGTTGAAAAAAATATTGGAAACATGTGCCACATCAAACCTAGTATTTGTGTCAACACAAGAGTTTTTTTCTTCTAGATGGTTCAAGCATTTGCAAGCACTCAAGAAGAGATATTGTTCAAGAAATATGATTAACTTAATGATATTCAAAAAAGGGATAAGAAAATGATCGATCGTGGAAGAGTTTGACAGAGAGAAATCCTTCAACCAAAAATTCCACTTACCTTAATAATCAAATTAATAGGCATTGAAACTCTAAGGATCTGTGAAAAATGTGCTCTCTAGCCCTTGGTATAATACAAGGGATTCAAATGAAAATGGGCTAACCAAACAACATTCCTTTATCTGATAAGAAAGTCTATCTTGAGGATTAAAATGATTAACCTGGAAACACTAAATTCCTTTAGGAATGAACTCACAACCAGTGGATAGATTTTAAATAAATAACTATGTGTGAAAATATGAATCCATCTTAGTTCGGAGATCTCAACAAGATTGCAAGAACCTGACATAACCATCAACAGGGGTTGAAGTGGCTCGGCCTCCCGATAGGTTCTAAACTTTCTAAATGTATATCATTGAATTTGGGTGGCTTAGAAAAATTGACAAGTAGACATGCTCCACTATCATCAGATGTTTTATTGAAAACATTGTTAGTGCCACTGGTTTGATCAAATTTAAGATTAGGAATATTAGACTCTTGATCGATAAAACATTTAAATCAATCAGTCAGAAAACTCCCTTGATTAGATAAATTTGGAACATATTTCTTCTGACTTATGAAATATTTACAGTTGAACAGATCATGAATAATAGGTTCAAGTTTTTCATCCTCTAGTTGTAGGATCACACAATCCTAAACCTGATTGCAACCATGACTAACCAGTTAAATATTTAAATAATTTATACTAACTACTAGTATAACATACTTATCAAACATATATGGGTACAATGAATAGTGTGCTAGAGGTGAGGAAGGATGAAATGACCCAAGGGGAGGAGCACCAGTTGTAACTAAATTAGATTGAGCTTGTGAGAACAACATATCAATATCATTGTCATAAATATAATGGTAAAAGAAAGGCATACCAATGTGACATTCAGATTGACCTTGTATTTCTTTAAAAAGATATAACAAAGGTTCAAAATCTTAACAACTTACCTCTTCATGATCGTCATATGAAGATGTATGAATTAGACTAATTTCAGGATCATTCTGAATTGAAAGAGTAACCTAACCCATAACTGGATATGGTACACTATGAGAAGCAGGTTATGAATCAATACATTATAAATCCAAGTCCTCAGAAGAAGGAAATATCTCATCTAAGGTACTTGGGCACTCATCATCATATGTATCAGTGGGAACATGGATGTCAAGGTGATGGTTGTCCAAAGTCTGAGATTGAATTCAGGGCTTAGAATCATTTGATAGGTCATCAAGATTATAAGATTGGTGATCATCCAGAAATGAAACGTTGTCATCTTGAAACAATCAAGAAAGATAGGGAATATCTCCAATACTTTTCTCCTCTATATGTGAAATACAACTACCTTGTTCTTGATTATCACTTGAAACAATAGGTTGAAAATTATTAAGAGTTGAAGCAGGTTTATCAAGAGGGGTAAGGAACAAGGAATCGGGAAAGATGGATGGTAGAGGTTGAAGGGTATCCCTTGAGGAAATAATACTTTTGATCAAACCTTATTCAAGGTTAAAGTTATGAGCTTTAATATCATCTTGAAAAGTCAAGGGATTAGTCTTCACCTTAGGTTTCATCGGATCTAAATCATGGGAATTATCTGAAGGTGGAGAAGACATATCAACAATTTGAATTCCAGATTTCCCAAATTCAACATCATCATAAGGAGGAACCCAAATTGGTACTATGAAAGGAGGAGGGAAGGTAACAAAAGGAATAGTAGGTTCCTCCTCACAGATTTGGGGTGTTTCATGATTAGTGAAAGTTGGAAGAGTGGAATCATCTAGGGTTTCAAATCCAAGAGATTTGACAGAAAGAAGAATCAGGCTCTGAATTTTTTTTTCTAATCAAATTATAGCCAAAATATTCTTGAGGAAATCACAACAAAGGTGAACAAACCGATTAAGAAAATCCTCTAAAGACTCATCTAACTTTGTTCTAAGATGATCGATTCTATCACATACATATTGATAACAATACTTATTAAAGGCTTCATGGAGCTCCTTAACAAGTTGCTCAAATGAATGGATAGAAGTAGTTAGTAATGTATGAAACCATTTCTTGACTAGACCTTCAAATGTGAGGGTGAATAGTATATCCAAGACATGCTTACAATGTATTTCATTAGAAATAAAAAAATTAACAAATTGAAGCACATACTCAAGGAAAGTTAGTTCCCCCTCACCATCAAACTTAAATTGAGACAAGTTATGAATAATATCCACAGGGATTGTAAGATCAAGCTCCATGGAAAAACATCCTTGGATTATGATTTGGGAAAGATCCATTTAGGATAAGAGGTTCAAAACATACTCAATGGGCACAACTTTTCATATGGCCCTCCTTCTAGTGCTCAAATATTTACGGTGTTGGATACCTCTAACATACAGGGGGTATCCCTGATGTGAAGTCCCAACTAGACCTCACACCATTTGGAGTAGCAATCCCCTCTGGAGTATTGGCCCGACCACCATAACTTAAAGGATTTCCTTGGACGTAATGGGTATCATAATAGATTAACACATAACCTTTGAAATCAGAAAGTAGATTGACACTGTGAAACACCAATTGCAATGTGTAAAAGGAGGCCTTCATGAGAGGGGAGGAAAAAGTGACTCTCAAGAAGGAAAGTAATAGTACTCACTTAGGAGAGGCATATGAGAGCGAGGAAATATTTTTTGATTAACCTACAAATTATTTCACAAGATGTCAATGATTCATGTAGGAAAATACAACACACATTCAACAAGATAAGCACCAAAGCCATCGAAATATTTCAATTTCTTTAGTACATATGAACACAACATATACCACAAACATCCAAAGAATAGTCTTAAAACATTCATGATACATGCATGAAAATGTTTTGGCTCAATGAGCTTCTGATAATTAAGTGAAAGCTCCAAGTGTATAGTTACAATGGTAAAGCACTAATTCCAATAATGGAACATTAAGTCACTTTTTTTTCCTCCAAGGAATGGTTTTCTCTCCTATGCCAAGAAGAAGAAGCCAAGGCTAGGTCTCCAAATTCTATGCCTCCAAAATCATTTTGCTTGAGTTAAGAGGGTGTATTTATAACAAGATGGATGACCTTTCATATCCCCATCACTCTTTAGCTACCCTCATGGATCTTGGACTCCTAAATGACCTTTGAACTTATATAAGACTCTGTAGTCCACATTTGAATTTACATATCCCACATTTGACTCTTTGACTTCCACCTCTTTTACATTTTGTAATTCTCTTGAAACTACATCATTACATTGCACATGGACACATACGATATTATGATGACACTTGTATATGCTACAACTTGACAATGATGGTATGTAACTTCATGATGATGTGGAAGTGCCAAGATGCTCTTATTACTACTTTGTCTTCAATCTTCATAAAAAATATACTTTTCTCTTCATCTCATACCCTCCAAAGGGTGTTATATCAATAGTGGAATCTTCATAGTCATCATGAAATGTCTTCATTCTATCATGGTCTAGGATCTGTTTCTTGTCTTCATGATGGTTGTTCCTTTCGCTTCTTCTCCTTGACATCTTCCTTGAGCATCACCTTGTCACATTGAGATGGTGCACCTTCCAATGAATATCACTTATGAAAAGGAAAAATTATTATTGAAATCATCTATTCTATCCCTACCTTTCCCATGGAGGAAGCTACTTGTGATAGGCCTATGAAAGGACTGAAAAATAAGGGGTTGATGAGGTTGGTGTAGTTAAGATTAATAGTGGTTGAGGACTTAGGAGAGCACCACCACTCACTAAACTTGCACCATTTTCTATGAGGATGGGCTCTTCAAGGTCTAGCGTAGTGTACAAGTGCAAGAAACAATGTGATGATCTTACTAACTAATATTGCGTCAGGCGCCAAGCTCAAGGGAGTTGTAGACAATGATAGCGCAATTAAGATTGAAAGTGAGCAATGGATGATCCCAATACTTACTAAAATTGTGCCATGTGCTAAGAAGGAAAGGCAAGATAAGTCTTGGCATTGTTAAGAAGTTTAGTGGACAGGGGTTGAGGGCTTTATGACTAACATTGTTCCATGCACTATGCCTTAGATGTAGGATTAAAGGAAGTAACAATTTTCTTCAACAATGACATATAGGAAGGTCCACTTTACACTAAAACTGCCCCATGTGCTGGGAGGAGGAGGAGGAGGCTTAAGGCTAGTGCATTTTTCTTCAACATTGGAATAAATATCACTAAAATTGCACCCTACTACCGATGCTAGAATAGTTTGCTTCCACAGTGGTTGATTGTTCACTAAAAGTGTGCCCTGCATTGAGGAAGACCCACTGGAAGAGGAAATTATGCAGTTGGCTAAGGAAAGCAGGATAGGTCAAGCCACTTTTCCCAATGAGAATATTAATGCACTGTGATAGGGAAGAGACCTTGTATGGCACAGTTTTCTTTTCCATAGGGTCACTAGAAATTCTCCATGCACCCTACAAAGCATAATTGCTAGAAAATGAGTGCAGTGAGTCAGTACAAGCAAGAAGGGTTAGGTGACTATGCTTTGGAGGTTCTGAATGTGTAGACATAGGCGATGACCTTAAGAAATACTTAGTGCACAAGTCTAGGATGAAGATATCTAATCAATGAGGATCATGAATAGGTTGTGCTCATCAGCTAGGGAAGGATTGATACTTTCATGACTTGCACTGGGAAGTAGGACCAATAAGAGCTCTAGAATGGCTAAGTGTAGGACCAGGGGAATGCACATGACTCATGAACAATATTCTCACCTTGAAACAACATCAAATCAAAACTTATTTCTAAGTGCGACATTTGACTCACAACATTATAATGCTTAGAACACAAGTTGCGATAGAAGTGTCGATTTTGACTAGAAAGTGCGCCAAGCTTTTGGAATGTGTCTAGTGAATGTTCTCATGATATGTAGAATCATATAATGTAGAAGAGTGTGCTAGAAATGACTCTAGTGATGTGCACATGTGCGACACATACAAGAGTGAAAATAGTTATAAGCAATAATGCAACAGTAAGAAAATGTGAAAACAACACTTGCAAAAGCTTAGTAAATTTAAGGCAACACATGCCAAGGCAAAGATAACATGAAAAAACCACTTGTTAAAGTGAAAGAAAGTAAAAATGACTATCATGAAAGAGAAAGCGACACTCGTGAAAGAAAAGGTGCTCAAAATCAACAGTTGGGAAAACTCACTAAAATAGAAGTACAATTGTAACCAAAGTGAGGGAGATTATCAATGAAGAGTGGGTATTGACTATCAACATGAGTTGTGTAGTGCATTGTACTTAAGCGTTTATTTCAAGAGCTGTGCAATGCCTAGCTAATCTTGCATAAGAAAGATGTGTGTTTGTGAATTCATCAAAGGTTGAACATGTGTGAGCAAGTGACTTTGACACTTAAAACCTAAGAAGAAGGCTTGAACACTTTTGAAAACATCGATCGATCATGAAGTGACTATGGAACGACAAATCGTAAGATCCTTAGTAGGCTCCAAAATTCAAGTGTAGGAAAAATTTTGGAGGGTGTTGATCACAGTGTCAACAAAAACCTATAAGAACAGTAGAAAATAAAACCTCACACTTATCCTTCAATGAATTGAGTTTAGGAAAGCATACAACATGAGAAATTCTTAACTATATTGCAAGAAATGTAACATAAGCAAGTATGACGAAACTTTTTTCTTCTTTTTCTTTTTCAAATGATTAACACACCTAATGTAACAAAAATAAGAACTAACCTCACTTGCAATAGATCATATGATTCAAGACAAAAAAATCAACATGAAAAAGGTGAAAATCAGGCAAAAAATGTGAAATAATACTAGTTTAGGAGGTATATGTAACCCTCATGAGTGCAACACATTGTTGGAATATGGAATTGCTGGAGGGGGGGGGGGGGTTGAATCAGTAATTTAAGAAACTGTTACATGAGAGAATTCATTGATGAATCGGTAAATTACTAAACTTTTAGATACACAAACTTGAACAACAATCTCATGTAAAGCATACTTTTTACAAAGTTTTTTCATGTGGAAACCTAGAGGGAAAAAACCACCAATTTGTTGTTTGTTTTATTATGTAATTTAAGCACCAAATTAATTACATATGTTTGTTTGTGATCACCCACTCACTAGAGGCACAAACCCCCTTTGTTTAAATAAGCACCAACTTGCAAAGAGGCACCAACCCCTTTTGTTTCAGCAAGCACCAACTTGCCAAGAGGCACCAACCCCTTAAGTATTCAAGCACCAACCTGTCACTGCCACTGTTCTACTTTTTCATACAATTTTCAAACTGAAAACAAAGGCATATAATATTACAAGTAAAATACCATCTAATGGTTGTTTGTAGATGTAATTGTTGGCATTATGATACAAGTGTTGCCCTTGATGGCAACTCACACACAAGTCAGTTCAGTTTTGATGAAAGGAAACCCACAGTGTTACAGTTCTATTCAAATGTAACAAGGCATTGGTACAAAAGAATAGGTAGATGGAACTAAGGTCTACTGATCAGAATAAAGAAGTTGAAGGAAAAGGATGGTGTAGAGCAGTTTAAGATGTATATGCTGGTCCACTTAATCAAAACATCGTATACATGCTGGTTCACAGAACAAAAAGAGCGTATACGTATACACTCACTTTCACAAGAAGAAAAGCCCGTATATGTGGGAAAATCAAGGAGATTCAAGAGTAAACAATACCAGGGGTCAATACCATGGTATTAGCCCACAATATTGAGCTGAGTAATGACTATTTGATCCTATCCAAGAATACCACTGGTCCTAAGTGGTTTTGGTCCGAGGTATTGAGAAATCCCTCAAACTATATAAGGAGGAGAAGATCATAAGGACAGGGTGTGCAAGTAAAATGTTTTTCTCAGGAATACTTCTATCTGAAGTATATTTTATGTTGCAGGGGTTGTGTTTTTGATTTGATCTGAAATATTATGTGCACCTTGAATTCAATGTTGGATCAAGATCATGAAACCTGAAATGACTTATCATTGAATGATCTGATATTGGTTGGGATAGATCTGATTGTGTACACTTTTTTTATTCTTCAAATGTCATGATCTAGGTTTCTTTGAAATCTGGAATAGCAGCAAAGTTATGAGTTAATATTTACAGATCTATACGATAGTTCGTCTTGGTAAAAGTGCGTATACATGTGGGTTCTACTCTTCCAAGTAGCATATACAAAAGAAAAGCCTATTCTTCATATCTAACTGATGTATCTGATTAGTTATGTTGTTTTACTATTGTCTGTCAATGAAGTCCTCTTAGATCTGAATGTAAAACTAAATGCATAAGGATTTTGGTGTCTAATTGATTGACTGTCTATGTAAGAAGGGTTATCTCTACTACTGTCTATCAAAAGCTTTGTAAGTTGATAGTAGATGTTCAATATATTGTTGGTTGGTATAGACTTGATTTAGAAGTTTTATGTTTCAGTAGTTTTGAGGGTATACACAGGTTTGGTTAAAGGAAGTGGCGTATACACCCAGGTTGGGTTGAGTAAAGTATCGTATACATTCTGATGCATGACTTTTTAGGTTACAGCTAGTTCTGAATGATGATGTAGGTTTCTGGGTTCAACACAGTGTTCTGGTGAAAGTGATCTGATTGTTCAGATTAACTAATGGTTGGTTGATGCAGTTTGAGTTTCAAAGTTTCTGATGGGTCCAGTATGAAAATTTGATGAAACAAAGCCTTCATTTGTATTTTTGTGTACCAAGAGCATCCAGTTTGAAAATTTATGAAACGTGGTCCCTGGAAGAAGAGAGAAGGTCGTAGCCTTCTGTAGGCTGAAGCCTACGTACTAGTAAACACATTGGCTAGTACAAGAGCTAGGGGTTGTAGCTCCCTTCCAGTAGAAGTTGGAGAATGAGAGAAGGTTGTAGCCTTCTACAGGTGGGTGCCTACATACTGGTATGAGTTGCACTAGTACAAGATTGTAAACATATTTTCTTATTATTAAAAGAAGTCAAAGACGACAGCAGCAGGTGGTTTTTCTCCCACATTGGGTTTCCACCTTAAATCTTGGTGTTCATGTGTGTTTCTTATGTGTGATTGTTTATTATTTCTTTACTGCACTGCTTAACAAGTTACTGATGCACTAATTAAAGTTCAATTACATGATAAATTTATTAAATCATAAGTTCTCTTGGTATATGTTGGTTTCTCTAATAATAGTAGCGTGTACACGCTAGTTCACTTCACAGAAGTAACATATATAAATCTGTTTGGGAAATGAAAAATTATTGAACTGATAATACTGATTCACCCCCCCTCTTAGTGTTATTTCCAATAATTGGTATCAGAGCAGGTCCTTCAGAAGAAGCTTGATCACTTGAAGGAAGATATTTCAAGGTGAATAATTATGAAGGCATGGGATCTATCAGACCACCAATCTTCAATGGGAACAAATTGGTATATTGGAAAATAAGAACCAGAGCCTATCTACAATTGCTTGGAGCCGATGTTTTGGAAATTGTGGAAGGAGGATATCAATTTCCAGCAGCAATTCCTTCAGACTCTGCAGGTAAGAAGTTATATGAAACCAATGCCAAAGTTGTCAATACGTTATTGGGAAGTCTGTCAGAATCAGAATTTGTCAAAGTCATGCAGCTCAAGACAACCAAAGAGATATGGGACAAAATCGTTCAGAGCTACGAAGGAGACTCCCAGGTAAAACGTGCTAAGCTTCAAACTCTCAGAATTCAGTATGAAACTCTTAAGATGCATAGTGATGAGAGTATTGCTAGTTACTTTTTACGTATAGATGAGATTGTTAATTGTATGAAGAATCTGGGTGAAGAGATAAAGGAAGCTACTTTAGTTGAGAAAATTTTGAGATCTTTGTCTTCTAAATTTGAGTCAAAAGTGTTTTCCATAGAAGAAAAACAGGATCTTCAAACTATTATTGTGACTCAACTCCATGGAATCCTAACTACCTTTGAAATGAGGAAAGGAGGTCCATCGAATATGAGAGAAGCTTCTTTTAAAGCTTCAGAAAAGGGAAAAGAAAAGGAAGAGCACAATGAACAAAGATACATTTCAGAAGAAGAAGATGAGGTAAATTTTGTCAATAAGCTTCAACGGGGTTCCCGAAGATTCAGAGGTAAGCTACCATTTAAATGCTTTGCTTGTGGTAGAGTCAGACATTATGCTGCCAAATGTCCTCATAAAGATAAATATGAAAATGGAAAGGAATATGTAAAAGGCAATGGAAAACAGGTTGTTAATAGAAGGAGTTACTATATGCATGAAGACAGTGATGGTTTATCCAATAGTGATGAAGATGAAACTAAACAAGATTATAGACTACTCATGGATTATGACAATGATGATTTCTTGGATGCCTTAGAAGTTGAAGACTTTCTTGAAGAAATCACTAAACTCAAAAGCTATTTAGAAGAAAAGAATATGATCATAAATACATTGACACACCAACTCACTGAAAGAGAAAAACACAATGAAAATCTAGAATGTGAAATTGTGGGTCTAAGAAAATAACTTGAGAAGAAAAAATCTCTTAATATTAGATTTGCTAAAGGATCAGAAACTTTAAATGAAATCATCAAAGTTCAACATTCTCCTCTGCTAAAGATAGGTTTTTGATATACTGAAGAATCATCTCAATCACAGAAGTCGTTAGCCTCCACCAGAAGCTATCTTGATGCAGCAAAGACCAATGAACAGTATGCCAATCATTCGCAAAGGCCTAAAAATACTCATCAGATAAATCATACTTAATTTAATCCAAGGATGAATATCAGTAGAAGCTTCAACCCACAGGTAAACAATGCTAAAAGATTCTATGATCACAAAAACTTCTTTAATGGGCAATGTTTTTCATGTCATAACTTTGGGCATAAGGATGCTTAATGTGTTTCTTACAAAACCATCATGACTAGAGAAGCACAAAATCATAGTGTAACTGGAATTAAGAAAAGTTCCTATAATAATGTTTCTCCTCTTGAAGATGAAATAGAATGTTCGATTTGTAACAACTTTGGTAATGAAGAATCTGAATGTAGGAGAAAATTTCGGCCATCACTTCAAAAAGCGCAATCATCATTAAATTACAAGATATCTAGAAAGAAGGAATCTTAATCAAAATGATGTGGCATAGCTCTATATGCAGAAGGACAAGAGAATCAATGGTACATCGACAGCGGATGCTCCAAACACATGATAGGTGATAAAGAGAAACTCCATTCTTATAATTCTTTTTAAAGGAAAAGAATGTCTCATTTGGAAATGACACACCACCTGTCATTAAACGTAAAGGTTCTATTTTCTTGAAAGAAAACGTTAAAGATGGAAATGTCATGTATGTAGATGGTTTTAAGCATAACCTTTTGAGTATCAGTCAAATGTGTGATCAAGGAAATGAAGTTGTTTTTTGATCAAACAGATGTGTGGTTCGTGAGCTTGATACAGGAAAGACTGTGATCAAAGGTACAAGAAATCCAAATAACTTATGCTTACTCAAAGGGGGACAACAACAATGCTATCTAAGAAAAACAAATGAAAAATGGCTATGGCACAAAAGATTGGGACATATAAGCTTTTCTTAGATAAGAAAAGGATGCAGGCTCAAGGCAGTGCATGATCTTCCAGATATCATCATCCCAAAAAATACCATATGAAAACCATGTCAAGTCGGTAAGAAAACCAGAGTTCACTTTAGTGAAAAAGAAGGATCAGCAAGTAAGCCTCTTGAACTCATTCATACTAATTTATGTGGACCAACAAAGAAAAAATCACCTCGTGGAGAAGAATACTTTATTTTATTTATTGATGATTTTTCCAGGATGTGTGGGATAGGTCTACTAAAGAATAAAGATGAAGCATTTGAAAAGTTTAAAGCCTTCAAAGCTTTAGTTGAAAATGAATCAAATTGAAAAATCAAATGGCTTAGATCTAATCGAGGGGGAGAATTCATATCAGATGAATTCTTTGACTTTTGTGAACAAAATGGAATAAAAAGGAAATTCTCTGTCGTAAGAACTACTCAGCAAAATGGCATGGTGGAAAGAATAAACAAAATAGTTCAACAAATGGCTCGAGCTATGCTTGATGAATTTGGAACTCTTGCAGCCTTCTAGGGTGAAGTTGCAATTGCTACCGTGACTATTCTCAACAAATAGAATGTTCGAGTAAATAGAAATCAAACTCCATATGAACTTTGGTATAGTAAGCCTCCTACTGTAAAACACTTTAGAGTTTTTGGAAGCAAATGTTTCATCAAAAGGGCTGATGAAAAACTTGGTAAGTTTAAACCCAGAGAAGATGAAGGAATTCTTCTTGGCTATTCATCAAGAAGTAAAGGATACAAATGTTATAATAAAATACTTCGGAAAATTGTTGAAAGCATTGATTTTGTAATTAATGAAGCATGCAGAAATCCGGAACAAATGAAATCAATAGAGGAATATGACAATGGGGTAGATGGGGAATGCTTTCCCACATCAAATCAAAATGATATAGAAGAAGAAACCAATGAAGCACCAGAAGAAGATACAACAGATAGGGAAAAGACTCCATCCAGGTATGTTCAGAAGAATCATCCAGAATCTCAAATTCTAGGAGAAAAAGGGCCTGGAGTACATACAAGAAGAACTCTTACAGGGACCTTAAGTTATCTAGAATTACTATCCTCCACAGAACCTCAAAATGTAAATGAAGTTTGCAAATATGAATGTTGGGTCAAGGCCATGGATGAAAAACTTGACCAAATTGAAAAGAATGATACTTGGGAATTAGTTCCTAGACCTCATGATAAAAATGTTATAGGAACAAAATGGATATTTAAGAATAAGCTGAATGAAAATGGAGAAGTTATTAGAAACAAGGCAAGACTTGTTTGTAAAGGGTATACTCAACAAGAAGTTATAGATTTTAAAGAAACTTTTGCACCTGTTGCCAGACTTGAAGCCATAAGGATGTTTCTTACTCTTTCTAGTTTTTGAAAATTAAAAGTATATCAAATGGATGTAAAATCAGCTTTTCTTAATGGAGATCTAGAAGAAGAAGTTTATATTGAACAACCAGAAGGATTCATTCTTGGAAATGATGCAAAACTCGTATGCAAGCTCAAAAGGGCTCTCTATGGTCTGAAACAGGCTCCAAGGGCTTGGTATTACCACCTTGACAAATATCTAAAACAACAAGGTTTCACAAAAGGTTCTGCAGATAGCAATTTATACACAAATATTGAAAATTATAAACTGCTAATTATTTTTGTTTATGTTGATGATATCATCTTTGGTAGCAATGAAGAATCCATGAGTCATAATTTAGCTTCAGTAATGCAACAAGAATTTGAAATGTCCTTACTTGGTGAACTTACTTATTTTCTTGGTCTACAAGTACAGTGATCCAGGTGGATGTTGGTGGCCACCCACCTATCCCATTTGGACCCCACAACTGTCTCTTTCAATTTTTCAGTTTCCTAAATTGTAGCACAGTTTATTATTTTTAGCATTTTTTTGGGTCCTAAACTTCCAGAGCCGTTTTGAGGCCCTAAACGACATTTTTTTGGAAACCTAGGGCAACATCCCAAAGTGGTAGTTCTCGAATAGATCTTTCTAACGATATATTGTACGCGTCAAATGGAGATCGTATGCCAAAGTTACAACCCCGGGAAGTTGATGTACCAATTTACCCAAACGGGGCCCAGAGTTTGGCGTTTCATCTTCTAGGGTTAGGTTTTGGAATGTTAAGGGTTTTCCATTGTTCCTCAACAATAAATAGGCCTTCGAGCCTCATTGTAACACAATTCAGAGGCATGTAGCCACCACATCTCTTCTCGTAGATAAGCTACCATCGCCCTAGCTGGTTTATTTCCATTTCTGTTTGTAAGCATATTTTAGTATTTTACAGTAATGAAATGAAGTACTATTTCCGCTGCATCTCTGTATTTATGGTTATCTCATCTCTGTATTTATGGTTATATTTGTAATTTGTTGTGTTCCTGTTTAAATCTAGATCAGTGGTATCAGAGCGGTCTGCTTTTTCTCTGTTTTTCTTTGCATGTCCCCAACGAGGTCGAGATATAAGGAGTTAGGGCTTGAACTGGTCGAACCTTTGCAAGACCAGCCTCGCAAATCCTAACGGCCTCCCATGGCGGATGAGAAGAAAGATGAGGGGGCAGGAGATCCTATCAAAATCTTTCTCGAAGAAGCGCTCGAGTGGCAAAGGAACGTGATGATGGATAACTTTGTGCAAATCCTTCAGCGGCTACCCAGAGGCGACACATCGGCTTCCAACAGCTACTCTAGAAATGCCACACCATTTAAGGTACAAGTTAATTTTGAAATCCCCATCTTCAAGGGTCAAATAGATGCAGATGCCGTAGATAAATGGTTAAATCTTCTAGATGGGTATTTTTCTGTTCATGAATTTTCAAGTCGGGAAAAGATTGTTTTCGTTCTTCTCAAAGCAGCCCCCCATGTCAAGGACTGGTGGGAAACCTACTGCAAGCAGAAGGATGAAAGTACAGGCTCACTATTTTCAGCCGCACCCACTTGGAATAACTTCTGGGATGCCATCAAGGAGTAGTACTACCCTGTCAAAAGCTCTGAGGACAAATACATCAAATGGACCACACTGCGGCAGGGACGAGACCAAGATGTGCCGGAGTTCACAAATATTTTTCATACCCTTCGCACACAGTTGGGTATCAAATATTCTGCACTACATCCGGTACTCAAATACTGTGGCTGCCTACACAGATACATCCAGGAAGAGATGGAGTTCTTGAACATCTCCTCACTCGACACAACATACCAATACGCTGTCAAAATCGAGCAAAAGTTCAAACAGAAGAAGCGAGACTTTGGATCTACAAATCCAAAGCCCAAAGGACAAAGCCAAGGCGGGGTGACCCAAGACAACTCGTCGAAGCTGCAAGAAAAGAACAACACCATGAAGCCGAATAAGGACACAGGAAAGTGGTGTGAGTTCCACAAGAGTCCCACTCATAACACAAGTGAGTGTCGGACCAAGCAGTCGCTAGTGGTCGAGTTGAAGGCTTCTGAATCATATGCATGTTCTGACCCTGAGCCAGAACCCAACAAGGGGAATGGTAAAGGGAAGCAGATCATTGATGCGGATCCCAGTGCCACTGTTGCCACTGCCAAGATCCAGAAAAATTAGCCCAAAAATCCAGAGGAAGGGGAGCATCTTTTCCACTCACAGATGTGGGTGAAGCGTTCACCGCTGCAATTCATTGTTGACAGTGGGAGCCAGAAGAACCTCATTTCAGCAGAGGTCATGAAGCAGTTGGGCCTACCGACTACACCACACCCGCAACCGTATAGTATCAGGTGGCTTCATGAAGGATGAGATCTCAAAGTTTGCCAGCAGTGCCGCCTTCCCTACAGCATCAAGCCCTTCACAGACGAGGTATTGTGTGATGTTACACCTCTGGATGTTTTTTATGTACTATTAGGCTAGCCATACTTGTGGAGGAAACATGCTATGTATGAGTCAAGGCCTCGTGCTGTCATTATTTCTTTGGATAATTCATTATACAGGATACTGGAGATAGCCCCACCTACTGCCACCTCCTTGATTACTACCAAGAAAGGCAGCAAGCTCATCTCACAGACTAGGAAATTTATTTTCTGTTTGGTTCGCTCCCAAAGTAAGGAGAAGATCGTTGCTACATCCATGACCCCCACAAAGGGTTCCTCCACACAGCAGCAACAGCAAAAGGATACGGTAATGACAGAACACAGGAACAACTTCTCACACACAGGGGTACCACACAAGTTTCAGGTGGGCAACAAAGTCTGGTTGCATCGACAGAAAGAATGCCTTACCAAAACCCATCAGAAGCTCAGACCACTCCAACATGGTCCTTACAATAGTACCAAGGCAGTGGGGAACAATGCTTTGGAGCACATCATTCCTCCATTCCTTCGCCTGCACCAAGTGTTCAATGTAGACTGTCATCGACCATGCTTCCCACCATTACTGGACACATCAGAGATTGTAGGACAAGTTCAGCAGATGGAGGAACTCAATGCAATGGGGACCATTGCTTCCTAAGGGGGGAGGAATGATCCAGGTGGATGTTGGTGGCCACCCACCTATCCCATTTAGAGCCCTACAACTGTCTCTTTCAGTTTTTTAGTTTCCTAAATTGTAGCACAGTTTACTATTTTTAGCAGTTTTTCAGGTCCTGAACTTCCGGAGCCGTTTTGAGGCCCTGTACACGTCAAACGGGGATTGTATGCCAAAGTTATGACCCTGGGAAGTTGATGTACCAATTTACCCAAACATGGCCCATAGTTTGGCGTTTCATCTTCTAGGGTTAGGTTTTGGAATGTTAAGGGTTTTCCATTGTTCCTCAACAATAAATAGGCCTTCGAGCCTCATTGTAACACAGTTAATAGGCATGTAGCCACCACATCTCTTCTCAGAGATAAGCTACCATCGCCCTAGCTGGTTTATTTCCATTTCTGTTTGTAAGCATATTTCAGTATTTTACAGTAATGAAATGAAGTACTATTTCCACTGCATCTCTGTATTTATGGTTATCTCTGTAATTTGTTGCGTTCCTGTTTAAATCCGGGTCATACAGCAAACAAAAGATGGTATTTCCTTTCACAAACAAAATATCTTGAGTAGATCTTGAAGAAGTACGGAATGGAAGATTCTAAACCAGTGTGTACTCCAATGGTAATAGGATGCAATCTCAGTTCTAACGATGAATCACGAACAGTAAACCAACCAACATACAGATCTATGATCATAAGTCTGCTCTATCTAACAGGTACGAGACTTGATATCATGCATGAGGTAGGAATTGTTGGAAGGTGCCAAGAAAATCCAAAGGAATCGCATCTTCAGGCAGTTAAAAGAATTTTCAAATATCTTCAAGGAACTCAAGACTTTGGACTATGGTATCCTAAAGATACATATCTTACTCTTCATGCATATACAGATGCAAATTGGGTAGTAAATGTTGATGATCGAAAGAGCACTAGTGGAGGTGCATTCTATATGGGTTCTCAGTTAGTGTCTTGGTTCAGCAAGAAACAAAGTTCGATTTCCTTATCTACAACTAAAGTAGAATATATGGTTGTTCCATCTTGCTGCACACAACTATTGTGGATGATGCAAACATTGCAGGACATTCAGATCACATGTACTCCACCCATTTCCATTCTATGTGATAATACAAGTGCCATCAATATTTTGAAAAATCCTATCATGCACTCCAAGACCAAGCACATACCCATTAAGTACCATTTTCTACGAGAACAAGTGCTTGAACAAAAGGTTAAATTGGAGTATGTTCCATCCAAAGAACAGGTTGCTAATATATTCACCAAACCGATTCCTAGAGAAACATTGGAATATCTCAGACAAAATCTGGGAATAGTTGCTGCATCATCCTGCTGTAAAATCTAGTTTTCATAGGAAGGTTATTATACGCGGGTTTCATGAAGTATAGTCGTGTATACATGATAGTTTCTATGGCTGAAGAAGGGTATATGTTTTTCTAACAGAAAAACAATGGGTTAGACTATGATATGGGTGCTCTATCTGATATTGATGATTACAGTCTAATGATATGCTTTGTACATTGATTTGTATCTAACTGACAAAGATGTCTTGATGAATGAATTGTTGACTATGCACAGGTAGCACAGGTTCAGGGGGAGCATTAGCCTTCATATGAATTCTGCATTGTTGGCATTATGGCTGTTGAGTTCAGCTATGGTTTCAGATCTTTATATCATTTGTTGCATAAGTCGTGTACTCAGGGGGAGCATGGACTGCATAATATATATCAAAGAGGGATAGTAGGTTGGTCCGCCCTTTGCACTTGATGTCAAAGGGGGAGAGTATTTTTGTGTTGGATCTGTAACAGTTTCTACAGCTTGTAGTAATCAACACCATCATGGTTGCCATGAAGTCCAAAGGTGGAGATTGTTGGCATTATGATACAAGTGCTTTCCTTGATGGCAACTCACAAGTCAATTCAGTTTTGATGAAAGGCAACCCACAGTGTAACAATTCTATTCAGATGTAACAGGGCATTGGTACAGAAGAAAAGGTAGATGGAACTAAGGTCTACTGATCAGAATAAAGAAGTTGAAGGAAAAGGATGGTGTAAAGTATTTTAAGATGTATATGCTGGTCCACTTAGTCAAAACAACATATACACGCTGGTTCATAGAACAAAAGGAGCGTATACGTATACATGCACTTTCACAAGAAGAAAAGCATGTATATGTGGGAAAATCAAGGAGATTCAAGAGTAAACAATACCAGGGGTCAATACCATGGTATTAGCCCACAATATTGAGTGGAGTAATGACTATTGGATCCTGTCCAAGAATACCACGGGTCCTAAGTGGTTTTGGTTTGAGGTATTAAGAAAGGCCTCAAACTATACAAGGAGGAGAAGATCATAAGGCTAGCATGTGCAAGTAAAAGGGTTTTCTCAGGAATACTTCTATCTAAAGTATATTTTATGTTGCAGGGGTTGTGTTTGTAATTTGATCTGAAATATTACGTGCACCTTGAATTCAATGTTGGATCAGGATCATGAGACCTAAAATGACTTATCATTGAATGATTTGATATTGGTTGGGCTAGATCTGATTGTGTACACCTGTTTTATTCTTTAAATGTCATGATTTGGGTTTGTCTGAAGTCTAGAATAGCAGTGAAGTTATGAGTTAATATTTGCAAATCTATAAGCTGGTTCTTCTTGGTAAAAGCACGTATACATGCAGGTTCTACTCTTCCAAGTAGCGTATACAAAAGAAAAGACTATTCTTCAGATCTATATGATCAGGTCTTTTTTTTTTACTGATTTTTGTCAATGAAGTCCTCTTAGATCTAAATGTAAAACTAAATGCATAAGGAGTTTCATGTCTGATTTATTGATTGTCTAAGTAAGAAGGATTATCTCTGCTACTTCCTGTCTAAAGCTCTGTAAATTGACAGTAGATGTTCAATATATTGCTGGTTGGTACAAACTTGATTCATAAATTTTATGTTTTAGTATTTTTGAGGGTATACGAAGGTTTGGTTAAAGGAAGTGGCGTACACATGTAGGTTGGGTTTAGTAGAGTAGCTTATACATTTTGATGCATGATTTTTGAGGTTACAATTGGTTTTGAATGATGATGCAGGTTTCTGGGTTCAGCATAGTGTTTTGGTGATAGTGATTTGATTGTTCAAATTAACTGATGGTTGGTTGATGCAGTTTGAGTTTCAAAGCTTCTGATGGGTCTAGTATGAAAATTTGACGAAACAAGGCCATCATTTGTATTGTTGTGTACCAGGAGCATCGAGTCTGAAAATTTATGAAACTTGGTCCTTGGAAGAAGAGAGAAGGTCGTAGCCTTCTGTAGGTCAGTGCTTACATACTAGTAAACACATTGGCTAGTACAAGAGCTAGGGGGTTGCAGCTCCCTTCCAGTAGAAGCTGGAGAATGAGAGAAGGTTATAGCCTTCTGCAGGTGGGTGCCTTCGTATTGGTATGAGTTTGCACCAATACAAGATTGTAAACATATTTTCTTATTATTAAAAGAAGATAGAGACGAAAACAGTAGGTGGTTTTTCTCTCGCATTGGGTTTCCACCTTAAATCTTGGTGTTCATGTGTGTTTCTTATGTGTGATTGTTTATTGTCTTTACTTCACTAATTAACAAGTTACCGATGCAATAATTAAATATCAACACATGATAAATTGATTAAATCATAAGTTCTCTTCGTATACGATGGTTTCTCAAATAACATTAGCATGTACACGCTAGTTCACTTCACAGAAGTAGCATATATAAATCTGTTTGGGAAATGAAAAATTATTGAACTGATAATACTGATTCAACCCTCCTCTCAGTATTATTTCCAAGAGTAATTTCTACACTATGCATTAAGAACACTTGTGGTAGTCCTCCTCTTGCTACTTTCTCTGTGTTCTTCAATCTCTACTTAACTTTCTCCACTATTTTCAACACAACACTGCCCTTGTAACACTCTGCACCTATGTCTTAGGCCACGACTCTTCTCTTTCTTCCTCTCACATCTGCTCACTCTCCCACTTAGCTCAATGGAGGTTCACCATTTTGTTCCTGTGCTGCACTTGTCTTGATGTACTCACTGTCATCATCAAATTTGCCCAAATGTGTACTACTGGCATGGATCCCCATTCTTTTGTTGAAACACACTTCCCCTATGCTATCACTGCATTCAGGATCAAAGGAATGGGCGATGATCACTTCTTTGCCATGTTGCAGGCACTCCATGTTGTGTATTAAACCTTGTCTCTCCTTACATATTTCACAGAAGCTCCGCATGATCATTTATGACTCACAAAGATTTAGTTGGACATTCTCATGACACCTTTGTTATTCATTTATCTTTACAATGCATGGACAGGAGTTCTTCAGCCATCAACCATACTAAACTACATTCAAAGCCACAACTGTTGCTTCCTACATCTTTAATACACCTTTGTACTATTGTTATATCGATGGATTTGCACTGTAGAACACTATCAAATCCTTTTCCATATCGATGCTTTTACGCAAAAAATCCATTCAAAAACAACGAACTCTAATAGTCCTGAGCCCCTTATGTATAAGCACCTCTTTGTGGTTTCCTCGATAGAATAGAGGGCTATGACCGAGGGCTCATCCTTAAGGTGTTAAGGCCTCCATACCCTCAAATGGGGCTATATTTCCTTTGTTTTCCCCTTGCACATTTGTTTCATAAAACCGGTGCTTTATATCCAAGGAGGCCATTTATCGGAGAATTCTATATTTTGCCACTATGCTAGCCACCAAGAATCATCGATCATCGATTGCTGAGGTGATGCCATCACATGCCATGTAGCTTATTTTGACCAGTGACACGTGTCACTCAGATATGGTCCATTAAACCATCCACAACCCTGAAACAACTTTCTAGGTGTCCCTTCATATCATGATGTCATGCTAATATTAGCAGCTACCTGGCATTATCAAAGCCAATCAAATGTTTCCATGTGTCCTCATAGAATCCAACTAGACACCTCCACGTGTTGTCCTAGAGGAGATAGAAAGGGCCTCACCCTTCTTGGTTTCATAGTAATTTTCTTTGTAAAAACATTTTTGACTCTCCCGGAAATTTAACACTAGAGGCCTTAATCTCGACGTCACTTTTGAAACGTCAAACACTTGTCACCGATGCACTACTGTGTATCGACTGTCGGGACCTCCAATACATGATATCACAAATCGCATATCGTAACTTGTTGTTGCACTGCACCCCTGATTCTCCATCCTCTGATATCTGATATGTCGGGACCTCTGATCTCTGATATTCCTCACTACATAAGGCCTAAATCACCCTGAACTCCAGTAGGCCATATCTTTCGAACCACAAGATCATTTATGGACTTTTGCATATTGTTGGAGAGCTATTTTGGAGCACTTTCCAATGAAAGGAGTCTGATTAGCCATTGAGTGCATCTTCTACCTAAAAATATGGCTCACAAGTCTCTAAATAGAAAATCATGACAACCACGAAGGCATGAAGCCCCATCATCAGGCTAAGCCTTTTTTGACATCAATGCCAACACTTGCACAACTAACCACCTTCATGCCATCAAATGTCCAACAATATCCCCCTTTGGCATGGATGGAAACACTGTAGAATCCCCCTCAGGCTAGGCCTGATCTGCTCCGTTGCCAAATTTGTCCCCCTTTGACATCAGTGGCAAAGAGAACTTCACTCGCACTCCCCCTGAACCAATTCAACCTACTCTCCCATGAGTTCTTCTTGATGAGTAGCTGCCACGTCCTATCAATATGAAGTAATTTGGAGGGAGGAGTCACAAATCCTATCTGTTGCCTGAGATACTCAAGTGGTTCTATTGCAAGTGGCTTGGTAAATATATCTACCAGTTTCTCTTTAATGGGCACATACACAAGTTTAACAATGTTGCCTGCAACTTTTTCCCTCAAGAAATGACACTTGATGAGAATATGCTTGGTTTTTGAATACATGATTGGATTCTTTGAGATGTTGATTGCACTAGTGTTGTCACACATTATTGGAATGGGATTAGACAACTCTACCTATATATCCTTTAATGTCTACTTCATCCAAAGAATCTGTGTATAGCAAGTCACAACAACAATATATTTTACTTCAACAGTCGATAAAGAGATGGAACCATGTTTCTTACTAACCCATGATACTAACAAGTCACCCAGAAAGAAGGTAGCACCTAAATTACTTTTTCCTGTCATCAAGACTTCCAGCCCAATCTACATCAGTGTAGGATTTCAAATTGAAGTCTTCACTCCTAGCATACCACAACCCATATTATACTATACCTTGTCGATGTAACAGCCCTGGTGAAAATTCGATGTAAAAATATATAATACCATGGATGACGGGACATGTATTCCGAGCTGAATGGTGGGCATGAGATCCTAGTGGGTGTTAAAGAGGCAAAAATGTATATTGGCACATTTATTTATGAAAATAATGGAAATTAGGAGAAAATGAAGGTGAAAGGTCATATGTTGCATGTGAGGAGGAAATTGGAAAAGGCTATGGTTAAGGCATTAAAGAGGCAAAAAGGTATATTGGCACATTTATTTACGAAAATAATGGAAATTAGAAGAAAAGGAAGGTGAAAGGTCATATGTTGCACGTGAGGAGGAAATTGAAGGAAAATAATGGAAAATGAAGAAAATGGGGGCCTCATTAATAAAAAGGCTCTGAGGATCATTCGACAAGCTTCTTCCTTTCAGTGTGAACCTTTTGTCAGCTCAGTTTTGGAGCTCTCTCATTGCTCTCTCTCTCTCATACTCTTGGATACTTAGACTTTTCTTGGAGCACTCTTGGAGGGTGTGTCATACTTGGATTCTTGGATAAAGAAGGAAAAGGAAGAGTAGGAAAGTGCAAGAGGGCATCGACATCAGCAACTACATCAAATTTTCTTGCAGGTACCGAGTTGCATGTATGATTTCTTCACTAGTTTTGGCATGCATGGAACATGCATGTGGTTTCTTGGTTATGATCTTTCATTGGCATGGAGGATGGGCGGGATTGAAATTGGATTGCCTAGCCTTGCCATTTCCTAGATAACCATGGTGATTGTGGATTTACTTTCATTGTTTTGTTTTGGTTGGTTCTCATGTTTCCTCAGCTTGGGTTGAGTTACTAGTCCTGGAATCCCTGGTTGAACAAACACTCTGGAAGCCTTATAACAGCTTGGGTTGAGTTACTAGTCCTGAAAGCCCTAGTTGGACAAACACTCTAGAAGCCTTTGGTGGGTTGAGTTACTAGTCCTGCAAGCCTTGGTTGGACAAACGCTCTGGAAGACCTGTATAAGCTATGGGTTGAGTTACTAGTTTTGGAAGCCTTGGTTGGAAAACACTCTAGAAGCCCTGGAAGGCTTGGATGGAGACCAATCTGATGATGGTTTTGGTGATGTCTGACCGTGAGGTGGAATCACTATTTGATGGGTTGAGGTGGATGGCCTCTGGAAGCCCTGGATGAGTTTTGATTGATGTGTTCTATGAGATCCCACATTCATGCTTGGAATATGGCACAAGGGTGAATGGCTGAAGAGAGATTTGGCTCAACCATTCTACGATCGGGTGGAACATGGTAGTCCCATCTCTGGTTGGTTCATTGCATTCATTAATGAGAAATCCATTCCCTTGATTTTCATGTGTAAAGGTATTGATGTATTTATGGATTTGATGGATAATATGTTTATTGTATTTCTATTCCTATTATGTTGGTTATATGCACATTTCATGACAGTAGCTATGTATGGCTCTCAGCATGTTTTTACTTGTACATGAATGGATAATGTGTTTATGAGTTAATGGAGGAGAATGCAAAAAATGGCATGAGGGAACAATGGTTCATAGTTATTCTCAGATAAGTATGAGATCACTACACTTAATTCAATTATTTACACCTGCAGGTTACATGTTGATGATATGTTTGACGAAATTCCTATCATGGCTAGTAGGGGTCTGGTGATGATCTTGTTCATATTATTTAGTTTGCGTCATTGTTTCCTTGCATCCTTACTAATTCTAAGTGATCATTCTATTTTGGGTAGTGCCCGGGATATGGGCCGAAAAAGGTGGCTCAAATCTCGGAATGCTAGCATTAGTGTTGAGACTAACTCACCTGGGCAGTGTCTGGGAAGCATTATAAAGCACCTGGGTGGTGTCTACGGAGTGTTAGTAATGAAACTAAATCCACTGGGAAGTGTCTAGGGAGCGTTACCCTGCCCTTAAGTCTCTCAAACAACAGTGGAACCCAGGGATAGGCAGTCTGAGTGGTTGAATTGTCTCTTTAAGGTTATTTGGATGAAGCTGGATGACTGTATGTGATGTTTCATTGATTCCATTACCTTAAATTCATCAAGGAGGTTGAATCTTATCATAGTGGCCTCTCGTCGCATGTTTACCGCGGTTGGCCGATTGCTTGGGTAGAAGTGGGAGGAGGGTGTTACAGAGTGGTATCAGAGCATGATTCAACTCTCAAACTGGATAGGTTGAAGGTGTTGGCCATGCATGCATGTCAGTTGCATGTGTGTCTCTTATACTTGCATTTCATGTGCTTGTTGCATTGGCTTGACGATTGATTATGGTTGTAGTATGGTTTTCATGGAGAATTTGATGTTGATTTCATGAAATGTGTTGGTCATGAGTATGTGACTAGTTGCATATGGATTATATGTCTCTTTCATGTTGATTTTATGTTGCCTACTTACATCCTTGTATGTTAGGTTGCATGCCTCAGTCTTGTAGGTTGATTACAAGAACTAATTGATTGTGTTTGACTACATGCGGTTATGCATATTGGTAGTTGGTTTGGCATTGCTTATTCATACTAATTGGTTGCATATGGAAATGTGTGCAATGGAGTAATGGTTGTTTTCATGCATGAGGTCATGGTTTGTGTAGTTGATATGGTCATGCATTGATGACTAGACTCTAGCTAGACTGGTGTATACATGGTTTTGTGCTCATGTGTTATATGTATATATGTAGTTGTTATGCATGTATGGTCTTGGTTATAGTTATGCATGAATAGTAGGTCAAACATGCCTGGTGAAGCCATTGTATTCAATTTAGGTCATCATGATTTTATTGGTTGTTATGATGCTAATGAGCTAGTCGAGATAGAGCAAGGGATGCAGATCATCATAATGAGGTTGCAGCATTAGACTTTGGGATAAGAGTAGATCGTCATACATGTAGTGTATGTTTGGCATGCAAGTATGTAAGTTAAGGATTGTTATATGCATTAGGGTTATATACATTAGGTTTATGAAAATGTATTTGATGTTATTGTTATAGACATTTTTGTGCCTTACAACATTGAGCATGAAATGTCCATAATCTAAGGGATCCAAAGTCCCTAAACATGTTGTTCCTACCCCTAGAGGAACAAGGCTAACAAACCACAGCAATTCACAAAAGTTCTCAACCAGAAACTGCTCAAAAACAAGTCAATTCAGGATCATTTCAGTGGCTCCACTAGCTGTTTGCGCTAAATGTCAAAGCCAACACTGGCTACCTGTGCTGAATGTCAAAGGCAACACTAGCTACCTGCGCTGAATGTCAATGGCAACACTGGCTACCTGCGCTGAGCGAGAGTTGACATGTGGCAAGTTCATTCCACAAGGTGTCAGAACCCAGGAAGCTTCCAAAATCTTCCTCAATGACACTTGCCTCAGGGAATTCGACTGGTGATGAGTAAGAGGTTCCAAATCTCCAAGTGGAAGGAAGAACCTCCAAGTGGAATCAAGAACTGACAGAAGGAGAGGACACTAGTCAGATCTCAATTTGACTCATCCTCTCTCCAAACATCTATATATGGATCTCTCCTCCATGAGATCTAGAGGCTAGAATTTTGTTATTGCAAAGAATTTCTGTTGGTTTGAGATTGGAATCATTGGGTGCTTAATGCTTTGAAGGGGGTGAAGATAGGAATTCCATTTGCTGGGAAGGAGATGCTGGATTGGAACCCTCTGGGTTGTATCTCTTCCTGAACCTTGTTATTCATCAATAAAGCTATCTTGGTTTCTCCTATATACTGATGTATTTTTGACGTATGATTGCATTAGTATGTTTAGTTCATTTCTAATCCTGAACTAGTTATGAATATGAATCCATGTCTTGTGTAGTGTTCTCTCCTTGTGATCTTGCAGAAACCTCTTGAAGCTGGACGAGCAAGAAGGCAAGTAGCTGGGAACTCTCCAAGAGAAGAGAAACCAGATCGAGGGACAAACGGAAGACACCGGTTAGTCCATCCATCTCTCTTCATTCTTAATTCATAAAGGAAGAATACTAGAATAGCTGTCTCTATTTGTTGCTAAGGCACTGTCACACCTTAGGTGGATAGGATCGTCCTGCATAGGCATTTTTCCCCACAACAAATTGGCGACTCCGCTGGGGAGATCTGTTTAGTCATTTTATTTGTGTTTCTATCATTGTTTGTTTCATAGACTCGACAGCAACAATCGAACTGCATCTGCTATTCCCGGATGCAAAGTAGACAGTTGCTGCTTTGATCCAATCACTGGACTTGTCTATGATCTGAACAATGGACTCACAAATGATTTGATGATCCTTTGTGATAGATCTTAGTACTCCCTCAAAGCAACCCTTTGATTGCACCTTTCTTGTTGCTTTTATTTGGCCCGAAACAGTAGATTAAATAGCAATCTGTGACCCAGAACCCAGTGAGAAACGAGAGTTTCTCCTTCAGCGCAGACCCTGTGAAGGGATTCTGCATTTCAACGCAGGTCCCGTGAAGGCTACCTGCGCTGAATGTCAAAACCCCTGTGTTGAGGTTGCGCTGAACCAGTTTTCCCTTGTGCAGCTGGGGTTCTTTGTTCTGTTTTGCCTTGTTTTGATCTTTGATTTTTGCAGCCTGTAACCAGCATAGGTACCAGTCTGATAACTCCTTTTCTCTGCTTAGATTCCGCCTCCTTTTTTACAAAAAGACTGTGAGTGTTTTTATGTGTTTGTGGCATCATTTACATTTTTCCTTTGCATGAGTGAAATAGTCATCCTGTAGCCCTTGATTCAGATCTGTTGATTGTGATCTTAGAAGAGAGTTCATTGGCTGTTTACAGTTGATTATACATTTACTCTTGCTTATTGGTTTGAGTTTGTCTCTTTTAAGTGTCAAAACAAGTATTCATTTCGAAAATCGTTAAGTGTTGTAATCTCTTCTACCCTCTCTGATTTCGAAAAAGTAAACTTGTTTGTATTTGTCATTTAAAAGAAAATTCAAAGTTGTAAAAAAAGCTTTCTTTGTAGGCAGCAATACTAAGAAAGCGGAAAACAAACACCTCCATTGTGCATTTGCATCTTGATAGTTTGCATGATTGATTTAGGAAAAGTGCATTAGAGTGTGTTGATCGCTCTTTGAGAAAAGATGGTGTCTTTCTTTTCCCTTAGTAGCTAGGATTTTCAAAGTTGAAAAGATATAAAGCTTGCTTATCATCTTTAGACTGCATTTAGGAATTGTATCATACATCTCGTGGTGAACCTCAAAAGGCAAACTTCTAAAAAGATCAACCTAAAATAAATTGAATGAACTTAACAACGTTTTGCAACATAACGCACAACATAGAGGTCTAGGCTAGAGATGTGTTCCAGCGTCGTAAAGCCTGGTGACTGTCGATCTCGTGGATGGTGGGTGATTCCTCCTGAGGGACGATAGCGCCAGTATGGATTGTGCTCCCATGTACCGTCGCGTATATATTGGGAGACCCCTATAGGCATAAAACCTTTATCCTTAGGAAGCCGTGTCGGCCGCCCTACTGATCGCAATGCACTGAACACAGCATTCAGGAAGATCGACCGCCTGTACCCTAAAAAGTATTCTGCGGTTTTGCGAAAAGTTTGGCACACCCTCTGCCTAGAACTCTAGAGCAGTTCCTTTTGGCCTTTTTCAGACTCTATAACGGAAAAAGTCCATCCGAGCATTTGTCACTTCGGGCTCGTTAAAACATCGAAGGAGACTAGAGTCATCTTTAGCTTTTTCTCGACTCTTTAAAATTGAAAAAGCAAGTTGTGTCTAAATCGTCGTTAAAAATTTATTTTAAACGGAACAATCACCCCTATTCTTGCGTTGATCTTTAGGTTGAAAAATGGAGCACTCCAACCAAGGAATTCCCCTTGGTGGAAATCTTAGTCCCTTCTCCTCTTGGGGAGATGTTGGTGCACCCCATATGGCCACATTGTCGCTTCCAGGACTGACAATTGGCCTGCCGGTCTGGCTCTTTTCAACCAATGTCGTTCAGAACACCACTATTCTTGAACAGTCGAGTCAACAGTTAGACCAGACCAGAGTTGCCCACCAGCCTTCTACTTCATCTAATTCTTCCTCTCCTCCTTCCTCTTCGTTTAACAGAACTGGTAAAACAAAAAACCAAGTTCCTAAGGAGAAGAAGGAAAAGAAGAAGAAAGAGAAGAAGAAGAAGGAGCCAAAAGCGACTGGGGGCAAACAAGTGTCGTCTGACAAGAATCCACACACAGCACTGACTAGGCCTAAATCGCCATGTGTCATATGCAAGGGAGACCACTTCCACAGAGATTGTCCCTGCATCCCTCGGATACTAAGGGACTGGTCTCCCCGTTTGCACAATTCGGTAGCGTCAACCTCTGATAGCCATGTTGACTGCTCACCGTCAACTAGTGAAATTGAAGTCACAGGACAAAGAGGGAAAGCTAGATTTCCCTGCAAACTGTGTGAGGGCGACCATGCCATCCACCGTTGTCCCTTCTTAGACGAGGCTAAAAGAGTTCTGGAAGATCGCCCGATTTTACGAGCGCAACTTCCTCCTGGATATCAAAAACTCCTGCCAAGTCCTTCACTAGTTGAGAACCCGGCTGGCCCGCCCAGGTGTTCAGCCGAAGCACCTATCATTGAAGATGAACCATCTGAATCCATACCTGACGAAAGTCTAAAGGTTGAGACGGCAGTTGACCCGGTTTTTCCTTCAGAGGCTCTATCTTCGAATGATACCATCACAGAGGAGAATAAAAACGACACCGTCCAAATTCTCTTCATCAACACAGACTCTGACGAACAAGGGGGAAATTTGCCCATTCCTTTATCGCAGGAAGGAACTTCGTCAGAGTCATATCCGGCCGTCTATTCGGTCCCACCACCAAGCAACCTAGTTGTCTCGTTCGACTGGAACCAACTAGGCAGACCCCGGTTGCCAGCAAGCATACCATTCAGAATTATCGTTCAAATATACATAATGGTAATGGCTGGCACTATCATTGATGAGGGGGCATCTATGAATATCCTTTCCTCTATTTCTTGGAAAGCGCTTGGTTCGCCGACGCTTTTGCCTGAAATGAGAAATCTATCAGGCTTTGATAAAGGAACCAGTCGACCTTTAGGGATCCTCCCCAATGTGCCAATAACATTGAAAGGGAAGACCGTTCAAATGAACGTGATGGTCATTCAAGGACCCTTGGATTATAACCTACTCCTTGGACGAGACTATATATATTGCATGGGAGCCATCGTCTCCTCACTCTTTAGAGTAATGTGTTTTCCGCATGAAGGAAGAGTGGTCAAGCTCATGGACCAACTTTCATTTCCCGGATCACGCATCGCAAATAGTCATATACCATCCCTAAATGGTCTCTTTACGCAAGAAATGTCTCAACCCATGGTCCGTCCTCCTGATGAGCGCGAGTAATCTGGGAGGATATGACTGGAACCGAGGGGGCATGCGTCCTAGTCTGCTTCGGCAGGAAAACTTTGGGTATAGAGTAGGTTTCCGCGGGAGAATATGACTAGTCTGTACCCTGCCCATGCTGGAAGAGGGTTATTCTAGAATAAGATTCTTTTGTCAAAGTTACGTGTTTGGCACTAAGGTCATTCACCTTTGTCTATCTAGGTAGACACCGCCGAAGAAGTGCTTTGTTTGAAAGATTAACGGAACAATCTTTGGGTAAACTGAAAGAGGTAGGCCTTTCCTGGTAGAACGAATGTTTTACTTGCAAATTGAGGGGTAACTTCGAAATCATACTTTATACCTGGGGGCATGCAAACCTTTTGGAGCGCAAGCAAGGGGCGGCTATTTATTTTTTAAATTTTTAGGTCCTCCCTTTAAACCTGTAGGTCTAACCCTTTAAACTCGTAGGATTAGTCGTTTCCAAACTTGCATAACGAAAGGATCCGGAGCAAAGCTTCGTGAGATGAAGCTCCATAAAAAATAGCATCTTCACTGAGACATTCTTATCATATGACTGGGTATTCGAGCAGTTTTAGCACACAGTTCATGCTCGTTAGAAAATAAACGCAAGATCCGAGCAGTTTTAACGCGGACTTCATGCTCGTTAAAAAATAAACATAAGCAATGAGCAAGTGTTTCCACTAACGTTTAAGCTCATTTTAAAATAAAAAATGAACCTACCCGGTAAATAACCACTGTGAATGTAACCTTATCAGCCATTAAAGCCTTGGTTGTGTTTGCCCGTCTCCTCCACTTTTCCATTGGCCGATCGTTCACCTCCATATGTTTGTTTACCCATTTTGAGGAACAGCTGCGAAGAGTGATTGCACTAGCCATCCTTGTGACACTTCCGTGATTGGAAAATTCCAACCTGTACCTGGAATCAGCTACTAACCTGTTTTATCACTCGTTCCTCAAAAGACGAGTCTTCTTTAAGCTCTTTTCAGCTGACTCGTAAAATATGAAAAGATTGCCGATTCCTTGGCCTTCCAGCTCGTTAAAGGGACAGGAAGAGCTATCCCTCCTCTAGATTTTAATATTTTTGGACCTGAGGGATTATTGCACAAAAAGATCGAGCGCCTGTTTTATTCGGCTCGTTAAAACTATTGAGAACTCATCCCTTCTGTATTGTTTTATACTTTTTCGGACTTAAGGGATTAGATGACGAAAAAGGACTTTTGGAGTTAACTTTATGTACCTTTTCAGACTCTCTAAAAATGAAAAGGACCGAGTTATCCTTGTCGTTAGACTCGTTAAAATCATTAAATAGCGACAAACTTGTCTTTAGACGAGAACGAGTTTCACTATCGCTAGGCTCGTTAAAACATAGCGATGGGCTTGCCCGAAGGGCAGGTTATAGAACAAGCATATGTTATCCTCCTCAAGCTTGACAAAAATAAAGAGGTACTGGTCAGCAATGACTGGGGAAAAATTGGGAGAAACTCAAGAAAACTTTGATGGTAGCAAGTCGCTCTTGAACATGACACTTTTCCTCCGTACCACAATCGGGTTGGGTTGTTTCATTCACCGGTCACATCCATGGTCTCGCCATACCATCCATATTTGGGGTAATGCTACCAATCCATCGCATCAGTGTCGCCATATGTTCAAGAGAAGTCGTTCAGAAAAGTCAACCGTGTCCCATCCACTGCCATACATTATCCTTCATCCTTTCATGACCGCCACCCTGAATCATATGTCACAGATCGTTTTCACCTCCATTAAAATCATTAGCTCCGTTCCGTGTCACTGACGTGGGATTCATTAAGGCCCTCCTTTGATGGATCGCTTCTTGTCGACATCAGCTCATTATCCAAGAAGTTGATCTAGGAACAACCCCTTCAGTACTTTGAAGCTTGCATGCCTCAATGTCAAGTTTCTCACTTCCGGCGACAGGTATACATCAATGACCTTCGACCGAAAGATTTTGTGTGGTGTTCGACGCCAAGTCCTTTATTCACACCACGTGAATTGTACTGCAGTACCTTGAGGGTCATTATCATTATCGGTGATTCCTCTCGCGCTTGTTAACGGTTTACATCATTGACCGGTAATCAAGCGATGTCTTTCCATGTTCGACTTCAGAACATTTCTCACATGGATCGACTTGTACTTAGAGTGAAGATCGAACGAGTTTGAAGACCCCGGATCTAGTTTCATCCATCCGGGCTGCGATATATATTCATGAAAGATAAAGACATTGACATGTACATCATTGCAACAGATAATCATCCTACTCAAAGGATGATAATTTCATCAAAATTATCAGTCTACCATCAGACGATTGTCTGTTCTATGTACAGAAAAATGAATTTATAAAGCTGAGCATGGGAATGCCCGCCTCAGCTAGATCATGAAAGCAGTATGAAAAATAATGTATTGTATTGTATCCTATTACAGGTCTCCTCCCAGCATTGGATGAACTTCGGATCCCCCTGATAAAGCATTTCACCCGATAAACGGCCTCATACTTTAGGGGGCAACTGTTATAGACATTTTTGTGCCTTACAACATTGAGCATGAAATGTCCATAATCTAAGGGATCCAAAGTCCCTAAACATGTTGTTCCTACCCCTAGAGGAACAAGGCTAACAAACCACAACAATTCACAAAAGTTCTCCACCAGAAATTGCTCAAAAACAAGTCAATTCAGGATCATTTCAGTGGCTCCACTAGCTGTTTGCGCTGAATGTCAAAGCCAACACTGGCTACCTGTGCTGAATGTCAAAGGCAACACTGGCTACCTGCACTGAGTGAGAGTTGACATGTGGCAAGTTCATTCCACAAGGTGTCAGAACCCAGGAAGCTTCCAAAATCTTCCTCAATGACACTTGCCTCAGGGAATTCGACTGGTGATGAGTAAGAGGTTCCAAATCTCCAAGTGGAAGCAAGAACCTCCAAGTGGAATCAATAACTGACAGAGGGAGAGGACACTAGTCAGATCTCAAGCTGACTCATCCTCTCTCCAAACATCTATATATGGATCTCTCCTCCATGAGATCTAGAGGCTGGAATTTTGTTATTGCAAAGAGTTGCTGTTGGTTTGAGATTGGAATCATTGGGTGCTTAATGCTTTGAAGGGGGTGAAGATAGGAATTCCATTTGCTGGGAAGGAGATGCTGGATTGGAGCCCTCTGGGTTGTATCTCTTCCTGAACCTTGTTATTCATCAATAAAGCTATCTTGGTTTCTCCTATATATTGATGTATTTTTTATGTATGATTGCATTAGTATGTTTAGTTCATTTCTAATCCTGAACTAGTTATGAATATGAATCCATGTCTTGTGTAGTGTTCTCTTCTTGTGATCTTGCAGAAACCTCTTGAAGCTGGGCGAGCGAGAAGGCAAGTAGCTGGGAACTCTCCAAGAGAAGAGAAACCGGATCGAGGGACAAACGGAAGACACCGGTTAGTCCATCCATCTCTCTTCATTCTTAATTCGTAAAGGAAGAATACTAGAATAGCTGTCTCTGTTTGTTGCTAAGGCACTGCCACACCTTAGGTGGATAGGATCGTCCTGCATAGGCATTTTTCCCCACAACAGTTATGGTTACATTCATGATAGATGTTGGTCGATCAATGTAGTTATGTGCACATTTGTTGGATAGTCAAGAATGATAATAACTTGTAGTTGTATGCATTACTATTGTTGTTTTATATCAGATAACCTGATGATTATGTTATATGTTGCTGATGAGTATGTTATGGGTTAACTTATTGATTGTTATATGATATTTAGCTTGATGATTCATTTTTATGTTGTTGATGAGCATGATATATAGCTTATTGTTGTTATATGTTATTAACTTGATGCTTAGAGTTATTTCAGTGAGATCTTGATGTTGTAATTTGGATTGGTCATATGTATGATGGTTATGCTCATTGCATTGAAGATATTGATGTTATATGTATTGTGTTAACCCTGTTTGACCTATGCAAATGGTTATGGTTGTGATATTCAGGTACGAGTCAACATATTTGTGATATGGTGATTTACTAATCTAGATTGACTTTGCATATGTGTGAATGATAATTGTGTATGAGCTTATGATGAGAACATGTTAGCTAGTGACTATTATGGATACCCTGACCTTACTTATGGTTGAGTTGATATGTTGTGAAGTTGTATCGTGCTAACTAGCTCGATTGTGCAGACAATATTGCCTCCCCTGAGGTACACTAAGGTATGAGTTTTCTTATGTCGTATATTTGGCACTTGGTTGTTTGATTATGACGTCTATTTGGTGTTTGAGTATTTGGTGCCTAGTTGATTTATTTAACATGGTACGCTTTTAAGTTGTTTGAATGTTTTACAAATAGCATATTATAAGTATGTGTTTCAATAATCTTGTTTTAAGATGATTGTACTAACACATAGGTGTCAAGATAGTTGATATGTACTTAAGTGTAGTAGGTGATAGTTGTAGCATTATGCCTAATGACCATGAGTTGACTATGGATTATGACATGATTGTTGGTCTTGGTAACGGTTGATTTCAAATTGATAGATATGATTGTCTTGATATTTGGAACAATTGGTTGACATGTGTGAGCAGTTGCAAGGTAACATGCTTGGCATTATTATGACAAGGTGATAATTGATGTGTTTACATAACTAACAATTGGGTGATGTGATAGCACATAGTAAGCCTCAATTGCAACAAAGTAAAAATGGTAAAAGAAAGGAATTGGGAAAAAAATCCTTTGGCTATGTTTGGAAACCCTAATTCCAAAAGAATGAGTGCTTAGAATATAGGAAGTCTTCTTAACCTTGATTTTGTCTGAAATTATGTGGATACATGCTATATTCATGAACATGTACTGGAAAAGTATATTAGCTAGTCTTTAGTTACAGTTGGATCCGTCAAGAGAATTGGAGTCCCTTGAGAGATGACGTGGATGTGTTCAGTTGCAAGGCAACGTGCTTGGCATAACAAGATAGGGTAATTGGTGTATTGTTATGTTATATATACACTAACAATTATGTGTTTATGGTAGTATGATGCAGGGGAAAGTTAATGTAGCTCGAGGAGAGCTAGGTGGTACCTAATAGGTGTTGTAAGATTTAGATGGAGCGTAGTGCATCAGTAAGTGTAATGGAAAGTAAGACTATGAAATTCGGTTGGACTAGCTGGGTCCATTGTGGTAAATGGACGGTGACAGTATAGTCATGAGAAAGGTAACAGAAAAAGGTAAAGTAAATGGATTTGAGGCGTCATATGCCTTGGCTATGTTGGTAAATATTGTTCTCAATGTTGCACATGTGTTGCATAAATAAGGAAGTTCTCCTAACCTAGACCTTTTGTTATCTGGTAATTATTTTATGTTCATGATTATGTTGAAATTTATATATGTATACATGTATGTCATTGTCTGAAAGGATCATGATTGTTTTATACTAAAATTTATATATGTATGTATCCATGTATCTATTTCACTGTTTGATAGGGATTGTCATGGATCATTCTTGTGAAGGAATAATTTCTTACACAACTGAATGGCATGAAGAGGTTATTGGTTTATGAGGAATCAAGTGGGAAGATTAGTCATGACAAATATACAAGGTCAGTATCATGTGGTTATGAGTTGATATTATGTGATTATATTATGTCTATGTTATGGACATGTTATACCAAGGGATACATTAGCAAAGTGAAAGCAGTGTGGTCTACGACATGGTAGGATAAGCATGGATGAGATACCGAAAGTAAGGTTTCTTGGTAAGGACAGTGTGGTTTTGGATGTGTGGTACTATTGTTGTGCATACGTTGTATATGTTGTACATGTTGCATCTATGATGTGTGCACTTGTGGTGTTGTGTATATATAGCATGTGTACAGGTTATTTATGTAATGTTATGTACAAGATGGTACTAATAGGGTTGTGCGAATATTGCATATAGGGTGTTGTATACATATTGCACTATCTTCATGATGTATATGTGGCGTGTGTGCATATGGTGCTATGTGCATGTTGGATATGAAGTGTTGTGTACGGATGATGTTATGTACATGTTGTATATGCAGTGCTATGTACACATGGTGTTGTGTACATGTTGTACATATGGTGCTATGTACATATGGTGTTGTGTGCATGATTGTATAAGTGGTGTTGTGAGCATGTGGTTCCGTGTACATGTCGTACATAGGGTGTTGTGTACATGTCGTGCATGTGATGTTATGTACATATGGTGTCACATACACATCATGTGTGTGGTACTGTGTACATGTGGCATTGTGTACATGTTGTGCAGGTGGTGTCGTGTACATGTGATGTTGTGCACATGTTGTGCACGTGGTGTAGTGCACAGGTGGTATTGTGTACATGTTGTACATATGGTACTGGTACATGTGTGGTATTGTGTGCATGTCATACATGTTGTGTTGAGGACATGTGGTATTATGTATGTGCATCATGTAGTCATGGTATTGTGGCATGTGTACTCATTGTGTGGTACTCTATGTAGGTACATGCATTGGGTGGTATTTCACATCGAGTATAGATGGATGCATTGTATTGTATACACTGGGTGTAGATGTATGCATTGTGCGTCAGGTGTAGGTTCATTTATTGCATGGTGTTGTTTGTCAGGTGTGGTTGTATGTGTGTGATGCATACTATGCGTATGTGCACCTAGTGGAGGAGAAGGCACTGGGTGTTTGCTGGGTGTGGAAACTGATCCAGTGTGTGTACCGAAAGAAAAAAAGGCAGAAGTAAGGATTGATGAAAGGATAAGTATCATCATTTTATTTTAGTTTTATTATGCATGTGATTTATGATTATGGTATATGATGATAATATGGGATCTAAGTTTTTGGTTTATGATGATTACAACTGATTTATGATTTTGATGGTTATTTTTTTGTGCTAACCTGATGTGATATTTTTATACATTTTGATTTTGTCAAATATGCTAGTTTGACTTATTGCGACAAGAAGTAAATAGGATTGCAAATGTACCTTATTAACGAGCTACCAATGAGGTATGATTTGAAGTTATTTCAATTTATTTTAAATCTAATGGAAGTGATGTGCTTGGTACAGGAAAACATGAACACACCTAGTTGGGTGATCGAAATCAACTACAAGAATTGGTAGTAACTGTTATCACCCCAAGAAACTCACCTAGGTTGTATATCAGTGATGCTCGGGAACATTACAGATTCAACAATAATGTTGGATAAAATGATGGATGAATGAAATAAATGCTACACATTCAAGCCAGATAACCACTCCTACTATGATTTACCCCAGACATGGGTGAACACCCCCAAACTACAAGGATTTTAACCACCAATTACTCATAGTTTAAATAAAATGTGATGACGGAGAAGACTGACTGCACCAACAGATACACAGGACCCTGTGATGGCCAGCTACAACCAGAAAGGAGGTCTGTAAAACTGTCATTTAATACACAGACAGGATGACAGCTCTCTATGCATTTAAACAACAGAAACCTGCAAGTAATTTCAATGAACAACTATATTCTAACACAGAGGTGGGATGACAGCCCCTCTGATGCTAAACATTCACAACACATGAACTAATGCAAAACAGGCATAGCCTAGGACGTAGAAGAAGTGAAAAGTGAGCAAATGACAGCAAAAGAAGCTTGTATTAGTTGGAAATGAAGACCAGAAGCTGCGGGTCTCAAAGTAGTTACAGTCTCCAAAAGTTGAAGCTTACAACACCCTAGCACTCATCTAACACTCATCAAAATGATTACATTTTTCCTCTTGGTATATATAGAATTTGTTTACAAAATATCTCTGCTAAGGTATGCGTGGAGGTATCTTAATGAATCACCAACCGCATTTACAATTTGATATGGGTCTTCTGCTACAATCTGAATGTTTTAATGGACAAATGACTTTTACTGGTACTTTGGTGTACTCCTTGAACATGAGGAATGTTGACTGGATAAACTTCCATAATTCCTACATGGTTGAACTGCTCGAGGGTGTCCTTTCTGTCTTTAACCATGCTGTTTCTTAACTGTTGGTATCTGATGATTAAATGCAGGTAGCTGGATCATAACTTGCTTCTGCGCGCACCCACAATTGGCCAAGAACACAGTAATATTCATCGAAACTAGACGAAGGGCCGTAGAGAAACACTGGTCGTTGGATAATAAAATGGACGGCCCAGATCTGATGACGGGAGGCAATGGAAAACACAGAAACTCGGTGAACAATAGCAACCGTCGGATTGCGGGATCGGGTGGCAGAGATTAAAATATGGAAGCAATCGGGGAGGAATTTGAATGGAGGGTCGCGGACTGTCAGATTATGATCAGGGAGATCCGATGGTTGACAGACAGCGGAGATACTTGCGAGTTAACGGGCGGGAGTCGTACAAAACGTAGAAAGCAATTTTATCGCACCGCTTATGACACTGTGGTGGTAATCGTACTAGCGGGTGCGATGGAATAGGATTGAGGCACGTGGAAGGCGGGAAATTGCTTTCCCACGGGTTAAAGGACAGATGGATTGGCAGAGCGGGAGAAGCGATAATGGTCGGATCATCAAATGGAGGATCGGACAGTGGAGGTTTAAGACACGCACTTTGGGCGATGCGACAGATGATGTGACACATGAGAGCGGGCCCAGGTTACAATAATTTTAACATTTGCATGGGTTATAAGGGTTTTTGGGGGTTTAAAAACATTATAAACAACATATGCCTCGGGAGCTTAAAAGGGAAACATGGGACAAAGATAGAAGGGTTTAGAAGGATATAAGGGGAACTTGAGAAAAAGGAGGAAACAGAGGATTAAGGAATTAAGAGAGCCCTAAACCAATGATCAAGAGGTTAAATAAACTACTGCCAGACTTGCACAACCAAACCAGCACTGTTTGACCTATTTTAACCCAACAAGAGCTAAACTGTAGCAAAGATAACAGTAACAACAAAAGAAATTGGAACGTGCAACAACATGTTGGTAAAGTATTAAGGAGCAGGGCCATTGTGGGACACTAGTAACCAATAGTGTCCATTGATTTCCATGAGCATGCGATGACCGGCATGATGTGTTGAGGCAGGTATATGCCTTGGTTTTTATATATTCCGATGCGAGGAAGCCTTTCCAAGGGATAGACTGCCCGGGATGCGGGTGCTAGCGGAACTTGGAAGGCAAGTGACTACACAGAAGTTGTGACCAGATTCCTGAGGGACTGTGTAGCAGAGAAGGGAAGGTCACAATGAATTTATTTTGGTCATTAGCATTTTCCAAATGGAATCAAATGCACATTGGGAGTGTTCCCTGGAACAATGAGTTGGTAACTGTTGACTGAGAGGACAAGTGGCGCAAGATTATAGCGTTAGACATTAGATGCAGATTTGACTTTGCAGTGGATTTTGGACTCCCTGGGAAGGAGGTGAATCCTGGTATTAATTTGAGGGTGGAGGTGTGTGCTTATGGATTCTCTTGTTAATTGATACGAGCATCATATCCTTTATTTGTTGGTTAATAAAATGTGCATGTGTGTATATGTATATATGGTTATTGTAAATACTGTAATGAGATATGTTATAAAGCTCCAGTATGTGGTATATTGTCATGTTGTCATGATGTTTTGATTTTGAGCAGGTCTTTCATTGTAAATATTGTAATGAGCTGTGTTATAAAGTTCCATGTGTAGTATGTTTTTTTTAGTAATCTTGTTGGTTATAGGTGTTGGCTAGTAAAAGGTGCATTTTAAAACTCCTAATTATCCCACATTAATCATCAACTCAGGCAAGTCCTCTTATTTCAAGAGTGTACATAGTATGTGGCTACTATTAATTCAGAGAGTAATGTTTCCTAAATTGTAGTATAGATCTTGACACAGGAATAAATGGATGCATCTAATAAACTCCAATTGTAATGATCAAAGGAAATATCAAAACTCAATCCTCTACTGAAATAAAATCTTACAGTAGTTCAAGTAACAACATCATCAGTTGAGAGCACAGTAACAATAACTCACCTCTTCTTAGCTAATTCAACCTAAACTATACTCAATCGCTATAAAGCAATCAAAATAGAAATGATATCAATTCTGAGAGTCTAATAGCAATAATCAAACTCTTACAGATGATTAAATCAATGTGATGCTCTATCTAGATAATTTACGCTGTAATAAACAAAACTCAATTCAAATGACAGCACTGTAAATTATAAACAGAACATACACTATTTCAATACAAGAAAGTAATGAACATCGAATAAATTAAAATCACAGAAACAAGAAATTATCAAACCATCCAAACTTTAGAATAATCAGAAATATAACACAAGAAAGCAGTTAAATCCACCAGAGGTTGGGCCCTTAGCTGCCAGCGAACACTGCTAAGTTACTTTAGATAATGCGAGGGAACAACAACTTCAATTTTGTATTAATCATCGAACTTAAGTAACATTACAATATAATCACGTTCTCCACCAGTGCAAGTCTGTAGTTAAATTTACAACTTGAAAAATAACAGAGATCCCTCTCCTTTCTTCCTACAATCGCTTTCTTTTATAATCACAAAGGGGTAAAGAGTAAATGGTAAATGCAATCCCTCAGGATCTCCCGATCCTGAGGGATTCACAACCAATTTCTAACTTCAGAGATCTTTCCTATTTCATGCTGATCCCTCTGATTTGCTCTCAGCCTTGTCCGCAACCGACGCGTTCCTTCCTTTGCTTGTCGGATTTTGCTGTTCCAACGTCAGGGAACAACAATCGTTCCTTTTGTCGCTTTCCTGCATAAAGAAGGGTAAAAGTTAGCTAAATCGTAACTGCAAATAATTCCTTCATTTCTTACCATAATTCCTCAATATATTAGTGCATTAAGATATGAAAAAGATAAGAATCAAGGAAAACGATGATGAACTTAATAGTAAATACATACCCATTTTGTAACTCAACATACTCCCCTGCTTACCCTGTTTCATGTCCTCATGAAAAGCAAGTAATTCTGATGGAGTGCAGTTAAAGAGTAGGCTGGAGAAGGAGCATCAAAAATTGGTCTGAAACCATGATGTTGAGCTAAGAGCGCAAAAGCGGGCCCTTCCTTTCCTTCAGGCAATTCATAGATGGCCCTATAACCTTCAGGAGGATACCAAATGATGGGGCTACAAAACCGACATCCTAACCAATAGGGTCCTTCTCTTAAAATGAGGTTGCTATAGGTGACAAAACGGGCTGCAGCTGCTTTAAAATTTCTGTAATTAAATGGCTCCCTATCCTACACACTACTAGTAGAGACCGTCCACCTAAGCTTGGATGCAGCCAGAGAGCTTTCTTGAATGGATTGAAAATATGATACTCCATTTTGTACAATCTCCTTATGAATAGGCCCTAAAATTTTAATCACCCCTTCCCTTGTCATCAGACTCTTATGGTTGGCAAGCATTTGCAAAGGGTGCTTGGGTTCACTTCTTACCCAAAGATCCAATCCATGCTCTTGTCTTTGGAATGCATTATGAGCTTTGAACCATTTAAGTTGATTAACTGCAAATGAGATAAAGGCCTGGAATTGAACATCTCCCACAAAAGGGTTAGGGTTCTTTTCCACCTCATCCTCTAATACAAAATTGTGCAGGTAAAATTCACAAAGCAACCTTTGAACCTTTACACCATGTTGTTTGCAACAATTTATAAAATCTTCAACTGTTTTTAATTCAATTGGTTTTCTAGCTCTCACGGCTTTAATTTTCAACAGCAAGTATCATTCTAACAAAAACAAGGCATAATTAGTGGCAGGAGCCCTGCATGCCAAGACATCTGTATATAATGAGCAGATGGTGTCTGTCCGAGCTATGACCCTATCTAATCTAAGCTTGATTCTCTCTATTTTCTCTTCTACTTTTCTATATTTGTCGAAGGTCTTGCTCTTTGTTGCATTCATTTTCCGAAGCTACCTCTGCAACTCTTGATATTTTTGCTGGGAAACAGTTTCTTGTTCAAGTCGTTCTAAAGTGAGCCGAGCCTATGCTAATTCTTCTTGAAGGTTCAATATAATGGGGTCATTGGGTGTCATGATGTCTTTAGCTTGTATGCTTGTCTGAGTGCTTATGCTATGATAAAGGATGTGTTCTGTCTGAATCTCTTTATTATGGGAGGTCCAAGCCTCTATTTGAGTAGCCATGCTATAAGAGGGTACATCCTCTATCTGAGTAGCTATATCTATGAAAACTGCATGTTGTTTTTCTTGAATGATGACTGGTTGAGTGGGTATGGGCTCAGTTTGAGTCCCTGTAGCCCTCCATATGATTCTGTCTGTACAACCGCTTTTGCTTTCTCCGAGGTTTTGTTCGGGACCTTTCTCGCTGTGATTTCGTTTATTTTTCTTCTGAGCCTTTTACTGTTTTGCGAAGCTTCTGTTGTTTTTTCCTAAGATTTTTCAATTTGGATCTATACTTTTTTGGAGGAGCAACTATTCTACTGACAGTATTGTTAATAGTTTCTTCTTCTAAAGAGCCTGGTTTCTCACCTTGGCTCTGTTTTAAAAGGACCATGTCTCCCGATTGATTATCGGCTTCCCGAAGCATCTTTGCCTCTACTTCTTCTTGTTGGTCTATGTTCTTTGCACTTAGGCCTACATGGCTATTTTCTACTAGGAGCGTGTCACCGGATTGGTTCTCTGCTTCCCAAATGGCCTCTACATCTGCTTCTGCTTCATGGCTTACATATTTTAAGGGAGATAGAATTCTGGTGTCGCCAGCATTCTCAGGAGATTGGGTTGCTCCTAAATTAAGATTGAGCAGACTTTTAGGCTGCATATTATCATTCATGTTGGCCAGGACCTGGGCCAATTCAAAATTGTGAAACAAATGACCTTGGGGACTCATGCTTGGTGTTGAGGGAAGTCTCGATTCGTTTCTTTGTTCATCTCTAGAATGCCCTGTTTCTTCCTCATGGTCTGATTCAGGGTTATCCTGGCCTTCTAACTCTAGCTGCAAGTATTGTTCACTTACTGGGCTAGATAATTCTATAGGTTGACTAATACTACCTTGAGGATTTTCGGCCGCTCCTAATCTTGACCTCAACCTTGTGGATCGTCTACGCTTTTGAGGTATGTTCCTTGAAAGGGTAGTCCTCTTCCTTTTCGAAATAGGGTTAGGTGCAGGCAAAGCTAAACCTCCTTCAAGAGCTAATATTAGATCATCCCAGCTTGATTGTTGCTGGGCAAGGTTATAGCTAACTATTAGCCTGATCAGACAGTGGTGGCTTACTACAGTTTCTATGTGTTGGGACCATCTTAGCCTCTCGGCAGTGTCATGTAGTAAAGAATTCAATAATGCAGGTAAATTAACAAATCACTTTCATTTTAGAACTGCTAAGAGTTTGAGTTGACGCAGCCTTACCATGTCTTTGTGCCCGTTGCATGTGATGTAGTTCTGGACGATTCTTGTTAGTTCTCCCCATGGTTCTCCAAGAGAAGATGGCCAAACGCCTTTGCGCTTTTTAATCAGCTCCTATCCTTCATCCCTGAAAGCCTCGATAGCGTCATGCAGCTTCAATTACTTACCAGCCCACACTGGTCCTTCTGCCGGTAACCCAGATACTTCTGCTATCACAGTGTTTGATACAGTGATTTGCCTACCCCTTACCATGGATTGTCCATTCTATAGATTTCGTAAGAATTCGATGGCAATTTCCTTGTTGGGTGGTTGAAATCTCGTAAAGTATGCTATCCACCTGGCTCGAGCTAAAATTTCCCTGGCTTCATCAGAAACAGCCAGTATTAACGGTTCTTTGCGCACTGTTCTTCCTCTCATACTGCTTGAATTCTTCAAATGATAAGTGTAGCAAAGAAAACACAGCAATGAACAAAGCTGAGTGATGGAACAACAAGTGGTTGTGACAGCTTTATCAGGTGATACTTTATAAATATAAATATCATTATTGAGGGTTGTTATAATACCGCATGCTCTATGATCATGGAATGTCATATCATTCTGCAAAATCCAATGAAAAAAATGACAGCTCATTCATAACTACATTGGAGGTACCCACCCCCCTTCAAACTAATAGGTCGCCTACTACTGAATGAATGAAAGGGTAAAGCATTGGCGTCAAAGTACAGGGGTAATGGATTGGCAAGGTACACTTATTAATGAAAGGATCATAAAGGATATTGGAGTGGTGAAATCAAGGCTTGTACAGAGAATTATCAATAAGTGATAGGTTGTTGTGATGTGATATGATAAAGAAAAAGGGACAGCATGTGCAAGAAATAATACTTTAGTGCCGTTATTCCACTTAAAACTGTTGTGATTGATTTTTAAAAAATTACTCATGCATAAAGGTTCAAGGTATGTTAGGGACATAATCTCTCTGTAGAAAAGATGAAAACATAAGAAAAGGGTATTATAATAGTTATTGATGTAAAATAAAGCTTCAATACCATCAGTAGAGCTTCTGTTGCCTGCAGGCGTCCATAGCCTCGAAAAAGTTGCTTTCTAACCCTTGGGAACCATGGTCCTCTTTGTATAATTGGGGAAGTGTCTTATGATGTCCATAGTAGAGACCAATGTGCTAGCTTGGTAACCAGGTGAACACATTGCCATTCACTGGGAAGTAGCGAAAGTGGTCAGGCCGGCTCATGATGAGACCTCCTGTTTCCAAGGACTTTATTTGTTTATGCATCCATTGGATCATATCCCTGGTGTGGTGGCCATAGTGGGAATGCCACTTCGCTCCTTCCTTATGATCATGGTAGGCTGGCTCGTGATGAGACCCCCTATCCTCCATCTGTGGAAAAAAATCATAAAACTGTTAGTGAATATATATATATATATATATATATATATATTTTTTTTTTTATTTTTTATTTTTTACAGTCCCCATTTTATACATAGAGGGTGGCTCATCACTCCTTAAGAGTAGGGATGGCGGAAGAAGTTTGACATATCAATATAAAAAAAATATACCCATAATCTTATTGATAATACAAAAAGAGAGTTATACAGGAAACTGGAACTAGCATGGTACAAATAATCAATCAGTTTGGTTTATAGTGGAAATGAGGACAGTGAAGTGATATAGATAACTGTGTCCTTTTCTTTTTTGATCATCACAAAGCAATCTTGTTAGAGATGATAGTATTCAAGGTATTTGCCTGTTCCACTAGACTCTATATTTGATGTCCTTAAATATGTATTGTAACTTCCATGCCATTAAGAGGATCATAAACAGTGAATCTGGGATGGTCTAGGGATGATTATGCGAGGAAGAGAAAGAGGATGTTCTAAAAAATATTCACAAAGTGATGTTCCTTGAAAGGAATAGCAAAAGAAAAACCCACACAAAAAGTATTGTTCCTTATAGGGAATAGAAATTTTTCCTTGTAAGGAACAACAAAGAAAAATACACAAAAAATGTGTTGTTCCTTAAAGGAAACAACAACTGTTCCCCATAGGGAACAACAAAGAAAATAGTCACAAAATGATGTTGTTCCCTGTAGGGAACAACAAAAGGAATATATACGGAAATTGATGTTCCTTAGAGGGAACAACAGTTGTTCCCTGTAGGGAACAACAAAGGAAATACACACTAAAAATTGTTGTTCCTTATAGGGAACAGAAAGAAAAAATGCACGCAAAAAATGTTGTTCCTTAGAGGGAACAACAGCTATTCCCTGTACGGAACAACAAAGAAAAATACACAAAAAATTGTTGTTCCCTATAGGGAACAACAAGAAAAAATGCACTCCAAAAATTGTTGTTCCTTAGAGGGAATAGCAGTTGGTCCCTGTAGGAACAACAGTTGTTCCCTGTGGGAAAAACAAAGCAAAATTCACACGAAAATTGTTGTTCCCTGTAGGGAACAACAAAGTGAAATACACACAAAAATTGTTGTTCCCTGAAGGGAACACGAGTTGTTCCCTGTAGGGAATAGTAGTTGTTCCCTGTAGGGAATAGGAGCTATTCCCTGTAGGGAACAACAAAGAAAAATGCACATAGAAATTGTTGTTCCCTATAGGGAACAACAACTGTTCCATGTAGGGAACAACAAGGGAAAATACACACGAAAATTGTTGTTCCCTAGAGGGAACATCAAAGGAGAAATAGAGAAAAAACTAATATACAATCTATTATCCAAGCAAATCTAATCAAATAGAAAGGAAAATTTATGTACAGGTTTCAAAAAAAAGTAAATTCTTCACTGGATTGGTGTTGTGGAAGGGTTGCCCTCCTCAGCAAGAATTTGTATTGTGGAATCTTCCCATAACTGTTGGCAAAAGGATTCCCTTGTAAGCGGTTTGTGATAGAGGTGTACTCGATGTCCATTCACTTTAAAAGAGTAGCTAGACCCATCAATGGTGGCTAATGTAAGGGTGCCATTATCATTCACCTCTTGTATCTCATAGGGTGTAACAACCCAAATAGGCATGTAATTAATCAACTAATTTAACATCAAGTTCAAACTATGAATAGCACTTACCTGTGGTTGAAGTCTGCTTACTGCAAACCCAACTGATTCACTCAAGAATGAAGGAGACTTCAATGGTAGCTTGATGATATTTAATATACAAATGATATGATTAAGAACGTAAATGAGCACATACATGTAATCTAAATGGCAATTGTAATGCAAAATCAAATTTATTAGAATATTTTACATGTGTATTTCATTTTAAATTTATCATAAAGATATATAGAAAGATCATCACATGCGATTAATGTGTCGTGGAACATGGTACGGTGAAGTATATCATATATGCTCATGGAACCTATGCATTGAAATGTAAATGTCACTTTTGTGTTAAGAGATCATTCACATATGAATTTATTAGTAATCAATCGATCTAGAGATCCACTAGTGTTGTTGGGACTGTTACATGACGTAATAAATAACAAAATAAATGTAATGTCCCCTAATAATAATTAATAAATAATAAAAATAATAAATAATAAATAATAATAATAATAATAAATAGTAAATAATATTAAAAAAATACAAGAAAAAAAATAATAAACAATGAAAAAAAAAATAGTAATAAATAATAAATAACCATACTAAAGCTCTAAATAAATATAAATATAAATAAAACAAGAAAACAGTAAAAAATAAATAAAGCTATCAAAAAGAAATAAAACAAGAAAGCAATAAAGTTGCATGTAGACACATGGAGTGTGTGCATGTGGTTCCCCTTCCAATGTTTGCTCTATTTATTAGATGGTGAGGAAGATGGGAGGCATTCCATCATTCCATGATTCCATCATCCATTCTCTTGGGAGAATAGTATTGTGAGACAAAGGATTCCCTGGCTGTAGTACGTTGATTGAGGGCTCGGGGGTGGCCAATTGTGCAAGGACTTGCTACAACTGACCACCCTCGAGCCCTCAATCAATGTACTATTGCCAGGGAATCCTTTGTCTCACAACACTATTCTCCCAAGAGAATGGATGATGGAAACATGGAATGATGGACTGCCTCCCATCTTCCTCACCGTCTAATACATAGAGAAAACATTGGAAGGGGAACCACATGCACACACTCCATGTGTCTACATGCAACTTTATTGCTTTCTTGTTTTATTTCTATTTATATTTATTTAGAGCTTTAGTATGGTTATTTATTATTTATTACTATTTTTTTCCATTGTTTATTATTTATTTTCTTGTATTTTTTAATATTATTTATTATTTTTATTATTTATTATTTATTATTAAGGGACATTACATTTATTTTGTTATTTATTACGTCATGTAACAGTCCGAGCACCCTCTACTGAACGAGTATAACCAGCAGGTATCAAAGTTTCACAACACCCGGGAAATCCCAAGGAATCTTTGTCCTTTTTCCCACTTTCGGAATCAGGCATAAGCCTCCTCAGTCTGTATCCTAGTCCAAGGCTGGCCCCAAGGATCGCACCTGACTGAGACCTCATCTGCCCCAAGGCAGGCATCCGGTACGGTGCTCAATGTCACCGGGCGTCTTGCAAGGTTGGCCCACTCCTTCCACAACTCACTAAGGTGCACAACCCGAGGCATCGAAGTCCTTACACCCCCACTAGACTTCGACATCCCAATACAATACTAGGCACCTAGCCTAGAACATTAGACACTTGGCCTCCTCAAGATGGTCCCATAGCCCTACAAGATCTATCCATCAAGATCTACACAAGACAAACGGTTCCCTCGCAGTAGTACATTGATTGAGGGCTCTGGGGTGGCCAGTTGTAGCAAGTCCTTGCATAATTGAGCCTACGGTTAGGTGGAGAGTCATCCCCAAAACCTTGTTTCCGTAAGCAGACTTCAACCACAGGTAAATGCTACTCATAATTTGAACTTGATGTTAATTAGTTGATTAATTACATGTTTATTTGGATTGTTACATAGGGGCCTAACCATCTGGTCTAGAGTTTGCCCAGGAAATCCTGGAACCTAGAATCATACAGAAGTGCCCAATCACCTTCATGGAAGATCTTCTTCTAGATGAGGGCATCATGCCATTTCTCTCTTTGTTGTTGGATTAGTGTAGTATGCTGAAGAGCTAATAGCCGGATTTCATCCAATTCATTGATTTGGTGTAGCCTATTAATCTTTGCTTCATTCAAGTCCAAGCCTACTTCTTGAGCTATTCTTAATGTCTGGATTTCAAATTATATTGGGAAGATAGGTTATTTTCCAAACACTAGCTGATATGGGGAGTATCCTGTGTTATTTCTCCATGTCGTGCGATATTCCCACAGGGCTTCTGGTGATCGAGTAGCCTAGTCACGTCTATGTGATGCAACTATCTTTGTTAGTATAGCCTCGATTACTTTATTGGTACTTTCTACCTGGTCGTTTGTCTGCGGGTGGTATGGAGATGTGATTTTGTGCATGATATGATGATTTTTTAATGTAGTAGCAATCTTATGGCCTACAAATTGTGGCCCTCCATCCATGATTATTTCTCTAGGCAAGCCATACTGCACAAAAATTTGGAAAAGAAAGTGGATTACTGAGTCCTCCGTTTCCCTTGGTAATGCTTCTACCTCCACCCATTTAGTCACATATTCTGTTGCAACCAGTATATATGTCTTTTGATTAGATGATGGGTTTATTGGGCCAATGAAATCTAATGCCCATCGTTCAAAAGGTTCAATGACTAACTGTGGATGCAGGGGCATCTCGTCAGACTGTCCAGGGTGGCCCATTCTTTGGTAGCTATCGCATGCCTGGACAAACTTCTTGGCATCCTTAAAAATGGTGGGCCAATAATAGCCCATTTGTAAGACTTTATGCCCAGTCCTATGGTCTACAAAATGTCCACTGCAAGGCCCATCGTGGCAAGCTTTTAGGATGTCGAAGATTTCGTCTTCCCTGACACACCTTCGGATATGCATATTGGCTCATGTGTGAAAGAGGTATCCTCCGATCTAGGAGAACTGAGTGCTACGTTGTACTATTAGTTTTCTTTCATTGGGCGTTAGGTGCTTGGGTAATTTTCCCACTGCTAGGTAGTTCGCGACATCTGTGTACCACAGTGTTTTCACAGTTACAACAAATAAGTGCTCATCAGGGAACTGGTCTTCTACTGTTGCCGAGTCGTCTGTCTTTAGCACATGTGAGAGGAATTCTGCTACCAGATTTTCCTTTCCTCGTCAATCCTTGATTGTTATGTCAAATTCTTGCAAAAGGATCAACCATCGTGTCACTCTTCCATTCATAATAGGTTTATTAGCTAAATATTTAATAATAGAGTGATCAGTATACAAAACCACAGGGTATCCTGTTATATAGTGTCTGAATTTGTTAATAGCATAGATTACAGCCAGAAATTCTTTCTCAATTACGGTGTAATTCAACTCAGCAGGAGTTAAATTTTTGCTGATGTAGTATATTGCATAAGGTTTCTTATCTTCCTCCTGGCCGAGAACTGCTCCAATGGCTGTATCTGATGCATCAGATGAAATCTGAAATGGAAAATCCCAGTTTGGCCCCATAATACTGGGGCTATTGATACTAGCCGTTTTAACTCTTCAAAAGCAGTGTCACATTTGTCAGTCCATAAAAAATCGATATTTCTTGTTAAAGCATATAATGGTGCAGCAATTTGGGAGAAATTATTTATAAATCTTCTATAATATCCAGAAAATCCCAAAAAACTACGTACCTCAGTTTGTGTGCAGGGGGTAGGTATTAAGAGGATTATCTGAATTTTTGTTGGATCTACCTGAATTCCAGCTGCTGAGATGTAGTGACCCAGGATGAGGCCCTCGGTCATCATCATGTGGCATTTCTCATGGCTTAAGCAGAGCCTAGTAGCAATGCATCTTTGCAAAAATTTCTCTAGCATTTTTAATGCCGGCTCAAAGTCATCTCCATAGGGTGTAAAGTCATCCATGTACACCTTGAGTCCTTCATTTATCAAGTCTAAAAAAATGCTGAGTATGGCTCTCTGGAATGTGGCAGGTGCATTGCACAGTCCAAAAGGTAATACCCTATAAGCAAATGTCCCCCAGGGGCAGGTGAAGGTAGTCTTATCCTGGTCTTTAGGGGCAATTTGGATTTGGTTGTAGCCGCTGAAGCTGTCTAGGAAAGAGAAGAATTTTTTACCTGCCAATGTGTCTAAGACCTAGTTGATGAACGGGAGGGGAAAATGATCTTTTTGGGTTGCTTTATTAAGCTCTCTATAATCGACACATATACGCCACTTCCCATTCTTTTTAGGCACCACAACTAATGGAGAAACCCATTTGCTATCAGATATAGGATAGATGAAATTTACATCTAACAATTTTTGTAGTTCATCTTTAACAATATCTTTAAGGTGAGGGTTTAACCTCCGTTGAGGTTGTCAAATGGGTCTCACATCTTTCTCAGTATAGATGTGGTGCATGCATAATTGGGGATCAATCCCTTTCATATCTGGGTAATCCAAAGCGAAAGCCTCTTTATATTTTCTAAGGAGTTGAACAAGCCTCTGCTCCTGGTCATCAGTCAGGTTTTTGTTAATGTTTAGGACCTCCTGGTCATCAGTCAGGTTTTTGTTAATGTTTAGGACTTTCCCTAGCTCAATTTCAATGGGTTTGATGTTATAAATAGTTGTTGTTGGTATTTTTTGGTCATTAATATATTTTAAGGGATCTTCTTCAATTTCGTTATCCAGGGCTGCTTCGATCATGTGACATTTTAGATTGGATACGACATCTGGTTGGTTAATGTAAGTCTTAATACTGTCATCTTCTGTTTTATTCTTAAATTCAAGAGTATCTTCCATAGTTAGCAGTGATCGAATGTTTTCAGTTAAATATGATACAGGTTGTTTTCTAGTTTTTATTATTATTAGGCTTAGCTGAGCTAGAGGATATAAAGCTACATTCTTCACATTACTTCCTCTTTCTATAGTCATACTGCCTATTCGACAGCTTATGTAAGCATCTGCAGTTGCTAACCAAGGTCTTCCTAGAATTAGGGGATGTCCATCTAGCTGGTTTCTAGGATTAATAATCAAGAAATCTACTGCGTATTCCCAAGAATCTACAGACACCATTACATCCTGTAATGTCCCTTCAGGTTTCACAACCGATCGGTCAGCAAGTTCTAGCAAGGTCATAGTTGGATCCAAGGTTGTAATGCCAAGTTTTTGACAGGTTGTTGTTGTGATAATATTAATGGTTGCTCCTAGATCAACTAATGCATTGGGGAAGGAACATTCATTTATTTGTACTGTGGCTATAAGGTTTCCTGGGTCCTCATATTTCACCGGTGTTTCTTTGCCTCATAATAAATCAGACAAAGTTCCGACTACGTGGACAATTGGGGTTGTTTTTATTTTCCTCTTAGGCTTTTTAGTACACAATTCCTTAATAGTTTTTGCATAAACTGGAATGTCCTGAATAGCCTAGAGGAGGGGTATTTTTACACAATTTTTTTTAATTCTCCCAGAAGATCGAAATCAGGATATTCTATTGGGCGGGGTATAATCAATCTCTTTGGGAATGGTGGAGAAGAGGTAATAGTTTGATTGTGGCTTTTTTGTTTAACTGTATTCTCTGTTTGAGGTATTTGTTCTACAGGTAATAGTTCTTCTAATTATATATTTTTATCCTCCTCTGACTCAATTATCCATCCAGACCTTAATTTGAGTTCATTACACTCCCTCAACTCAGTTTCTGGCTCCGGTCCCTCAATAATTTGTACAGATTGGACTGGTCTATTGTTGGGATTCGGGTTGGGCTGGGCTGGGAGTTGTGGTCGTAGATTGGGTTGAGGGTTTTGCTGCAATGTGTAAGGTGCTGGTAGTGTAGGTTGAGGCAGGGGGATTGTTCCTGCTGGCTAGTTTGTAGGTCTTTGCCAGCTTGACTGCCAGTTCTGGTTTTGTGAAGTGGAGGGTGGCCATTGGGATGGATATGTATTGTTCTGCCAGAATGGTGGAAAGTAAGAGGAATTTGGCCAACTATTGTTTTGATTTGATTGATTGGACCAAGGTGGCATAGAGAATGGTTGTTGTGACCAATTAGGAAAAGGTGGCTGGTTCTGCCACGTAGCTCCTGTGTATTGTTGAGAATTATATTGCAAGGGCTGAAAGAAATATGATGGGTCGGTAGGCGTACCTGTTTGTCATGTTTGCCATTGGCGATGCTGATTTAGTAAGTAAATTGGTTCTGTTTCTTCCTCCGCCTCCTTGAAGACTGCTTTTAACCGTGGGAGCGATGGGCAGTTTTCTATGGCATGATCTTTAGTGCATATGGCATAGGTCTGTACCATATCTAACGGGCATTCTTTATGACTATGCTTCTTCCTGCATCGAGGGAAAAAGATCACCAGGTTTTGTTCTGCTTCAGCCTGCTTCTGCTTGGCTTGCATGATGTCTAATTGTGTCGTCAAAGTTCCCAAGATATCTGTTTTGAAATCCTCCAGCAGGTTGCCAATTTCTGCATGAGTAATGCTTCCGCCAGAGATTTTGTTGTCCCTGGTGGTCATATCGCATTCTGCTGGTTTCAATCTTGTACTACCTCTTGAGCACTTGATACACAAATTAATAATGTTAGCATAGTCTTCTTGATATATATCACCTTTACCCATAATATTTAATGTCTCTATCCATTGGTCTTTCATCCCTTTAATCAGTGTAGTTTTTAGCACATTATCAGGCAAAGGAAAAGTTGCATAGGGAGACCTTTGGAGGTTATATCGAAAACGCTCCACATATTCTTCCAACGTTTCACTAGGTCTTGCTACCATTTGGAATATTTCATCTTTTAGTTCCCTAGATCTGCAATAGTCCTGATATTTTTTAAGGAAAGCAGTTTTCATTTGATCCCAATCATTTATGGTGCCCCCACCTAGTCCCATAAACCAACGCAGGGCTGCTCCCTTTAACGTAGAGGGAAACAGCTTCAGTTTTTGGGGGTCGGTGGTGTAATCATAACCCCGACATAATACATCAAATTCAAACATAAATGCATCTGGATCCTCTGATGTGAGTCCATGAAAGGTGGGAATATTTTGTAGAGGGATAGCTTTCATGGGTGCATTGACAGTTGTGTCAACAATGGGATACTGTAATGTAGAGGTCTGGGGTGCTTGTGGATTATTGGCCATTTGATCAAATTTATGCCAGTACACTTCTAGGATCTCTGGAGCTAGAGAGTTATTCCTATGATGACTAGAAGGGGTTGGAATGATCTTAACGACACTCCCTTGGTCTGGGATACTGGATGCCCTTTGCTCAATTACTATTGAGGGGATCTTGGTTCCTTTGTTTCCCCTGTATCTCCTCCTGCTTCATGAATATTACAAGAATTCCCTTCTTGTGAGGAAAGTGGGCGCGAATTTTCAATATCTTGAAAACTCTGCTCAGTTCCTTCCGTTTTATTATGGACCTCAGCGTAGGCTACAGATGGTGAGCCTGTGGCCCGAAGGGAGACAACAGGTTGTCTGGAAGCAATGGTTCAGGGACCTACTGATGGCTGAGATTCAGCTTTCTTTAAGATGTTGTCGATGAAAGTTTATCATCCAAGGGTCACTGGTCCCTTAGATTTTTCAAGTTTGGGATGTGGAATTGGATTGTTTTCTGGTCTTTTCTTCTTAGTCATTCATGCAAAAAAAATCAAATGTTTATCTCTACCTTAAGTTCCTAACAATTCTGTTGGAAAGTGGGCGGGGGAGCAGGCATTTTACTTGCTCCGTACGTAGGTTCTTACCTTCCATTTTTAATACCTAGTTCTCTCTCAACAGACAAGCATCAAACACCTACTTCACTTTTCTGTAATTGTGCTGAAAAGTGGGTGGAGGAGCAAGCACTTTACTTGCTCGTTACGTAGGTTCTTACCTTCCATTTTCAATACCCAATTCTTCCTCAACAACAATTATTAGATATACATCACTCTTTGTAAATGTCTACACTCTCCTCGACAACAACGCCAAATGTTGGCTGATAAAAGGTTCCTTTTAAAACTCCTAATTATCCCACATTAATCATCAACCCGGGCAAGTCCTCTTATTTCAAGAGTGTACACAGTATGTGGCTGCTATTAATTCAGAGAGTAATGTTTCCTAAATTGTAGTATAGATCTTGACACAAGAATAAATGGATGCATCTAATAAACTCCAATTGCAATGATTAAAGGAAATATCAAAACTCAATCCTCTACTGAAATCAAATCTTACAGCAGTTCAAGTAACAACATCATCAGCCAAGAGCACAATAACAATAACTCACCTCTTCTTAGCTGATTCAATCTAAACTATACTCAATCTCTATAAAGCAATCAAAATAGAAACGATATCAATTCTGAGAGTCTAATAGTAATAATCAAACTCTTACAGATGATTAAATCAATGTGATGCACTATCTAGATAATTTACGTTGTAATAAACAAAACTCAATTCAAATGATAGCATTGTAGATTACAAACAGAACATACACTATTTCAATACAAGAAAGTAATGAACAACGAATAAAGTAAACTCACAGAAACAGGAAATTATCAAACCAACCAAACTTTAGAAGAATCAGAAATATAACACAAGAAAGCAGTTAAATCCACCAGAGGTCGGGCCCTTAGCCGCCAGCGAACACTGCTAAGTTACTTCAGATAATGCAAGGGAAAATCAACTTCAATTATGTATTAATCTTCGAACTTAAGTAGCATTACAATATAATCGCGTTCTCCAATAGCGCAATTCCGTAGTTAAATTTACAAAATAACAGAGATCCCTCTACTTTCTTCCTACAATCGCTTTCTTTTATAATCAGAAAGGGGTAAAGAGTAAATGGTAAATGTGATCCCTCAGGATCTCCCAATCCTGAGGGATTCGCAACCGATTTCTAACTTCAGACATCTTTCCTATTCCGCGCTGATCCCTCTGATTTGCTCTCAGCCTTGTCCGCAACCGACGCGTTCCTTCCTTTTCTTGTCGGATTTTGTTGTTCCAATGTCAGGGAACAACAATCGTTCCTTTTGTCACTTTCCTGCATAAAGAAGGGTAAAAGTTAGCTAAATCGTAACTACAAATAATTCCTTCATTTCTTACCATAATTCATCAATATATTAGTGCATTAAGATATGAAAAAGATAAGAATCAAGGAAAATGATGATGAACTTAATAGTAAATACATACTCATTTCGTAACTCAACAATAGGTGTCATAGAACACCGAGGACGGTGTTCCCCCAAGGGGGAGGGTTTTGTAATAGCCCTGGTGAAAATTCCATGTAAAAATATATAATACCATAGATGATGGGACAAGTGTTCCAAGCTGGATGGTGGGAAGGACATCCTAGTGGGTGTTCATTTGGTTTTTTATGGCTAAGGAAATTGGCAAAGGCTATGGCTAAGGCATTAAAGAGGAAAAAAGGTATATTAGCACATTTATTTATGAAAATAATGGAAATTAGGAGAGAAGGAAGGTGAAAGGTCACATGTTGCATGTGAGGAGGAAATTGAAGGAAAATAATGGAAAATGAAGAAAATGGGGGCCTCATTAATAAAAAGGCTTCTGAGGATCATTTGGAAAGCTTCTTCTTTTCAGTGTGAACCTTTTGTCAGCTTAGTTTTGGAGCTCTCTCATTACTCTCTCTCTCTCATACTCTTGGATACTTAGACTTTTCTCGGAGCACTCTTGGAGGGCGTGGCATACTTGGATTCTTAGATAAAGAATGAAAAGGAAGAGCAAGAAAGCACAAGAGGGCATTGAAATCAGCAACTACATTAGATTTTCTTGCAGGTACCAAGTTGCATGTATGATTTCTTCACCATTTTTGGCATGAATGGCACATGCATGTGGTTTCTTGGTTATGATATGTCATTGGCATGGAGGATGGCCAGGATTGACAATGGATTTCCTAGCCTTGCCATTTCCTCGATATCCATGGTGATTGTGGGTTTACTTTCATTGTTTTGTTTCGATTAGTTCTCATGTTTCCTTAGCTTGGGTTGAATTACTAGTCTTAAAATCCCTGGTTGAACAAACGCTTTGGAAGCCCTATAACAACTTGGGTTGAGTTACTGGTCTTGGAAACCTTGGTTGGACAAACCCTCTAGAAGCCTTTGGTAGGTTGAGTTACTAGTCCTGGAAGCCTTGGTTGGACAAACACTCTAGAAGGCCTATATAAGTTGTGGGTTGAGTTACTAGTTCTGGAAGCCTTGGTTGGACAAATGCTCTAGAAGCCCTGGAAGACTTGGATGGAGACCAATCTGATGATGGTTTTGGTGATGTCTGACCGTGAGGTGGAATCACTATTTGATGGGTTGAGGTGGATGGCCTCTGGAAGACCTAAATGAGTTTTGATTGATGTGTTCTGTGAGATCCCACATTCATGCTTGGAATATGGCACGGGGGTGAATGAATGAAGAGAGATTTGGCTCAGCCATTCTACAGTTAGGTGGAACGTGGTAGTCACATCTCTAGTTGGTTCATTGCATTCATTAATGAGAAATCCATTCCCATGATTTTCATGTGTAAAGTTATTGATGTATTTATGGATTTGATGGCTAATATGTTTATTGTATTTCTGTTCCTATTATGTTGGTTATATGCACATTTCATGACAACAGTTATGTATGGATCTCAGCATGTTTTTACTTGTACATGAATGGATAATTTGTTTATGAGTTAATGGAGGATAATGCAAAAAATGGCTTGAGGGGACAATGGTTCATAGTGATTCTCAAATAAGTATGAGATCCCACACTTAATTTTGTTATTTACACCTGTAGGTTACGTGTTGATGATATGTTTGACGAAATCACTCTCATGTCTAGTAAGGGTCTGGTGATGATCTTATTCATATTATTGATTTTTCATCATTGTTTCCTTGCATCCTTACTAATTCTAAGTGATCATTCCATTCTGGGCAGTGTCCCGGGCTCTGGGCCGAAAAAGGTGGATCAAATCCCGGAATGCTAACATTAGTGCTGAGAGTAACTCACCTGGGCAGTGTCTAGGAAGTGTTATAAGACAACTGGGCAGTGTCTAGGGAGTGTTAGTCCTGAAACTAACTCACCTGGGTAGTGTCTAGGGAGCGTTACCCTGCCCTTAAGTCTCTCAAACAGCAGTGGGACCCAAGGATAGGCAGTATGAGTGGATGACTTGTCTCCCGAAGGTTATTTGGATGAAGTTGGAAGATTGTATGTGATGTTCCATCGATTCCATTTCCTTAAAGTAACCAAGGAGGTGTAATTTTATCATAGTGACCTCTCATCACATGTTTACCCTGGCTGACCGGCTGCTTGGGTAGATGTGGGAGGAGGGTGTTATAGAAGATATTTTAAAATCCTCTTAACAGCCACCACATGACTTTCTCGTGGATAGGACAAGAATATGTCCACAATTCCCACTGCTTGCATGATATTTGGCCTTAACATTGTTAGATATAGTAAGCTTCCTCTCATTGATCTATATTTAGTCTGATTTACCTGTGGTTTTGCATATTCCTTTAACAATTTACAACCTACAATCATGGGTGTGCTGACTGGTTTGCATTCCTCCATTCCAAACTTCTTTAAAGTTTCTATGAGGTATTTGGATTGAGATATAAAAACTCATTGTGGAGACTGTGTAATTTGCAGACCCAAGAAAAAGGACAGCTCACCAATCTTGGACATTTCAAACTCTGTTTTCATATAGTTTGGAAACCGATGCCCCAACTGCTCCACATCGTTGCCAAATATGATTTCATCCGCATACAGAACCACGATCAGAAGAATATCATTTTCATATTTTTCATAGAGATTGTTGTCAAAACAACCTTTCTTAAAACGTTGTTGCTAGAGATACTTGTCCAGCCTTTCATACCAGGCTCTAGGGGCCCGTTTGAAACCATATAAATCCTTCTTTAATTTGCACACAAGCCCTTCATCATAGGAGAGAAGAAAACCTTCAAGTTGCTCTATGTAAACCTCCTCTTCTAAGTTATGGCTTCTATACAATCTACTGGTGCAAATGTTTCTTCAAAGTCTAATCCTTCTATCTTGGTGTACCCTTTGTAGACCAATCGAGCTGTGTTCCTGATTACTTGAAATTTTTCATTTATTTTTTTCTTGAAAACCCACTTGGTCCCAATAACATTTTTCTCCTTTGATCTTGGGACAAGCTCCCATGTGTCATTATTCTTAATTTGGTCTAGCTCTTCATTCATGGCTTTCACCTAGTACTTATCTTCACTTGCTTTATATAGGTTCTTGGGTTCTATTTGTGATAGTAGAGCCAAATGTGCAAGATTTGTACCTCCCACAAGTTTCCTCCTACTCTGGACTGCCTGTCTTTGATCTCCAAGGATGTGAATCTCAAGGTTCTCCCTTTGTACATACATAGAAGGAATTTTTGACCTTGAGGATGTGCTTTCTTCCTCACCTTCACTGTCTGAATTTGTTTCATTCATATATGTGGCCCTCAACTCTGAACTCTCTTCATTATCTAAGTTCAAATTACTTACAGAGGGTTCAGGTTGTGAGCCTACTTCATCAACCACTATTTCAATGTAGTCTTCTATATTCCTTGTCCTCTTGTTGTAGCATCTGTACCCTTTTCTTCGAATAAAATATCCAAGCAGTATTCCTTCATCAACACATGAGTCAATATTTCTAAGGTTCTTTTGATTTCATTTAATGAAGAACTTTCTCCCGAACACCTTGAGGTGTTTAACTGATGTGGGTCTACCCTTCCATAACTCATATGGATTTTTGTTACTGTCAAGCCAGATATGTGTTCTATTTGACAAGTATACTACTGCCTAAGTTGCTTCTCCCCAAAAGTGGTGAGCCACTCCTGCTTCATCTAACATCGCTCTGGTCATTTCCTCTTCGGTTCTTCCTCTCCACAAATCCATTTTTTTGAGGATTTCTGGTCACTGAGAACTGCCTTCTAATACCTTTCTCTTCACAGAATTCCTCAAACTCTTTTGAGGTGAATTCTCCCCCTCTGTCTGATCTCAAGCATTTTATCTTCAAATCTTTCTCATTCTCTACCTGAGCCTTAAACTTCTTGAAGTTCTCAAATTATTATGAATTTTCTTTTAAGAGGAGAATCTAGGTAGCCCTAGTAAAATCATCAATGAACAACAAGAAGTACCTTTCTCCTTTTGATGTTTTTGTTCTAGTGGGGCCACAAATATCTGTGTGGATAAGCTCCAGAGGTCTGGATGAGAAGAACTCTTTTGATTTGAAATAAGTCTTGGTCTGCTTGCCAAACTGACATGACTTGCAGATGGTGTTACCAAGCCTTGACAATCTAGGCAATCCTTTTACTGTACTTATCTTGATTATCTTTATCAGGCTTTCAAAATTCATGTGCCCGAGCCTTTTATGCCACAACTGTGGTTTTCTTTTTTTACTCAAATAACAGTTGACCCTTGAGTCATCGAACACATAAACGTTAGTGTGATTCCTAACTGCCTTTCCCACTAATTTTTCCATATTTTATATTGCAGATCTCACAATATTTAGATTGGAAGGTCACATAAACCCGTTGTCACACATCTAACTAACACTGAGCAGATTGTGTTTGAGTCCTTCCACATATATCACATTATGTGCCTTTGTCTTCTGATTAAGGTTGACCGTGACTCCTTTTCCCTTGATTCTAGCTGGAGCATTGTTAGAAAATGTGACATTGCCTCCTCTGTCTTTTTCTTTTAGTGACAAAAACTTACTTTTGCCTCCAGTCATGTGTTTGGAGAAACCATTGTCTACATACCATTTTTTTTCCTTATCATGCACTGATAATGCAAGCCCACATGGCATGTTCTTTTTTATCTTTCATCTCCAACTTGCTTTATCATTTCGTAGGTGTGTCTGCCTGTCATTTTGAGTAGACATGTATTCAAACCTGCTTCTACAATCACTAACTATGTGCACGAAATTATTACATTTAAAACATTCAACTTCACTTTGTAGGGGAGTGAAGGAATTCTAATTCCTTGAAGTGGAGTCTTGAGACTTAGTAGTCCGATGTGTATTAAACTTGATATTTTCATCTCTTTCAACTTTGACACTTCTACAATCAAGAGCTTTGTGTCAAAATATATGACACTTGTAGCAGTGATCATAAAACAAGTAGGCACGACTATTGTTAGAAACATTGTAAGATTCAGGACAAAAATACCTTGCCCAACTGGTTGTTCAACTCGTCCTCCATTGCCAATATCCTCCTTGTTCGACTTCAGTTTTGTCTTCATGAACTCTTTCATGATTATTCCTCTTATGGCTCTATGGTTCTTCAACTCCTGTGGACTTGAAGTTTATCTTCTTCTTCTTCTTCTCGATATAATATTCTTGTTCCTTTGAGTACCCCAATCTGGTCCTAGTTCCTGAGGGCCTTTGACAGCTCAGAATATGATTTAGTCTTCTAGTCCCTTCAGAAAATATCTCATATAGACCCTGCTTCGTCTTTTCTTTCTCAATGTTAGTTCTTATAGAGACCACCTCTTCTTCAAGATATTGGTAGTTTTCTTCCTATTCTTAAATCATACCTTTAAGTACTTCCTCCTTTCACCTAGCTTCCTACAACTCAACCTTCAAAGACAAAGAATCATCCTTGCAATTCTTTGAGGTTGTTTCCCTCTTTAACTTGAACAACTCTTGTTTCAGCTGCTTGTTCCCCACTTCTAATATTTCACAATTTCCTTGTTCTCCTTTCATCAGAAGATCCAAACTATCCTTTCTCTTGATATATTCTTCAATTTTTTCTTTCTGGTATGCAAACTCCTCATTATCTAAGTTGTACATTCCTTCTGCACGATGTAATTGTTCCTTTAGCTGCTTGTTTTTCTTTCTTGTTTTCTTCAACTCATTAAGGGCACTAATGAGTTTTCCTTCAAGATCTACCACTCCTTCCTCTTCTTCCTCTTCAGATTCTATAAGACCCTATTTCTTGGAGTCTGTTTCAAGGGCCATAAGAAGATACTTATTTGACTCATTTTCTAATGAGTCTTCACAGTCTGATTCTGGAGCCGAACTATCTTCTTTGGAATAGAACCCCTTCTTTTTGTAGGGTTTCTTCTTCTGAAATGTCTGAGACTTATTTCTAAATTTCAGATCATCTTCTGCTTCACCCTTTTCTGTGTAGGGGGATTTGGAAGAGAAATTTCCAACTCTTCCATAGTCGAAACACTTAAATGGAAACTTCCCTTTATATTTACTAGAGCTATGCTTCATTTTTCTGGCTAGTTGAGCCAGATCCTAATCAGATTCATTGCTAGAGCAGTATTGATGAACTCTGTGCTCCTTTCCCTTATTGGGTACTGTGAATGGAACTTCCTTTTGGTTTAGATTTCTCCATTCCTACTCTCATCTCATAGGCTATGAGAGTACCATGTAGTTGATCCATTTTGAGATCCTTCAAGTTGACCATGTCCTCTATGGCTGATATTTTGGGATTAAATATGATGGGTAGAGATCTCAATACCTTTTGAATAATAAATTATTCCCTAGATTCCTCACCAAGTCCTTTAATAATATTATCTACTTCATCAAATTTGAGAAAGTATTCAACAATGCTTTCATGGTCAGTCATCTTCAAGATTTCAAACCTCATTCTGAAGGTCTGAAGTTTTGCTTGCTTCACTTTTTCATCTCCTTCATGACACTGGTTAATATCCTCCCACATTTCATAAGCAGAATTACAATGCATGACTTTCACAAGTTCAGACTGACTAACACCAACCAAAATGGCATTCTTGGCTTTACCATTTCTTAGATATAGTCTCTTGCCATCTACATCTATGGGAGGTATATCTGGGACATTATAATTTACTAGTATAGAGGTCCAAACATCTACCCTAGGGACATGAGATATGCCTCCATTCTTACTTTCCAAAAGGCATAATTGGCTCCATCAAGGAACGATAGCTTACTCGAGTAAACTTCTTCACTCTCTTGCCTATTCATAATTCCTTAAGTATCTACCTTCCAGTGGCTAAACTGTTACTGAAGGAACTTGGCTTTGATACCAATTGTTGGAATAGGGAATTGCTGAGGGGGGGTGAATCAGTAATTTAAGAAACTATTATTTTTATTTTCTTATTTTACTTTGAGTTCCTTCTTATGTCCTTTCTTATATGAGAGAATTAATTCACAAATCAGTAAATTACTAAACTTTTAGATACACAGACTCAAACAAAAATCTCATGTAAATCATACATTTGACACAATGTTTTCACGTGGAAACCAAGAGGGAAAAAACCACCAATTGTTGTTTGTTTTATGATGTAATTTAAGAACCAACTTAATTACATCCCCCCATTTGTTTTAGCAAGCACAAACTTTCCAAGAGGCACCAACCCCTTTTGTTTCAACAAGCACCAATTTGCCAAGAGGCACAACCCTTTTTGTTTCAGAAAGCACCAATTTTCCAAGAGGCACCAACCCCTTTTGTTTCACCAAGCACCAACTTGCCAAGAGGCACCAACCCCTTTTGTTTCAGAAAGCACCAACTTGGCAAGAGGCACCAACCCCTTTAGTATTTAGGCACCAACCTTTCACTGCCACTGTTCTACATTTTCATACAATTTTCAAGATGAAAATAAAGGCATATAATATTACAAGTAAAATACCATCTAATGGTTGTTTGTAGATGTAATTTCTACAATCTTCTTTATAAACACTTGTTGCAGTCCTCCTCTTATTGCTTTCTCTATGTTTTGCAATCTTTGCTCAGGGATCTCCACTGTTTTCAACACAACACTACCCTCGCAACACTCTGCACCTATGCCTTAGGCCACAACTTTGCTCTTGCTTCCTCTCACATCTGCTTACTCTCTAACTTAGCCCAATGGAGGGCCACCATTTTATTCCTGTGCTGCGCTTGGCTCAATGTACTCACTGTCATCATCAAATCTGCCCAAATGTGTACTATTGGCATGGCTCCCCATTCTTTTGTTGAAACACACTTCCCTTGTGTTGTCACTGCATTTGGGATTAGAGGAATGGGCGATGATCACTTCTCTGTCATGTTGTAGGCAGTCCATGCTTTTTATTAAACCTCTTCTCTCTTTACATATTTCACATAATCTCCCCATGATCATGTATGGCTCGTAGAGACTTAGCTGGACATTCTCACGACACCTCTATTCTTCGTTTATCTTTACAATGCATGCACGGGAGTTCTTGGACCATCAACCATACTGAATTGCATTCAAATCCACAAATGTCGATTCATACATCTTTAATACCCCTTTGTATTGTTGTTATATCGACAAATTTTCACTTTAGAACACTATCAAATCCTTTTCCATATCGGCGCTTTTATGCATAAAATCCATACAAAAACAATGAACTCTGATAGTCCTCAACCCCTTATGTATAAGCCCCTCTCTGTGTTTTCCTCCATAGAACCGAGGGCTATGAATGAGGGCTCATCCTTAAGGTGTTAAGGCCTCCAAACCATTGACGGGGGCTATATTTCCTTTGTTGGCCTTGTACACATTTTTTTCATAAAACTGACGCTTTATACCCCAGGAGGCCATTTATCGAAGAATTATTTATGTTGCCACTATACCAGCCACCATGAATTGCCGATTGCCGAAGTGATGTCATCAAATTCCATGTGGAATATTTTGGCCAGTGACACGTGTCACTCGGATATGGCCCGTTACACCATCCAAAACCCTGAAACAGCTTGCCACGTGTCCCTCAGTATCGTGATGTCATGCTGATGTCAACAACTAGCTGGCATTATCAAAACCAATCAAACACTACCATGTGTCCTCATCGAAGCCAACCAAACACCTCCATGTGTCCTCTTGGAAGAGAAAGAAAGGGCCTCACCCTTGGTTTTGCATCGATTTTCTTTGTAAAAACATTTTTGGCTCTCCTGGTGATTAACACTGGAGGCCTCAATCCCGACGACACTTTTGAAATGCTGAAGGTTGATCACTGATGCACTAATGTGTGTTGAGCGTTGGAACCTCCGATACGCAATATCACAAATCACATATTAGAAATTATTGTTATGTTGCACCCGTGATTCTCCATCGTCCGATCTTTGATATTTCATGACCTCCAATCTCCGATATTCCTCACTACAGAAGGCCTGAATCACCCTGAACTCCAGTAGGTCATATCCTCCGAATCGCAAGACCATTTCTAGACTTCCACATACCGTTGGAGAGATATTTTGGATCACTTTCTAATGAAAGGAGTCTGATTAGCCACTGAGCCCATCTTTTGCCCCAAAACATGGCTCCAAAGTCTCTACATGGCAGATCATAACAACCACCAAGGCATGAAGCCCCATCATCAGGCTGAGCCTTGTTTGACACAATGCCAACACTTGCACAATCATCCACCTTCATACCATCAAATGTCCAACAGACATGTGCAAACACTTTTCTTATGAAGGAAACACAAGTATATATGCAAGTATTATGAAGGAAGCCCATATATAGGTCCCAAATAGGCCAAACAATGACCAAAATGACTAAAAAGTGCCCACAAAATTAGCCCATGCGACCCCTCGGAAGGAAACATATTGGAATACATGTTTTTTGATAGGTAAATACTACATATATATGCACTTTGTCTTAAGGAAAATAACATATAATCTCATATTTGGGGAAAATTTCACAAAAATCTTGAGAAGAAGCACCTAAAAAATGACCTACAAACAAGCAAGCAAAGTAAAATATTATCAAATGCACAAACAAAACGAAACATGCTCAAATGATTTTTCTTCTCTCAAATATGAATGCACAAAAGAAAAAAAGGTAGATAAAAATACCTACTAAAGAAAATGATCTTTCTTTCTCTCTCTCTCTCTCTTTCCTTAAAAAGTGAAAACCACAACAAAAACAAATAAAACACAAAGGCTTGCAACCGAGTATGCAACAAGTGAAAAGAAAAGAAGTGGAAACAAAGACTATCAAACAAACAACAATGAAAGGATACCAACAAGCAAGGAAAATTTTAAGGATGAAATTTTTTCTTGAAGTTTAAAAACATTGGCAAATCTCACTAATCCCTAGTATGCAAAATATAAAATGTTTATTGATATTTTTGTAAAATTATTCAAATTTATAATGATTTTATATATTGTCTCTATATAATTTTGGCAATTTTTAAGGTAACATAATTTTATATTCTAAAATTTGGGTGAATCATCTTTTATAAAAATTGGAAATTGGTGAATCTTTTTTGTGGAAAAAGCATGGAAAATTAGCTCACTAGGCGAACATTAGCCCCTAAAATTTTCCATGGCCAATAAGGCCTCAAACAATAAAAAACTTGGAAACCATGTCCAAGGATCCAACCCAGAACCTAAAACACTTGCACGATAAGAATCCTAGAATAACACTAGAAATCCTTCACATAAATAATAAAAGTACATAAAAATTATTTAAATTATGGAAATATCATGATCATACCAACAATATGGACCATAAACATACCTTTCAAAGCTGCTTAGACACAAAGAAGAGTGGAAACATTTACACCTTCAAAAGGATATGTGATTGTTCTTTAGACATAAAGCATACATATGCAATTATTTCCAAAGAAATCTACATATACGTAAGTTTAACACAGTCAAATAGCATATATACATGACTGATATGATAGAAACCCATATATTTGTGCAAAAATAGGAAAAAATAAAATAAAATAAACCCAATCTGTCTTGAATTACATATCCAAGAAGGGATGAAGAGACATAGAATCAAAGCAGGAAATGTGTAATCACCCTTATCAAGGATACAACCCTTATCAAAGATACTCAAAGAGTAACTTCCCAAGTTGTGTTTCCAACTTGGTTATGGGGAAAAACCCCTAAAGCCAGGCTTGGGAGCCCCTCTAGAGAAAAAACAAACAATCAAAAAAGAACACCCAAAATATGATATAACTTGAATAAAATTTACAAAAGAAAAAATGAGGATTGGTAAATTGGTCCTACATTTAATGTTGATCCATAAGGTCCAAACCCTCATTCTTGCTCCAGACATGCATACCTACAAAAAAAATAAAAAAATAGATCAAAAAAACAAACTCCAACATATAAAAGTACATATGATAAGTCAATCCATAAACAATTATATTACATATCCATAATTATGAAACAAAACCAATAGATTTGGGACAAAATATGAATTTCTTCTAATGACAACAACATTAGATAGGTAGTTACATTATAACCTAATCCTAGTTGTCAGCACCGAACAAAACCTTCCTCTAAATCCTCCCCTCCCCTCCTCCTCCAATAGAAGCTATATAGATGAGAGATATAATTGACTCAACATCACGACATGGAAACAAGGGTTTCCTGAAGACAAGGGAGTGATTAAAAGCACAATAATGACATACCTAATCTAGGGAAATGTTTCTAGAGTATTGATATGAAGGCTAATGATTCCTATGAGGGCCACCTAAGGTGTGTATTTATACCATCATAAATTGGTTTGGGTGGTTATGCCATAGGCTCCTATAGGAGAGTTTCTAGTGCATGTTGTGAAATCTGCCCCAAAAATTGTATTTTTTATATTTTTTCAATATATTTTAATCCATATGAGGGTTTCTTTTGGATTCCTTGCATATATACGCAACTTTCACATGGATAGTTCATGTACATAAAGAAAGAAAAATTATTTTAAGATAAACTTACGTTTGCATAGGGGAGAGGGATGCTTCCTTGGTCAATAAATGCATTTTATGATAAGTGATGCAAAAAATGTTATAACAACTATGGCAATGGCATCCCCCCCCCCCCGACATGGATAGCAAATTCCACCCCATTCAAGGAACAACTTCTAGAATTTTATGAGTTAAGAAGGAGGGTGAATGGTCATAGATGCCCTAGGAGGATGAAGGAAGGACAAAAAGAAGGGATTTTTGACTTGTGGATTGACTGCCATCTATTCCCGTAGATCTCATTGAGCAACCTCTAGCCATGTAGTCAGATGATTCAATATGACATGCCCTCTCATTTCCATACCATATCGTACCATACTACCTGATTCCCATATATCAAGGAGTGATCTCTTTAAGTGTTGGTCTTAGTGTACTATAGAAACAAAATGGTTGATAGTATTTTGTAAAGCTAGTTTCAAGCACGCATAGAGAACTTCTTATATAATGAAGGGTATGTGGAAAACAAGTCCATATGCAAGTGTTTTATGATGTGGTACTACTTAAAGGGGCATCAATAGGAGTTACAAGGGTGTCCAACCAGGTGACACTACCTATAATTCCTATTTGTATTATTCTCCAACCATAGGTTTACCTACTAAATAAAAAGTCTCTATATTGTTTAAATATGAAAAATCATGTATCTAGCCTACTAATATTTGGGTGTATATTGGCTCATGAAAGATCAATGATACCACATGTAATTTATTTAATTAACATTATTATAAGAATATTAATAAGATTCAAATAAATTAATTATGCAAAATAAAATAAAATACCAAGAGAAAATAATATTAAACTTGTGAAATTATAAGCCTTGTATTTAATAGGACTCTTTTCACATTAAATAACCGATCACTAACTATCTAATGAGCCTTATTCAAAAAATATGGGCTTGTACATTAATTGACTAACTACTAAATACATAAAATAGAGAGTTTAGGTTAGAAGCTTAATATGATCATTGACACATATAACATAAAGAAATGCAATCAATGTTTATTGGAATAATTTGGGATAAAAAATGGCAATAAATGACAATTGAAGAAGTCTCTTAATGTTGAGTTTGGTTAAAAGCATTGAACATTTTTGTATCATTGCCATCTTCAAATGAAATATCTTCCATAGTAACAACATGGATAGAAAATATAAGAGATATACCCATTACTATGATAACTCCATCATTTGAAATGGATTTAAGAGCCAATTATGAAAATATGAAAATAAAAGGATAAATTGGATAAAAATTAGGTGTAAAATAACAAATAGATTGGTTCTATGGATAAATCGAGAACAATGAGATAGAGACAATAATTAGCAAAAAGAATGCAATTGCATTATATCAAAAAATTCATAGATCAAACAAGTTCAATTTGCTATAGCATGAAATCCATTGACTCAAAATCACCATGAAAAAAATGAAAGCCCACAGGCCACAAATTGCCACCAATGAGAAAAATATCTTTATTCTTTAAGATTCCATAATAGTAGTAAAGATTGTGAAGAGATAATAGCATGAGTATAAATTATGATAATTAAGAAATTACAAACTTCTAAATACACTGACCAACGAGTATACAATGAAATCACAAAAGTTGTACATATGAACCATCCACCTAAAAAAAATTAGTAGAAGAAAAAATAGAGTAAACTAACCCACATGAAAATTTGATTAGTGCCTAGCCATCATCCATAATATCAATAACGTTTTTTTCTTCATTTTATTCAAAAAAAACTATAATCATAATAACACTTTTAAAACTTTTATTTCGCTAATTCAACTATGAATTGATAACAAATTTTCATCCATCATTAAAAAAAAACCTTAAAAATAGAAATTTATCTTAATTTTATTCTTTAAACTTTTAGTAAATCATATTGGAGTTGTCTATAATGCGACTTTTTGGAGATTCCGGTAACGGAATCCGGCGGAAGAAATTGAGGTTAAATCTTGATTTGTTGCAGTTAAAATGGTTTTTTAACTGCATATTTGGATTCAGCACCCTCGAAAACCCCTGGGACGCTTTCATTGTGCAGAAACTAGCTATCAAACTTGCGATTCCAATAAATTCCTGCCGGATTTCGACCGGAAAAACCCGCTGGAAAGGCTTTCAAAAAGTCGCGTTATAGACTATTTCAATCATTTTTAGTAACAATAAATCCATATACCTAATATTCAAGTTGTGTGGTTATTATCTTATTCATTTTATTCTTCAAATGGTCTATTTTCATCTTAATTTTCAAATCATCTACTAAATAAATACCAATGTATGAGGAATACCAATGGGAGGAGTGTTTTTCTCTTCCTCCCATTGACCCCAATTCAAGATCTTAAGTGTCGAATATTCGATGTACGAAAACTCCCACTAAGAATCACATCTCCAAAATAGATGACTGATACAACGACCTGCCAAAGTAAATTCGAAATAACTATGTCCCTGTTTTAAATTCAACCTTTTAAGAGCAATGAATATCCTAACATTACATACAATGAATAAGGGGGCATTGACTCTTTTCCCCTTGTAATTGCCCCTTCTAAGTGAAATCAATAAGCCCCTTAGCAATGAATGCATCACATGCGCTGTCTGCACATTCCAATTGATATAGAGAAATTCATGTTATATTAGTTGCATGGTTAGGGATAATGATGGCTAGTTGATGATGGTATATTAAAAAATCTTCCAGGTTACTTACACGTGGCATTATGATGGTGATCGCGTATTAAAAAATCTTTAGTAATAAATTTAAGATGATATTTACATAACTCTTATCATTATGTGTATTTATATAAAATTTAATATATCATTTATGAGATATCGATATCATTTATGAGATATCTATATCATTATGTCTATCTTTAAAAAGCTTCATTATATCATTAATGATATATCTCATATCATTATATCTATTTATGAAAAGTTTTATTATATCATTAACTCTCTTTTTTTTCAAGTTAATAATATAATATAAAAAGATTTAAAAATAAATTGTATATATAGTTTAATAAAATAATGTCAGTGGTTTTTTCCTAAGATAAGTACTTATAAAATGAATAATTTATCTTAAATATTAAGAATATTTTTTTTAATGATTTTAATTTTATTACAACGTATAAGAATTAATAAATATAGCTAAAAATATAATTTAAAAATTACTTTAAATTTTTTTTATCGAATTTTGAATTGATGGTTAATGGGTGTATTGTTAAAAAATTCATTACAAAAATATTATTGGTTCAAATGTAGATTAGGATATATATACGAGTTGTCTTTTGTGAGACTTTTGGGAAGTTTTTTCGGTGGGTTTTTCCGATCTAATTTCTCTGAAATTCGGCAGGAATTTATTGAAATCACAAGCTTGATGGGTAATCCCTGCGTAATCGAAGTGCTTTAGGGGTTATTCAGGGTGTTGAATCCATATATATAGTCAAAAAAACCAGTTTAAATAATAGAAATCAAGATTTCACGTCAAATTTTTTCACCAGATTCTGACATCGGAGAGTCCAAAAAGTCGCACTAAAGACAACTCCACACACACACACACATACACACACACACACACACACACACACACACATATATATATTAGTTTGGTCCACAGTGCTTTGAATAGATGGTGATTAGTATATTGTTATAGCAATCTTTGATGTTAAGGGCGTAAGTTTAGAACTTGTGGGTAGTCCCATATATATATATATATATATATATATATAGATAGATAGATAGATAGTATCTCTATTTCTATATATATATATATATATCTCTATCTCTATATCTATATATATATATCTCTATCTCTATCTAGATAGAGATAGAGATATATATATATAGATATAGAGATAGAGATATATATATATATATATAGAAATAGAGATACTATCTATCTATCTATATATATATATATATATATATATATATATATATATATATCAAGTTCCTATGGAGTTAGTGAGCCATACACAATAGACACAAGACTACTTAGTCATGTAGCATGCCATGTTCTAGTCGATCCATGAAGAACCCAATATGCATTCAACAAAGGAGGTTTATGGCAAGGATAGACCCTTTCCATAATCATAGTTTTAGGTGGTAGCAAGTTGCTTGAACGATGCAACTCACATCACAAAAGCCATCTCCTCAACAACGATAATGGATTCCACGTGACAGTAATTCATCCTATGGATTTGTCTTATGATACTCATTGATGGGAACCAAGTAATCCCAACCTCACTAATAATAACCATGCATTGTTTGAGTAGTTTTATGTCTAGATGCTAGACTATCTAGGAAAAATATGGTAATGGGTGTTGATTATTTTCTATAATTGTATTTCCCTGTGTGCATATTGATGGGATAAGGCTACTATTTATAGGACCAGGGTGAGGATGGATGTAGAAGAAGAAGCCAAAAATTTCAATGATACAACTCAATATGTTATCCATAATTTCATTCAAAACAATGTTACAAATGTCCAGATCACCTGTGCTTATAAGGAGGATGACATGGTTAGTCAACAGGTAGCATATTATGTACCTAATTTAGGCACTAGTTGATCAAGGGACACTAAGTATTTCATTGTTGTTGAACTCTATTATAACAAAAAAACTTTAGTGGCTTATCCAATGCTAGTGAAGGAACAAAACTATGGGGAGTTTTGGTACTAGTTAGATGCTTTCGAGAAGGATAATCACTCATTTCTCTCCCTTTTCTCTTGGTTAGTGAGGAAGAATGGTAGAGCCATCTAACCAATGTAGAAAGGATCGTTAAAGAACACCCCCTTCAGGATGCACTCTACCAAGGGAATTACAATTGGGAATACTTGGTCCCAACCCTAGGTTCCTTCACCATGATTTATGTTTATGATATCTTCCTTTTCAGTTATGTCACAATACTTTCCAATTATGTTGACTTTGATTACTTTTATAAGAATATTACAATTTATTTTAGATTATTTCTATCTAAAAACTTAATTGTTAAGTATAATCTAGTTTCTCTATAGACAAATTAACATTTTTTTAATCTTAAAATTAGTATAGTTATATACTAAGTATATTATTTGATCTCCTAATATTAACTTTATCCTACGTTTTGGGGATCGTTAGAGAAGGGACGTCATTTTTTATATGAGAAAAATAAATAAGATTAGAACTAAGGAGCTTCAAATATAAACATTTTTGGATACTTGTAAACGTATGATTTCAATCATGCATGCAATTTGAATTGCCTAATGGAGTGGAGGAAAAAGGCACAATTGTAATCATTATTGTATGCTAGTGAGTGTACAAAGTTTGCATTGAGAAGGTGAGCAATCTCTTGATATTCGCACAAGGAAATAGAAGCTTCCCTATTTTTTGGGAGCAGGAATTGTGCAAGGAAGTAGGAGGAATCAAGAGGCCTATTTTGCCTAAGTATTGGGAAGAGCATACCCAGGAGGAGGAGATCAGTATTGCAGTACATGTTGAGCTTCAAGGATTTAAGTAGTTATTCTAATAGATCATTTTTCTCATATGATCTAATACAAATAGAGGAGGGGGTTTTCCTAGTTGGGTTCCCCAGTAAAAAAAAATTTGCATTCATTGTCATTGATGATTGCATGTGTTTCTACTGTCAGTTTTTCTTCCACATAATTTAGTAGCAGACGTTTGCGTTTATTTATTCTAGTGTGATTTCATTAGTAGCTTCAAATTTCGAGTTATTTATACATGGTAATAGAGCTATTGAAAAATACAAAGAAACTAGGTTCCTTATCATCTCTCAACGATATTTCAAATAACAGATTTGCGGTGCAATTATTTCTTTAGTGCAGGAACAATTTCATTCATGGATTGAGGCTTGAGTATGCACTAGATGGAAATTTGAATTTACATGCCTGGAAAGACAGGATGGAAGAGGTGCTGGGTGACAATGGATTATTGGACTACACACAATCTTATATTCCAAAACTAGTAGCATCAGATGCACATCAGTTGGCTCATTGGAAGAAAGATACTACCAAATCCAAGAGGTTTATCTTTAAGGGAATAAGATATCATGTGGTTTCAATTTTTCATGGCAAGGAGACTACTTTTGCAATGTGGAAAGCTCTCACAGAACTATTCCAAAGCAATAGTGATGCCAATAAGTTGGCATTGAAAGATAAGGTAAAGAACATTTGAACGAATAAAATTAAAATTGTCGTTCAATACCTATCCAGATTCACTCAGGTGAGAGATAAACTTGGAGCAGTTGGAGATAATGAGCCATCATTTAAACTTGTGAGCTTAGCACTCCTTGATCTTTTGAAATCCTATCACAACTATCAAGATTTAGTTAATGGAAGAGACAAGCTCCTAGATTGGGAGAGACTTTGGTCTGACGTGGTGCAAGAGGAGATTAGAAGAAATACTAGAGATAGTGTCACATCCATAATTGATGAAGAAGAAAACTTTTCCTTAGCTGGAAAAGGAAAGAAAGCCAAAGGAAATGAGGCCAAAGGCAAGGAAAAATCTAGCCATAACCATGGCAGGAAGAAAGAACTTAGTAAAATTAAATGCTTTCACTGCCATGAGTATGGACACTATGCAACCAAGTTTCCACACAAGAGATCCAGCAAGAAGCTTGTAGTAGGAGCAGGAGGAGATGATATCACATCACAATTCAAATTTGATTTCACCCTCATTGCACATGTGGCAAGTAATGTACAACGTAGTGTATGGTACTTAGACTCTTGTGCTTCATTTCATATGAGAGGAAATACAACGTTCTTCAGCTACTTAGAGGAGAAGGACCTACAATTACTCATAGAGCTTGGAGATGATGGAAGGTATAGTAGTAAAGGGATTTGCATTGTCACCTTTAAAAGGGAATCAAATTCCCATCCTCACCTATAGAATGTAATGTATGTGCTTGGTGTGAAGAAAAATCTAGTTTCTATAGTTGAACTTGAAGATAGAGGATATGATGTGGTGTTCAACAAAGGGAATGAATATTTGAATCATGTTGCTACTAGAAAAGTAAAATAAATTAGTGTTAGAGTTAATAATATCTACAAGCTAGAGGTGGATGCATGCCTTGCATTGATTAGTATTGAAGAACATGTTCAGGGTCGAGATGTTGGAGAGTTTTCCATAAGCGCATGGGACACCTACACCATGGAGCTTTGAAAATAATGCAGTAGATCACCACTGGACTTCCAAAATTCACCCTTAATCAACATGATGTCTGCAAAGGATGTACTTTTGGAAAATATGTAAATCCTCCTTCCAGGGCTGAGATAACGGAGCTGAAACCATCTTGGAGTGAGTTCACTCAAATGTGCGTAGACCATTTTCCATGGTCTCAACTGCAAAGCACAAGTATTATGTGATCTTCAAAGATGATTATTCTCACAAATGTTGGATCTATTTCATGAAGAACAAAGATGAGGTTTATTCAAAGTTTTTTGAATTTAAATCCTTAGTTGAAAATGAGATTAGAAAGAAAATTAAATCCCTGAGAAGTGATAATGGAGGAGAGTATGTGTCTGATTCCTTCAAAGAATTATGTTCGAAGGAGGGTATTTGAAGGGAGTTGATTGCATCCCACAACACACAACAAATGGGAAAAAAATAAAAGTATTGTAGGAGCTTCTAGAGTAATGTTGCATGACCAACGATTTCCACTATCCTTGTGGGTGGGAGCTTTCAATACAACTATTTACTTGCAGATAATGAGCCCTCACAAAATTCTTGGGATGATTACACCTAAAGACGCTTTCACTTGGAGGAAGCCACATGTCTCCCACTTTTGAATTTTTGGATCCATAGCCTATTGTCATGTCTCGAGAGATAGTAGTCCTAAAAAGTTGGAGCCCACTACAGAGAGGGGGGTCTTTGTAGGCTATAATGAGACACCTCATATTTACCAGGTGTACACTCCCTCACTCGAGATGACTATTATGAGGAGGGATGTGAGTTTATGAGGAGAGAGCCATGAGGAGCTCTCTAGAGAAAGACCTGAGCTGAATACAAGAGGAGAAGCTTCTAGCTCCAATGGACGGGCCCCTGTCAGATCCATAGAGTCATATCTTTCTCAAAGTCAAGAGGGCATTCTAGGAGGATGATGTGGAGCAACCACATATGGAGTAGCAGAGAATAGATTAAGTAGAGGCACCCACTCACACAAATCCTTCCAAAGAATGGAGGAAGAGGACCAAGATGGTTGAGAAGTTGGTGCAAGAAGCTCAAGAGTAGGTTATAGATCCTAGCTCCTTACTCAGAAAAAGGAGATCACCAGACAAATATACAAGATATATGTAACTCATGATAAATTTAATAAATTATGAGCCATCATATTTTGAAGAGGTTGATTCCGAGAAGTTGTGGGCAGATGCCATGGTGGAGGAATATGACTCCATCATGAAGAATGATTTTTGGGAGGTTGTGCCTAGACCTACGGGCAAATAAGGTGAAACATGCAGTTGATGGCAGTGTTGATAAGTACAAGACCAAATTTGTGGCCAAAGGCTTCTCACAGGTGGAGGGGATTGATTATGATGAGACATTTTTTCCTGTGTAAAGATACTCATCTATCGAGACCATACTTGCATTGGAAGCATAGATGGGGTGGAGGATCTACAAAATGGATGTTAAGACTACCTTTCTCAATGGAGTGGTTGAGGAAGAGATCTACATTAAGCAGTCTGAGGGGTTCAATACCTTTAGCAAGGATACATGTGTGTAGGATCAAGAGATCCCTCTATCATCTTAAGCAGGCACCTTGTGCTTGGCACACTCGCATATATTCTTATCTCAGTGGATTGGGATTCAGTAAGAGTGAATTAGATGAAAATCTCTACTACATTATGGTAGATGGTAGCCTCCTCATCTTAGTTCTCTATGTGGATGATTTGATACTGACAGGAGATGACATGTTGATCCAGTATTGCAAGGAGGACCTTGAAAGAGAGTTCGAGATGGAGGATACAGGTTTGATGCACTACTTCCTTGGCTTGTAGGTGTGGTAGGGAGATGGAGAGATATTTATTTTATAGGGGAAGTACACCTCTGAAATCCTTGAGAGATTCCACATGCAGGATTACAAATCCATGGGTACTCGTTTAGGTACCATTTGGAGAAAAGAGGATGCTTCTACTAGAGAGGCAGTAGATGTCACTATCTACAGACAGTTGGTGGGGTCATTGATGTACTTGGTGAACACAAGGCCTAATATTTGTTTTGAAGTGAATAAACTTAGTTATTTTATGGTGGATCATTCCAAGCTTTACTAGAAAGCAAAAAAAAATGTTCTTAGATACCTCAGAGGCATAAAAAACTTTGGTTTATAGTACATGAAGGCTAATGGAGTGAAGCTCCAAGCCTTCACAAATGCATATTGGGCAGGGAGTTCCTCAGATAGGAAGAGAACATCGAGAGCAGTCTTCAGTGTTGGTTCTATAGTAGTTTCTTGGTACAATAAGAAACAAAGATTTGTAGTGCCAAACTCAGTAGAGGCCGAGTATATGGTTTGTAGTCAAGCAACATGCAAGGCCATTTGGATGAGGAAGATCTTGGTTGGCATTTTCAATTAGGATATGGAGCCTACATTGATCCACTATGACAATCCGAGTTGTATAATTTTTTTTGAAAGTGTAGTGTTTCATGATAGGTCCAAGCATATAGACATCAGGTACCATCACCTGAGCGATTGTGTGCAGAGGGGGACTTTTATGTTATAGTACATTCCTATAGAGGAGTAGGATGCAAATATCTTGACAAAGGCTTTGTCAAGAGGAAATTTCAAGTTCCACAGGAGCAAGATTGGGGTTGTTTAGAACCCTTTTCTTTCTAAAAGGGAGTGTTAAATTGTAGAAAGAAAAGGCTTCATTTGAATTTTGCCTTAGTCAAATAGAGAAATTCGAATTTCCACTTCAACAGGATGAGTTTTCATATAGTTAGCAAGAGTGACATGGCCAAGTCACATAGTTATGTCAATGAATTCAAGTTTGTTGGCAAGAAGTAGAGTTGTGCATGAGTTGATTGCTAAGATATAGCTATCTATTGGAGTTATATTTAGTGAAACTCATTTATCAGAGCTCTAGTATAGAATAATGTCAATATGAGTTCAGTTAAATAGTTGTAACTGTTGTTAACTCATTGATCTCATAGTTAACTAGTCAATTAGTCATGCATGCAATTCGAATTGCCTAGTGGAGTGGATGAAAAAGGAATAATTGTAATCATTAGTGTATACTAGTGACTGTATAGAGTTTGCATTGAGTAGGTGAACAATTTACCTTGGGATTCACACAAGGAAATAGGAGGAATAAGAAAGCATATTTTTCCCAAGTATTGGGCAGAGCAGATGCTACAGGAGGAGATGAGTATTGAAGTGTAGGTTGAGCTTCAAGGATTGAAGCTATCATTGTAATAGATCATTGTTCTCATCAGATTTAATACAAATAGAGGAGGGGTTTTTCCAAGTTGGGTTCCCTAGTAAAAAAAGATTGTTTTCATTGTGATTGAATGATTGCATGTGTTTCTATTGTTTATTTTCCTTCCACAAAATTTAGTAGAAAAAATTTGTGTGTATTGCTTTCACTGTGATTTCATTAGCAGCTACAAATTTCGAGTTATTTCTACAAAATATATTTTCAATTTTGTCATTTCATTATCATTTTATTTTCAAATATTTAAAATTTTTAAAATTTTAAACTTCTTATTTCTTGAGTGTGTAACACATTAATATACCTCTATATTATTTCACTATAATTTATTTTTCTCCTTACTTCTATAATTTCCCTCTAGTGTTTAATTATCTTTTTTAAATATTTTGGAATACTTTTTGTTTATCTTAATCATTGCTTTATATAATATCCATTAGTTTAATTGTCTTGGATATATTGTAAAATGCTAATTTTCCTTCTAAATAATTGTTCTATTAATTTTTGTATTTAACTATTTCTTATTGCACGGAGATATGCTCTACAACCTAGTATACGAGAGATGAGTAGGTATAATATAAGTATGTTAACCTTTTTTAAACATCGAATCTAACCAAATATAAAAATATGTGTAGGAATCATGTATATAAGTATGTCAATATTACACATTAAATATATAGATCGAAAGTTTTAATTATTACTTACCTTTGATCTGACTCTCTCGTGAAAAACCCAAAATATCGATGATAATTATGATGCTTTGTTGTCTTCCAAAAACCACTAAAATGTAGATCGATTCCAGAAAAGAGAAAGTTAACAGCAAACCATATCGAAGGGTTTTATATTCTCACTGATTATGATTTACAATTTCTATGTGGGTCAGAGCTTGCAAAGAGAAAAGTGCTCCCAAAATCTCTAAAATAAAAGGTAAGGATAGATAAAATGTTGATACCAATTCCTTTGTATAGTGAGGTTTATTAAAGATGGGTATTAATCTTAACATTATTGTTACAGTATATATTTACAAGATCTTTCTAATATAGCATATTATTCTTGTTACAAAAATTTGGTTCCTGATAATAAGACATTTTTATTATCCTCCAAGTTTAGAATAATGCAGAATTGCACCTGAATTACATTTGATATTTTATAGTATTTAATATGTTATTGATTGCAATGGAAAACTACTTTACCCATGGAGAGATATTTTGTGAGATTTTGTAGTGTAGTAATATGTTGCAGTTTGCAATGCACTTAGTTTTTTTTATTTTTTATTTTATTTTTAGGGCACGGTCCTCATGACGAATTATCATTATTTGTGATTTAAAATTTATAGATTAACGCAGAGGAATTCCAAGTGCACATGTATTTAAATATGTCAAAGAAGTTTATTCCAGAGTCATGCTTATGTCGTCAAATGTGAACAATGAGTTGAAAGACATGTAAAAAATTACCCGTGAACCCGTGACACTGCATGGACACATTTTTTGTTTCTTCCACCAGGGGTTTTTTGTATAGGTGGTCCATTTAGGAATATGGTTGGCTTATCAAACTTTCTTCATAGGGCCGACCACAAAGATGGATATAGTTAAATAACTTGAATATCAGATCTTGTTATAGGAAAATTCACTTTATGATGAGTATTTAAAGGATCATCTATATCCAAAGGATCCACAATTGGTGAATTGTAAAGGGTGGAACCATGGGGCTTCACTCAATGAACCTATGACATATAATATGCATTCATGGTATACTAAATTATACCCTTAATTTGACTACATATTGGAAAATACTTCTAAAAATCACATTATTTAACCCCCTACCAATATGAACCCAATACACCTTCCCAATTAAAAAAAACCTACTTTCACTAGATATTGTAGGTATCCATCTTTTCATCAACATTTTTTATAACCCTTTATATTTTTAAATTAACTTTGAGCTCCATTTTTATGCCTTTTAATATAAAAAATCCTTTACCCCTTATTATATGCTCAATATACTATGTTAATTTTCCCTCAATATATCGCCCAATATGAACCCATGTGGTATGGTATTTCTCTCCCAGCAAAGCCCCCATGGGTGGAATGGGATGAAGAAGGTGTACATGGATAACCAAAATGTGAAATTGTACTTGCCTCACTTGAAGAGGGTGTTGATAAAAGGATTGATATAATGTGAATGGAGGCATGAGAGAATAAAAAAAATCATAATGGGGAATTTCCATTCATGTAAATTTGTATCCAAAATCAAAGTTGCAGATGTTCGTCCTTGTAATTAGCTGAGTATCTACCCACACAGAGGGTTGTTTTATGCAATATTTATCTCTCGGGAGAGTATGTAGGAGCATTTATTCAGCCTAATCTTGGTTTAATAACAAATCAGGGGCTAGGGATGTTCTTCGCATTTCACTGTTTATATTTATAACTTTACAAGCAGATAGGATATGCTCTTGGTTGTATAGTGGTGGCTAGAAGGTTTGATCTTGAGAGTAGCTTAGTTCACTCCAATGAGTTACCAATCCATCATGGTTAAAAAAAATAAAAACTTCACATCAAGGAATTTCAGACATTCATCGAAATTAATTGCTCAAGTTAGTTAAAAATCAGAGGTTTAAGACATAATAGCAAAGTGTTTTTTCGAAATGTTATAAAACGATAATTATCCTACAAATAAAGAGAAACATAAGTTTGATTTTTGAAAAAAAAATATATTGATATTTTGGTTAATATTGAGTTTTTTTTTTTTTTTTTTGAAACAAAATATCATTACTACTTAAGTATATAAATAGTTTTTTGAAAAGAAAGAATTGAATTTTATAAATTGTAAATTTTGGTTATTTTCTAAAATTTTAAATTATTAAATTTATTTATATATTCAAAAATACTTTTAAAATAAAAAAATTCACAATCATATTAATATACATTTTTATTCAACGTTCTTAAAAAAAATCTTCCATTAAACTATATTTTTTTTATATATAATAATAACATTTTCTTTGTAATAATTTTTTTTAAAAATCCATTAATTGAGCCACACCATTTTTAATAATATAACATATATTTTTAATAATATAATGGGTTAGTAAAAAAACATGCAGTAAACAACATTATTCAGTTTAGAAGTTAACATATCTTTTTAATAATATAATGTGTTAGTAAAAAAACATGCAGTAAACAACATTATTCAGTTTAGAAGTTAACATATCTTTTTAATAATATAATGTGTTAGTAAAAAAACATGCAGTAAACAACATTATTCAGTTTAGAAGTTAACATATCTTTTTAATAATATAATGCGTTAATAAAGAAACATGCAGGAAAAAACATTACTTTGTTAATAAAGAAACCTGCAGTAAACAACATTACTTAGTTGAAGAGTTAGCAGTGAGCTGATAGATTCAATTTTTGAATTTTATGAATATTTATACATATTTAAGATAAGAAAGAAGTTTGAGAAAGTATTTGGCATAAATTGCATATAGAATAATTGTCAATGCGTCAACAAGTGTGGTTCATAGTCTTGATGATGAACCACACTAGTTGGTTCGAAACGTGTCGACAATTATTCTATTACGTGATTTACGCCGAAATACTTTCTTAATCTTGATATGGATTACATAAGCCTCAATTCAACAAAAAAAAAAAGTTTTCATATAAAATATTTTTCAGGTTTGATAGATCATAATAGATTTGTTAAGCATGATATTATGATGTTAAAGTATAATCATTTTAGATCTATTTTAATTTTAAATTTATTAACTATTAAGAGGGATCAAATCTCTTTTCACTCTAAAATAAGTTCATATCTCAAAAAATTTGATCCTTCTGATAACTTTGTAGAACCAAAAATAAAATAAATCTAATTCATAATTTATTAATATTTATTATTTATTTATTAATATTTTTTACTCAATTACTTTATATAATTTAATATTATTATTTTTAACCACCTATTTTTTCACCTTTTATTTATTTGACATAATTCTTTTATTTTCATTCATATATATACTTGGGTGGAATAACTTCTAAACTCCAACCAAGTTCATATTGATTATGATTAAATTAATATGTATGATATTGGAAATTTTGAACTAATTTTTTGAGTTTCTTAAATAATTGATTAAGAAAAAAAGTTCTCGTTATTCCAAAATAACCCATAAAAATATTTTACATTCTACTTATTAAGTAGAATCCCAATAGTTTAGACTTAATTCATATATATATATATATATAGGGAAATACCTATTTAAAATATTGGAACTTATAAACTCCAACCAAGTTCATATCGAATATGATTATATTAATGTGTATGATGTCCAAAATTTTGAATTTTTTTTTTTTTCTGAGTTTCTTAACTAATTGGTCAAGAAAAAGAGTTCTCGTTACTCCAAAATAACTCATAAAAATATTCTACTTATATGGAATCCCCAATGGTTTAGTAGGATAAATTATTTTCAACTTATGACATTTAAGTGAATGTACCTGGTTTTGAAATAGCAAGTTTAATGGAGTAAGAATACGAAATATTTTCGACAAATTATTGCAAAGTTCTTTAAAAAATATGTTTTAAAATTTTGTGGAGAAAGTTGAAAAGAAAGTTGAAAATTTGATTTATGGGAGTTAATTTAATATTCAGAATAGGATGGCAAATTTTAAGGATAAAAGTTTAGAAGATTTAGTGAATTTTATTAGTATGTAATTTGCAAGTTGTAAAATGTTTGGGTAGGTTTTTGTAAAAATATCTAAATTTGTAATAATTTTATATAGTTTGCATAAAATTTTCTGATTTAGAAGGTAAAATAACTTTAGATTATAAAATTTGAGCAAATACAAAGTGACGATTTTTTATAGAAAAAACATGGAAAAATAGCCCATGTGTGAATATTACCTTAACATTTCCCCTAGAATAAGGAAGATTCAAATGCTTTAAATGAGGGAGGAAGTTCTGAAGTGGTTAATTTTGTGCATGGTATTTGCCATTTTCTCAATAAAGAAAGGCTTTTGGAGTGAAGTAGGCGAGGAGACCATTTCACAGGAATTTGTTTATTTCTAGGTTTTTTTTATAAAACATTATAAGGAATCACCATTGAAGTAATATTTCTTAAAGATTCTTGGATAAATTGGACTTAAGATATTGTATTTTAAATAAAAAATAAAAGGAGTAATCGGAAATGGTGAATTGAGAATAATTTAATGTTGGGCCACTACCACTGTACAAGTAAGGAAAAAAATAGGTACCAATGCAAATTGAACGAGGAAATAGATTCAATTTTTTCTATAACCGCATTGGTTCAAAATGAGCCTTTGTTGGACATAATGGGAACATGAAGTAAGTAAGGCTAGTTGAATCAAAGATTTGAACTTTCACTTGAGGAACAAAACAACTTGTTGAACTATGATTCATTGACAATGGAAGGATCACAAATTAGTCATCACAAATATGATAAAAGGTTATTATCTTTATTGCATCAATCAAGCATTTCTTTTTAATTTTGAGAATGAGGGCATCCATGCATACAATCATAATTAAAATATCATCTTTCATACATTTTATTTATATATTTTTATCTAAATAACTTCAAGCAAATCATCTATGTGTAATATGTTAGTCAATCATAGTAGATCATGCTTGTACATATTTATTTAATGCATGCAATGGTTTGATCGATCTATATAACATGTTTTTGGTATTATAATAGAAATCAACAATGTTGGTTCATGTTCTCTTCTAAGTCACTATTCAATGATCCGAATTGGATCATTATATTATTTTTAATTTATCTTGATGCTTTCAAAGTGAAAAAAATGGAGGAATTAGTGCGGATGACCATTTTTACTCGTGGTGCCAGTTTGGAAAATTTTGAGTCAAAAAATTAGGACCCATTTTTTATGCATTAAATTAACACTTTTTCTGGTCTCAACTTTACTATGGACCCATATTCCAAAATATACACATCAATGCCTTTCTAACAATGCAATAATTTTATTAATTAGTGCTCATGTGAGAAATTTATGCCTCCCAGAAGCTGGACTATTGAAATTGACCACCATAATTCGAGAGAATGCCATGTTAGCCTCCATTATTCATGGAGCATGATGAAGAAGATTCTAGAAGAGTCAATATTTTAACTCCATTTAAGATTTGAAATATTCAAACCTAATTGATAGTAGGCTATCGAGCTATACTATAATTGGGCCACTAGGAGGAAAAGGGGTTCCATTCTATTAGAGTGTAATTTATTCAATAGATGAGAAGAGTAGCCGAGAGTGGATAGCGAGAGTGAGAAAAGAGAGGGTTGGGGCACTAAAATATGCCACATACCACATGCCTTACTTCTTTTCACTTGCTTCCATTATTCATTCAGAGAAAGAGAACAGAGCAGCCTCACCTTTTAGTTGGGTTTTCTCCTAAAAGGGTTTCCTAGGCTATATCTTGTGTCAATTGTGTTTTGTGAGATTTGATTTTTTTGTTATGTATTTTCTACATATTCTATCTATTGAATGCATGAGCATAAAAATAACAATTAATGAATATAGAAATATAAGGAAAAATCAACCCTTATGGTGTAGATTTTAGAATTTATGCATAATTTCATCATATCTATTGTGTTGAACTATCTAGTGGAATATCCATGGTAGTTTCTGTTAGCACTCTGTAATTCCTCCCAGTTGAGGAGAGGAACCCAAAGGTAACCAAAAACCACTTGGAAGCTTAAATCTATCCCTTCCAACTTCAGAGAGGGCTCTCTTTGCCTAAAACTTCAGTCACTTAGATTTAGACTAGGCATGGTGCTCAGAGGGATATATATTTTAAAGGTTTGCTGGAAGGGGAGAAGACAGATACATTGGGAAATACGGTCATATAAGTTGATTCTTTTCCAGTGATAGGATGAAGATAAGTAGGGATCTTCTACAAGGATAAGGTAGGTAGTTTTTTTGGATTTTTTCAATCAAATTCGTTGTAGGAGAGTGAGTAGAAGATAGGCAGAAATAACATATAGAGAATCAAAGAATAAAACATAATTTTTTTAGCAAACTAAATCAGAGCAATTTTAAAGAGATTTCTGAGACAAATATGTGTTTAACTAAACAGGAAGACACACATTCAAAGCATGATTGATAACATAAGATAACTTACAAAACAAAGAAGAACATCTCCATAGAAATTGACCAAGGAATCCCTGTAAAATCAGACCTTTGTCTTTTCATTCACTGAAAAATATATCAAAAAAATCTAGTACACAATGTCTCTTCTTCTAAAACCTGACCAAACCTTTGCTTCATCACAATTACAACATAAATAGATCACAAACAATTAGTTCCCACCTCTACAAACTGAATTCCCAAATAGGATTTATGTTTCTACCAAATATAGTGAATAGATAACTATTTTTCTGAAAGCAAGGAACTGCTTGACCAAGGCTTCCTAAAACAAATTTACATTAAATTCAAAGCCTAAACCAAGCTCCAAGGTCCCAATATGCCTGATAATATTAACAAATGTCATAAAAATAAATTACATAACTTTTAGACATAAAATTCTCTGTCAAAAGGCTCACTTTGTGGAAGAACAATGTTGGCATTGTGCAACCTCCTAGTTTAGCAAAAATGTAGCATAGAAGCACAATGAATCGATGGTTAATGTAGCTCTAGTCACTCCCTATGTTTATTGATAACTGGTACACATGAATTTTTTTATGGAAATCAGCAAATTCCCCTCTACAAACCTTATTTCATCATGCAAAGCTCCCAACTTTCAAAATTCCACCTACAGCAAAAGCACAGTGCTTGTGAAAGTGTAGAAAAGCTTATCCTCCATGGGTTTTGACCAACACTGAGGTCTCTAAACAATATGTACAACCTGATGATGATGTTAACATTCCTGATACCCCTTTTCAAACCTCCACTCACCAAAAAGATGACAAAATTCCTGATTTCCATCAAAACCCTAACCCTAATGCTTGGCCAAAATACAAAATTGTTGTTTGAGCTACTCTTTTAACAAAGTTTCATGGTTTCTTGAGTCTAGTTGATTGTACTCTCAAGAAAGATTCAAAAAATACATGACCCCCTTATACAACCTCATTCAACCATCATTCTTGGAAAAAAAAATAAAGGCCAAAATTGCTTTGATTTACCTGTTCCAACATTCAAACTTTGGCTGCTTCAGCCAACAAATCCAACTTACCTTTGTCCTTCTCTTGTATCTCCTTCAACTGCTACTTGGTAGCTCTTAGCTCCTTCCTCAAAGTGAGGTTTTGTCTGCATATGTTTTTTAGTTTCCTATGTAATGGGAGAGACCTCTTCAGCATATACTTAGCATTTTCCATTGCTGGCTCATACATGTTCAAAATATCATACATATTTTTCCTAGCCCTTTCATCCTGCTCCTTAAGTTCAACAATTTCACTGTGGGCTTTCTTCAACTGCATCCTCAACCTGTTAAAAGTATGTTGCCCCTCATCTATCTTTGTTTTCTTCTCTTCTTGTACTAAATTTTCTTCCTGTAACTGCAATTTTCTAGTTGAATACCAAGTGACTCTAGCTAATAGAGCTTCTACCTCTTGAATGTCCTCTCTCACTATCTTCTCTGTGCCTTTAAAATTAGTGACAGATCATGCGCCCTTTTTCATTGGTTCTTCTTCATTAGCCTTAGTTTTCATATCTAGAGCAACCTTCTTCAATTCACTCTTATCATGCTGCAATTAGGCAATGACCAAGTGTGATTTCTTTAACTGTTCTTGCAATTCCAAAATATCCTTGTCTTTATCACTTGGAACAATGTCCTCTGGTATAGTCTCTAAAGGTTCAGATGGATGCTCAAGTGTTTGTTCCAAGGGTAGTTTCTTTGCAATAGATATAGTGAGGGGCCTTTTGGGAACCTTCACTACTTCAGGAGAAAAATGCAACTTTTTCCCCTTCTTCTTTTTTGATGAATGAAATGAAACTGAGGGCCTTTTGAATGAGCTTTTAACTAGTGATTGTATATCTTTTTCCACTGATGATGGTGTATCCTTCCTACTCAGAGAAATAATTGGCAAGTCAGCTGTCAACTTTGAAGAATCTATAAATTACTACCATAATTGATTTCTACTATTTAGTTCCTCCAACACCAACAATTTAGTCAAAGAGAAGTGGAAAAGACTAGGTTCCATTTGGCTTTGTTTTCCTTGCACTTTGTCTACCATCTTGTTAAGGCTTCTGAACAAATAGAAGGGAGGATACAAAGGAATCTTTCCTGTGAAGTGCATTAGAAACCTAAAATTATATTTCTAGATTCTCCCAAATTTACCCTCACGGGTAAATTATCTCTGGATTTCCTTCAAAAGCTTGCTACAGGGATCAAGCAAGTATTTTCTAGGTACAATGGCTCCATACCCTTTGTTTATGTATTTGGGTTTCAAGAAATCTTTATAATTGGCTATGTCAAGAGGCATGCCCTTGAACCATTGTTCTCCTTGTAAAGGAATCTCTGTGGTGACTGAGATAGTGACATTTGACACTGAAAAGGTGAGACCTCCAACCTTAACTTATAATTCAAAGAAGCTCAAGGAAAATTCTTTGGTGAGATGTACATTATACCCCTGGATCTTCTCACAAAATCTAATGCAACCAACTTTTTCAAAGGAAACTCTGATTGATGGGTATGAGTTTATCAAAGTGAGGTCTTGAGGTTCAAATCTCACAATATCACCTCCCTTATGCTTTTTCCTATCTGGGGTTGTCATGATTTTCATAGCAAAGATGAATTCCAAGGTTCCTTGAATGCAACTTGGTGTATATCAATTAAGCACAACAAATGAGGTAGAAACGATGAAATGGAGCTTAGATTAAGGTTTTATGACAATTCAGAATGAAAAATCTGCATGGAAAACTCAAACAACACAACTCATCTCCCAAACCCAAAACAACAGCTAATGTTTGCTTGGTCATAGTTGCAGAATTAGAAACACAAGAACAACACCAAAAGTGTAATGGATGGGTGAAAAAATTCTTCTTAACCTCTGAGGAAAGAAACAACCAGGTATGAAGTTTCAAATCACTTGAATGATATGTCAGGCTTCAATATCAAGGTGGCAAACAAACTGTGGGTGTTTGGTGGGGGTAAGAACATGAAAATGCAACACAAAGGCAAAGCATAGTGTATTCTCCAAGAAATACAACAAGCTAACAATTTATAAGTTTGCAGGGTTTCAATGCATTTCCTCAACACATGGGAGTAATTTCAATGACATGCAAAAAAAAGGCTTTAATAAAATGAAGGATTAGCACTTGGATAAGAAATTTGACCAATGACTTGGAAAACGCAACACCTATTTTTTAACACAACACATGTCTGTGAGTGCAGCTCCTCCCATGCCTCCTTTGCATAGCAAACCTTAAGTGATGCTTAGTGGCTTCGTGATGGAAAAATGAATGGCTTTGTGGCACTTTTTGAAGTTAGCCAAACATTTGAACTCCCAAGGTGGATAAATTCGAATTTCAAGAATGATGATGACAGTTTTTGAACCTCAATTATAAAACGAAGTAGTTGTCAGAAACCCAGTGCTACTCTCCTAACCATTGTACCAATGTGATTTCATGTCAAGTTGTGATTTGACATTCTAACTAACCCAAGTGACCCTAAAAATCTATTCCAATGATGATAATACATGACACCATGACCTTACTTATTATTTTTGGTGAAGCATGACCTTAGACTCATTTAACTTGACCTCTTAGGATATTAATGACTATTTTGATGAACCTTCACACTCTTTGTCATAATTACATTCAATAATGAAAATTTTATTTTATACTAAGACCAATAGTTTTATCTCTACAAGATCATAACAAGACCTATGTACATTTTCCAAAATAATTTGAAAGATAAAACTTGTTTTCTGATTACTATAATTATAGGATACTAACACTGGCTCAAATGAGGATGACATCCTCCCTGTGAGGTGCCAAGAACACAGTAGGCCATTTTTCTAACCATTGGGCTTATTGAATTCTTAGCTTGAGTCAAAACTGACTCAAAACATACTCATGATCGACTCACAGCTTATTACATTCTGAAAAATGGCAGCAGAACATCAAAATCTTAGGGCCTTCTCTTTGGGCTTCAAATTCTGGTGACATCTTCCCACACCTGCAGTACTCAAAATTGAATTGATATATACAATGAAATTATCAATAATCAACTGATTAAGTAAAATAATGCTTGATGAACCTTCCATTTGCAATAAACTCTCCTATCAAATCCTCAAGAAAGTAAGCATTAGTTACATGAAATGTTGCAACCTTAAATGATCCCTTCCAAAGGTTTTAAAATTTTCCATGCTTACCTTTGTCTTCATTTCTAGCATCCCACTTCAAAACCAAGTCACCAGCTTGAAAATCATCAGCCTTTGTCCTCCGATCAAAAATATTCTTAATTTTGTCCTGAATTGCATGAGTATTGTTATACGGTTCCTCTCTGGTTTGCTGCAATTGAATCATATGATTTATCCTCCTTTGCCCGTTATTTGTTTCTGCATCTACTTCATGCAATAAATTCATTATTGAATGGATGCTATCCATCTGCCTCTTCTACCTTCAGAATCAGGTTGGGTTAGAATGTCCTTCACAACAACATTTAGAACATAGGCAATCACATGTGAATGAAGCACATAAACTCTAAAATATTTTAAAGCTTTAACCAATGCATATGCTTGCTTCTCTATAATATTATATTTAAGGGAAGAGTATCTCAAACATTTTCTAAAGAAGGTTATGGGATGCTCATTTCCTTGCTGATTTTTTTGCAAAAGGACTACTGCAATTGTGTGTTCGGATGCGAAAGAGAAAATAATGAAATCTTTAGTATAATTAGGACTACCTAAAATAGGAGCACTAGCCAAGTCCTTTACCTCATCAAATGATTTCTTTGTTTCAATAGTCCGTATGATTTCACTTTCCTTCCTGAGAATGTCAGTCAAAAATATAATAACTTATGCTAAGTTAGGAATGAATCTTCTCAGAAAATTGACTCTGCCCAAAAATGACCGTACCTCCTTCTTATTCCTTAGTATGCTAATTTTCTAAATTGCATCAACCTTGTTTGGATCAATTTTTATTCCATCCTTTAAGATGATATGTCCCAACAATTTTTTCTCCTCCATTGGAAAATGTGACTTCTTTGGATTCATGGATATTCCATACCTCCTGCACTTCTCAAAAACCTGTCTTAAATGTTGCAAATGATCAAAATCATATTTTGAAATCACAGTGATATCATCAAGATAAACCACAATGAACTTGTCCTTCTCATCAACAAATGCAATATCCATGGCCCTTTGAAAGGTGGCCCCCACATTCATTAGTCCAAAGGGAATTTTGGCATACATGAAGGTACCCCATGGAGTGATGAAAGTTGTCTTTTCCTGGTCATCAGGATGCACCAAGATCTGATTGTATCCTGAGAAACCATCAAGCATGGACATCCTCCTTGAGCCAACCACCTTTTGCAGTATATGGTCCATCTTAGGCAAGGAGTAATTTTCTTTTAAAGACACCTTGTTGAGGTTTCTGAAATCTACACAAAGCCTTATCTCTCCCGTTTTCTTCCTCACAGGGACCAAATTGGAAAGCCATTTTGAAAACCTTAGGGGAACAATAATTTTTGCATCAAACAATTTTCTGACTTCCTTTTCAATAAGAGGTAACAACAAGGGGTTTGTTCTTCTCAAATTTTGTTTGAAAGGATTTTGATCCTGCTTGATTGGGATTGTATGTTGAATGATGCTCTTATCATATACTTTGAGGTCCTCATATCCCCATGCAAAAACATCTGAGTATTCTTTTATGAGATCAAGGTATTTATTTCTGTCTTCAAGATTTAAGGATACTGAAATCTTGACAATCTTAGGATTTTTTTCTATCCCTGTAATGCAATCTTCTATTTCAATTTCAGTAGGAACAACTTTTGGATTATTTGCTACATCATTGTGGTCAAATAACTTCTCAAGAGGAACTAAACCTCTCCGAATTGTATTTTTAATGAATTGTATAACATCCATATCTATAATTTGATTCCAAAAATCATTTAAGTCTGAACCCAATACCTTCTCTTCATCCTCATTAAAATAATTTTCTTCATCTGTGTGCAAGTTGGAAAATTCCTCAGTCATTTGCAAAACAATTTAAGCTACTTGTCATCTTTGAAAACTTGCCAATATTTCACATTATCTGGGATTGTTGGCCTATGTTTGACTTCTATTTCATATTTCCTATTGGGATATATGGGAATCTTAAACACACTAGTTGAGGTGGCCAATGCACCATCTATCATATTCTTCTCTCTAGGAATCACAGATAAATCATATTCTAAAAATAATTGCATAATTTATAGGAAAACATTCCTATAGGCCTCATCCTAGGGTGTTTAGTTTGATACACACCTTTGATTTGATTGATAACTAGCTATGAATCTCCATGAAATGCAATCCTCTTTTCTCCCAAATATTTCAAAGTGTGCAATCCCAAAATTAGCGCTTCATACTCGGCCACATTGTTTGTGTAGTCAAAGGATAATTTGTAAGAACATAACCTTGACTTTTCCACCTTTGGGCTCATTATCCACACACCAACTCCAACCCCCTCTTTACTGACTGCTCCATCAAAATCCATGTTCCAAAGGCCCTCTTCATCTTCATTATGTTTTGATTTTGTTCCCTGCAATTCACCTTCATTCTCCTCTGATATGTTGTCCCTGTTTTGACTATCTTCCTCCAAACATAAGTCATTACATAATATGAAAGAGTCCATATCAGAATGCATTAAATAAATATGATGGTTATTAGGCCTTTCCTTTCCACTTACCATGTACTTCATCAAAGTTTATCTATACAATCTCCTTGGTTGTCCAAAAACAAGGATTATGGCATAAGACATGTCCATTTGGAGAGTACCCTTCAACTTTGCAGACCAAGAACTTGATAAAAGCATGTCAAATTTTTGAGGAATATCAACAAAAACTATGTCCATCATTAAGATCTTTGCTGGGATTTGAGTAAGAGAGACCACCAAATCCTTGATCAAACCCAAACATTTCACCTTGCTTGAATCAAAGGAAAAGAGATCTTTATAAGGCCTTGTGATGTCCAGACCAAGCTTGTCCATAATAACCTTTGGCATTAAGTTATGTGATGTGCCTGAGTTTAAAATTTCATTATGAAAAATTAAATCATGCATATTCAAGCTGACATAAAAAGGTGGGACATCTCCATCTTGAGAATCTCCATAAACTTTTGTACCAAATAGGAGTTTTGGATGATCATCATCCAAGTTAACAATATCTAACATCTCCTATCTTGAGTGCTCTAATAATTTGACTCTTGTATGTAGTATTCTTGATCAATTCATTAAATGGAATAGAAATTTTGATTTTAGATATTTCATTTTCTGAACTAAAAGAAGATTGACCTTTCTCTACCTCTTTGATGGTTGTGTCTCGCTTTTCAGGAATCTCTTTTGGAGGATCAACTTTCTTCTGACTGGATGTAGGTGCATCGACTTGGCCTTTCTTTGGAGGATTTATTGGAACTTTTCTGTTTCTCAAATTATACCGTCTTTGCACCTCCATTACAGAATTCTGGTACCCCTGCTTGTATTCCTCTGATTCCATGTGCATAATATCTTCTTGTGGCTGAAAAAACAAGTCTTGTTCTTCTTTTGTCAAAAAGACATTATCCTCTTCTTCACCGAAATAATGAATCTGATCCTGCTCTTCTGTTATCTCTTCATCCTCTGCAAAATTCTCTTGAAAAGGAGGTCTAATTTGTTGTTGATCTCCCTGATTTCACTGTTCTCTTTACTTTATTTGCACTTGAGACCTCCAGAAATTTGGGTTTCTCACTAGAGGAAGGACCTGCTGATCTCTAACAATAGTTTTGTTCTCTAAGGTCAATCTCTCCACAAACTTTTCCACTATTTTCACCATGAAATCCAACTTCCTGTCTGATGAAGATGAAGTCTCCTCTTTAACTCCTATTTTCTCAGTGTTCACTTTGGACTTTTTGTTCATCAAATTCGCTTCCATTGCAACAACATTTTTCTGCATATCCTCTAAATTGTTTGGGTTCCTTTCTCTAAGGTGATAGGCAAGCTCGACATCAAAACCATCTAGGTAATGAAGTAAGGCCAATCCAGGAGGGGGGTTTATTTTATCTAGTATTGAATTATATACTTTATAAAATCTGGCTAAAAAATCATGTACTAATTATCTCAAAGCTCTCTTCAAACAATCATACTTAGCCAAAATATATAGAGGGTTCTTCTTGACCTCTCATCTTGCAAGGAAAATTTGTTCAAGTTGTTGGAAATTGGAAATACTAGCAGCTGGAAAACTTCTGAACCATTTCTTAACCTCTCCTTAAAAACTCTGAGAAAAAAGCCTCAACTTAGCATCCTCATAGTCCACCTCTTCCAAGTCTATAAAATCATTCAACTTATCAAGGTGTTTCTATGCGGTAATAACCCCTATACCATTGAACCAAGGTAATCTATGACCATAGTTTTGTGGAAAATCATGCAATGGGTCTTGTAAATTCAATGGAGAATAACAAGCAACCATGACTATATGACTTGGGCTAGTACTGACTTTTGGGGTATGAAATGAAGATGAGGAAGGTAAGGGGACTACTGTTTTACCAACTAATGAAGATGAAGGAGTGACAATAATATATAGAGCATGAGAAAAACTCAACATTATGTTTAATGGAGCAGAAAATATTGGGGCAAGGATAAAATGATGTAATTTTGAGGACTTAGTAGCAGCTTCTTGCAGTTGATAGACAAGATGTTATAACTTATGGAATTGTGTCCAAATATCTTTATCTTCTTCTAATACACCTTCTTTCTGAAATGGAATAGAGGGTTGCAACTTTGATTGATCAAAAATTGTTTCTATCAAACTGTTTTCTGATTTAGATCTGAATAGGATTTGTTCAAACTTCAAATAAAACTAAGTGTGGTCCATTGATTTGAATTTTTCAAGTAGGGACAAGGATATATTTATGACACTCATATCTATTTCTTTTGCATGCTTCTTTTTTCTAAACAAATTCTCTGGACTATTCAAAACCTTGGGTGGATTAGGGTCTAGATGATGCCTAGTGTGTACTCTTCTTAAATCTAGATTTCCTATAGGAATTGATTGCAATTGATTCTAAAATCACTAACAGTTGGGAAAATATTTAGCCTATCAGTATCTAGTTCATTGTCACCCTCAGGAACCATATTTGTCTCTAATTAGTAGATTTTCCCAGGGAGGTTCTCAAGATTTGTGTTTCCCCGACAGTGGCACTACTATGTTAACACTATGTAATTCCTTGAGGCTGAGGAGAGGAACCCAAAGGTAACCACAAACCACTTGGAAGATGGAATATAACCCTTTCATCCCTAGAGAGGGCTCTCTATATCTAAAACTTTAGTCACTTAGCTTTAGACTAGGTATGGTGCTCAGACGGATCCATTAGGAAAGTCAATCATATAAGTTGTTTTTTTTCCAATGATAGGATGAAGAGAAGGATGGATCTTCTACAGGGAAAGGTACGTCGTATTTTTGGATTTTTTTTAGTCAAATTATTTGTTGGAGGGTGAGTAGAAGATAGTTGGAAATGACATATAGAGAATCAAACAATGTGATGAATTCTAAATGTCATTCAAGAGGAAAACATAAACTGTTTTGAAAACTAAATCAGAGCACTTTTAAAGCGAATTATGAGACGAATATTTGTTTAGATAAATAGGAAGACACACATTCAAAGAATTATTGATAACAAAATATAACATACAAAACAAATAATCACATCTCCATAGAAACTGACACAGGAATCCCTGTAAAATTAGACCTCTGTCTTTTCACTCACTGGAAAATATATCCAAAAAATCCAGTACACAATGTCTCTTCTTCTAAAACCTGAACAACCCTTTTCTTCATCACAATTACAACATAGATAGATCAAAAAAAAATATTTCCCACCTCTAGGAACTGAATTCCCTAATAGGATTTCTGTTTCTATCTAATGCAGTGAATATAGAACTATTTTTCTAAAAACTAGGAATTGTTTGACCATGGCTTTATCAAACAAATTTACATTAAATTAAAATCCTAAATTGAGCTCAAAGGTCCATAGATGCCTCATAATATTAACCAATATCATAAAAATAAATTATATATCTTTTAGACATAAAATTCTCAGTCAAAAGGATGATTATGTGGAAGCACAATGTCAGCATTGTGCAACCTCCTAGTTTAGCAAAACATAGAATAAAGTGCAATGAAACGATGCTTGATGTAGCTCCGATCACTCACTAAGTTTCTTGATTACTGTTACATGTGTGAAATGGTCTGGAAATCATCAAATTCCCCTCTAGAAACCTTCTTTCATCATGCAAAGCTTCCAACTTTCAAAATTCCACCTACAACAAAAGTGTAGCACTTGTGAAAGCACAACAAAACCTGTCCTCCATGGGTTTTGACTAACACTAAGGTATATGAACAATATGTACAACTTGTTGATGATGTTAACATTACTTATACCCATTTTTATGCCTACACTCACCAAAACGATGACAAAATTCCTGATTTCCATCAAATATCTAACCCTAATGCTTGGCTAAAATACAAAACTATTGTTTGAGCTGATTTTCTAACAAATGTTCATGGTTTCTTGAGTCTAGTTGATTTTACACTCAAGAAAGCTTCAAAAAATACACGACCCCCTTATACGACCTCATTCAACAATCATTCTCGGACAAAAAACAAAAATGCCAAAATTACTTTGATTTACATGTTCCAACATTCAAACTTTGGCTGCTTCAGCCAAGAAATACAACTTACCTCTGTCCTTCTCCTATATCTCCTTCAACTATTGATTGGAAGCTTTTACCTCCTTCCTCAAAGTGAAATTATTCCTGCATATGTTTTTCAGTTGCCTATGTAAGGGGAGATACCTCTTCAGCATATACTTAGCATTTTCCATTCTTGGCTCATACATGTTCAAATGATCATATATATTTTTCCTATCCCTTTCATCCCACTCTTTAAGTTCGACAATTTCACTATGGTCTTTCTTCAAATGCATCCTCAACCTATTAAAATTATGTTGGCCCTCTTCTATCTCTATTTTCTTCTCCTCTTACTGAATTTTCTTCTTGTATCTTCAATTTTCTAGTTGAAGACCTAGTGACTCTAGCTGATGGAGCTTCTACCTCTTGAATGTCCTCTCTCACTATCTTCTCCTTTCCTTTAGACTTAGTGACATATGGTGCATCCTTTGTCACTGTTTCTTCTTCATTAGTCCTAGTTTTCCTTTCTAGAGAAACCTTCTCCAATTCCATGTTATCATGTTGCAATTGGGCAATGACCAAGTGTGCTTTCTTTAACTGTTCTTGCAATTCAAAAATCTCCTTGTCTTTATTACTTGAAACAATGTCGTCTAAATTTTCATATGGCTTCTCAAGTGTTTATTGCAAGGGCAATTTCTTTGTAGTAGATCTAGTGAGGGGCCTTTTGGTAACCTTCACTACTTCAGGAGAAAAATGCAACTTTTTCCCCTTCTTATTTTTTGATGAATGAATTGAAACTGAGGGACTTTTGAATGAAACTTCAACTAGTGATTTTATATGTTTTTCCACTGATAATTGTGTATCCTTCCTACTCAGAGAACTAATTGGTAAGTTAGCTTCCAACATTGAAGAATCTATAAATGACTTCCATGATTGATTTATCTTATTTATTTCTCCCAACACAAACAATTTGGTCAAAGAGAAGTGGAAAAGACTAGGTTCCACTTGGATTTGTTTTCCTTGCACTTTGTTTTCCATCTTGCTAAGGCTTATCAATGAATAGAAGGGCAGATTCAAAGGACTCTTTCCTGTGAAGTGCATCAAAAGCCTAAAATGCTATTGATAGATTCTCCCAAATCTACCCTCACAGGTAAAGTATATCTGGATTTCCTTCAAAATATTTCTATAGAGTTCAAGAAAGTATTCTCTAAGTACAATGGCTCCATACCCTTCAATCGTGTCTTTGGGTTTCAAGAAATATTCATAATTGGCTATGTCAAGAGAGACATGCCCTTGAACCACTGCTCTCCTTGTAGAGGAATCTCTGTGGCAGCTAAGATAGTGACATCTAACACTAGAAAAGTGAGCCCTCCAACCTTAACATCTAATCCATTGAAGCTCAAGGAAAATTCTTTAGTGAGCTATACATTATACCCCTGGACATTCTCACAAAATCTAATGCAAAAACTTGTTCAAAGTAAACTCTGATTGATGGGTTTGAGTTTATCAAAGTGAGGTCTTGAGGTTAAAATCTCACAATATCACCTCCCTTGTGCTTTTCCCTATCTAGGGATGTCATGATTTTCATAGCAAAGATGAATTCCAAGGTTCCTTGAATGAAACTTGGTGTATATCGTAGAAACAATGAAATGGTCTTAGATTAAGGTTTTATGACAATTCAGAATGAAAAATCTGCACGGAAAACTCAGACAAAAAAACTCATCTCCCAAACCCAAAAAAATAGCTAGTGTTTTCTTGGTCACAGTGGCATAATTAAAAACACAGGAGCAGCACCAAAAGCGCATTGCATGGGGGGAAATGCTTCTTGACCTATGAGGAAAGAGAAAACTAAGTATGAAGTTTCAAATTACTTGAATGATATTCCAGGCTTCAATACCAAGGTGGCAAACAAATTGTGGGTGTTTGGTGGGGGTAAGAACATGAAAACACAGTGCAAAGGCAAAGCATAGTGTATTCTCCAGGAAATGAAGCAAGCTAAGAATTTAGAAGTTTGCAAGGTTTCAATGCATTTCCTCAGCATATGGTAGTAATTTCAATGAGATGAAAAGCAAAGGCTTCAAGAAAACGAAGAATTGGCATTTGGATAAGAAATTTGACCACTAAATTGGAAAATGTAGCACCTATCTGTGATCGCAACATCTGTCTACGAGTGCAACACCTGTCTATGAATACAATGGCTCCCCTGCCTCCTTTGCGCCGTGAACCTTAAGTGATTCTCACTGACGTATGGATGGAAAAATGAATGGTTCTGTGGCACTTTTGGAAGTTAGAAAATAATTTGATCTCTAAGGTGGCTAAATTGGAATTTCAAGAATGATGATGACAATCTTTGAACCTCAATCATAAAACACAACAACTGTCAAAAACACATCGCTATCCTCCTAACCATTGTACCAATGTGATCTCATGGCATGTTGTGATTTGACATTCTAACTGACCCAATTGACCCTACAAATCTATGCCAATGATGATAAGACATGACACCATGACCTTACTTATGATTTTTTGGTGAAACATGACCTTAGACTCATTTAACTTGACCTCTTAGGATATTAATGACTATTTTCATGATCCTTCACACTATTTGACATAATTTCATTCACTAATGAAATTTTTATTCTATACCATGACCAATAGCTTGATATATCCAAGATCATAGAAAGGCCTATGTACATTTTCCAAAATAATTTGAAAGATAAAACTTGTTTCTGACTACTATAATTATAGGATACTAATAGTTTACAAATGATATTAGTACTAAAGCAATATTTCTTTGGGTATATTGTAGGGATTTTTAGGGGATCCAAATCAGTTAGCCTAAAAGTCACAAAACCCTAATAATGGCCAACAAATTTGTGAATAATCCTCAAGATCCCACATAGGGGGGTTTGTGTGGTTGGAAGCACAAGGCACAAATATAAACCATAATGTGAGCCTCCTCATGGAAGCCCTAACTAATAAGCTCAAGCTATTGAAATAAGATAGAGGTTCTAACACAAAGGTTGTATTGTAGGAGAAATTGGAAGATCAAGAGAAAATAGAGAGGGAGTCTATGAAATAACCTAAAAAGGATCAACCTAGCTCAAGTGACATTAACCATTCATAGTCCCTATTAAAAATGGAAGAGGATATCAACATCAAGTCATATGAAGGTGATATTAGCACTATTAAGTTAAATTACTAGTTTTAGCAAATATAAATTTATTTTAGTGTTCATCATATAAAAGAAGAATAAAAGATTTCATTTGCCCAACATAGAGGGTCGTGTCCTCACTTGATGGTAAATCCACATAGAAACCTTAAGGTTGGAGGAATATCCTCCAATGATGAAGTGGGAGGATTTCAAAACCCTCCTAAAGTCATAATTTTACACTATCTGCTATGTAAGGACCAATGGATCTAATGAAATCACTTCATGCAGAAGTAGGGGATGAGTGTACTAGAGTACACCATAGAATTTATAAATATGGAAATATTGTTGGAGATATCCCCAAAGAACCCAACCATAATCAAGTATTTTGGGGGTCTACATAGCCATCTATAGAAGTAAGTGATACTGTTCAAAGCTAGATTTGTGGATGAGGCTTATGTATAGGTACAATACCTAGAGAACATAGGCCAAAAGAAATGGATATCAAGTGGATCAAAGTTTATGGAGCACTAGGAAACTTCCAAGGAGGGGAAGAAGAAGTGGATATGGGGAAAAGAGAAAGGACAACAACCACGAAAAACCAGTGAAAGTATATTAGCAACCACTGCAACCAATGTAATATTAACGATAATACAAAGGAGAAGTGTTGGAAGTTGCATATAGGGATCAACTTGAAGAAAAAAAAGAAAGATACTAAGAAAAACATTATCATGGCCATAGATTTGAGTAATTAGGTTGAAATAAACTCAAATTTTATGAGAATGTTGTCTATACATCATTGCAAAGGGATGTGAATCTGAATAGCCTTCAATAATAGGAAGAGTAAAAAGATCAAACTTTTCCATATAAAGATATAGGTCAAGAAGACAAATATTGATGATTTTATTGACTCAGTATCATATGAAAATATCATTACAATAAATCTAGTCGAAAAATTAGGATTGGAAGTTCATGATTATCCAAGCCCATATCTATTGCCATGGGTAAATAAGGATGTGGAAATAAAGGTGACCAAATAGTGAAAAATTAAATTATTTTGTTAGTGTTGATTTTATTGTTGAAATAGAACTATATGTAATTCCCATTAATTTATGTGAAGTTGTGTTTAGAAGTCCCTATATGTACATATGGGATACAATCTTCATGCAAAGAGCTAACTAGTACCACCTCATCATGGATGGAAAATAATTCACCATTAATGCACACAAGGGAATGTCCAAACTTTCATAGGTTAGTGCCAACCAAGCTAAGAAACTAATTAGTTCTATCAAGGAATATTTTTAACTATTTTTAAAAGAAAATTATTCTATAGATGGGTCAATGAGAGAAAATTCATCCCCATAGGGGTGTACTAAGTAATAGAAAGTGTACTAAGGAATAGAAAAAACAAATAAAAGAGTACTATAGGTATGTAGGGGTGTGTTTTAGGATCTTGTTGTACTCTTAAACAACCCCCATTTTAATGTATTATAAATTTCCTATGAAATTTATTATATTAAAATAGGGACTCTTTAATTTTATAAAATCAACATAAAAATTGTTAATAAAGAATTATAACCAAAGTTTAATACTTAGGATTTTTAATTAAAACCCAAGTATTAAACCTTGATTATCCAAAAAACCAAATTTTAATAGCCCCCGAGACCAAAACTATACTTAAGCTTCAAAAACCTTAAGTATTAAAAAATATGGGTTATTTAATAAAAAAACAAAATAATCAGGGTTTTTAATTACCAAAGATTTTATCTTTATAAAACTCTGACTCATCCAAAATCCCGCATCGCAAAGATTCTAAAGGAAAATACTTTCCCTGCAAACTCCGACTTATCTAAAGGCTAAGACTTCCTCACATTGCAAATAAACAAAATTCCAAAGGCTCAAGAACGCTCTGCCAAACTCCATTGTGATTGTGATTAGACCAGAATCGATGGGAAAATATACATGTCAATTCGTAAATTCCCCACGTCCATGAATATCACAAAAGGCTCCAGATAACTTAAGTCTTAGCCTTAACCGATTTCGATTATGATTAAGCCCGAACCTGATGGGATTATACACCAAAATTCATAAGCAATCTCGCATCTGTGGCTATCACAGTTTCCAAAGATCCTGCCTCCTGCCTTAACCAATTACAATATGCAATAAAGCCTAGACTCAACGGGATTATGAAATCCATTCCATAAATATACCACGTCTGGAGGTATCATAGTTACAAAAAGATTCATGCCTCCACGTTTCTGCGATTGTGATTGCAATTTTATTTGATGTACTCCTGGCCTCCAAGCGATTGCGATTATTCTGAGTTCTACCCCCGGTCTAAAAGAAATATGTGATAAGACCGTAAAGTCCAACTTGTCTTGTCACAGACCTCACTCTACATTCCTCTCCATGATGGTTATGTTCTAAATTTATTACATATCTAAGTTCTTCTTGATTTCCTGCAAAAGTGATTTGTTTCAAATAAAACTCACTTATTAGTCTCATATATTTTCTAGCTTATCGATTCTTGTTTTCCTTGTTTAGGTTCATGACAGAAGAGGACAATTTTGCTGATAAGTGACAGTTCAGTTCAAACAGATAGACAAGCATCCAGATAATCTGATGGAACAAACAAAGCTGATGAAGACAACAAATCACATTCAGAAATTTCTACCAAAATTTGTTTTTCTTTAAGCGTTATTAAAGGGATCTGTTTAAATGCCCTCAACGCTTTTCACAATAGATTCAATTGTTTTCTTCTATTTAATCTTACTTGTTGTATGAAATAAGGGTCTGGAATTTTATGAAGAAAGACTTACAAAAACTCGCACTATTGTACTTTCATACTTTTCTAAATAGAATGACTGGAACATTGTTTAGGAATTTTCATAAAGAATTTTTAGAAGTTTCATTACTTTACTTCTGGAATCATCTTTGTGGGAAGGAATAACCTACTACCATTTATTTTAAGAGCTGAGCAACGTGCTTCTGGTATTTCTATCATTGTACCATTGTTTTGTTTATAAGTAAATAGTGAATTTATCTTTTCAGATTGCTTATTACATGGTATTTAAAGAACAATGTTACATGTATTCATTTATGATCATGCCGCCATTGATATTTTTTACATGTTAAGCAATTTTCTTTGATGTTATAAATGTGATATGAGTTATACACATTTTTTTGATTAACTATTTAATCAACATAATCATCTTGAAATATTTTTATTTCCATTGGTGTTTGAGCAATCTATATTGTCATTTACTAAGGAAAATAATTATAGATCGCATCTAGATAAATGTTAAACAATCCTGGGTTATAGAGTAGATTAATGCATATATTTTCCATTTGATCCATTTCTACATATCCATATATTTCACTCCATTATAAGCATTACACGTTCATTCAATCACCTTAATTGGGAAACTAGTCCCATTGTCCACAGTCAGAGCCACTACCTAAACAGAAAAGGAGTTGTCTTAAGGTTCAGACCGGGTGGTTTTCCCCCATGTTGTAACAACAATTTTCGAGGCCTCAACAATTTTTGGTGCTAGAAGGAGGGCATGTAGACTATGAATGGCAAGTAAGTCCAATCCAAAAACAAAAGGTCATTCCAAGAGTCATTCCTCCTCCAAATCTCCTACAACTTCCAGATCCCCTCCAGAATCTCTTACTTTTAGATCAAGAGTTGTACAATCATCTCCCAAGTCTCATAGAATACTTCCTGAGGTAATCCCTGTGGACTATACTCCATAATACCAAAAATTATAGCTTTGATAAATAAATTGAAAGACGTCTCCATTTCAGCAGAAAATCCTGAATCATCCGATGTTTCTAAAGGAAGTATAACTTCTATTTTTCATGGAACTAGTGTTTTGAATTGGTCCCAAACTGAAAAACTTGGCATCTTGCCATTTGAATTTCCAATTCAATCTCACCGAACGAAAAATAATACATCAAATTCCCAAACACTTACTAGTGAGATTACCTCATTCTCGCATTCACCAACATCTCCATTTCTTCATTTTTCATTAACTTTCTCTTTATCGATCACTTCATCTATTTCCATTTCCTCTACACAAACGACTAGTGATGCCTCAAGCAGTACTATCACAACTGCCAGTTCTTCTTTCATCACATCCACCTCCCCAACTGTTAAAATGGCATATAGACCAAGGTCCAATCCAGGAGCTTTTCAAATTCCAGCACCACTTCATCCTCTACCAAAACATACTGAAATATGGCTTCCCAAATTCAATCCTGATGATGGGATACCTGCTGAAGAGCACCTTCATAATTATATGTTAGCCATCAATCTTAATGAGGTAGACGAAGAAGATGTTGTTGTTAGATTATTCATGTACACTCTTACATGATCAGGAGGGTCTTGGTACTTTTCATTACCAGCCAATTCTATTACTAGTTGGGATATTTTTGAAGAAATTTTTTTTACTAAATTTTGTGATGATCGCTCAATTGCATCTCTTATCAATGACCTTTCCAATTTAAAAATGAATTTAGGGGAAAAGATTAAATATTTTAATTCCAGATTTAACAAAGTGTTAAGTAAAATCCCAACTACTTCTAGACCTATATTTCATCTCTTCCTTCTAACACAACAATTTTTGTAAATAGATCTAATAAAAATACCTTGGTAGAAAACATGAAAGAAGTTGCATTTATAGAGAAGGGGATAAATGCACTAGAAAAGAAAAAGGATCAGGAAGACAAAAAAATTAAAAAGAGTTACATATAAGGATGAGCCAAAAAAGAAAGAACTTAAAGATCCCTTTGATCTTGAAGGCTTGCAACAAGTCCTTAAACTTTGTCTAACGATATGGTAGATATGAAAAAACAAGTAGCTAAATATTCTTCCAAAAAATCTTTTAGAACATACAGAAGAAATCAACCACCTAATCCACAACCTCCAAACACGATCTCTAATGCAGAAACTAATGATGAAGATGAGGAGGAAGCAACATTTTCTGCTAAAGAATCCCAAGATGAACAAATAGTTGAGTTAAATGGAATGCGTGATTTTATTCTTTTTGTAAAAATATGACTCTGATAATCCATAGTACTATTTTCATCTAGTTGATGTTTCGAATCCCAAAAGGGATCCATCATCAGGACAAAAAATGAGTGATAGATTGAGAGAAGAATTTACCGACCAAAACAAATAAATAAATACCTAATGAATATTAAATTAAAGTAGAAGCCGACTAATTCATAAAACTAAAATATATATACTATTTTATTTTTATTTTAAAACTTAATATGAATTACTAAATTTTTATAAAATAAATGATAAATCTAATTAATTTTTATTGAAATAGTAAATAAATCTTACATCCTGGATACTACTGGCCAACTCTCTTCAAGGATACCCACACATATGTAAGGAAATGCAAAACATTCCAAACTGCTTCTAGAAGAAAAAGGAAACCAACCTTGCCTTTGCAGCTAATAAACAACGAATAACCTTTCGAACAATGGGGACTCGATATCATATGTAAGATCATTCCTCATTCTTTTAAACAACATAGATATATTCTCAATGCTACAGATTAATTCACTATGTGGGTGGAAGCAATTCTGCTAAAGGTAGTCAATTCTGAATCTTCTATTGAATTTATTGATCAATTTATCATTACAAGATTTGGTTTGCCTTCTGCACTTATATTTGATAATGCATCTTATTTTTCAGGTACCAGTATGATTGAATTTGTAATTAGGAGAGGTTTTAAACTCAAATATATGGTTAATTACTATCCCCAGGGAAACGGTTTGGTAGAATCCACTAATAAAAATCTCCTTAGAATAATCAAAATAATTGTAGATCAAAATAAAAGAAACTGACACAAAGCTTTAATATTTTCTCTATGGGCTATTAGGATATGTTAGAAGGCCTCAATAGGCATTTCTCCATTTAGCCTAGTCTATGGGAAGGAAGCCATCATTCCATCACATTTAGCTCTTCCTTCATTAGGCCTAGTTCAATGTATTGAAGAAACACCTTCTTCTTCCTTGCAATTAAGAAATTTACAAATCCTAAAACTAGAAGAAGAAAGGGAAAAGGCCAAACTAACACACACAAAACATCAACAGATGGTGAAAACTTCTTTTGATGCAAGTTTAGTCACACAAATATCCTTCCAAGTTGGAGATCTAGTTCTCAAGTGGGACAAATCACACAAAGAAAAAGAGAAACATGCCAAATTTTAGAAATTATGGCTTGGTCCATTTCAGATTGTTGAACAGATAAGCCCATCTACATTTATACTTCAAAATTTACCAGGAAAAAAAGATTCTCTTCCTTTAAATGGAATCTTAAAGAAATTCTTTTCTTAAAAAAAATAAAAAATAAAATAAAGAATAAAATCTGTAAAAAGATCACTTCCATTGTACATTCCGCTGCAATTTATTTTTCCTTTTACATATTTTGTTAATAAAAATGTTAAATAGTACTCTATTAACTTTTCAAGCATCTCTCAAAGTTATTTTTATTTTTTTTCATTTTGAAGGTAGGATTTTTCAAGAAGTCATTACCAAAATTGAAAGCTAGATAAAAATTATAGAACTCTGAAAATATTTTCCATTAAGTTGTAAAATCTTTAAAAAACCTTAAAAATTATATCCTTTTACTCTAGTTTTAGTAAAAAAGGTTATCCTTATAAAGTAAAGACCATCTTACGACTAAACACTTTCAACTCAGATTTGTCATCCAAAACTCTTAAGGAGTCAATGATCCTCCCCATCCATTAAAAAGAGAATTTTTAGAGTGTAATTCTAAAATATAAAAAATCTAAAAGGATAAGAGGTCTCATCACGAGCCTACTTACCATGTTAATAGGGAACCAATTAAACTGATATTAGCACACTGAACACCAAATTAGGTTAATGGCTTATGATTTTTAATTGTAAGACAAGGGGTCTCATCACGAGCCAACTTGTTTAGTTTTAATTATTACCGGTGAATGGCATTGTCGTTATCTGGCCACCAAACCAGGACAATGGATTTTTAGCATAAAAAAAATACCTCTAATTATTGCACTATTAAATGGATGGGACACTCGATTGTTGTTAGTTAAAAGGTAACCATGTCGAGGCTATGAATGCCTGCTAGCACCATTGGCTCTTCCTGTGACGAATGAGCACATTACAAACTGAGTCGTAAAAGCCCCTCTACTTTATTTTTATAAACTGATTAATGACTGATACAAGTAAATAAGTGTTTTTCATTCACAAAAAGGTTTTTAAAAGAAATTGAAATTTAATGACTTTTATAGTCAGAATAATTTTATTTATCTAAATGTTTCGAAAATTAGTTTCCACTTAGATTTTTTTTACTGAATTTTTGGAAAATTTCATTTATCAGAGATAACTGGTTCTTCCAGTAAATCACCAATTGTTGTACTGTTCAAAAACCCCCATTTTAATGTATTATAAATTTCCTATGAAATTTATTATATTAAAATAGGGACCATTTAATTTTATAAAATCAACCTAAATATTGTTAAAAGAGAACTATGACCAAAGTCTAATACTTAGGCTTTTTAATTGAAAAAGTATTAAACCTTAATTATCCAAAAAATCAAAATTTAATAGCCCCCGAGAGCAAAACTATACTTAGGCTTCAAAAACCTTAAGTATTAAAAAATATGGGTTATTTAATAATAAAAAAAAAATCGGAGTTTTTAATTCCCAAAGGTTTTATCTTTATAAAACTCCGACTCATCCAAAATCCTGCATCGCAAAGTTTCTAAAGACAAAGACTTTCCCCACAAACTCCAACTTATCTAAATACTAAGACTTCCCTGCATCATAAATAAATAAAGTTTTGAAGGCTCAAGACCCCTCTGCCAAACTCCATTGCGATTGCGATTAGACTAGACCCGATGGGAAAATATACATGTCAATTCATAAATTCCCCGCGTCCATGACTATCACAAAAGGTTCCAAAGAACATAAGTCTTAGCCTTAACCGATTGCGATTGCAATTAAGAAAGGACCTGATGGATTATAAAATCCATCCCATAAATCTCCTGCGTCGAGAGCTATCGCAGTTACCAATGGGTCATGCCTTCAACTTTCTGCGATTGCAATTGCGATTTTATTTGAAGTACTCCCAGCCTCCAAGCGATTGCGATTATTATGAGTTCTACCCCCAGCCTAAAAGCGGTATGAAATAAGACCATAAAGTCCGACTTTTCTTGTCACAGACCTCACTCTGCATTCCTCTTCATGATGGTTATGTTCGAAATTTATTACAACTCTACGTTTTTCCTGATTTCATACAAAAGTGATTTCTTTCAAATAAAATTCGCTTATCAGTCTCATTTATTTTCTAGCTTATTGATTCTTGTTTTCCTTATTCAGGTTCAAGACAGAAGAGGAAAGATGTGCTGATTAGCGACAGTTTAGTTCAAATAGACAGACAACCATCCTGATAATCTGATAGAAAAAAACAAAGCTGATGAAGACAACAAATCACATTCAAAAATTTCTACCAAAAATTGTTTTCCTTTAAATGTTATTGAAGGGATATGTTTAAATTCCCTCAATGCTCTACACAATAGATTGAGTTGTTTTCTGTTATTTAAGCTTACTTGTTATATGAAATAAAGGTCTAGAATTTTATGAAGAAAGGCTTACGAAAGCTCGCACTACTGTACTTTCATACTTTTCTAAATAGAACGACTGGAACATTGTTTAGGATTTTTCATAAAGAATTTTGAGAAGTTGCATTACTGTACTCCTGGAATCATCTTTGTGGGAAGGAATAAACTACCGCTATTTCTTTTATGAGTGAGAAACATGCATCTAGTATTTCTATCATTGTATCTCTATTTTGTTTATAAGTAAATAGTGAATTTATCTCTTCAGATTACTTATTACATGGTATAGAAAGAAAATTGATACATGTATTCATTTTTTATCATGCTGCCATTGATGTTTTTTACATGTTAAGAAATTTTCCTTGATATTCTAAATGGGATATGAGTTATACACATTATTTTGATTAAATATTTAATCAAAATAATCATCTTGAAATATCTTCATTTTCATTGATGTTTGAGAAATCTATATTGTCATTTACTAAGGAAAATCATTATGGATCACATCTAGATAAATGTTAAACAATCCTAGGTTATAGAGTAGATTAATGCATATATTTTCCATTTGATCCATTTCTGCATATCCATCTATTTCACTCCATTATAATAATTACACATTCGTTCAATCACTTTCATTGGGAAATTGTTCCCATTATCCCCCGTCGGAGCCACTACCTAAACAGAAAAGGAGTTGTCTTAATGTTCAGACTGGGTGGTTTTCTCTCGTGTTGAAGTAGTGATTTTCAAGGCCTCAACATATTCTAAAGGGCTATTTCCTAAGAGGGAAGTGGAGCATGAGATTTGTATGACTTTAGACTCCCTATTTTCAAAAATTAGGTTGCACATATTGTCTTTTATAGAAGCAAATGAGGTGAAGAAGTAGTTTTATTAGCTAATATAATAGGGTGTCATTTGAACAAGTACCTCACAATATGGGTCACGCGTCATAATTATGAAAAATAAGGATGGGACTTAGCAGATGTGTATTGATTATAGGGTGTTAATAAAAATAACACTTAAGAAAATGTAGCCCCTACCTTGGGTATATGATCTATTGGAGCATTTTCAGCAAGCCAGATACATCAAAAAGTTCAAATTAGAGTTAGGATATCACCACATTTGGGTAAGAGAAGAAGTTACATGGAAGTTTACCTTCAAAACTAGGAGAAGTTTGTATGAGTAGTTAGTCATGCTGCTTGGCCTATGCAATGCACAAACTATGATTCTGAGGTTGATGAATGATATAATTCAGTCTTTATAGATTCATTTATTATTGTCTATTTGGATGATATAGTGATATATAGCATTATCTAAGAGGAGTACATCTCACACCTAATACAAGTGATAAAGACATTAAAGAAGTACTAGCTGCTAGTAAATCTCAAGAAATGTGAGTTTGCATAGAAGTATTTGGTGCATATGGGATATGTGGTAGGTGGAGGATAGTTGAAGATATATCATACTAAGATGGAGGTCATGACAAAGTGGTTGCTTCCTACTAATTTTTTTGAATCCAATAGATTATTTGGGTAAACACAATACTTGAGGAAATCCATAGCCTCACTTTTAGCAGTAGAAGCACCAATCCATGCTACAATAATGAGTGGAAAGAGTTTCCAATTGTGAAATGGTTATCAGAGGGATTTCAAGGAGTTAAGGAAGAAGATTAGTCAAGAATTTGCTTTGGCATTATTGAACCTATAGCAAACCTTTGAAGTGGATATATATGCTAGTTGGTATGCTATGGGAGCAACCTTGATGAAGGGCGGAAGGCATGTATGCCACAATTTTGAAGTATTTTATGTGGTGGTTCTCAACCAGCCTATGTACAAATAGGAGCTATATTCTCTAATGCAAGTTGTAGAGAGGTGAAAACACTATATCATGGGAAAGGAGATAGTAATCCACTTAGATAACTAGTTGCTATAGTACCTACAAGGCCAGATTAATTTGCAACAAACCAGGAATTACAAGTGGAGGGGGTTTTTGTAGCAATTCCATTTAGTGATAAAGTACAACAAGGGAAACATAAGTAATTCATATAACATGGTTTTTCAAATCCTCCCACATCAGATCACAACTTTAGGAACTCTTCTACACATGGATCCTTTCATTTGTGATGCATATAGAGAGGCATATTTAGAGGATGAGGATGTCAGGGAGGTATTTCAACAGTTATAAAGCCAGAGACATGTACATGATGGTGCTAACATAGTTGATTACCATCTCTAGGATGGGTTAATCTATAGGTTGGATAAGTTATGTGTTCCTAAAGGTGGGTGATTGCAACTGATTAGAGAGGCTTACACCTACAAGGTTACAAGGAACATTGATGTATGGAATATAGTGGCCAACTAGCAAAGGCATGTGTATTTTCCCACGATGCGAGAACATGTAGCTGGGTTCATAAGAGGATGCATGATTTTCTGTACTGGCAAGCCTAGTAAATCGAGTCTATATCAGCAATTTCCTGCACCCACTCATCCTTGGGAAATAATTTCATGGAATTTATGGGAGGTTTACCAACAATTGGGAAGGGACATGACTACCTTTTCATGGTATTTTAAATCTTTAGCAAGATGTGTATTCTAATGTCCTATAAGAAGACCATAAATGGGTAAGAAGAAATGAACTTGTTCTTTAGACAATTCTAGGTGCACACTAGGATACTAAACTGCATTGTTTGAGACATGGGCACAATATTTCTTAGTACATTTCAGACTACATTATGAGAAATTATGGACACAAAGTTAAATAGGTATACAACATTCCATCAATAGACAAATGGGCAAACAAAAGTAATCAATAATACTTTGGTGCATCTTTTGAGGGGATGTAATCAGGAGCATTTGAATACTTGTGATGTAAATTTGGTATATATACAACAATAATATAACACAACAGTCCACACTCTTGCTACTAAGTCCCCATTTTAAACTTGTTTTAGATATCTTCCACCTTCAGCTTTGGATATTGCATGTGGTGAACAACAAGGAGTGAAGAAGGATCTTACAGGGGATTCCTTAAGGGCATAAAAATTTGTTGAGAAGATTAGGAAAATCCATATAGAGTTAGAAGAGACACTACAAGTGTCAGTTCACATGCCCAATTCCCTCAATGGCTTACAAAGGTTATGGGGCAGCCAAAATTTCCTTTTTCTTTTTATTAGCTTGACAATAAGCTATGATGCCAACTTTTGACATGCCTAGTGCCTTAATACTTAATTAAGAGTATGGGGTATGAGCTTAGCATTTATGTATGTTACCACTTGCTCACATAGCCCTTTTAAATTTATTATAACCACTCTTGTAAAAACTTGAATTTCATCTGTCATACATTTTATGAAATACTTTACATGTAAACCTTTGATAAAAGAGTTTATATACAACCAATCAAGTAATCGTTTTCTTATAGAAATTTTGTCAGACATTTTGTATGAAATAAAATAAGAAATATTTCTTTGAGTCCACTTGTAACTTATTAATTGAAATATACCACTTAATCATGCAAATTTTGATTTTCATCTTTGAAGTATATTATCAAGTAGTTTGTATGAAAAATTTAATAAAGCACATTTAACACATTTCTTAAAATTCTTCACATGAAAACATGAATAGATTAAATACAATAGTACTATCGTACAACAGTTCTAATATACAACAATACTATCACCATTCATAAGATGACATTTCCATTGGGGATTTCATCAAATAGTTTGTATGCAATGAATTGTTAAACCATTTAGGTATTTCTTGAAACAATTTGCATGCAAACTAATATAGAAATTTCCTTAGGGCATATATCCTAAATTAAAGTAGTACAATTTCTATAAACTAAACGAGATGATCAATGGGAGTTCCCTCACTATGGTTCCAGTTTTAGCGTCTGCAACCTCCTAGATGAGAAGTTATAACAAAAATACTAACATGAACTATTTGATGCATGATTTTAGGAGCATCAAAGAAGCTCAACTTCCTCTAATATTGTCTCAAAAAATGTTGTGACCCAAGATATAAAATATTGACAAGATGATCAACATGATTTAATCCCCTCATTATGTTCCATATTTCAACATTTGGAACTTCATCGAATAAAATTTATAGCATAGTTTCTAGCATGACCTATTTAAATATTCATTTAGGAAGCCTAAATTCTTATGATCATATTTCCTAAAATTTCATGAACCAAGATTTGAAACCTCCTAGAATAAAATTTATAGCAGCCAGAAAAATATATGAAATTGAAGTAGGGGGAGCTACGTTCCACCCCACCATTGGCTCAACTATGCTACATTATTTTCATAGTTGTCCACCTCTATGTTGTATCTTAATTACTTGAGGAGAACATAACTTAGGGGTATTTCACAAAATTATATTCAAACTAAATTTTAACACCAAATGTGAAGGCCATTCTCTTTACACATGGGAAAAACTGAATGTTCAACATTTTTTTTATTTGACTAGGCTAAACATTCACAATAACACAATGCATATTTGAATAGAACAAGGGAGTCCTTATTAGGTCTCTATAGTCCCTAGGCCCTCCCCTCTTTAGTTCTCTATGTGTCACACACATATAGGACCATTCCTAGTCCATAGAGCCATCTAGTCCAAAGAAAAAGTGTTGCAAAACATTCATTTCTTGTCACTTAGGCTATCACTGAAAACTATAAACCAGTCATAAGGTCTAAACCTCTATGGATTTTTTCACTACTAAATATGATCCAATTTTCAATGGCTCTTTTTCATTCTTACGATGATGATTCATAGCTATAATGAAAAAATGATGTTTCACGAAACGTCATTTCTGATACAACCATAGTTTCAACATATTCTTTTTTGTTGGAATGCCGACAATAGGAGTCATAAATTTTTTTACATTGGTTCATCATAAAGCCTCTTCAGATAACCGATGATAAGACAACTTCTTTGTGTCATTGAAAAGTGCATTGGAAGACCGATGGTAATGTGGCATAGTTTTAACATTTCTGTCATCGGAAAGTGTGTCGCAAGATTGCTGCCCTCGATAAGTTTTTAAAAAATATTGCGATGGACTTGACATAGTTGTGACATTTATGTTGTTAGAAAGGACATTGCAAGAACAAAGTCTCTGCTATTCTTCTAAAATATTTTGCAATGAGTCTGTCATACTTCCAACGTCTCTACCATTGGAAAGGGAATCGCAAGGCTGATCATTGCACTATTTTTTAAATATATTTTGTGATGAAACTACCATACTTGTGAAATTTCTACCATCAGAATAGGCGTTGGAAGACCAATGGCTACACAATTTTAAAAAAAATTGCGACGAATCAACCATACTTGCAACATTTCTATCGTAAAAAATGTGGGTGCAAAACTGATGTCTTCAATATTTTTCCTATCATAGTTTAAGTAATTATGTCATTAGAATGGGTGTCAAACAACTGACATCCATGCACCATTAAACCGATGAAATTTAGAAAGAATAGGCATCAGAAGACCAATGACTTTGGCAATTAAAAAAATAAATAAATGACCTCACATAAAATCTTCATCTCTATTAGCCCTTAAGGATTCCCCATAGGGAATATTCATGATGACCATGAGACATCTGTTAATATAGGAGAAAAGTAATATTGTGACTGATCTCCATTTTTCATACACCTATAGATTCAAAGAGTGCAGTGTGGGCTATAATTCCATAAATTGTTTGATAAACCTTCTTTTTGTTATCCTAAGAGCCATTATGTGGGATTGATTGACATGCACCACAATTTTTGGGATACTCAATTTCTTCACAAATTGAGCTTTCTTTGATCACTGGAACCTCATACCACCAACAACTAGTGCATTGAAAGCATCAATATCAGGATCAAGTGGAGGAGGTAAAGGATCAGGTCCTCTGGAGCTTGAAACCATTAATGAGGTGGCTAGGGTTTCTTCAATTCTTTCCCTACCAAGAAATTTATGGGGATATATTATCTATTTTATCAACTTCAACATGATAGATTATTAACAAAACTAGATTTAATATTGAATTATCACCAAATATGAGCGCAAGAGGAAAATATGACAAAGACCACACTCAAACCCAACAACGAATATACCACTCAATTGTGCTATAATTTATTTTATGCAACAAAGAAACTACATGTATGAGGCTAATTTATGAAATTCTTCCTCCATATATCGATTCTTGTGTAATGGTGTACTTGGATGGCATCCTTGTGCTTAGTGAATCTTGGGAATATACATGTGTTTAGCAAGGGGAAACCATCAATAAATATGTAAAATATCTCTTGTATCAATGCATCAAACCAAATATTTTTTAAATTCAAACATGAAGTTTATTTAACTTTTCCCTATTGTTGGTAACATACTAATAGGAAAAATTTTCACTCCCTTTATGTGTTTATATTGGAAGTACATTTTAGTCCCATTGACCTACTTTATAGTCAGTAACTAGAAATTAATAAAATTATCTTATATTCTTTAAACAATGAGGAATCACCATGGAAGCTACTTGTTCATAGAAGTAAAGAAAGAAAATAGATAAGTAAACAGTAGCATTTAAAGAAGTCTGCTACATTCAAAGAGTACTTCCACCTAAGAGATATGCAATAGAGTGACTGAGTATAATATGATATTTATGACAAAATTTAACCATTTTCTTGGACTTGAAAGCATCAACATTATATGTGATTATTACACGAGGAAATCCAAATCTTGAGAGAATATTACCTTCCAGAAACTATATGATGACTGTATATGTTTCCTTCCTGGTTGGTATTGCTTCTATCCACATTGTAAAATCATCTATGGCTATCAAGATCCATTTTTGTTAGGCTAAAGATGATGGATGAATTTCCCTAATGAAATCCAGACCTTACTACTGGAAAGGTGCTTCAACTACAATTGGTTTCAAAGGTAAGGGTAAAAGATTCCTTTTTCCTTCAAAAATTCAACATTCATGATAACTTGATACCCTTTTATAAACATCAGCAAATAATGTTGGCCAGTAAGAACCAACTCTCAAAATCTTGTTTGCTATGGATTTCCTAAATTGGTAGCCTCCACAATATCCTTTATGAAACCCTTCCATAATATTCTGTGCCTCATCCTCCAATAAACAATTTAACAATACACCTCCCAAATCTTTCCAATACAAAAATTGATTAAAAATGCAGAAGTTTACAACCTTCAATTTCAGAAATATTACCTTCATTTTTTTCATGCCTTGAGGAGCCTCAAAATGTTGTAAAACATCAACTATGTCAGCATACCATGGATAGGAAGGAAGCAATTCAGATACCTGTTGAGAAGGCTCTGAATTGTTGTCATCAGACAAACCCACTAGGAAATTTATTCCCAATACACCCATATTTGAATCTGCCATCAACTTAGCCAATCATTAAGCCTTTATCACCTTAGTAGGCTTAATCTCCACATCATACTTGAGAATGGATGCTATCCATCTACCTCTTCTACCTTCAGGATCAGGTTGGGTTAGAATGTCCTTCACAACAACATTCAGAACATAGGAAACCACATGTGAATGAAGAACATAAACTCTAAAATATTTTAAAGCTTTAACCAATGCATATGCTTGCTTCTCCATAATATTATATTTAAGGGAAGAATCTATCAAAACTTTTCTAAAGAAGGTTATGGGATGCTCATTTCCTTGCTGATTTTTCTGGATAAGGACTACTGCAATTGTGTGTTCGGATGTGAAAGAGAAAATAATGAAATCTTTAGTATAATTAGGACTAGCTAAAGTAGGAGCACTAGCCAAGTCCTGTTTTACCTCATAAAATGATTTCTTTGTTTCAATAGTCCATATGATTTCACTTTCCTTCCTTAGCATGTTAGTCAAAAATATAATAACTTATGCTAAGTTAGGAATGAATCTTCTAAAAAAATTGACTTTGCCCAAAAATGATTGCACCTCATTCTCATTCCTTAGTATGTTAATTTTCTAAATTGCATCAATCCTATTTGAATCATTTTTTATGCCATCCTTCAAGATGATATGTCCCAACAATTTTCTCTCCTCCATTGCAAAATGTGACTTCTTTGGATTCAGGGATATTCCATACCTCCTACACTTCTCAAAAAGATTTCTTAAATGTTGCAAATGATCAAAATCATATTTTGAAAACACAATGATATCTTCAATATAAACCACAATGAACTTGTCCTTCTCATCAACAAATGCAATATCCATGGCCCTTCAAAAGGCAGCCCCCACATTCATCAGGACAAAGGAAATTTTGGCATACATGAAGGTACCCCATGGAGTGATGAAAGTTGTCTTTTCCTAGTCATTAGGATGCACCAATGTTGGGAACCGGATCCCCTAAGGACATTTTTGGGGCTAAAATCCCATGTTTTGGGTCGAAATTTGTAATAAAGTTGTAAAGTCTCCACATTTTTTGGTCACGGAACATGAAGGTGTCATGAGTCATAAAGGGTTATCTGCCCTTATTTTTGTAAAGTAAAGTTAGCTGTAAAAGATCTACCCATGGTCTGCAGACCATGGGATTGTATAAAAAGAGCTAGGTAAGTAAGCTCTAAGTAGTTACATAGTTGAGATAAGTCTTAGAGAGTCATAGCTATGAAGGAAGAAGTATATGTTTCGGGTCGTAGCGTAGGTAAAGGCTTTGCAGCTGAGTGCGTAGAGGCCTAGGGTGGAAGTCTGCATCTAAGTGTGCAAACCCCTGCAGTTTTGTGCACAGGCGGATAGAGTCTGTAATCACTTGAAGATATCAATAAAGAGAAGTATTATGTAATTTCTGTGTCTTTGTTTTGGTTAATGGATCTTTTCATACTGTGTATGCATTTCATTTATAATGCTTATGTGATGTGTGAATGTATGTAACTAAGTTGGATAATTGAACGCAAATAATAATATCTGTTTACGTGGTGCTAACTATGATCGTTTAGCAAGATAATTAAACACTTAGGGATAACTTGGGAATCTATACTCTACGCTGCTTTAGTAGTGTGAAAGTACTTGAGCCGCAAGTTAGGGTTGCACAAAGGTCAGTCGTACCCTTTCACGGAGGTATCAAATGGAGGAATAAGGGGTTAGGCAGACAGAGCCCTAGAACTTAATGACCTACACGAAAGCAAGAATATAAGGAATAAACCGACATCACGACCATATCGTGGTGTGGAAACCTGGTTCCAACATCCCCCCATACTGCTTTGGGTGAGACTTCGGTCCGTGCTCCGTAAGCTGATGCCGAGAGGGCCAATAGTGTAGGGATTTGTTTGGCTAATTAATGCTAAACCTGGGTCAGGCCATAACAAGCCAACAAATGGTTCCGCTGTCGGGACTGGAATCTGCATAAGAGATGTATGATGTCATATCAATGGAATCCAACTAAGAAAGAGATTGGAGACTGCTTGGATAGGAAGATCCATGAATTCACGGCGCAGGAGAATAGAAGTCTGCGACTGACAAAGGAACAGTGGCTGGACATGTACCTATAGACAGAAATACATTAGATATTTTTCTGTTCCTTTCTGTTTGAGCTATATCAGTGGTTCATGAAGCTAGCAGATAGCCAAGGAAGGTGGAGACTTAACAGTCCTATTGTTTGGACCCCATAGTTAGTACAGATATTGGAAGCATCTGAGGATAAGATCGCCCACGCTGTCGATCATTGGCTCGATCACATCATAGGAGGATTTGTGACTGAATTTGCGGTCAATACCTCAGTCAACTACAATGAGGTGGAGCGGAATTTTTTCAAAGGACCGCAAGGTAAGTACTTGAAATATTTGAATACTTGGATTAAAATGTTGTTGTGCAAAAAGTGGGTTATGCAGCTACCTTGATGTTCGGAGCTACGCGAAGTTGAAAAACTTACATGAATGAAGGAAGAAAGGGTCTTGAGTATAGTCCATTGATTTCGCCTCTGCGAGGCAATGAAGAGGGAATAGTGCAAGCTTCTCTGTGAAGTGCTATTCAGTTAATAAGGCAAGGATTCCTGCGACTACCACCTCCACCCACACCACCTCCAACTTCACCACCATCACCTGTGACTTCACCCATACCACCTCCACCTCCATCGCAGTTCAACATGGTGAATTTAGTGAAGCTTCCTTTGTTCAAGGGATTGGGAAGCGAGGACCTGAATCAATTCTCGTTCATGGTGAAATCTGTATGGGAAGCTCAAGGTGCTATAGATAATCACATGAAGAAGGAAACATTTGTTAGTGCGCTACAGGATCACGCGCTAACTTGGTACATCAAGTACTCTAATGATAACCCAAACACTGGAGTGGCATACATCCAGACTGTGCTAAACAGAGAATTCAGTAGGCCTAAATCTGAGGCATAGTCAATTGTGGGGTTCAAGGAAATCGCAATGCAACTAGGCAAGACCCCTTGGGAACTAGATCAGAGGTTGAAGTGTAAAACCTGTGAAGCTAATATGAACCTTACAGACGGACAACACTGCGAATGGTTCGTGGCTTCGCTCCTGCCACAACTAAGGGTTGCACTATCACAATAGAAGATAACAACTCATGAAGAGGCCTTGGATATTTCAATGAGACTGCATGAAACATCGATGCAAGATCCAAATTTGATGGTTTAGCAGATCCATGTGCAGTTGAAAAACCTTTGCCTTGAGATGCGAAGTTTGAAGCGGGACAAAACAGTTCGACCAGAAGTGCACGGAGAGGTATGGTGCCTGAAATGCAAGGGTCAGGGGCATGACAAAGACCATTGCCTAGTCTTTGCGAACTATATTGCAGGAGGAGGACCAATTCCTTTGAGGTCAGAAGCTTAGGAAGGACTAAGCACGGGGCCTGCATTGTGGTGCACTATATGTTAGGTAGCAAGAAAACATGCCATGGATAGATGTCATTTGTTGCAGAAGTTTGTACAGACACCGCAGAAACTGTTTTGCAACTTTTGTAGGTTGGTAGGGCATGATGAGCGGAACTGCAGAAGCTATGATTTGATGATGGATAAAACACCCGCCTATAGGGTCCAGGCAGAAACGCGCCCCCCTGACCAGAGTGCGGGGATGGTGCGGATAGGCTTTCAGGGGTGCGGACGAGGCCAAGGCAGTGGAGGACTTGGCAGAGGACAGGGGCAGCTGATTTGCTACAATTGCGGAGGACTAGGACACTATTCCCGCGATTTCACTAACCTAACACATCTGTCGTGTAAGTATTACACTCTATTTGATCATGAAATGGAAGACTATCCTACGCTGACAGTGAGGATATGTGACAAAGGGGTGCTACCAACTCAGCCGACTTAGAACCTGTAGATGATGAGGTCTGAGTCGTGCGAAGAGGATCCAAACGTAAATATAGTGCTTCAATGTGGAATCACAATAGGAGACGATAAGAGGAAACAACCTGAGGACAACACATGGGTTTGCAAAGCTCCGATGAAGCTGGCTGAGTTTGATTTAGAGCGTGGACACGAAACATTCATGGAAGCGAAGAAGAGCTTTGCTGAGGCCTCCACCTTAGGGAGAAAGGATAAGCCTGATTAGGAGATGGACCCCTCTATTCTTACAACCTTCCTGGAGACCTGCATGAAGTTATTGCACGATAGAAAGGTTGTTGTTGAGCCCTGAACTTCCATCTCTCCTACACACTTTCCAAGACTTTTTCCCACTCACCTAGACCTCCTAAGCTATCAAAATCATTGCATATTGATTCTAAAAGAGCTTTTAAAGTGGTTTTCTAACTATGTTTTGTGTTTCTTGTTTGAACTAGATTTTTCTCATTAGCTGCAGAATCTGGTCACTTTCTACAACTGATTCAACTTTCCGCAGCTGTTTTTGTTAAACTCTAGGTTGCAGGTGTCATCAGGCAAAATAAGCCACATGGGCAAGTTGGAAATGACCTGGACATGGATCAGGTCCTATTGGTTTAGCCGGATTCATCAAGGAAAGTCGTGGTCAACGGTGGTCAAAGGTGGTCCAACATAAGAGTCCTATAGTAGCCGGACTCTATTTTCAAACACGTGAAGGATTTTGAAGGATGTGTGGCCGTTCCTAGATCCCTGGGGTCATGTTGCCACCTGTAGATTGCCCCATGATGTGAATCCAATAGCCACCGTTTATGGATTTAATAATATCGGCAACCATTATGCTAAATCCATGGACGCTGTCTTTTACGCGTCTTCTGTTAACATAGTTTCTCAGGAAAACAATTATAAAGCTTTTGTTATAAATAATGCGTTTCCAAGCGCATAGAGTTAGTCTTTGGTTAATGTAATTTTGCTGTTAAAAGTTCACTGTGCTGTGACACTAGTCTTGTTGTTGTAACTGTGTTTTGAATTATAAAAGAAGACTATGTTTCTACATGATTGCGTGAGCATAATTTTGGATTGATAGCCTATTGACTGAGGCTGTGCAGAGGGCCCCTGCACGTTGAGCTTTAGTTTTCCTTGTTGCTGTAATGTTTTACACATTGTTTCCTTATTTCCATTGCACATATTCCAACCTGTGTATATTTCATTTGTTATGGTATTAACATTTCATTCCTGTTCATGATTTTACGAGCTTTGTATATTGTTGTTAACGCTTTTCAGTGTGTGTATGTTTCAGGATAAAGTAGGCCCATTCATTTTTCATACAATTTTCGCAACAATTAGTGACATGGGATTAACTCTCTGCTGACTTTTCTTTTCTTAGTTTTTCTAATTCCAGTTCTGTTTTGATTGCAGTTTTATTTACTTGCTTTGATTAGTTAGTTTAAATATCACCTTGCACATATCATTGACGATTATCTCCGAAAGCCATAGCTTAGACTACCTGGCGAGGAATCGAACTATGAATGATGTAATTTGATTTTAGTTTTACTTTCTTGCAATTAAATATCAGCTTGCTCATATCATTGACGATTGTCTCCGAAAGCCATAGCTTAGACTACCTAGCGAGGAATCGAACTATGAATGATGTAATTTTATTTTAGTTTTACTTTCTTGCAATTAGATATTAGCTTGCTCATATCATTAACGATTATCTCCGAAAGCCATAGCTTAGACTACCTGGCGAGGAATCGAACTATGAATGATGTAATTTGATTTTAGTTTTACTTTCCTGCAATTAGATATCATCTTTCTCATATCATTAACGATTATCTCCGAAAGCCATAGCTTGGACTACCTGGAAAGGAATTGAACTATGAATGATGTGAATTGATTTTACTTTTATTAGATTGCAATTCTTGATTTGTTTAAGTGCAGTAGCTTAGTTCATTTTTCTGTATTTAGATAGCAACAGAGATAATGGTTTCATGATTAGTTGTTTGTTATTTGTTTTATTAGCAGCACATTTTCATTCTTGTTCAAGTATTACTTTCATCAATAAAATGTTCTAAGACCTTCTGAAGTGTTAAGTTTTGGGAACTATTATAGAGGACATAATTGCCTAAAATCTATATCCATACTTGCCTTCTAGAGACTTAGGAATAGGATTTTCATTCACATTAGGAGATAAACGAAGATAAAAACCCCCAAAATAACATAAAAATCGAAAACGACAAAAAGTAAGAAAGAGGTTGTCTTGCACATATAGTGCACCACACTTCATCAGTTTACGACTCCCAGATTGATCATTAATGTAGCAATTTAGGACACACTAAATTGACCAAAAATTTTGGCGCCATTGCCGGGGAAGTGTAACTAGGTAGCCAATCTCTACATAAAAAAAAAAAACAAAAGAAGGGAAAATTGATAACTTCTTGAAGTATGCTCTCCTCTTGCACCTAGTGTGATTTAGAGGATCAGAAAAGAGAATTATTAGTTTGATAATTTCTTGATTATGCTCTCTTCTTGCACCTAGTGTGATATGGAAGATCAGAAAGAGAATTATTAGCCCGACTTGAAAGAGAAATAAAAAATAAAATAATGACATGCATAGAGCAAGAGATTCTAGGGGAAGGTTTATAACAAGGGCCAAAAGTTTGATTTTTACAACTCAAACTACTTCAAGGCATAGACAAGATACACCTCCATCATCGCTGACTCATACTCCCAGCCTTAGGATTCCTGGAACTCAAGGGGCAACAACCAAATTAGGAGGTTCACCCACACTATCTACTAAATCTGAGCTAGGAGAAGAACCTTTCTTCACTTCTACAGGGGGACATATTGTAATCAAAGAAGTAGAATCACCTGAAGAAGAGGAGCGAGAAACTCTTCCTCATTCACCATTAATAGAAGAACCAGAGGACTCTGAGGACTATGAGGAAACTATCATGACATAGGAAGTAGTAGATGGATTTGGAGGAGGGGGTAGAGGTAGAGGTAGAGGAGGAGGAAATAATGGACGAGGCAGAGGTAACAATGGGGGAAATAGGGATGGAGATAACTCATTTGGATTCCCTATAGCCGATGAGGAAACTCATACAACAATGAAAAATATTTCACCATCTGTCCTCCCAAACTTTCATGGGTTGAGAAGTGAGGATCCCGAAACATTTCTATTTGAGTTTGAAGTCTTGTGTCGAACCTATGACTATATGGAAGACTCTCAAAAACTCAAACTGTTTCCTTCAACATTGAAAGGAGCTGCTTTGAAATGGTTCATGGGATTAGTCACTCAGTCTATTAGGACTTGGAATGATATGAAACAAACATTTTTGGATAGATACCTAGATTATTGTATGCCCACCAATCATAAGGATGAGGTATTCAAGATGATGCAAAAAGAAGATGAAAACTTGGAGGACTTACTTGAAAGATTTCAATACAACTTAAAGAGAGCAAAAATGAGTAATTTAGATGAGGAAACCTTGAAAGCCCTTCTATTGAAAGCCATTAGAGATGAATGGATAGACATTTTAAACATGATGGGGAAGGGAGATATTTCTCAACTTCCACTTCGTGACATAGCAGAACTATGTGTCCATCTCTCAAGGGGAAAATCTAAAACTGCAAAAGGGCCTAGAGATCCTTCTTTGATTAGAGCAAACAAATCTGCAACTAGTTCAGTAAGTAGGGCAGAGATTGGCAATATGCTTGATGAGTTCAAAACTGATATTCTAGGGAGCCTTAGTGAACAACTAGACACCCTTAAAATTCAAAACAAGCAAAAAACAGAAGCTGATGCCTTGGCCATCTTTTGCCCAAAATGTAGAAAGAAACATGCTCTAAGGGAATGTCCCTTGGATGCAAAAGTTGTAGAAACATGCATGATTTGCTCAGAAAATCATGAGACCAAGGATTGTCCTTCAATTCCTGGGCTCAAAGCTGTCTTTCAAGAAGATCCAAATTCAGTAGAATCCCTTTGTTTTGTCTCAAGAAGACCTTGGCAAGGACAACAAAATCAAGGATTTAACAATCCCATGAACTTTCAACTCCCGCCAAATTGGAATTCTTGTCAACAACCTTGGCCCCAATCTCAAAATCCATATCAATCATGGGCACGAGGGATGCAAAATCCTTATGGGAGATTTGCTCAATTTTATCAATATCCTCCATCTTTTCAAAATCAACAAAATCCACAACTTCCAAATAAAAATCCACAACTTTCATTGCCATTTCCACAACAACAACCTTCTCAACAAAATCCAAATTCTCAACTCTTGCTTCCATTTCAACAAAAGACAAATCAACTACCATCCCAGCCATTGCCAAATCCAAACATCAAAAATCCTTAGAATTCTTACATGGTAGAAGGACAACAATTTCCTACCTATATGATTGTTCTTCTCAATGATGTACAACTCAGGTCTGGTAGAGTTTTAGAAAAACCTTCAATAGGTGTTCAAGAGCAAGATAACTCTAAGGAGGATTCTCTTAAAGCCAATAAAGGTTCTGAGGAAGCATCTCTTCAAAACCCAGTCATTCAAAAAGAAAAAGAAAAAGAGTCAACCCCCACAACTCCTATAGTTGAGCAACCTGCATCTTCATCCACACCTACTTTCCCTAAAAGATTACAAATTGACAAAGGGGTGGAAAAACAAATCTTGTTGCCTGACTATGACTTCCTAGATGAATTAAAGAATGTCTATATCAAGATTCCCTTGCTACAAGCCATTAGAGGGATTCCTAATCTAGCAAAAACAATAAAGGAGTCGAGTCTTAAAAGACCAGGAAGGAAACCAAGAGACACAAGAAGAATCCACCTGGTAGGGAAAATTGCAGATATCATGATGGGAAAGATTACCATGTAGAAAGATGTGGATCCAGGTAGTCCAATTGTCAAGACACATATAAATGGGATGTAAATTCCAAATACTTTGATTGACTTAGGGGCTGCTATAAACATTATGAGTAGACAGACTATGGAACAACTTAAACTTCCTAATATTCTCTTTACACCCACATTACTGCAACTTGCAGATAGATCAATAATCAAACCAGATGGTGTGTTAGAAGATATTTCAATCTCCTTAGATTCTTGGGAATATCCAGTAGATTTCATGATTTTAACTCCCAAGAGTAATTTAGGAGGACATCCACTCATCTTAGGAAGACCTTGGCTAGCCGTAGTTGATGCTTTCATTAGTTGTAGATCTGGGGATATGTACATTTCTAATGGTAGTTTGACAAAGAAATTAAATTTGTATCCTCCAGCAAAAGCAATTACAGAAGTAGGAGACAATGAATGCGTCGATGAGGAGGACAATATACAACCTGTCTTTACTATTTATGAAATTAGTGAAGATGGTCAAACTTTGAACACATTAGAAAACTTTGAAACATCTTCAGAATATGACCACACACAATTTCAGTTAGATTCTGATATTGAGTACTTATCATCAAGACAAATGTCTCTTTACTCTATGGAAGATTTTGGTAGTTCTACCATTGAGATTTTTCCAAGTAAAACATTGAATATCAATTTTTTTTTGGAAAAGTCACAACAGGAAGAGCTAACCAAAATCTTGCAAAAACATTCTACTACATTTGCATGGGAGTATACTGATATGAAAGGTATTGACCCTAAGACTTGCATCCATTACATCTATATCGAGGAAAATAGTAGACCGATCAGACAACCTCAGAGAAGAATGAATCCAAATCTTAGGGAGATAGTGAAAGAAGAGCTCCAGAAACTACTTAATGTAAACTTCATTTATCCAATTTCAAATAGCCGATGGGTTTCTCCTTTGGTTATAGTACCTAAAAAGAATGGTAAATGGAGGGTATGCATTGATTACAGGGAATTGAATAAAGCAACTTTGAAGGATCACTTTCCTTTGCCCTTTATCGATCAAGTGTTAGATAAATTAGTAGGCAAAAATTACTTTTCCTTTCTAGATGGTTTTAGTGGTTATAATCAAATTCAGGTAGCGCCTAAAGATCAGGATAAGACCGCATTTACCTGTCCATGGGGAACTTTTGCTTATCGAGTGCTTCCTTTTGGATTATGTAATGCACCTGCAACATTCCAAAGAGCAGTACTAGGAATCTTTTCTGATCTAATCCATGATTGTGTAGAGGTTTATATGGATGATTTTACAGTTTATGGTGACTCGTTCGAAGAAGCATTAGAAAATTTGGAAAAATTACTTATAATATGTAAAGAGACAAACCTTTCATTAAGCCATGAAAAATTCTATATGATGTTTACTGAAGGTGTTGTTCTAGGACATCATATTTCAGGGGATGGAATTAAAGTTGATAGATCAAAAGTAGAAGTCATCTCCAAGTTACCTATTCCAAATTGTCAAAAAGATGTTAGAAGTTTTCTGGATTTACTGGATATTATAGAAGATTCATAGAAAACTTCACTAAAATAGCATCTCCCCTCTTCAATCTGCTTACAAAAGACTGTGAATTCAAATGAGATCATGATTGCCAATTAGCATTTGAAACTTTGAAAACAAGAATGTCTGAAGCACCTATCTTGAGAGGACCAAATTGGAAACTTCCTTTCCATATTTCTACAGATGCTTTAGATACAGCTTTGGGGGTTGTGTTGGGACAGAAATATTTAGTTCCTTATGCCATTTACTACACGAGTAAAAATTTAACTCCCACTGAGTTGAACTATACTGTGACTGAAAAAGAGTTCTTAGCTTTTGTTCATGCAATCAATAAGTTTAGAAATTATATAACAGGCTATGAAACTTTTATCCATACTGATCATTTTGCAATTAGATATCTAATGAACAAACCTATTACTAATGGCAGAGTTACAAGGTGGCTCTTACTTTTACAGGAATTCAATATTACTGTGTTGGATAGACTAGGGAAACAAAATACAGTAGTTGATTTCTTGTGTAGGATTCAGAATACTAAAGAAGACTCTCCTGTAGAGGACAAGTTTCCTGATGAATATTTATTTGCAGTAACTACTAAGACCCCTTGGTATGCAGATATTTCTAACTATTTGGTGACAGGGAAACTACCTCCACATCTATTTCCTAGTGAAAGAAGAAAGATTATTCAGGAGAGTTCAAAATATTCATGGATTTCTAACAAATTGTTTAAAACAGGGCCAGATCTTGTGATCAGAAGATGTGTTAGGGAAGATGAAATGCTTGACATCCTCAAGGCATGTCATGATGAACCATGTGGTGAACACTTTGCTGACAAAAGGACAGCCTATAAAATCCTCTCTTTAGGATATTATTGGACGTCCCTCTTCAAAGGTGCAAAACAATATGTCAAAAGGTGTGATAGCTGCCAAAGAGTAGAGAAACCTACCCTTTCAAATGAAATGCCATTGCAACCACAGGTACTCATCGAACCCTTTGAAAAATGGGCTTTCGACTTCATTGGACCTATTAATCCACCATCTAAACAAAAGAAGTATATATGGGTATGTATTGATTATGTCACTAAATGGGTAGAAGCCAAAGAATTATTTTATGCTACTGAGCATTCAGTTATTAATTTTCTTTATGAGGATATTTTTACTCGCTTTGGTGTTCCAAGAGAAATTGTGACAGATCAGGGAAGTCAATTCACATCCAACCTGGTGGAGAAGCTGATGGAAGAATACAAAATCAAGCACAGAAGATCTACTCCTTACCATCCGCAAGCAAATGGTCAAGTGGAATCTACAAACAAAGTTCTTGAAGGCATCATTACCAAGACTGTTCATTTACACATAAGAGATTGGGCAGAAAGGCTTCCTAAAGCCTTATGGGCCTATAGAAATACATGGAGGAATACAATAGGACATTCTCCCTATGAACTTGTTTATGGGAAAGAAGTCTTGCTCCCCATTGAGTTCCAAGTCAAAACTTTCAAGATGGCAGTTCAGTTGGGAATGGATCTATAAGAAGCCCAAAAGCATAGAATGGAGCAATTGAATGAGCTAGATGAGATCAGACAAGAAGCAATCCCAAGAACTGATCTAGTTCAATCTCAAAGAGCTAAGTGGCATGACAAGTAAATCAAGAAGAAAAAATTTCAAGAAGGAGATTGGGCATTGCTATTTGATTCCAGGTTTAAAGAATTCAAAGGTAAATTTCACACTCATTGGCTTGGGCCATATGATATTGACAAAGACTTTAGCAATGGAGCAGTAAGAATCAAAACCATTTATGAACATCAAACTCCTCTCATTATGAATGGCCACAGATTAAAGATCTATCATAAGCCACTCTCAAAAGAGGAATTTGTCAAAATCTTTCAAGACAATTCTGCAATAAGGCTGGTGAAGAAGAATCCTTCTTCTCCACTGGCCTAGCCTTTGTTCTTTTCTGTTTCTAAAAAAAAAAAATATGTGTATAAGCCTGAAAACCAATCACTGATTGGCAGTCTTATCCAGAAAATACAGGGTGAAAATCAAGAACTCCTGATGCCTTATATTTTCCAAAAAAAATCTTCTCTCATTATATTCATAGTTTTATGACATCTCACTTCACTTCATTTCACCTCATTTCACTTCACTTCATTTCATTTTCATTTCATCATCTTATTCCGCCAATAAAATTCCTTTTATGACCATTTTCATTCATTCAGTCATCATTTATCCATCGCCATTCAGTCATCTGATCACTGTGTCAGTTCCGCAATTGAACCTAGTTTCTGCAGCTAGAAGCTTATTCCGCAGCCATCACTCTGTTTTTCGACACTGACAGTCTGATGTTAGTTAAATGATCATGAAAATCAAATGCAAGCATGGCAAAAGGAAGATATTTTGAAGACATGAGGCACCAAAGAGCATCAATAGGAAGTGGTTGATCAAAGGTTAATGGACGAAAAGTGGCAAAAATTCCAAGGTATGAGTAAGATTTATTTCAAATAGCATTTAGAGCACATTTTATATAGTTATGAAACCACGGCTCCATTATATGTAATGATTAACCTTTGATAACCTCCATAACCGCTCCACGATCTTTTCACGATTCCTCCACGAACCTTGCATTAATTTCTAAACGGCCTCATGATCAACTTCTGGATTTAACTCATGTTTGGCTATACTTTGACACTCCACCTGTAATTATGGGAATGTGGTTGATTTGATCACAGCTCTTTTCTACCGCAAAAATTCCGCAGCCATTTCATAAGCATGTTAATGTCTAATCCACAACCATCCAGTTCAAAACTCTGTCGGGCTCACTTTACTCCCCTACTATTCTATTGAAGTCATGTTTGCATTTCTACCCTATTCACATAAGCCTCTGCTCCACTCTGTGAAGTCACTTCTGCTACCTGTTCTCTGTTTTCCATTTACAGTCACTGGTTTTTTTCCATAAGCCTTGTCCATTCGTCCATTCCCTGCTAACCTAGCCGTCTCACCTCCGTTCATCCAATACCCACGCAAACGTGTTAAAGACAGGAGGAAGGAATGGGTCTTTTGTTGAGAGCAGAGCCAGAAGGGCCCAAATTCATGGAGGGGTATCCGCAATTGAAAGGCATACTAAAGAAAGCACGGTGGCTACGATTTATTCAGAAATTCAGAGGCTACAACAAGGAAGTTACGAAGACTTTTGCGAGGTCTTTTGATGGAAGAGAAGCTGAGGTGGGAGACCTTAAATTCTCAATCACAGAGGCGTCTATAGAATCTGCAACAGAACTCCCACAGGAGGGAGAACGCTGGTTTAAAAATAAAAGCTTTGACGAGAAAGCATGTAGGGTTATCCTACGAAATCCAGGTATGGATGTAACTATTTTCAAACGAGGAATCCCTGTCTCTACTTTAGAAGAAAAGTGGGCTAGTTTATTATTAATAATCCAGAAATTCATTACTTGTGAGGGACGATTCGGGTCAATGTATATGTACAACACCGGGTTGCTAATGAATTTTCTAGAAAACCAAACTATTAATTTGCCCTACTTTTTGTTAAATAACCTGAAGAAAATGTCCATCACCATCCAAAAGAATCTGGAGGATGTAGAACCCCACTTGTATCATCACGGCCTTGTGAAAATATTGATAGAAAAACAATTGAAGGAAAAGAAGGACACCTGGGAGCAGTTTTTAGTTAGAAGTTTCTTTCAAGATCCACAAGAAACCCCTGAAAGCAGCTCATCAAGGAGAAGCAGAAGAAAGAAAACAAGTGATAAAATTCAGGATACTCCTATTAACATAGTTGAAGAAACTAGTAGGGAAGAAAAATTGTTTGAAAGTAGGAAGGAAAGAATTGAGGGTAAGAAGCCAAGAAAATCAAAAAGGAAAAGAAATATTGAGGTTTTCTATCAAACCCTAGAACCTTCCTCAGAAGAGGACCACCAAATACTATCTGAAAGACTAGTTTACCTTTAGGAACGGTCAGCTGCAGCAAAGAAAAAAGGGAAAGAAAAACAGAGTGGGGAAAAAGAGGACACTAGCCCACAAAATTTGAGGAGAAGTTCCAGACTTAAAGGGAAATTGACGAAAATACAAATTAAACGGCCCCACTTTATTGATTTAGGAGGGGAAACACCGAAACAACCTTCAAAAACCTCTCCTGACTGTAGCCCACACCATACTCCTATTTCCCAAGTAGATTTTGACATGAATCCTTCTCGGCCAGATATTGACATCAGTCCTCTTCAACAGGATTTCGGGGTCAGCATAAGAAAAACTACACCTGCGATAGACCTGAACTAGCAAGAGATGTATGATTATATAGAATCCTTGGAGAAAACAGCCACAGGTCCAGGCACTTCATCTACCCAGCCTAACATAGCACAAGAAGCTCTAATCCAATCACTGAAGCAGGAAGTTTTTGAACTAGAGGTCTTAAATAGACACATTAAAAATGAAAATGAAACATTGAAGGAACAAGGCAGATTGGACAAGATCATTCACGACAACACCATGTTGCATCTTGGGTTGTGGCAGAGGAAAAACCGAAAATTGAAGGAAAAGAGCAGGAGGTTGAGCAGAGCTCTTATCAACCTCAAATTCAGGTGCTTAATGAGGAAGCCTAGGATGTTAGCAGTACCAAGGAAGAAGAGAAGGGGGCTGGATGTGCTAGCAGAGGTCTCAAAACACATGAACTGAAGGGAGGATGGTCAAAGTTTTGGTTGCATTGGGACATGCAACACCTATACAGTGGGGGTATGTTGAGCCCTGAACTTGCATCTCTCCTACACACTTTCCAAGACTTTTTCCCACTCACCTGGACCTCCTAAGCTATCAAAATCATTGCATATTGATTCTAAAAGAGCATTTAAAGTGGTTTTATAACTATGTTTTGTGTTTGTTGTTTGAACTAGATTTTGCTCATTAGCTGCGGACTTTGGTCACTTTCCACAGCTGATTCAACTTTCCGCAGCTATTTTTGTTAAACTCTAAGTTACAAGTGTCATAAGGAAAAATAAGCCACATGGGCAAGTTGGAAATGACCTGGACATGGATCAGGTCCTATTGGTTCAGCCGGATTCATCAAGGAAAGTCGTGGTCAACGGTGGTCAAACGGTGGTCCAACTTAAGACTCCTACGGCAGTCGGACTCTGTTTTCAAACACGTGAAGGATTTTGAAGGATGCGTGGCGATTCCTAGATCCCTGGGGTCATGTTGCCACCTGTATACTGCCCCATGATGTGAATCCCACAGCCACAGTTGATAGATTTAATAATCTCGGCAACTATTATGCTAAACCCATGGAAGCTGTCTTTTACGTGTCTTCTGTTAACGTAATTTCTCAGGAAAACAATTATAAAGTTTTTGTTATAAATAATGTGTTTCCAAGCGCATAGAGTTAGTCTTTGGTTAATGTAATTTTGTTGTTAAAAGTTCACTGTGTCGTGACACTAGTCTTGTTGTTGTAACTGTGTTTTGAATTATAAAAGAAGACTTTGTTTCTACATGATTGCGTGAGCATAATTTTGGATTGATAGCCTGTTGACCGAGGCCTTGCAGAGGGCCCCTACACGCTGAGGTTTCATTTTCCTTGTTGCTATAAATTTTTATGCATTATTTCCTTATTTCCATTGCACATATTCCAACCTGTGTATATTTCATTTGTTATGGTATTAACATTTCATTCCTGTTCATGATTTTACAAGCTTTGTATATTGTTGTTAACGCTGATCAGTGTGTGTATGTTTCAGGATAGAGTAGGCCTGGGAATTTTTCATGCAATTTTCGCAACAATTAGTGACATGGGATTAGCTCTCTGCTGACTTTGCTTTTCTTAGTTTTTTTAATTCCAGTTCTATTTTGATTGCAGTTTTATTTACTTGCTTTGATTAGTTAGTTTAAATATCAGCTTGCTCATATCATTAACGATTATCTCCGAAAGCCATAGCTTAGACTACCTGGCGAGGAATCGAACTATGAATGATGTAATTTGATTTTAGTTTTACTTTCTTGCAATTAAATATCAACTTGCTCATATCATTGATGGTTATCTTCGAAAGCCATAGCTTAGACTACCTGGCGAGGAATCGAACTATGAATGATGTAATTTGATTTTAGTTTTACTTTCTTGCAATTAGATATCAGCTTGCTCATATCATTAACGATTATCTCCGAAAGCCATAGCTTAGACTACCTGGCGAGGAATCGAACTATGAATGATGTAATTTGATTTTAGTTTTACTTTCCTAATTCAACTTTTTCAAGGAGGGACAAGGATACTTTTATGACACTAGTATCTGTTTCTTTTGCATGCTTCTTTTTTCTAAACAGCTTCTCTGGACTATTCAAAACCTCAGGTGGATTACGGTCTGGATGATGCCTAGTGTGTACTCTTTTTAAATCTAGATTTCCTATAGGAATTGCTTGCAACTGATTCTAAAATGAATAACAGTTAGGAAAATATTTAGCCTATGAGCCTATAGTTTAGTGTCACCCTCAGGAACCATATTTGTCTTTAATTAGTAGATTTTCTTAGGGAGGTCTTCAAGATTTGTGTTTCCCCGACAACGGTGCCACTATGTTAGTACTCGATAATTCATCGAGGCTGAGGAGAGGAACCCAAAGGTAACCAAAAACCACTTGGAAGCTGGAATCTAACCCTTCCATCCTTAGAGAGGGCTCTCTCTATCTAAAGCTTCAGTCACCTAGGTTTAGGCTAGGTATGGTGCTCAAAGGGATATAGATTTTAAAGGTTTGTTGGTAGGGGAGAAGACAGATCCATTGGGAAATACAATCATATAAGCTTTTTTTTTTCCAATGATAGGATGAAGAGAAAGAGGGATCTTCTATAGGGGAAAGGTAGGTAGTATTTTTGGAGTTTTTCAGTCAAATTCATTGTAGGAGGGTGAGTAGAAGATAGGTGGAAATGACATATAGAGCATCAAACAATGGGATGAATTCTAAATGCCATTCAAGAAGAAAACATAAATTGTTTAGCAAACTAAATCAGAGCACTTTTAAAGCGAATTATGAGACAAATATTTGTTTAGCTAAATAGGAAGACACACATTCAAAGAATGATTGATAACAGAAGATAACTTACAAAACAGAGAAGCACATCTCCATAGAAATTAACAGAGGAATCCCTGTAAAATCAGACCACTGTCTTTTCACTCAATGAAAAATATATGAAAAAATCCAGTACACAATGTCTCTTCTTCTAAAACCTAAACAACCCTTTTCTTCATCACAATTACAACATAGATAGATCACAAACAATTATTTCCCACCTCTAGGAACTGAATTCCCTAATAGGATTTATGTTTCTACCTAATGTAGTGAATATAGAACTATTTTTCTAAAAACTAGGAATTGTTTGACCAAGGATTTCTAAAACAAATTTACATTAAATTAAAATCCTAAATCGAGCTTCAAGGTCCATAGATTCCTCATAATATTAAAAAATATCATAAAAATAAATTACATAGATTTTAGACATAAAATTCTCAGTCAAAAGGATGATTATGTGGAAGCGCAGCATCAACGCTGTGCAACCTCCTAGTTCAACAAAACACATAATAGAAGTGCAACGAATCCATGGTTGATGTAGCTCTGATCACTCCTTGAGTTGCTTGATGACTGGTACACGTGTGAAATGGTTTGGACATCATCAACTTCCCCTCTAGAAACCTTCTTTCATCATGCAAAGCTCTGAACGTTCAAAATTCCACCTACACCAAAAGTGTAGTGCTTGTGAAAGCACAACAAAACCTATCCTCCATGGGTTTTGACTAACACTAAGGTATTTGAACAATATGTACAACCTGTTGATGATGTTAACATTCCTTACACCCATTTTGAAGCCTACACTCAGCAAAAAGATGACACAATTCCTAATTTCCATCAAAACTCTAACCCTAATGCTTGGCTAAAATACAAAACTATTGTTTGAGTTGATTTTTTAACAAAGTTTCATGGTTTCTTGAGTCTAGTTGATTTTACACTCAAGAAAGTTTCAAATAATACATGACCCCCTTATACAACCTCATTCAACAATCATTCTTGGACAAAAAACAAAAAGGCCAAAATTACTTTGATTTACATGTTCCAGCATTCAAACTTTGGCTGCTTTAGCCAACAAATACAACTTACCTCTATCCTTCTCCCGTATCTCCTTCAAATATTTATTGGAAGCTCTTACCACCTTCCTCAAAGTGAATTTCTTGCTGCATATGTTTTTCAATTTCCTATGTAAGGGGAGAGACCTCTTCAGTATATACTTAGCATTTTCCATTGCTGGCTCATACATGTTCAAAAGATCATACATCTTTTTCCTATCCCTTTCATCCCACTCCTTAAGTTCAACAAGTTCACTATGATCTTTCTTCAAATGCATCCTCAACTTATTAAAATTATGTTGACCCTCTTCTATCTCTGTTTTCTTCTCTTCTCTTACTGAATTTTCTTCTTGTATCTTCAATTTTCTAGTTGAAGACCTAGTGACTCTCACTGATGGAGCTTCTACCTCTTGAATGTCCTCTCTCACTATATTCTCATTTCCTTTATACTTAGTGACATATGGTGCATCCTTTGTCAGTAGTTCTTCTTCATTAGTCCTAATTGTCCTTTCTATAGCAACCTTCTTCAATTCCATGTTATCATGTTGCAATTGGGAAATGACCAAGTGTGCTTTCTTTAAATGTTCTTGCAATTCAAAAATCTCCTTGTCTTTATTACTTGAAACAATGTCCTCTATTATATCCTCTAAATGTTCAGATGGCTTCTCAAGTGTTTGTTGCAAGGGAAGTTTCTTTGTAGTAGATCTAGTGAGGGGCCTTTTGGTAACCTTCACTACTTTACGAGAAAAATGCAACTTTTTCCCCTTCTTATTTTTTGATGAATGAACTGAAACTAAGGGTCTTTTGAATGAACTTTCAACTAGTGATTTAATATGTTTTTTCATTGATGATTGTGTATCCTTCCTACTTAGAGAACTAATTGGTAAGTTAGTTGCCAGCTTTGAAGAAACTATAAGTGACTACCATGATTCATTTATCTTATTTATTTCTCCCAATACCAACAATTTAGTCAAAGAGAAGTGGAAAGACTACGTTCCACTTTGCTTTGTTTTCATTGCACTTTGTTTTCGATCTTGCTAAGGCCTATCAACAAATAGAAGGGAAGATTCAAAGGACTCTTTCCTATGAAGTGCATCAAAAGCCTAAAATGATATTGATATATCATCCAAAATCTACCCTCACAGGTAAAGTATCTCTAGATTACCTTCAAAATCTTGCTATAGAGCTCAAGCAAGTATTCTCTAAGTACAATGGCTCCATACCCTTCGATCCTCTCTTAGGGTTTCAAGAAATATTTATAATTGGCTATGTCAAGAGAGACATGCCCTTGAACCACTTCTCTCCTTGTAGAGGAATCTCCGTGGTGACTGAGATAGTGACATCTAACATTGGAAAAGTGACCCCCCCAACCTTAACATCTAATCCATTGAAGCTCAAGGAAAATTCTTTAGTGAGCTATACATTATACCCATGGATATTCTCACAAAATATAATGCAAAATCTTGTTCAAATTAAACTCTGATTGATGGGTTTGAGTTTATCAAAGTGAGGTCTTGAGGTTCAAATATCACAATATCACCTCCCTTGTGCTTTTTCCTATCTGGGGTTGTCATGATTTTCACAGAAAAGATGAATTCCAAGGTTCCTTGAATGAAACTTGGTGTATATCAATTAAGCGCAAAAAATGAGGTAGCAACGATGAAATGGAGCTTAGATTAAGGTTTTATGACAATTCAGAATGAAAACTCTGCATGGAAAACTCAAACAAAAAAACTCATCTGCCAAACCCAAAAAAATAGCTAGTATTTCCTTGGTCATAGTGGCATAATTAAAAACATAGGAGCAGCTCCAAAAGTGCATCGCATGGGGGAAAATTGCTTCTTAACCTATGAGGAAAGAAATAACTAAGTATGAAGTTTCAAATCACTTGAATGATATTCCAAGCTTCAATATCAAGGTCGAAAACAAATTGTGGATGTTTGGTGGGGGTAAGAATATGAAAACACAGTGCAAAGGCAACGCATAGTGTATTCTCCAGGGAATGAAGAAAGCTAACAATTTAGAAGTTTGTAGGGTTTCAATGAGTTTCCTCAGCACATGGTAGTAATTTAGATGAGATGAAAAACAAAGGCTTCAAGAAAACAAAGAATTGGCATTTGGATAAGCAATTTGACCACTGAATTGGAAAATGCAGTACCTATCTGTGAGCGCAACACCTGTCTACGAGTGCAATGCCTGTCTATGAATACAATGCCTCCCTTGCCTCCTTTAAGTGGCAAAGCTTAAGTGATTCTCACTGATGTCTGGATGGAAAAATGAATGGCTCTGTAACACTTTTTGAAGTTATCAAAGAATTTGAACTCCTAAGGTGGAAAAATTCAAATTTCAAGAATGATGATGACAATATTTGAACCTCAATCATAAAACACAACAATTGTCAAAAACACAACGCTATCCTCCTAACGATTGTACCAATGTGATCTCATGGCATGTTGTGATTTGACATTCTAACTGACCCAAGTGACCCTACAAATCTATGCCAATGATGATAAGACATGACACCATGACCTTAGACTCATTTAATTCGATCTCTTAGGATATTAATGACTATTTTCATGATGCTTCACACTATTTGACATAATTACATTCACTAATAAAACTTTTATTCTATACTATGACCAATAACTTGATATATACAAGATCATAGAATGGCCTATGTACATTTTCCAAAATAATTTGAAAGATAAAACTTGTTTCTAACTACTATAATTATAGGATACTAACAATTTACAAAAGGCATTAGTATTAAAGCAATATTTCTTTCGGTATATCGGTATATTTGTGAATAATCCTCAAGATCCCACATAGGGGGGTTTGTGTGGTTGGAAGCACAAGGAACAAATATAAACCATAATGTCATCCTCCTCATGGAAGCCCTAGCTAATAAGCTCAAGCTATTGAAATAAGATGTAGGTTCTAACAGAAAGGTTGTATTGTAGGAGAAATTGGAAGATCGAGAACAAATAGAGAGGGAGTCTAAGAAATAACTTAAAAACGATCAACCTAGCTCAAGTGCCATTAACCATTCATAGTCCCTGTTAAAAATGGAAGCGAATATCGACATCAAGCTGTATGAAGGTGATATTGACACTATAAAGTTAAATCACTAGTTGTAGCAATTATAAGTTAATTTTAGTGTTCATCATATAAAGGAAGAATAAAAGATTTCATTTTCCCAACTTAGAGGACCATGCCCTCACTTGGTGGTAAATCCACATAGAGACCTTGAGGTTGGAGGAATATCCTCCAGTGACGAAGTGGGAGGATTTCAAAACCCTCCTAAAGTCACAATTTTACCCTATATGTTATGTAGAGGATCAATGGATCTAATGACATCACTTCATGCAGAAGCAGGGAATGAGTGTACTAGAGTATACCATATAATTTAAAAATATGGACATATTGTTGGAGATATCCCCAAAGAACCCAACCATAATAAATTATTTTGGGGGTCTAGATATCCATCTATAGAAGTAAGTGATATTGTTCAAAACTAGATTGGTGGATGAGGCTTGTGTATAGGCACAATACCTAGAGAAAATAGGCCAAAAGAAATGGATATCAAGTGGATCAAAGTTTAAGGAGCACTAGGAAACATCCAAGGAGGGTAAGAAGAAGTGGATAGGGGGAAAAGACAAAAGACAACAACCATGAAACACCAGTGAAAATATATTAGCAACCACTACAACCAATGTAATATTGCGGTCATACAAAGGAGAAGTGTTGGAAGTTGCATCTAGGGATCAACTTGAAGAACAAAAGGAAAGATACTTAGAAAAACATTATCATGGCTATATATTCGAGTAATTAGGTTGAAATAAACTCAACTGTTATGAGAATATTGTTTATACATCATTGCAAAAGGAGGCGAATCTGAGTAGCCTTCAATAATAGGAAGAGAAAAAAATATCAAACTCTTCCATATAAAGATATAGGTCAAGAAGACAAATATTGATGATTTTCTTGACTCAAGATCACATGAAAATTTCATTGCAATAAAGCTAGTTGAAAAATTAGGATTGGAAGTTCATGATTATCCAAGCCCATATCTATTGCCATGGGTAAATAAGGATGTGGAAATAAAGGTAACCAAATGGTGAAAAATTAGAGTATTTTATTAGTGTTTATTTTATTGATGAAGTAGAACTAGATGTAATTCCCATTAATTTATGTAAGTGGTGTTTATAAGTCCTTATATGTACATGTGGGCTACAATCTTCATGAAAAGAACTAACTAGTACCACATAATCATGGATGGAAAATAATTCACCATCAATGCACACAAGGGAATGTCCAAACTTTCATAGGTTAGTGCCAACCAAGCTAAGAAACTAATTAGTTTTATCAATAAATATTTTTTACTATTTTTAAAAGAAAATTAGTCTATAGATGGGTCATTGAGAGAAAATTCATCCCCATAGGGGTGTACTAAGTAATAGAAAGTGCACTAAGGAATAAAAAAAAGAAATAAAAGAGTACTATAGGGATATAGGGGTGTGTTTTAGGATCACGTTGTACTGTTCAACAACCCCCATTTTAACGTATTATAATTTTCCTATGGAATTTATTATATTAAAATAGGGACCCTTTAATTTTATAAAATCAACTTAAAATTGTTACTACAGAACTATAACCAAAGTTTAATACTTAGGCTTTTTAATTAAAACCCAAGTATTAAACCTTGATTATCCAAAAAACCAAATTTTAATAGCCCCCGAGACCAAAACTATACTTAGGCTTCAAAAACCTTAAGTATTAAAAAATATGGGTTATTTAATAAAAATAAAAATAATAAGAGTTTTTAATTCCCAAAAGTTTTACCTTTATAAAACTCTGACTCATCCAAAATACCGCATCACAAAGTTTCTAACGGCGAAGAATTTCCTTGCAAACTCCGACTTATCTAAAGGGTAATACTTCCTCGAATCGTAAATAAACAAAGTTCCAAAGGCTCAAGACCCCTCTGCGAAACTCCATTGTGATTGTGATTAGACCAGAACCGATGGGAAAATATAAATGTCAATTCATAAATTCCCCGCGTCCATTACTATCGCAAAAGGTTGCAAAGAACTTAAGTCTTAGCCTTAATCGATTTCAATTGCGATTAAGAAAGGACCCGACGGGATTGTAAATTCCATTCCATGAATCTCTCGCTTTCAGAGCTATCGCAGTTACCAAAGGGTCATGCCTCCACCTTTCCGTGATTGCGATTGCGATTTTATTTGAAGTACCCCCAGCCTCCAAGCGATTGCAATTATTATGAGTTCTACCCCTAGCCTCAAAGAAATATGCGATAAGACCGTAAAGTTTGATTTGTCTTGTCACGAACCTCACTCCACATTCCTCTCCATGATGGTTATGCTCAGAATTTATTACAACTCTACATTTTTCCTGATTTCCTGCAAAAGTGATTTGTTTCAAATAAAACTCGCTTATCAGTCTCATTTATTTTGTAGCTTATCGATTCTTGTTTTCCTTGTTCAGTTTCATGACAAAGGAGGAAAGCTGTGCTGATAAGCCACAGTTTAGTTCAAATAGACAAACAAGCATCCCGATAATCTGATGGAACAAACAAAGCTGATGAAGACAACAAATCACATTCATAAATTTCTACCAAAAATTGTTTTCCTTGAAGTATTATTGAAGGGATATGTTTAAATTACCTCAATGCTCTGCACAATAGATTGAGTCATTTTCTGCTATTTAAGGATACTTGTTGTATGAAATAAAGTTCCAGAATTTTATGAAGAAAGTCTTATGAAAGCTCACACTACTGTACTTTCATACTTTTCTAAATAGAACAACTGGAACATTGTTTAGGAATTTTCATAAAGAATTTTGAGAAGTTACATTACTATACTCTTGGAATCATCTTTGTGGGAAAGAATAAACTACTCCTATTTCTTTTATGCATTGAGAAACGTGCATCTAGTATTTCTATCATTGTACCTCTATTTTGTTTATAAGTAAATAGTGAATTTATCTTTTCATATTGCTCATTACATGGTATTTAAAGAACATTGATACATGTATTCATTTTTTATCATGCTGCCATTGATATTTTTTACATGTTAAGAAATTTTCTTTGATATTCTAAATGGGATATGAGTTATACAAATTATTTTGATTAAATATTTAATCAAAATAATCATCTTGAAATATCTTCATTTTCATTGGTGTTTGAGAAATCTATATTGTCATTTACTAAGGAAAATCATTATAGATCACATCTAGATAAATGTTAAACAATCCTGGGTTATAGATTAGATTAATGCATATATTTTCCATTTGATCCTTTGCTGCATATCCATCTATTTCACTCCATTATAATCATTACACATTCATTCAATCACCATCATTGGGAATCTGTTGCCATTATCCCTAGTCGGAGCCACTACCTAAACGGAAAAGGAGTTGTCTTAAGGTTCAGACCGTGTGGTTTTCTCCCGTGTTGAAGCAATGATTTTCGAGGCCTCAACAAATCCTAAAGGGCTATTTCCTAAGAGGGAAGTGGAGCATGAGATTTGTATGTCGTCAGACTCCCTATTCTCAAACATTAGCTTGCACATATGGTCTTTTATAGAAGAAAATGAGGTGAAGAAATAGTTTTTTCAGCTAATATAATAGGGTGTCATTTGAACAAGTACCTCACAATATGGGTCACGCATCATCATTGTGAAAAATAAGGATGGGACTTAGCAGATGTGTATTGATTATAGGGTGTTAATAAAAATAACACTTAAGAAAATGTAGCCCCTACCTAAGATAGATGATCTACTAGAGCATTTTCAGCAAGCGAAATACTTCAACAAGTTCAAGTTAGAGTTAGGATATCACCACATTCAGGTAAGAGAAGAAGTTACCTGGAAGTTTACCTTCAAAACTAGGAGAAGTTTATATGAGTAGTTAGTCATGCTGGTTGGCCTATGCAATGCCCAAACTATGCTTATGAGTTTGATGAATGATATAATTCACTCTTTATATATTCATTTATTATTGTCTATTTGGATGATATAGTGCTATATAGTATTATCTAGGAGCACATCTCACACTTAATACAAGTGATAAAGACATTAAAGAAGTACTAGCTGCTAGTAAATCTCAAGAAATGTGAGTTTGCAAAGAAGTATTTGGTGCATCTGGGATATGTGGTAAGTGGAGGATAGTGGAAGATATATCATACTAAGATGGAGTTTATGACAAAGTGGTTGTTGCCTATTAATTTTTTTGAATCGAATAGATTCTTCAGGGAAACACAATACTTTAGGAAATTCATATCCTCACTTTTAGTAGTAGAAGCACCAATCCATGCCACAACAATGAGTGGAAAGAGTTTCCAATGGGGAAATGGTTATCAGAGGGCTTTCAAGGAGTTAAGGAAGAATATTAGTGAATAATTGGCTTTGGGATTATTGAACTTGTAGCAAACCTTTGAATTGGATATATATGCTAGTTGGTATGTTATGGGAGTAGTCTTGATGAAGGGAGGAAGGCATGTATGCTACAATTTTGAAGTATTTTATTTGGTGGTTCTCAACTAGCCTATGTATGAATAAGAGCTATATTCCCTAATGCAAGTTGTAGAGAGGTGAAAACACTATATCATGGGATAGGAGATAGTAATCCACTTAGAAAACTAGCTTCTATAGTACTTGCAAGGCTAGATTAATTTGCAACAAACCAGGAATTACAAGTGGATGGGGTTTTTGTAACAATTCCATTTAGTGATCAAGTAAAATAAAGGAAACACAAATAAGTCATATAACATGGTTTTTCAAATCCACCCACATGAGATCACAACTTTAGGAACTCTTCTGGACAGGGATCCTTTCACTTGTGATGCATATAGTGACGGATATTCAGAGAATGAGGATGTCAAGGAGGTGTTTCAATAGTTACAGAGCCAGAGACATGTACGAGATGGTGCTAACATAGTTTACTACCATCTCTAGGATGGGTTAATCTATAGGTTGGATAAGTTATGTGTTCCAAAAGGTGGGTGATTGCAGCTGATTAGAGAGGCTTACACCTACAAGGTTACAAGGAACTTTGATGTATGGAATATAGTGTCCAACTTGCAAAGGCATGTGTATTTCCCAAGATGCAAGAACATGTAGCTGGGTTCATAAGAAGATGCATGCTTTGTTGTACTCACAAGCCTTGTAAACCGAGTCTATATCACCCATTTCCTACACCCACTCATCCTTGGGAAATCATTTCATGGAATTTATGGGAGGTTTACCAAAAATTGGGAAGGGGCGTGACTACCTTTTCATGGTATTTGAAAGCTTTAGCAAGATGTGCATTCTAATGCCTTGTAAGAAGACCATAAATGGGTAAGAAGAAATGAACTTTTTCTTTAGAAAATTCTAGGTGCACTCTGGGATACTAAAGTGCATTGTTTGAGACATGGGCACAATATGAGAAAATAGGGACACAAAGTTAAATAGGTATACAACATTCCATCAATAGACAAATGGGAAAAAAAGTAATCAATAATACTTTGGTGCATCTTTTGAGGGGATGTAATAAGGAGCATTTGAATAATTGTGATGTAAATTTGGTATATATACAAAAATATTATAACACAACAGTCCACACTCTTGCTAGTAAGTCCCCATTTTAAACTTGTTTTAGATATCTCCCACGTTTACCTTTGGATATTGCATGTGGTGAACAAGAAGGAGTGAAGAAGGATCTTACAAGGGATTCCTTAAGGGCATAAAAATTTGTTGAGAAGATTAGGAAAATCCATATAGAATTAGAAGAGACACTACAAGTGCCAGTTCACATACCCAGTTCCCTCAATGGCTTACAAAGGTTATGGGGCAGCCAAAATTTTCTTTTTCTTTTTATGAGCTTGACAATAAGCTATGATGCCAACTTTTGACATGCCTAATGCCTTAATACTTGATTAAGAGTATGGGGTATGAGATTAACATTTATGTATGATACCACTTTGTCACATAGCACTTTTAAATTTATTATAGCCACTCTTGTAAAAACTTTATTTTCATCTCTCATACATTTTATCAAATACTTTACATGTAAACCTTTCATAAAATAGTTTATATACAACTAATTAAGTAATCGTTTTCTTATAGAAATTTTGTCAGACATTTTGTATGAAATAAAATAAGAAATATTGCTTTGATTCCACTTGTAACTTATTAACTGAAATATACCACTTAATCATGCAAATTTTGATTTTTGTCTTTGAAGTATATTATCAAGTAGTTTGTATGAAATTTTTAATAAAACACATTTAACACATTCCTTCAGATTCTTCAAATGAAAACATGAATAGATCAAATACAATAGTACTATCATACAAAAATTCTAATATACAACAATACTATCATTATTCTTAAGATGACATTTCGATTGGGGATTTCCTCAAATAGTTTGTATGCAATGAATTGTTAAAACGTTTAGGTATTTCTTGAAATAGTTTGCATGCAAAATAATATAGAAATTTCATTGGAGAATATACGTTAAATTAAAGTAGTGCAATTTCTATAAACTGAACCAGATGATTAATGGGAGTTCCCTCGCTATGGTTCCAGTTTCATCCTCTACAACCTCCCAGATGAGAAGTTATAACAAAAATACTAACATGAATTGTTTGATGCATGATTTTAGGAGCATCCAAGAAGCTCAACTTCCTCTAATCATATCTCAAAAAATATTGTGACCCAATATATAAAATTGCACAAGATGATCAACATGATTTAATCCCATCACTATGTTCCATGTTTGAACATTTGGAACTTCATCGAAGAAAATTTATAGCATAGTTTCTAACATGACCTATTTAAATATTAATTTAGGAAGCCTAAATTCTTATGATCATATTTCCTAAAATTTCATGAACCAAGATTTGAAACCTCCTAGAATAAAATTTATAGCAACCAGAAAAATACCTAAAATTGTAGGGGGAGCTACGTTCCACCCCACCATTGGCTCAACTATGCTACGTCTTTTTCATAGTTTTCCACCTCTATGTCGTATCTTAATTACTTGAGGAGAAGATAACTTAGGGCTATTTCACAAAATTATATTCAAACTAAATTTTAACAGCAAAAGTGAAGGCCATTCTCTTTACACATGGGAAAAAGTGAATGTTCAATCTTTCCTTATTTGACTAGGCTAAACATTCTCAATAACACAATGCATATTTGAATAGAAAAAGGGAGTCCTTATTAGATCTCTATAGTACCTAGGCCCTCCCCTCTTTAGTTCTCTATGTGTCACACACATATAGGACCATTCCTAGTCCATAGAACCATCTAGTCCAAAGAAAAAGTGCTGCAACACATTCATTTCTTGTCACTTAGGCTATCATTGAAAACTATAAACCAATCATAAGGTCTAGACCTCTATGGGATTTTTCACTACTAAATATGATCCAATTTTTGACAGCTCTTTTTCATTCTTATGATGATGATTCATAGCTATAATGACAAAATGATGTTTCACAAAACATCATTTCTGATACAACCGTACTTTCAACATATTCTTTTTTGTTGGAATGCTGACAATAGGAGTCAGAATTTTTTTTACATTGGTTCATCACAAAGCCTCTTCAGATGACCGACGATAATACAACTTCTTTGTGTCATTGAAAAGTGCATTGGAAAACTGATGGTAAAGTGCCATAGTTGCAACATTTCTACCATCGGAAAGGGTGTCGCAAGATTGCCGTCCTTGATAATTTTTAAAAAATATTGCGATGGACTTGCCATAGTTGTGACATTTAAGTTGTTAGAAAGGGAATTGCATGAACAACGTCTCTGCTATTCTTCTAAAATATTTTGCAATGAATCTTCTATACTTCCAACGTCTCTACCATTGGAAAAGGAATCACAAGACTGATCGTTGCACTATTTTTTTTTAAATATTTTGTGATGAACCTACCATACTTGTGAGATTTCCACCATCAAAATAGGCGTTGGAAGACCAATGGCTGCACAATTAAAAAAAAAAAAATTGTGATGAACCAGCCATAGTTGCAACGTTTCTATCGTAAAGAATGTGGGTGCAAGATTGATGTCTTCAATAATTTTTTTTTTAAATATTGTCATGAAACTATCATAGTTGAAATGATTGTGTTATTGGAATGGGTATCAAACAACTTACATCCATGCACCATTAGACCGATGAAATTTAGAAAGAATAGGCATCAGAAGACTAATGACATTGGCAATTAAAAACAAAAATAAATGACCTCACATAGAATCTTCATCTCTATTAGCCCTTAAGGATTCCCCATGGACATTTTTTAACATAGTAGAAACATAATATTGTGACTAATCTCCAATTTTCATACACCTAGAGATTCAAAGAGTGCAGTGTGGGCTATAATCCCATAAATTGTTCAATAAATCTTCTTTTTGTTATCCTAAGAGCCATTGTGTGGGATTGATTGACATGCACCACAATTTTTGAGATATTCAATTTCTTCACAAATTGAGCTTTCTTTGAGAACTGGAACCTCATACCACCAACAATTAGTGCATTGAAAGCATCAATATTAGGATCAAGTGGAGAAGGCAAAGGATCATGCGCTCTGGAGCTTGAAACCATTAATGAGGTGGCTAGGGTTTCTTCAATTCTTTCCCTACCAAGAAATTTATGAGGATAGATTATCTATTTTATCAACTTCAACATGATAGATTATTAACCAAACTAGATTTAAGATTGGGTTATCACCAAATATGAGTGCAAGAGGAAAATATGACAAAGACCACACTCAAACCCAACAACGATTGTACCACTGAATTGTGCTACCATTTAGTTTATGCAACAAAGAAACTACATGTATGAGGCTAATTGATGAAATTCTTCCTCCATATATTGATTCTTGTGTAATGGCGTACTTGGATGACATCCTTGTGATAGTGAATCTTGGGAATATACATGTGTTTAGCAAGGGGAAACCATCAATAAATATGCAAAATCTCTCTTGTATCAATGCACCCAACCAAATATTTTTTAAATTCAAACATGAAGTTTATTTTACTTTTCCCTATTGTTGCTAGCATACTAATAGGAAACATTTTCACTCCCTTTATGTGTTTACTTTGAAGTACATTTTAGTCCCATTGACCTACTTTGTAGTCAATAATTAGACATTAATAAAATTATCTTATATTCTTTAAACAATGAGGAATCACCATGGAAGCTACTTGTTCATAGAAGTAAATACAGAAAATATATAAGTAAATAGTAGCATTTAAAGAAGTATGCTACATTCAAAGAGTACTTCCACCTAAGAGATGTGACACATGATTTCAACCCAAATTTCATGCTCTATTCCCTAACAGTAGGTTGTAATCAATCAAACAAACCAATTTTGACTAGTTTTATTTCAGCCTCTATTTTGAACATATTTTAACCAAAAGGGAAATTGGTCAAAATTGGTTTAAATGATCGTTTTGACCAAAGCTTCCTAAAACTAGTATGAAACAAATTTGTTCGGATTTTAGTTTGATTGGTTATGATAACACTATTTCAAACAAAGGTGCATGCATCACACTACTCCATGGGATCCATGCTCACTGTAGCATATATATTGGCTTTCTATCATTTGGAAATGTTTTCCAATTTAGTTTCGAAACAAATAATTGTGTGAATTGGTACAAGTTGTTATGAAATGGAAGAATTACTTAACAGAAAAGAAAACATTCTACATTTTGGTCACCAACCATCACAATATCTACAAGAAAAAAACCAAATTGCAATAAGTTGAGCAATATAAATTGATGGGATTCCTTTAATAGTTCCATTTTTTCATAAAATATGAGAACATAGTGAGAAACAAAGTGGAAGACATGTATGCCACTAAATCATCAAATTTAAACATTGAGAGCCATCATGAAGATTGGTCCATTTGATCATGAAGAGTAGTACAATGAGTTGTATGAGGACATGTTGTCCATTTTACTATGAAGAGTAATGCAAAGAGTTGTATGAGGAGACCTTGAATTTTCACACATAAATCAACAAGCTACTAACCATAGAAGTCACAAAGAAACCAAACCATCATATTTATATGTTCAAGAGGTATTTATCTATGAGTTAGGGCGCTTTGTATTTTGAAAATAAGGAAACAAAATCCAATTATTAAGGGTATCTCACAATTAAAAAGACATTTCCACGTTTAAAAAAATATGTGCATTCTCAAATCATAAATCAATATTTTTCAAGGTATGTTAGTGAATGAACACTTTCAAATCTAATAAAGCCAAGTTATTATGTGTTGAGATTGTATACACCATTATCCTTGACATATGAGATAATTACCATAGATTTATTGGGAGGTTTTGGAAGCAAAAGCAATAATAAATACTATTTTATAGTAGTGGTGGAGAGATTCAACAAGATGTTTATTCTCCCTCCTTGTAGGAAGGCCCTAAAAGCCCAAGAGACAACTGTAAATTTCATTGATAAGGTATGGATTTTATTTTTATTGCCCAAATCCATTATTCTAGGTAGAGATACTAGGTTTTAAAGTTATTTTTGGACAACATTATAGAGAAAGTTAAATACAATATTAGAAAAATCCACTCATTGTAACCAATGTAAACAGATACCCAACAATTTTCAATAGAACACTAGCTCATTTACTAAGAGGTTATACTCACAAGCACTCCAAGACATGGAATGCAAGCCATATTCAACTTGCATACAATGTGACAGTTCACTCATTTACTCACATGAGACCTTATGAAGTTTGTATACTTATACTCCTTCGTTGATTATATATAGGCAACAATGTGATCCATTTGTTTAAAAATCACTCATAATTATAATTAAGCTAAGAATGAATCATATGTATTATTATTAACACCTTAATGGAAATGTGCATTCTTATTAATATGAGCAATATATTCTAAAAAATTATTCATTCATCCATTAATTGGTTCAGTGATTTTCCTTCTTAATACTGATCCTAAAAAATCATGATGTGAATCAACTGCCTGTTGGTGGTCCACATTGTCATCATGTTGTCCTCCGAAGTACACCACGTATGACCACAACAAGAAAAACAATGATAAAAAAATCCAACTATGGTTTCAAAGAGAGATCAAAAATAAATTTCTATGAAATATTGTATTTAGAAAAGTATGAAATTATTGTATTTTGAAAATATTAATAATAAATTATACCATCTACATATATTTGATAATGTGAAGGCATTAGATAATATAAACTAAAAGTAGATCGCAAGACATTTCTAATATATATCCAACATACTCTGCAAATACTAGAAGGAATAGAAGTTTGAGAATGAAGACAATTGCATTAAGGAATTGGAGACTTAGATTTGGTCTCATAATGAAACTATGTGATGAAAAGGTTGTCCTATATTCGAGGAAATAAGATAACTTTTGATGGCATCTCATGAAAATTTGTTATTGTTTCTAGTAGTTTAAGAAAAAACTCCAGCATCACTCATTGGAAATACCAAATGCATCAATAGGTCGGTTTTCTCTTTAATCACCATTTCTCATGGTTGTTGCCTCTAGGGATTTTCTCATCACACTTTTTTTTTTTTTAATTCATTGTTTTTATTACATTGCCACTGTAAGTGAATTCTTGTATGTTATAGGGTATTAATTATTAAACATGGAATTACTACTCCTAATAGTTAGTGGGACTTATAAAAACTACCTCACTTTAGGCAATTCACTAATAATTTAAATTATATGTTACATTAACTTTTCTAACATAATTCTCACATTAAAAAACATATGAGGTGACTATTAAACTTGCATAAAGCCTATTCGCTGGCCATGAGAATCCCCATATTTATAACATAATTAATACCATCTAATTGGAGATCAAAGTGAACATAATGATATTTAAATTAATAACATATACATAGTATATAAAGAATTTGTTATTTAAAAACATGACATACTTTTTTGTTGTAAGGATAACTCCTTATAAGATTCAAGTAATGACACAGAGCCATACATGCCACATATGATGTGTTTTTCAAGAGTATAGCATGAAATATTGTCACGTGAAGAGTGTAGCAACGAAATTTGACAAAGGTCAGGTGAGAGTGTCTAAAAATATAAGCCCATTTTGGGCTTTTATACCAATGTAACGATTGAACGTTGTTGATATGAAAAATATCCAAAATAAATAGGACATCAATGAGAAATCTACAAAATATAAATATAATGTATTTGAATATATGAAAATGATTGATTGATATATTAAAATGAGCCTTGTGATAGTATACCTATAAACATTGACTAGTCATGGAGGTGAAATACTTTACTAGCCCAATGAATGCACTTCACAACCAAGAATTTTAGATCTCTATCATCCTAGAAAGACTAGCTTTAAAGTGATTACATAGTCAAGCTATACAAATTTGGAAGGAACCTGAAACTCTATTACTTTGGGAACTTGAATTTTATAATGTCACCATCATCGGGGCTCATGGAAACAAAACTTTAGTAAAACAACAATGAATGATCCTACTACAACACTATATTTAAATTCATTAATGCCCTTCTTTAGAAGAAAATGTTTTAGATTATTTAAGTCACACCAGTTTGCTATTACAACTTTGAGAAATTAATTATATGCACTAACCTTCCAAAACACAATACCTATTAAAAAATATTTTTGATTTATACTAATAGCTTTTTTCATATTCACAAAGTGGCAAAATGTAATCACTAAAATTAAGAATAACACAAGTGTAGTTGTGCAGTTTCATTTTTAGAAGGTAAACCTTAGGGTTGTGTTGAAGGTGCTGGAAATCCGTCAACAAGGGGGTCTCCCTGATGTGAAGTCCCAATTAGAACTCACACAGTTTGGTTTAGGAGCCCCATATGGAATATCATCCCGATTGCCATATATCTCAAATATATGCCTTTGGTTCTAACTGTCAGAAGGGAGAGGGATGACATGGTGTCTTTGAAAAGCAAGGGAAGGTTTCTTGGTGAGTGTGCAGTTGTAACTATGTTGAGGTTCTTCTACTGCAAAGGGGAAAGAAACATGAGCCTCTAAGTGAGAGGTAATAGTAACACCTAGGAAGAGACACACATGAATGAAAAGGATTCATCTAACATCCAGTGGAATAGTCCACAACGGATGCGATGGTCGTTACAACCAACAAACAAGGAAAGATTTGTCTAGTATCCTTCAGAATAGTCCACAAGGATGGGACACCAATAATAACCATTACAACACATTCTCAATAATATAACAACTAAAGTAACTGAAATAGTTCAACTATCTTAGTACATGTGAAAGCAAACATGAAATACAAACATCCACGAATAGTTTTACAAACATTCATAGTCCATGCATGAAGAATGTGCTAGCCTTAAAAGGCTTCTATTATTAAGCAAAAACTACAATACACACTTTTACAATGTACATCACTAGCCCCAATAGTGGGACATTGGAGCCACTCCTTTCTCCTCAAAAAACTAGTTGATCTCTCCCTAATGCCTTGCGGGAGGAGCTAAGGTGGAAATTCCTTTTCTCATACAATGAGGGGGTATATATAACTAAGGGGTGATGCTTCCCCATTGTGACTCTTGGAATATCCTCATGACTATTCAACTTCCTATGACTTTTCAACTTACATGACTCTCCATATTCATGTGTGTCCTTTGGACTTCCACTTTACAATACATTTGAATATAATATATGTTGGCCCTTAATTTTGGTCATTTTTTCCTATCCTAAATCCATTCATTTACCACCATATTCCATCTTATTTCACTTACATATGCTTCATTTTAGTCCTATTTTTCATATTCGGGTAACTCAATTAAGTTTTTCAATTTTTAGAACTTTTTGTAGAAATTAGATTTTAAGAGTAAATTTGGATTGCATTAAAAAATCTTATAATAGCTCCATTAAAGTCATATGTGCAGGACACCTGGGTGAGATCTGAGTGCATATTTGGAAATATTGGGAACCATGGATGAAGGAACACCTATTGGTTCGGTCAAACTGAGCAAACACAGGCCCGGTCAATGCTGGTCAAACTTGACCTGTCATTCAGAAATCCCTAGTAAAAAGGGGCAGATTTCTTATTTTGTGGGATTTTCCTAATTTTGTGAACCAGACTTGATGAGTTTGACCTGTATGGATGGATTAGGATAGATAAGGCTGTTAGAGCCATTATAGCAAAGTTTTTTTTATGATTTTCCTATTTAAACACAGTTCATGAACCATTCAAAGTGTGTAATTTTGTATTGAGACTATTGGAGACTTTTGAGATAATTTGAAGAATTAGTTCTATTGTTCTATTGTTGTTCATGTTGTGAGTGTTTTATCAAGTTAGTTGTATCTGAAGAGTTCTTTAGGTGTACAAGGCAAGGTTGGAGGGCCCCCATACCAAGCTAAGTACACTTTGGTTAAATTTTGTATAAATTAGCATAGTTTTGATTCAGTATTTCTTGTTTCAATTTTATGATTCAGTTGCTTAGATGTGTTATGATTTTTGTATGATTTCTAGATGATTTTGGTTTAAGATCTAATTTTCATATGAAATGACAACCAAGGATTTAAGTTAAATTCTCTTTCTATTAAATTATGAATCACAACTAAAAATCATCCTTTTGCATTTCTTGAATTGTTTCTTGAATTCTAGTTTATGATTTGATGCAATGGTAATGTTGTTGGAGTAGAAATGTGATGAAGGACAACCAAGACCTCCTAAGTTAGGTTCCCCTTCTCTTGCTTTCTACACATCACAAACTGTTGCTCTTTAGTTTCTCTTCTTGGGGATGGTACTGTGAGGAAGGACAACCAGGACCTCTTTAGTTAGGAACCTTTTCCTTTGCTTACTGCATCTTGAGTCAGAGACTTTTTAGTTTCTTTAAATTTATAACTTATTTGTATTATGCACTTCCTTTAGCCTTTGAGCCTTGCCTTTTGAAATGTATTTTACCTGAAATCCATATATTTTGGACATGCTTCCAAGTCTACAAACCTGAATTAACAAGTAAAACACCTATGTTAGTTTACTTAGTAAATTGACCTGACATTTTTCGCATCGTTACCGGGGAAGCATCTTCATATTTAATCAAAATAGGAAGATCATTTAGAAAACATAAAAATAACAAAATAAAAAAATAAACATAAAAAAATAATTGGATTTTTCATTATGGTCATTTATGCCTAGAAAAAAATATGAAAAGGGTAGATACACAAAACAAGACCCCCCAACTACTAAACCATTGGTAGAAGAAGGACTACCTCCATTTGAATTAACAATGCCAACTGCTGGAAAACCAACTTTGGAAGAGTTAGAGGAAAAACAACGTTCAGGACAAAAGTTAACTCTTGCTGAAAGACAAACTTTGTTAGCCTATGACGTGAAGAGAAAAAAAAAACACATAGGAACATCTTTCATAAGAAAATAAAGAGAGACGAAAAAACCAATTGATCAACCTATTCTTGAAAACTATTTCTGAACAAACAAAACAAGTTGAATCTCAATTTGCTACTGAAACATTTGAAAATAGTGAAAAAGATATGGTAGAAAAAGGGAAAGGATCTAACATCCTCACTCCAGAACAAAGGTTAGAATATGAAAAGAAACAAAAAGAATGGCAAAGAAGAGGCAAGAAGAGAAGTAAAAAGGAAAAGAGAAGAAGATGCCAAAAGAGAATTTGATCATAAGACAAGACAAGATGCGGAAATAGAAAATGATGAAGAAGCTACTTTTGGATTTCCAATTGTAGATACTAGAGCAATTCTAGGAGAAGAGGTAAAAATGAAGAATATTCCACCTTCGTTTTTACCAAATTTCTATGAAATTTCTTCTGAAGATCCTGATTCATTCATGTTTTAATTTGATATCTTATGTCAAACTTATGGTTATGCTAATGATACACATAAGCTTCATCTTTTTCCTCCTACTCTTAAAGCAGTTGCATTAAAATGGCTTATGGGATTACGAGAATACTCTATTACTTCTTGGGAAGAAATGGAGAAAGTTTTTCTTAAGAAATATCAAGCCTATTGTAGGCCTAGAGATTCAAAATAAGATATTTTTAGGATGTATCAACAAGAAGATTAGAGTTTGGAAGAATACTTAGAACGATTTCTTTACAACTTGAAAAAAATCCAAACAACATTCTCTAAATCCTAATACCATTAGAACAATTTTTCTCAAAGGAATACGAGATGAGTATCTTGATATTCTCAATGTGATGGGTAAAGGAGATATTTCATACTTACCATTCGATGAAATTGCTGAATTATGTCAGAAGTACTCTAGAGGTAGAGCCAAAACATGAAAAAGAGATATAACTTCAAGAGCTTCTAAATCAGCAACAGGAGGAGTAACAAGAGCAGAAATAGGGAGTTTATTAGAAAACTTTAAAACTAATCTTTTGAGCACCTTAGGAACACAGGTTGATGTATTGAAAGCAAATAAGAAACAACAAGAAGAAGAACAAATACTATCAATCTTTTGTCCTAAGTGTAGGAAGAAGCATCCTTTACGAGAATGTCCTTTGGATAATATACATGTTTGTGGACTTTGTATAGAAAATCATGTTACAGACGATTGTCCAACATTAAAAGAGTTGCAAGTAGGCCAATTAGAAGAAACTCAAGGATTTTATTATATGGCACCAAGAAGAGCTTGGAAACCACGTTTTGCAGGTACATCTCAACAATTTCCTCAACAAATTCCCCAGAATTTTCTGTATCAAAATTCATGGAATACTCCTATACCATGTCAGGTTTGGCCTCCCCAACCAAATCAAAACCAACCTTCACAAAATTGGCAACGGTATTCTTATGGAGCCCAACCTCCCCAACAATTTTACCCTCAACAACCATATCCACAACAATATCAATAGCCATATCCTCAACAATCATTTCCATATCAACAATTCCAACAATCCCCTCAACCAAATCCATTCACACAACAATCAATGCCTGCACTAACTCAACCTCAGTAGCTTCAGTTGCCTTCTAAATAACCACCACCCAGACTGAATCTATTACTAGCTTAGCCAATAGAAAATCCGAGTAATAGAGTGGAAAGACCAGCCTATAATGTGGAAGAAACAACATTACTTCCTACATATGCTATTCTTCCTATTCAAGACATCCACTTGAGGTCTAGAAAAGTTCTACAAAAATATTCTCCACCAATCATAGAAGAACAAATTGAAGAAGGAGAAAAATCTGAAAAATCTAATCTAAGGAATCAAATTTAGAAAAGTAAAACTATTATGACTCAAACACCACCTTCCCAGAAAGGTTAGTGGATCAGAAAACTTCAATTTGTCTTCCTAAATTTGATATCATAGATGAATTAAATAATTCTTATGTCAAAATTCCTTTGTCGCAATCTATCAAATATATTCCAATCTATACAAAAACAATAAAGGAATTATGTATTAAGAAAACTGGAAGAAAGAAAAGAGACCCACCCACAATCCAAGTCATTGGCAAATTAGCTAGTTTCATGTCTGGAAAAACAACAATTGAAAAGTATATTCATCCTAGGATACCTACGGTTACCATTTCAATCAATAATTTTTTAGTTCCTAAAAATTTATTTGATCTAGGAGCTGCTATAAATATCATGACAACCAAAACTATGAAGTATTTAAAATTGCCAAATATCTGACCTACTACTACAATTTTAGAAATAGAAGATAGACCTAAATCTTTATCGGAAGGAATAGTTGAGGGCATCATTGTTTCTTTGGCTTCATGGGAATACCATGTAGAATTTATAATCTTGCATCCAAAAAAAAATTTAGGAGGCCATACTTTAATTCTTAGTAGACCATGGTTAGCCACAACAGATGCCTTCATTGGATGTAGATTAGGAAGCATGATCATAGCACATGGAGATGAAAGGAAACATATTACACTCTGTCCTCCTACCTACAATCTCCTTTTTTACTATCATGGCCTGATGACCAACATGAAGAAACTCTACCTGAATTAAGCATTAATCAAGCCTTTAATTTTAGAGAAGAAGAAGAAAATGAGGATTTAAAAAACCTTTTTATTTCAGAACTTGGTATTTTTGAGCAGTTATGAATAACACAATATGAAGCTGCAAATCATCTTTTAAATCAATGGTTTCAAGAAAATTGTACTATTCAATCGTTTGATAATTCATTTGAAAGCATTTTTCCTGTCAACTCAATTACCAATTCTCAAAGAAAAATCATTGAAATCAATCCTGGAAAGAATTTAAATATTGGTAATAATCTACAATCATCACAAGAACAATAGGTAATTGCATTGTTACAGAAATATTCAAAATATTTTTCCTAGGACTATACAGATATGGAAGGAATCCATCCAAAAACATATATCCATCACATTTACATAGATGAAACAATCAAACCAGTAAGACAAACACAAAGAAGAATGAATCCAGTAATGAAGGAGATAGTGAAAGAGGAGTTGCATAAACTATTACAGATACGATTTATCTCCCTATCTCTGATAGTCAACGGGTTTCTCCCTTAGTTTTGGTACCAAAGAAAAATGGAAAATGGAAAATATGTGTAGACTATAGGGAACTGAACAAGGCAACATTGAAAGATCATTTCTCACTACCATTCATTGTTCAAGTACTAGACTCATTGGAAGGGAAAAAGTTATTTTCCTTTCTTGATGGATTTAGTGGTTATAACCAAATCATGATAGCATTAGAGGATTAGGATAAAACTACATTTACTTGTTCATGGGGTACATATGCTTAGAGTTTTTTACCTTTTTTTATTATGTAATGCACCTACTACATTTTAAAGAGCAGTCCTAGCTATCTTTGCAGATCTTATACATGAATGTGTTGAAGTCTACATGGATGATTTTACTATTTATGGAAGTACATTTGATGATTGTTTAAACAACCTTGAAAAAAATCTAAAGATATGCATAAAGACAAACTTATCCCTCATCAATGAGAAATGTTTTATGATGTTAACTGAAGGGATAGTGTTGGGACACCACATTTCCTCTTCTAGAATTAAGGTAGATCCAACAAAGATACAAGTCATTGTAAACTTAATGCCACCAAAAACATAGAAATAAGTAAGAAGTTTCTTGGGATATGCAGGCTACTACAAAATATTCATTGAAAACTTCAACAAAATAGCTTTACCCTTGTTCAAATTACTTGCAAAAGACATTGAGTTTCAATGGACTACAAATTGTCAAAATGCATTTGAAAAACTGAAAGAAAAATTGTCTATAGCACCCATTCTCAGAGGACCAAATTGGTCATTTCCATTCCACATATCCATTGATGCATCAGACACAATTATAGGAGCATCTCTATGACAAATATAAAATCAGTTTAACTATGCCATTTATTTTATAAGCAAAAATTTAACTCCGGCAGAGTTAAATTATATAGTAACTAAAAAATGAATACTAGCTATTGTGCATGCAGTCAATAAATTTAGGCATTATATAAAAGGCTATCAAGTATTTATTCATACAGATCATTCATCCATTAAATACTTAATGAACAAAATAATTACCAATGGTAGAATTACTAGATGGCTATTACTAATGCAAGAATTCAATATCATTGTTCTAGATCGACCAGGAAAAGATAATCAAGTGGCAGATTTTCTGTCAAGACTTAATTCTCCTGATGTTCCTATCCCTGTTTCAGACTACTTTCCTGATTAGAATTTATTTGCTATAACAGCTAAAACCCCATGGTCTGCAAATGTAGCAAATTGTTTATCATATGGAATATTACCATCCCATTTCACTAGCAAGAAGAAAAGGAAAATAATCAGAGAGAGTGCTAGATATACTTGGGTCAATGGTGACCTCTTCTATACTATTCCTAATCTTTTAATAAGAAAATGTGTAAGAGAAGATGGAATTATTGATATTTTAAAAGCATGTCATGATGAACCATGTGGTGGCCATTTTGCAGATAAACAAATAGCATACAAGGTGCTCAAGCATGGCTACTACTGGCCAGCAATCTTCAAGGACTCGAAGAACTATGTTAGAAGGTGTGATAGTTGTCAAAGAACTGGAGGACCTGTAGTATATGATGAAATTCCATTGAAATAACAAGTAATTATAGAACCATTTGAACAATGGTACTTTGTGGGACCTATTAACCCGCCTTCAAATGGAAAGATGTACATCTTAGTGTGTACAGACTATGTTACAAAATGGGTAGAAGCAAAAGTAGTGGCATGCGAAACAAAAGAAACAATGGTTTCATTCCTCTTAGAAGAAATATTTGTAATATTTGGAGTTCCAAGATAGATTGTTACAGACTAGGGATCATAGTTCACTTCTAAGCTTGTCTGATATCTTACAGAAAAATACAAAATCAAGCATAGAAAGTCTACTTTGTATCATCCACAAGAAAACAGACAAGTGGAATTTATTAATAAGGTTACAGAAAACATCATGACAAAGACAGTGAAAATGAACAAAAAAGATTGGTCAGACAAATTAAAAGATGCATTATGGGCATACAAAATTACATGGAAAAATACTATTGGATTCAGTCCATATCAACTGGTCTATGGTAAGAAGTTTTGTTACCAATCAAATTTCAAATTCATACATTCAAACTTGCAACAGAATTGGGATTGGACCTGTTAGAAGCTCAACAATAGAGACTTATGCAGCTGAATGAACTAGACGAGATCAGACAACAAGCAATTGAGCATACATCACTAGTACAACAACAAAGAATCAAATGGCATGACAAATTTATTAAAAGCAAATTTTTTCATAAGGGAGACTGGGAACTTCTTTTCGACTCCAAGTATAAATATTTCAAAGCTAAGTTTACTACTCATTGGCTTGGGCCATATGAAATAGAAGAAATCTTTGACAATGGAGTAGTTAAGATTAAGACAATTAACGAAGCAACTATTTCATTTCTAGTTAATGGACATAGACTCAAAATTTATAACAAACCTACCAATAAAGAAGACTTTCTGAACAGAGTCTCAGCAGAAAACAATATGGAAGTACTATAACAGCATAGTGATATGCCTTCCCTACTTCCAAATAATAATAATAATAATAATAATAATAATAATAATAAAGGAGTTTGGTTCTGAAAATCCAGGATACTGGCACAATACAAACTCCAATTCATATCAGAAAACCAACCTTTTTAGGCAATATGAATTCTCTTTTATGTTTTTCAAATTTCATTTTGCAGAATCAACTTCCAAAATTCAAAGACTTGAGGACAAGTCTCAAGATCACCAAGGGAGAAGATTCACAATAAACCAACAAACTACGCAACTGGTTTGCAAAAGGGACCTGAGACATCATAATCAATATTCATCAATAAGGTAGGACCAAGTCCTCTGCCCTGGCTGAGCATGCAGGGAAAACTATGCATCATGTATGTATAGAGGAGGCTCAAGTCATTGCCAAAGTTGCGCATTTTCACCATCGCAAATTTAGAGAGGCCCTGGAGATCGAGAAAAGGCCGAACAATCTTAATAGGGATGATGGCTGGAAGATTAGTAGTTGTTGGGTCCCAGCCTTATCTTCCTAGCCTTTTTGCTTTGTCTTAGGGTTTCTGTCTCCCCCTTCCTTCAATTTTTCTTTTGGCTAATTTGTCCATTATTATGAAGCGTTCTAGTCTTTAATTAGTTAGAAATTAGTTTCGGGCGAATTAATGTATTATCCTTAACTCGTTTTCATTGATTTGATTTCTTCCTTAATTTCATTATTTATACATTTATTATTATTTCTAGTATAGCCTTAGAATTGGGTCTTCCCTTTAACTATTGCCTAAAAAAACCCTTTTTAGACCTTATAAAGAATAATATATTTCCTAATGACCTAAGTAAATATTGGACCATCAATATCGGACTTTACCTAGTATATCTTAATTCTATGAATGATAATGTTTTGTTTGAAATTGTAAATTATTAAGTAGATATAGATTTGTTATAAACATATATTATTTAATGAACCTTTATATTTAATAAGGAATAGGATGTATTTTAAAGAACTAAATAGTGAGGGATCTAGCTTACCAATGGACCATTGAATGATTATTTCACAAGTTCCTAGTGTAACTAAATTATAAAAGAATAGTGATTTATTATCATTCTAAATAGTATTGGAATAATATCGAATAGAAATTATTTATTATTTATTATGAGATATAATGAACATTATAATTAAAATAATAATATATTAATAACATAATGAACTTTAATCTTTTTGAAATAAATGAATACTGATTAGATAATGTTTATTAATAGATATTTGACCATTAGGTGTAAAGGATAAAATTAGTTATACTATTAGTAAAAAATCGTGGGCTTTATCAACCCTATAGGTAATAATATATTTACCTAAGGGCTTATTTACCTTTAATTTTCCTATTAAAAAGTATTGAAACATTATTTTAAATTATGATGTACCAACAAAATTAGTTATGCTAGTGGACTTTACCTAATATATCTTAATTCTAGGAATAATGATGCTTGAAATTATAAATTATTAAGATTTTAATAAACATATATTATTTTTATTTTAATGAACCTTTATATTATGAAATAATAATGATTTATTAACTTAAATAATATTAAATATAGATTATTTATTATATGTTATGAGATATAATGACCATTATAATTTAAATAATAATATTTGGATTCCCTTAAGATTTGAGATATTAATATATCTAATTAAGCTATTTATAAAAATATTAATTATCGAATTTTGTGGTTGACCAGGATCATTGGGTCAAAATTTAGCCGTTAGCATTATAGCTGTTGGAGTCTCTGCACACTCTATTTAATCAAGCATAATCCAGATTGGTGCTTCAACTTGTCCTGACGATGAACCACACTGGTTGGTTCGAAACGCGTCGACAAAAGATTGGTTATGTGATTTTGCCGAAGATATCTAAACAAGATCAATGTCATATATTATTGCAAAAGGGACCTGATTATTCATCTTAAATCAACATCAGAGGGACCTGAGAAGCAGCTACAAGCATCTACAATCCAGCAAAAATCATTCAGTAGAATTCATTTTGAAGTCAAAGTATTGTCATCATTAGCACAAGGTCAAGTATTGACAAAAGAGCTAAGGTCATCATCAACAGAAGAAAAGCATTGACAATGAGCTATCAAGTAAAAGGAAAGTACTGTAAGTTTAAAGTATTCTTAATGCCTTCGATTTTGAAAAAAATTCTAAGATTGATAACCTAGTTTAAACTTGAATATGAAATACCCCTAGCCATGTATATATCATCTTACATTATCCTACATCACCCTACATTGTATACATTCATTCATCTCATCACTCAACCACATCATTTGCAATTTTGAACCAAAATTTTTGGCCACATCTCCTTTTTGAGGAAAATTTTTGTTTCTCATGGAAAAATTGTCTACACAACAAAGAAGGATTAGTTTATGTGCTTACAAAACAAGAATAGAGAGGGTTAGTATCATTGAAAATACATAAGTATATGATGAAAAGGGACAAATATGCAATGATAAAGGCATGAATATGCAACATGCAAACAAGTATGGTGGATATAAGAAAACATAGTGCATGTAATGCAAAAATCATAAGCTAAGTCCTAATGGTAATGAGTATTAAAAACTCTAATATACAAATAGTCACAAACTATGATGCAACATAAAACAAGTGTTGAAGGAATGTACAAAGGATAGCACGGTCATAAGTATATGAACCATGATGCATTAAGTAACACAAGTGGCAGCCAAAATTGAAAAATGAAAGGTCAGCTAGTCAAATCAAGCAACAAGAAAACGATCAAAAACATTTCAAAGGATTGAACATTTTCTGCATATGTTTTCCTTCATCATCATAGCTAAACCTAGCTCAGAATTGAGGAAAATACTGTATATTCATCCATAGCCAAGAAAACACAAAAGTAACCTTGACTGAAAGAGAAATACGCAGAGAGAAAAATGTAGAAAGTGAAGGGAATTGTGTGGGAGAGAAGGACCCTGCGCAGTAGAGGAATTGTGTGAAAAATTGCGTGGAATTGCAAGGAGGGATTGAAGGAACTCCATGGAGAATAAGAATAAGCATTTTTAAAGGAGAGAGCGATTAGGATTACCTCTATGCTGAGCTGACATTTCTCTCCAAAAAATTTCGAAAATCACATAGTGATTAGGTAAGAGTCAATTCTGGGGTCTTCTCAATAGCTACAAGATTTCGAAAAAAGGGTTTAACTTAAGATTTAGTTCAGATGTGTCATAATGTGAGAGAAACAAGACTCCAGTTATGGATTTGCAATGCTCTATCACCCTAAATATACTCTTCCACCTGTAGAATCCACGATTTTTCGAGATGCTGGAGAAGAGTTTAATTAAAATTGTATGTTTACACAGGAAGGACAAAACCATTAACAAGAAAATTTCTACAAGTTATCTACAAGTCACTTGCAGTTCAAGTATCAAAAACGATTTCCTCATGCAATTTTTGTCAAAAAATTTGCACATAAAAATGCAATGAGCATTATTTTAAATACACAATACACATTTTTTGAAACAGAGAGGGCTTTTCATTAATTTTTATGAGAAAATTTTACAAACGAAGAGAGATTTAAACACGATTTGCAAAACAGTGAGAGATTTTGTTTTTGGTCTTTCACGCAGTAAGAGTTTTTTGTTTACTCAGTTTTACAAACAAAGGATTTTGTTTGGATACCATTTGCAGTAGAAGACAGGGAAATTGAAGATTTATAGGCAGAGGAAGTAATCTCATTTTTTCAAAGCTACAGAGGTTTGGTAAGTACATTTACCATGATTTTTATCCAAGGATTGCATGAATAAGAATGTCAGTATTTTTATATTTTTCTTGCTATAATTCATGATGAGGTTACTTACTGGATAAGGCCATATTAATTGGTATGCAGAGAAGATGCAAATGGAAACCAAAATTGAACCTAAAGACTTCAAAACAGAAAATTGGAGTAAGGATACAGTGAAGAAATTATACTAGGAAGGGATAATGGAGTTTCTTAATAAGTTCAATGGTCAAAATGATAAAATCACACATGATTTCATAGAGCATTTTGAACATGGAAACACTAGAGTTGGTGAACTCTCTATACCATTGAACCCAACCTTTCTTTCTCAAGCATTGGACCTTCCTTTGATAGGAGAAGAGTTGTTGGCATTATGTTTCAAGTGTTGTCCTTGATGGCAACTCACTCAGAGGTTGGTACAGGTGCTCAGAGGTTGGTACAGGTGATGGCAACTTAATCAGAGGACACAGAGGATAGATCTCAGTACAGCAGGACAAGAAAGAGATATACGCAGGTTCAGCAAGGAGAATCAGCGTGTACACGCAGGTTGGCTTCAGTAAAAGAGCGTGTATGTTGAAAAGTACCTTTGGTCCGTGGCGGTTAGACCTTGGAAGTTGTGCCTATGGTTTTGGACCATAATGTCTCGACGGACGTGTTGATCCCTAGTTTCGAGGTTGATGGTATTGTGTTTCTATGGTTTTGGCTCTTGGTATTGAACAAGGCCTAAGGCTATATAAGGAGAAGATCACTAGGCAAAGAGATATGCATTGTGTGTCTGACGCAGTGAGAGGATCTGGTATTGCTGGTTATCTGTTCGGGACGTTTGGCAAGGGTGGGATCTGACAGCGAAGGCATAAGAATCTATTTCTAGATCTGCACGCGGGTTTCCTTTGGTGAAAGCGCGTATACACGCGGTCTTGGTACAGTGAAGTAGCGTATGCATGATAAGGTTTGATATTTCAGGTTGCTGCTGATTCTGGTGGTTGTTGCAGAGTTCTGGGCTCTGGTTTGGGTTCTGTGTTCTTGATGACAGGGTTTCAGTGATTCAGTATTGGGTTGTTTAATGAATTATGATGCAAGTATAAGTTGATGATTGTATTGCAGTAATGTTTGTTTTGTACTCTTGGATCCAATCTGAAAATTGATGAAACGTGGTCCCTGAAGGTTGTAGGGTTAGCACCTACATACTAGTAAATGGATTAGCTAGTACAAGAGCTGAGGGGGTTGTAGCTCCCTTCCAGAAGTAGTTGGAAAACGAGAGAGGGTTGTAGCCCTCTGCAGGTTGTAGCCTACGTACTGGTAAAGGACTGCACCAGTACATTGTAAAAGAAGTTTCTCATTAAAGAAGAAAGAGACGAATTGCAGCAGGTGGTTTTCACCCACATTGGGTTTCCACCTTATATCATGGTGTTCATGTGTGTGGCTCTTGTGTGATGTTCTATTCTGTTATACTGCACCTGTTTACTGTTAAATTGCTTAATAATGTTCTGATGCATTTACTGAAGATTAAGCTAATTGAATTATAAGATCTCTGAGTATACGCTAGTTGCATTAGACACAGTCGCGTGTACACGCGGGTTCACTTAACTGAAGTCGCGTATATGTTTCTGAGTATGAAATTGAAAAGTTTTATCTGATCTGATAATACTGATTCACCCCCCCCCTCTCAGTATTATTTCCAACAATTGGTATCAGAGCAAGGTCCTTCAGAGGAAGCTTGATCGCTTGAAGGAAAAGATCCATCAGAATGGCTAATCAAGAAAGAGAGGCACACATCAGGCCACCAGTCTTTGACGGGAACAATTTTACTCACTGGAAGATAAGAACCACTGCATATCTACAATCACTTGGAGCAGAAGTTTGGGGAATCGTAGAAGGAGGATACAAATTCCCATCAGCAACTCCTATAGATCCAGCAGAGAAAAAGCAATATGAGCTCAATGCCAAAGTTGTTACTATCCTATTGAGTAGTTTGACTCAATCAGAATTTATGAAGATCATGCATTTCAAATCAGCTAAGGAAATATGGGACAAAATCGTCACAAGCTACGAAGGAGATGACCAGGTAAAAAGAGCAAAGCTTCAAACTCTCAGAATCCGGTATGAAACTCTTAAGATGCGTAGTAATGAAAGCATAGCTAATTATTTCCTGCGTATGGATGAGATTGTGAATTGTATGAGGGATCTGGGTGAAGAATTTGAGGAAGTCGTCTTAGTTGAAAAGGTTTTGAGATCTCTGTCTAATAAATTTGATTCTAAAGTATCTTCCATAGAAGAAAAGGAGAATGTGCAGAAAATCACCATGTCACAGCTTCACGGGATCTTAACTGCTTTTGAAATGCGACAAGAGGTACCACCAGAGGCCGCATTCGAAGTGTCAGAGGAAGAAGATGAGGTAAATTTTGTCAAGAATCTTGAACGAGGAACTGGACGGTTCAAAGGTAAGCTACCTTTCAAATGTTTTCTATGTGGTAGAGTTGGTCACTATGCTGCTAGATGCCCTCATAACAAAGGAAAGATATCTGAAGAAGATGGTAGAAGCTATTATACCCATATTAAAAGTTCATTCAATGATAGTGAATATATTAGAAGTCTCATGGCACATGAAAAGAAGAATGCTTCATCCAATAATAGCGAAGAAATTGAAAGTTTCATGGCACATGAAAAGAAGAATGCAGAAACTGAAGAAGTTGCCAAATTAAAAGAGCAATTGGAGAAAGAAACCAAGGTAAGGGAAAAATTGCAGGATATAGCAAAAGATCAGAGCACAACTATTCAGAGACTTGAATCAAAGATCCTCTCTCTAAAAGAAGATCTTGAAGATCAAGAACATGAAGTGATCAAACTAAAGCGACAAGTGGAAGAAGGGAGAAAAGTTGAAGAAGACCTAAGGAAACAGTATCTGAAAAAGGAAGAACAACATCAAGTTGAGGTAAATATCTTGAAAGGTAAACTAGAAGAAAAGGATAAGCTTTTACGATTTCAAGATAGTTCTAAAGTCTTGGATGATATTCTTAATAGTCAAAGATCTCCTGCTATCAAGACTGGTCTTGGTTTTCATGAATATGTTGAAGGTGAATCTAGTTCACAAGGTGAGGCAAGAAACTCTAATGAGAAATCTGAAATGCTCAAGGAACAACCAAGGAAAGAAATTCCTCAAGGAAGATCCTTTACTCCTAACTATGGACGTGATAGACGGTTATTTCCTCCACTGAATAATGTTGAATGTTATGTATGTCATAATCTTGGACATGTTGCAGCCAGATGTAGAAGTAGAATGGTTCAAGAAAGATCATCGCATCCCAGGTATTTTAGAGGGTATTGCTTTGCCTACAATGCATATGGACACAAAGCAATTGATTGTGATAGAAGGAACATGAAAAATGTAAGGTGTTATACATGCAACAACTATGGGCATAAAGCAAGGGAATGCAGGAGCAGATTTCAAAATTCAAGACAAGAGGACCATACATCATCACAGTTGCAGGAATTGAAGAAGACAGAGACAGAAAGGTGTGTCATAACTCAGTCAGCTGACATAACAGACACAGGGGAATCTGAAAGTGATGAAATTCAGTATTCCATCCTGCATACGCTGATATAATGAAGACAAGTCGCGTATATACGCGAGTTACAGGCTGCAAAGTCGCGTATATGGAGAAAGGGCAGCAGAACAAACCCAGGTTCAGTCATGGTTGGCTCAGGCTCAGGGGGCAGCAGAACAGACTCAGGAAATGGTTCAGTCATGGTTGGCTCACACTCAGGGGGAGCATATACTTCAAATAATTCATTGTTGGCATTATGGATTGATGAAACTAAATGATACATCTTGTTGTTTGATCAAAGGAATAGTATTGCAGGTTGATGCTTATGGTACAGATCTGAATGGCTGGTCTTAGATCCTGCATCGGCTCAGGGGGAGCATGGATAGATTGGTACACTTTGGCATATACAAAGGGGGAGCCAAATCAGAATCTTCAGCATGTACTCAGGGGGAGTATGGACAGCAGTATGGACAGTAGAAGGTATACCAAAGAAGAGAATATCTTGGTACGCCCTTTGCCCTTGATGTCAAAGGGGGAGAGTGACTTGGTGTGGTGGTTGCCATCAAGTCCAAAGGGGGAGATTGTTGGCATTATGTTTCAAGTGTTATCCTTGATGGCAACTCACTCAGAGGTTGGTACAGGTGCTCAGAGGTTGGTACAGGTGATGGCAACTTAATCAGAGGACACAGAGGACAGATCTCAGTACAGCAGGACAAGAAAGAGATATACGCAGGTTCAGCAAGGAGAATCAGCATGTACACGTAGGTTGGCTTCAGTAAAAGAGCGTGTATGTTGAAAAGTACCTTTGGTCCGTGGCGGTTAGACCTTGGAAGTTGTGCCTATGGTTTTGGACCATAATGTCTCGACGGACGTGTTGATCCCTAGTTTCGAGGTTGATGGTATTGTGTTTCTATGGTTTTGGCTCTTGGTATTGAACAAGGCCTAAGGCTATATAAGGAGAAGATCACTAGGCAAAGAGATATGCATTGTGTGTCTGACGCAGTGAGAGGATCTGGTATTTCTGGTTATCTGTTCGGGACGTTTGGCAAGGGTCGGATCTGACAGCGAAGGCATAAGAATCTATTTCTAGATCTGCACGCGGGTTTCCTTTGGTGAAAGCGCGTATACACGCGGTCTTGGTACAGTGAAGTAGCGTATGCATGATAAGGTTTGATATTTCAGGTTGCTGCTGATTCTGGTGGTTGTTGCAGAGTTCTGGGCTTTGGTTTGGGTTCTGTGTTCTTGATGACAGGGTTTCAGTGATTCAGTATTGGGTTGTTTAATGAATTATGATGCAAGTATAAGTTGATGATTGTATTGCAGTAATGTTTGTTTTGTACTCTTGGATCCAGTCTGAAAATTGATGAAACGTGGTCCCTGAAGGTTGTAGGGTCAGCACCTACGTACTAGTAAATGGATCAGCTAGTACAAGAGCTGAGGGGGTTGTAGCTCCCTTCCAGAAGTAGTTGGAAAATGAGAGAGGGTTGTAGCCCTCTGCAGGTTGTAGCCTACGTACTGGTAAAGGACTGCACCAGTACATTGTAAAAGAAGTTTCTCATTAAAGAAGAAAGAGACGAATTGCAGCAGGTGGTTTTCACCCACATTGGGTTTCCACCTTATATCATGGTGTTCATGTGTGTGGCTCTTGTGTGATGTTCTGTTCTGTTATACTGCACCTGTTTACTGTTAAATTGCTTAATAATGTTCTGATGCATTTACTGAAGATTAAGCTAATTGAATTATAAGATCTCTGAGTATACGCTAGTTGCATTAGACACAGTCGCGTGTACACGCGGGTTCACTTAACTGAAGTCGCGTATATGTTTCTGAGTATGAAATTGAAAAGTTTTATCTGATCTGATAATACTGATTCACCCCCCCCTCTCAGTATTATTTCCAACAAGAGTATCACAAGGGTTTTCATTATAAGGAGAAGGGATGGACTATTTTACTGGAGCAACCAAGGAAGGGATCCTTTGATAAGACAAAAGGGATTCAAAGAGATTGGCTCAGAGAACCATGGTCAGAATTAGTTTTGATTATCTAGAAGTATTTCACTTGTGATAATCGGTACAGTGTGGTATATCTCTATCATATTAAATTGCTTCAACATATAAAAGGAGATTGTAAAATCAACTTACCTTACTTATTTTCAAAGAGCTTAACTAAAATGATAGAGAATGTCAAAAACAAAACAGAAGCTAAAGAAGCCAATATCTATCATTGTGGGTTAATCAAGATACTTGTTGAGTATTAGGTAAGGAACAAAGGGATACTTTGGAAGGAGTTTTTGGTTGCACATCATTTTGAAGAACAAACAACAGGAAATGAGGAGAAGTTTGAACAGTTACATGTCACAAGAAGTATCATGCATTCTCCTTTGTATCCTAGGACGAGATTGAAGAAAAAGAAAGATGATACTATGATAGAGAAAGAAAAATCCTTTTTGTCCATTCCTAGGAGGTCTAGAAGAAAATCACAAGAAGAACCAAGCAATGAAGGAAAAGATCCAGAAATTGAAATTATTGAAACTGAACCTCCACAAACATCAAAGCAAATTGATGAGATTATACAAAGATTAGAGGAGGAAGTCCAGGAAGAGAAAGACTCCTATTTTGAGGATGCTTGGGTAGGAGCCACCTCATCTCATTCATATGCCAAAGAGGCAAGGGAAGAATCTAAAGAATTGCACAATGAAGAATATCTTAAGAAAATAGCAGAGTTGACAAGTGAGCTGGAAGACAACAAGATCATGGAAAGACACTTGAAAAAGGAAAACAAAATGTACAAAGAAAACAACAACAACATAGCCAAGGAGAACAAGAAACTGAGAAAGCAGATTAAAAAGCTTGAGACTCAGAATATGCTCATCTCCAAACAAGCCTATAGATGACTAAAGGAGAAAAAGTTATGGTAGTACAAATATGAAAAACAAAAAGTAAAAATTGCCATCTACAAAGTAGAGGAACATGAGGGTATTGATATTCTCCTTCGAGCTGCACAAGAAGAAGCTATAGGTTCAGGAATAGCAGGGGCATCATCATTCAGGAGATCCAAATGGAGAAAGCAAGCATGAGGACATGCTTGAACATCAGCAAGGGGGAGATGTTGGCCCTCAATTTTGGTCATTTTTGCCTATCCTAAATCCATTCATTTACCACCATATTCCATATTATTTCACTTACATATGCTTCATTTTAGTCCTATTTTTCATATTCAGGTAAAGTTTTTCAATTTTTAGAAGTTTTTGTAAAAATTGGGTTTTAAGAGTAAATTTGGATTGCATTAAAAATTCCCGTAATAGGTCCATTAAAGTCATATGTGCAAGACAACTGGGCAAGATCTAAGCACATATTTGGAAATCTTGGGAACCACGGATCAAGGAACACCTATTGGTTCGATCAAACTGAGCAAACACAGTCTCGATCAACACTAGTCAAAATTGACCTGTCATTTAGAAATCCCTATTAAAAAGGGGCAGATTTCTTATTTTGTGGGATTCTCCTAATTTTGTGAACAAGAATTGATGACTTCGACCTATATGGATGGATTAGGATAGATAAGGCTATTAGATCCATTATAGCAAATTTTGTTTATGATTTTCCTATTTAAACACAGTTCATGAACCATTTGTTGGGTGTGGAGCCTGATTATCTTCTGTATTCAAAGGTATTGCTGAATTGGACCCCAGTTCGAAATGGGGCGGCAATGCCACTCGTAAAATATTCGCTGCAGGGGGGGTCCAGGGAGGGTGGCTGTGACCTTTCGAGAGCCCCCCCTGGCGGGGCGATCAGGGGTAGCGCCCCCGAAGCTAAGAATAGATGTAAAATTGCCTTGTAAAATGTTCTAATTTCGTAGTCAATCTGGGCCATTCATTAGGCGGAGATCTGATGATAGAATTTATGTTTGATTTAGGGTTTTTTTCCCTAGAAGGAAACCCCTCACTATATATGAGGGAATTGTATTGTGTTTATGTAGATCTGTATTTTGAGTGAGGAAGAGAGAGGAGATTGAGACAAAATAGGGAGTTACAGGAAATCTGTTGTAGGTTGTATCTCCTCAATTTGCTAGATAATATAAAAGGAAGGACTGGCTGTTTCTCCATGGACGTAGCCCAAACTGGGTGAACCACGTATATCTGTGTCTCTCTTGTTTTATGTGTTTTCTATGTTTATATTGCTGCAATATTTTATGTGTTCCATTGATATGTAATATAAAATTTTCTAACAACTGGTATCAGAGCCGAAGGTCTATTTGGCTGATAAACTCATAGGAGAGAAGGCTGATAAACTCGTAGGAGAGAAGGGTTCCTGGTTCGAGTGGGAGTAATGGCGGAAGATGGTAGGTCTAGGGTCGAAAAATTCAACGGCCAAAACTACCAGCTGTGGAAGATGCAGATGGAAGATTATCTATATCAGAGAGATCTGTACCAACCATTGAGTGGAAGGACAAAGAAACCCACGAGTATGACAGATACAGAATGGGATATTCTCGACAGAAAGGCACTTAGAACAATACGGTTGTGCCTAGCGGCGTCGGTAGCATTTAATATTTCAAAGGAAATGACAATATAGGGTTTAATGTCGACATTGACCAAACTATATGAAAAATCCTCACCCTCAAATAAGGTATTTCTTATGAAGAGTTTATTTAATATGAATATGTCAGAAGGTGGATCTGTTGCTGATCATTTAAATGAATTTAATATAGTTACTGATCAGTTAAGTTCTGTAGGGGTAACTTTTGATGATGAAGTTAGGGCTCTGTTATTTCTGTGCTCATTACCGGAAAGTTGGAATGGTTTAGTTATGGCCATTAGTAACTCTATCTCTGGATCTAGTACTTTAAAGTTTGAAGATGTTGTTGGTGCAATCCTTAGTGTGGAAATGCGACAGAAAAGCTTCAGTGAGACATCAGGTAATGTTTTGACTACAGAGGCTAGGGGAAGAAAAATGGAAAGGGGAAAGAGCACATGATATCGCAGTAAGTCAAGAAAAGGCAGATCCAAGTCCAGATAGAGGATAGTGTGTTGGAAATGTGGGATGAAAGGACACTTGAAGAAAGACTGCAAGTCTCAAAAGGGGAAAGAAGGAGATGTGTAGCAAGAAACTAATCATGAAGTGAATGTAATAGGTGATGTGTTTCAAGATGCTTTGATTCTTTCATTAGAAAATATTATTGATGCCTAGGTGGTAGATTCAAGGACCTCATTCCATGCCACACCTGATAGGAAACATTTTTATGATTATGTTCAAGGAGAGTTTGGACATGTTAGATTGGGTGATGATAAACCCTGTAAAATCATTGGAATGGGTGCAGTTTTCATAAAACAACAAAATGGAAATCAGTGGCTATTGAAGGAGGTAAGGCATGTTCTAGATCTGAAGAAAAATTTGATTTCAACAGGGTAGTTGGGAGGTGAAGGTTGCATAAATAATTTCACAGATAAAACCTGGAAGGTCACTAGAGGATCCTTGGTAATAGTGAAAGGAGGAAAGGTTGGTACATTGTATTTATGCAATGGTATTTCTAATTCTGTTAATACTTTAACCTCTACAGGAGAAGATATGGAATTGTGGCATCATAGGCTCGGGCACATGAGTGAGAAGGGAATGCAGATTCTTCACTCAAGAAATATGTTGCCAGGTTTGAAGCATTTTGATTTAAAATTCTGTGAGAATTGTGTTTATGGAAAATAGAAGAGAGTTAGATTCCTTAGAGTTGGGAAAGAAAAGAAGAACGAAAAATTAGAGCTTGTGCATATAGATGTATGGGGACCTTCTCAGGTATCATCTCTTGGTGGCTCTCATTATTATGTTACTTTTATTGATGATGCAACCAGGAAAACCTAGATTTATTATATTCGAAATAAATCTGATGTATTTGATACTTTCAAGAAATGGAAATCTTTGGTTGAAAATGAGATAGGAAAAAGGTTGAGGGGTCTTAGATTAGACAATGGAGGTGAATATTGCAGCAAAGAGTTTGATAGGTATTGTTCAGAGAATGGAATTCGTAGAGAGAAGACAGTTCCATGAACACCACAAGAAAATGGTGTGTCATAAAAGATGAACAGGACAATCATGGAGCGTGCAAGGTGCATGAGATTGCATGCAAGATTGCCTTTACAATTTTGGGTAGATGCTGTAGATACTGTTGTTTATCTAATAAACATAGGCCCTTCAAGTTCCTTGGATGGTGGTATTCCAGAGGAGGCATGGACATGTAAAAAGGTAAACTACTCTTTTTTAAAGACTTTTGGTTGTGAAGCCTTTGTCCATATTAATAAGGAAAATAGAACAAAGCTTGAGGAAAAATCAAAGAAATGTACCTTTATTCGATATGGTGTTAATGATTTTGGTTATCACTTTTATGATTATGAAAAGCAAAAAATCATTAGGAGCAGAGATGTCATATTCAATGAAAAGGTTTTATATAAGGATCAGCTACAAGAAAAGAAACAGGAAAAAGAAAACAGAGAATACACAGTGCTTGAAGAGATCACAGAAAAAGTGATGGTGCCTGAAAATTATGATGATCAACAGCTAGAACAACAAGAACAACAGCAACAAGCACCTCAAACACCTAAATGTGGTGTTAGAAGATCTACCAGGATAAGTAGACCCCCTAAACGATATTCTCCTTCATTATATTATGTATTGTTGACTGATTCTGGTGAACCAGAATGTTATGAAGAAGTAGTGTAGGTAGAAACCAGGAAGAAGTGGGAACAAGCCATGAAAGAAGAGATGGACTCCTTAGCACATAACCAGACTTGGGACTTAGTTAAGTTGCCTGCAGGTAAAACAACATTGTAGAATAAATGGGTTTACGAGTTGAAGGAAGAAGATGGAGGTAGAAAAAGGTATAAAGCTAGACTTGTGGTGAAAGGGTTTTTACAGAAAAAGGGTATAGACTTTGATGAGATATTTTCTCCTATTGTTAAAATGACTTCAAAAAAAACTATTTTAAGTCTAGTAGCAGTTGAAGATTTGCATCTTGAGCAGTTAGATGTAAAGACAACCTTTCTCCATGGGGATTTGGATGAAGAGATATATATGCAGTAGGCACAAGGATATGAGGTAGAAGAGAAGGAGAAACTAGTGTACAGATTGAAGAAGAGCTTGTATGGCTTAAAATAGGCTCCAAGGTAGTGGTATCTAAAATTTGATAGGTTTATGTCTAAACAAGGTTATACTAGATGTCACTCTGATCATTGTGTTTATCTCAAAAGGAAAAATGATGGCAGCTATATTATATTGTTATTGTATGTAGATGACATGCTTGTTGTAGGTTCTAACATGCAAGAAATAAATGTGCTCAAAAGAAAATTGTCAAACTCATTTGCAATGAAGGATTTGGGTGCTGCAAAACAAATCCTTGGTATGAGAATAACTAGAGATATGAAGAATCACAAATTAACATTTTCTCAAAGTGAGTACATAGAAAAGGTGTTGAAAATATTTAATATGCAGAATGCGAAATTAGTTAGTATACCTTTTCCTAGCCATTTCAAGTTAAGAGGAGGAGTGTCCCAAGACTCAAGAGGAAATGGCTCATATCTCTAAAGTTCCATATGCATCAGTAGTTGGAAGCTTAATGTATGCAATGGTTTGCACAAGGCCTGATATTGCACATGCAGTGGGAGTTGTAAGTAGGTACATGAACAATCCAGGAAAAGAATATTGGATGATGGTGAAGTGGATTCTCAGGTATTTGAGAAGTACCACAAATCAAGCATTATGCTTTGGTGGTTCAAACATTTCTCTATAGGGATATGTTTATGCAGATATGGCGGGTGATAGAGATAACATGAGGAGCACAATAGGGTATGTGTTTATTGTAGGTGGAACAGCTGTTAGTTCGGTCTCAAAAATGCAAAGTGTTGTTGCACTCTCAACAATAGAAGCAGAGTATGTTGCTGCTACAGAGGCTAGTAAAGAAATGATTTGGTTATAAAGGTTTCTGAATGAATTGGGTAAGAAGCAGGAGTTGGGAAGGTTATATAGTGACATCAATAGTGCCATACATCTTGCAAAGAAATTTGCATTTTATTCGAAGACTAAGCATATACAGTTCAAGTACCATTTCATACGGTCAGCGTTGGAAGATGGACAGTTGAAGTTGGAAAAGATACACACTAGCAAGAATCCTGCAGATATGTTAACAAAAGTTGTAACCAAGGAGAAACTGAGAATCTGCTCAGTTTCAATTAGTCTTCAAGTATGATGAAGAATAAGAGAAACAACTAGGTCCAAAGTGGATTCATTGTCCAACAAATGAAGCAACGGTGGAGTTGCTATAATCAGTCTCCAAGTGGGAGATTGTTGGGTGTGGAGCCTAATTATCTTCTGTATTCAAAGGTATTGCTGCATTGGACCTCAATTTGAAATGGGGCGGCAACGCTGCTCGTAAAATATTCGTTACAGGGGGGGTCCATGTGGGGGTGGCTGTGACCTTTCCGGAGCCCCCCTGGTGGGGGGATCAGGGGTAGCGCCCCTGAAGTTAAGTATAGATGTAAAATTTCCTTGTAAAATTTTGTAATTTCGTAGTCAATCTGGGTCATTCATTATGCAGAGATCTGACAGTAGAAGTTATGTTTAATTTAGTGTTATTTTCCATAGAAGGCAACCCCTCGCTATATATGAGGGAATTGTATTGCATCTATGTAGATTTGTATTCTGAGTGAGGAAGAGAGAGGAGATTGAGACAAAAGAGGGAGTTACAATGGATCTGTTGTAGGTTGTATCTCTTCAGTTTTCTAGATAATATAAAAGGAAGGACTGGTTATTTCTCTGTGGACGTAGTCCAAACTGGGTGAACCACGTATATCTGTGTCTCTTTTGTTTTATGTGTTTTCTGTGTTTATATTGCTGCAATATTTTATGTGTTCCATTGCTCTGTAATATATAATTCTCTAACACCATTCAAAGTGTGTAATTTTGTGTTGAGACTATTGGAGAATTTTGAGATAATTTGAAGAATCAGTTCTATTGTTATATTGTTGTTCATGATGTGAGTGTTTTATCAAGTTAGTTTTATTTTAAGATTTCTTTAGGTGTACAATGCAAGGTTGGAGGGCCCCCATACCAAGCTACATACACTTTGGTTAAATTTTGTATAAATTAGCATAGTTTTGATTCAATATTTCTTGTTTCAGTTTTATGATTCAGTTGCTTAGATGTGTTATGATTTTTATATGATTTCTGGATGATTTTGGTTTAATATCTAATTTTCATACGAAAGGAAAACCAAGGATTTAAGTGAAATTATCTTTTTATTGAATTATGGATCACAACTAAAAATCACCATTTGCATTTCTTGAATTCCAGTTTATGATTAAATGAAATGGTAATTTTGCTAGAGTAGAATTGTGAGGAAGGACAACCAGGACCTCCTAATTTAGGAGCCTCTTCTCTTGATTTCTACACAACACAAACAGCTACTCTTTAGTTTCTCTTCTTGGGGACAGTACTGTGAGGAAGGACAACCATGACCTCCTAAGTTAGGAGCCTCTTTCTTTGCTTATTGCATTTTGAATCAGAGAATTTTTAGTTTCTTTAAATTTAGAACTTATTTGTAGTATGAACTTCCTTTAACCTTTGAGCCTTGCCTACTGAATTTGATTTTACCTTAAATCCATATATTTTGGACATGCTTCCAAGTCTACAAACTCGGATTGACAAGTAAAACACCTGCATTAGTTTACTTAGTAAATTGACCTGACAATATACATGGTCCAAAATAGTGATGTGGCATATGATAAATCATGAAATGACATGACATGAAACTACTAACATGGACTGCTTGGTAATGTGGAAATGTTAGGTCACTATTCTTGCTGAGTGATGGATGTCTTCTTGGATATGCTTTCTCTTCTCCTCCGCATGGCTTGGTGATGCAGAGTCTTCAATGATCTTTAGTATTGGATGGTAGTTCAAAATTTGTCTCCCTTTGCTTTGTTTTGATAGATTAGCTTGCATGTTTTAGCTACAAAGATGTATTTCTGCATGCTCGCCTTTCGCATCTCCTTATTCATCATCCTGTCATGGTGTAACAGAGTACATGCATCTGCAACTCACTCATGACGAGATGACATCATTTTGAAAAACCCTAGCCTAAGATAGAGCATTTTGGTTCATAAACTGGGTAGGGACTGGATGACAGGTTAGGAGAGAAGGCCTAGTGACTATGCATTTGCATAGTTCAAGTAGCAAAGGGTCAAGCTTGATCACCAAGACTGCGTAGTTCCCAACTCAGGCCATACTGAGGGAAATTTTTGCGTAGTCCTCACTAAGGGAAAAATTTGCACATTTCCCACTGAGGGAAAATTTTTCACATTGCCCACTGAGGGAAAAATTTCTGCAGTGCCCACTGACTAAGGGAAAAATTTGTGTATTCCCCACTGAGGGAAAAAGTTGCACAGTTTAATCAGGTAGTGGAGGATGCAGGATGGGGCCCTGGGAGGAAAAAATCCATAGTTTCAAGAGGCAAGGGGGATTGGACAACTGATATTGCGCAATGCACAGCTGAGGGAGGCTTGAAGGATAGAGTTGCACAGTTAGTGGAGGCAATGGGGTCTGACTGGGGGAAAGGACACTGGGAAGATCATCTGTGTAGTTTTGGATGCCAAGGAAGGCTAGGATTCTGCACGTTATGCATTTCTTGTAGACAAGGGAAAATCTTGAGGGTTGAAGATGTGAAGTGTAGAGTTCAAGGCAAATTGAGAGACACAACTGCGTAGTTCTACAGGTCAATATCAGGAGATGGGCTCAATAATTGAACGTAGAAACAACCCTAGAGGACAAGGATTATGCATTGCATAGTTCCAAGCAACAAGGTCACAACTTAGAGGGATGAGACTACACAGTGCATAGTTTAGTTGAGGCCTAGTGAAGCTAAGTTGCTCGGTCGAGAATATTTTCACACTTAACTGATGGGTGATGAGCTGTGATGAACCTTGACTATAATCACACACTTAACATACTTTGATGACACAAAAACATAGATCATAGGAACATGTAAACAAAGCATTTCCCTTTGTGTGACTTCCTCATGAAAAAATACAACACGTGTGACACATAAGATAGGCTTTAGGAAGACCATTACGAAACTTGTGTGACAATGCTCAAGACTTTGTGTATGGATGTGACATAACATTTACATGGTTGGGAAAACTCATATATACAAAGACCAACCTTTGAAACCATCATAAAATGCTCACAAATGTTGTATGAAAGTCAAACATGCCAAAAGACAATAGTTAACCAAACATGCAAAAGGGACCTAAGAGCTATGAGAGAGCTCATGAAATGAGCTCTAGTGTTTTCAAAAACAATGTAAAATACAAAGTAAGACTTCGAAATTTGAGTGTAATCCAAAATTTTGGAGGGTTTTGCAACAACTACAATAGGTTGGATGCCCCTTATAAATCTAGTAAGTCACAATGCAATTCATTTTGCTAAAAAACATCATCAAACAATTAACATAATAGTTTTTTATAAGTCATCACATTACCAACATGAAAATGTGGTGGTTTAAGCAACAATAAAGATCATCTCCAATACATTGAAGAAATTTTGTAGATTGGATTAAAAAATAGGGTGTAGTGCCTTCCCACAATTCTCTAGGAAATCCAAACTCCACAATCACTCCATGGGTCATTCATCCTTTAAAATAGTGTATGGCCAAGATACTGTAATCTTGATAAAATATTTAGTCTAATTGTTGCACATAACACTAATGTCAAGATGTAGTGACAATAATTCTCTTAAATAAAGATTTCTCAAATTGTTAGAAATTAATAAATTCATATTATGTGTAGATCAACAGAAGTAGGCGAAGAGTGATAGAATGAAGCATGGACATGACAAAATGCTAAAGCATGGAGTGTATTTTTATTTTTGAGACCAAGCATAAAAATCATTGGGGAAATTGTAGTCATGATCCATAGGAAACTATGTCGTGGACAAGCTTCAAAAAAATGGACCTATAAAACTACAAACACTGGATGGACAAGAAATTATGAGCCTTGTAGACAAACCTCTAGCAAAATAAATTTAGGGTTGGATGACAAGGGAAAATAATGAGATTCTTCCACCATACTAATGCTCACATCAAAAATATGATTTCAATAATATAACATCACCGCCTTATTAAGAAATGATACACTTGGATGGCATGAAAACATGACTTGTTAAATATTTGGTTTGTAATGATTTTTCACCAAAGCTTGAATTGCTAATAGGGTAATAGAAGTAATCAAGGTCAAGGCCATACCTGATCCTTGCACATTTTAAATGATGCACAATTATCATGTCAATTTTGTTAGATATGTGTTGTCGTTGATGGAAAACGTGATGAGGATAAAGGAAAAAACATAACTGATAACAAGAAGTATGAAGATCAGTTCAAGTATGGCAAAGGAAAAGATGGTTTGTTGGCATTATGACACAGGTTTTGTGCTATGGCACAGGTGTTGTCCTTGATGGCAACTCACTCTGATGACAGATCACAGTTTAGGTTCTCAGAATGCAAGAAAAAGATATATATGCAGGTTCCCTTTGACCAAGCCGCATATACACACGGGTTAGACAATCAAAAGACGCGTATGCGTATACACGCACTTTCACGCAAAGAAAAGCGCGTACATGGGGGAGAACTTATTGTTGGTCTGAGGTATTTAGTCCTTGGTATTTGAACCTATGGTTTTGGACCATGGTATCTCATCCGAAGTGTTGATCCCAAGTATTGGGTCCATGGTATTGATTTGTTATGGTTTTGGACCATGGTATTGTGAAAGGCCTAAGACTATAAAAGTGGAAGGAGATCATTAGGCAAGATAATGAACTGAAGGATTGAATATCTGATGCAGAGCTAGATCTGGAATACTAGTGATTGGGTTATGGTGCATAACTGGATCTAAATAAAGGAGGAACCTAAGCGCAAGGACAAGGATAAGTTCTATTGATGGGTCAAAAATCTCAAGTCTTGAATAGTAGTATCTTTGAGTGATTTTGTTCTATTATATGTGGCGCATGCTTGATCTATAAATCTAATAATCTGGGTATAACTAAAGTCTGAATATTTGAAAGAGTGAATTATCTTTTATAGATCTATACGCAGGTTCCTCTCATCATAGGCGCGTATATACGCTGGCTCGGCAAATAAAAATAGCATATACGCATGTTGGCCTTAATACCGAAGCATATGAACGCAAGTTTCTGCATATTGAAGTAGTGTACGTCTCTTGAATTATGTTCTATCTGCTTCTGTTTATTGCTGCAGTACTCTGGGTTCAGAATTGGTGTCTGGTTACTCTTACTGTTGTATGGGTACAACATTTAGAAAGGTGAGTATTTGATTCAGTTTTGTTTGGTGAAAAGGAGATTGGTTGATGCAGAGATTCTTGATGTTTGATTGATCTTATTCATGGATCCAGTCTAAAAATTTATGAAACGTGGTCCCTGGAATAAAGAGAAGGTTGTAGCCTTCTTTAGGTCAGCACCTACGTACTAGTACCTCAGCTAGTACAAGAGCTAAGGGGCTTGTAGCTACCTTCCAGGAGAAGCTAGAGAACGAGACAAGGTTGTAGCCTTCTGCAGGTAAAAGCCTGCGTACTGGCATAAGTCTGCACCAGTACAAAAACATTGTAAAAGGAAGTTTCTAATTAAAAGAAGATAGAGATGAATTTCAGCAGGTAGTTTTCACCCACATTGGGTTTCCACCTTATATCTTGTGTTCTTGTGTGTGATTGTCTTCTTTTCTATTTTACTGTTGCTACTTACTGTTTATATGGTTCTGATGCACAGATTAATGATCAACATCTGAAGAATAAATTAAATTATAAGTCTGCAGGGTATACGCTGGTTTCCTTATCTGTAGTTGCGTATATACGCAATTTTTACTAACTGAAGTAGCGTATATGATTTGGTTGTGAAATGAAAAATAATTGAATTGATAATACTGATTCACCCCCCCTCTCAGTATTATTTCCAACAATTGGTATCAGAGCAGGTCCTTCAGAAGAAGCTTGATTGCTTGAAGGAAGATCTATCATCATGAGCAACTATTAGAAAGAAGCATCGATCAGGCCACCAATTTTTGATGGGAGCAACTTCGTCTATTGGAAGGTAAGAATCATAGCCTATCTTCAATCTCTTGGTACAAAAGTCTGGGATATCGTGGAAACAGGATACACATTTCCATCAGCAACACCCACAGATTCGACTGGTAAGAAGCAGTATGAAACAAATGCAAAGGTTGTCAATACTCTATTAGGGAGTCTATCTCAAACAGAATTCGTCAAAATTATGCAGCTCAAAACTGCAAAAGAAATATGGGACAAGATCGTTCTGAGCTATGAAGGAGATGAGCAGGTAAAACGAGCAAAACTTCAAACTCTCAGAATTCAATATGAAAATCTCAGAATGCACAATGATGAAAGTGTGGCTAACTACTTTCTACGTATAGATGAGATTGTTAATTGTATGAAAAACTTGGGTGAAGAAATAAAAGAGGTTGTTTTGGTTGAAAAGGTTCTAAGATCTTTGTCTTCTAAGTTTGAATCAAAATTTTCTGCCATAGAAGAAAAACAGAATCTATAGATCATTACCATGTCACAGCTACACATAATTCTAACCGCTTATGAAATGAGGAAAGGGGGACCATCAGACAGGAGAGAAGCCGCATTCAAGGCCTCAGGAAAAGGAGATTCCAATGACTTAGGACATATGTCAGAAGAAGAGGAAGAATCAAATTTTGTCAAGAACCTTCAACGGGGTTCTGGAAGATTCAGAGGTAAGCTACCTTTCAAATGTTTTGCTTGTGGAAGAGTCAGTCACTATGCTGCCAAGTGTCCTCATAAAGATAAGCTTGACAAAGGTAAGGAACTAGTTAGATGGAACATAAAACAGAATGTAAGTAAGAAGAGCTATTACACTCATGAAGACAATGATGGTCTTTCAAATAGTGATGAATATGAACAAGGTAATAATTATAGATTTTTGATGGCTTTTGAAGATGATGATTTCTTGGATGCTATAGATGAAGAAGGTCTTTATGAAGAAATTTCTAAACTCAAAATTTGTTTAGAAGAAAAGAATATGATTATAGATACACTGACATTCCAACTGGCTGAAAGGGAAAAACATCATGAAAAGTTAGAATGTGAAATTGTGGGACTTAGAAAAGGGATTGAGAAAACAAAAGCTCTTAATCTTAGATTTGCTAAAGGATCTGAAACTTTAGATGATATTATCAAAGTACAACATTCTCCACTAATCAAGACAGGTCTTGGATATAATGAAGAAGCATCTCAAGCGTAGAAGCCATCCACCTCCAAAAGTTATCTTGATGCAGCAAGGAGAAGTGAACAGGGTGGCAATCGATAGCAAAGGCACAATGCAGATCACTAGGTAAATCAGGGACATTTTACTTCAAGAATGAACAGAGATCACCAAGTAAATCAGGGGCAATCTACTTCAAGGATGAACAGAAGCTACAACCAGCCGCAGGTAAATCATTCTCAATTTACCTCAAGAATGGATGTCAATGAAAACTACAATCATTTGGTTTGCAGGTTTGATAATCGCAGGAATTTCTTCAATGGCCAATGTTTCCCTTGTCATAACTTTGGACACAAAGCTGCTCAATGTGTTGCCTACAAGACCATCATGACTAGAGAAGCTCAAAAACAAAGGAGTATGATGGGGCTCATGAAAAGGACCTACAATAACTTTCTGCTCTTGAAAATGAAATAGAATGTTCTATTTGTAACAACCTCGGTCATGGAGATTCTGAATGCAGGAGCAGGTTTTGGCAGACAACTCAGAAGGAGCAAGCTTCAAGTGCCAAAACATGGAGAAAGAAAGAACCACAACCAGAAAGATGTGGTATACCCTTATATGCAGAAGGGCAGGAAAATAAATGATACATCGACAGTGGATGCTCGAAACATATGGTAGGTGATAAAGAAAAACTTCAGTCATATAGTGCCTTAGAAAAGGAGAAGAAGGTCTCATTTGGAAATGAAACCCCTGCACTCATAAAACGGAAAGGTTCTGTTCTTTTAAAAGAAAAGGTCAAAGCAGGAAATGTTATGTATGTTGATGGTTTAAAGCATAATCTATTGAGTGTCAGACAAATGTGTGATCAAGGAAATGAGGTGATATTTCGATCAAATGGATGTATTGTCCGTGAGCTTGATACGGGAGAAATGGTGATCAAAGGCATAAGAACTCCAAATAATCTATACATTCTCAAGGGAGGACAACAACAATGCTATCTGAGCAAGAATGATGAACACTGGCTATGGCACAGAAGATTGGGGCATCTAAGCTTCACTCAGATAAGGAAAGAATGCAAATACCAGGCAGTTCGTGGTCTTCCAGACATCAGAATTCCAGACAATACAATATGCAAATCTTGTCAGTTTGGTAAGAAAACCAGAACTAACTTCCCTGAGAAGGAAGGATCAGCTAGCAGGCCACTTGAACTTGTACATACTGGTGTATGTGGTCCATCTAGGAAAAGGTCACCTCGAGGAGAAGAATACTTTATATTATTCATTGACGACTTTTCCAGGATGTGTTGGATAGGGCTTATGAAGCACAAAGACGAAGCTTTTGAAAAGTTCAAGTCATTCAAAGCCTTGGTTGAAAACGAATCAGATCACAGAATCAAATGCCTCAGGTTTGATAGAGGTGGGGAGTTTACCTCAAATGATTTTTTCAATTTTTGTGAAGAACATGGAATAAGAAGGGAATTCTCTACTGCAAGGACTCCTCAGCAGAATGGAGTAGTGGAAAGGATGAATAGAACAGTTCAACAAATGTCTTGTGCTATGATGGATGAGTCTGGAACTCCCACAACCTTCTGGGGTGAAGTTGCATTTGTTGTAGTAACTATTCTCAATAAGACAAACGTCCCGGTGAATAGCACTCAAACTCCTCATGAGCTCTAGTATGGTAAGACTCCTACGGTAAAATACTTCAAAATTTTTGGAAGAAAATGCTATATCAAAAATACTGATGAAAATCTTGGCAAGTTTGAACCTAGAGCAGATGAAGGCATTCTCCTTGGGTACTCTCCCCACAACAAAGAATATAAGTGTTACAATAAAAGACTTGGAAGAATTGTTGACAGCATTGATGTAGTGATTGATGAAGAAGGAAACATTCCTAGACAATTAAATTCCGAAGATGATGAGGACTATCCTTCAACATCAAATCAGACTTATGATGAAGAAGAAACCCAAGAGGCACCAGAAGAACAGATAAGGATAGAAGAAAAGACTCCATCCAGGTAAGCTCAAAAGAATCATCCAGAAACTCAAATTCTAGGGAAGAAAGAGGCAGGTATACAAACAAGAAGAACAATTTCAGAAGCTTCAAGCTATTTATCATTTCTCTCCTCCATCGAACCACAAAATGTAAGAGAGGCATGCAAAGATGAATGCTAGGTCAAGGCAATGGATGAAGAACTTGAGCAGATTGAAAAGAATAACACTTGGGAATTGGTTCCTAGACCAAAAGATAAGAATGTCATAGGGACAAAATGGATATTCAAAAATAATTTGAATGAAAATGGGGAAGTTATTAGAAACAAGGCTAGACTTGTTTGTAAAGGGTATGCTCAACAAGAAGGAATATACTTTGAAGAAACTTTTGCACCAGTTGCTAGACTTGAGGCCATAAGAATGTTCCTTGCTCTTTCCAGCTTTTAGAAATTCAAAGTATTTCAAATGGATGTGAAATCTGCCTTTTTGAATGGAGACTTAGAATAAGAAGTGTATATTGAGCAACCAGATGGATTCATCCTTGGAAATGATCCAAAACTTGTATGCAAACTTAAGAAGGCTCTCTATGGTCTTAAACAGGCTCCAAGGGCTTGGTATTATCATCTGGACAAATACCTTCATCAACAAAGTTTTTCAAAAATATCAGCAGATAACAATCTTTATATAAGAATTGATAATGATAAATTGCTAATACTTGTTGTGTATGTTGATGATATCATCTTTGGTAGCAATGAAGAAGCCATGAGTCAAAGTTTTTCTTTGGTGATGCAGAAAGAATTCGAAATGTCCTTTATTGGTGAGCTGACATATTTTCTTGGTTTACAAATCCAACAAAATAAAGACGTATCTTTTTATCTCAAACCAAGTACCTCAAGCAAATCTTGAAGAAATATGGCATGGAAGATTCGAAACCAGTATGTACCCCTATGGTAACAGGATGCAACCTTAGTGCAAATGATGAATCAACAACAGTGCATCAACCAACCTATAGATCCATGATTGGAAGTCTGATCTATTTAACAGGTACCCGACCAGACATCATGCATGCAGTGGGAATGGTTGTAAGATTTCAAGAAAATCCAAAGGAAACTCATCTTCAGGCAGTGAAGAGAATTTTCAAGTACCTTCAAGGAACTGAAAACTATGGCTTATGGTATCCTATAGATACAGATCTCACACTTCATGCTTATACAGATGCAGATTGGGCTAGAAGCGTGGATGACAGAAAAAGCACTAGTGGTGGTGCATTCTTTATGGGTTCTAGATTAGTATCTTGGTTCAGCAAGAAACAAAGTTCAATTGCATTATCTACAGCTGAAGAAGAATATGTGGCTGTTGCATCTTGTTGCAAAGAACTCCTTTGGATGATGCAAACTTTTCAAGATTTTCAAATCACTTGTACTCCACCTATCTCCATCTTATGTGATAATACAAGTGCAATCAACATTTAAAAGAATCCAGTCATGCATTCAGAGACCAAGCACATACCTATCAAATATCATTTTCTCCAGGAACAATTGCTTGAACAAAAGGTCAAGTTAGAGTATGTTCCCTCTAAGGAACAAGTTGATGATATACTCACCAAACCACTGCCCAGGGAAACATTTGAATACCTTAGACAGAAGCTGGGAGTAGTTGATGCATCATCTTGCTGTTGAAACCTGTCCGTTTCAAAGAAAAGTGGTTGTACGTGTGTTTCATGAGGAGGATCCGCGTACATACACCGGTTTATATGGATACAGTCGCGTATATGTTGGTTTGAAGGAACACAGTGGGATCAGCCTCAGGTTGAAAAGAGTCTGATATGGGTCTGACAGAGACCATCTGGCACAGGTTCAGGGGGAGCAGATATACTTCTAATAATGCATTGTTGACATTATCTTAGAAGCTCTTGGTTCAAGTACACAGCTGTTGTTGGTTTCAGGTGGAACAGGTGCAGAGGGAGAACAGAAGGAGAACATGGTTGCTGATCTGAATAGTGATTGACAGATGCTGTTGTTAGTAGTTATTGGTGACTTTCATAGTCTTGGTCTAGATATTTCGTCTCTATGTCATGTATATCTTTTATTATCAAGGTCATGTAATGGCCTATTTTGGTTTCCCCACTATGCCTGGGATGAATGATGTAATGTACTTGGTTGTCATGTGTAAACTTCTGGTGGATCCCCACTTGATTGGGTGGATAAGTCAATATTGGTATATCCACACTTGGTTGGGCGATGGATGTATGTATGGAGTCTTTGGCAATACAAAGGTCATTTGTGATGTATACATCATGGTTCTTCTTGAAGAACATCTTTTTGCAGATATTTCCTACAGTCAGGGGGAGCATGGTCAGCACATCAAAGTAGAGATTTCAGCATGTACTCAGGGGGAGCATAACCCTTTGCCCTTGATGAAAAAGGGGGAGAATGACTTTGAGGATCTTGGGGTTGCCATCAAGTCCAAAGGAGGAGATTGTTGGCATTATGACATAGGTTTTGCGCTATGGCACAGGTGTTGTCCTTGATGGCAACTCACTATGATGACATATCACAGTTCAGGTTCTCAGAATGCAAGAAAAAGATATATACGCGGGTTCCCTTTGACCAAGTTGCATATACATGCGGGTTAGACGATCAAAAGACGCCTATGCGTATACACACACTTTCATGCAAAGAAAAGCGCGTACATGGGGGAGAACTTATTGTTGGTGCGGGGTATTTAGTCCTTGGTATTTGAACCTATGGTTTTGGACCATGGTATCTTGTCTGAAGTGTTGATCCCAAGTATTGGGTCCATGGTATTGATTTGTTATGGTTTTGGACCATGGTATTGTGAAAGGCCTAATACTATAAAAGAGGAAGGAGATCATTAGGCAAGATAATGAACTGAAGGATTGAATATCTGATGCATAGATAGATCTGGAATACTGGTGATTGGGTTATGGTGCATAATTGGATCTGAATAAAGGAGGAACCTAAGCGCAAGGACAAGGATAAGTTCTATTGATGGGTCAAAAATATCAAGTCTTGAATAGTAGTATCTTTGAGTGATTTTGATCTGTTATATGTGGCGCATGCTTGATCTATAAATCTGATAATCTGGGTATAACGAAAGTCTGAATGTTTGAAAGAGTGAATTATCTTTTATAGATCTGTACGCAGGTTCGTTCTTTAGAGGTGCGTATACACGTTGGCTCAGCAAATCAAAACAACATATACGCATGTTGGCCTTAATACAAAAGCGTATGCACACAGGTTTCTGCATATTGAAGTAGCGTATGTCTCTTGAATTATGTTCTAGCTGCTTCTGTTTATTGCTGCAGTACTCTGGGTTTAGAATTGGTGTCTGGTGACTGTTACTGTTGTCTGGGTACAACATTCAGAAAGGTGACTATTTGATTCAGTTTTGTTTGGTGAAAAGGAGATTGGTTGATGCAGAGATTCTTGATGTTTGATTGATGTTATTCATGGATCTAGTCTGAAAATTTATGAAATGTGGTCCCTGGAAGAAAGAGAAGGTTGTAGCCTTCTGTAGGTCAGCACCTACGTACTAGTACCTCAGCTAGTACAAGAGCTAAGGGGGTTGTAGCTCCCTTCCAGGAGAAGATGGAGAACGAGAGAAGGTCGTAGCCTTCTGCAGGTAGAAGCCTGCGTATTGGTATAAGTCTACACCAGTACAGAAACATTGTAAAAAGAAGTTTCTAATTAAAAGAAGATAGAGACGAATTGCAGCAGGTGGTTTTCACCCACATTGGGTTTCCACCTTATATCTTGTGTTCTTGTGTGTGATTGTCTTTTGCTCTGTTTTACTATTCCTGGTTACTGTTTATATGGTTCTGATGCACAGATTAATGATCAACATCTGAAGAATAAATTAAATTATAAGTTTGCAGGGTATACATTGGTTTCCTTATTTGTAGTTGCGTATATATGCAATTTTTACTAACTGAAGTAGCGTATATGATCTGGTTGTGAAATGAAAAATAATTGACTTGATAATACTGATTCACCCCCCCTCTCAGTATTATTTCCAACATGGTTAAGGTGTAGGGATTTGGAGCCATTTTTAGAATAACATATTGACTCAAATTCAATTGGAACCCACTAAGATGGTAAGAAATCTGAAGGATCTTTTGAGTGGTATATAGAAGTTCCAAAACAACCTCCTAGATCACAACTTATTCCGAGTCAAAGTTATTACCCCCAAATTTCAAGCGTGAAAAATTAATATTGGTGAAGGACCCTTTGGAGCAAGTTTATTTTGTTGTTATTCTGAAATGTAGTGGAGCCTTCTAACAGAGTGGCTAAACCATTGGACCGGTAAAATTTGGCCTGAAAAAGGAGTAACAAAAGCATTTTTATTGATGGCTAATGGAGCCCATACAACACGTAATCCTGATAGAGTCTTCCTTGGAATGTCCAAAGCAGTGCACAAAGGGAGCATTAGGGATGGTGTAAGCCAAGGATGACGTATGGCCATATGAAAATGGATAGGCATATGAATATTGATTGGAAAAGATTTTAAAGTGGCAGACCATATGTGAAAACTAAGATCAGGAGGTCTTCCCCAAAATAACAAAGGAAAACATAGAAGTGATGGTTTGCAATGATTAAGCATTGGGCTAGTGTGGTGAAGTGAAGCACCAACATAGACCAATAGAGAGGGAGTTGGGTAGCATGGCAGTTGTAGTAGTGTCAAAGGTCATAATAACCTTATAATATTATTAAAGAAATTGGTGTAAAAACAAAAAGGCCTGAGGCCCTTTCTCTCTCATCTCTAATAGGCACGTGGAATCATTTTATTGGCTCAATATGATGTCATCATGACATTGGTATATGGAACATATGGCAAGCATATTCTAATTTTTCAAGTGGTCGAACGAGCAAAATCTGAGTTACATGTGTTACCACTCAAATGGCACCATGTGGTTTTGATGACATAATATTAGTGTCGGAACCCCAGAAGGTCTTCAAGAAAGTGCAACAAGTGAAGTTTTGGGATGACTAGGTGTTGAGAAATGGTGGAAGTTATCAGAGACAAGTCACCCTGACTTATCCTTTATTGGTCCAAGATTGTGGTGGTGGTACCCATCGAGACACCTCATCTTGGTCCTCATATATTGGAATTATTTAACTTAGTGCAAAGGAGGATTGTCAGGCTGACAGAGTACCGAGACACAATGGCAGTATTGTCGGGAGCACATGAGCAATAAGGAAGGCACAATGGTAGACCCACTGGACATGTACTCCTATAAGGAGGCTAAGCCAAGAGCTATGAGTTAAGCACAAGGATGTGGTTTTGTATAGAGGCTAAAACCAAGGGTGCAGAGGCAGTTTTCAATGTTATATTATCCCTTGGGGCTATAGTAGAGGAGCCCAATAAGAGGTTTTATGCATGTATCTTACATAAAACGTTCTCGCGCCGACAATGTTATATATGGAAATATGACTATGTTTAAATCTTTCAAGCTTGTGGATGAATGAGTCATCAACTTTTAAATTTGGCATATATGCCAAGTACAACAGTTCTTTGGCCTATGTTTGAAGTCTAAATCGTGAATGGGTCTGTAGCTTGATATTGTTATGACAAAAATAAAATGCAACACTAAATTTTAAATATAAAACACATGCATGAATCAGTTGGAAGAAATTTTAGTGTCAGTAGACATATTTGGAATTTAATTGATAATTTGGATAAACTTAACTTCACGACAAATTTAGAAAGTCCCAACTAAATCTCCTAAAAAATCCAGAATAGAAAAATTAAGCAGTTAATCTCAATTTTGCTTGCAGAAACAAGTAAGGAGAGATTGAATACTTGGAGAGAAAATGCATATGACTTGACAAAATAAAGAAAAAAACAAAAAACAAAATAATCATGCAAGAATTAAAGTGCAAGATAACAAAAGTTCTATTCCAAAATACTAGTCCAAATTCCTTTATAAGCATAACTGAATTTGCAAGATTGTGAGAAATTTTTGTTTGTGTGTTGGTTATCGATTAATGTTGCTGGTGGATGATGGTAAATTGCTTAGTAATTAGAGATTATTGAAATTGTTTTTAATGATGGTTTTGGTGAGTGTTTAGAGTGATAAATTGATTTATTTTGTAAAATGGAATGGCTTCATGATTTGAGTATGAAAATTGTATGAAAGATGAATCATTGAGGTCATACAAGTATTAGACTATAGATCAGGGGTTGTAGCTCCTTCTAGTAGTTTCTAGTAAATAATTAGGGGTTGAAGCTCCTTTCAGTGGTAGCTGATAAATTTAGGGGTTCTAGATCCTTTCATTTGTATCTGAGAAATCAGGGAGTAGTTACTTCCTGATAGTTGTAGCCAGATAACTTTATAACAACAAGTATTAGCTTACCTTGTGAAGAGATTGTATAAATTTTTTAAAGAATATATGTGTGATATCTTGTGTGTCTTATGTGGATTATTACCATGCTCATTTGAATTAATTTTTGAAGTATTATTTGGTGTCCCAATATCTTGTGTAAGTAAAATAAAGTTGTAGAATTCCTACAATACAGATTCACCCCTCCCTCTCAATATCGTTCTAGTTTCTAACAATTGGTATCAGAGAAAACTAGGTTTCTTCAGATCAATTTAAGACTTGGACGAAATATTAGGGACAATGGTAAACTAGGAAGGAGGATTCATAAATAGGGCACCTATGTTCAATGGAACAAACTATGTGTTTTTGAAAGTAAGGATGAACACCTACATTCAATCACTTGGAGATGATGTATGGGATGCAGTAGAAGAAGTGTATCAAAATACTCCAGCATTGATTACTAAATACCAGAAGATGGAGTTCACATGTAATGATAAATATTTGAATACCTTACTTGCTGGTCTACCTGAATCATAACTAGTCAAGGTTACAGACTGCACAACTACAAAATCTATTTGGAACAAGATGAAATTTTTTTATGAAGGAGACAACAAGGTAAATCATGCTAAACTTCAAGGTTTTAGAATGAAATTTGAGTCTTTAAATATGCATGATGATGAAGACATTGCAAAGTACTTCCTAATCATTGATGAGGTTGTGAACATATAAGAGGTCTTGATGAGAAACTAAAAGAGCCTGTAGTAGTTCAAAAGGTGTTGAGATCCATCTGAGAAAGATTTAATCCAAAGGTTTCATTTATTGAAGAGATGACAAATCTATATTCTCTTACTTTGGAACAACTACTTGGAACACTAACTACTTATGAGATGATAATTTCAAATGGAAAGACTACAATAAAGGATTCAACCTTCAAAGTAGATAAGAAGCCCAAGGAAGATCATGATGATTCATTTTGTGAATCATATCAAGAAGGATCCAAGTTTGTGAGAAATATCAAGAGCGACCCATGAAAATATAAAGGTAAGTTACCTTTCAAGTGCTTTAATTGTGGAAAATTTGGTCACTATGCTTCCAAGTGTCCTGGGAAGAAGAAAAAGGAATATGATCCAAGATAGAAGTTTAGGAAAGGGAAAAGGGAAATAAGTAAGGCTAAGAAAATAATTCTCTATACCCAAGAAGCTAGTTCCTCTAAAAGTGAAGGCAACCAATCCTATGATGAGGACAAAGATGATGAAGGTACAATGGAATTCATGCTGATGGTTATCGAGAATATAGAAGTTTAAGGCATAAATTCTGATCATGAAGAGGCTGAAGTAAATTTAGAAGGAGAGCTAGTTAGCACACTTGAAGAGATTGGAAGGGTGAGAAATAAAAATAAAACCCAGAAAGAGTTGTTTATCAAAGACAAAGTTGAATTTTTTGAACCTCTGTTATTACAAATTGAAGAAGGTAAGAAGATACAAGAGACTGAGAACCAGTATCTCACTTAGAAGAATCAACCATGTGAGAGGCTTGAAAGAAAAGTTGTTTTCATAAGGAAAGAGTTAGAAAAGGAAAAAAATTAGCTGAGCTTCAATCAGAAGTTTTGAAAAGGGGATTGGAAATACAAATGAGCTTACAGAAGCACAAAGAGTCTCCACTAATCAAATTGGTCTTTGATTTGAGGCAAATTATAACTCAACAATAGAGTTAAATGGAGATAAGTTGATTACCTTTGTGAAAGTAACCAAAAATGGAGACAACGAAACAACAAAAGAAGGGTCAATGTAGCAACAAAGACACAAAAGGAGAACACATCCCAATAACCAGTGAGAAGAAAATTTGTAGCAACCCAATAGAAGGAGAAATTTTGTTCAATAAAAGGAAAAAAACACTGAATGAGAAATCAAAATGCATAGAGACAAGTCCATTCAAGGTTCAAAAGTTAATTTTCTCCCAGGTATCTAGATATATTTCCAGGATATTATTTGACATGCATTAATTATGTACACAAGGTAACAAATTCTAGGGTGAATCTATCATACAGGGAGCTCAGATCAAGAAGAAGAAATTATCGGAAAATTTAGTCAATCAGACAGAGGATGAGCAGAATTAGGTACAAAAATCCACTTAATCACTTGAATAATTTGATTCAATGCTTTAAATGTCAAAATTTTTGGCATAACCTAGATGACTGTATACTTAAGGATAAGAGGCCTATTCCAATTTTTGAGAAAGGAAGCTATGGGCCTACGGCCAGGAAATAAAAGGAGATTTTATAGCAATGTAATATTGCTTTTTATGCTCAAAATGAAGGAAATCATTGGTATGTGGAATGTGTACGTTCTAGGAACATGTCAGGAGAAAGAAGTTTTTGACATGGAAACTAGTTGGGAAAGGTAATGCTACCTATGGAAATAATGCACTTGGTAATATTGTTGGTAAAGGAATTGTGAGTCTAACCAATGGAAGAGGTAAAGCCAAGAATGTTTTATTTGTTGATGGGATGAAGTATAATATACTTAGTGCATATCATATGTGTTACCAAGGCTATGATGTGATTTTCAAGGCTAAGAATTGTCAAATCAAGTTTGCATGTACTAGAGAAGTAGTAGCCAAAGTTGTGAGAACATACATCGATGTATATGTCTTGAAAGAGAAGACAAAGAGGTGTTGCTTGTCAAATATTGATGAGAGATGGTTGTGGCATAGGAGACTTGGACATCTGAATTTTCATTAGATATTCATATTGGGCAACAAGAATGTTTTCAAATATATGCCAAAGCTTTCAAATCTTGAGAGTACTTTTTGCAAGTCTTTTCAGTTAAAACAAGTTTGAGTACCCTTCAAGTCTAAGGATAAATCATCAACCTAGCCATTTCATTTCGTACATATGCAGTTGTGTGGACTATCAATAACACAATAAACTATAGGTAAATTATATTTCATTCTTATCATTGATGATTTCAGTAGAATGATGTGTGTTGCATTTCTTAGAGAAAAATTTGAAGCCTTTGAGAAGTTTAATAACTTTAAAGACATGGCTGAGAATGAGACAGATTGTAAAATCAAGAGCATAAGCTTTGATAATGGAGGTGAGTTTACTTCAAAAGAGTTTGATCAATTTTTCAAGAAACATGGCATCAAAAGGTATTTTACCATAGTCAAGACTCCACAGCGGAATGGTGTTAAAGAGAGAGCCAATAGATCTGTACAATAGTTAACCAGAGCCATGGTGGGAAAAAGGACTTTCCAGTAGAGATTTTGGTATAAGGTTATTCACACTGCAATAGTGATTCTCAACAAATATCACTTCAAACCAAACAATGATAAGACTCCCTATGAGCTTTGGTATGGAAAAATTGCAATAGTCAAGCATTTCATAGTTTTATGAAGAAAGTGCTACATCAAGAGGAATGATGACAAGCTTGGTAAGTTTGATGAAAGAGTTGATGAAGGTATTTTTCTTGAATATTATTAGAACTAAAAGGTATATAATTGTATTTATGTGAAAGTAGATGAGTATGTTGAATCTAAAGTCGGTCAGCAAGAAAATACCATCTCCATTGTTCCAGTCAACCATGATGAGAAGTATGCCCCAAGGGGTTTAGTCTGTTGGCCAATGAATGTTCTACTAAGGAGTTTGTTCCACTACGCAAGTCACAGGTTCAAACCTCGCTTTACCTTTTCTCCATTCTTGGGGGGTAGGCAGTTGCACCTGGGGGTTATAGTGGTAGCTGACGAGTATCGATCCCATGTCATGCGGGTACAAGAACCGTTGTGTCGCTGATTCCTCCAAATGCTAAACAAATATATGATAAGAAGTATGATGTGTCACCTTCAGATGAAGGCAGTTAAGATCCCCCCATTCCTTGAGCCAAATATTCTTCAAGGTATGTGAGAAAACACCACCCAACTAATCAAATTGTTAGTGATATAAAAATAGGTGTATAAACAAGATGGAAGTTGCTAAACCCCCCTACTCAAGTGTATATAGCCTTGTTATCAATGGAGGGACCAAAGGATGTTGTGAAGGAAAGCCAGGATGATAATTGTTTGGAAGATATTCATGAAGAATTCGATTAGATTGATAAAAATCAAACATGGGAGCTTGTTCCTAGACCATCAAAAAAGAATTTCATAAGAACGAAGTGGATCTTTAGGAACAAATTGAATGAATGTGGATAAGTGGTTGCAAACAAGGAAAGATTAGTGTGTAAAGGCTATGAAAAAATTGAAGGTATCGACTTTGATGAAACTTTTTCTCTTGTTGCTCGACTAGAGGCAATTAGAATGTTTCTGGCATTTTCTTGTTTCAAATCAATGTCAAATATACCTTTCTAAATGGAGATTTACATTAAGAATTTTACATAGAGCAGCCATAAGGTTTTCAGTTATTAGATCAACTTGATTATCTTTGCAAGCTAAATAAGGCCTTGTGTAGTCTCAAGCAAGCCCCAAGAGCTTGCTATTCCAAGTTGGACAATTACTTGCTGAGGTGTGGTTTCAAAATTGGTGCAACTAATATTAATTTATATGTTAAAGCTAATGATGGAAAATTAATAGTGGTGGTTGTGTACGTTAATGATATTATATTTTCCATTTATTCAGATTCACTAACATGTTAGTTTGAAGTTGTAACACGGTCCTCTCATATTTACCCAATCTAACCGGTCCATTGGGGTAAACATGTGATGAAGAGTTTCTATGATATGATTCAACTCTCCATGTATAGTCAAGGAAGTGGAACCAATAAGACAAGACCAATCTGACCCTCCTCAGAAGCCATAGAATCTTCAAGAGCCAACCAACCCTTCAAGGTGTCCAAGCCCTAAGAAAACTTGATGTTTTGATGAAATAGGCCCATAATCGCTCCCATGAAAATTCATCCATGTGACTAAGGCCCTCCAACCACTCCCATAGCAAGGAATCCATGCGATTGCAACTTTTTTCTAGCATGCTTATGCCATCGACCCTAAATTCTGAGCCACTTTTTTAGGGCTAGGACTCAGGCCCGTGCCCAAAAGTTCATGAAACTTCTAGAAATGGTAAATAACGATGAAATAAGTCTAATAATCTAAGCACTTGAAAAAGGACTTAACTCGAACCCTACCGGCCATGACATGCATTTTGTCAAACATATCATAAACATGTAATGTACAAGTCATAAATACATATCTAAATGTTGGGGTCTCATACTTATGAGAGAATCATCAAGAAGGACTGATGCCTCCTCATAATAGATGTAATATCATCTATTAGGCCACACATTCATTAAAATTTCATCTACTATTAAAAAAATGGTGAGATCCATAACTCGAGTCAATCATAAAACATGATTATATCCATCAAATAACTAGAGAAGTATTAATGATGAAACAACCATTTAAGCCAGATAATGACAAGAAAATTTACTAATATAATACCAAAGGGAAATGATCTCTTATTAACGTATGAAAATCCAAATAAGCTGGGGACTTCTACGTGCCACCCGACCATAGATTGGGCTGAAGCAAATCTCTCTTTCAATCAATCACCCTCACATCATATTCGAAACATGAATGTGGGATCTCATGGAATAAACCAATAACACCAAACCAGGGCTTCCAGAGGCCAAAATAAGTCAACCCTCAACCAATGATTCCACCTTACAATCGTACATGACTAACCATCACGAAATCAGTCTCTACCTAAGCTATTTAGGGATCTAGAGCGTTTGTTCCAACCAAGGCTTCCAGGACTAGTAACTCAACCCACAACTATTACTGGGCTCTAGAGTGTTTGTCCAACCAAGGCTTCTAGGACTAGTAACGCAACCCACCAAGGGCTCCAGAGATTTTGCGCAACCAAGGCTTCTAAGACTAGTAAGTCAACCCAAGCTGTTACATTGCTTCCAGAGCATTTTTCCAACAAATGCTCTAGAAACTAATAATTCAAACGACAACAATAAGGAACTCGAGCACCAACTAGAAAAAAAAGGAAAATCCCACAACACCATGGCTATCCAGGAAATGGTAAGGCTAGGAAAAGCCACTGCCAATCCAAGCAATCCTCCATGTTAATGATAGATCATAACTAAGAAACCAGATGCATATGCCATGCATGCCAAAACTAGCAAGGAAATCATACATACAACTCGGTACCTGCAATAAAAACCCATTGTAGCTAATTATCCCATTGTTCCTTTGCACTTTCCTACTCTTCCTTTTCCTTCTTGTTCCAAATCCCAAGTATGCTACACTCCTCCAAGATTTCTCCAAGAAAACTCTAAGTGTCTAAGAGTATGAGAGAGAGAGAATAAAATAAGAGTGCTAAAGACTAAACTCACCAAAGCTGTTAATTTATCCTTAGAAGCCTCTTTATCATTGAGGCCTCTATTTTCTTCATTTTTCTTATTTTTCCTTCAATTTCCCCTCACATGCAACATGTGACCTTTCACCTTCCTTTTCTCTTATTTTCCATTATTTTCATAAATAAATTCCAATTAAATCCACTTTTCCTTTTCAAATCCTTTTCCATTTCATTTGCCAATTTCCATAGCCATTAATTAATCACAACTGATCCCCATCACTATGTTTTTCTCAACATTGAGCTTGGAAAAAATGTCCCATGACCTTGGTTATTATTTGCCTATATTAACTTTATTACATGTATTTTTGACCAGGGTTGTTATAGAACCATACCCCTTGGGGGAACACCATCCTCAGTGTTCAATGACTCCTACAACCAACAATACCACTGAAAAGAAAAAAATACTACCCATGGAGCTTTATAGCTTAGCTCATTGCAACATTTACAAAGAACAACTTGCTGAAAAGCAAACCAACCTGACAAACATAGAAACATAACAACTATACGACTTATTAGAGCTTTATAACACAACTCATGATGGTATTTACATCCATATACATATACAAAAATTTCTTTGCCTTGACTGACAAACAAGGAAGGATACATACCCCGCATCTAATCAACCATCTCCCATGTAGCTTCATCGAGCCCAAAGTGCTTCCACTTCACTTTAACCTACTCGATTTCTCAATTATGGAGCATGAGCATCTTTCTCTACAAAATGCACTGAGGTTACAACTAGAATTCTCCTTTTGGCTCCACCTACAATACAGACCAGTCAATCACATGATCAACAAATTTAACATACTTCTTAAGCAATGAAACATGGAAAACATCATGGAATTTCACTATTGGAGGAAGTGCAAGTTGGTAGGCTACTAGTCATATCCTCTCAAGAATCTTGAAAGGTCCACAATGTTGAGGTGCCAACTTGGCACATGATCCAATCCTCAAGGATCTATTCTTGGGCTTGATGTGAAATTACACATGTTCCTTAACCTGAAACTCCTTAAACATTCTATTTTGATCTGCATTACTCTTCTTTCTATCCTATGTTGCCTTTATATGCTTCTTAATAACCTGCATTTCTTGTTCTATCTTTGCTAACATGTCTAATCTTATCAACACCCTACTCATTGTATCACTCCAACTGATGGGAGCATTACAACTCTGCCCATAGAGTACCTCAAATGGACTCATCCTCAAAGACTCATGATACCCATTGTTGTAGGCGAACTCAACGAGTGGAAGATACTCTTCCTACTTTCATTGTTGATGCATGATGTACATTCTTAACATGTCCTCCAAAATCATGTTGACCCTCTCTGTCTTTCCATCTGTTTGGCAATGATAAGTTATACTAAGGGCCAACTATATATCCAAACCTGCAAATAATTATTTCTAGAACCTAGAAGTGAACTTAGCATCCCTGTCTGACATAATATTCTTCAGAAAACCATGCAACCTCATTACATATCTGATGAAGAGATGTGCTACATCATTAACAGAATAAGTAGACTTCACTGGAATGAAGTGTACTACCTTTGCCAACCTATCCACCACAAGCACGATAGAATCATGTTGTCTAGATGTCTTTGACAAACCTATAATGAAATCCATGGAAATGACCTCCCATTTCCACTCTAGAATCAAAATTGGTTGTAGCAAACCACCTGGATTCTTCACTCTGCTTTTACTTGTTGAAAATCCAAGCACCTAGCCATGAACTCTTCCACTTCCTTCTTCAAACCGTGAGGAATTACGAGGAGAGCTATATACCGATAGAAATATATTTTTGAGTAGATTATTCCTATAATGGTTATGAGATGAGAAACCATGAATGATGATGCCCAATGTGCCATGGAAGTTCAGGGTCATCCTTGGTGTTTCTTGGTTGGACATCAATGACAACCTCAGATCATCTTTAGATAAACAAACATTTGGTAGTAAAAGGCTATGGAGTGGGTTGAAACATCCCTCTACAACTCTTGGTATTGCTAATGTTGATTAGAAAAGATAGGAAATCAAACCTACAACAATAAAGAAATCATTTAACAATGTAAATCAAATCTTTGATTAAATGAAATCAACACATTAACATGAAAACTTAATCATTCAATCAATGGAACATTGTTGCTGAAATATCAAAAATAGTACATTAGCTGTGTAAACAAATTATTACTGCATAAAAGAATTAAAATGCACACACACTAAAACTAAGGGAGTTGTGAGCAAAGGGGGCCCTCCCTCACTCACAACCCCTTCAAAATTAAAAGGGTTTGCTTAGTAGAATAGACAAGACATAAATTATTATATTAATCTAAAGATATCACAACTGAGTACAATCTAATATGTGCTATCAGTAAATCCAACCCAACCCCTTACAGTATAAAACATAATCGTATTTATACAAGTTCAAGAGCCCATATTTGGCTCGAATGAGGAAAACTACTAATCTGCTCTATTAGCTATCAGTACTGGTACAAACTATCAAAATTAGCTTTATTGAGTCTAGTCCATGAGTGAAAGCATGGATTAGACAAAATTCATTACATAGGTGGAGTTTTCCCTCATGTGGCCAACAAGAAGAGGTCTGCAAATCTAGGTAGTTTCGATGGTTGATTTCAAACAGCCAATAGGACAACATCCATGCATGATGAATTCCCCACAAAACCCATGTTCTCATTTGATTTTGAAGTGAGTGGAACATAGCTAATTAACAATTTTGTTGCAGGAAATCTGGGCGGTTGCAGGAAATCTGCGTCTATAGGAATTTCAGAGCGTCTGCAGGAAATATGGCTGCACAAGCTGTCTACGGGAAATTGCGGGACTATTTCAAACCAAAGCAAATCTGTATAAGATTTCTATATTAGCTGGTATGATAATTCAATAAGGAAACAACTAGCTTAAGGAATTCTTAAGATTAAGGTAAAATGACACTTTTTAATGTTAATTTGCATACCTCAAGCATATAGCACCCTTTTGGCCAAAACCTAGATGATATAACCGAAATAAGCATAATTAGGGGTTAAGGAGAGTTCAAAATGGGAGAGGTAAAGTCTAGGAAAGCTATCAAAATTAGGCAAAACTGGGTCTCAACATCTCCCCCACACCTAGCTTCTTGCATGTCCCTTATGCAAGAAAAAATGTTGCACCTTCAAAAAAGGAAATCAATCCTTATGCTAGGCTGCAGCTACTGCAGCCAACTCATCCAATTGGTTCCCACTAGATTTTGCTAGAATTTGACCCCTGTATAACTCATTTTTCTTCTTCATATGATCAATTTGATCCTAATTCTTCTTCTTGATTGGGGCACTTTCTGAAGCCATTCCTCATTCTTTCTGCATGCATAGGTTGTTTGCTTTTAGAGTCTCATTATCCTTCCTCAAAGCTCATTCCAAAATAGTGAGCTCAATGATAATCTCCTCTAATTCCTTACAAACCGATTTTTCTGGGGAGTTACTTCCCCTTCATGATGTCCTTGGAAAGATTGCGGCATACCCAGGTCCTCCTTTGCTTGTTGTTCTTCTGTTGTTTCATTTCCGCTTCCATGTAGCGGGGGATCTTGCAAGTACATTACTTCTCTACTGATGAATTTAGCTAACTCTACCTTTTCCTTTCCTTTACGCGGGTCGTGAAGCTTTTCTTTCTTTTTATTAGGTGTCTTGGGCAGTGCCTCCCCTTCTGTAGTGTCCTTTATAGCCAGCTGGACAACCTGACTCCTTGTAAATCTCTTAGTGGGGGTGTAGGTTCCCTTCAACTTAGGATTTTTACCTGTAGTCTCCCCAGTCACCAACACTTCTTTGTCTTTTTATTCCTCCTTTGTCTGTGGCCCACGGGTTCGTGGCTTCTTCCTTGGTTTGTTTGCTAGCTTTTCCTCTTTGGGCTTTGAATAGTCAGAGTCTTCATCCTCCGTAAAATAATTCTCAATGAAAAAGTCCTCCCATGTCTTCTTCTTATCCTTCAGAACCTTCATCAGGATGATTTTTACTAGCCCATGGTGATAGAGGTTCTCCCCCAAATTGGTTGCCCTTTCCTTAGCGATCGTCGATATTTTCATCAGGGACATCCTTAAATAATATAGCAAATTCAACGGATTATCGTGAAAATGTGCAAGAAGCCAAATGTGAAATAAAAACGCGATCCCAAAGTGACCTTTGCATGTTATAGACTTCTGCAGGAAAAATAACCTATGCTCATACTTCTCAAAAAGTCTTGCGAAATCCCTTTGCTCTAGTCAGGGTTTGACTGCTCTTTCTGGAGAAAGGATGTGCACATACCCTTATTGAAACATTGATTCTTAAACCAATGTTCCCCCTCCCATAGAATTCTGAAAGCCCGAGCCACCAAAAACTCTGTTAATCTGAACTGGACATTCCCGACTTGTGCCTTGTTGCCATTCAAATTCAGGGCGAAGGACTTCGTAACCTATGAATTGTGGCCAGTGAATTTTTGAAATAGTGGCAACCACCCTATTTTCTCCAATCTCGCTTTACTCCGAGGGTCGGCTTCCAACAGTGCAAGGCCTTGTGGCTCTAAGTAGAAAGGGGCACACAGATTTGACATAATGAAAGACCGAAGAAATAGGATGCATGCAACTCATAGAAATGTTGTGTTAAGACTTTGCAATGGACCACTCAACAAGGGAAGGTTAAATTGGAAATATCATAAAGCACCGAGATTTCGAGAAATAGGTCGTGATCATGATTATCATCACGATCTGACCTACGGAAGGATATCGAGAGTACAACCACCGGTCGTGTCAGAATAATGATAATCGGGTATGGAGCTAAATTTATGATGCAATGGTTTATGACCGCGTTTTGCCACAAGGGTCACCATAGCTTAAATCATACAATATTTTTAAAATTAAGTGTGAATTACCTCTGACCTTAAGTGTCCTGTCACTAGTTGTACCTTACCAAGCTTACCTTCCAATGGTCCAATCCTTGGATGACGTTTTCTTGTTTCTTGAAATGATAACCCACTTAAAAATTAAATGAGATGTATAATCACATAATTCATGACCTTGACGAATAATAAAATTGTTAATACTCTATCAAATAATTTAAACTAATGTTCTGTCTATGACTTTTGTTCTTCAGGAAACCCAGGACGTTGCTGCAAGAAATGGAACCGTGACTACTAAACATTCTGCAGGAAATTATTCTACAAGAAAAACCATTTCTCCCTTGTTTATGTACAGTTCATTGCACATGAGTAAAGGTGCTGATGTTGAATGTGAAATGATCTCATTGGATTACCAACCATTAAGGTCAACTGTTAACCAATGCGAGGCCCATCACCTTTAATGAGAGTGAGGACCAAGGTACCGTGATGCATCCAATTGGGTGTGAATTTATGAGTTGTTGTCAAACCCCCTATAGGATCAAGTAGTCAAGAAGAAATAGTGGTTCCCCATTGCTACTGGTGAGATAGCCTACCATTAGAGAATACAAGCTTCAAGGCATCATAAGACTCTGATCTTACACCTAGATAATTTGTTGATGTCGACGAGCCAAGATTGTTGGAAGGAGGGCCTTAAGAAATCCCACATCAGTCCAACATGAGCAATCCAAAATTAAATAAAAAACAAAATTTATTGAGAGGATCCCAGAGGATCTACTAACCTTTAGTTTTAATGAGACTAGGGCAGTCCATGCTCTCTAGATTTCAATCTTAGAGAGTCTAAAATACTTGGAAAAGAAGACTCCAAGGGGGTTGCTTTTCTCTAACTAGTCCATTGGGCCCAGAAAAAGGAATAAACCTATACCCAATAGACATTCCTCTCATGGTTTACTCAGCATGAGGAGGAACAAAGTGAGCTCATTGTATCATAAGGAAATTAGGAAGAGATAGTGGAAGGAATGACTCCTTCTCTCACCATTTCCAACTCTTTTTTTCAGTATGCTGAAAAGAATCCTGCCTAATCTCATCCAACTCATTGAGCTGCAAGATTCTCTGCTGCTGAGCTTCATCAAGGTATATACCCAAATCTACTACCATTTTAAAATTTCTGATCTGAAATTCAATGGGCAATAAAACTTTCTTTCCATACACCAATTCATACGCAGAGAAGCCAGTGGTATTTCTCCATGTGATCCTGTAAGCCCGCAATGCTTCAGGAAGTTGATCAGGCCAATCTTTCTTATGTAATTGCATTGTCTTGGTAAGGATTGTCTCCAACACCTTACTTTTTGATTCCACCTACCCATTGGCCTATGGATGATAAGGGGCGGACTTCCGATGAGTAATCTGATATTTTTTCACAATTCCCTGCATAAGCTTTAACACAAACTGAGCACCTTGATCAGTAACTATTTCCCTAGGTACCCCAAATCTCACAAAAATACTAAAGGAGAAAATCTACCACTGCTTTCTCTGTTGCTCTAGGTAGTGCTCTTGCCTCCACCCACTTTGTAACATAATTAGTACAAACTAAAATATACTTCTTACCTTTGGACATAGGATTGATGGGACCTACAAAATCAAGAGCCCACCTCTCAAAAGGTTCTATGAGAACCTGTGGCTGCAAAGGCATCTCATCTGATTGTACAGGCCACCCCATTCTCTGGCATCTATCACACTTTCGGACATACTCTTTTGCATCTTTAAAAATACTTTTCCAATAGTAACATGAGTGAAGTATCTTATACGATGTCTTCTTGTATGCAAAGTGTCCTCCACAAGGTTCATCGTGATAGGCTCTCAAGATGTCATAGATCTCATCTTCCCTAACACACCTGCGAATAATCAAATCAGGTCCAATGAAAAAGAGATCTCCCCTAATCCAGGAGTAATCAACACTTTTCCTAATAGTTCTCTTTCTCTGATTAGATGAAAAGTAAGGGGGAAATTTTCTTGTAGTAAGGTAGTTGGCCATGTCTGCAAACCAAGGCGTTTTGACATAAATAACAAACAATTTTTCATCAGGAAAGCTATCATTAACAGGAACATCCTCACCTGCGTGGTTGAGCCCAGATAAGAAATCACCTACCTGATTTTCTTTTCCTGGTCTATCTAATATTGTGATGTAAAATTCCTACAACAACAAAAGCCACCTAGTAATCCTACCATTAGTGATCGGTTTGTTCATGAGATATCGAATGGTAGAATGATTGGTGTGTACAAAATCTTCATAGCCTGTGACGTAATGTCTAAACTTATTAATAGTGTAAATTACAGCAAGGAATTCTTTTTCAGTTACTGTGTAATTCAGTTTTGCAAGAGTTAAATTTTTACTCACATAATAAATAACATGGGTTATAGGATCATCCTTCTGACCCAATACTACTCCTATGGTTGAATCAGAGGCATCAGTGGAAATATGAAAGGGTAATTTCTAATCTGGGCCTCTCAGGGCTGGTGCTAAAGAAAGATTTTCCTTGAGCATATCAAATGTAGCTTGACACTCATCATTCCAATGAAATTCATATTCTTTAGCCAATTATTTGAAAAATGGAGAGGCTACCTTTGTAAAATTTTCAACAAACCTTCTATAGTAGCCTGCACGTCCAAGGAAACTTCGAACTCCCTTTTGACTGGTTGGTGGGGGCATCTTTTCAATAAATTCAATCTTTGCTGAATCAACTTTAATTCCTGCATCAGAAACACGATGACGCAAAACAATACCTTAAGTCATAATCATAAAACATTTTTCATTATTTAATGAAAGATTAGTTTCTCTACATCTCTACAAAACTTTCTCAAGATTATGTAAAGCCTCTTAAAAAGTATCACCCATAACTATAAAATATCCATATAGACCTCTATGAAATCATGCAAAAGGTCAGAGAAAATACCAAGGACCACCCATTGGTGTGTGGTTGGTGTGTTGCATAGACCAAATTATGACTAGACTTCCCTTCTAATTGCTTCGAAAAATCAGTATTAGAAATACAACAATTTATCAAATATTCTTATGAATTTTCTTTAAGTCTCATAGCTTGGGCTATTGTCAAAACTAGTTGAGTACATTCTGAATCATGCTCCTCTTCTTCAACCCAATGTGCAATTTCTGATCTCAAGAGGGGTTGAGCAGGGGGATACAAATTAATGTGCATTGTTTCAGCTCCATGAGTGATGGTCATGTTTGCAGACCTACACCCTATGTAGGCATCTATCATGGCTAACCATGGCCTCCCCAAGATCAAAGGATGCCCTCCCAAGTTGGTTTTGGGTTGAAGAACATAAATTCTACAGGGTACTCCCAAGAATCTAATGAGATGACAATGCCTTCTAATACCCCCAATGGCTTTACCTTAGACCTGTCTATTAGTTCTAACATGGTGGGAGTAGGTAATAAGTTAAGAGATCCTATATGAGATAAAGTCTCCATAGTCATCAAATTAATGGCTACACCTAAATCAATTAAAGTGTTCATTATGGGATTTCCATTGATAAAGGTGGTAACCACAGGGATTTCAGGGTTTGCATATTTATTAGTAACAAATCCAGTGGAAATTAGACTTGCAAGTGTTCTGCATACATGAATTGTAGAGAGTTCTCTCTTTTGTCTTCCTGGTTTCTTGGTACATAGCTCCCTCACTATTTTGGCATAAATTGGGATATCCTTAATTGCTTTCAGTAATGGGATCTTAATGCACACATTTCTTAGTTCAGACACAAAATCAAACTCTGGCTATTTTAATTTCATTTCCAACCTCTCTAGAAAAGGAGGCTGGATCGTATGGGATGAGGAAGGTTATTGTGGCCTTGAATTAGGTTGTTCTACTGGTTCAGGTGTGGTTTCAACTTCAGGCATTTCCAGAGTATCTTCCTCTACAATCTCTTCAATCCTTCCAGGCTAAGTCACCACTTTTCCAGATCTAAGTTGAATTTCCTGCAACAACACAGGAAATTCCTATAACACAGGAACATAAATTTCATGCAGCGGTTGTGGTGCAATACAGTAGGTAGGAAAAGTGGGATAAGTGACCAATCCAATGTTGTGAGTAGATTGGATGGTTTTATTGTTGGGGTTAGACACTGGCTGAGCAGGAAGTTGCGTGGGATGAGGTTGATTTGGTGGGGCAGGCAACTGAAGTTGTTGTTGTTGAGGTTGAATCATTTTCTGCGGTGTGCACTGCAGTGAATAAATGTTATGAGAGGGAAAGTTCTATGCAGTAGGGTAAGAAAAGTTCCCCTGCCAAGGCTGTTGTGGAGGCCAAGGCTACTAGGGCATTGGAATATTCCACATCTGATTCTGAGTATAAGGAACTTGAAAATGTGATTGAGACATACCTGTAGGACATGGTTGCCATGGTCTTTGAGGTGCCATTGCATAAAGTGCATTGGCAGCTCCCTGATCTGCTAGATATGCTACTTTAATTTCAGGAAGTGAAGGAAATTGATCAGTGGAATGCTCAGCTTCACATATTCGGCATACCTCTATACTATCTGCAGGACATTCCCTCAAGGCATGCTTCTTCCTGCATTTCGAGCAGAACATGACCAGGGCTTTCTCTAGTTCCTCCTGTTTCTCCTATTTCTTCTTAGCTTGCAAAACATCTAATTGTGAAGATAAAGTGCTAAGAATATCAGTTTTAAAATTTTCAAATAAATTACCCATTTCAACTCTGGTTACTCCAGCTCCAGCAACTGACTTGACAAGCCTAGGAGAAGAATCTCTTGTTCCTCCTCCAGCTTTAGAATTTCCTCTTGTATATCGTCGACATAGCTCAGACACCTCATAATAACTTAACTTTGATATGTCACCTCCTCCCATTAAGTTCAAAATCTCCAGAGATTCTGGTCTAATTTCCCTGAGAAAACATGTTCTCTTGGTGTCCTTGCTTAGTTGATTCATCTTGGATCTGTGTATATTGTACTGAAATATTTCCACCAAATCCTCCCCACTCTCTCCTTCCTTCCGAGTCATGCCAAATATTTCTTCCCTAAGGTCACTAGTTTTGTAATAATATTGATATTTCTTCAATAATACCTTTTTCATGTCATCCCAGGTTGTAATGGAGTTTGAATCCAACCCCGTAAACCACCTGAGAGCTGCATCCTTCAATGTTGTAGGAAACAATGCCATCTTCTAAGCATTGGAATAATAGTCATAGCTCTTGAATAACATGTAGAACACGAACAAAAAGGCATCAAGATCTTCACTGGAGACTCCATGAAAGTTAGGCAAGAATGGGGGAGGAATATTCTTCATCTGAGTTACTCCACTAGTCTCCCTGATAGGGAATTCAAATGTTAACAATTCCTCTTCCTTCTCATCATAGCCTCCATCTGTATTACCATTTCCTTCTTCATGAGCCATATTGGACCAAAAAGGAGTAGGACCTTTGTAAACTACAGATTCTATAGAATCAATGGTTTGAAATTCTGGTTCTTGAATAGGATTAACAAGGAATTCCTTTTCAGGCTAACCACTGAGTAGAGATGTTGTCTTCCTTGTAAGGGTTGGTTCTAAATGCGCAACAACAAAATATTTTCCTACAAAATATTCTACTGTGGAAGTAGGAATATGTTTTGGGCTCTTTTCAGGACCATAGGCCTCCTGTTCGGACTCTTCTTCCCTTGTTTCCTTGTTTCTTGCAGACTTCTTTTTCCTTGCTAGTTTATTAGTAAATGAAGTGGTGCTCACACCACCACAAAAGAAATTTGTAAATATTGGACCCTATCATCTATTATGTAAACAAATTCAAAGAAAACTACTTACCAAGCAATCAAGACATGACTTTGGTGAATTTCTGACCTCTGCAGGTGTGTAGGATTTGCCCTTCGTCTTACCACTTCGACTCCCCCAGTCCTGAAAATTTCAAATAGTACACATAATAATAAAACACTTTTGGTATTATCCCTTAGCACCTCCCTGGAAATGGCACCAAAATGTTGAGTCAAATTATAGACTTATAATTTGTCAACATAAATCATCAACCCAGGGCAGGTAAGCTTGTGAGATGTGAAAAATATATGTAGGCTTAATACCTTGAGTGCTTATTAATCAAACCATTCAATCATACACAGAACTAATGCCTCTTTTCTGCATCAACATTTTGAAGTAAAAGTCTATGGAGTGGATTGAAACATCCCTCTACAGCTCTTGGTATTGTTGATGTTGATTAGAAAAGATAGGAAATCAAACCTACAACAATAAATAAATTATTGAAAACTGTAAATCAAATCTTTGATTAAATGAAATAAATAGATTAACATGAAAAAATAATCATTCAATCAATGGAACATTGATGCTGAAATATCAAAAAGAGTACATTAGCTGTGTAAAAAAATTATTACTGCATAAAAGAATTAAAATGCACACACAGTACAACTAAGGGATTTGTGAGCAAAGGGGTCCCTCCCTCACTCACACGGCCTTCAAAATTAAAAGGGCTTTCCCAGTAGAATAGGTAGAACATAAAGTATTAGATTAATATGAAGATATTACAGCCAAGTACAATCTAATATGTGTTATTAGTAAATCCAACCCAACCACTTACAATATAAAATATAATCGTATTTATACAAGTTCAAGGGCCCATATTTGGATCGAATGAGGAAAACTACTAATCTGACCTATTAGCTATGAATATTGGTACAAACTATCAAAATTAGCTTTACTGAGTCTAATCTATGAATGAAAGCATGGATTAGAAAAAAAACCGTTACATAGCTAGAGTTTTCCCTCATGCAGCCAACGAGAAGAGGTCTGCAAATTTGGGCAGTTTCGATGGTGGATTTGAAACAAACAATAGGACAACATCCATGTATGACAAATTCCCCACAAAACCCATGTTCTCATTTAATTTGGAAGTGAGTGCGACATAGCTAACAACCAATTTTGTTGCAGGAAATCCGCGTCTACAGGTCGGAGCGCCTACAAGAAATATGACCGCATGAACTATCTATAGGAAATTGTGGGATTGTTTCGAACAAAAGCAAATCTGAATAAGATTTCTAGATTAGTTGGCATGATAATTCAATAAGGAAACATCTAGCTTAAGGAATGCTTAAGATTAAGGTAAAATGACACTTTTTATGTTAATTTGCATACCTCAAGCATATAGCACCCTTTTGGCCAAAACCTAGATGATATAACCGAAATAAGCACAATTAGGGGTCAAGGAGAGTTCAAAATAGGAGAGGTAAAGTCTAGGAAAGCTGTCAAAATTAGGCAAAACTGGGTCTCAACAACACTTTTTCCTAATATTCCTTGAAGCTTAAAAATGCACTCAAACAATAGATTCTGGAAACTTTGTTTTCAATGAAAGAGAGATGCTGAAAATAAGAAACTATGTTAACCCATAAAATATAAAGAAATACCCTACAAATAAAAATATAAACAAGGCTTAGTTAAACACAACTTCCTTCTCTCAACAAGCCTTACTGCACTAAAAAATCATTAATATCACAAGTGCATGCTTCTCATATATAGATCACTATTAGAATAATGAAGTTTACAAGTTTCATAAATTGAATCGAATAAAGTGATCAAGGGTGAAAACATTTAATGAATTAAATAACCAACCAAAGGGACATACTCTATTTTATATCAACCAATCATGAATTAAATGATAACCTTGGTTGACAATTGCCTTAAGAAAAATTTCAAATTTACTTTCCTTTAGGTGACTAGGGTCATTTAGTATAACAAGGCTTCAAATCGGATGCTTATAAATAAAATATGGACACAACTTAGATTTGAAAAATTTATCAATTCATTTAACAAAAATTGAGAGTATTGTTATATTCCTTATAGCCTTAGGTTATATTACAAGAAACAAAGTTTCCATGGTTCATAAGTTTATTATGCTTTATGTGGTGACAGGATATGTTAAAATCTTGAAAGATATCCACTCTTATATTGACAATACTTCAAAATTTATGGATTCAATTCACATTTTATAATATATCTGTAGCCACACCTCATAAAACATTAGATCTATAACCAAACTACAATTTTAACATCAAAGTGATAATAGCTCAATCACCTCTCAAACTTAGAACAAAGTAATATTAGAGTTTTATCTCCATGATCCAATATATGTAATGGTTCATTGGCTTACACAACCAAACAAATAAAGTTATTTAAAATAAATCTCAAACTTATAATCCCAAGCTTTCAAATCCAAATACCAAGTGACTAGAATCAAAATGTTGTGTTAGTATGGAGAAAAAGAGTGTAAAGAACATTATGCACAGATTTATTAAGTTTATAAATAACCCACACAGTGCTAATCTAATGTGAGGACAGTCGAGATAGGTTGGTTGGTCCCTAACCAACCAAATTTCACCCTCTTAATATGAAATTAGATCACAGAATGAAAGAATTCATTAAAATAAAACAATATATCTGGAAAAAGAACCTGACATCAACAATCTTCTATTAAAATCATATCAATCTTTTACATCACCAGCCATATGCTCCAGCTCCAAAACATAAGTATAGAGTTAGAATAACATCCTCCTCGTCTTGCAGACCATGTCTAGGATTTTTATGATGGTTACAAGATGAATTTTGGCTCTAACAACCCAATTTCTCAATTCTGGAAAATTCTGCATTTTTAACAAATTGGCCGCAAAGAATCATGCATAACTCTCAAACCTTGATGAATTTTGGAAAATTGTTCTAAGGCAACCAGATTTTCCATGTTTTCAACAAATACCTCTCTTGGAATTTTCTAATTCATCTTAATTTGCTCGTAAGTTGTGCCAAAATCTGACTGCTTAGATACTTTTATAATTCTAGGTTTAACATGATTGTTTTTACAAATCTGCCTTAATGATATCACCCTTCGGATCTTCCAAACCATGATGCATATTGGAAAACTATTTGTTGATTAATCAATTTCCTATACTATGAAAAAAACTCGTGTTTTGGAATTTCAATATTCGCTTTCATTTACATGGAAATTGAGGTCATAGTTGGCAGTTTAAAATTGTGCGAATATTGGGGCTAGTTTGTCAATTTGCTTCTAGAAACTCACACGTGTGACCTGGGTGCATTTTGACTGATGTGGAGGTTTTAGAACATCATTTTTCACAAAAAATGTCCTTGGGTTTCCTCGAAAGTGTGCCAATCTATCAAAGCCCCAAATTGGTGTAGGCATGCTAGTGTAGGAATGTTAGTGCAGGAACAAAACTTGGTGCAATTAATTGTTGATGCATGTGTAACTTTGACTGTGATTTCATATGCCTTCTTGAAAACCTAAAACAACACAAGCACCATAACTAATAACCATTTTGATGTATATTTTATCAAAATAAATAAAATAGGTTAAATAATGAACAATTTCCTGATCATGCCCCAACAATTGTGTAAAATGATATAAATAACAATGAAAACCATGAGTAAGCATAGGGTGAAAATGCGAATTAAACACGATAATTCCAGGGCCTGATAGTACTTTTCTTGTTGTAATTGATCTAGTAGACCATCTATCTTAGGCAAGGGGTATCTATTCTTGAGTGTGATTTTATTCAATGCCCTATAATCTATACACATCCTCCAAGTCCCATCCTTCTTTGGCACAATGATGATGGGTGACCCACATGGATATGTACTCGATCGAATGACACCCTTTTCTAGAATCTATCGTAACTGTTTCTTCACCTCAATTGCTTCTATAATAGACTTCTTGTACAACCCAATATTTGGCAATGGGTAGTCTAGCAATAGCTGGATCTCATGTTCCACTTCTCTCTTAGGTGGTAACCCCTTGGGCTCTCAGAACACGTCCCTGTATGCATGTAATATTTCCTCCATTGTTGTTTATGTTTCTTAGTACACCCCTCCAGGGATTCCTTTTCACTTATTGATTCCTCTTTAGACTGAATTTCTTTTAAAAACAATAAAACATAAATCTTGTTGGAACTGATCAATTTCTTGGCTTGGTTGGCTCTTACTAGTGAAATTTTTGACTTGCCCTTGTGTGCATTGATGATAAATAATTTTCCATCCTTGATGAGTTGATAATGATTGGATCTCCTCATGAATATTTCATCTCACATGTACATGTATGGACTCCAAAACACGATTCCACATACATCAAGGGGGGCCACATCTAGATCTACTTCATCAATAAATCAGCATTGATAGAAAATCTAATTTTACATTGTTTTGTTACCTTCAACTCTACATCCTTATTTAACCATCCCACTATATATGGGTTTGGAAGATCACCAACTTCTTGACCAACTCTATTGCAATTAGATTCTCCTGCGATCTTGAGTCAAATAGAGAATCAATCTTCGTCTTCGTGACCTATATCTTTATATGGAAGAGTTTGGTCATTTCTTTCTCTTCATGTTGCTGAAGGATACTCAAATTCACCTCCTTCTACACTAACGTACATCCAATCTTCTCATCCACGTCTGAGTTGCTTTCAACTTTGTTTCTCAAATCCACAGCCATGAGATTCTTCATCTTGTTATATTTCTTCTTGTTCTTCGAGTTTAGCTCTAGATGCAACTCCTAGCACTTGTCCTCTATATGGCCATCAATGTTGCAATGGTGTACTATTGTTGTCGTGTTTTTGTCTTTTTCCCCTTTTTTATTCTTCTTCCCCTCCTTAGAAGCTTCCCGATGCTCCTTCTCCTTCGATCCACTTGATTACTCTCTTTTTAGGCCTATGTTCTTCAAGTATTGTGCCTACACACAAGCCTCATCCACTAAGTTGGGCTTGAACAAAATCACTTGATCATGTAGATGGCAGTGCATATCTCCCAAATACTTGAGGAGTACATCTGGATTCTTTGGACAGATACCCAACATTATAGCCATCTTCCTGAATTTTGTGGTGTACTCCTGCACGTTTTGGCCAAACTTTTGGCTAAATTAATGCCACTGGATCCACTATTACTACACGTACCCAATGGGATAAAAATGTGACTTAATAAGGGTTTTGAAATCTTCCTACTTAGTCATTGGAGGTTATCCATCCAACCTCAGGGTTTATGTGTGGCTCTCCCACCAAGTCAGTGCATGGCCCTCCAATTTTAGCTGCACAAATGATATTTTTTGTCCTTCCTCAATCTGATGGAAGTTGAAATAAACTTCCAGTTGTTGCAACTAATGGTTCAGCCTCAGGGTGGCGATCTCGCTATGGTGTGACTTGATATCAATTTTTTATTTCATTTTAAATAGGGATTGATTCACGAAACTTGAACCTGTTAGAAAATTATATATTACAGATCAATGGAACACATAAAATATTGCATAAATATAAACACAAAAAATGCATAAAACAAGAGAGACCCAGATATACGTGGTTCACCCAATTTCAACTACGTCTATGGGGAAACATCTAGTCCTTCCTTTTATATTATCCAACAAACTAAAGAGATACAACCTATAGAAAATCCGTTGTAATTCCCTCTTCACTCTCACACAATATCATCTCTCTTTCTCGCTTAGAATACACATCTACATAGGTGTAATAAAATTCCCTCATATATAGTGAGGGGTTTCCTTTTAGGGAAAAAAATCCCTAAATTAAACATAAATTCTAAGGTTAGATTTCTACCTAATGAACAGCCCAGATTGAATACCCCATGGAGGTGGACATAAACGGGAGGCGTTGTCACCAAATTACAAAATGGGGTCCAATGCGGCGATACCTCTGAATAAAGAAGATAATCAGGCTCCACACCCAACAATCTCCCACTTGAAGGTTGATTATAGAAACTCCACCACTAATTCATTTTCTGGACAATGACTCCACTTTTGACCTGGTTGTTTCTCATCTTCATCATCATACTTGAAGACCAATTGAAGCCGAGAAGAATCTTAGTTTCTCCCTGGTTACAACTTTTGTTAACATATGTGCAGGATTCTGGATAGTGTGTATCTTTTCTAGCTTCAACTGTCCATCTTCCAACACTGATTGTATGAAATGGTACTTGATATGTATATGTGTAATCTTGGAATGAAATGTAGAGTTATTTGCAAGATGTATTGAACTTTGGTTGTCATTGTATAACCTACCCAACTCCTGCTTCTTACCCAATTCATCCATAAAGCTTTGTAACCAAATCATTTATTTACTAGCTTCTGTAGCAGCAACATACTTTGCTTCCATCGTTGAGAGTGCAACAACACTTTGCAATTTTGAAACCCAAATGGAAATTGTTCCACCTACAGTAAACACATACCCTGTGGTGCTCCTCCTGTTATCCCTATAACCCGCCATATATACGTCAACATATCTCTGTAGAGAAATGTTTGAACCACCAAAGCATAATGCTTGATTTGTGGTACCTCTCAAATACCTAAGAATCCAATTCATCGCCATCCAATGTTCTTTTCCTAGATTGTTCATGTACCTTCTTACAACCCCCATTGCATGTGCAATATCAGGCCTTGTGTAGACCATTACATACATTAAGCTTCCAACTGCTGATGCATATGGAACTTCAGACATATAAGCCATTTCTTCCTAAGTCTTGGGACACACCTCCTTACTTAGTTTGAAATGGGTAGCCAAAGGTGTACTAACTAGTTTTGCATTCTGCATATTAAATATTTTCAACACCTTTTGTAGAGACAATGTTAACTTGTGATTCATCCTATCTCTAGTTATTCTCATACTAAGGATTTGTTTTGCAGCACCGAAATCCTTCATTTAAAATGAGTTTGCCAATTTTCTTTTGAGCATATCTATTTCTTGCATGTTATAACTCACAACAAGCATATCATATACATATAATAATAATATAATATAGTTGCCATCATTTTTCCTTTTGAGATAAACACAATGATTAGGGTGACATCTAGTATAACCTTGTTCAGACATAAACATCTCAAATTTTAGATACCACTGCCTTGGAGCCATTTTTAAGCCATACAAGCTCTTCTTCAACCTGCACACTAATTTCTCCTTCCCTTTTACCTCATATCCTTGTGGCTGTTGCATATATATCTCTTCCTCCACATCCCCATGGAGAAAGGTTGTCTTTACATGTAGCTACTCAAGATGCAAATCTTCAGCTGCTACTAGACTTAAAATAGTTCCAATTGAAGTCATTTAAGCAACAGGATAAAATATCTCATCAAAGTCTATAACCTCTTTCTATGAAAACCCCTTCACCACAAGTATAGCTTTATACCTTTTCCTACCTCCATCTTCTTCCTTCAACATGTAAAACCATTTATTTTGCAATTTTGTTTTACCTGCAGGAAACTTGACGAAGTCTGAAGTCTATTTATGTACTAAGGAGTCCATTTCTTCTTTCATGGCTTTCTCCCACTTCTTCCTGGTTTCTACCTGCACTGCTTCTTCATAACACTCTAGTTCACCAAAATCAGTCAACAATACATAATATAATTAAGGAGAGTATCATTCATAGGGCCTACTTATCCTAGTAGATCTTCTAACACCACTTTCAGGTGTTTGAGGTGCTTGTTGCTATTGTTGTTCTGGTTGTTGATCATTATGATTTCCAGACACCTTACCTTTTTCCGTGATCTCATCAAGCACTATGTATTCTCTGTTTTCTTTTTCCTTTTTCTTTTCCTGCATCTGATCCTTATACAAAACCTTTTCATTGAATATGACATATCTTCTCCTAATGATTTTGTATTTTTCATAATCATAAAAGCGATAACCAAAATCATTAACACCATATCCAATAAAGGTACATTTGTTTGATTTTGCCTCAAGCTTTGTTCTATTTTCTTTATTAATGTGGACAAAGGCTTCACAACCAAAAGTCTTTAAAAAAGAGTAGTTTACCATTTCATCTATCCATGCCTCCTCTGGAATACCACCATGCAAGGAACTTGAAGGCCCTCTGTTTATTAGATAAACAACAATATCTACAACATCTACCCAAAATTGTAAAGGCAATCCTGCATGCAATCTCATGCACCTTGCATGCTCCATGATTTTCCTATTCAAACTTTCTGACACACCATTTTCTTGTGGTGTTCCTGGAACTGTCTTCTCTCTGCGAATTCCATTCTCTGAACAATACCTATCAAACTATTTGCTACAATATTCACCTCCATTGTCTAATCTGAGACAATTCAAACTTTCCTGACTCATCTTAAACCAAAGTTTTCCATTTCTTGAAAGTATCAAATACATCACATTTATTTCAAATAAAATAAATCTAGTTATTTCTCGTTGAATCATCAATAAAAGTAACATAATAATGAGAACCACCGAGAAATGATACTTAAGTAGGTCCCCATACATCTATATGCATAAGCTCTAATTTTTCGCTCTTCTTTTCTTTCCCAACTCTGAGGAATATGATTCTCTTCTATTTTCCATAAACACAATTCCCATAGAATTCCAAATCAACATGCTTCAAACCTGGCAAAAAAATTCTTGAGTGAAGAATCTACATCCCCTTCTCACTCATGTTCCCAAGCCTATGATGCCACAATGTCATATTTTCTCATGTAGAGGTTAAATCATCAACGTAATTATCAATAACATGCATAAATACAATGTACCAACCTTTTCTCCTTTTGTTATTACCAGGGCTCCTTTAGTGACCTTCCAGGTTTTATCTGTAAAAGTAGTTACATAGCCTTCACCTCCAAATTGCCTTATTGAAATTAGATTTTTATTCAGATCTGGAACATGCCTTACCTCCTTCAATAGCAATTGATTTCCATTCTACTGTTTTATGAAAAATGTACTCATTCCAATGATTTTACAGGGTTTATCATCACCCAATTGAACCTGTCCAAAATCTCCTTGAACATAATCATGAAAATGTTTCCTATGAGGTGTGGCTTGGAATGAGGCCCCTGAATCTACCACCCAGGCATCAATAATATTTTCTAATGAAAGAATCAAATCATATTGCAACACATCACCTGTCACATTTTCTTAATGATTGTTTTCTTACTGCATGTATCCTTCTTTTCCCTTCCGAGACTTGCAGTCTTTCTTCAAGTGTCCTTTCTTCCCACATTTCCAGCACACTATCCTCGATTTGGACTTGGATCTGCCTTTCCTTGACTTACTGAGATATCCTGGGCTCCTTCCTCTTTCCATTTTTCTTCCCCTAGTCTTTGTAGTCAAAGCATTACCTGATGTCTCACCATAGCTCTTCTGTCATATTTCCTCACTAAGGATTGCACCGACAACATCATAAAAATTTAAAGTACTAGATCTAGAGACAGAGTTACTAATGGCCATAACTAAACCATTCCAACTTTATGGGAATAAGCATAGAAATAATAGATCCCTAACTTCATCATCAAAATTTACCCCTACAAAACTTAACTAAATCGTAACTGTATTAAATTCATTTAAATTATCAACAACAAATCTGCCTTCTAACATCTTCATATTAAATAAATGGTTCATAAGAAATACCCTATTTGAGGCCGAGGGTTTTTCATATAATTTGGCCAATGCTGACATTAAACCCTCTGTTATCATTTCCTTTGAAATATTAAAGGCTACTGACACCGCTAGGCAGAGCCGTATTGTTCCAATTGCCTTTCTGTCAAGAATTACCCATTTTGTGTCTATCATACTTGTCTGCTTCTTTGTCTTTCCACTCAATGGTAGGTATAGATCTTTATGATATAAATAATCTTCCATCTGCACCTTCCATAGCTGGTAGTTCTGGCCATTAAATTTTTCGACCCTAAATCTACCATCTTTCGCCATTTCTCCCACTTGAACCAGGAACCCTTTTGTCCTACAAGTTTATCTGCCAAATAGACCTTCAACGCTAATACTAGTTGTTAGAAAATTATATATTACAGAGAAATGGAAAACATAAAATATATTGCAGAAATATAAACATAGAAAATGCATAAAACAAGAGAGACACAGATATACATGGTTCACCCAATTTGGGCCACATCCACGGAGAAACAACCAGTCCTACCTTTTATATTATCTAGCAAACTGAAGAGATACAACCTACAACATATTCGTTGTAATTCCTTCTTTGCTCTCACAAAATCTCCTCTCTCTTTCGCGCTCAGAATACATATCTACATAGTTTCAATAAAATTCCCTCATATATAGTGAGGGGTTACCTTCTAGGGAAAAAAAAACCTAAATTAAACATAACTTCTACCGTTAGATTTCCGCCTAAATAATGACCCAAATTGACTATGAAATTACAACATTTTACAAGGTCGTCACCCCCCCACGGACCCCCCTAGTGGTGCACATAAACGAGCAGCATTGCCACCACATTATGAAATCGGGTCCAATGTAGTGATACCTCTAAATAAAGAAGATAATAAGGCTCCACACCCAACAGAACCAGGTTGATATTTTATGTATTCTTTCCTTGACTAATTCTCTGTTTCTCCCCGTTCTTCTAATCCCTGTTCAGATTTTTCCTTTGCATTTGAACCCCCATATTCTCCAAATATCCTTAGCTTTCTATTCAAGGCTGCCATGAGGAGGATTACATTGCGGTTGATATCTACGACTTCTTGTTCCATCCGCGTAAGCCTCACCTCTGCAGGATCACGAGGTTCATTTACAAATTCGTCAGTCATGATTAGGGTTTTATGATTTCCATCCCTGCGAACCTAGATCCTTGCAATCTCTAAAATATACCCAAAGAAACCATCTTTGATACCAAATGATCCATAAACTATTGTGGATATTCCATTGGACAATTCGTCACAATAGAGCTGATAATAATATATTAAAATTCTAAATTTTTTCACTATTGCAGTTTTATTAAAATTTTAAATTTATAAATATAACTGTAATTAGTGCATGCATGTGAATGGAAATTATGAATAAAAGTAGAGAATGAAAAAATAAGCTCACACACACACACATAAGACACAAGATATGCTCTGGGAGACCCTTGTGGGAGAAAACCCAACTGGAAGGGCAGGTCGCTTCACTTTCTTTCTCTGTTTCAAAATATTGATATAGTATAAAGAAGTAATGCTTGTGCCTCATGGATGGCTACAGTGCACAGATCCTCTCTGTGTGCTCCAACTCCTATCTCTCACTATCTTTTCTTAACTATGGAACAAAATTTCTCGAAAGAATGGAATGCCTCTTCCTCCTAGTGGCTTGGTTATAACACAACTCAAAGCAATTAAGTTTGACTACAACAACTCTTAACTAGAGTTACAATATAAACTCTTTTAGAGTCTTTTACATCAAAAAAATGTGGTTTTACCCTTTTCCATGAATAATGGGGGTTGATGTGACATTCTCCCAAACTATAGGTGTGAAAATAAGAAGTTCAAATTTTGAGTGGTATAACGTTTGCATACGAACTCCAATTAACATGATTCTTACATTGTTGGAAATATATTTTTGTGTTGAATAGCATGGAGAAGTGTGGGATTAAAGAGGCAAATTTTTACCCCCTAAAATCATCATTTGATGCCTAAAAACGCTCACGGAAGGTTTCATACCTCATTTTTCTAAACTGGGTCCCGTTGGTACAAATGGTCTCATGAGTTGATTCCTCCACTTTTTCCACTATGAATGGAATATAATGATCTAATCCATATCATCAAGTGTATCCAAAAATCTACAACCTATGGCCATATCATATCTATCAAACATGTGTCTTCTAAGAGACCTATTTCCATATGCTCCATTTTTCTTCTCCTCTTGTATATCTCCTTGACTGATTCCCAAATGTATGTACTTATGTAAGTTTGTAAGGGTCTAAAGGTTAACTACATTGAATTTTTCATGCTTTTCTTGAGTCCTTGCAAGTGTTTCTTGTGCCTCGCTCAACCTCTCACTATCCTCCTTGCAACTCACAAATGTTTCCTTCATACTCCTCAACGTATCTACTATATTAGGAGAATACTCTTCTCCTTGTTTCTCAACTTACCTTTCCCATACCACTAAATTCACATTAGGCTTGTAAGGGGATTCATGTGAAATGTAATCCATCATTTGACTTTTCATCTCTGATCTTATATTTCCTAGAATTATACCATATTAGATAAACCGAATAGAAGACATAATCAAATGCATACCTCAATGTATCTTAGGGGAGGCTATCTCATTTGCACAACTCTGTTCATATTAGCACAATATATATAAACAAATATGCATGATAATAAAACAAAATTGTAACAATACATGATATCCATAACCATCTGCATAGGCCAATCCAAATTAGCATGGTTCATAATAATACCAAGAAATTTACCACAATGACAATAATCATCATGCATTCAACAAGTTAAATATCTGCCATGACTAACCGATGCAAATGCATATGACCGCATTAATAATCTAGAATATATCATGCATGTAACCACAAAACAATAGATTGACAAGCATGCATATAACAACCATTAACCATCATGCCTACATGCCAAAAATACAAACTTGCATGATGATGTTATTTAACCCAAGTTCTAGTGTTGCAACATGGCTTGGATACCAATCTCTAATGCCTCACCCCACATTTACCTAAATGAAAAAGCTCACTAGGGTAAACATGATATTAGTGTCACTATGACATGGATGGGGGATTGATACATTGATAACTTACAGACATCCCATAGGGACTATAGACCACTAAAGAGCCTAAAAATGACCCCAGGTAATGAAACCCTGAGTTGGAGCTCTTTACACAAGGAAACCTCCCCAACTGCATGCAGAAGCCTGCTTCCATGTGCTTATGACCCAAAAAATACATTTTTGCACCAACGGTTCTGAGATCTGAGCTACTTTTCTAAGATAGCCTCTAGAACACTTCCTAGAACTACCTGTAACTTTCTAGAAACATAAACAAGATTCTAATAATTCTAACCATTCAGAACTCAATCAAGAGCCTTACCTAGACATGACTAATCCAGGATAGTGATTTCGTCAAGCATATGGTAAATGTGTGAGCTACATGTCATGAATGCATATCTGATCATAAACTTCTGAATTTCATATGAGGGTCACCAAGAGGATCCAAACCCTCCCTATCTAACTACAATAACACTTGTAAGCCCATGCATTCATCAACCATTCAATGATTTATCAAAACATGTCAAGATCCATAGATAAAATACATCATATAACTAGTATATACTAGCTTATAAATAGAAAGGAAACCATGGAAAATCAACCATAAAATCACCAACATAGTTACTACAAATTCTCATGGATGACAATAGGATAATATCACATATTAACATATGAAAATTCCAACCAGTCTAGGGACATCCATGTACCACCTGACCATAGATTGAGCTGAACCAAGTTTCTATTTCAACCAATCACCCCCACACCATATTTCAAGCATGAATTTGGGATCTCATGGGTTAAACCAAAACAACACCAAACTAGGGCTTCGAGAGGCCAAACCACCTCAACCCTCAACCATAATGATCTCCCTTATAAGGTCCAAAAATCACTAACATCAACCAGATCGGTCTCTACCCAAGTTTTCCATGGCTCCAGGAACTAGTAACTCAATCCATAACCTTCCAAGGATCCATATCATTTGTTCTAACTCATGGCTCCAAGGACTAGTAACTCAACACACAAGGCTCCAGAGCATTTTTCCCAACTTGCAGACTCTATAAACTGGTAAATGAATCCAAATTATTTTAGGGATTCCAAATCATTTGTTCCACATTAAACATATGGGAACCTAAGAACCAATTAAAAAAATAAGTGGGAAAACCACAACACCATGGCTATCTAGAAAATGGAAAGGAAAGGCTAAAAAAACTATCAACACAAGCAACTCTCCATGCCAATGACACCACATAACCAAGGAATCACATGAATATACCATGCATCCAAAAATAAACATGCTAAATCTCACATGCACATTGAAAATTGTTACCTGCAATACCACAACTAATTTATGTCCTTACTTGCCGCAGTCCAAGCTTCCTCTTACAAACAATTTCTTTCCTTAGCTTGCTTGTCCAAGTTCTTGTTCTATTTCGTTTGCTAACCTTGATCAAAGAATGAGAAAAAATTGTCAATTGATTCTCATACGCCTTTTTATCATTGATGCCCCATTTTTCTTCATTTTTCCTCTAATTTCCCTTGCATGCAAATTTGTGTCTCTTCACCTTCCTTTTCTCCTATTGCCCTTATTTATCATAATTAAATGTCAATTATTTCCTCTTTTCCTTTTCCAATTCGATAGCCAATAATAAACCATAAGTGACCCCCAATGTGATGTTTCGCACACAATTTGGCCTGGAATACATGTCCCATGACCTTGGTCTTTTTTTATTTACATGGAAACTTAACTCAGGCCTGTTAAAAACCCCTTCCCTTATGGGGACACAGACCTTAGTGTTCAATGATGCTTATTGTTGGGAATGGGTTCCCTCAAGAGCCATTTTTGGGGCTAAAAGCCCATGTTTTGGGGTAGAAGGCCCAAATTTTGTAATAAAGATGTAAATCCTTCGCATTTTGTGGTCACGGAGCATGAAGAAGTCAAAGGGTTATCTGCCCTTGTTTTGTGAAGTCTCATGTCAGCTGTAAACATCTACCTATGGTCCACGGACCATGGGATTGTATAAAAAGGGAGTCTTAGAAGAGTCTAAGAGAGGTAGTAGAAAGAAGTAAGAAGGATTTTGGGGTAATAAGTTCTAGGTGTTCTCAGGTCTTAGCATACGTAGAGGCTCTGTACCTAAGTGCGTAGAAGCCGAGGGTGGAAGTTCGTAGCTGAGTGCGCGGACCCCTACAGTTGTGTTCACAGGGTGGATCGAGTCTATACTAAACTTGAGATATCAATAAAGAGAAGTATTTTGCAAATCACTGTGCATTTTGTCTCTGCTTAATACATCTGATTATATTATGATATGATCCGGGTTTACATTATAATTCTTATTTAATGCGCGAATGTATATCTATTAAATGAATGCAAGCAAGAATAAAGGATTATGCGAAGGTAACTGTAAATGCATGGTAGATTAGGTAACACTTAAGATAACTTGGGAACTTATACAGTAACATAGTCACAAAGGCGTGTAAGTGCCTGGACCTCAGGTTAGGGCTGTGTGAAGATCAGTTGGGTACCATCGCGGAGGTACTAAAGGATGGGAGAGAAGGAACATCGATAAGCCCTAAAAGCTTATCGATTTGCATGAAGGTAGGATCGGGAAGTATAGATCAACATCACAACCATCTCAGGGTGTGGAAACTTGGTTCCTACATCCCTCCATACTGCTTCGGGTGAGACTTCGGTCCGCGCTCCGCGGGTTGATGCCAAAAGGGCCAGTAGTGCAGGGATTTTCTTGGCTAACTAATGCTGAACTTGGGTCAGGGCTCATCAAGCTAACAAATGCTTCTGTTGACGGGACCTAGATCTGCATGAGAGATGTATGATGTTGTATCATTGGAATCCAACTAAGAAAGAAATTAAAACTTGGTTGGATAGAAATATCCATGAATTCACGGCACAAGAAAACAAGAATCCATGATTGATGAAAGAACATTGGTTGGACAAATACCTATACATATAAATACATGAAATCGTCTTCTTTTCCTTCCTGGTTGAGTTATACGAGTGGATCGCGAAGTTGGCAGATGGTCAAGGAAGGTGGAGGCTTGACAGGCTGATTATTTGGACACCGAAGCTAGTAAGGAGGTTAGAAGCTTCTAAAGATAAGATCGTGCGCGCCATTGACCATTGGCTCGACCGCATCGTAGGAGGATTTGTGACCGAGTTCGCGGTCGATACCTCTGTTTGTTATAGTGCAGCAGAGCGCCGCTTCTTCAAAGGACTGCGAGGTAAGTATTTAAAATCACTGAATACTTGGATTAAGATGCTCTTATGTGAACAACAGGTTATGTGGTTACCTTAATGTTTGGAGCTACACAAAACAAAAGACATTTCAGGGATGGAGGAAGAAGAGGTCCTGAGTATAGCCCACTGATCGAACCCCCTTTAAGTGATGATGAAGGAACACCGCAGATTTCTCCACTGAGCACTAGCTAGTTGATAAGACAAGGGTTCCCACAAATAGCTACACTACCTCCTGTTACACTAAAAAATGTCACCTTGACTACTTACAGTTAGTATGGCTCAAATCAACAGTCATGCTACCCTCTTAGGCAAGTCTCATGCCTCTGTTATCCATCTCAAACTCAAAGAAGAGAGAAAGTCTTGTAAAAACTATGTTTATCTCTGGGGTCGCAGGTTCTCTCTAGCCTCAACTGCGGGGACGCTGACCATGTTCACAAAATCTGCGTCCATGGACGCTCTGTATGTTAAGGGACAGGTGCGTCCCTCTGTAAAAGGCAAAATGCGCGAGTTTTATCTTGAAAAAGTTACTTGTGGTTACTTCTAGAACATTCTAGAGGTCGGTTTGATGAAATGGATGCGCCTCCAGTTGGTTCATGTATCTCTATTAAGGGGGAACTTATCCCATCAATAAGGGAGCTATCCCACCCATAGAGGGGGATGATCCCATTGATAGTGGACCTGAATAACCTCTTTACAGCACTATAAATAAAGGCATTGAGCCAGAAGGAGAGGAGGTTGGAGCTATACATTTTCTTTGGGTAAATGCTGCAGGATTTAGGTCTTCCATTAGAGCCTTTGTGAGGAGAGATTGTCTTCACTTGATTCTACTTGGGAGAGGGTGAGCTTTGTCAAAGTAGAGGAAAACCCTTGATGGACCCTGGGAGGAACTTGCACAACACCAAGGCCAGGTTGTAAGAGTTTCTTTGTTTCGTTATTAATACAAACTGGTTTATTTTTCTCAATAGCTTGTGTTAATGAGTTATTTCATGTGTTCCTTGGTCTGCATGTTGAATATATGTTTTATTATATGAAATGCAAGTGCTTGGTAATTGTTTGATTGTTTGTGGTTGCAGGAATTGACTTGAAGGAGGAGCTCATCCGGATCGTCAAGAACGGACTTCAACAACAGCGTTTTGGAATAAGGTAAGCCTAAACACTTGTAGTTTTCATGTTGTAAAAGGTGTATTTAGAGAAAGATCACTCCATTTTGTCTTGTTTGTCATTAGAATGTCTTAGACTTCTAGGAAGGTCAGTCGTGTCCGCACCCTTGACAGATTCCGTGTGACAAATTGGCGACTCCACTGGGGAATCCATTAATGAGAGAGTCTTTTCCTTTATATGAACTTTGCTTTGAGAAAATCATTTTTATTTTCTGGTTTTTGACTGTGAGAATTAGTATTTGGGTGGCTTAGCTTTAGATTTAGTTAGATTTGGTTTTTCTTCATTTTTCCAGAAGGACGCACCCTCTTAGTACTGCACAGTGCGTCTTTGGACGCGCTGTTTCCGTCTGCACAGAGCGGGGCCGCACCTGTGACAACGGGTTGCCTGCGTCTTCCTGTAAAACTTAAGAAAATTCCATTTTTGCTTTAAATTGCTTTTAGATTTTGTTTTTCCTTAGTGTTTTCTGCCCAGATCCTTTAGTACCCTGTCAAGAATTTTCACCTGAACTTGTTTTGTGAGCTTTGAGTGTTTTAGTGGTTTTCAACGAAGTTTAGACCTAGGGTTTGATTTTTGGAAAGGCTTTGTAGTGACTTTGATAGTAGAAAGTTGTCCAGCCTTAGATCTCTCTGGTTAGTCAACCTTCTTAGAAGTCGGGCCTGTCGTAAAGTCTCCTTTTGTGAGCAACTTGCCATTTGAGTTGTTTTGGGTCAAATTTCGAATTACTTGTTTATAAAGTATTGATTTCCATTTTACAAAAAGAACAAAAAGATTAGAGTTTTGTTTTGGCTAGTTTTTGATTCTGCAATAAGCTAGTCCTTGATTTGATTGTGATCAAGTAAAACACCTTAGAAATAATCATTGTTAGTTTTGGCCTCGTTAAGATTGCTTAGAGTAAATTTGCCTTTAGTTTGCTTATGAGTGCATTTTCATAGATTTTAAGAGTTGTTAAGATTGATTTTTGGTTACATTAGATTTACTTGCTTTATTAAAAGAAAAATACAAAAACATCTTCTTAAAAAGTCTTGTTTCAAGTAGCTTTTTGTTTTCAAAAGAAGAAAAGAGTTTTTTCGTGCATGTAAAGAGAAGTTATGTTTTTATGCTTGGAAAAGAAAAACGAATTGTTTCTTTGATTGTCTTCAATTAAGAAGTTGCTTTTATAAAGATTGCATTCTCTCAACTTTTTAGTTAAGCAATTCATCGAAAAAGTAAAGTAGTGGATAAATCATTCTAGGTGCATTTTGTAGTGGTTTCGAGTCGAGTCAACACACCACTAGTTTCACTTCCATCACCTTTTGACTTAAGAAACAACCTTAAAAGTAACGCTTAAATTAAAATCAATCTAGTAATCTTTATTTTTCTAGGGCTCTGAAGCACCAACATAGCTTAGGCTAGGGTCTTGGAGTAGGTGAGTACTTAACTCTCCAAGACTACAAAACCAAACAGATAGTCTATCTTGAGTAGAACAAATCCAATTGTTTCAGTTACATTCTGGGAAAGCTCCTCTTAAAGGAGAAGCACGAGCTCGTGTCCGAACCAGTGAGGGGATCATTCCTCCCTCGTTGGGAACGACGCCAGGCAGTACGTATTACAAACGGTAAACCTCGGATTAACCATTGTCGAGGAGCCAGGGGTCACTTATCGGTAAACCTTGGATTGTTGTCAAGGAGCCGGTAAGGGGATTGGAGCTTGCTACTCTGCCCTTGCGTGCTGTCGGAGTTTAGACTGTTCCCCCAGGTGTAATTGTTGTGATTGGTAACCTTAGTGGCCATAATATCTAGGATTCTACCCAAGGTGACGGTGGAGGGAAGGTCCCACTGTACCTGGAGCAGACGTCGGTTATACTCACTTGGATTTTCTGGGGGGTTCGCTTCACTTCGAGACGGTTAAAGTGGAGGAACTTGGTCCAGTCTATTCATTAAGCAGGTTGCCGGGGTAACTGTTCCACCCACTATTTCTGTACTGAATCCTGCGAGGTTGGGCCTAATCACCAACTAGCGTTTTTGGTCCGGAAGACTACTGTTTGTGTGTGGTTTGACGCTCTAGATTATTTAGGCGTGTGCTTCAAATTTGATTGGTTCTTTAGAAGACTTTAGGTGGTTTGATTTGAAATTTTTTACTTTGTTTTCGTGTGTTGTAGTTAAAATCTTTAATTGTGGCGGAATTACCGAGACAGTCCCGTAGACTTCGGGGCAAGTCTCCTGAGATTGTTACCGGAATAGATTTGTTAAGAAAACTCCGTAAATCGCGGGGTGAATCTCCTGAAGACATTCCGGGTCATTTAGAAGGGTTAAAGGTCCTTGTAACTCCTCCTAGTGGCAGTAGAGTAGGATCACCTGAAGAAGGAGAATCTTCCTTGGTAGTCCATCCAGATTACCAAAGTTTAGAAACAGGTTACAATCCCGAAGCTGTTACAGTTTCCGAGCTTGCTGGTAGTTTTTCATCTGCCAGTGAAACAGGCGAAGAACCTGAAATTTCAGAACCTGTTACTCCAACTCCTAGTGTTCCTGATTCACCAAGAATAGAAAGAATTATCACCGAAAATCTTCCTGTTGGATTAATTGCTATAGAAGAACTTGTTCCAGAGGAAGAAATAGGCGTTTCTGATTCTGAAGATCTAATTACCCTTGATCTAAGGGAGCGTGAATCCATCTTTTACAGTCCTCCTAGAAGTGAATCTTGGTACCTTGCATTAACCAATTTTTTAGACAACTCAGTAGGTTTTTCTACACCTCGTACTCCGGTTCCACCTAGAGGAATTCATTCTCCTGTAAATATGTCTGGTCAGTCATCTGTGTTTTCACAAAGTCCTGAATCATTTTTACATGGCGGTCCTTCTGTTCCTACTGGGTATCAATCACTTTCTGGTACCTTTGCGGGAGCATCTCCTCAACCCATTGATCATGGGTTATTAGTTGGAAACAGTGGTAATGTACCATTGAGTATAGGTGAAGTTTATATGATGTCAGGTTCAACTCCCATTAACCAACCTCAAGGTGGCCAATTACCGCCTGGGGGGCAACCTTCGTTAATGCCTGGGGGGCAACCTCAAGGTACTTCATTCGTGACTGGGGGGCAACCTCAAGGGTATCAACCCCAAGGGTATCAACCCCAGCCTCAATATGTACCCCAAAGTCAACCTCAGTATCAGTATCAACCTCAAGGATGGCAACCTCAAGGATGGCAACCCCAAGGGTATCAACCCCAAGGGTATCAACCTCAAGGATACCAACCTCAAGGTCAAGGTCAACCCCAGTATTCGTATTTACCTCAAGGTTATCAACCTACGGGTCAATACCCTGGTCAAGGTTATCAACCACCTCAAGGGCAATCATATGGGACTGCACCTTACAGTTATCAACCCTATCCTCAATACGGCTATGGATCTCAGTATCCTCAACCTGTTACGAGTCAATACCCTGGAATGTTAACATGGGATCCGTCACAGGGTCAACAGATGTCGCAACCAAGTATACAGTCGGTACCTCAAGCAGGACAACCTGCAGTTCCTGGTCCACCCCAGCAACCGCAACCTGTCCAGTCAAGTGTTCAGACCCCTGTAACTTCTGTAGTTACTCAGCCGCCAATTGCACCTGGTACTCCACCTCACACGGCTGCAGCAACTACCGCTTCATCTACCATGCTTACTTCTGGAGTATCGGCAGCTCCGGTTTCTACTGTCCCTGTAACCACTCCTCAGACATCTGTACCGTTGTCTGGACCCACGGTTCAAACCACAGTCCAGATGCCTGCAGGCCAACCTGGTACAAGTACGGTTGTTACTACTCAACCTCAATTTGTTCAACCTCCGTACCAGGGACAGTATCAACCTGGGCAAGCTGCCCAACAACCGGTTTACCAGTATCAACCGTATCCTGGGTACACTTATCAACCACCTCAACAACCCCAGTACGGTCCGGTTAATCCTGGTTTTCCAGGAGGATATAATATCCCCAATGCGACTCCTGTTCCTAGTTATCCTGGATATCCTCCTCCTGGGGCTGGTATTGTGACTCAGAGTTTTAGAGATCCTAACCGGCAGTTACCGTTTATTGCGACTTTAGATTTACCCGACTTGACGCGCCTAACGAACGATCCAATTCAATATCTTCCGTTCTGGCCGCCAATGCCAAATAAGTTGCCCAGCGATATACCCAAGTTCGAAGGTAAGTCTGGAGAGGATCCGTCTAATCACGTGATGACTTACCACCTCTGGTGTGCATCAAATTCCATCTCAGATGATTCCATCCGCTTACGTCTTTTCCAGCGTACACTCATTGGTCTCGCAGCCAAGTGGTACATTGAGTTACCACGGGCCTCTTTTTACAACTTTAGCCAGTTAGCTACCTCGTTCTTAACTCATTTTCAGTTACCAGTCAGATACGATAATGGTACAGAATTATTAACTTCGCTAAAACAATCGACATCCACGTACATTTCTGATCACATCCATGAGTGGAGACGTCGAAGGAGATTAGTGAAAGTTTTTATCCCGGACCAAATCTTAGCTGAATGGTTTGTCAAATCATTATTACCAAGAATTACTGAAGATGTAGCTAAGGCCGGAGTAGTTACTGAGGAGCAAGTCATTGCTCAGGCACAATACCTTGACTTAGTTTACACTCAGTCGGGTACGTTACACGAGAAAATTCCGGATCTTCCAAAGTCAAACCAAATCGCTGCTGCTCCTTCGGGATCTCATGCCGCTGATGGTATGATCGGTATCGTGACTACGAAGAGTAAGAAGAAGTCTTCCAAGACCTCCAATACTCCAATTATCACTTTGCCTGATTCTCCGACAGGAGAGTCTTCTCCTCCTGAACTTACCGCCGACATTCACGCTGTAGAGTCATCTACGGCCAAATCCAAAAACGGTGGAAAGAAGAAAGGAAAGAAGAAGGCTAAAGCAGACAAGGCTCCAAAGGAGAAAACGGAAAAGTCGGAAACCAATGACGAAAAGCGCAAACCTCGATATCCTTGTCTTATTTGTGAAGAAGATCATTTTACGAGAGACTGCCCTCATCGGGCCGAGGTAGTGAAAATAGTCAAAGGTTCTCCCACTCCTGCTGTGTTAAAAAATCCATTTCCAGAGCAGGAGAATAAGATGATAGGTTCTTCTTCGAATGCCAGTGAAGAACCCATTTTGATGATGTCTCATGTCAGGATTGCGACTCGATCGCAAGATTATGGTAGTAAGGCTCCTGTTGATGGTAAAGAAGCAGAATCTTCTCACTCTAACCCATCAACCTCAGCTCCTGGTTCCGATCCACTACAGATCGAAAAACCTAACCCAGACTTAGTGATTAAGCCGCCCGCCAAGGGTGTACTTCGAAGGTCTGCTTTCAATCCACATGCGAGAGCAGCCCAGAATTACAACATTGTTGAAGACTTAGCTGTTTCACCTTCAGCAATGTCGGCACTCGAAGTGCTGCAATCATGTCCAGCGCAACGAAAATTGCTTTTGTCGGCTATTGGAGCTGTCGATGTTCAGGACCCGAACCTAATGATCTTTGATCTAGAAAGTAGTACACCGCGTCTCCCCCATCAAATGGCTTTCCAAATTCCAGTGATAGTCAAAAACAGGCCTATTCATCGGACTGTGATTGATGAGGGAGCTTCTACGTGTATTATGTCGATTCAATGTTGGAGATCGCTTGGTTCTCCTTCGTTGAACCAATCCCCCACCATCCTTAAGGCCTTTGATGGCCGTGGGTTCCGTCCGTTTGGTATTCTACAAGAATTGCCTATAGGGGTCGAAGGTAAAACCGTTAGTCTGGATGTGGAAGTGGTTGATGCCCCTCTAGACTACAACCTTCTTTTGGGTCGAAGTTGGTCATATGCTATGACAGCGGTCGTTTCATCGGTCTTCAGAGTCATTAAGTTTCCACATAACGGTAAGATCGTGACTATTGATCAGCTGACATACTTTTCATCCGACCCAACCTCTTTAGAAACTATCCAGCATGTTGGTAAAACGACAATCCCTTATAGGGACATTGGTGTAGGTTTAGTTAAGGATTCCGGTTTACTGGGAACTTTTCCTCTCCCTCCACTCAATGCAGACCCTTCGTTCGCAACAATTCATATGATCACGTCAGAAAACATTATTTATGATGATCCTTGGTATGTTCCCTCTGACTCTGAGCTAGACTCACTCGGTGATGTTATGCCGTTGAGTCCGTATGAGATTGCTTATGAAGCTCTTATGTCTTTTACCGACTTTCATTCAACCGACCAAATGAATGTGGTCAGTGAAGAGTCACTTTTCACCTCACCCTTAGAACGGATAACGTTTCCCGAAGAAGTGTCATCTGACGAACAACTTCGCGAAATCCTAAGTGTAGATGATCTACCATGGGAAGATCTCCATCACAGATCTTCGTTTTTACCTAAGGATGATGCATTTGAAAATGATTTTTCATCTATCTTTACCGCTGAATATGTCAAAGACGCTCAGGATCCAACGAAACATTCTGATTCAGAGCTGAATTTAGGGAATATTTCTCGTACTATTCCCATTGATATTTCAGTGAAGCCCGGAATCGAGGAGAACATTCATATAGGTGCCGCATGTACTGAAGAAGAAATCCAAACTTACAAGGCCCTATTCCAAGAATTCCGCGACGTGTTTGCCTGGTCTTACGAGGAAATGCCGGGAATTGATCCTGCCATTGTTGTTCATGAAATCAAAACCTACCCGGATGCTAAACCCATTCGGCAACGGTTGCGTCAGATTCACCCTCGAAAAGCGGCTGCGATTAAAGCAGAAGTCGAAAAGCTGTTGAAAGCAGGTTTCATTTATCCGATCCCGTTAACGGATTGGGTATCGAATATTGTTCCCGTCAATAAAAAACAAGGAACAATAAGAATCTGTATCGACTATAGGGATATCAATCGAGCTTGTCCAAAAGACAACTATCCTACGCCTTATATCGATCAAATTATTGATGATTGTGCCGGAAGTGAGATGTTTTCCTTCATGGATGGTTTCTCAGGCTATAATCAAATCAATATTCTACCTGCCGATCAACCAAAAACGGCATTCATTTGTCCATGGGGGACATTTGCTTATTGCAAATTACCTTTTGGGCTTAAGAATGCCGGCGCTACTTTTCAACGGGCGATGTCTTATGCATTTCATGACATCAAGCACATTGTGCAACCCTATCTCGATGATTTGCCTGCTCATTCTTTACAACGAGCTGATCACCTTGTCCACCTACGAGCAATCTTTATGAGGTGTAGGCATTATCGAATTCGGTTGAATCCCCACAAGTGTGTTTTCTGTATAGAAACAGGTCGATTGCTGGGATTTGTTGTTTCAAAAGCCGGCATTCGCGTCGATCCCTCGAAAGTCGAGGCTATCATCAAATTGCCTCCTCCTTCGAGTTTGCGCCAACTCCAAAGTTTGCAAGGGAAAGCGAACTTTTTACGCCGATTCATCCCAAACTACGCCGAGGTCACTAAAGGTTTTACACGGTTGTTGAAACAGAACGCACAATTCTTTTGGGACGAGATTGCCCAACAATCTTTTGATGCACTAAAACACGCGTTGACCCATGCACCGTTATTGCATCCTCCCAACTACAACCAGGACTACTTCTTATACCTCGCAGCTTCGCATTCCACCATTGGAATGGTGTTAGTTCAAGAAGATGAATTCAAAGCAGAGCATGTGATATATTATCTTAGTAGAACCTTAAATCCCACTGAGTTAAAATATTCGCATGTGGAGAAATTGGCCCTGGCAGCCGTTCAAGCTGTCCAGCGTTTTCGTCACTACATTCTTCTCCGCAAGACTACAGTTATTTCGGATTGCAACCCTATGATTTATATTTTGACAAAACAACTGCTAGGGGGCAAGTACTCTAAATGGATTGTTATCCTGCAAGAGTTCGACTTGGAGTTCGAGAAGTCCAAGTCTAAGAAATCTTTAGTTTTTGCGGAATTGATGTGTGATTTCCCGAGTGCTGACACAGAGACTGTGGCAGAGGAGTCCATTGTGGACGAATCTTTGTTTCTTATTAGCACTTTAGATCCGTGGTATGGGGATATAATCATCTATCTCCAAACCCAAACCTTTCGGCCTGAAGCTTCCAAGGAAGACCGTCGAAAAATTCGGTTTCGATCCCAGCAATACAGAATTATTGGAGATACACTTTATCGCCGGGGGGCAGACTTAGTTTTTCGACGTTGTTTAACTCACGAAGAGGCTGAGAGAGTTTTGAATGATTGTCACTCTGGAGCATGTGGCGGTCATATGTCTGGGTATGCCACAGCTCAGAAGGTGTTGCGCGCTGGCTATTTCTGGCCGTCTATGTTTAAAGATTGTATCCTTGCTGTCAGAACATGCCACAACTGTCAAGTGTTTGATCGAAAGATGCGCGCTCCACCTGCTCCTCTCCACCCTATAATTGCCGCTGGTCCATTCGCCAAATGGGGCATTGACTTTATTACTTGTAACCCTCACTCGGCCGGGGGGCATGCGTATATCATCCTCGCGGTTGATTATTTTACAAAATGGGCCGAGGCGATGCCTACATTCGACGCAAGCGGCAAGACAGCTGCAGTTTTCGTATTCAATCATATCATAACTAGGTTTGGTGTCCCACAAGCAATCATTACTGACCATGGGAGCCATTTTCGAAACGTCATGATGACTGAGCTTACAAGCCAGCTTGGTTTGCGCCACGATAGCTCTACTCCTTATTATCCGCAAGCCAACGGTTTGGTTGAGTCAATCAACAAAGTTCTAGTCATCATGATTCGACGGATCATTGGTATCCATCGAACGAATTGGCATAACATGTTATTTTCGGCGCTATGGGCATATCGAACTTCAGTGAAAAATTCAACAGGTTTCACCCCTTTCCAGCTAGTTTATGGCTTAGAAGCTGTGTTACCTATTGAATGCGAAATCCCATCACTTCAAATGGCTGTCGAATTACTTCCAGCTACTTCCGAAGAGGAGAAACGGTTATTATACTTGGCTAAATTAGATGAGACTCGACGTGACGCTACTTTAGCTATCGAGACTCACGCGAAACGAATGAAAGCTCAGTACGATAAAAATGTAACCCCTCGAAGTTTTTCGGAAGGAGACCTAGTACTATTATATGATCAAGCTAACGATAAGCTAGGTGCCGGAAAATTCGTTCCCATGTGGCATGGGCCCTACATTGTAAAGCGAAAGCTAGCAAAAGGGGCTTATGAGTTAGTTGATTTTGATGGGGACTCTTTGGGTAAACCCAGAAATGGACTTTACCTAAAGAGGTATTATGCTTAAAATGATGGGTATGGAGAAATTTTTAGATAGGTTAGATTTTCTTTCTAGCTAGCAAGTGTGTTAGTTTAGTCAGTGTGCTTAGCTTAGCAAGTGTGGTTTTTCGTCATTATTCTGGCTTATCTTGGTTTTACTCTTGATATTGTAGATGTCGACGCCTCTCCAAACATACATTGGATTTGCTGATGGTGCTTGTCGTAATACACGGAATATCTCTTCCGCAGCTTGGGTTATCTATTCGCCCTCTGACGAGTTAGTTTCTATGCATGGGGTAAGCCTCGGTCAAACAACGAATAACATTGCAGAATACAGTGCAGTGGTTGAATTATTATCCGAATCTATTTCATTTGGAATTCGACGTTTGATAGTGAGGTTAGATTCTGAACTTGTTGTATTACAGCTTAATAGAGTTTATGCCATTAGAAATCCTGTGTTATTAAGGTTGTTTTTGAGAGTGCGTCTCTTGGAACGTGAATTTGATTACATTGAATATCAACATATTCCAAGGTCTTTGAATACATTAGCAGATGCAATTGCTTCTCGAATGTTGGACAGACATTTACGATAATCATGCAAGTAAATTTAAAAACATTTCATCACATATGTTAAACAAGATAAGCCGGTAATAGTGATATATATAGATAGAAGTGTGTCAAAAAATATATACATCGTCTTCGATCATAGGTTTAAAACACCTTATGATCGGCAAAATGATAGTACAAAAAGTCAAAAATGTCACATGTGACTACAAAAGTGACTAGTCAATCACTGGTGGTGCTCTCTGTACGACACCACTGCGCGGGCTACCTTACGCAAAAATCTCCTAAACGGTCCAGGGACCGCGACTACGAAGCGCTGAAGCCTGATAGGAATGTCGTCCATAGTAGTCTCAGGTATATCTGCCGTGAGACGCTCTAGATCATGCTCCAACTCAGCTAGTACTTCTGCTGTCGCATCCTGTGGGGCCGGTACCGGTGCAGCTGGATGTAGTCTATCATAAGGCCGGAGGTTGGCTGGACGCTGTGGACCAACATCTGCATTTTGAAAGATTTACTATTAGTTTTGAGACGATATATATAAAAAATACAAAAAATACATAACTAGAAAACTTGTGAAAATAAAAAGTACCTCTGTCGTCCCATTGTTCTCCCTGTGGAAGAACCATGTCCGGATCACCTCTGAAATCCATTCCGGCATACGGAAAGTCCTGTATCACAAAAAGCTGGCCCTCTAACCAGTCAAAATAACTATCTGAGAATCGAACTACTGTCGCGCCCTCGTCAGGATGCCGGGCCATCACCGCAACCCATCGTATCAGCTTTGGCTGCTGGGGACCCAAGATATCAACAGTGAGTTGCTGAGGGATCAGCATTGGAATTCTCTCCAAGGCAAAGCTCACGACTATAGGCCCATATCCAAAAGTCTTTAGTCGTCCGTTCTTTGCCTTGGTCAGTTGGCTCTTCATATGAGCCGACACAGCTTCACACCAGTTGAAAATGGTGCCTTGGTAACAGTCAATTGCCATCCGCATTTGGGATCCGGAAGCAATGTGTAAAGCGGCCGCGCCGCAAATTCTGGTAACCGTGAACGCTATGACTTTGAGTTCCGGCAGAGTGATGTGTTTTATCTCTATGCCTTTTGAATGGTGAGCCCCAGGTGTGCACCAATTCTCGCGGAGACTATCAAGGGATTGGCCACCCGGCCTAGTCCCCGCAAGACTGAGTTGCTCACCTCTGTTTGGCAAGCCAGTGAGAAAGTATACATCCGAGGGCTCTATCTCGAGCTGGTGCCCTCCTATGTAAAAGCATTGTTCTTGTACGTTCCATCGCTCAACCAGCCATTCCAAAAATCTTACCTGGCCCCTCATGCCCGGTATGGTCCAATATTTGTATAATCCGCATGCTCTTAGGGCATCCAGGGAAGGTTGATGATTTATTGCAGCTTCATCTTCCTCTACATGCTCTCTTTCTCTCCAGTCTAACATGATTAATGCCCTGCATATCAAAAATAGCAATTAGAAATTAATTTGGGAATTTTTGGTGGTTTTTTGAGAGAGTTGGGGTTTTGAAATGCGCGTTTCTCGGAGGACGCACCCCGGCTTTGTAGCACAGGGCGCCCGGACGCAGCTGGCCTGAAGGCGGGCTGCGTCTTCCGACCGTTTTCCCGTATGAGAAAAAGTCGGGGGACGCAGGTCACCCGAAGGGCACCTGCGTCCGCCGAGAGGCGCATTCCAAAACCAAAACCCCCCCAAAAAATGAAACTAAAACCTAAAAATTGATTCTAAACGGATAGAAATGCAGAGTAGGATGTGTAAAATACCTGGATGAGACGGCGTTCGATTCCAACGGTCAGATTTTCCGCAGCGACCACGGGAAGTTTCTTGTCAAAAGCTCCTTTTTCAACCTCAACAGTGAAACGGTAAAAATGACATGGTAAAAGGTCTTTTTATAGGTTTTTTGGATGAATTAGTTCATTTTTTACCATGAAAAGATGTTTTTGAATGTATTTTTGCCTATTTTAAACAGGTATGAGTAATGTGTCGCTTTTGTGCAGGACAAAGGGATTTCGAGGGAAATTGTAATTTTTCACAAACAAAATATCAGAGTCATCTTTTAAGCCCTTTTCTGACTCCTAAAACATGAAAAGATCGCCGAGTGTTTCTTTTTCACTCGTTAAAACGGAATTAAAAGACGGTCCCCTTTTAGCTCTTTTCTGACCGCAAAATCAGGAAAAGATTGCCGGGTTTTTGTCGTTTCGAACTCGATAAGGAAATAAAACGACGTGTCCTTGATCGCTTTTTACTTTTCAGGTCAACGACACTATTATGAAAGTACTCCTTGGTCGCAAGATCAAGCGGTTCCCCCAGGTATTATTTTATACTTTTTCGGGCTTGAGGGACACAAATATACGAAAAAGTTCAACGTGGAGTCTCCTTTAGTTTTTTCAGACTCTCTAAAATTGAAAAACGCCGAGTTTCTCCTATACTGGGCTCGTTAAACTTTTACAGTAGAGGACCTGTTCAATTACAAACAGGAACGAACCACTCCTTCCTAGGGTTCGAATTTAAACTAGGTTGGACTCGTCCGAAGGATGAGCTTATAATCAAGCATATGTTATCCTCCTCAAGCTTGTTAAAAATAAAGAGGTACTTGCCAGAAATGGTGGGGGAAAAAAGAGAAGAATGAACCTGTTTGTCACCTTTTGTCTCAGAAGAAACTTTATTACCACTCTTGAACACGACACTTTTCATTCACCTGGGTTGGGAAATCTTTTACCTCACAGTTGACCAAATCACTTTGAAAGTCTTTAACCGGGTTCCAGGGGTTAACTTTGAGTTATTCGTCACCAAACCATCTGTTGTGTCGTTATGTGTTCAAGAGGTCTGCAAGAAAAAACTTTCATCTGCAAAATACTTGTCATCCATTTGACCATCCCTGAGTCAGTCCTTACAGCAACATTTCTTCAACTTGAACAATGATTTCGTGTTGCGGGCTTGCCTGCAACGGGTCGCTTTCTATCGACATCGACACATTATCTAGAAAGATGACTTAGGAATCGACAGTACCTTGAAGTCTGCATGCATCAATGGCAGGTTTCTCGCCTTTGACGTCAGTTTACATCATTGACTTTCGATCAGAGGATTCCGTGAAGTGTTCGACATCAAAACATCTATTCACATTTCACGGGTTGTGCTTGGTACTTTGAGAACCATTGACATTACTGGTGGTTTCTCTCACGCTTGTTAACAGTTTACATCATTGACTGGTAATCAAGTGGTTTCTACCATGTTCGACATCGAATCATTTAATCACATGGCTAGAATCGTACCAATTCGGGAAGTAGAAGTGAAGACCCTGGATCTAGTTTCTACCATCCAGGCTGCGAGGAGTTTTGTATTCATTATCTATGTAGACTAATCATAAACAGATGGCTGCGTCCATACTGTGTCTACAAAAGTCTATAAAAATGATGTACTGCAAGATCATTCCTGTATCAGAATAGTTAGTCCATTAGTTAAAGTTTTGAATCTGAGTATGGGAATGCCTACCTCAGTGATGATATAATCTTATCCATGTATTTTGTGTTGAAAATTGCAGGTTCCAACCAGGCCATCCACAAGGCAATCCTTGAAATGATAAAGCGCTTCACCCTTCCTAGAATTACAAAACCCTATTCTATTCCAGGCTTCGCACTTTAGGGGGCAATCTGTTACACTAAAAAATGTCACCTTGACTACTTACAGTTAGTATGGCTCAAATCAACAGTCATGCTACCCTCTTAGGCAAGTCTCATGCCTCTGTTATCCATCTCAAACTCAAAGAAGAGAGAAAGTCTTGTAAAAACTATGTTTATCTCTGGGGTCGCAGGTTCTCTCTAGCCTTACCTGCGGGGACGCTGACCATGTTCACAAAATCTGCGTCCATGGACGCTCTGTATGTTAAGGGACAGGTGCGTCCCTCTGTAAAAGGCAAAATGCGCGAGTTTTATCTTGAAAAAGTTACTTGTGGTTACTTCTAGAACATTCTAGAGGTCGGTTTGATGAAATGGATGCGCCTCCAGTTGGTTCATGTATCTCTATTAAGGGGGAACTTATCCCATCAATAAGGGAGCTATCCCACCCATAGAGGGGGATGATCCCATTGATAGTGGACCTGAATAACCTCTTTACAGCACTATAAATAAAGGCATTGAGCCAGAAGGAGAGGAGGTTGGAGCTATACATTTTCTTTGGGTAAATGCTGCAGGATTTAGGTCTTCCATTAGAGCCTTTGTGAGGAGAGATTGTCTTCACTTGATTCTACTTGGGAGAGGGTGAGCTTTGTCAAAGTAGAGGAAAACCCTTGATGGACCCTGGGAGGAACTTGCACAACACCAAGGCCAGGTTGTAAGAGTTTCTTTGTTTCGTTATTAATACAAACTGGTTTATTTTTCTCAATAGCTTGTGTTAATGAGTTATTTCATGTGTTCCTTGGTCTGCATGTTGAATATATGTTTTATTATATGAAATGCAAGTGCTTGGTAATTGTTTGATTGTTTGTGGTTGCAGGAATTGACTTGAAGGAGGAGCTCATCCGGATCGTCAAGAACGGACTTCAACAACAGCGTTTTGGAATAAGGTAAGCCTAAACACTTGTAGTTTTCATGTTGTAAAAGGTGTATTTAGAGAAAGATCACTCCATTTTGTCTTGTTTGTCATTAGAATGTCTTAGACTTCTAGGAAGGTCAGTCGTGTCCGCACCCTTGACAGATTCCGTGTGACACCTCCACCCTCATCACATCCATCCACCCCACCTCCATCCTTGCCTCCACCGCTCACCCATCAACCACACCACCTCCACCTCCACTATTCAATATGGCAAACTCTGTAAAACTACCTATATTCAAGGGCGTAGGGAATGAGGACCCAGACCAATTTTGGTTCATCATAAAGGCTGTATGGGAAGATCAGGGTGTCGCGGATGATCACATGAAGAAGGTGATGTTGGTTAGCGCTTTGCAGGATCACATGCTAACCTTGTACATCAAGTACTCTAATGACAACTAGGCAGCTATGCTAGGAGAGATCCAAACCGTGCTAAATAAAGAATTCAGTAGGCCTAAGCCTAAAGTGCAGTTGATTATGGGATTCAAGGAAATCGTGATGAAACTAGGTGAGACCCCTTGGGAGTTAGACCAGAGATTGAAGTGTAAAATCTAGGAGGCTAATATGAATTTGATAGATGGGCAGCACCGTGAATGGTTCATGGCTTCACTCCTATATCACCTAAGGGTTGTGCTATCACAACAAAAGATTATGACTTAGGTAGAAGCCTTGGAGATGGCAATGAGATTGCATGAAACACCAATGCAAGATCCAAATCTGGGGGTTTGACAGATTCATGCACAGTTGCAAAACCTTTGTCTTGAAATGAAAATTCTAAAGCAGGACAAAACTTCTCGGCCAGAGGCAGGCAAAGAGTTTTGGTGTATAAAATGCAAGGGTCAGGGGCATGACATGGATCACTGCCCAGTTTTTACGGACTTCATTGTAGGAGGAGGACTAATGCCTTTACGACTGGAGGCCACGGCAGGGCCAAGTGTAGGGCCTACGCTATGGTGTGCTATATGTCAGGTAGCAGGGAAACATATGATTAATAATTGCCATTTGATACAGAAATTTGTACAAACACTGCAACAAAGGTTTTGCAATTTCTGTCAATCAGTAGGCCATGATGAGCACAATTGTTGAAGTTATGAATTGATGATGGATAGGGCACCCGCATACATAGTATAGACAGAAATGCTACCTCCAGACCAAGGCGTTGGGGGGGTGCAAGGTGAGTATCAGGGGTGCAGCTAAGGCCGAGGTGGAGGAGGGCCTGGGAGAGGCTGAGGACAACTGATTTTTTATAATTACAGAGGCCCAGGACACTACGTGAGGGACTGTCCGAATCCGACGCGATTTTCATGCCGCTACTGTACTCAGTTTGACCATGTGACTGAGGATTGCCCAATATTTTTGGCTAAGATTCACGAAGGGGGGCGCAACCTCTGCAGTCGACGTTGAACCTCCAGATGATGAGGGTTGAGCCTTGTGAGGAAGATCCTAAGGTAAACATTAGGATGCGGAGCAGAACCACGACTAGGGAGGATAAAGGGAAGCATGCTGTAGAAGGTGTATGGGTCCATAAAGCATTAGAAAAGGAGACTGGATTTGATTTGGAGCGTGCAAAAGAAAAATTTATGGAAGCAAAGAAAAATTTATGGAAGTAAAGAAAAGCTTCACTAAGGCCTCTACTTCTGGAAGTCAGGAGAAACTAGTTGAAGAAATGGACCACTCCATGATTACCACGTTCTTGGAGACCTGCATGAAGTTGCGCCGTGACAGTAAGGCTGTGAAGGGTCTGCAGGACTTGATCAATCTGTGCACTGGTAAGCATGGCGCTACTAGTGAACCGTGCATGGTCAGGAAGCTTGGTAAGCACAAGGCAAGGATTGGGTGGGAGATGAGACTCACAGCGCAGATAGGGGAATACAAGATGGACCAAGTTATCCTGGATCTGAGGTCCGACGTGAATGTTTTGCCAAAACAGAATTGGGAGAGAATGGGGAGGCCTGCACTCCAGTGGTCTCCGATACAGTTAAGAACGGTGAATCAACAAAAAACTATCCCAATGCGGAGGCTGCACGTGGTCACAGTTGACATTGAGGGTGCAAGCGCGCTGGTAGATTTTGAGGTAACAGAAATTGTGGATGATAGAAATCCCTACCCTACACTCCTTGGAATCGATTGGGCCACTGACATGAATGGGGTAATCAACCTGAAGAAGCAGAAGATGATATTTGAAAACAAGTCGCTCTGCGTAGTGGTGCCACTAGATCCCGCAGAGGGACCGTGCTATACAGAACCAGTCCGAGATTATGAAAGTGATGACGATCTGGACTAGATTTACAAGATAACAGCACAAGACCAGGATTGGGTGAATCCGACAGTGGACGGATGCATTGCATGGGATCGTGAAAGCTCCTGCACGTCAGATTCAGATGAAGAATTGGAGCATTGGCAGAACCAACTACATGAAGTTTCGACGTTGCATTGTAATATGATGACCAAGTCGTTGCGTTGTGTGTCATCCGAAGTCAGGGATCTACCTCATTATGATGGGCTAACTGATTTTAACTACTTTTTGGATGCATTTGAAAAATAAGTACATGAGAAACATCGCTTCTAGACCTTGAATTGGGTACTACGCGCTACGCCTGCAAGATGGTGGGGTACACACAAGGATAGTTTCAGTGATTGGCACGACTATAGGAGGATGATGAGAATACAATTTGGGTATGAGAATACAGATAAGTATGATGGAAGAGATGACCTGTGCAATCAACTGGCTAAATGGAATAAGGTTTATGGTGTGGAGCCCCAGCCTGAATGGGTGCATCTGTTTTTTCATACCCTGGGTGTCATACCAATGAATAGGTACTTGGAAACCGAGCACCGCCATGGCATGGAAGAATGGGACATCCTGTGCCAGGTATTTTTAATGATGTTCATCTTTCAGGATGGTTTTGACTGTATGAACATGGTGCTATAGGAGGTTAAAGCAGTGATCTTTAGGTTACCACAAGATCCTTTGGACTTGATCCAACCTGATTGGACTACCCAGTTGAGTCATGCACTAGAATGCTATAATGTGACCATTGAAGAAGAATACAAGGATCCCTGAAATGTTAATATTCAGAAAACTGAAGCTCACCGTAAGGTATAAGGTCCATAGATAGAGGATCCTGACATAATCGTGCCGCTAAAAACTAGGCATGTCAACATTGGCACAAATGTCGAACCAAAATTTGTAACAATTGGGGACTATTGGGATGATGCGGCAGTAGACAAGGTCACTGAGCTCCTCCGCGAATATCAAGATTTGTTCCCCACAAAGTTTTCTGATCTAAAAGGGATAATAGGAGACCTGGGTGTCATGAAGATCACCCTGAAACTAGATGCAAAGCCTATAAAACAAAGACCTTACCGCCTTAATCCTAAGTATAAGGAAAGGGTTTGCGCTGAGTTAGATAAGATGCTCATGGTAGGAATTATTGAACCAGTAGAAGAATCTGATTGGGTAAGCCCGATAGTGGTTTAGGAAAAGAAACAAAAAGAAGAAATAAGGATATGCGTGGATCTCTGGAAGCTGAATGATGCTTGCGTGCATGACCCCTTCCCGACCCCATTCATTGACGAAGTCCTGGATAATGTAGGCAGATAAGAAGCATACTCTTTCACTGATGGGTTCTCTAGGTATCATCAGATCAAAATCATGCCTGAAGATAGAAGCAAGATGACCTTTGTGATAGAATGGGGATGTTTTCAGTATACTGTAATGCCTTTTGGGCTGAAGAATGCACTAGCAATCTTTTCGCGCGTAGTCATTGTGACATTCAAAGACTTCATTCATAAGTTTCTAGAGGTGTACTTTGATGATTGGACAATGTTTGGATTGGTCAAGCGTCATGTGGCAAGTCTGCACTTAATGTTAGATACCTGTCAAAGATACCATATCACGCTTAATTTGAAGAAGTGTCTATTTTTTGTCCCTTTTTGGATCCTGCTAGATCATGTGGTGTGCAGACAGGGATTGATGGTAGACCCCGTGAAGATTGCGGTGATAATTAACTTGGGAGTGCCAAGGAATGTGAAACAATTTTGCACAACCCTGGGGCATACTGGATACTATAGGAAGTTCATCAAGAGCTATGCCCAAATCAGTGCACCCATGGAGAAGTTGTTGAAAAAGGATGCCATGTTCTATTGGAATGATGAATGCCAGAAGAGCTTGGACATGCTAAAAGAGAAAATGGTCACTGCGCCAATCCTAGTCTTTCCAGACTGGAGAAAGAATTTCATGTGCACAAGGATGCCTCATGTATCACACTGGGGTTTGTGCTGACACAGGTGGGCGAGGGGGAATTAGACCATCCTATAGCATTCATGAGCAGGAAGTTGTGCAAGGCTAAGAAGAACTATTCCACTACAGAGCACGAAGGACTAGCCATGGTATACATGCTCCAAAAGTTCAGGCACTACTTGTTGGGTGGACATTTTAAGATGTATACAGATCATTCTACATTAAAATACCTGGTTAATAAGCCTGTGTTGGGGGGGGAGATCTATAGGTGGTTGTTATTATTCCAGGAGTATGATTTTGAAGTTATTATGAAGCATGGATGATTGAACGCGGGACCAGATCATCTGTCACACATCGAAACGAGAGAGGAGCCCACTAATTTGGAGGAAGGACTGCCTAATGTGCAACTCTTTGCGGTACATGTCACCAATAGTCACTTCGAAGATATCATACAATTCCTGACAATGGGGACTGCTCCAGAAGGGTATACAAACTAGTAGAAGAAGGAGTTAGTAGTGCACGCAGCAGACTTCTCCGTCATTGCAGGACATTTGTACAAAATGGGGTCAGATGAAATATTGCGACGCTATGTACTTGACTTTGAGCGAAGAAACATCCTTGCGGAGGCTCATGGAGGAGTTGCAAGAGGAAATTATGTAGGAAAAGTGACAATGCAGAAGGTTCTGTGTGCTGGATTGTGGTGGCCAACTCTGCATAAGGACGTGAAAGCATATTGTAGGGCTTGTTCTGTATGTCAAAGGACTGGAAGGCTATCGCAGAGGGATGAACTGTCATGGATACCATAGGTGACATTACAACTGTTCGAGAAATGGGCGATTGACTTTGTGGGACCAATTTAGCATCCGAGAAAGAAAACAGGAGCGTGGTACATCATCATTGCGATAGAGTACTTAACCAGGTGGGCAGAGACGTAGCTTGTGAAGGACTATACTGGCACGATAGTAGTGAAGTTTATTTTTGAATACATATTGATTAGATTTGGTTGTCCAAAGATCTTGATGAGCAATCGCGGTACACACTTCCTTAATGAAACAATCAGCGTGTTGACTGAAGAATTTCAGGTGTATCATCAGAAGAGCACGCCTTATCACCTGCAAGCCAACAGGATGGTGGAAGCATTCAATAAAATATTGGATAACACACTGACAAAGGTCTGTAATGATCAGACAAGTGACTGGGATGTGCACATACCAGTGATGCTATTGACCTACAAAATGACTTGCAAGAAGTTGACTGGGCAAACGCCTTTCTGACTTGTGTATGGCATAGAAGCTATGATGCCAATGGAATAAATTGTACCTAGTCTATGCATAGTGACACTCACATGAATGGCAGTCCGCGGAGCCCTAGAAGAGCACCTCGTGCAGCTAGCAAAGCTTGAGGAGGACTGATTTCTATCCGTATTTCATCAACAAGTTCAAAAGGAGCGTGAAAAGGCATGGCATGATCGACACATTAAATTGTGCACCTTCCAGGTAAATGATCTGGTTTTGCTATATGATAGCAATTTTGATAAATTTCCAGGAAAATTTAGGATGCACTGGCTGGGGCCCTATGTCATCAAAGAGATTACCGACGGTGGAGCAGTTCAGTTGGTTAAGTTAAATGGGGAGCCCTTCCCAGGAAAGGTGAATGGTAGCTGATTGAAGCCATACACTGGTGATTCGGCTAGGTGACTATATGAAGGAAGCACAGTCTTAGCACTCTATGCAGTTGAAAGGAGGCGCGGGACTATAAACTACATTGCCTGGGTCAGGGAACTGCATGATGAAGAAACTGCGTGGAATGAGGAGATGTCACAGAGAGCACACGAGTGCACAAAAGGCTGTGCTACCTGGGATAAAACCACTCAGGTCAGCTAGAAAGTGACTGTTAGAGTCACTGTCCATGATTTGGCGACGAAAAAACAAGCAAATGGAGCGGGGGGGCGGCATTTAAGACGAAATTTATGGGCAAGATGTTGAAAATATGCCGCCAACCTAGCATTAACGAACTGATTTTGGGTGGAACAGTCCGATTTGAATTCAAAATGGCCTATAAATTACATGTGGCTGCCCAACGAAGAACACTTGTCATTTTGAGCATTGAGTTGTTCAGCTCTTACGCGCGCATGAACCATGAATTCCTTGAAGCTCTTATAACGAGTTCAACATTTGAGAAATTACCGAAGGAGACACAATAACTATTGAATAGCATCATGTCGACACTGACAGAAACTATAGATATTGGGGAAGTAGTAACAATTGACGGGGCTATGCCAAAGGTTGCTATGGAAGCAAAGGAAATTGATACGGAGGTTGCAGACATACCCAAGTCACCATGGTTGCCTAGACCAAGGCCTACCCAGACCCAGGAAGCCGCGAAGGCAAGAAAGGAAAGAAGGTTATGACACCACCAGTGCACGCATCACCTAGGAGAAACCCACTGAAGGACAAGCCCACCACTCAAGAAAAGGGCAAAACCATTAACCTGGAACCGGAGGAGGAAGAAATTGAGGATATCCCAATGGATGATGAGGATCTTGGGATAGACATGGAGGACGTTGAAGTTGAGGGGTCTGACCCCATTACTAAATTGCTTGAGTATGTCCCTCCACGTAGGGGCAAGGCTAAGGTGCCTAAGGACATTGATGAGAGCAAGGTCACCTTGTACACACCTCTACTGCCAGACAAGATTGTTTTTGAAGGACCGTGCTTGGGGTGGATTCCAATGTTGAAATTGGAGGACTGGGACTTAGCTGACACCGAGCAATTCCCTCACTTGGAGACAGACAATATGATGAACCGCGTCCTGCATGAGACCACCGGGGTGACTGTGTTGGAATTGCAGAAGTGGCTCAAAGGAGTGGGTAAGGTAGGCCTACTCAACCTGTTATGTGTTTTGCACTACAATCACACACCCATTACCTTGCTAGTAATCAAGAGGCTGTTGTGCTTGGTACATAATGGGTGTCTATGGCTAGAGGAGCCAATACCTATCATTGATAGATTGATCCATAAAATCACGAGGCTGCCATATTCAGGGGAGAATCCAGCTATGATGTTTGGTGGAAAGGCAGGTGAACTGGCCCTCGCGAGGCCCGTGAAGAAGAAGTTCGGATTAGTAAAGAATTCACGCAGCTATTCGATTAAAAGTATTTCCGACCTTGCAGTCAAAGTGGCCATACAAATATTGGTAAGGAAGGTCATGCAAAAGTCTCGCTCCGATAAAGTACCAACGCTTGTCGTATCTCTTGCGGCCCAATGTATGGAGGGGGTTTAGTTTAATTGGGTCCGCTACCTTTGCGGTGAGTTCCTTGTGAACTGCCACGAGGCGCAAGATCTCAGCAAGACCTTCCACTATGCATGGCTCTTACTGTCCATTGTGATGGTAGCCTGGGAGCTACCCGAAGACAGCTAATTTCCATTGGTCTCATTGGACCTGCCTGAGGCTGTGAAGTACGCTTCGTTATGGGTGACTAAGGATCCTCGACGGATCAAGGACAACAAGATCTTTTGGATCTTGATGGAGATGAATGTGCAAATGGCCTTCAATCGCAAGCCATGGTTGTCACCTATTGTCTTTGATAAATTTCAGCCATACACGAAATGTAAGGCTGATTTCCACCATGTATGCATAAGGGAGCGGAAGGACCTTGAGTAGAAGTGGCATGACTTGTCCTACTTAGTGATGGATGATGCGATTCAAGTGGTTATTCATAGCTAGTTGGTAGAATGGAACACTACCTTAGACTTAATGGCAGGATCTAGCAAGAAAGCCGCACAATGGAAGAGGGATGAAACCAAGCTCATGATGGAGCAACTGGCTGAGAAAAGGAGAAATGAGGCTGAGGATAAGGCTAAGGTAGACCATGCTGCGACAAGAGAGACACGTGGACAAACAAGAGGAGAGGAGTGTGGCTCCAACAAAGAGAAGTCAACCTCCCCATAAGAAGAGGAAGAAGAGGACAATCCGACATAGTAGGGATGAGAGGACCTGCAGACACCTCCATTACGTATCGAGCGTCCAAGAGGAAAAGAAAAAGTAGGGCCGCAGAAGGATTCCAAGGCCAACAAGACGTCCATGGACCTAATCAACCTAACTTAGGGGGATCTGAATGACATTGGAGATACAGTGTGGGACGCCACTATGGAACTACTGCAGTAGTTTGAGTAGTAGCACCAGAAAGTGTTAGGGGCCATTTAGGCAAATCTATGAGAGCTGCAGATTTAGGAAACACAGACCGGCATGGCATCCACCAATTTGGCCATTGGTACTTCAGAAGCCACCGGGATGCTACGTGTGAAGGACTCCTGAGCCATAGTGCTACCAGATGGAGCACTAATGACAGAGAATGAAGCTAACAAGCATTCTATCAGTGCACTCAAGGGAGTAGGGCTGAACTTGGCAGCACTTCCTAGCGAAGCACTCCACCTGCTACAGGATGGGGTGATTGTGGAACTGAGGGCCCATGAACAATACACTTTGCAAGTGATTAGCGAGCAGATCATTAATAATGCTTAGGTATCCATATAGCCAGATTCCTCCATCGTCGCTGCAAACGACGTGACTGACAAGAACAAGCACATAGTCTAGGTCATGGAGGAAGCATGCCGAATGGTCCTGGAGCTGGCCATTCCTGTGGATGAGCCAGTAGATGTGCACATTCATAAACTCGCTACAGGGGTGTGTGACACCTGCACAAAATTGGAAAAGGTTTAGTTGGAGCTGAACCTCCAAATTGCAGAATTGCAGTTGAGGGCCCAACCTTCGACTCCACTGGAAGTCAAGGAGAAACTAGTATAATAGAGGCAATAGCGGCAGTAGAAAGTACAATGGTGGACTACAAAACACCTTTTGAGTATTCGTTTGAAGTATTAACCAGCCTACAAGAAGACCCTACTGTGCAGAGGCTAGAAACAGAGGCGCGTGAGCTGCAGTAGTGATATGATGAGGTAAAAGGGACAACGCGTACTGTTGCCATCACACAGAGACTTGCGAAGCTGCAGGAGGCCAAAGCATTGAAGGAATAGGTAGATGCATCTCAACACAAAGAGGAAGTGAGAAGGTTTGCTTGAAGCCTTGGTTGGACGAGGCCTACTTGATCACAGCCTCCACTGAAGGCAAGCTGGCTACTCTGCAAGAGACTCAGCAGAAGCTTCAGGCTGACAGTACAAGGCCAACAACAAATCAGTTGGTCGAGGAAATAAAGCAGGCGGCCGTGCAGTGCACCGTTGAGGTAGCAGTTGTACAGGTCGAGCTGCGAGGTCTTCGCGCCAAGATCTCCGTGCCCGCAGAGTGACTCCAGGGCGAGTCACCATGTTTGTTTTGGGGGGCTGTTGGGAACGGGTTCCCCCAAGAGCTAGTTTTGGGGCTAAAAGCCCATGTTTTGGGGTAGAAGGCCCAAATTTTGTAATAAAGATGTAAAGCCTCCACATTTTGTGGTCGCAGAGCACGAATAAGGCAAAGGGTTGTCTGTCCCTGTTTTGTGAAGTCTCATGTCAGCTGTAAAGATCTACCCATAGTTCATGGACCATGGGATTGTATAAAAAGGGAGTCTTAGAAGAGTTTAAGAGAGGCAGTAGTAAGAAGTAAGAAGGGTTTTTGGGTAAGAAGTTCTAAGTGTTCTTGGGTCTTAGTGTAGGTAGAGGCTCTGCAGCTAAGTGTGCAGAAGCCTAGGGTGGAAGTCCATAGCTGAGTGCGCGGACCCCTATAGTTGTGTGCATAGGGTGGATCGAGTCTGTACTGAACTTGAGATATCGATAAAGAGAAGTATTTTGAAAATCACTGTGTATTTTTTCTTTGTTTAATGCATCTGATTATATTATGATATGATTCGAGTTTACATTATTATGCTTATTTAATGCGCGAATGTATTTGATTATATCTATTAAATGAATGCAAGCAAGAATAAAGTATTACGCGAAGGTAACTATAAATGCATGGTAGATCAGGTAACACTTAAGATAACTTGGGAACTTATACATGAACATAGTCACAGAGGCGCGTAAGTGCTTGGACCTCGGGTTAGGGCTGCGTGAAGATTAGTTGGGTACCATCGCGGACGTACTAAAGGATGCTAGATAAGGAACATCGATAAGCCCTAAAATCTTATCGATCTACATGAAGGCAGGATTAGGGAGTATAGATCAACATCACGATCATATCAGGGTGCAGAAACTTGGTTCCTGCATCCCCCCATACTACTTTGGGTGAGACTTAGATTCACGCTCTGCAAGCTGATGCCGAAAGGGCCATTAGTGTAGCGATTTGCTTGGCTGACTAAAGCTAAACCTGGGTCAAGGCCCATCAAGCCAACACTTATAACAAAAAAAAAAGAATTCCTATGGAGCTTTATAACACGGCTCATTGTAGTATTTAAAATATACCAAACTACTAAAAACATAACAACATAACACTTATGGGGCTTTATAAGCCTAGCTCGTTGTAGTTTTTTCAATGATATACACTTTCTCTTCAACCAACAAATAATCATATTGCCTATGGAGCTTTATAAACATAGCTTGATACAGTATTTACAATAAGATACAAATATATACATATGTGCATTTTCCCTAATCAACAAATAAGAGGATACAATGTTCACATCAACAACAAGGGATTTCAGAGGCTCACATGTCTATCTTAAAAGGTAGTTCCTGAATTTAACTCCTTCCCAAGAAGTCCAGAATCCACTGCCAAAATCAAATTATGCATCCAAAGTCCATCACTACAATCCTTGTACTACTTGTACTCTCAGTGAAAAATTACTAACTCATTGTTCTAGGGCACACCCTAATGTTCTTTTGATTCCATACGACAATGCTTATGACAAAAAACAAATATTACCCAACCTTCCCTTCTCTACTACATAGTCCCTTAGGAAATATGATCAGCCCCTTTCCTGCAGTCACACACCTTCCAAGCTCAACTGGTTGTTGGGAAGGGGTCCCTAGCGTTAGATTAAGTCAAGTTTTGAGTCAATTTTGAGAAAATTTTGTAATATTTTTTTAGCGAATGTAAAGTCTCCACGAAATGTGGAAGTGGAGTGTGAAGCTAGTAGAAGTCAAAGGGGCTTTACTCCCTTAGTTGGGTAGATGACAGAGTTGTTTTGATACCCGCCCATGGTATGTGGACCATGGTAATATAAAGAAAATGCTATAAATAGATGAGTCATAGTGATTCTAAGTGTGAATGAAATAGGGAAGAATTAGTGTAAGGGCAAGGTTCTAAGGCAGGAAAGGTTTGTTTCCTGTACTTAGGCGAAAGGGGAAGGCTCCTTTAGCTGAGTGCGTGGAGACCTTGGTATGTTCGCAGGTTGAGTGCATGGGCCCCTGCAGCTGAGTGCGCTAGGAGAAGAAGTCTGTAATTGAACAATGATACTTAATAAAGGCTGTTTTGGGTTGAAATTGATGCATTTGTATCTTATAATTTACTTCGGCAAGGTTTATGTATCTTTGCTCTGTCATATTTTTATGTGAATTAATTATTATTTACTACGGGAAAATGGTAGATCTGTAATATTTATGCATGATAAGTACAATTAAATACCTTTGTGAAGATCTGGAAGTCATTTATATAGATTTGCAGTAGTTATCTGTTCGGAAGGATTAGAGTTGCGTGAAGGTAGATCTAAGCCATAAGAACTTCAGGAGACCATCATATAGGACTTTGGATATAGAAACCTAGTTCTAGCATCCACCAATACTGCTTCAGGTGAGACTAAAGCCTGTGCTATGTAGGTTGTTACTGAAAGGGCCAACAATTAGGGTTTTGTTGGTTAACGTAGCTAAAGCTGAACTTGGGTCATGCCCCATCAAGCCAACAAATGGTTTCATTGTCAGGACCGGGATCTATTTGAGGAATGTGTGATGTCAAATAAGTGGTTTCCTAATAAGAAGGAAATTGAAAAGTGGATCGATCAGAAGTTGCACGTGTTTTCAGCTCAGGAGAACAAAAATCGACAGTTATATAAGGAATAATCGTTGAATTGATACCTATACACAAACGAAATAGAAGCCTTTTTCTGTTTCTTCCCTTACAAATTGCACGAGTGGCTATCTAGATTAGTGGATAGTTAGGGTATGTGGAGACTTGATGCCCCTATTGTGTGGACTCTAGAGCTGGTTAGGCACCTCGAAGCTTCAAAAAATAACATTGTGCAGGTCTTTGATCATTGGATTGATCAAATATTAGGAGGAATTGTCACTGAACTTGTGATTGATAAGATCATCAACTATAGTGAAGCCAAGTGCAGGTTTTTCAAGGGACCACGAGGTAAGTACGTGAATTAGAAAACCCTTTAGAAGGAACAGGGAATCAGGCTCAGAATACAGTCTGTTGTTAGGATCTTCTTCCAGCGATGACGAAGGGACTATTCTGAGTAAACCGCGAAGTGTGTTGTAGATAGTAAGTCAAGGTATCCCGAGGATACCTCATCCATCCACTCCACCTCCACCCCCACCTCTCCCGCATACACCTCCACCCTCTCCTCCACCTCCACCTCCACACCAACCATTCAACATGGCGAGCATGATGATAATATGAAGAAAGTGCAGCTAGTCAGAGCGCTGTAGGATAGGGCGCTGACCTGGTATATCAATTTATGTCAGGATAGACTTGGCACGACGATGGTAGAGACTCAGTAGGCATTGAATAGTGAATTTAAGAAGCCTAAGTCTTAGGCGCAGTCTGTAACTGAGTTTAAGGAAATATAATAGAGGGTGAGTGAGTCCTTGTGGGATTTCAAACAAAGGATAAAGTGCCTGATCTGGTAGGCTAATATGATGATCATGGATGATTAACACAGAGACTGGTACATCGCATCCCTCCTACCACATCTAAGATTACCATTATCACAACAGAAGATAAGGACACAAGAGGAGGCTGTGGAGATTGTGATGAGGTTAGAAACCTCACCAGTATAGGATACGAACATTGGAGTACAACAAGTTCAGTCGTAGATGACAAGCCTACACATGGAGTTGCAAAGCTTGAGAACAGGGAAGGAAGCTCTACCAGAGGTGCGCGTTGAAGTCTGGTGTATAAAATGTAAAGGCAAGGGACATGATAAGGATCACTGCCATGTTTATTAGAATTATTTGATTGGAGGAGGTCCTCTTCCTCTGAAACCTAAGAATATTGTGGGACTGAGCATAGGAATACCATTTTGTTGCGTTATTTGCCAGATAGCTAGAAATAATGTGACAAATAATTGTCACCTTCTGCAAAAGTTTGTACAAACACCACAATAATTATTTTGTATGTTTTGTAAATCGGTTGGACATGATGAGAGAAACTTCCGACGTTACGAACTGATGATGGAAAGGACCCCTACCTGTCAAATGTAGATGGAAAATCGGCCTTAGGATCAGGGCACAGGTGGGGTGCACGAAGGATTTCAAGGCCATGGAAGAGGAAGAGGAGGAGGGGCTAGCAGAGGTCATGGACAAATCCTTTGTTATAACTATGGCGAAGTAGGACATTTTATGTGCAACTGTTAGAACCCAACACATCCATATTGTCAATATTACAGACAATTTGATCATGTAATAGAAGATATCCCAATCCTGATAACTAAGATGCAGGAGAAAAAGATGCAATAGCCTACACAGAACATCTAGCTGATGAGGGTTTTTCCTTGTGAAAAAAATCATAGTATTAATATCGTAATGTGCAGTGGTATGGCCATAGGAGAAGATAAAGGAAAGCATCCAGAGACTGAAGGCTAGGTACACAAGTCTGCTAAAAAGGAGGTTTGGTTTGACCTCAATCGAGCTAGAGAAACTTTTATGGAGGCCAAGAATAATTTTGCTAAAGCTTCTACGTCAGGGAGTCAAGAGAATTTAGTTGGAAACAATGAAGTGCAGGATGTGGATCCCTCACTATTAGCCACATTTCTGAAAACTTGTATGAAGTTGTTGAGGGATAAGAAGGTAGTGGAAGGGCTCGAAGAGCTAATTGATAATTTTACATGAAAAATTAAGATTCCTTCATAACAACATTTTGTGAGGAAATTGGGTAAACATAAGAAGCAAATATGGTGTGAGATGAGGCTGACCGTGCAGATTGTAGAACATGAAATGGATCAAGTCATCCTAGATTTGAGTTCTGATGTGAAGATACTACCTAAACAGATATGGGAGAGGATGGGTAGGCCTGTGCTACAATGGTCCCCTATACAACTACACATGACCAATCAGTAGAATATCATTCCTATGGGGTGCATGTATGGGGTAACAATAGACATTGAAGGAGCAAGTGGTCTGGCCGATTTTGAAGTAATTGAAATAGTGGATGAAAACAATCCTTACCCTGTGCTACAAGGAATTGATTGGGCCTTTGATATGGATGCAGTAATTAATCTGAAGAAGCGAAGAATGACATTTGAGAAGAAGATGCTTAGGTTTATTGTTCCACTGGATCCTGCTGAAGGAGCACGGTACATTGAACCGATCCATGACTATGTGGAGAAAGATGACTTAGATCAAATATACAATATTACTACGTTTGATGAAGATTGGATCAATCCCATTGTATATGGGTGGATCATGTGGGATAGAGACAACTCCTGTACCTTAGATTTAGATAAGGAGCTTAAACACTGACATAATAGATTGCATGAAGTATCTACACTACATTGCAATATGATGACAAAATCACTACGGTGCATATCAACAGAGGTAAGGAATCTCCCACATTATGATGTCTTAAATGATGTTAATTTATTTTTGGATGAGTTTGAAAGGGAGGTTCCCGAGGAACATCGATTCTAGGCACTTGATATAGCATTGCACGCTACGATTGCCTGTTGGTTGGGTACACATAAGGATAGTTTCGCTGATTGGAAGGAATACATGTGAATGATGAAGATAAGGTTTAGTTACGCTAATACCCGGATAACTGAAAAATATTGTGGGAAGGATGATCCACGTGAGCATTTGGTGTGGTAGACTAAAGCATGGGGTGAAGAGCCACAACAGGAATGAGTGCATATCTTCTGTCACACCTTAGATACTATTCCAATGAATTGGTACTTGGAAACAAAGCTACATCATGGGACATCCAAATGGGATATCTTGAGGGAAATTGAGTGCATTGATGAAGCGCTCCAAGAAATTAATGTTGCTATCTTTGGAAAGTCTACAGAGCTGGTAGAATGGGTTCAATCGGACTGGAGTACCCAGCTGCACCATGCCCTAGAGTGCTAAAATGTGACTATAAAATAAGAAGAAGAAGAAGATCTGTGAAAAATCAAAATTTCGAAGACCGAAGGATAGTGCGAGGTTGAAGGTCCTAAGGTAGCGAACTATGATATATCAAAACCTTTGAATATCAGGCAAGTAAACATTCGGTCCAATGCACAACCTAAGTGTGCAAAGATAGGTGATTATTGGGATGAAGATACAGTTGATAAAGTTGCCGAGATGTTGCACGAGTACTGTTGGGTGCTAAAATGTATCTTTTAAAACTCCTAATTGCCTCACATTAATTATCAACCTGGGTAAGTCTTTTTGTTTCAAGAGTGTACACAATATGTGCAAGCTATAAATCTAGAGAGTAATGCTTTTTAAGTTGAACTATAAAACTTGATACAAGAGTAACTGGATGCAATCATAAATCTCAAGCTATAAATTTTAAAGGAAATAATACATCTAAGCATCAAGACTTAATACTTAATCTCAAGCAAAACCATAATCAAATCTGAAGCAAGCAATTCAATTGAAAATAGAATCAACCAAGAGCATAATAGCAATAACCAATCTCTTCTTAGCTGATTCAATCTAAATCACACTCAATCTCAACTAAGAAATCCAAATAGAAATGATGTCAACCAAGAGTTCAATAGCGATAACCAAACTCTTACAGTTGATTAAATCAATAGGATTCACTATCTTAATGACTAAATAATTTAATCTATAGGAAGCATAAATAGAATCAAATGTCAAAGCTGCGAAGCACATAAGGTCAGAATTAAAGAAAGGTGAACTAACTGCAATACATGAAATCAGAAAATAGCAAACAAGATAAACTAGCAGAGAATGGAAAAACATGAAACCATTGAGAGGAGTTGCGGACTTATATCCAGGTCGCAAGGTTCTCTTCTCTCAATAATCTTTCACTCATATTCTATCTGATTTGTCCTGATGATGGACCCCCTTTGGGGTTTGAAATGTTGGCAGAATGAACTAGAAACTGTGGATAATCCGGATCTTGACACTACAAAAATCTTCCACAGAGGCTTAAAATATAACATAACATCCCTGTACGGAGGGGAAACATGGAAGGAGATCTGTCTTCTCGAAATCCTGAGGATAAAAATTGAGAGGAGAATTGCGGACCTGCAATTTTATATCCAGGTCGCAAGGTTCTCTTCTCTCAATAATCTTTCACTCATATTCTATCTGATTTGTCCTGATGATGGACCCCCTTTGGGGTTTGAAACGTTGGCAGAATGAACTAGAAACTGTGGATAATCTGGATCTTGACACTACAACATGAAACCAATTAACCTTGCATGAATTAGAAAGATATAACACAGAGAATTGCAATTTGATCCACTAGGGGCCAGGCCCTAGCCACTAGCGAATACTGTTGAGCTACTTCAAAGAATACGAATGAACAACAACGTATATTATGTATTAACCATTGAATTCAATCCTCATTGCAACACGATGTGTCCTTCAGAATAACATTATGTATATTACAATTGAGGTACCCAACGAAAAGTTAAATCCCTCCATTATATATCCTCCTATCCTATCTTATCTATCTCTAATCTACTATCTAACCTCTAATAATCCATCCCCCCCTCTTTGATCTCTATTCTCATTTAAATACACAGAGAGAAAACAGAAGTTACAATTGAGATGATTACAATATGATTCCCATTAAAAAATTGGATTGTTCACAACAAATTGATCAGAAAGATCATATCTGAAATATCTTTCCATCAATCATTCAACAGGAACAGGTCGAATTTGGCATTGCAACTGGGATAATTTGGAAAACGGCCACAACAATGAATCTGAGAAAATCGTCTTTAGAGAACCTTTCATTTCTCCTAATACGGACCGAATGTGGGAAAACTGCTCATTAGTAAACTAATTTGGTCTGTTCTGGACAAAATCCATCTTTCAGATTTTCCATATTCTTCTCCATTTGCCCAAAACGTCTAATGCAAAATTTTCACTCCTTATTCCAGCGAATTTCTAAGTTGGAATGTTTAATGATGAACTGGAGATCAAATCTGCAATCTGGAAAATATCTTGGAGGCTAAAATGGTGAGTGATGTTACAACAAATTTATTAATAAACCATGATTGGTAAAATCATGCATAATAATCATAAATTTATTAAAAATAAAGGAGAATAAATAATATTTATCCATAAGAGCATAAATAATTATAAAATGGAATTATATGATAAAGTATGATAAATGATGTGATAAAGAATTATAGAAATGGATGAAACCGACGTTAAAGAGTGATAATAATAATGACAAACTAGCGGCTCAACATACCCCCAAAATAAATATATTGCATGTCCTCATGCAACCCAAAGCCTCTTTATTAACCAAACAATAATACAAAAATTGTTCATCCCAACTCATGAAATGGATGGAACAAATGAATTCTTCCTCAAATAATGAATATTCAATTTTAGCAATCTTGATGAAGGTGTAACAATTTTTACATTGACGTTCAACTATATGTATATGAAGTTGCAGCAAAATATGATATAGGTAACAACAAACTCCATTAACCATTTTCTCAAAAACTACAAACCAGATTTTGCTGAAATTTTGCAAGTAGATTTCTACTATATTAATACTTCTATGATCCAAAAATCAGATCGTTTTGATGCACAGATCATGAGATATAAACAAAATGGTTGTAGGTGATAGTGCATGATTTCCGAAATTTTATGAACTAATTTAACTTGAAATTATCTGGGTTTGTGTATTTTAATGATACCTCTTTGTTATCCAGAAATCACAAGAATTCAGTTCATAGTTTTAAAGATATATGCAAATCAATTTTTGCACTGTATAAAAATGAAATTGTATGCCTTAAATGAGAAATAAAGTAGAAAATATCCATCATGTGTAACAATTCCACCCCCAAACTGAAGAATTAGCATGCCCTCATGCAATGCTAGAAAATGAATAGAGGTGGTTGTTACAATATGTTGAAATCTATGTTGGGTGTAAAACAACATGGAATAAGGGAGGTGTTGAGAATGAATAAGAAGATCAATGGATGATAAAGGATATTAATGGCATGGTCATAAGAAAGAAAAGAATGAAAGTAACACTCCCCCAAAATGAAAGATTATATGTCTCTAAAAAATGGGAAGTGGTAAAGATGTGGAATGAATGATGATAAATAATGCTCAATGGATTTTCATAAAATTCTCCTAAATTCGTAATAAATCAGAAAATTATGCTATTTTACCTCAAGTTTTACCTCCAAAAAGAAAAATTTGGAATGACATGTATGGATTGGCATTTGTTGAAGCTGATGTAGGCTGAGCGGATACTGAAAGTGATGCAAAAGGTGGAATCCAGGCAAGCACATCATGTCTGAACAATTGTTTGTGTTCACGAGTTTCTCGAGCCTCTTCTGTTAGTTGCAATAGTGTGGCCTTATTGTGAATAGAGTTTCCCCCCATACTTGTTTTTCTCCTATAAACAAATCACTACGCTGCATGCAAATTTCTTGAATCCACAGTTTTAGTTTTGAATAGAAATAGATAGGCCGCATGCAAAAATTTCAATCAGAAAAAACTTTTGAATAACCTTCCCCCTCCAATTGGAAAAGGGCATTCATGACCTCGGTAAGTCTTTTTGTTTCAAGAGTGTACACAATATGTGCAAGCTACAAATCCATAGAGTAATGCTTTTTAAGTTGGACTATAAAGCTTGATACAAGAATAACTGGATGCAATCATAAATCTCAAGCTATAACTTTTAAAGGAATTAATACATCTAGGCATCAAGACTTAATCTCAAGCAAAACCATAATCAAATCTAAAGCAAGCAATTCAATTGAAAATAGCATCAAACGAGAGCATAATAGCAATAACCAATCTCTTCTTAGCCGATTCAAACTAAATCACACTCAATATCAACTAAGCAATCCAAATAGAAATGATGTCAACTGAGATTTCAATAGCGATAACAAAACTCTTATGGCTGATTAAATCAATAGGATTCACTATCTTAACGAATAAATAATTTAATCTACAGGAAGCATAAATAGAATCAAATGTCAAAGCTGCAAAACACATAAGGTCAAAATTAAAGAAAGGTGAACTAACTGCAATACATGAAATTGGAAAAAAACAAACAAGATAAACTAGCAGAGAATGGAAAAACATCAAACTAATTAACCTCATGTGAATTAGAAAGATATAACACATAGAATCACAGTTTGATCCACCAGGGGTTGGGCCCTAGCCACCAGCGAATACTGTTGAGCTACTTCAAAGAATACGAATGAACGACAATGTAGATTATGTATTAACCACTGAATTCAATCCTCATTACAGCACAATGTGTCCTTCATAGTAAGATTCTGTATATTACAGTTGAGGTCCCTAGCGAAAAATTAAATCCCTCCATTATATCTCCTCCTATCCTATCCTATCAATCTCTAATCTAATCTCTAACCTCTAATAATCCATCCCCCTCTTTGATCTCTATTATCATTTAAATACAGAGAGAGAAAAGAGAAGTTACAACTGAGATGATTACAATATGATTCCCATTACAAAATTGGATTGTTTACAACAAATTGATCAGAAAGATCATATCTGAAATATCTTTCCATCAATCATTCAACAGGAATAGGTTGAATTTGGCATTGCAACTGAGATAATTTATAAACCGGCTGCAACAGCGAATCTCAGAAAATTGTCTTTAGAGAACTTTCCATTTCTCCTAATACGGACCGAATTTGGGAAAACTGCTCAACAGTAAACTAATTTGTTCAGTTCTGGACAAAACCCATGTTTCAGATTTTCTAGATTCTTCTCCATTTGCCTGAAACGTCCAATGCAAAATTGTCACTCCTTATTCCAGCGAATTTCTAAGTTGGAATGTTTAATGATGAACTGAAGGTCAAATCTGCAATCTGGAAAATATCTTGAAGGATAAAATGGTGAGTGATGTTACAACAAATTTATTAATAAACCATCATTGGTAAAATCATGTATAATAATCATAAATTTATTAAAAATAAAGGAGAATAAATAATATTTATCCATAAGAGCATAAATAATTATAAAATGGAATTATATGATAAAGTATGATAAATGACGTGATAAATAATGATAGAAATGGATGAAATAGGCATTAAAGAGTGATAATAATAACGACAAACTAGCAGCCCAACAAGTACTAGGACTTGTTTCCCACCAAGTTCTTTGACCTGAAAGGAAGAGTAGGGGATCTGGGAGTGATGAAGATCACCTTAAAGCCCGATGTGAATCTCATAAAATAGAGACACTACCATCTAAATCCGAAGTATAAGGAGAAGGTGCGCAAAGAGATAGAAAAAATCTTGTAAGTTCAAATTATTGAGTCAGTAGAAGAATCTGATTGGATGAGCCCTATGGCTGATCAAGAGAAGAAGTAGTAGGGTGAAATCAGAATATACGTAGACCTAAGCAAGCTCAATGATGCATGCATTCATGACCCATTTCCAACACCATTTACAGATGAAGTTTTGGAGAATTTTGGAGGACAAGAAGCTTATTCCTTCACTGATGGGTTCTCTAGTTACCATCATATTAAGATCACACTGGAGGATGACAACAAGACGACCTTCGTGATAGAGTAGGGATGCTTCCAGTATACAGTAATGCCATTGAGGATGAAGAATGCACCCACAATATTTTCAATGGTTGTAGTTATTTGCTTATTGGGGCCTGACCCAGGTTTAGAGTTGATTTAGGTAAACAAATCCTGGTACTATTGGCCCTTTCGGCAATAGTCCGCGGAGCGCAGACTGAGGTCTCACCTGAAGTAGTATGGGAGGGTGCTAGAACTAGATTTCCACACCCTCGAGATGTATGATGAGTTCAAGTGGTCTACGGTTTGACCCTGCACACACGTTGCTACGTGCACTTTCCCGTACCTTGCAACCCAAGATGATACCTTTGCACAACCATACTCGGGGGCCAAATGTTGTTATTACTCAAGTCCTTACTAGTATTCCAATGTTCCTTGATTATTTTAGCCTACTTGCATTCTTTAAGTTATACTTAACAACATAAATCATTCATACAGGTGCGCGTAGTAAATAAACAGTATATTTGCAATTTATATCAAGCATGCATTAATCTAAGAACAAATACACAAATTGATATCAAACTTATCTTTATTAAGCCCTTCTTTAGTTACAGACTTGACTTCGCCCTACGCACTCAGCTGTAGGGGTCCGCGCACTCAGCTACAGACTACTAGGCCTCTGCGCACTCAGCTGCGTAGCCTTCTCCTACTCTACAACCCAAAGACACACTTTGTCACTTAGAATCCTTCTCTTTCTCTCTAATTCAATTACTTTCTTTTACACTTAGATCGTTGCTCTATTTATATAATCCCATGGTCTGAAGAACATGGGTAGGCGGTAATTACATTACAAGACTATGGCAGACAACCCTGTGACTCTAACATACTTCCCCGCCCGCAATTCGCGGAGCTTTACAACACCATTCAGTCAAAAGTTGGGCTTTTTTCCCAAAAACATGCCTTGGGGGAATTCCATGCCCAAAAAGCCCCCAACACAAACATCGTGACTCTCCCTTGAGTCAAACTATCGGTGTGGTGATCTTTGCATCGAGTCCCTCCAACTGTTCTCAAACTGTGCTGAGGTCAGTAGCGCACTGATCTATTGCTTGTTGAATCTGCTGCATCCGCTATTTCAAGACCTCTGTGTCTAGGGTGCTTCTTTTCATTAATGTGTGCATCCCCTATATGTGCACGAGCTTTCCTTCGATGTTTGCCGTGATAGTGAAGGCCTCATTGATCCAAGGCTAGACGCGTGCTTTGAGAACTGCCTCCTTGTGTCGCGCCGCGTCCACCTGCTCCTTCAGTGCTTTAGCTTGCTGCATCCTCGTAAGCCTCTGGGTGAGGACTACTGCCTGTACAGTTCCTCGGACACTGTCGTATTCCTATTGGAGTTCTCGGGCTTTTATTTCCAAGTGCTAGATGTTGGGGTCCTCCCGCAGAGTCGTGAGGACCTCAAGTGCTAGTTCCAACATTCTAGTACAGTCTCACACTGTACCTTCGATTTCCTCCAGTCCCACTGTGATAGAGCTAGCGCGTTGTTCTCTGACTTTCGGGGGAGTGGATGGTTGCGCCTTTAACTATAGCTTAGTGACTTGAAGATTCAGCTCCAGCTAAACCTTGGTCATTTCTTCCCTGGCCTCGCGGACTCCTGTTGATAACCTATGAATCCACACCTCCACTGGTCTATCTACTGGGATGGCTAGCTCCAGGATGCTATGGCAAGCGTTGTCTACCACCTACACCAACTGTTGATTTTCTGACACCAATTCGTCACACGGTAAGCTAAGTTGTTCCATGTTTATCTTTTGCTCATTGAGGACTTGGATCGCGCTCCTCTTCCTAACGCGTATCTCTTCTGTTATCCCATCTTGTAATAGATATAGTGTCTCACGTGGAAGTGCAGCAAGATTAATGCCAAGGCCTTTCATCATGCTAATCGAAAAATTATCGGCCTCATTCGATGTCACTAGATCCCCTTCCGACAACACTATTGTGTTTGCCATCTGTGCATGCAACATCTACTCTACTGCCAAGGATCCTGCTATGAGGTGGGTTGAAAAGGTAACAACCTGAGGGGGGCACACTTGTAACTCCTGCAACTGCGCTCTGAGGGCCCCAAACACGGTCTGGTGCTCCTGCATGAAATCCTAAAGGGCCTCATTTGTGACATTGTGCACCGTCTCGCCGATGTCATGCAGATCACCCTAATTTAGGGTGATTGGGTCAATGGCCAATTTCGAGGCCTTGACCTTCTTCCTTGACCCAACTTGTTCTGCCATGTGTGGGCGCTTCAACTGTGTGGACGCAGTCCTTGGGTCTGTGCTTCCTTCTATTGTTTCTTCTTCCTCTGCCTCCTGCCCCTGCGAGGGCATTCCTTGGCCCTCGCTTGCCTTCACGGTTGCTTCCTGTGTTGTTGCTGCTTCTATAGCCTTTTTCTGCTCGGTGGCTTCCTGTGCTGCTTCCCGCGCTGCTCGTACCTCAGCTGCCAATGTTTCCTTCTACCTTTCCTCAGCCAACTGTGTGATGCACAACTTGGCATCGTCCTTCTTTTGCGCTGCCGCCCTCTCGAGTTTTGCAAGATCTGGGGTGCTCCTTTTCGGAGGCCATGCCTCCAAGATAGTGAAAATGGCGTCATCAATGGCTACAAAAAGTAGCTTCGTCCACTGCTTCGTTGGATCCTTGCACACCCGGATAAGGATGTTGTGCATATCTGCCTTAAATTCTGTAAAACTTTGTAGACTGTTGTAAACCATGGGCGACAAGCGTGGCTTCTGATTGATCCACATTTGGATGTTCATCTCCATGAGCACCCAGAAGATCTTATTGTCGCATATCCTTTTCACATCCTTCGTGGCCCAGAGCGAAGCGTACTTCGCGGCCTTCGGTAAATCTTTGTCAATTATGGGGAATTGACTATCCTTCAGCAATTCCCCTGCTATGAGCACTATGGATAGCAACAACCATGCATAGTGGAAGGTTTTACCTTGCTCCTAGGCTTCGTAAAATTCTTTAAGAATTATGTGCAGAGGAATTTAGCTCAATTGAATTGGACCCCTCCGCGCACTGCTCGACCAGTGCAATCACTGGTGCAGGTACCTCGTTTGCGCAGCACTTTCACATAACTTTGCCTGGCATGATTTGGGTTGCTATGCGTATTGCTTTGTCCTTGATGCTAGAGATGGAAAATCCTATTCTTCCTCATTTGTTTCTATTGTGATAGATTTCCCCTTCTCTTCCATCGATAGTTTTCTGCACAGTGGGTTCCTCGAGGACACGCGTACGGGAGCCATTGCATGTTTATCCTTCTTGGGTCTTGGCGTACGTGGTGATTTGGGGATTTCTGGCACAACCCCGGTACCTTCTGGAACATCCTCCATAGTTAGGGCCTGCGCCGCCTTTCCGGTGGTCACCTCTTCTACCCCCAGGCCAGCCTTAGTTGCTGTCATTGTATTTGGGCTGTAATCTGTCACTCGCAAATTCAGGGGCTCAAGCAACGCTTGGCTCACAATGCTCAGGGCTCTGCTCAATCGCTTAATTCTCAAACGACCAAGTGTTGTTTGCTAGGTAGCCCTTTGTGTTTTGTAGCCCTTTCTAAATTTGAATTCAACCGTTCCCCCCAATTCCAGTTCATTAATGCTTTCTTGGCGGCAGATTATCCCAAATATTTCCCATAAATCATGTCTTAAATGCCTTCCGTTCACTCCATTTAGCCTCAAATCGAGCATCCCATCATGAATAGTGACTTCAATGGTCACTTTCTGGCTAACTCGCACGGCAGCGTAGCCCTTTGTGCACGTTGTGGACCTTGTGACTCTCTACTTTTGCGAGCATCTCCCATATCGTGTAGTTTCCAGGCAAAATAGTTTATAGTCCTGCACTCCCTTCCAACTGCCTAGAGTGCTAAGACTGTCCTTCCCCTAGCTAGTTAGGTGGTCACACCACCCATGTAGAGCTCCATCTTGTCCTCCATCAGGGTTCTTGGAGAATCCCCACCTTCTATTGTTGTGGTCGGCATCACGCACTTCACCATTTGCAACGCACTACCCTGGTCACTATGCTTGGAAATATGCGGTCCAAGCCAAGGCATCAGACTAACCAATTCACGATGATAGTTCTCAAACTTTTCAGTATGATCGTGTGTGCCTCGCCTTATCATCCTAGTTTTTTCGACGAGAAACTCTTCCTTTATCTCATCCTCTAGCTTTTTGACTTCTGCGTCCATCAAAGCACTTTTCTTCCTTAACCATACCCTTTCTTTTTCAAGTTCCCGGAGTTTAAGGTTTCCTTGTTGGATTTCTTCCTTAAATCTCATGTGTTCTGTTTCTTACGGCTGTGTGATCCCTCCTTTCCAGGCTATATGAACCATCGTATCTACGGGTGCTACTGTGCGCAGTCTAGGCTTTGCATGCTCCATAAGGACTATAGCCTCTGCTTCATGCTTCAGCTTCGGAAGTGCCCACGCAGTCAGGGTTTTGCACATGGTCCTATAAGCCCATAGAACCGCTGGTACGCACAGGTCCCAGTCAGTGTGTCTCACATGGTGGACCGCGTTCAGTACTTCGTACACTTTGTCAAAGGCTTCCACGCAGATAATCGTTGGCGTGCTTGGTCTTATCATACTTTGTCATTCGTGCCATCATCTTGCCCACTCCTACTTGTTGGTCCTGTTTCCTATTGCGAGGACAGTGTGTGTTCGTGCAGGTTGCGTACCATATGCCTGTACCCATATGGAGAGGTGGGCGCACAAGATGTTTCATCCATCATACCCAACTTACATCCACATCTGAGGCTTTCCAAACTGCATGGGCATCATCCTTCTACATTCACCCCAGTCCTCAAAACTTCTTTAATGCATACCGCACCATCTTGTGGCTGTTGCGTGCAGTGCCCATTTCAGAGCATCAAAATGCTATTGTTCTGGCACTTCTCTTTCAAATTTGTTCAAGAAATCATCCATCTTGCTCAACCCATCATACATAGGTAAATATCTTACCTCTATGGTCATGCAGCACAACAACCTTATCATCATGTTAGAATTGAGCGTGGTTACCTTGTGTAACCGGTTCTACCACCATTCTATCTCCTCATCTGAATTTGAGGTGCAGGATCTTTCTCACTCCCACGAAATCCTGCCATCCGCTATTGGATTCACCCAATCCTGCTCCCATGCAGTTATCTTGTAGATACAGTCTACATCATCGTTGTTGTCGCAGTTGTGCACCGGCTCTGTGTAGTGCGATCCTTCCGCAGGGTCTAAAGGTACCACTACGCATAGTGACTTTTTCTCAAAAATCATCTTATGCTTCTTTAGATTTATCACTCCATTCATGTCTCTGGCCTAATCTATTCCTAGTAGTGTGGGATAGGGATTGCTATCATCAACAATCTCTATTACTTCAAAATCTGCAAGCGTGCTCACACCTTCGATATCTACCATTATTCCTTGCAATCTTCCCATCGGTAGGATCTTTTGTTGGTTCACCATTCGTAATTAAAAAGGAGACCATTGCAACGTAGGCTTTCCCATGTGCTCCCATGTCTGCTTTGGCAGGACGTTCGTGTCTGATCCTAGATCCAAAATCATTTGATCCATTTCATATTCCTCAATTTGTGCAGTCAATCGCATCTCCCTTCCTGTTCACATTGTGTGCTTTCTGAGCTTCCAGACTACATGGGGTTCTCCCAGGCCAACACATCTAGTGATGAGTTCTTGCAGTCCCTTCACTGCTTTGCTGTCGCGCAGCAGCTTCATGCATGTCTCTAGAAAGGTAGTCAGCATTGATGGGTCCATCTTCGGTTCTAATTTGTCTTTACTACCTGAAGTGGAGGCCTTTGTGAAGCTCTTCTTAGCTTCCATGAATGTCTCCTTCGTGCGCTCCAAACTGAATTCCGGTTCCTTTGTTGGAGCCTTGCGAACCCATGCACACTCTTCGGGCTGCTTTCCCTTGTCATCTCCTGTCATGATACCACCATGGAAAATTTTAGGGGCGAATGTTCGCCCTTAGGCGAAATTAAGGGGTTTTAAATTTTTAGTGGGCGAATATTTTGTATCAAAATACATTTTTATAAATTGCCTCAAATAACCCACTTTATTTTAAGGGAGAGGGTAAAAAAGGTAAATTTAGCCCTTGAAGAATAGGTTTTATTTAGGTGAATCCTATTGGCGAAATACCATATTTATAAAAGAGGTATGGTAAACTAATAAAAATATAAATAAATGAGAGGTATGGTAAATAAATAATTTTTTTTTTATATTTACTCCATAAGTCACCTTATATACATGCAAGGGTGTAAAAAAATAAAAATAAAAATATAGTGTAGGTATGGTAAATAAATAAAACCTCTTTTTATATTTAGTCGATAACCCTCTTTCTATTTATGAAGGCTCAAAAAAGAGGTTTTATTTAAGTGAATCCTATGGGCTAAATACCATATTTGTAAAAAAGGTATGGTAAATTAATAAAAATATAAATAGACTAGAGGTATGGTAAACAAATAAAACATTTTTTATATTTACTCCATAAGTCACCTTATATTTACGAACACTCAAAAAATGCATTATATTTAGGTGAAACCTATGGGAAAAATACTATGGGTCAAATACCATGGGCTAGATTATTATTAATACCATGCAAGTAAACATTATTAATCCTAATATTAGAATTAATAAAAATAAAAATGGCACATGGTATTGACCCATGGTATTCATGTGGAATGTAGCCTATTTAAATGGGGGAATTAAACCAGCATATATCCATCTTTACTCTGGATCTACTAAGCCCCGAGAGGGATCAAATCTCGTGATATGCAAACTAGCATAGAGTGAAAAAATATTTGATCCCTCTCGGGGCTTAGTGGATCAAGAGTAAAAATGGATGTTGTAACTTAATGTATGTTAAACATTTTAACTTGGTTAAAATAAAAAATAAAATAAAAATCAATTATTAATTTTATTAATTTTTATAAATTACTAATAGTAATTTTTAAGCTCCAGGTTTATGATAACCCATGGTATTGATCCATGGTAATACCATGGTATTCATGTGAGCATAGACAATTTAAAGGGGAAATTCTATCATCTTATATCCATCTTAATTCTAGGTCTACCAAGTGCTCAGAGGGATAAATAGATTTCATCCCCCTAAGAGTGGTAGATGTGGAGTTAAGATTGATATAGGTTGGTTTTTATGATAATGAAGATATTAAATACACTTAGGAAATTATATTGTAAAAACATCATATGGTGAATGGTTAAAGCTACATTTAATCACTTCACAAAATTTAGTAAAAAATACCAATATCTCCATTAATATTGGCTTTTTTACTTTTTATGATTTAACAAAAAAAATTCAAAAAAATGAAACCTTATCACTCTTTCCGCATCGCAGAAGATTTCTCACCATTTTTCAAACATTCTCAATATGATATCTTCATGAAAAAGTTTAGGTACCGATGTTGGATTAGTTTTTTGAAAAATAAGCTGGTCTGTACAACCTTTCATCTTTTGTGCTATTCTTAGTTTGTCCTAATGATCAGTATGGGTTGGAGCGACTGCACCATATTTTCCTAAAAGGTGGAGATTGTTCACAAAAAGGAAATTAATCTACATGTTACAATGCTGTTAAAAATTGCGAGACCTATGAGGGTAGTGAATTATGCTAATAAGCAATTTATATTGGGAGAGACGTAATTAAATTTTATTATTTAATTGAAGATTTCCAATGAAAATAATAATAAATCTACATTTATATATTCATATATTGATTGGAAGGATTCTCACAATGGTCACTTCTTTCAATTAGATCCCCTTCAAGCCTTTGGGATACCTAATACTTTCTTATATAATATAGTTTGGGCTTGCTACTTGTTGGCATGTTGGGGTAAACAAACTTGATGTGTTTTTTTTTAACTCGCAGTTGGAGTCTGTGTAATAAGAAAGAAATTTGATAACTTGAAAAAAGTGGTAGCTTGACAAAAGTTGTAGAGAAAAGATTAATCTCTCCTACCTTGACAGAACTCGTTGTCAATATCAACACCTACAAGAACTTTGTTGTGGAATATTATCAAAACTAATAGAAGGATATGAAAGAGTGTATTGTAAGAACCTTGACAAACATGACCACTGAAACTTGGAACATTGTTTGTAGGAAGAGAAAATTATGTTTATTTTTTCCAAACATGTATGTTAATATATTACAGTTTAATGAATATGTTTTCTTATTATCATATATGGTTTCATACTTTAACAAAACATTCGCCAAGACTTCACAATGTTTTATTATTCAGTAAAAGATTTGCCAAGATCTTACAAGATTTTATAATTCAGTGAAAGATTCTCCATCACTGTACAACATAATATAATCTGGTGAGAGATTCGCCAAAAAAATTATATATACATATTATATTATTGATAAAATCGCCTCCCATTTTTCCTATGTATCATGGGGATTAGCCCATTTATTATACATATAAATTTAGGGTGGTTCTTAAAATTTTCCCTGGATACCGCTTCAGAGCATGATGTTTACATCCGGGTCCTCCTCGCGCACCTCAGACCTCATCATTTACAGGTTCTGAGTCGAGGGAGATTGGAGTGTTCCTTTATCACACAACCTCACTATCTGTGTGGGACAGTCCTTTGTCTTGTGATCAAATTGGGTACAATATAAACATGATGCCCTCATCGGATTTGTACAATCATGGGCATAATGCCCTGGCCCTCCAAAATTGTAACATATCAGTTGTCTGCAACCCCTTCCTAGCCCCATTCCACCTCGACCTCGTCTGCGCCCCTGAAATCCATTGCATGTCATCCCTGCATTTTGATCGAGGGCTTGCATTTTGGTCTGAACTCTGTAGGTAGGAGTTCGATCCATCATCAATTCATAACTCCTACAGGTATGCTCATCATGGCCTACTGACCTGCAGAAATTACAGAACAACTGTTGGGATGTCTGTGTATACTTCTGTAATAGATGGCAGTTATCTGTAGCATGCTTCCCTCCTATCTAACAAATTGTGCACCATAGTGTAGGTGTCGCACTCGGTCCTGCTTGTGCCTCTGGTCTCAATGGCATTAGTCCTCCTCCCGCTAGGTAGTTTGTGAAGACTGGACAATGGTCCTTGTCATGTCCCTAGCCTTTGCACTTTATGCACCATACCTCCTCGCGCGCTTCTGGGTGAGTTGTCTTGTCTTGTTTCAAACTCTGCATCTCAAGGCACAAGTTTTTCAGCTGCACATGGATCTATTGGACTCCTAGGTTAGGATCTTGTATCGAGGTCTCGTGCAGTCTCATTGTGATTTCCGAGCTCGGCCTGAGTTGACAGCCTCTGTTTTGACAGCGTGTTCCTTAGATGTGGCGTTAGCGATGCTACAAACCATGTGCGCTATTGCCCATCCGTTAAGGTCACGTTGGCTTCACGAATCATACCCTTCAGTCTCTGATCTAGCTCCCAGGGGGTGTCGCCTGGAAGCATCATGATTTCCTTAAATCCAATAATTGACTGTGTCTCTGATTTTGGCCAGCTAAATTCCATGTTTAGAACAGCTTGGATATCCGCGATCCCTGCGTTTGGATTGTCATTGGAAGGCTTAATGTACCACGTCAGTGTACGATCCTGCAAGGTGCTCACCAAAATTGCCTTCTTTATATTGTCATCTGTGACTCCTTGTGCTTCCCATACAACCTTTACCACAAACCAAAATTGTTTCGGATCTTCATTCCCTACTCTTTTGAACATCGGCAATTTTATTGTGCTTGCCATATTGAACTGTGGTGGTGGCGGAGGTGCTGTGGGTGAAGATGGGGGTGAAGATAGTGAAATTGGTGGTGGTGTAGGTGGGGGTGGTATGTGCGGAATTCGCTGTCTTATCAGACTCATCGCACTTCTTGGTGAAACTTTCATGAGCTCCTCCTCACTCTCCCGCGGAGGTGAAATCAAGGGACTAGTCTCTAATTCTTCACTACCTTCATTTCTGTAGATCCTCCCACTTCGCGTAGCCCCAAACATCAATTTATTCACATAACCCACTTTTCACACAATAGCATCTTAATCCAAGTGTTTAAAGATTTAACTTACTTACCTTGCGGTCCTTTGAGGAAGTGTTGTTCCACTTGGTTGTAGCTGACTGAAGTATCTACTGCGAACTCGGTGATAAAACCTCCTATAATTCAATCGAGCCAATGGTCCATAACACGCACGATCTTATCTTCTGATGCTTCCAGTCTGCGAACCAACTCTAGAGTCCACACAATAGGTTTATCGAGCCTACACCTTCCTTGACTATCTACTAGCTTCTCGATCCACTCGTACAACCTAGAGGGGAACGATGCAAAGAAAATTTTGTGGATTTCTATATATAAGTAGCACTCTAACCACTCTTCCTTTGATACTCACATATTCCTATTTTCTAGCACCACGAACTCGTGAATCTTTCTGTCCAACCACTCTTCACTTTCTTTCTTTGCCGGATTCCAGTAACATGACATCAGACATCTCTTATGCAGATCTCGATCCTGGCAATGGAACCATTTTTTGGCTTATTGGAGTCTGAGCCAGGTTCAAAGTTGATTTAGCCAAACAAATCCCGATACTACTAGCCCTTTCAACAACATTCCGTGGAGTGTGAACTGAGGTCTCACTCGAAGTAGTATGGGACGGTGCTAGAACAAGGTTTCCGCACCCTAGAGATGTCTAATGAGTTCAAGTGGTCTGAGGTTCGACCCTGTGCGCATGTTGCTATGCGCACTTTCCCGTACCTTGGAACCTGAGATGTTGCCTTTGCGTAGCCCTACTTGAGGGCTGAACACTGTTATTACTCAATTCCTTACTAGTATTCTAATGTTGGTTGATTATTTTAGCCTACTTGCGTGCTTTAAGTTATACTTAACAACATAAATCATTCATACAGGTGTGTGCATTAAATAAACAATATATTTTCAATTTATATCAAGCATGAATTAATCCAAGAACAAATACACAAATTGATATCAAACTTCTCTTTATTAATCCCTTCTTCAGTTACAGACTCGACTCTGCCCTGTGCACTCAACTATAGGGGTTCGCGCACTCAACTGCGGACTACTAGGCCTCTGTGCACTCAGCTACAGAGCCTTCTCCTACTATATGAGCTAAAGACACACTTAGTCACTTAGACTCTTTCCCTTTCTCTCTACTTCACTTGCTTTCTTTTACACTTAGAGCCTCACCCTATTTATACAATCACATGGTCCATGGACCATGGGTAGGCCGACATTACATTACAAGACTAGGGCAGACAACCCTGTGACCTTAACATACTTTCGCGCCCATAATTTGCGGAGCATTGCAAGACCATTCAGTCAAAACTTGGGCTTTGAGCACCAAAACATGCCTTGTGGGGATTCCATGCCCAACAATAATTGCAGTGTTCAAAGAATTCTTCCATAAATTCTTAGAAGTGTATTTTGATGACTGAATTGTGTTTGGATTAGTAAAGCACCATGTTTCAAGTTTGTGCCTTATGTTAGATACTTGTTACAGATACAAAATTTCTCTAAACTTGAATAAATGTATATTTTGTTTGCCTTATGGGATATTGCTAGGTGATGTGGTATGTAAGCAAGGACTAATGGTAGACCCTGTGAAGATAACAGTGATTGTCAATTTAGAAGCTCCAAAGAATGTAAAGCAGTTGTGTGCAATGTTGGGCCACACTGGATACTATAGAAAGTTTATCAAGGCTTATGCACAAATAACTGCACCAATGGAGAAATTACTGAAGAAGGACGTGACTTTCTATTGGGATGAAGAGTGTCAGTGTAGTCTAGATGTATTAAAGGAAAAGATGGTTACTGCACGCATTTTGGTATTCCCAGACTAGAAGAAAGAATTTCATGTTCATGTGGATGGATCTTGTATTGCTTTGGGTGTGGTATTGATCTAGTCAGGCGAAGGCGAGATAGATCACCCTATAGCCCTCGTGAGTAGGAAACTGTCAAATTCTGATAAGAACTATTCATCTACAAAGCTCGAAGGATTGGCGATGGTCTACGCACTGCAAAAGTTTTGACATTATCTATTAGGCACACATTTCAAAATGTATATAGATAACTCCGCTCTCAAGTACCTGGTCAACAAGCCTGTGTTGGGGGGGAAGATATGTAGGTGGTTATTGTTGTTTCAGGAATATGACTTTGAGGTGATTTTCAAGTGTGGAGGATTGAATGTGGGTCCAGATCATCTATCTAGAATTGAGACAGGTGAAGAACCTACTAATTTTGGAAGAAAGATTTTTGGATGCATAGCTCTTCATTGTACACATCACAGATGATCATTTTGCTTATATAATCCAGTTTTTGACTACTGAACCAAACCCAAAAGGATACTCTACACAACAGAAAAAGGAGTTGGTGGTCTGCACAACTGACTTTTATGTGATTGCAGGACACTTATATAAGATGGGCACTGATGAAATACTATGCCGATAAGTTCCATAATTTTAATGAATGAGTATCCTCGCCGAAGCACATGGAGGAGTGGCGGGAGGAAACTATGCAGGCAGAGCAACTGTGTAGAATATTCTACGTTCAATATTATGGTGGCCAAATGTGCATAAGGATTCTAAGGCATATTGTAGGGCACATGATGCATGTCAGAGGATAGGAAAGCCATCGTGAATGGAAAAATTTCCCTTAAATCCTTATATTTCATTACAGGTGTTTGAAAAATGGGCGATTGACTTTGTGGGTCCAATACAACCACTAGGAAAGAATATGGGCACAAAGTAAATTATTACTACGACGGAGTATTTGACAAGATGGGTATAAGCACAACTACTGAAGGACTATAGCATTGCTACAGTTGCGAAGTTCCTCTTTGAGTGTGTCTTGAAAATGTTTGGGTCTCCTAAGATACTGATGAGTGATAGGGGTATGCACTTTCTAAATGAAACTATTGTCGCGATGCTCGAAGAATTTTAGGTTTATCATCAAAAGAGTATGCCCTATCATCCTCAGGAAAATGGTACGGTGGAAGCATTCAATAAAATTCTGGAAAACACATTGACAAAGGTCTACAACGTACAGAGGAATGATTGAGATGTGCAGATAGTAGCGGTCCTATGGGATAAAGGTTGTGATGCCCATGGAGTATATTGTGCCAAGTCTACGGATTGCTGCATTGACTGATATGGAAGACCACAAGGCTATGGAGGAGTGCCTCACGTAGTTGATGGAATTAGAAGAAGACCGAGTTCTAGCAGGATTTCATGAACAGGTGTAGACGGAGTGCGAGAAGGCCTGACATGATCAACATATTAAGCTGCGCACCTTCAAGATGAATGATCTAGTGCTACTATATGATAGAAAGTTCATGAAGTTCTTGGGGAAGTTTCAAATGCACTGGTTGGGACCCTATGTAGTTAAGGAAATTACATATGGTGGTATAGTTCAACTCGTGAAGTTTAATGGGGAATTATTTCTGGGAAGAGTCAATGGAAGTTGATTGAAGTTATATCAAGGAGATCTTGCTCCTACACAATGACTACATGATGGCCAGAGAGTCCTGGTACTCCAGGCAGCTGCAAGGAAGTATGGGACTATAAACTATATTGCCCGAAGACTGGGAAAACAATGTAAGGGGGATGTGCGAGGAAAGACAAAAGTGCGCTAGGAGGAACTGTGCCATGGAGGATGGTGTCACACAACAATGTCCAAAAATAACCATAGGACGCACTGTAGCTTATTGCATGGAGAAAATACTATTAGGAGGAGTGGGTAGGATGCATTTATGTTGCAAATCTTTGGCAATCTGTTGCCAAAAATGAATTTATGATCAGAAATTGGAGGGAACGATAAAATTTGAATTTGAAATCACCTATAAATCTAGCATGCGGGCCAGCATTACAACACTTTTCTTTCAGAGAATTTTGTGGCAAAAATATTCCTGTATGTCCAAGAAGGATTGGGAGGAACTTATTTCACGGCCGGAGTTCGCAAACTTGCCTGTTTGGAACCGCAAGATCATCCTAGAGAAAATGACTGATCCCACAGAAGTTGCAAGTTCTGAAGTCGCTCTCTCTGAAGCCGAAACCCCTAAAATTGTGTTGAAAATGAAAGCTACATTGTCTATGCCTATGAAGCTAAGGTCACATAGGCCTAAACCATCCGCTGTTAAGGAGAAATAGAAGAAACCACTGGTTGTTATGGTGAGGCAGTCACTGAGGAAGAACCCTACGGAGGTTCAACAGAAAGGGAAGATGGACAAGTTGAAACAGCCACATGAACCCCTGGATCTTGATGAAGAGGAGCTTCACGAAGGGGTTGAAGAGTTGGATGTTGAGGAGGGAGATCCTATCACTAGGCTCCTTAAGTATATCCCTCTGCGAAAGGGCAAAGTGAAGGTACTCGAGGATCCTGATAAGGCTAAATTCACAGTCTCTACACTATTATTGCCAAAGAAAGTTCCATTTGAAGGCGCGTTGTTAGGGTGCATTCCTACACTCAAAATGGAGGATTGGAACCTAGATAACCACAAGAAATTCCCACATTTGGCGAAAAACAAATATTTGGTGAAGATATACTATGAGGAGACCAGAGTCACGCGACTAGAACCCATGAAGTGGGTCGAGGGGGTTGAGAAGGTTGGGTTGCTAAATATGCTATGGGTACCACATTTTACTAGAACCACTATCAACACGGTGTGCATATGCCAATTTCTTACACTGGTTCATGATGGGTGTCTTTGGTTGGAAGAGACCATCCCTTGCATAGATATGTTGATCCACCATATCACCAAGTTTCCCTACCAAGGAGTGGATCCAAATGAAGAGTTTGAAGGAAAGAGTAAAGAAAAACAACTCATGCATAGAATGAAGAATGAGTTTATCTTAGGGAAGAAGTCATGCAGATACTCTATCTATTCCATCATAGACAAGGTGGTGCAGTTTTTCGCCTAGATTTTGGCTTACAAGGTCACGAGAAAGTGTCCCACTGATGAGGTGTCGGTGCGAGTCATTTCATTGGCTGCACCATGCATGAAGGGGGTGCAATACAACTAGGCACAATATTTATGCAAAGAGTTTTTGTTTATTTTTCGCGAAGCACAGGACGATGGCAAGGCATTACACTATTCCTGGCCATTGTTGTTAATTTCCCTAGTTGCATGGAGACTACCAGAAGATAGTTAGTTCCCTCCACAGGATGTTGATTTACCAGAGGCTGTGAAGTTTTCTTCACTGAGGGAAACAAAGGATCTAGAGAGGGTCATTGAATGAAGATACTTTGGGTGCTGGTCAAGATGGACTTTTGCATGGTGATCAGCTAGAGGCTGAGACTGTCACCTACCCTGTTTGAGTAGTTAGAGGCCTACACAGGGTTTAAAGTGGATGTTCACAACGTATCCATCCACACGAGACAAGATCCTAAGAAAGTATGGTACAAGTTGTTGTACCCAGTAACTCATGCAGATGTACAGGGAGTTGTGGGAAAATGGACAGGGGAGTGGCTACACCCCATAGATCGCAGCGTGGTGACAAGCACAGGCAAAGAAATCTACTCTGTAGAAGCCACAGTAGAACAGAAAAAAAAGGAAGCTGAGCAAGTTACGCTCGAGAGAAAGCATCATAGAAAAAGAAGGAAGCTGTTGCTAAGGTAGCTACTGACAAGGAGCGCACCGCAAAGGAGGCCACATTGGAGGTTGAGGAGTTTTCTTCTCAACATACTATGGACAAGGAAGGGTCTGAGGAGGAAGGAGGTGGTGGCAAGGAGTAGAGAACTCCTTTCAAAATCACAAAGTGCCAGAAGGAGATGACTTCCAGACCCAGGAAGAAGCATAAATCAGACAAGCACGTACATGTAGATCCAATGGTCCTCACTGAGGGGGACTTGGATGTGATCAGAGATAATTTTCACGATACAATGATTGAACTATGGAAATAGTTTGAACAAAAATACCAGTAAGCACTAGGGAATGTGCAAAAGGATCTGTGTGACTTGCAGATTCAAATAGGTCGACTTCAGGCGAGCGTGGGATAGGGGAGTAGGATTCAAGAGAGCTTGTAGCAAGCGAGCATGACTGTGCTGGAAACAGATAGGACTTTGGACTTTAGAGTCATTCCATTACCAGAGGGATCACTGCGCGTAGAAGCAGATGAATCAAACACCCAACTCGGGAAAATCAAGGATGTGGATGTCAAATTAGCCGCACTGCCTATTCAATCCCTTCATGCGCTTTATTAGGGGGTATTAGATGATCTCAAGATCAGGGAGCAGTGCACGCTATCAGTTATCAGTGAGGTAAAGATGGAAAATGAGTAGATCTTTGCCAAAAGGGATTAGGTGCTGAAGGAAAAGGAAGAACTAGCCGTGTGAAGCTAGAGCTTGGAGGCAATAATTACACAGGCATGTAAGACGCTGCCAGAACTTCACATTCCAGAATATGTAGCAGCAACAGTGAAGATTCAGAAGTTGATTGCCATAGTCAAATAATTGAAGGATGAGATCGGCCGAGTAATTATGGCCAACCACTCCACTAGAAGTCCAGGAGCACCGCGGAGTAGCCATCAAGGAGAGCATGGCCACTTTGGATGTAGTAGTCACAGGCTGCACACTAATCTTCAAGCAGGAAATGGAACTATAGAAGACTCTGCAGGAGGACCCAAACTTGAAGAAGCTTGGCACAAATATCTGGGAGATGCAGAAAAATTTTGATGAACTCAGGGTGATTGCATGCACTTTAGCACCAGTCCAGTGCTTCAAACGTAGATTGATAGAAGGAAAATAGCTTCAAATGTAGATTGACGAGTTGCAACGGAAAGAGGCCATCTTAAAGGCCAGAATACAACCATGGACAGAGGAAGCCAACCATATTACTCTGTCATTCCAAGAGAAGTTCAAGGCACTCCAGTAGACACAAAGGATGTGTTTCACCTCATGATTGAAGGCTCGACTATAGAAAATTTGGTAGAGAAAGTGCAGTAGGTCGCAGTGCAGGGTTTTGCTTACATAGAGGTGTTGAAGGTGGAGTTCAGAGACCTCCACAACAAGATAGATGCACCCGTTGAGTGACGCGAGGGCGAGTTACCCAATTTGTGTTGGGGGCCTATTGGGAAGGGGTCCCTGGGGTCATATTAAGTCAAGTTTTGAGTTAATTTTTAGCAAGTTTTGTAATATATTTTTAGCGAATGTAAAGTCTCCGCGAAATGTGGAAGCAGAGCATGAAGCTAGTAGAAGTAAAAGGGGCTTTAGTCCCTTAGTTGGGTAGATGATAGAGTTGTTTTGAGACTTTCCCATGGTCCACAGACCATGGTATTGTAAAGAAAATGCTATAAATAGATGAGTCATAGCGAGTCTAACTATGAATGAAATAGGGAAGAATCATTGTAAGGGCAAGGTGCTAAGGTAGGAAAGGTCTATTTCCTATACTTAGGCAAAAGGGGAAGGCTCCTACAGCTGAGTGCGCAAGGAGAAGAAGTCTGTAATTGAACATTGATACTTAATAAACACTGTTTTGGGCCAAAATTGATGCATTTGTGTCTTACAATTTACTTTAGAAAGGTTTATGTATCTTTGCTCTGTCATATTTTTTATGTGAATTAATTCTTATTTACTATGCAAAAATGGTCGATCTGTAATATTTATGCATGATAAATACAATTAAATACCTTCTTAAAGATCTGTAAGTTGTTTACATAGATTTGCAGTAGTTATCTGTTCGAAAGGATTAGAGCTGTGTGAAGGTATATCTATGCCATATGAACTTTAGGAGATCATCACATAGGCCTCTGGAAGCAAAAATCTAGTTCTAGCATCCCCCAATACTGCATCGGGTGAGACTGCAGCCTGTTCTCTGCAGGTTGTTTCCAAAAGGGCCAACAGTTAGGGTTTTGTTGGTTGGCACAATTAAAGTTGAACCTAGGTCAGGCCCCATCAAGCCAACACTAGCCTCCTCTTCTCGGGAAAACCATCTATTGAAAAGGTTTCCTTGTATCGGAAGGTCCAGAAACCAAGACAAATCCCTACCTCAAAACCATCATACTATCATATCATACTCATGGAAATGAATGGACACTATCGAGTACAAGTGTCCCACACTGGCCCTGCTCCTTAATGTTTTTACCAACACACTGTTGCATTTTCCAATTCCTTTTGTTATTGCTGTTATTTCTCTTGCAGCTAGTTCCAACCACCCAAACCAGGAATTTCCATGCTTTCTTGTACCAAGCACATAAATAAATTCAAATAATACCTCATTTATGGCTCGCTAATAAGGTACACTTGCAATTTTGTTTACTTCCTTCCACAATAAGTCAAATTAGCTCTTTGGTAAAATGATCATATATAGACATATCACATCCCGTTAGCTCAAAACTCAGCCACATAAATGAAAATCATAGACTGTGTGCATAATTGAAGCTAAAATAAAATATTGATACTTATCTTTCAAATGGTATTTTCTTATTCCTTTATTCTTTGTCCTTTTCGTACACACACCGGATCGATTTCCAAATCCAAAAATCACTGAATGCCTTCTCTTCTCTATGACCACATACACATATTAGATTGGTTTCCAACCTATAAATCACCTAGTTCCTTCTCCTCTCTATGACAATGTAGACACATTGGGTTGTTTGCCAACCTGGCAAGCACACAGTGCCTTCTCTTCAATATGTAGTATTGAGAACAAGGGTGTCCAAAGACTATACCATCACAAGCCTTAACATTAAAAACTCAAGCTTTATCTCATCCAAAGCTATCCATGGCTCTAGATAATTTGTCCCAACCGTCATCCTCGACGGATTGGTATCTCACCCACAACCTCTAGGACACACAAGCTGTTGCAGGGATTAAGAGCATTTGTCTCAACCTGTAGGATCTAGGGACTAGTATCTATGTAATATCCCTGGTGAAAATTCCATGTAATAAAGTTAAAAATAATAACCACAGATGATGGAACACTTATTCCAAGCTGAATGTTGGGAAAAATCGTAGTGATGGGGATCACTTATGATTTTTTATGGCTAAAAAAATTGGCAAAGGAAATGGCTAAGGATTTGGAAAGGAAAAATGACATTTTTGGCACATTTATAAAATAATGGAAACTAGGAGAAAAGGGAGGTGAAAGGTCACATGTTTCATGTGAGGAGGAAATTAAAGGAAGATAATGGAAAATGAAGAAAATAGAGGCCTCATTCATAAAAAGGATTCTGAGGATCAGTTGGTAACCTTTTTTTCTGTTCAGTTTTGGAGCTCTCTTTTATTCTCTCTATGGAGTAGGAATATTCTCTCTATGGAAAGAGACAATCCATCTAGAACAGGGGAGAGGGTATAGCCGCAAAAAATACAATATGACATAAGTTCCTTTATATTGAGAATGGATAAGATCCTACCGCTTGTATCACTTATCCTTTTTTCATGAAGTCCTTGTGTCTTTGCTCCATCGATCAACTGCTTAATGTCAATCAAGCACCTGAAACAAATAGACAAGAAACCAAAACACACATGATATCATACAATAGATTCAACCTACTTAAGCGGCTAAGGAGTCTTAAGCTACCAAATACCATATGCGATTGATATAGGAAACAAAATATTAGTTGTATTATTATGACAAAAAGGAAAATACAACCTTCACCTTAGCGTTGCAGGTTTCTTTCGACGTGTCTGGGTTCCACCACCACTGTTAGCATGTTGGGTCCCTATAATACTAGTGATTACCCCATTACTGTTGTAGTTATACCCCTTATTTATATTGTTGTGCCCTATTACCCCCCTATTGTTGTTAGTATAACCCACTTATTATATTGATGTACCCATGTAGTGCCCATATTGTTACTATTGTGCCACATAGAAGCCCACTATTGTTATTGTTGTGCCCTACAATATTATTGTTATGTAGGCTTTGATTGTATTGGGACCACTTAGACTCCTATATATAGAAAGGAGGTATTTTCATTTGTATCATCCAAGAATTGTTCATTTATGTAATGTAATGGAGGTTTCCCCCTCGAAGAGGCTGAATTCTAAGGCGTGGATCTCTCTTTTCTATCTTTTTGTGAGCTGGTTTCATAACATTTGGTATCAGAGCTTTGGATTCTAGGGTTTCGCTGCTCCAAATAGGTCATCGTGGAATTTTCACTATAACTATTTTTCTGTGACGTTTCAGAAGTCGTAAAAAAAACCCATTGGAGAAGAATTGGTGCTAAACTTTGGGTCCAAATTTCAGAGCTTTTAGCGCGATATGTTCGGAGATATGATCTGAGGAATTTGGCCTTTTTGCAGACTCCTGAATTACATTCAAAACAGGTGACCTGGGGAAAATCGTCATAACTCTCTCTCTGAGGATCGGATTGAAATTTTATAAAATGTTATAGAAAGAGGACCGACTGTAGTTTCTTGTGGGTGAGTTTCAGATTCAAAGGTTGAAACAGTGACTCGTGGCACGTCGTACAAGTTCGCTCTACTGAACCAGTCTAAAAGCAAGTCACTGTGGGAGATTTCACATAACTCTTCCTTGGAGATTCCAATTGGGCTCAGACTTGTGGCATTGGAAAGAGGACGCAGAAGGCTACTACAGATACCAATTTCAGAACTGGATGATCCGAAATTACAGAGATACATCAGATTCAATATCAGGCTTCTATAAAGTGAAAAAAGGTGTGTAGTTTTTTTTTAAATTTTTGTGTAAGCTTGGTTTAACGGAATTCAAAGGGCATAGTAAAACATTATTATCGGTAACTGATGCCCCGAGGAAAGAAAATGCAAACACCTAGTAAGGAACCTGAAAGCTCTAGCATGACTCATGAAGAAGAGGAAGAAATGCTACATGATATATCAAAATTACAAGAACAAGTGCAACAAATGTCACGCTCACAAAAGCTAACAGAAGCTAAGATAAATGGCGTGGAATCTAAGGTAAATGGCGTGGAATCTAAGATAAAGGGCATGGAAGCTAAGATGGATGGCATGGAAGCTAAGATGGATGGCATGGAAGCTAAGGTGAATGGCATGGACGCTAAAATTGATGGCATGGATGATAAGATGGATGAATTGAAGAAGTTGCTACAAGAAAGGGTCACTAATGGTGAAAAGGTAGTAAAGGAAACTCATGATGAGAACAAAAGAAATGTTAATCATGATTCCATAGACTCTAATGTTGGATCGAAGACTCACCATGTTCCAAAAATCGATATGAGGAAGTTTGATGGCAAGGATCCCGCCACATGGATATTACAGATGGAGCAATTCTTCGATCTCAATAATGTGCAAAACACACAAAAGGTACGTATGGCAACTTTATATTTGGAACCAAATCAGTTTGTATGGTATCAATGGCTTTGTTCTCGTAAACAATTTATCACTTGGGCAATTTTTACGGAAGAATTGATAGCACATTATGAGGATACAAAAAGCAACACTTTTTTTAGCCAATTGATAAGTCTCAAACAAAAGGGTTCAATAATGGAGCACATTGAGGAGTTCCAAAAATTGAACATAAGGGTAAAAGATATTCCAGAGGAGCATAGGATTGATGTGTTCATAGGGTCTTTAAAGGATAATATCCAACATGATGTGCGCCTTTGGGAACCTGATTCATTAGAGAAGGCATTCAGGTTAGCAAGAAAAATGGAAAGCAAAATTATGGCAACTAGGAAGCATACCATTCACAACTATAAAGACGGAAGTGTTGTTGCCCATAGTCTTCCACAACCTACAAGGTTGACACCACAACAATTGGAAGAAAAAAGAGCAAAAGGGCTTTGTTACAATTGTGATAGCAAATACACAAAAGGTCATAAGTGTGCTGAGAAGAAATTATTCTACATAGATTGTGAAGAGGAAGAAGAAAAGGAGCAAGAAAGGTCAAAAGAAGAGGATATATTCCAGGAACAAAGCCTAGATGAAGAACAAATAAATCCGACCATATCTTGTAATGCATTGGCGGGAATTACCACTCCTCAAACCATCAAGATAGAAGGACAAATCAAGAAGAAAAAGGTAATAGTGTTGATTGATTCAGGAAGCACCCACAATTTTATTCATTGTAGGGTAGCAAAAGAATTGAATTGCTTCCTATATCCAGCACCAGAGTGTCAAGTGATGATTGCAAATGGAGGAACAATAAATTGCTCTGGAAAGTGCCATAATATCAAGCTATCCATGGGAGAATATGTATTGACTAGCCCAATGCTTTCCATTCCAATGGGAGGTGCTGATGTTGTACTAGGAGTCCAATGGCTACAATCCTTGGGTACAATAGCTTTTAATTTTCAAGAACTTTTCATCAAATTTTCTTGGAAGGAAAGGAAGTTGAATTAAGGGGTATTGCAGGGAAACCAGGAAAGATAATCAGCTCTAATGGTATGACAAAGCTTCTAAAAAAGGAGCAAAGAGGTGTAATTGCACAATTATGTTCGCTAGATGTTTCCACATTGGAATCATCTATTTCTCCAGATCTCCAAAAAGTCTTGGACAATCATTCCAAGGTATTTGAGACTCCCAAGGGTCTCCCACCTATGCGTGATCATGATCATGCTATTCATCTGATTCCAGGAAGTGTTCCTCCAAACATCAGGCCGTACAGATATCCCTATGTCCAAAAAAGTGAAATTGAACGTATGGTTGCAGAAATGCTAGAGGCTGGTATAATTCAACCGAGTCAAAGTTCTTTCTCAGCTCCAGTAGTATTGGTGCACAAGAAGGATGGATCATGGCGCATGTGTCCAGATTATAGGGAGCTCAACAAGCTCACTATTAAAGATAAGTTCCCCATTCCTGTTATTGATGAATTACTGGATGAATTGCATGGATCAATTTACTTCACCAAGTTGGATCTTCGTTCGGGATATCATCAAATCAGAATGAAGATTGAAGACATTCCAAAAATGGCATTTAGAACTCATGAGGGTCATTATGAATTTTTGGTCATGCCTTTTGGCCTTACCAATGCACCTTCAACATTTCAAGGTTTGATGAATTCAATTTTCAAACCATTCCTTAGAAAATTTGTGTTAGTATTTTTTGATGATATACTAATCTACAGCAAGTCTTGGAAGGATCATGTTGAACATGTTGACAGGGTGCTACAACTATTGGAGGAGAAACAATTATATGCAAAAAGATCCAAATGTTTCTTTGGAGTCCAGGAGGTGGAATATTTGGGTCATATTGTATCTCATGAAGGAGTTAAGGTAGACCCTAGCAAAATTAAAGCCATTAAGGAATGGAAAATCCCCACATCCATAAAGCATCTGCGAGGATTTCTTGGGTTGACAGGGTATTATCGCAAGTTTGTTAAGAATTATGGGAGAATAGCAGCACCTCTAACAAATTATTGAAGAAAGATTCATTTTCATGGACTCCGGAAGCAACAAAGGCCTTTGAACATCTTAAAGAGGCAATGTGCCAAGCACCGGTCTTAGCTACACCGGACTTCACAAAAACCTTTATTGTGGAATGTGATGCTTCAGGAAATGGAATTGGTGCTGTTCTAATGCAAGATGAAAGACCCATTGCTTTTGAAAGTCGTCCAATCAAGGGAAAGTTTTTAAGCAAAGCTATTTATGAGAAGGAAATGTTGGCAATACTCCATGCACTTAAGAAATGGCGACCCTACCTAATGGGAAGACACTTCAAGGTAAAAACGGATCATGATAGCCTTAAATACTTTTTAGAACAAAGATTATCCTCTGAAGAGCAACAAAAGTGGGTCACAAAGATGTTGGGTTATGACTTTGAAATCATCTACAAAAAAGGGAAGCAAAATGTGGTGGCAGATGCACTCTCAAGAAAGGATGAGGATGTGGAAGCATTGTTGTGTGCCATTTCTATTATCCAACCAGATTGGATAAACGAAGCAAGGGAGGAATGGAAGAATGACGAAGAAGTGTGGGCACTTATTCGAAAGCTACAACAAGATTCCAGTACTTCTGATACATTTAGCTGGAAAAATGATTCGTTATGGTACAAAGATCGCTTATACCTCTGTAAGAATTCCCAGCTAAAACAAAAGATTCTTATGGAATTGCACACTTCTCCCTTAGGAGGGCACTCAGGATTTTTAAAAACTTACCACAGGGTTAAGAAGGAATTTTTTTGGGATGGCCTTAAATCAGATATTCAAAAGTTTGTGGCAGAATGTTTGGTTTGCCAGCAAAATAAAGTTGAAACAATTAAGACACCGGGTCTATTACAACCTTTATCCATTCCAAGCCAACGTTGGGAGGAGGTTTCAATGGATTTTATCACAGGTTTACCCAAGTCTGAGGGAAAGAGTGTCATCATGGTGGTAGTTGACAGACTTACCAAGTATGCACACTTTTGTGCATTATCACATCCATTTAAAGCCAGTACAGTTTCTACTGCATTTATGGAAACAGTTCAAAAGCTACATGGAAACCCAAAGATTATTGTAAGTGACAGAGATCCCATTTTCACTGGAAATTTTTGGACAGAATTATTTTCTTGTCTTGGTACTCAGTTAGCTCATAGCTCATCTTATCATCCTCAATCTGATGGGCAAACTGAGATAGTAAACAAATGTTTGGAAGGATATCTTCGTTGCTTTGTATCTGATAAACAGACACAATGGGTCAAATGGTTGCCTCTGGCTGAATGGTGGTATAACACTTCCTTCCATACAACAACAAAAATGACCCCATTTATGGCACTTTATGGGTATCAACCACCATCCATCACATCATATTTAAGAGAAAATTCTAAGGTTCAGGCAGTGGAACATCACATCGAACATCAACAACAAGTCCTCCAACTCTTAAAGGATAACCTCGTGTTGGCACAAAATAGAATGAAACAACAGGCAGATCAACATCGCAGTGAAAGAAGTTTTGATGTAGGTGATTGGGTATTCCTACGGCTACAACCATATAAGCAAATGTCCCTAAAGCAAGCTAAGAAGGATAATAAATTATCACCAAAGTATTATGGTCCATACAAGGTGTTGCAAAAGATTGGTACTATGGCATACAAATTGGAGCTTCCTGCAGCTTCTCGATTGCACCCAGTTTTCCATGTTTCATGTTTAAAGAAGGTTATAGGTGACAAGCTTCCAATTCAAACAATATTGCCAGAACTTGATGAGGAAGGAAAAATTATATTGGAACCGGAAGCAGTCACAGAAACAAGAACTCGACAGCTACGAAATCGATCAATTTCAGAGTATCTTATCAAGTGGAAGAACTTATCCGCTGAAGATTCCACATGGGAGGATGAGAATTTTATGCAGAAGTATCCAGAACTACTCAAGCATTGAGGACAACACTTTTTTGAAGGAGAGGGGCATGTTGGGTCCCTATAATACTAGTGATTACCCCATTACTATTGTAGTTATACCCCTTATTTATATTGTTGTGCCCTATTACCCCCCTATTGTTGTTAGTATAACCCACTTATTATATTGATGTACCCATGTAGTGCCCATATTGTTACTATTGTGCCACATAGAAGCCCACTATTGTTATTGTTGTGCCCTACAATATTATTGTTATGTAGGCTTTGATTGTATTGGGACCACTTAGACTCCTATATATAGAAAGGAGGTATTTTCATTTGTATCATCCAAGAATTGTTCATTTATGTAATGTAATGGAGGTTTCCCCCTCGAAGAGGCTGAATTCTAAGGCGTGGATCTCTCTTTTCTATCTTTTTGTGAGCTGGTTTCATAACATAGCATCTCATGATTCAACTCAAACAATATAAGTTCAAGGCTTCTTCCTCTTTGCTCAAAACCAAACAAACTACAAACTTATTCTCCATATACAAGTGCAAACTAGAAGGCTAAGGCTATCAAGAGTTGTTTAGGATATCAAGATTTTGCAGATTATTCCAGCCCTTCCATTAGCTAGCTGAGGTTGGAATAGGAGAAGTTTATATAGCTTGAGAGAGGGGACATGGATCTTCTTATGATGGGAGATGTCTCATCCCTTTTGTTTTGTTCCATTTTAATAGTGGAAAGGAGCCCAAACAGTCTCTCTCAGTTCTATCTCGACTAACCATTTACCAGACTTCCGTTCACGAAGCTTCTAGACCTATAAGCTTGGACTCCATTTTTAGAAAACTTTCCAAACAAGGGTTGGCATGGGTAATGGATGGATACAAGCATTGATTAGTGCTAGGATTAGTGTTAAACTCTAAAAATTGATGTGGGGAAGAAACTGATGGATAGCACTAGCCCTTAAAACTGAGTTTGAAGGAATATTCTCTCGAAATGTTGTAAGAGGGAAATGTTCTGCAGATGAATAGTGATGTAAAGACATGTTATTCATGATAGGAAAACACATGAGGTTAACTGTAGAGGTCCTCCAGGATCGAGGAACAAGGAGAACGGGGATAGTGACAAAATGATGTGGATAGATGCCCCCTAAAGCATGAAGGTCGAACAAGAGTGAGGAGTGAAATGCTTTATGAGTAGATGCATGGAACCAGAAACTATCATCGAGAAACCTGCAAGCCAGCATAGATACATATACATCACTGAAATATATGATAAAAGATACATGAATCATGGTATGGATGCAGCCATCCAATAATGAGAAGGATCACATATAACAGACCCATGGTATGGTCGCAGCCATCCATCTGAGAGAGACACATGTATAATAATGATCATGTCACATCGCCTCACAACCTGGACTTTTGTAATCTGAGCCCAAGGTCTTGTGCTCCAACACAACCCGATCAAAGTAAAAATTCTAACATGTGAATAGATGTGTCGAAGTCGAACACGCTAGAAAGTCGCTTGATTATTGGTCAATGATATGAACTGTTAACAAGCACGAGAGAAATCACCAATAATGATAATGGATCTCAAGGTACTGTTAGCACTGCTATACGAGGAGATAAAAAAGGATCTATGCATGCTGTTGAAATCTCCAAGTTTGGGTTAAAGGCCTTCCACCGATCAAAACCATCACAAGAGGAAAGCCCTTGGGAAGGTGGAAATACACTATTGGGAGGCGGAAATACCCCAAAAACCATGTAAAAATCGAAGTTGTAGGCATAAAGGACCGAATTAATCTCAGCCCCTGGATCTGGCCGCTCAACGGTCCAGATCGCGTCGGCATATCGCAAGTCGGGGAGGCAGTGGCAGCGACATGATACATCACCGATGAGCGATTGCTGATATCGCTATTAGCGTATCGCAATGGAGGACTTACCAAAGGGGCTTTGTTATTCACCGACGAGCGATCGCCGATGGGCTAGACCCGACGGTGGTGTTAATTCCTTTGCATAAAATATCGGGTCTGCAGTGACTGGGGCACAAGACTTCGCCAATGAGTGATCGCCGATTGGCCGGACCCGACAACCATACAATGCTCCATCCTATAATATTTCAAATCCGCGCCCGTCGCATTTTCATTGTTTTTATATATTCTCTTTGTATAAAGAAAATATGAAGGAATCCTGGGCAAGTGCTTATTGCACTGAATCCCGGACCTAATAGATGATTAAACCAGGCTTGAGGACTTTTAAAGTCCAAATGAAGCAGAAATGGGCGCGATTTAGTAGTGTTGCAGCATTTTCGCTGTTTATGACCCAAACAGACACAATAACAGGAAAGAAACATTCACAACTATTGTTTGAAAGGGACCGGTGTCGGGATTTCATAAGAACAACAGCCAATCCATTGCAGGTTCAGGCGCCAAGCCATCCGTAGCTGAGTCTTGCAGTCATGATACACACCAGAAGAAGGATTCGGCAGAGAAGCGGTGGCCGGCAAACAGAGCCCGGAAAGGGAAGGAGAAGGGCCACTACACGCCTCAACCGAAACCGAATGAAATTATGGAGCGTTAACGGCCCTGCCAGTGTAGTGGTCATCCTAACAAACATAATGTGGCATCTTTGGCACGAGGGAGCTCTCATGCATCATAGCAGGCCGCCCAAAACATTTGAGTATGGTTATTCCTCTGCCATAAAAGGAAAAACATTCGAGCCATACCTGCCTATTGAGGGAATCAAACGGTTATGGGACATATCAAACAAGTCCAAGACTCCGAGCCTTCTAGAGAGCTCAGGAGCATTGTAAAGGGCCTATAAAGGGCAGAAAACTAAATGTAACAAGGGTTCAACTTTTGGAGATTATTCCTCCCCTGTTCCTTCAAGCTTCTCATCTGTAGTCTTTAGTAATACAAGATTCTTTTGCTGTTACATGTTTAATGTCCATTTCTCTTCTGTTCTATGCTTGCACTTGAAATTTTTTTCCAGGTTTTCTGTGTGTTTAAGGCCAGATAATTGTCATCTTATCTCTGCTTTGATATATTAGATTCACAAGCTTCTTTGCTGCCTATGGCTAGCCATTTATATGTGTGATTATATGTGCATCTTCCAGTATAGTCAGTAAGTTCATTTGCTACCTGTAGCTAGCCATTCATATAGGTCCATGTATGCAATCTGCTGGCATAGTTAGTGTTCTCCATCTATCCATTAAATCTACAAACTATTGAGCATTAGCGGTCTAAAGCCTTGTGTTGTTGGGGGCATTCATGCATGTCTTGAGTGTGAATAGAGCTGGAATGGTTATCCGACTTGATCCAAACCATCTTTCATTCCAATAGTTCAGAGAACAATATTGAAGATTATATGTTACCAGGAATCTCTGATTTACAACCTCGGAGAGTTTCCTGGAGTGATAACATAATTGGCGCCGTTGCCGGGGAGAGGAGAATCGAAGCTCAGCTTCCCTGGGAGACGACACAGCTTCAAGTTTTGATGACACACAAGGTTTGAACACAGATTTTGGTTGTAATCATCTGTCTGGCAACTCCACTGGAGGAAGGCCATCCTTTGGTGACTCCACATTGAAGTTTTGGCTCAGTTTGTGAGGCATACTAGAAGAAATCCCCAGAAGTCTCCAGCTCTCCCAGTGCCTCACCCTGAGAATATTGTTAACCCAAAGAAAACATCACAGAAAGGAGCATCAGGATTAGGTAAGCCCAAGAAATCTTATTTGTCTCTGCATGAGAAGTTTTTAGTTGAGGATACACAGTTTGAAGATTTAAAGCCTAGTATTGCTAAGGAAGAAATACCTGCAGAGATTCATAAAGCTCCTTGTCCATTTAGTTCCCCTTTGAATCTCAGTCCAAAGAAAGCTTCCCATACTATCCAAAACATCCCAATATCTCTGCCATCCATTACATTATTTCCTACTGCCCCATCTGCTAGTGTTCTTCCACAAATTCCAAACATGGCATGACCGCAAGCACCCACCAAAATGGAAAGAATCATAGCCGCTAGGTATGGACCTCTAATACTGCCCACTCCTTTGAATGCTATGCCCAATGGAGAATATCAGAAGTATATGCCTAAGTTCACTGGGACAGAAGGTGTCACTGCTGAAGAACACCTTGAGTCATTTTATAGCTATGCTGATAATCTAGAATTAGTGAGGATGATGTGTGGATGAGATTCTTTGTCCAAAGTCTAGATGGGGAGGCTAGGAAATGGTTTAGAGAACAAGCCCCAAGATCTATAGCAAATATCGAAGCTCTAGATGATGCATTGCTAAAACATTGGGGAGATAAAAAGGACCTGCTATACTATCATACAGAGTTTGGAAACCTGAAGAGGGAAAATGGGGAATCCTTGTCGGATTTTAATAAGAGATTCAACTATATGTATAGTAAGATACCAACTGAGGTAAAGCCTACCCCCACCTCTGCCAAACTTGCCTACGCCAATGCCTTTGACTCTGATTTCTGTTTGCTGTTAAGAGAAAGAAGATGTGCTACCCTAGTTGAAATGCAGGATGCAGCACTAGAGGTCGAATCTAACATTATGGCTGCAGAAAAGCTCAAAAGCCACACTGATAGGAGGAGGCAGAGAGGCGAGGCTTCTTCTTCCTCTACTCCATCCTCAAATACCAAACTTGATAAAATGACTAGAATGATCGAGTCACTGTCTGCTAAAATTTCTAAGCTAGAGTTTGAGCATAACTCTAGGAAGACAAGGCTACTAGGCACCTTTGCACCAAGAAATCTGAATCCAGTTAGAAGAACCAACAAACAATTGCAAAACATTCAGAGGGGTAAAGAAACTAATGAAGATCAAAAAGTTAAGGCTCCTTTCCAAAATGTGGTCATGGAGGAGGAACAGATTGAAGATGAGGATGAAATTCTCTGTATGGAAGATAAAGGCAGTGATGCCTTTTTGACATTGGTTGCATACGAAGAGTCTTTGCTATAGAAGCAAGACAATCAAAGGTGGGACAGAGAGGCTGTTCTAAAAACTGGGGAGCAGAAAAGATATAATCTAAGGTCAAATGCAAATAATATTAAGGAGAATCTTTCCCAAAACGTTGTCGTCCAAACAGAGACCCAGAATAGCAGACAGGGAAGACCAGTAGCTGATCCAGTCACCCTCAAAGCACCAATTCAAGAGGTAAAAGGTTCTGACAAGCTACCTCCCTCTTTCAGCTTCGAATCAGAAGTTCAGAAGTTAAAAATAATTGTGCCTCTGACAGAACTGGTGAAGAGTGAAATGTTTAGAAAGCCTATCCTTGAGGCTCTCGAGCTGAAGACCACATGAACCTCCACTGACCTTTTCAATTTGCAAGACGATAGGCCTGCAGTTGTGCTAAGCCCAATGACTGAACCTATCAATGATAATTCCCCATATTTTTATGTCTCCTTGACCATTCATGACAAAATTCTCCACAACTGCCTCCTAGATACGGGTGCCAGTCACAATCTGATGCCTAAAACTGTCAGGGAAGAGTTAGGCCTTGACATCACCAGACCATATCATGACCTATTCTCATTTGATTCAAGGAAGGTGAAATGTATGGGATTGATTAAAGATTTAGCCATTTCCCTAACCCAGCTGCCCATGAAGAGCATAATGATGGATATATTGGTGGCAAATGTCCCTCGTAAGTTTGGCATGCTGTTGTCTAGAGGGTGGATTAAGAGATTAGGTGGGACATTGTAGAATGACCTATCTTATGCCACTATCCCAGTTTTTGGAGGAGAAAGCAGGAGATTGTATAGAGAAGCACAGTTGGCGTACATCATCAGTGATGAAAAGAATCCTTCTAATCATCCCATTTATGAGGTGGACACTGATTTCGGAGCATGTATCCTCCAAATTGAAGAATCTCAGAAGGCCTCATTGCAGCTCAAGAAACCAATTTTTTAGGCTGAGGGGAAGCAAGAAAATCAGGTTTGGGAGATGTTCTTCGATGGAGCATGTTCCAAGGAGACTGCAGCAGCAGGGGTGGTGCTGATATCTCCAAAACAAGAAAGCACACAATTGTCTTTAAGCTGGCCTTCCAAGTCACCAATAATATAGCAGAATATGAGGCTCTGATACTGGGCCTTAATCCAGCAAAAGATAGAGGAATCCAGAATCTGAAAGTATTTGGAGATGCTGATTTGATCATTCAGCAAGTAAATAAAACGTTTCAAGCAAAGCACCCAAGGCTGAAAGCATACAGAGATGAGGTATGGAGGATCAGAGACTCTTCTGATTATTTCTATATTTCATATATTCCTAGAGTCTAGAATCAGCTTGCTAATTCCCTTGCTGTGTCTGGTAGTCTATTTATCCCTCCCATGCCGCCCAGGCTGGTCTACGAAGTCCAAATGAAATTTAGGCCATCCTTGCCTGATAATGTCCAACATTGGAAAGTTTTTGATGATGATGATGAGATAAATAGGTTTCTGCAAGTCATTAATGAATTTTCCGAAATGCAAATTGACCAAGATAACAAAGCCTTGCAAGAGACCCCCCAATCCCAGCTTAGAAACAAAATTGGCAAAGATAGCATTGTTCAACTTCACAGCAACCATATTCCCAAGGGTCTAATTACTCTATAAAGACTATTTGACCAAAACGATGTACCCTACAAGGCTGCCCAAAAAGAAGATCCATCTGCATTTTGTCAGCATGATATAGGGAGTTCAGGTTAGCCTAGATATATAAAGTTGTCTTCTCATCTATCTGTTGACAAAAGTTCTGAATACTGCAAATTAATAAAGCAATTTGCTGATGTCTTCGCCTGGGAATATAGTGACCTGAAAACCTTTGATAAGAATATCATCCAGCATAAAATCCCGTTAGAGAAGGGCACCATACCTTTCAAATAGAAGCTGAGGCCAATAAATCCTTTGCTTATCCCTCTAATTGAAAAAGAAATAAAAGAGTTACTAGCTGCCAAAATCATAGTCCCTCTTAGATATTCCAAGTGGGTAGCCAACCTAGTAGTGGTGAGAAAGAAAAATGGAGAAACCAGACTTTGCGTTGATTTCAGAAACTTAAATAAATGCTCCAAGAAAGACAATTATCCTCTACCCAAGATGGAGCACTTGCTGCAGAAGGTCTCAGAAGCCAAAGTGATGTCTTTCTTGGATGGATTTTCAGGGTATAATCAGGTTGTTGTGCATCCGGATGATCAGGAGAAGACTGCATTCACCACTCCTTGGGGCACCTTTATGTATTCCAAGATGCCTTTTGGGTTGATGAATGTTGGAGCCACCTTTCAGAGAGCTATGGATATAGTATTTGTGGGAGAAAAGGATAAATTTGTCCTTATCTACCTGGATGATATAACAGTATGCTCCAACAGCCATCAAGACCATGTGCAACATTTGAAGAAAGTGTTTTTGAAGTGCAGAAGGTTTGGGATTTCAGTAAATCCTAAGAAGTCACAGTTTGCGTTAGAAGAAGGCAAGTTTTTGGGACATATTGTTTCTGCTGCAGGTGTCCGAATTGACCTAGAAAGAGTAAAAGCGATACAGAAATTGTCTGTCCCGAGATCGAAGAAGGACATCCAGTCTTTTCTAGGCAAGATTAATTTTGTAAGGAGGTTTATCCCAAATTTTTCAAAACTTGTGAAGCATATTACCTCTATGTTGAAGAAGGGGTCAGAGATCAAGTGGAATGGTGTAGCGAGAAAGTCATTTGAGTCCATTAAAAGGGCAATTATGGAGGCTCCCACTTTAATCAGTCCAGATTATAGCAAGGAGTTCCGCATATTTTCTTTTGCCTCTGATGACACCCTTGTAGCAGTCTTATCGCAAGCAGATGAAGAAGGCTCAGAGCATCCGGTGGCATTTTTCAGTAAAACCTTAAGGGATGCTGAGCTGAGGTATGATATTATTGAGAAACAAGCATACGCTCTTATCAAATCTTTGAAAGATTTCAGAGTATACATCTTGCATTCCAAAATAGTTGCATATGTGCCTTCTACTGCAATAAAGGATGTCTTAATGCAGCCTGATGCTGATGGAAAAAGAGCGAAATGGATTGCAAAAATGATAGAATTCAACATAGAGCTGAAGCCCACCAAGCTGGTAAGAGGTCAGGGGCTTGCTAAAATGTTGGCTGAAGAAAATTGCAAGTCTTTGGACGTCGATTTCTTGTTCAATGTAGAAGAAAATGGTCTAATGGAAGAGCATGAAACAGCTGAATCGCAGAGAGGACAGTCAATGGCCTAGAACCTAGCTTCATGCATCTGGTATGCTGCAATAATTAATTTCCTTTTAAAGCTAGAAGTTCCTTCAGAATTTTCTCAAAGTCAAGCAAGAACGTTAAAGCTCAAGGCAATGAAATATTGCATCAATGATAGCTTGCTTTATTGGAGGGACCCATCTAGAGTTCTTTTAAGATGTCTAGACAAAGAACAGTCAATAGAAGTTATGCAACAGTTCCATAACAGCATGTGTGGAGGACATCATTATTGGAGAACTACAGCCCAAAAGATTCTCAGAGCTGGGTACTATTGGCCCTCTTTATTTTCTGATGCATTTGCTTTTGTTAAATCTTGTGACAGGTGCCAAAGATATGAAAGTAAGCAGCAATTAAAATGCATGCCCCTAAAGCCAATAATTGCAAAAGGACCTTTTCAGCAATGGGGCTTGGATTTCATTGGTGAAATCAACCCACACTCCAGTGGCCAGCACAGGTGGATATTAGTTGCCACTAATTATTTTACAAAATGGATTGAAGCAATCCCAACAAGGAAGGCTGATCATAATGTGGTAATGAAATTTTTATTAGAAAACATTTTCAGCAGATTTGGTTGCCCACATAAGCTTATAACAGATAATGCAGCAGCATTCAGGGCTAAAGATTTGGTGGAAATGTGTGATTCAATGGGCATTAAACTTGTTCATTCCACCTCTTATTACCCTCAAGGGAATGGTCTAGCGGAATCCTCTAATAAAAGTCTGGTCAGGATAATTAAGAAGCTGTTAGAGGATAACAAAAAGAATTGGGATGCCAAGCTCAAGTATGCACTTTGGGCAGACAGAGTGACCATAAAGAGATCTACAGGAAGTTCTCCATTCAATCTGGTGTATGGTATTGAGGCTGCTTTTCCTATCCAACTCACCCTCCCTGTGGCAAAGTTTCTCCAAACAGAGTAGGATGAAGAAGATGATATGGCAAGTAGAATCACTGATTTAACAGAGTTGTATCATATTAGAGAACAATTGGTTGAAGAAGATGCAGCACATCAGAAAAAGATCAAGGAAGCCTTTGATAAAGGGACAAAAATAGATATTTTTCAAGTTGGAGACATGGTCCTTAAATGGGATGCACTAAAATAGAAGAAAGGCAACCATGAGAAGTTTGATGCTTTTTGACAGGGCCTTTTATCATTTCTCAGGTCCAAGGGAACAATACCTTCATGCTGAAGAGCATGGAAGGGGAAGCAGTTTTTGATGGCCCAGACAATGGGCGTTTTCTAAAAATCTATGTGATTTAAGGTCTTTAGGCCTTAAAACTGTAAATATTTTATTTTATTAGTTTTAGTATAAGCAAAGTAGACTCCATGCCCAATGGAACATTAGGAAATTTTGGCTAATTTGTTTTCTACAGGAAAGGCATTGCTTTGAAAGTTGTTGAGACCTCACAGAGAGGATCTCATCCCCAGAAGGAGCCAATGTTAGCACTGCTATACGAGGGGATAAAAAAGGATCCATGCATGCTGTTGAAATCTCCAAGTTTCAGTTAAAGACCTTCCATCGATCAAAACCATCACAAGAGGAAAGCCCTTGGGAAGGTGGAAATACACTATCGGGAGGCGGAAATACCCCAAAAACCATGTAAAAATCAAAGTTGCAGGCATAAAGGACCGAATTAATCTTAGCCACTGGATCTGGCTGATCAACGGTCCAGATCGCGTCGGCATATCGCAAGTCGGGGAGGCAGTGGCAGCGACATGATACATCACTGATGAGTGATCGCCGATATTGCTATCGACGTATCGCAATGGAGGACTTACCAAAGGGGCTTTATTATTCGCCAATGAGCGATTGCCAATGGGCTAGACCCGATGGTGGTGTTAATTCCTTTGCATAAAATATTGGGTCCACAGTGACTGGGGCACAAGACTTCGCTGATGAGCGATCGCCGATGGGCTAGACCCAACAACCATACAATGCTCCATCCTATAATATTTCAAATCCATGCCCGTCGCATTTTCATTGTTTTTATGTATTCTCTTTGTATAAAGAAAATAAGAAGGAAGCCTCGGCAAGTGCCGATTGCGCTGAATCCCGGACCCGATAGATGATTGAACCAGGCTTGAGGACTTTTAAAGTCCAAATGAAGCATAAATGGGCGGGATTTAGCAGTGTTGTAGCATTTTTGCCGTTTATGACCCAAACAGACACAATAACAGAAAAGAAACATTCACAGTTATTGTCTGAAAGGGATCGGTGCAGGGATTTCATAAGAACGACAGCCACTCCATTTCAGGTTCAGGCGCCAAGCCATCCGTAGCTGAGTCTTGGTCATGATACACACCAGAAGAAGGATTCAGCGGAGAAGCGGTGGCCAGCAAACAGAGCCCGGAAAGGGAAGGAGACGGGTCACTACACGCCTCAACCGAAACCGAACGAAATTATGGAGCGTTAATGGCCCTACCAGTGTAGCGGTCATCCTAGAAAACATAATGGGGAATCTTTGGCATGAGAGAGCTCTCATGCATCACAGCAGGCTGCCCAAAACATCTGAGTATGGTTATTCCTCTGTCAGAAAAGGAAAAACCTCCGAGCCATACCTGCCTATTGAGGGAATCAAACGGTTATGGGACAGATCAGACAAGTCCAAGACTCCGAGCCTTCTAGAGAGCTCAGGAGCATTGTAAAGGGCCTATAAAGGGCAAAAAACTAAATGTAACAAGGGTTCAACTTTTGGAGATTATTCCTCCCATGTTCCTTCAAGCTTCTCATCTGTAGTCTTTAGTAATACAAGCTTCTTTTGCTATTACATGTTTAATGTCCATTTCTCTTCTGTTCTATGCTTGCACTTGAACAATTTGTTCAGGTTTTTTGTGTGTTTAAGGCCAGATAACTGTCATCTTATCTCTGCTTTGATATATTAGATTCGCAAGCTTCTTTGCTGCCTATGGCTAGCCATTTATATGTGTGATTATATGTGCATCTGCCAGTATAGTCAGTAAGTTCATTTGTTGCCTGTAGCTAGCCATTCATATAGGTCCATGTATGCAATCTGCTGGCATAGTTAGTGTTCTCCATCTATCCATTAAATCTACAAACTATTGAGCATTAGTGGTCTAAAGCCTTGTGTTGTTGGGGGCGTTCATGCATGTCTTGAGTGTGAATAGAGCTGGAAGGGTTATCCAAATTGATCCAAACCATATTTCATTCCAATAGTTCAGAGAACAATATTGAAGATTATATGTTACCAGGCATCTCTGATTTACAACCTCGAAGAGTTTCCTGGAGTGATAACAGGTACCGGCAACACAATTCATGGAGTGTGAATAAGGAACTGAAGTCAAACACTCGTGAAGTCACTTGATTGAAATCCAATGATGAGAACCGATCGACGAGTGCGGAGAACTTTCCATTAGGGAATGCAAGCTCTAAGGTACTTGAAGGGACTCTGTCGGCCAACTCCCCAGATAATGAGTTGAAGTCATCAAGAAGTGACCTTGTCGAAGGAAAGCCATGATGTATCCCACATCATCGATGGGATACAAGGGGATGCAATGATTATGGATGATACAGAGAGTCGGGAATGAGTGTAAACTGTAGAAGGATTATGACACGACTCTGGAGTTTAGCAGCTCTTTGGATCCATAGGATCAGAGGTCATGATGACATGGAAAAGATCAAATGGAACAGAAAAAAGTGGATGACCCGAACCCAGGAAGGTCAATGATGAAGTGAGGATATCCCAACCCAACATGAAGAAAAAGAGCGTCATGTTCAAGAGTGACAAGCTAGCGATACAACTGGTAAAAGTTTTCCATTTTCTCCCACCATTACTCGTAGGTACCCCAATTATTTTTTATCACAAGCTTGAAGGGAATAAAATATTCTTGTGATATAAGTCCATCCTTCGGATGGATCCAACCTAGTAAGATTAGCGAGCCCTAGGAAGGGGAAGCTCACATCTGTCATGGTGAAAAATCCGATGTCGTTAAAATTTAATGAGTTCGACAAAGGAAAAACTACGTATCTTTTTCATGTTTAGATAGTTTGAAAAAGACATGGAAAAGAAAACTCCAAAATGCCTCTTTTCATAAAGTTGTCTCTCGAGCATGAAAAGGTAGACAACAATACTCGAGAGAACCTCTTGACCATTTTGATCAAGGTGTACATTTTTCGTAAATAGCCAATCTCAGCCCAAAAAATGGGTAAACTATATGGAGACAACGTCAATTCATTTAATTTAACAAGTTCTAAATCACAAGTACTTGAAAATATTTTCATATTTTTGGAGTCTGAAAAGAGCTAAAAGGGGACTCCTCCTGGAGGAATGAGTGGTATAAAAGGATAGTAACTGGTTCTGGTAATGATGGAATTTCTCAAAACATGTAATGGTCAAGAGGCTAGATAATAAGACCACTCATCATAGATGTTCCTCAGGAATAGGAAAAACAATCAAATGAAGGAATATGATTGAACAAAGAGATGGCGACGATGGAATGAAAGAACCAAGGCTCATCTAGAAAAAATCAGCTCATAAAAATGGAAATCATGATATGTAAAGTGGGAATGGTTTCATTTTTACACAAGCTTGAAACAAAGATCAACTTTGCTTGAGATAAGTTTGCATGCCCCCAACATAATGACTCAATTCGAGGTACATTCCCCCCAAGCTTCATTTCATTCAATTAAGTGGATGGAATGAAGGTTGAATTATGTGATGAAATGAAAGACTTGACTGGGATTTTATGATATCTAATCAAAGACTTGAATTGGACGGGGATTTTTTTCATCTTTTAATGAGCTTGACACAGGAAAAGAACCATGCTCATGACACCTTGTTCCATTTTTTAACGAGCTTGATAAAAGTAAAAGAACCATGCTCATGACACCTCATTTCATTTTTTAACGATCTTGACAGAAATAAAAGAACCATGCTCATAGGGACTTATTTCGTTTTTTATCGAGGTTGACATAGTACAAGAACTATTCTCATAATCTTTTGTTTCATTTTTTAAGGAACTTGAAACAAGACAAAGAACTCTGCTCCAAGATCCTTTGGTCACAGACCAAAAGTGGACATGGCTTTGAAGAGGTTCTCATCAGATGGGAGAACAATGCTCTGGAAGGGATACAGGTCCAGGGATCTAAATGAAAAGTCGGGCTCCAATGCCCCAACTACATGATGTACTACATCACCTACGAGATCATTAGTAGATGTGGGCATGGAACAAGTGGCCACGTAATTATCCTATGGCGGGGGTGATATTTCTTGCACATAAGAACCATTTAGGGATGATAGTGGAGTGGGAGCTGATTCAAGACCAATAAATGTAAGATGATCAATGATCACAATGCTTATGTCATGTGGGAAACACATCACTTGAAATAGAGAAGAGACAAGATCTCCCATGACATAAACATAGTCACGGACAATGAGTAGATTAAAATCCAATGGGCATTGGATAACCATCATGTCTATATAGGCAATCTTCCCTCCCAATGTAATAGGAAACTTAGGAAGGACCCCTAACAGTTGACTGGTTCCTCTATTAAAAGCTAACATATTCTGGGTGATGGGGACAAGCTTAGGAGAACCCAAAGCTTTCCAAGCAGTCGAGTACATAATACTAACATATGCACCCTCATCTACGATAGTGCTAGGAACGGCCATATGGTAAGCTTGTACTGTAATATGGAAAGGCACATAGGATGGAAGGTGATATCCTGTCAGTCAACTCCAATCAAAAGAAGTGACTAAACTACTTGTAGGGGGTGTCATAGGAACATGAGAACTACCCTCTTCCTTGATGGGAATATGATAAATGCTCTCATGGACCTTGATAATGGTAATGTTTCCCTCTGGTTCATTCAAAACCGAAGAAACCAGAAGAACCTGAGCAGTATGAGGTTCACTCTCTATCAGAAAGGTGCGGTTAACTAAAGGTGGAGCCAGGTCTACCATTTTCTCGACTAATGGTTGGTCGAGAATGAACTCATGAGACTTACCTTGAGAGAGAGTGGGGTTGACCAAAGATGGCTTTTGATTAAACACTAGATCAACTAGTGGAGGATCAAGGGAAAACTTTTGATACCCAGTCAGAAGACGAGGTTGAGAAGCTGTAAGGTTTTCCAACTCTTTGGAAGCTTCATCCATAAGAGGAAAAATGTGAATGGGATGATTACCTTCACACAAATTACAAGGGAAATTTGAATTTTCCCTTTTTCCCATGAGCTTTACTATCACTAGTTGAAGGTTTATCACCAACATGATCGCTAGAAGCTGATGAAAAAGGCCAATGTGAAGATGTAGACCATACTTATAAGACCTTGGTAATTCCAGGACAATTCTAAAGGAGGTGGTCACCCTTACATAACATGCAAGGGAATTTTACTTTCTGGGGTTGATTGGAATATTTTTCTTCATTAGTTGTATCTGTAGCAATGGCTGCTCGATTTCCCCCTTGCTTATTTTACTTATTCTTCTTCAGCCTCTTCTTCTTATTCTTCTTCTTAGCTTCCTGATTACTAGAATCCAAACTTTCACCAGGCGAAGAGGAATAACGGTGTGAAGAAACAGGCGAATAAGGCGAGGGGTAAACTTTAGGATCAACATGAGGTTGATCTTGTTCAGGTGGAGGAGAACTTCGTTGAAAATCAGTTTGGACACTTGGAATCACCGAGGTTGAAAATAACCAAACTAGAATACCAATGGTCAATCCAAGAAGGGATAGTGTTGCCATATAAGGAGAACCAGCATTTCCAAAAGAAGGAAAAGGACTATTATTCCCGTAAAAGGGGTTTCCTTGGCTAGTAAACTCAGGAAATGTTGCCATCAGTATTAACCTAAGATCTGATAAGGAGTATTTCTAGAGAAAGGATGTTGTTCCACGGTCAATTAATTTTAGAATTTGAAACAAAAACTTTTCCTTTTCATGTTTTAAGATTCGAGAAAAGGATGGAAAGGTGACTCTAGTCGCTTTCATTCGTTTAGCAAGCTCGAAAGGACAAGTTTCTCGATGATATTTTCAAATTTAAAGAGTTAGAAAAGATCGAAATGAATTATTAGGTGAATCTAGGTAAAAGGAGTACCAGGTAACTGTGACCTGCAATATACAACTTAGCAAATAAATTTACCAACGACTTGACGTATGTGCAAGCAATCTCCCCGAATGATATGTTCAGTGTTTCACATTTGTAGTGTGGCAGACTTGGTTTCCTACAAATAAAGGTTTGCGACCTATGAGGGTCTCCCTTTATATAGTAAATACATAGGAACACGTCTCTAACCTAGACCACTAGATAGATCGTTAATGTTTCAAATTCTCCTTAGGTTAATTTAATATATTTTAAAGGGTTATCTTGAAATTAAGTCTCAGTTTTTGGGTCTTATCGATGTCACCTGAAAAAATCTTATGTGCAGCTATATGAGACAAAACCCTTTCAATTCCATGAATGCTTACACTAATTGAGAGAAGAGAAAACAATCAATGCAACAAACAAGCAACTGAAAGTAAGATGACTCTTCACTACTTCGCTTTTCAAAACAAAACAATGAAAATTCTTTCCACTTCCTACTCTTCCTATCAGATGCACTTCAACTAGTCCTTTTAACAGTAAAAGAAGTTCATTTCATTTCAACTACTCATGATGATGTAATTCTAGCTTTCAATTATGCTACTTAATGCAACATATCAATTAAACAAACTAGAATGATGTATTTTCTTCAATGGAATGCTAGAATGAATCTTTCACATAAACATTTCAATGAAAATTTTCAAACAAGAAAACATCAATCATATGAAAAGCATGATAAAAAGAACTCCATTCAAACCAAATATGCAAAGATTCAATCAAAGCAAACTGAGCAATGTAATCTGTTAGGTTCGTATACCAATAAGAGTCATAATTTTGAATGACTAAGGTTAAGCCTTGTAATGTTTTACATACCTTTGCTTTCTGCAAATGTTTTCCATATTAAAAAATTAAAAAACGTAAAGAGGGTATGTCCTAAAAGAATATTCAGAGGACAAAAAGAATGAAAATGTAAAAAAAATGAAAATATATGAACCACAAAAGACGAAAAGAGACCATGAAAGTGTGCAAGTCAAAATGTCGCTACTATTTAATTTTTATGCATAATAAATGATTGTGCGCAGCTTGTTACTTATGCCACAATCCATGATAGTCAAAATGTTTAAACTTGGCTATTTCATACTTTGAATTTTATGTTTATAAGTAGTGAATAAATCCAACCAAACAGTGTAATCTTGGTAGATCATTAGATTGGTAGAGTGAATAAAAGGAGCTCATCAGTTTAATTTGAGCCCTTGGATGATATAAGGTTAGAATTAGATAGTTTATTTTGTAAAGAAAAGAAAAAGATTGATAAGGATTTGCTAGCATAAATGCACCTGCATAAAGTGAAGAAAAAATGGTAGGATGAGTAAGTGGGCAAGTAGTAGAAGGGTTACAGAAATATCATGTCATTTGATAAAAAAAGCACTTATGTCATTGTTCCAAATGCATCATTTAAATATGCATAAGTGGTAAACAAAACAAAAGCAATGGTTCACAATTTGGTTTACTTAACATCCCCTCATTCATTTTAACCCCTATGACACTCACTAACTTCCCTTTCATAATAAAAATATTAATACCTATAGTTTTTAAGTCAAAAAGGCTCAGAGCATTTCTCTGACTTCTGGTGGGACCGGACCCTCGGCTTGATGACTAAAGAAGGAAAGGTGTTAAATTTCATTATAATTCATTCATCCCCCTCACAAAACCCCTTTTCCTAAAGTTAAGTTCTCTTTCCTAGGAAAACCCCTTTATAAACATGTTTTATACAAAAACCCACCAATTACAACTATCCTAAAGTACCAAGGGTATGGAACGCACATAACATTTCATATACCTAAGCACAATACCCCTTTCACTCATTTCACCGCATATTAACTTTTTAACTTTATTATTTAAATTTCCGAAAAACCCATTATCCTGTAAATATTTAACTTCTTTATATAAATTAACCCCACCCCTTAGTTTATTTATAAATTACATTACTACCCCATATCCCACAAATATATTAAATCCCGCCCTTAGTCCTTAATCATGTGTTAAAGAGTCCTCGATGAGATTAAGCTCCAAGTTAATCCAATACTGTCGGTGATTAGACCCATGGCCCCCCCGAAAACTTGTTATATAAATCGCTGTGCAGCTTCACCTCCTGATCACCGTATGATCTCCCTCCCCCTCATCCAATGGCTCACATCCATATCAGGCCGACCCGATGTCCACCCTTTACTCGCCCGATAAGGTGGTTTTCCTCCCGGCCCTCGATGCTACGTGTCAATCAATGAATGGAATCAGGTGACCCGTCGTAAATACCGCCCACACCACAAAAGAGGTGCAATGGCCTCCAAAACCACTGCCCCCATTCAACCGAAAACCGTCACTGTTCATCAATTAGTGAACTTACCAAAATTAATTGTTTTTCCTATAAAAGCCTAATTACACCTCCTTTCACTCTTTTTGCGCATTTGCCTTTGAGAACTCAAAAAGTCGTTGCGAACCTTGCAGATAGCCAAATTTCTCACAAACCTCCTCCATTGGTCCACAAACGCCGCAGAAAGCCCAGATCGTTCATCAGTCCATACCAGTACCGTACGAACCTCTACAGCCACCTTCAACCACCATTTACAGTTAATTACGCCCAATTCTAGGTATTTAACCATGGAATTCCAACTCCATTATCAAATTCAGAGTCAATTCACCCTCGTGACACTGTTAGTTAAGTAAAAAAGATTGAATTTAATTAAATTTTAACACTTTGAGCCATAAAAAACTGCAAAACCTCCATTGGCCTAAAAAGTTTGAATCACCCCCCACACTCAAATCCACAAGAACTGAGTACGGCTGCCCCAATTGCAATGGATGTAAGTCCCATCACTACACCTCACTTAGACCTAGACCACCTTCATTTAGTTGATAAAGATTTCCAAATAAAAGATACCTCTGCCCAAGAGTCCCCGCTCAAAGTACATTGCCAAAGTAGGGACAGGTTCCTGAATCATGCTGATGAAATTGGCCTTTGGGAGTCAAATTTTCCCAAGTACCAATTCCCCCAAGTCCACATTTTTCCTGAGATTATTCATATGTGCTAAGCTTGCTACGTCCCTAGTCACAGAACTATCATGTCTCATGACCAAAGGATCCTTTTCACCATTACTACTAAGTCAATTAACGAAATGTTGCAGCTCCAACCAGGACCAAACCTAACCCCACTCTCAATTGGAGACTTGTTGGACCTGTATCCTAAACTTAGTTCTGCAAAATTGGCCCAGCTATTCCAAACCTTCATCAAAGAAGAGAGACACATCCGTAAGGACTCCCCCCCATATGTAGTTGTTATTTTTTCCCTATGGGGTCAAAATATTGTAGCCATGATATCCTGTATTTTGGGGTACACCACTAGTGAATACATTGATGAGTTAATCCTTGCCTTCATGTCCATATACACTCATGGACAACCTCCTATTGTCATTTATGACTATGTTCAATTTATAGTTGATAGGATGGACGAGAAATTCCCTAGAATGAACAATGAAAGATTTTTCAAGTATTCTTCAGTTTTATACCATATGTTCTTATATTACCAACCTGATAAGTTCCCATTTGCCCTTAAAAAGCTGGACACCAAAGGTCAGCCCAGGTCAGTCATTTTTTGGACCCCATCGATCCACCAATCTCAATCTCCATATGCTTATTATGATTTTATTGATTTATTTGTACACCCAGTCATGACAATGTTGGTTGGAATCTCTCCCCCTAGAATCAATCCAGAAATAAAGAGAGTCCTCCAACTTTCTAAGCGGACCAAAGTGGGTGACTGGTACCTTTAACAAAAACATACAAAAAACAAAATCTATGGTTGCATGTTGGCACCATACAAGCTACCAAGATGCCTCTCAATGAGGTTGTTTGCATTAGAATACTATAGACAAAGCATCAATGCAAATGGAGTAAACTTCATCAATGCCAAGAAGAAGGCCAATTTCAAAATAAAAGACCAACTAGGCCCCTTCATATGCAACTCTAGGGAGGCAGGCAAAGAAGCAGACCTAATTCTGTAGAGAATGAAGTTCCAAAGAAGTTTTGTTTGGAGATATGATCCTTTGGAATTCATCACAAAGAAGAGACAAAAGTTCAAGCTAGGACCTTTCATTCACCATCCCATACCTGAAATAGAAGCATATGCAAATCAAACAGAATGGGTGGAAGGTACCCTAGTAGACCAAGACAACACCAGAGTAGATGTAGAGAATGCTCTAATTGATTTAGAAAAGTAGCTTGATGACAGTTCTTTTATGTAGGTATCAGAGGGACTAGAGACTACTATGAGCACCCCTCGAGTCATGTAGACTCCTCAAAATGAGGAGAAGATACCAAAAAGAAACAGAGAAGGGGCTTCCACTTCAGGAATGGCCATCTCCGATTTGTAGTAGGAATCAAAAAAGAGACAAAGGATAAATCCAGCCTTTGAGAAGGAATATACTAAAGGCTCAGTTGGGGTCACAAATACAGAAGCAGAAAGAAGTAGGCCTACCACTCCATCTAAAGGCATGCAAGATCCTTCCACATCACAAACTTGGATGTTGGGAAGGCAACTTAGTGTTGAAGTGTCATCCTTTAGAATGCCTGCTGACAAAGATCAAGATATCAAGGAGAGATACAAAGAAATCAAAGCCAGAAATGAGAGGCTTAAGGCCCAAACATATGCACAATACCTAAAGCTAACTCCTACCAATTAAACAAGGCTAATGTCAACCTTTGACATTAAATAGGGGAAGCTGCAGATGTCATTCATCAAGCCTACAACCCAGTAGCCAAAGACAACATCAGATTTTAAGAAGGTGGATTTTGAAGTGTTGGCAAGGGATATTCATCCCATAGACCAGATTGAACTACACAAACAGGCTAGAGAGATGATATAGTCCACCTTGACAGGTAAATCCATAGCTGCCCATTAGCTATAGAACTCTCTGAACAACATCTCATCACAATTCCAGTTAGAGAAGGCCTTCTCATAGGCCAAGGATACAAGGATCAAGTCCTTAGAGGACTTAGTGATTGAATTGGAACAGAATCCCAAGGATATAAAAGCTACAGAGCAACTTATTAAGAAGAAAAATGATGATATTGTTGCATTGAAGAGGCAATTGCAAATACCCCAGCTGTAACATCCTCAACTCTAGAAGTCATAGAGAATCAAACCAGACATGAGGAGTTGATGGACTTGGTCCTGAAGCTGAATGATCAAATTAAGGAGACAGAAAAGGAGTTGGATGCTTTAATCCAATTAAAACAAGAAGATGTTGCCACTTCTTCAAAAAATGTTATCCCTATAGCCTCCACAGTAGTGCCATCCACATTAGAAGAATCTGTTGGCATTATGTTTCAAGTGTTGTCCTTGATGGCAACTCACTCAGAGGTTGGTACAGGTGCTCAGAGGTTGGTACAGGTGATGGCAACTTAATCAGAGGACAGATCTCAGTACAGCAGGACAAGAAAGAGATATACGCAGGTTCAGCAAGGAGAATCCGCGTGTACACGCAGGTTGGCTTCAGTAAAAGCGCGTACATGTGAAAAGTACCTTTGGTCCGTGGTAGTTAGACCTTGGAAGTTGTGCCTATGGTTTTGGACCATAATGTCTCGACGGACGTGTTGATCCCTAGTTTCGAGGTTGATGGTATTGTGTTTCTATGGTTTTGGCTCTTGGTATTGAACAAGGCCTAAGGCTATATAAGGAGAAGATCACTAGGCAAAGAAGTATGGATTGTGAGTGTCTGACGCAGTGAGAGGATCTGGTATTGCTGGTTATCTGTTCGGGACGCTTGGCAAGGGTCGGATCTGACAGCGAAGGCAGAAGTAATCATTTCTAGATCTGCACGCGGGTTGCCTTTGGAGAAAGCGCGTATACACGCGGTTTTGGTACAATGAAGTAGCGTATGCATGATAAGGGTTAATATTTCAGGTTGCTGCTGATTCTGGTGGTTGTTACAGAGTTCTGGATTCTGGTTTGGGTTCTGTGTTCTTGATGACAGGGTTTCAGTGATTCGGTATTGGGTTGTTTAATGAATTATGATGCAAGTATAAGTTGATGATTGTATTGCGGTAATGTTTGCTTTGTATTCTTGGATCCAGTCTGAAAATTGATGAAACGTGGTCCCTGAAGGTTGTAGGGTCAGCACCTACGTACTAGTAAATGGATCAGCTAGTACAAGAGCTGAGGGGGTTGTAACTCCCTTCCAGAAGTAGTTGGAAAACGAGAGAGGGTTGTAGCCCTCTGCAGGTTGTAGCCTGCGTACTGGTAAAGGACTGCACCAGTACATTGTAAAAGAAGTTTCTCATTAAAGAAGAAAGAGACGAATTGCAGCAGGTGGTTTTCACCCACATTGGGTTTCCACCTTATATCATGGTGTTCATGTGTGTGGCTCTTGTGTGATGTTCTGTTCTGTTATACTGCGCCTGTTTACTGTTAAATTGCTTAATAATGTTCTGATGCATTTACTGAAGATTAAGCTAACTGAATTATAAGATCTCTGGGTATACGCTAGTTGCATTAGACACAGTCGCGTGTACACGCGGGTTCACTTATCTGAAGTCGCGTATATGTTTCTGAGTATGAAATTGAAAAGTTTTATCTGATCTGATAATACTGATTCACCCCCCCTCTCAGTATTATTTCCAACAGAATCTTTGGCACCTACTGCTCCACTTGCAACAACCTTGCCAGCATCAGGAGAGAAAGCAGTAGAACTAGTCAAAGCCATGGAAGAGATGTCTATCCAGGCTACTGAAATGAATAGGTTAAGAGAAAAGGTTGCAATTTTGGAAACAGACTGCAAACTTGCCCAACTAAATGTTGTGACCACCAACAACCCCCCTCGTCCTTTAGTATTAGCAATAATGCTAAAGAAGTGGGGACCCTTAGTAAAAAATCCAAAAAAAAATAAAAAAATTGTATTATACTCCTCAAAAATACATCACACGGAGAAGAGCGAAGCATTTCTTTATGAGCACATTAAAACAACTGCGAAGAAGCGGCGCTAAATTCATCACATCGCATACATTAAGAAGCACACATAAATGAGAATCTTAAGAAATCTCCGATGGCCGATATGCGACATCGCATATCGCAACATCGCATAAACAACACACGAATAACTTGACAAATTGCAGTGATCTGCGATATGCGATCCGCGATGCCGCGATGCTGCGATAAATGCGATCTGTGATAAATGCGATCTGCGATCAATGCGATCTGCGATAAATGCGATCTGCGATTTGCAATCTGCGAGTCACAGAAATTACCCATCGCAAATTTTCCTTGGCTCAGCATTCAAGGAAAGTTGTCCCTAAACAAAAAATTGGGTGCACGCCTTAAAGAAAATTAATGAATATATGCCAAGGTATTCATGAAGGACAGTTTTGTGTTTTTCGAAGAGTCGGTTCACTGTGGGTGTCATGATTTTACACATTCATAGAACTTGAAGCTTTCATGTCAAAATTTATTATCATTACTTTTGCCTTTGCGTGAACTGCAGGAAACATCTAAGGAAAAGGGGAAAGCGCCACTGCTCAGAGAACAGAGAAGAGATGCTCTCATAAACGGATACCGCATGCAACAGAAACGCAGATTTCAGAGTGTTACTGAACAGATGCTGATATCAATAGGTGATTCGACATTCAAGGTCAAAAAACTCACAAAAGCAGCATGTTTGCAAAATTCTGAAGCTCATGTCCGGTAAAGGAAAAAGCGCTAAAGGCAAAAAACGCACCAGAAAGGCCCAGATCAAAGAACGGAGGCTAAGAAAATTGTTCAGAAAGCAAAGTCCCTAACTTGCTCAGTCATCCACGAGTCCGGAAGCCTAGATAGCAAAAGCAGAGGCAGCTAAGAGGAATCTGGGTTGTTACCAAGCATACACGCAGTAAATTCGCTCAACCAGAAGATGATTCTCAAAAATATCTTCTAGTTTACTAAAAAGAGGTGCCAATGCTTGCCATTTCTATTTTCGTAGCTCAAACAAAAGCAGAAGACGACCAACCCACTCTTCCCCGACAAATGTTGCATGCTCACAGCACTAAGGAGCAAATGTAGAAATAGTTAGAAATTAGATTCAATTTTTAGAAATAAGTTTACTTAGATAAAGGGCAGTCATTTTGAACCGTATCCGAAATTTATGTAATTAAGTTGTTTAGTTAGCAGTATTTAAACCCTTCTCATGCATTTGGAGAAGGGTCCGGAAATTTGTCAAAAACTTGTCCTCAAAACATGCACTTCTTCACCCTCAGAGGAGGTTTTGATGAATGAATGGATCAAGGGTTATTAATTTTTTCATTTGATATCTGCTACTGATGTTGCACTTCTGTACTCTTGGTAGATATCGGAACAAGGAGAGATAAATCATTATTACTTGAAGCTTATGAGTAGGACCAGTCATAAATGGTACTTTTATCTCTTGGCCATTTCTGCTTATATTCTTGAAGTGATATACAGTTTTTAGTTGTTTATATGTTATTGCATGAATGTGTGAGTTACCATTTGGCACTTTTGTACAGTGGAGTCATTTATTTATGTTTGATATATGAATAACTTATTATGCGATATGTTGTTCACAACTGTTTTGCCTAACTTTTTATGCAAAGTGGTTCATCTTAATTGATTTCCATTCTTATGATAGCTGAATGATCTTTATTACCAGTTATTGTTTGAAATCTCTTTAGATCGCATAATAGAAGAAATACACCCCAGGTTAGCATAGATTAGATGTGTTGTTTTCATTAGATTACAATAGCATAGAATTAGATTAAAGTAGCTTAGATTAGAACTCTTAGATCAGTATAATCCAACTTTGCACACACACACACACTTAGATTGGGAAACGGGTCCCATTATCCCCAGTCGGACCCGCTATACCAAATGGATAAGGAGCTGCCAACCAAGGTCCAGACCAAGTGGGTATCCCCCTTGTTGTCGACCCGATTTTTGGGGCTTCAACATATTTGGTGCTAGAAGGAGGGACTGAACTATGAATGGCACTTAAATCAAAATCTAAATACCATTCTGAGAGTAAATCACCCTTATCATCTCCCCCGACTTCTCCAGTATATTTAAATCCAGAATTGGAAGTCGCTCGAGTATCAATCGCTGCTGCACACCTTGATATTTCAGACCATTTTACCATTAAAGCTCCTGAAGTCGAATCTTTGATTCACAAACTTCAGGTATTTTCCATTTGTCCTCAGAGGTCTGATAAATCTCAAAGAAGTGTGACTTCGCAGTACAATCCTGCTCATCCCATAACCAGATTGAAAAGTGAAAAATTTGGCATCCAGCCGACTGAGTTGCCTCTTCCCAGCAAGAAAAGAGCGAGGAAATTACCACAAGAGTCTGACAGTGAGATTCTTTTGTCTACATCACCCATTTCAACTACCTCACTATGAAGCCAACCACCCACACCTCCATTCCAAACCATCATTCATCCGTCTACCACAATCCCTCTTCAATCATCCACGATCATAGTATCCTCATCTTCCCAACCGCAGTGATCATCTCCTGCACTTTTCTCTACTAGCAGCTCAACGATGGCCCAATCTCCATGGAACAACCCTGGGGCAGTCTTGATGCCTGCACGCTTGAGCCCAATACCGGCCCATCCTGAGAAATGGCTGCCTAAATTCAATCCAGAAGTAGGCATGCTAGCCGAAGAACACATTAACAATTTCATACTTTCTATCAATCTCAACGGAGTTACTAATGAAGATGTTGTTGTTCGGCTTTTCCCCTACACTCTGCAAGGAACAGCCGGGTCATGGTATTTTTCATTACCTTCTGGGTCTATCACAAGTTGGGATATCTTCCACAATCAATTCCTTATCAAGTTTGGTGATGACATATCAACAAAAACATTAATCAATGACCTATCCAATCTTAAGGCCCAAGCTAAAGAACCTATCAAAGATTTTGATTTATGGTTCAATAAAATTCTCAACAAAATTCCTACTACTTCCCAACCCAGCGAAGAAGTACGATGTGAATGGTATATTACTGCTTTATCATCAAACATAGTAATCTTCGTGGATAGAGCAAATAAAACAACTTTAGTTGAAAACATGACAGAGGCGATAGCAGTAGAGAAATGCGTAATAGCCCTGGAAAAGAGATCCGCGATAGAGGAACGAAAGTCTAAAAAAGTCACCTTCAAGGAAGACTCCAAGAAGAAACAAACAAAAGACCCTTTTGATTTGGAAGGATTGTAGAAAGTATTAAAGACCATGTCTAATGAGATGATTGACATAAAAAAACAGGTAGCAGAAGCTTCTTTAAAAAAGCCCTACAGAACTTTTAAAAGAGGTCCTTCAACGGATGCAAAACCACCCAATGCCATCTCCAATGCTGAAACTGAGGAAGAGGAAGAAGAAGAAAGTGCCACTGAAGGGCAAACCGATGACGAAGAAGTTTTGGAATTACAAGGAATGTGGGATTTCATCCTCCCACAAGAAGAGGATCAAGAAGTATTTCCGGTTAGCACACAAAGCAAAAATCAGCTTGATCCTCCCCAAACTACCCCTAAGCAGAAGGGCGCAAGCCCTACAAAAAAAGATAAAGTCGCAACAAAGAAAGCAACAACTAAAGTGACTCAGTCTAGCCCAGTCCAAGCAGATCAAACAACTCCATCAAAAACACTGATAGTGTCGGATAAAATGGAGTACAATATTGTTGACGACATGAAAACGACTAGGGCTAATATTACCCTTTATGAATTGAGCAAATTGAAGCATCAACAAAAGATAATGATGAAAGAATTACATGCTATGCCTATTGTACCTTTGCCTATCGCTGTACTCTCTCGAGCTTCCCATAACATGGGAAGACCTCCAACTAACGCGATCAATAAGATTGATCCGAATGATATCGCCTTAATTGGAGGAAGATCAAGATCTCACACTCCCTCGTTTCTTCTCACTTACGAGATTTTCAACAAAAATGTGCACAATTGTCTGGTAGATTCCGGTGCTTCTTTGAATATTTTACCCAGATCAATATGTGCTAAGCTAAATGTTCAACCACAAAAATCCGCAGTGCGTATAGTTCAGCTCAATCGATCTCAAGTCGAAGTGATTGGTGAAATTAATCAAGTAACCATAAGATTGTCATCTAACCCGAAGGTATGTCAGGTTATTGACATTCTAGTGGCCGATATCCCAGAATTCTGTGGATTATTTCTTAGCAGGGATTAATCCGAGAAACTCCACGGATACTTTGCAACCGACTGGTCGCACATGTGGTTACCCTATAACGGTAAACCGAATCAGATAAAGGTTGAATGAGAATTACACCAGAAGTACATAGTAACGGAATTAGAGGGAGAAAATGAAGCAGTATCGTATAACAATAGTATCATAGGCAATTACTCGGTAGATTCTTTTCTCGGTAATTTCAATGCTCACCCATCACCTTACTTAGAAAATTCAGTTTTGTCCCAAGTCGAAAATTTTTCCCAAACTGATAGTTCAAAGTGTGTTAATTTTATAGATGAACCTGTAAATACATCTTTGTTTTGGAAATTATATTTCGATGGCTCTAAATCTAACGAAGGAGCAGGAGCAAGATGCGTTCTGATTAGTCCAGAAGGAAACAAGACCATGCTTACATGCAGACTCGAATTCAATTGCATAAACAACACAGCAGAATATGAGACCTTGGTGCAAGGCCTATACAAAGCAATCGGGTTAAACGTCAAGTATCTTCAAGTCTTTGGAGACTCTGAGATTGTCGTCAAATAGGTACGTAACACTATACATTGCCTATCAGGTCATTTAAAACACTATCAATCTTTAGTACAAGATCTGACTGAGCATTTCATAGCATTTAATATCTCTTCAATCCCGAGACTCCAAAACGCGAGTGCAGAACTTTTGGCTAACGTAGCCTCTAGGCTTATTCCCTCCGAAGATTTTAGTCCAAATAGATTCTCAATAGAATTAATCTTTAGACCATCCATCCCTAACAACATTACAAATTGGAGAGTATTCAATGACGATCCTCATATTGTAAATTTCCTCACTTCTAAAGGATCCTACTCCAATCAGATAATTGACGAAGACCATCATGATCGACAAACACAACAAAATAGCACTGATAATGCTATACCTAAATCGGTGGTTAAGTTAGAAGACTTGTACGATTTGAAAAATCAGTTTAAAAGGTCTACCAATTCAAAGCTCTACAGTTCAACTCTGAACTATGAATTAGTAAACCCAGGAACCGATGATAAACCACAAAACATTAATCTAGGCATAGGCCTGGCCCCTGAAGAAAAACTAGCGTATATTCGTCTTTTGAGACAATATAAAAATGTTTTTGCCTGGAATTACGATGAGCTGAAGACATACGACACTTCTATCGTTCAACACACTATTCCTATGATTGACAATGAAAAACCTGTCCAACAGAAACTGAGAAAGATCCACCCCAATTTAGAAAATCAGATAAAGACTGAGCTAAATAAGCTATTAAAAGCCAGAATAATTTTCCCCGTCAAACATTCCAAATGGGTCTCCAATATGGTACCCGTTAGAAAGAAAAACAGAGATATTAGAATCTGTATCAATTTTCGGAATCTTAACAAAGCCTGTCAAAAAGACAATTTTCCTCTTCCACCTATGGAAGAGATATTACAAGCAGTAGCAGGCTCAGAACTGATGTCTTTCTTGGACGGATTTTCAGGATATAATCAAGTGTTGGTGCATCCCAATGATCAATCGAAAACCACATTCAGAACTAAATGGGGCACATACGCATATCGGAAAATGCCATTTGGTTTGATTAATGCCGGCGCTACATTTCAAAGAGCCATGGACATCGCATTTAAGGGTTTAGTCAACAAATCTATAGTGATTTATTTGGATGATATAAAAGTGTATTCCAAGAAGCGAAGCGACCATCTCAGAGATTTAAAACAAATTTTTCAACGATGTTTAAGGTATGGGATTTCACTTAACCCGAAGAAATCGTTTTTTGCATTAAGTGAAGGAAAACTTCTAGGATTCATAGTGTCAAAGTCCGGTATTCACATTGATCCTCACAAAATCAAAGAAATCTCAGAAATATCCCTACCTCATAATAAAAAAGCCATGCAATCTTTCCTTGGTCAAATCAATTTTGTAAAGAGATTTGTCCCAGATTTTTCACGAATTGTGTCTCCTTTGCAAACCATGATTGAAAAGAATTCAACTTTCAAATGGGGTCAAGATGAACATGAAGCATTCAACCTGATCAAACAAGCTATTATTAATGCTCCATCTTTAGCAACCCCGAATTTTTCAGAATCTTTTGTTTTATACACATTTGCCTCAGAAAAATCATATGCTGTAATTCTAACCCAAGCAAATCAAGAAAAAACAGAAGCTCTAATTGCTTTTTTTAGCTCAAATCTACAAGGTGTTGAACTCAATTATTTAGACGTAGAGAAACAGGCCTATGCTGTTTTCAAAGTGGTTAAATATTTCAGACCTTTCTTACTAAAAACCCATATTAAGATCATAGTACCATTTCCAGCGGTAAGAAATCTTCTAATACAGAAGGATATGGGCGAGAAAAGAGCGAATTGGATCACTGCTTTATAGGAATACGATCTTGAGATCAAACCAGCAAACATTGTAAGAGGTCAAGGCTTCTGCAAGATGTTGGCTGGAGCATCGCAAATCCCTGAAATTTCATCCGAAGAGGTACAAATGTATGAGGTAAGCCTAAACGATGCAGAATCATTGTATGTTGATATCATTTATTATCTTAAGAACGGGTATGCTCCATCACACCTGGATCACACTAAGAAAAGAGCTCTGAGATTGAAAGCTAAACAATATCAGCTCATAAATGATATTCTCTTTAGAAAGAATTATGATTCTGTTCTTCTTAGATGTCTTGAAAAAACTGAAGCCGAAAAAGTTTTGCAGGAACTCCACGATGGACCAGCAGGCAGACACTATGCTGGAGATGCTACTGCACATAAAATTTTACGTGCATGATATTACTGGCATACGCTGTTCAAAGATTCACACAGTTACGTGAGGAAATGTCAAGTCTGCCAAACTACTGCTGGAAGACAAAAGAAGCCGTCCCTGCCACTACAACCGGTAAACATCGAGCAACCATTCAGCCAGTGGGGCTTGGACATAATAGGAGAGATCGTTCCTCACTCTTCTAAGCAGCATAGATACATCCTCACGGCAACAGATTATTTTACTAAATGGGTAGAGGCAGTTCCTCTCAAGACAGCTAATTTTGAAAATATTATCGAATTCATAGATCAATTTATAATCACTAGGTTTGGATTGCCAACGGCTTTAATATTTGATAATGCATCATACTTTTCTGGAAATGCAATGACTGAGTTCGCACTTAAAAGGGGATTCAAACTAAAATATTCGGCCAATTACTATCCACAAGGTAATGGGTTAGTTGAGTCAACAAATAAAAATCTAATCAGGATTATTAAAAGAACAGTTGACCAGAACCAAAAGAATTGGCATAAATCTTTGATAAACACTTTATGGGCAGATAGAATAACAAAAAAAAGCTTCGATCGACACTTCCCCCTTTAATTTAGTTTATGGGAAAGAAGCGGTTCTTTCAACTCACTTAGTCATTCCCTCTTTGTCTTTAATACAGTACATTGATGAAGTACCTACTTCCTCCATACAACTAAGACAAATGGAAATAATCAAATTAGAAGAATAGCGAGAACAAGCTAAAAGAACCCATGCTCATCATCAAGCGCTAATAAAATCCTCTTTTGATTCAAACAAAATGACCAGAAAAATTTTTCAGATGGGAGATTTAGTTTTAAAATGGGATAAAGCTCATGAAGAAAAGGGCAAACATACAAAATTTCAAAAGATGTGGTTTGGTCCTTTTCAGATTATTGAAGTCATAGATCCATCAACGTTTGTCTTACAGGATCTAGCAGGTAGAAGGGATTCTTTGCCTGTGAATGGTCAAATCCTTAAAATATATTTTCCATAGAAGATTATTCTTCTATTTTGTAGAATAGTTTTGTTTTTTTTTTCCTTTTCTTTTTCATAATAAAAAACCTGTTGTTAATGGTTACTATTGGTATTCGCGAAAAAGGCACCAATTCTCTTTCAGATTTTGAGATTTTCGCTTGTATAAATAGAAATTTTTTGAAAATCTGATCTTTATTATTGACAGGCACAGTTAAAAAAAACTTTAGCCTAGATATGATATTAGTTTCAACTTCAAAAATTTGATGAAAGCAACCTTTAGCGAAGGAATTGTTTTATATCAGCACAATGAAAGGTATCAATAACAAAATAAAGATTCTCTATAAAACTGCTATTTGCAAACTCTATTGTTGTCGTCCAGAGCCTTCTTAAGGAAAACAATGATATCCTCCCCGTTAAAGAAAATCGCAGCATTCAGACGGACAATCCAAGAAACACTATATCTCAAGGAATAAGAGGTCTCATCACGAGCCGACTTATCATGATCACAGATATTATAACTTTGCTGACTTTTCCAAACACTGTCCATCAAAATAGGGCAATGACTCAAGATTATTGAAATCAAAAGACAAGGGGTCTCATCACGAGCCAGCTTGTTTAGCAAAAGTGTAAATCAAGTGAATGACTGTGTCATAATTTGGCTACCAAACCAAGACATTGTTCTTTAGGAATAAAAAAGGAAAAAGTGTCAAAATGGATTTTTCTTTGAGGGTTGTAGGTAACCTTAAACAGGATAAAGGATCATTGCTGGGTAACAGGTAACCCTGTCGAGGCTATGGACACCTGCTGGCAGCAGAGGCTCTACCTACGGCAAACAAGCATACTTTAAGGCTAGCACACAGAGAAAACTTTATTTTATCTTTACATGACCAAGTAATGGCTGATGTAGATACAAGGACAAGACTGAGGAAGCAAACAATTAGAAAAGAAAGAAGTTGAAACAAAATATCATTGATAGAATAAGGCATAATGTACTCTGTCTGTCCATAACAAAGTTTAGATTTATGAAATTTTTTCTGTTTTGGAAGTTTAAAGAATTCAATAGAAAAGCAGAGATAACTGGTTCTTCCAAGTGAATCGCCATTGTTGTGACCACCAACAACCCCCCTCCTCCTTTAGTATTAGCAATAACGCTAAAGAAGTGGGGACCCTTAGTAAAAAATCCAAAAAAATAAAAATAAAAATTTTGTATTATACTCCTCAAAAATACATCACACGGAGAAGAGTGAAGCATTTCTTTATGAGCACATTAAAACAACTGCGAAGAAGTGGCGCTAAATTCATCACATCGCGTACATTAAGAAGTGCCCATAAATGAGAATCCTAATAAATCTCCGATGGCCGATATGCGACATCGCATATCGCAACGTCGCATAAATAGCACACGAATAACTTGACAAATTGCAGCGATCTACGATCTGCGATGCGCGATGCCGCGATGCTGCGATAAATGCGATCTGCGATAAATGCGATCTGCGATCAATGCGATCTGCAATAAATGCAATCTGCGATCAATGCGATCTGCGAGTCACAGAAATTACCCATCGCAAATTTTCCTCGGCTCAACATTCAAGAAAAGCTGTCCCTAAACAAAAAATTGGGTGCACGTCTTAAAGAAAATTAATGAATGTACGCCAAGGTATTCATGAAGGACATTTTTGTGTTTTTTGAAGAGTCGGTTCACTATGGGTGTCATGATTTTACACATTCGTAGAACTTGAAGCTTTCATGTCAAAATTTATTATCATTACTTTTTCCTTTGTGTGAACTGCAGGAAACATCTAAGGAAAAAGGGGAAAGCGCCAATGCTTGGAGAACAGAGAAGAGATGCTCTCATAAACGATACCGCATGCAACACAAACACAGATTTCAGATTGTTATTGAACAGATGCTGATATCAATAGGCGATTCGACATTCAAGGTCAAAAAACTCAGAAAAGCAGCATGTTTACAAAATTCTGAAGCTCATGTCCAGTAAAGGAAAAAGCGCTAAAGGCGGAAAATGCATCAGAAAGGCCCAGATCAAAGAATGGAGGCAGTTTTCAATGCGCGATTAGCGCCTAGCGCTAATCGCGCATCGCTAAGAAAATTGTTCAGAAAGCAAAGTCCCTAACTTGCTTAGTCATCCACGAGTCCGGAAGCCTAGATAGCAAAAGCAGAGGCAGCTAAGAGGAATCTGGGTTGTTACCAAGCATACACGCAGTAAATTCACTTAACCAGAAGATGATTCTCAAAAATATCTTCTAGTTTACTAAAAAGAGGTGCCAGCGCTTGCCATTTCTATTTTCGTAGCTCAAACAAAAGCAGAAGACGACTAGCCGACTCTTCCCAGGCAAATGTTGCATGCTCACAACACTAAGGAGCAAATGCAGAAATAGTTAGAAATTAGATTCAATTTTTAGAAATAAGTTTACTTAGATAAAGGGCAGTCATTTTGAACCGTATCCGAAATTTATGTAATTAAGTTTTTTAGTTAGCAGTATTTAAACCCTTCTCATGCATTTGGAGAAGGGTCCGGAAATTTGTCAAAAACTTGTCCTCAGAACATGCACTTCTGCACCCTCAGAGGAGGTTTTGATGAATGAATGGATCAAGGTTTATTAATTTTTGCATTTGATATCTGCTACTGATGTTGCACTTCTTTACTCTTGGTAGATATCGGAACAAGGAGAGATAAATCATTATTACTTGAAGCTTATGAGTAGGACTAGTCATAAATGGTACTTTTATCTCTTGGCCATTTCTGCTTATATTCTTGAAGTGATATACAGTTTTTAGTTGTTTATATGTTATTGCATGAATGTGTGAGTTACCATTTGGCACTTTTGTACGGTGGAGTCATTTATTTATGTTTGATATATGAATAACTTATTATGTGATATGTTGTTCACAATTGTTTTGCCTAACTTTTTATGCAAAGTGGTTCATCTTAATTGATTTCCATTCTTATGATAGCTGAATGATCTTTATTACCAGTTATTGTTTGAAATCTCTTTAGATTGCATAATAGAAGAAATACACCCCGGGTTAGCATAGATTAGATGTGTTGTTTTCATTAGATTACAATAGCATAGAATTAGATTAAAGTAGCTTAGATTAGAACTCTTAGATCAACATAATCCAACTTTGCACACACACACACACCCTTATATTGGGAAACTGGTCCCATTATCCCCAGTCGGACCCGCTATACCAAATGGATAAGGTGCTGCCAACCAAGGTCCGGACCGGATGGGTATACCCCTTGTTGTCGACCCGATTTTTGGGGCTTCAACACTAAATCAGAAAGAACAAGCACAAAAATCCCAAAGAATTAGTGAAAGGATCAAAGTCTTAGAGAAAGAGTTAACATTGGAGAAACCACTTGGGCAAACCAAGGAAATGTTGTTGGCCAATATCATTGACTCTGTCAAGGATATTTTGCCCTCAATTCAAGTTATTTTTGAACAAACAGAGTTAGTAAAGATAGCTATAGAGGCTATCCATAAAGTGAAGGGGGAGCTGGGAGGTAAGCCAGAGGATGCCAATAGACTCATTCACTTCCTCAACAACAAGAATAGATATGAGCTCCATGAGCTAAATATAGAAGATAGGACTGCGACCATTTTAGAAATAAGGAAGGTCCTCTCTAAAAGGAACCTTATGCTTAACTTAGAAGAAAAATGTCACAATATGCAGGTAGCCATTGATAGGTTCATGGCTAAATTCCAGATTTTAAGGGAGAAAGGTCTACCCAGTCCTATGGTTATCAATGACAAACTCATGACACAGTTAGACTATGATACCAGACTCAGACAGTTGGCAAAGGAGCAAGCCAACTCTTCATCCATAAAAGCATTGCCAACAGGCAAAGTGTTGTACAACACATTTGAAAACTTGTTTTTCCTGGAGCATGAGATCAAACATTTATTCCTCACCAAGCCCAATTTTTCCAAATATACTCAAGCTGATGAAATATACAGGATATTGGTGAATGTAAAGTTACCTGATGCAGAATGGTGGGAGACAATGACAGATTTACTATGATAAATTTACAACAGAAAGTTACTGAATAGTAAAAATGAAGGCAGCGAGGTAAACAGATGAAAACATGGCAACGACGTCAAAGAGTATCAGAGTCAAAGAGTATCAGGTGAAAGATGAAAGTAAAGAAGACTTTAGTGTGAAACTCCAAAACTGCAAGCCAAAATAAAGGACTACAAATCCAACCATAACAGCTAGCACAACCATAATAAAAGGGACAACATGAAATAGTTCATTAGCTGTCTCTATCTTCTTGCAAGAATATATTTGTATTTACTAGATTAAATCTCAATTTGTTTTGAGATATTTTGTAATAACTTTTTGTATAAATACTTCACAATTCGAAGTATGTAGGGTGGATTTCAAACATCTCTATAGACTTCTTGTTCTTAAGTCTAAAATTATATTGTATCAATGACTAGATCAGCTAGCTAGATCAAGGAATAAAGATCAGATATTTCACTGGATTCTTGTGTAAAGAAAAGTTAAAATAAGTATTCTCTCCTGTTCAATGTTATTTTTCTTTAAGTTTTTCCATAGTCTTACTTGTATCTCTAAAAAATTTGAATGCTATAACATGGAATGATATCTCAGAAATTGCTTAACTGCACTCTGTCTTCACTGTTATGCATGTTCAATGTTTTCTTCCCAAATCTAAGTTAAGGAATTCTTGATTGCTCCTTAGTTTAGGTGATTTCTTGTGATCTATAGCAAAGGATTCTTAATTTCCCTTTCTCCATGATTATCCCCTGTACTTCATTTTAACCCCGGTTTGAGGATTCTTAAGTGCTCTATCAGCTTAGTTAGGATCATTTCACCCATTCGACCTACAATTTTGCACTTTACTTTGCTAGCTTGCCCTGTGAACATTCCCTTTAATGAATTGATCTAGTTCTGCTATCCATTTGTTGACTCCATAGCCCAATGGCTTATAAAACCTTGCTCTATCCATCTGTTTTGAGAATTCCACCACCCAACCTTCAGTTCAAAACCAAAACCCCAATGAACATTAATAACTAGCCTAAAATCCCAGAAAAAAAAAGCTAAATTATATAGAGAGAGCCCTCTCTGAGTCATAGGTTGGCTAGAGCCTATACTTAAAATATTGGTTTGTGGTTACCTTGGTTTATTCCTTCTTCTGATAACTTCTAAGGAAAATTCTGAGTGATAACATAATCTATGCTCAGAAAAGAGACGTTCAAAAAGAGAAGAGAAAACGAAAGTTTTTCACCCGTTCAATTGAAAACAGAACAATATAGATGCAAGGACTAAAACATGAAATGCATGAAGCAGCAAATCACCAACTTGATTTGATGAGCATATAATAAAATGAATGGATGATGACCTAGATGCCCTAGGAACACAAACCATCCAAAAAACTCAAAAAATCAAGTAATGAAATCTCAAACCAATCAAGCAAACAAATCAAGCTAACAAAGCATTCTAGCTAGGGAGAATAAAGGCAAACAAGCCAAGACATGGAATTTATGAGGACAATACACACTGGCAATGATTTAAGAGAAACCCTAATTTTGACATACAGGAATCAGCGCGACTGTATAACTAGAAACCAACGCCATAAGGAGATGTGGCGCGAATGTTTAAGAGGAACTTGCACTGGTCAGCGCTATCGTTAGAAAAATAATAGCGATGATTGAGGGATTCAAAGAAAAACAAAAAAATTCCACAAACCAAAATTAGACCTGTCACTCTAAAGTACATATTACAAAAGAGAAAGAGTGATATGACAAAAGTCGTCACAAATCACAAAATGAAAAACAATCCAAAGAGAGGGATGGCTCCCTAGTATGGTTGCCAATTTGTAGAGTATGAAAATTCTCTCTACAGACAAAGACAGTCCCTCTAGCCCAGGGGAGAGGGTCTAGCCACAAACAAGACAATCTGACATAAGTTCCCCTATATTGAGAATGGATAAGATCCTACCTCTTGTATCACTTATCCTTGTTTGATGAAGTCCTTGTGTCTTTTCTCCAGCTATCAACTCCTTAATGTCAATCAAGCACCTGAAACAAATAGAAAAGAAACCAAAGCACACATAATATCATACAATAGATTCAACCTACTTAATAGTCTAAGGAGTCTTAAGCTACCAAATACCATATGCGATTGATATAGGAAACAAAATATGAGTTGTATTATTATGACAAAAAGGAAAATACAACCTTCGCCTTAGCGTTGCAGGTTTTTATTAATGTGTCCAGGTTCTAGCACCACTGTTAGCATCTCATGATTCACCTCAAACAATAAAATTTCAAGGCTTCTTTCTCTTTTCTCCAAACCAAACAAACTACAAACTCATTCTCCATTTACAAGCGCAAACTAGAAGGCTAAAGCTATCAAGAGTTGTCTAGGCTATCAAGATTTTGGAGATTATTCCAGCCCTTGCATTAGCTAGCTGAGATTGGAATAGGAGAAGTTTATATAGCTTGAGAGAGAGGACATGGATCCTCTTATGATGGGAGAGGTCTCATCCCTTTTGTTTTGTTCCATTTTAATAGGGGAAAGGAGCCCAAATAGTCTCTCTCGGTTCTATCTCAACTAACCATCTACCAGACTTCCATTCATGAAGCTTCTAGACCTGGAAGCTTCAACTCCATTTTTAAAAAACTTTCCAAAAGATGGTCGGCAGGGGTAATGGATGGATACAAGCACTAATCAGCACTAGGCTCAGTGTTAAGCTCTTTAAATCGGCACGGGGAAGAAACTGAGGGATAGTGTCGGCCTTTAAAACTAAGTTTGAAGGAATATTATCTGGAAATGATGTAAGAGGGAAATGTTTTGTAGATGAAGAGTGATGTAAAGACATGTTATTCATGATAGTAAAACACATGAGGTTCGATGTAGAGTTCCTCCAGGATCAATGAACATGGAGTATAGGGACAGTGACAAAATGATGTGTAACACTCTTTCTCTCTCATACTATTGGAGACTTAAAGTTTTCTTGGAGCACTCTTGCAGGGGGTGGCATACTTGGATATTTGGAGCAACAAGGTAAAGGAAGAGTAGGAAAGTGCAAGAAGGCATTGGGATCAACAACTACATTAGATTTTTTTGCATGTACTGAGTTGCATGTATGTTTCCTTCACTAGTTTGGGCATACATGGCAAATGCATGTGGGTTGTTGGTTGTGATTTGTCATTAGCCTGGAGGATGGTCGGGATTAACAATGGATTTCCTAGCCCTGCCATTTCCTGGATGGGCATGGTGATTATGGGTTTATTTCCTTGTTTTTTTTTTGGTTGGTTCTCATGTTTGCGTAGCTTGGGTTTAGTTATTAATCACGTAGCCTTGCTTGGACAAACACTTTGGAGCCCCTGAACAACTTGGGTTGAGTTACTAGTCTCGTAGCCTAGGTTGGACAAACGCTCTGGAGCCCATGGTGGTTTAAGTTACTAGTCCCGTAGCCCTTGTTGGACAAATTCTCTGGAGCCTGGTAAAAGCTATGGGTTGAGTTACTAGTCCCATAGTTGGGTTGGAAAAATTCTTTAGATCCCTAGATGGCTGGGATAGAGACCGATCTGATGATGGTTTTGTGATGTTTGACCGAAAGGTGGAAACACTGTCTCATGGATTGAGGTGGATGGCCTCTGGAAGCCCTCGATGGTTTTTGATTGATGTCTTCTATGAGATCCCACATTCATGCTAGGAATATGGCATGAGGGTGAATGGATGAAGAGAGATTTGGCTCAACCATTCTATGGTCGGGTGGAACGTGGAAGTCACATCCCAGGTTTCGATTACACGTCATGAATGAAAGGTTATTTATCCTTGTATTTCTATGAGAATTTTGATGGATTTTATGTGGCCTATATGGATGTACTTTCGTGAGTATTTATGTCGCTATTATGTTGGTTATGTATGTGTTTTATGACAACAACCATGTATGGATTCCCTCATTTTTTTACTTGTAATTGAATGATCAATGTCTCTATGACCTAATGGATGGAATGGTAGTTGATGTGTTGAGGCATAAATGGTTCTTAGCAATTCTCAGCTAAGTATGAGACCCCCATGCTCAGAACTGTTAATTACACCTATAGATTACCAATTGCAATATGTTTGAAGAAATTCCTTTCACGCTAGTAGGGGTCCAGTTAAGGTCTTGAACAAGTATTTTATTTAGTATTGTCATTTCCATGTTATTTTATGGATCGAAAGAGATGGTTCAATTGTGGGTAGTGACTTGGGCTCTGGGCCTGAAAAAGTGGCTCAAATCTCGGAGTCACTGGCATAGCACAAACATTTTTGGTCTCTGGTCGCTGGCAAGCAAGCTTGTGAGAGTGAATTTGAGTTGTTGGTCACACTCATCCCTATAGAATGGGAGCGAATGAGCCTTAAATTGTCCAAAATCTCAGTGGGACCCCATGACAGGCTGTCAAAATTATTTGATAGGTTCTTGAGGGTCCTATAGCTTATGATTACTGTTTGTATGGTGTGTTTTTGTCAGTTCCACTTTCTTAATGTGACTTTGGAGGTCAAAACATATCATAGTGGCCTCTCATCACACATTTACCTCGACTGGCCGATTGCTTGGGTAGATGTGGGAGGATGGTGTTATAGAGTTGTATCAGAGGATGGTTCACCCCTCGGACTGGATGGGCTATGTGTTGGTCATGTATGCATGTCAGTTTCATGTGTGTCTCTCACCCTTACATTCCATGTGCTTGTTGTATTTGCATGGTGTTGTTCATGGTTGTATTAATGTCATCATGTGAAATTTGAGGTGTTATTGTGTAATTCATCATTGTGAGTGTATGAATGATTACATGTCGATATATGTCGCTTACATGTATCGCTATAGTATGCTTCATTGCATGTATCATTCTTGCAGGTTTGATTTCAAGTATTGTTCTTTCATGCTTTGTCATATGTGTTTATGCATATGTGTGGATGGTTATGCATCTCTTATGCATGTTCATGTTTGCATTTGGTCAAGTGTATAGTGACGTAATGATGGTGGTTGTCATGCATGAGGTTATGGTGTGTGTTGTTCTTGAGGTCATGCATTGATGACTGGACCCTAGCTAGAATGATGGTTTCATGGTCATATGCTTATCTTTTATGTTTCTATATGTTGTCATGATTATGTTATACATATACCACGCTGATTTGTTAATCTTTCAAATAAGGCATCCTCCCCAAAATATACTAAGTTATGTTGGTTTATCGTGATTTGGTTTAGCCGACATGACACACCTTACAGGAAGAAATATCAAATGGCTAGCAAGATGGTTGACTACAAAGATTTTCCGCATGAATCCGAAGAGAAGTATGGTGTTCGGAACTCTTCGGACTTGGCAATGACAGTGAGAAGCTTAAAGGAAGAGATAAGGAGATGTAAGGTAGATAATGATAGAATCATATAGGCATAGGAAATGCTAGCAGAGGTAAAGGCAGTCATACTTCGGAGCTTGTCATATTTGCAACGACAAGGACCACTTCAGATTAGGCATGAGCAAGAGGATAGAACTAATGGGGCATATGGTAGTAGATATCACATTGGTAGATCATATAGAGATGACACAACCAGAGATGGAAGATTGTTGGACACTCCGGATAAGAGAAGGGATAGACATAAGTATGATTTTAGTTCAGATTCAAAAAAGAATTATGGTCGTCATGGGTGTCATTCTTACAGGAGGAGTGATAAGGGGTATTTTCAAGAAGAGTTTAAGAAAGAAAATCCACCTACTTTTGATGGAGAAGTAAAGAAATCGCAATATGCAAAGGCATGGTTGCTAGGAATGAAGAAGTTCTTCAAATTGCATGACTATTCAGAGAACATGAAAGCTAGAGTGGCGACATTTAGTCTCAAAGGAAAAGCAAGCATTTGGTGGGAAGACATGAATAATGTCAAAGGTATAAATGAGGAATATTTGACTTGGAGTGAGTTTGAATGGTTATTCAAGAAGAAGTATTTGTCAGAAAGATAATTTGATGATAGGGTGAAAGAATTTATGAGCTAAAGCTGGGATCAATGACAGATGATGAGTACATTAGCATATTCTTGAAGTTGCTGAGGTATGTGCCTTATCTCAAGGAGGAGAAGGCTAATATTCATATATTTGTTAGTGGGTTACCATTTGCATTCAAAGATAGGATTGAGTTTGACAAGTCTATATCATTGGAGGAGGCCATCCGAAAACTAAAGCATTGCTATGAACAATTGAAGCGTTGAACTGAGATGAAGCCATATTGGAGAGGTAATGAAAAGAAAAAAAGAAAATGGGACAAGAAGCGAGTAAGACCATAGGATTTAGGTAACAAGGAGAATGTTGCACCACTTAAGAGGTTAAATGCATCAAATAGAGGACAAGAACACAAGTCTGAGGATAAGAATAAGGAGACCGTGCAATGTTGGACCTGTGGAGGAGATCATCACGGGAGGGATTGTTCACAATACAAGAGTGTTAGGCCTAAGATATATAGTGCGCAGTGGCATAGACTATTGGAGATGTTGGTTAGAGTATTCCATGTATCTATGCAACCTTGGATAACAAATAGGCAAAGCATCAAACATCTATCATTGAGATGGAAGGTAATATTTATGATCAAGTTATTTCGATTTTGATTGACCCTATATCTAGTTATAACTATGTTAGTCCTGAGTTGGTGGATAAGTGTGGTTTGAGTAAGGAATTGCACGTAGAGTCTTGGTCAGTATCCCATGCTTGGGGAATGATCCAATGCTTGGGGGCATCATGGTTCCCCCCTTGGCCATATTCTCACTTGATCAATATAAGTCTCAGCCTAGAACCCAACGATCTAGGTATGATTGATTATCCTCTCATTTCTTGGATAGTTTGTCCTACCAGGCATCTCTGGTGAACCATATCCACCTCGCATATCATAGAAGTTTGATACCATATCTTCAAATATTCTTCTCTATGTGATGCCCCACTTACTACTTGCTCCTCATGTTTTACTCGATGAGCGAGGATGATTCTAGAACTTTTCTAGTATTTCATTCCTATATTCCTTTATTACCTTGATTATTCACTAGGAACCACCCTTCCAAGAAGCATTAAGGCCATTTTTAGACAAGTAAAGCCACCTACCTGAAATTCACAGATCCTAATTCTAATGGTTGCTTTTTCCGCTACGATCTCCACAAGATTTAGGGCCTTCTCTTCCTCTGCAAATTCCACACATCTCACAATGCAATTGAATTGGATTTGGATTTTCCGTCACCCATTGCGACCAAACCGTAGCTCCATTTGACAAACCGTCAACATTGTTTGAAAGATCTTTTTCATTTTTGAGATAAAATCCATACTTTGTTATAAATAGGATTTTTTTTCATTCATTGTTCACCATGATTGTAATCATCATCAGCATTATCTTCTTTTTTATTTGAGCTCCCATTTTGAGTTCTCCACTTTTGTCTGGGTTTTTTACGTATTGAGAGACAGAATCATTTTTTGAAGCATCAAGGATATCAAAGGACCCATCCCATGGAGGGGGACTTAAAAAACCATCTATAGATATCCTTCACCAAGTGCTATTAATAAAATATTTATTCATTCAAAAAAGTCTTTCCAATTGGGTTATTATACTGGATATTTTATATTGTTGCTTTCTGTTCTAGATCGTATCTACTTTTACTGTAGGTTTTCTATTTGTGTTGCAGATCTGAATAAAAAGAAACCATCAAATTGTTGTTAGGTTCACTTGTCACCTAGTGACTTAAGTGAAGTATTTTTGGTACACCTTCCAAGAATTCTCACACAAACATTAGCTCTAATAGCCCAATTTCTCAATTCTCGAAAATTCTGCATTTTTAACAAATTGGCCGCAAAGAATCATGTATAACTCTTAAAAATTGATGAAGTTTGAAAAAATATTCTAAGGGAGCCTAATTTTCCATTTTTTCAACAAATACCTCTCTTGGAATTTTCTAATTCAACTTAATTCCCTCGTAAATCATGCCCAAATTTGACTATTTCGATAGTTTTACATTTATGGGTTGAACATGATTTTATTATAAATCTACCTGAAAGATCCCTTCGAATCTCACAAACCGTGAAGAATTTTGGAAAACCGTTCGAATCTTGATCAATTTCCTATGCTGGGAACAAAACTTTTATTTTGGAATTTCGATATTCGCCTTTGTCTGCACGAAAATCGAGGTCAAAGTTGGTTGTTTAAAAATTGTGAAAATTTTGGGGTTGATTTGTCAATTTGATTCTAGAAACTCATGCATATGACCTGGGTGCATTTTGACTGATGTGGAGGTGTTAGAACATCATTTTGGACAAATAAAACTCTAGTTTTCCTTGAAAGTGTGCCAATCTATCAAAGCCCCAAATTGGTGTAGGCATGCTAATGTAGGAATGTTGGTGTAGGAATAGAACTTGGTGCAATTAATTGTTTATGCATGTATATCTTTGACCGTGATTTCATATGCATTCTTTAAAACCTTAAAAAACACAAGCACTATCATTAATAACCATTTTGATGCATATTTTATCTAAATAAATGAAATAGGTTAAATAATGAACAAATACTCGATCATACCCCAACAATTTTGTAAAATGATAGTAATAAAAATGAAAACCATGAGTAAGCATAGGGTGAAAATGTGAATTAAAAAAAACTATTTTTGGGACTGACATCCCCCAATGTCGAGTAATGCTACATTGAGTTAAACTATAGAGATAATTGAGTAAGAGCATGTACGTAACTACATATGATGTCGACTCCCTTTTCATTAGTAATATAAGAAAATATGTGACCATAGATTCAGTGATGTCAATACTGATCTTCATTATTTTTTAACTAATGCTAGGATTTCCATAGGAATGCTAACAATGTTGTGACTGCAAGGATAGTGTCATTATCAAATAGCCAACCATCAAAATTTCCATAAGCATCTCAAGAGTAGCCTTATTCAGAAAATTTTCACCTTAATATCATCATTACAAATAAAAGTAACATAATTTGGAATGCATGGCGTTAAATAACGATGCAAATATGGAAAAATAAGGATAACAAAATAATACCTTCCCAGAGTGACCATCTTACCATTATCCAAGCATATAGTTGAATCTCCTCTTGCCTAGGTTAAGTGAATCACTTGCATTAAGGGTCCCACATCCATAGAAACCAGTTTGTTCAAAAATATAGAACTCCAAAACATAACACCACAAGGATATTAAATCCCTTATCAAAGTGATATGATAATGATTCTAGGGAAGGAAAACAACAACCAAGTAAATCATAGTGTAAAGTTAAATTTAATACCACAGGAATGGCCCTGCTTCTAGTAGGCATCCATAGCCTTGACATGGATGCATTTTAACCCCACGAAGTTCCTGTGTCCCATCTATTAGATATATAATAAGAGTCATTTAAAATCATTTACATTGATTTAGGAATTAACTAAAGGAAACTGTCCTAACTTGGTAACCATCTAACGGCAATGCCATTCATGAGAGTTAACAATAATGAAAAAGGCAGCTCATTATGAGACCTTTTGCCTTCCAAATTTTGAATTGAAAGACATTTCCCTGATGTGGTGACTAGTAACAGTAATGTTATTCTCATTAGGCTCCATGATAATGGCAGGTCGGCTTGTAATGAGACCTTCTATCCCTCAATTAATTAGTTTATGTTAAGAAACTATGATTATGATTAACCTCACATAGGTTACTTAATAGGCAGGGAGGAAAATATTCTCCTTAAGAGCATGGGATGGGGTAAAACAATTTTAATGACTAGTCTTTACTGGTACCTAAAGACTTATTTTAAAGACAGCATCTCAGATAATGACCAAAATATTCCTCTAGTTAATCATGCTAAGGTTCTAATTAGAGCTCATTAGGGTTTTATATGAGTGGCTCACCATAGGAGGATTTTCAACAATACCTTCAAAGAGAAACTTGAAAAGGTTTCTTGGATAACAACTTGATCAAGTGACTAGGCCAAGGTTAGGGTTGTGGGTTTATAAGTGGAAAGCATTAAGCATAACAATGATAAGTCCCCTTGACTGACTCAACGGATGACCAAACAATTATGAAGAGGAACGAACCCAACAATTATAGTCACATTACAAAATAATGAGGCATTAAGATTGAATTTCTTCTTACAAGATTCACCACAAGAGTGCATAATAATGGAAATTTCAATAGTATTGCCTTAGGGAATCAAAATTCTAAGTGTGTTGTTATAACAATTTTATTCCAAATGGAGTTTTTCTTTATTGTTTCTATACTAACCTACCCTAATTTAAAGAAAGGAAGATCTCCTTCAAGTGTAGGAGTACTTCCAATGTAGCCATGTGTGTAAGAGAATGCTAAATATACTCACAATCAGTTTTAAAGAATAAACTTCCACACATACTAGAATATGAGAAATCAGTTGCTTTATCTGATGTGGTATCAAGAGTTGTCGAATAATGAGGGATTACAGTATGTTGGTGATTGTTTGAAACCATGTTTCAATGGGATCCACATATTTATGATTTTCAAACTCATACAAATATTCCACAACTTGACAATCACTCCCTTGGAGGGATAAGGAATTTGGTGAAAGAAAAAATAAAAACCCCTTAAGTTTGGACTCAAATATTTTCTTTTCATATGGACAAGAATGGTGAAGGCAAATTCTAGGATTTTGAGCTTGAACAACATTTTTAGAACAGTTTCCAATGAAATATTTCTCCTTTAATGGTATTTGAATTAGATATTCCCGAGGTGAATGTTTTGTAGTGATAAGAGATGTTTCCAAACTCACCCCTACCCCCAACCTCAAATATATATCATTACACTCAATATTGGAGTCAACGGGAAGAATAGTTGTCTTAAATTATTGTGCAACCTCCTTGTTTGGATTAGGTTCTAGGCTATGGTTTGGGCTAGGGTTAGAAATAGGGTTAGGATTGGAGTATGGGCTACAGTTTGGATTAGGGATAGAGTATGGATTAAGATAAGGGCTAGGGTATGGATTAGAGCTAGGGTATGGATTAGAGATATGGTATGAATTAGGGTAAGGTTGCATAGGTAGTTGGGACCATGGAGTAGGATGACTTGGTAGCGCATTGGGAATAAAATGTGGTTGTTGTTGTTTTTCAATTAATTGATTTTTCATGAAATATTACCCTGGAGAAAAAGATTCAAACCATTCTTGAGGCCATGAGGATGTCTGCCTCGAGGATGAAGTCGAGGGAGAGGGCCACTATAGCCATGAAGTAGGATATTTAATTGGAGGAGGACTGAAAGTTTTCCATGGAATAGGATTATAGATATGTTGAGGAACCGTCTTGGGATAATAAGAATTAGTCCAATTATTAAATGGTGATGGGCTTTGAGTTATACTTGATGGTTGATTTGATTCCTTACTTGATTTCCTAGGTACCTTTAGTAATCCTGGCAGTGATGGGCAATGTTTTGTTGCATGAGCCTCTTCAAAAATTTTACAAACTTTCAGGCTACTAAGTGGACACTTTTGAAGGAATTGTTTCTTCCTACAATTGGCACAATAGATCAACAATGGTTCTTCATCTTTCTTTTGTTCTTCTTGCAAATCATCCAATGTAGAAATTAAAGATTTAATAATATTATATTTATGTTTAAGAAAAATACTAAATTTTTCACTTGTGAGTTCATCATTGGATGATTTGTATGTCTTTGTAACAACATAAAAATTCCTCATTGAAAGATTCTTCTAAATACTAGTTTTCGGTTCAACAAGAAAGCTGGTATATCCTCTCAGCACGTGGAGAAGTGTATATATAGGGGGGTTCTTACAACACCTTAAAAATGAAAGCATTTAAAAGAAATATGCAAGAAAGAAACAAATTCAAAGAAAAAAAGCTTGCAAGAGAAAGTAGGTCAAAAAGTAAACCAAATTGGAGTAGGTCACTAAGGTCAATCCCCTAAGTGCCTCCCCAACAATGATGCCAAAATGTTGGGTGTAGTATATGGTAGACTATTGGACTAAAATTTATTTGTCAATTCAGGAGTTCATAAAATTTGAGATGTAACACTAGAAATTCTAGAGAGAGACTTCAGTAACCTACAAAACAAAACCCTAGTTTGTCTAGAAAGGTGCTCACACCTTCGAATTCCTAAACTAGTTAATCCTTGCTCTAATCATGCACTCAAAAACATTCATTAGAAGCAAAACACTAACTATTGAAAATTTCATTCCTACAATCTTCCAACATTGAAAGAAAATCCTAATTATTAGAAATTAAGGAGAAAACTCTAATCAAAGAAGAAATCCTAACTATTGAGCACTGGCCAGGTGAATGTGAAGACCATCTTGTCAACTAAAAATGAAAAAAGACATGTAAATCCTAGAAAATCCAAGTTCTTCTAATGCCAATCATGACACTTAAAATAAAATAAAACTATGTTGAGATTCATGCACTATATCCTATCTCCACTTTATTCTAGTCATGCGATTGAGATATAAAAGTGTCTATTGAGGTTCTTGCACTGTGTTCTATTCTTCACTCCACTTTGTGCATGAAATTGAAAAATAAAAGTATGGCTTCAATTCATCCTTAGCGTACCAATAAAATCAAATGCAAGCAACGGTTACAAGCATCTTCCATGTGCATGCATTAAAACAATCGCACTTGTTGAGTCAAATTATAGACTTATAATTTGTCAACATAAATCATCAACGCACAGTAGGTAAGCTTGTGAGATGCTATGGAAAATATATGCAGGCTTAATACCTTGAGTTCTTATTAATCAAACCAGTCAACCATACACTGAACTAATGCCTCTTTTCTGCATCAATATTTGGCATCAAAAGGCTATGGAGTGGATTCAAACATCCCTCTACAGCTCTTGGTATTGCTGATGTTGATTAGAAACGATAGGAAATCAAACATACAACAATAAAGAAGTCATTTAACAATGTAAATCAAATCTTTGATTAAATGAAATAAACACATTAACATGAAAACTTAGTCATTCAATCAATGGAACATTTCTGTTGAAATATCAGAAAGAGTACATTAGCTGTGTAAACAAATTATTACTACATAAAATAATTAAAATGATCATACACTAAAACTAAGGGAGTTGTGAGCAAAGTGGGCCCTCCCTCACTCACAACCCCTTCAAAATTAAAAGGGATTTATCAGTAGAATAGACATAACATAAAATATTATATTAATATGAAGATATTACAGCTGAGTACAATTTGATATGTGCTATCATTAAATCCAACCCCACCCCTTACAATAGAAAACATAATCGTATTTATACAAGTTCAAAAGCCCATATTTGGCTCGAATGAGGAAAACTACTAATCTAAGCTATTAGCTATCAATACCGGTACAACTTGTCAAAATTAGCTTCACTGAATCTAATCCATGACAGAAAGCATGGATTAAGCAAAATTCATTACATAGCTTGAGTTTTCCCTCATGTGGCCAACGAGAAGAGGTCTACAAATCTAGGTAGTTTTGATGGTGGATTTGAAATAGCCAATAGGACAACATCCATGTATGACGAATTCCCCACAAAACCCATGTTCTCATTTGACTTGAAAGTGAATGGAACATAACTAACCATCTATTTTGTTGCAGGAAATCTGTGCAGTTGCAGGAAATCTACGTCTTCAAGAATTTCGGAGCATCTGCGAAAATATGACTGCATGAGCTATCTACAAGAAATTGCAGGACTATTTCGACCAAAGAAAAACTGCATAAAGTTTCTAGATTAGTTGGCATGTTAATTCAATAAGGAAACAACTAGCTTAAGAAATGCTTAAGATTAAGGTAAAATGACACTTTTTATGTTAATTTGCATACCTCAAGCATATAGCACCCTTTTGGCCAAAACATAGATGATATAACCAAAATAAGCACAATTAGGGGTCAAGGAGAGTTCAAAATGGGAGAGGTAAAGTCTAGGAAAGGATTCAAATTTAGGAAAAATTGGGTCTCAACATCTCCCCCACACCTAGCTTCTTTCATGTCCCTTATGCAAGAAAAAATGTTTCACCTTCAGAAAAAGGAAATCAATCCTTATCCTGGGCTGCAGCTACTGTAGCCAACTGATCCAATTGGTTCCCACTAGATTCTACCGGAATCTGACCCCTGTATAACTCATTTTTCTTCTTCAGATGATCAATCCAAGCTTGCTTCTTCTTCATGATTCGGGCCGCCTTCTGAAGCCATTCCTCATGTTATTTCTGCATGCGTAGGTTGTTTTCTTTCAGAGTCTCATTCTCCTTCCTCAAAGCCCGTTCTGAAACAGTGAGCTCAGTGATAATCTCCTCTAATTCCTATAGAGACCTCTTTTTATGGGGAGTTACTTCCCCTTCATGATGTCCTTGGAAATATTTGGGAAACCAAGGTCCTCCTTTCCTTTTTGTTCTTCTGTTGTTTCATTTCCATTTCCATGCAGTGGGGGATCCTAGAAGGAGATTACTTCCCCACCGATGAATTTAGCTGACTCTACATTTCCCTTTCCTTTAGGTGGGCCATGGAGCTTTTCTTTCTTTTTATCAGGTTTCTTGGGCAATACCGCTCCTCTGCAATGTCCAATTAGACAACCTGACTCCTTGTAAATCTCTTAGTGGGGGTGGAGGTGTCCTTCAACTTAGGCTTTTTACCTATAGTCTCCCCAGTCACCACCACTTCTTTGTCTTTTTCTTCCTTCTTTGTCTGTGGCCCACAGGTCTATGGCTTCTTCCTTGGTTTTTCTGCTTGCTTTTCCTCCGTGGGATCTGAAGAGTCAGAGTCTTCATCCTCCGTGAAATAATTCTCAACCAGAAAATCCTCCCATGTCTTCTTCTTATCCTTCAGAACCTCCATTAGGATGATTTTTACCAGCCCATGGTGATAGAGGTTTTCCTCCAAATTGGCTGCCCTTTCCTTAGCGACCATCGATATTTTCATCAAGGACATCCTTAAATAATATGTAAAATTCAACGGCTTATCGTGAAAATGTGCAAGAAGCCAAATGTGAAATAAAAATGTGAGCCCAAATCAACCTTCGCATGTTATATACTTCTGCAGGAAAAATAACAGGTGTCGATACTTACTTCTCAAGAAGTCCTGCGAAATCCCTTTGCTCCAGTCAGGGTTTGAATGCTCCTTTCGGAGAAAGGATGTGCACATACCCTTATTGAAACATTGATTCTTAAACCAACATTCCCCCTCCTGTGGAATTCCTCATGCCTGAGCCACCAAACCCTCTGTTAATCTGAACTGGACATTCCTAACATGTTCTTTGTCACCATTCAATTTTAGGGCAAAGGACTTCGTAACCTCTGAATTGTGGCCACTAAATTTTTGTAAAAATGGAAACCAACCTGCTTTTTCCAGTCTCGCTTTACTGCAAGGGTCGACTTCCAACAATGTAGGGCATTGTGGCTTGAAGCGGACAGGGGCACACAACTTTGACATAATGAAAGACAGGAGAGACAGGATGCATGCAACTCACAGAAATGTTGTGCTAAGACTTTCCAATGGATCACTCGACAAGGGAGGGTTAAATTGGAAATATCGGAAAGCATGGAGATTTCGAGAAACAGGTCATGATCATGATTATCATCATGATCTGACTTGCAGAAGGATATCGAGAGTACAACCACCGATCATGTCAGAATCATGATAATCAGGCATGGAGCTAAATTTATGATGCAACTGTTTATAGCCGCATTTTTCCGCAAGGGTCACCATAGCTTAAATCATACAATTTTTTTAAAATTAAGTGTCAATTACCTCTTACCTTAAGTGTCCTATCACTGGCTATACCTTACCGAGCTTACCTTCCAATGGTCCAGTCCTTGGATGACGTTTTCTTGTTTCTTGAAATGATAACCCACTTAAAAATTAAATCAAATGTATAATCTCATAATTCATGACCTCGACCAATAATAAAACTATCAGTACTTTATCAAATAATTTAAACTAATGTTCTGTCTATGACTTTTGTTCTTCAGGAAACCCAGGATGTTGCTACAGGAAATGGAACTGTGACTGCTAAACATTTTGCAGGAAATTCTTCTACATGAAAAACCATTTCTCCCTCATTTATGTACAATTCATTGCACATGAGTAAAGGTGCCAATGTCAAATGCAAAATGATCTCATTCGATTACCAACCATTAAGGTCAATTGTTAACCAATGCGAGGCCCATCACCATTAATGAGAGTGAGGACCAAGGTACCCTGATGCATCCTATTGGGTGTGAATTTATGAGTTGTTGTCGAACCCCCTATAGGATCCAACAGTCAAGCAGAAATAGTGATTCCCCATTGTTGTTGGTGAGATAGCCTATCATTAGAGCATACAAGCTTCAAGGCATCATAAGGCTTTGATCTTACACCTAGATAATTTGCTGATGTTGATGGGCCAAGATTGTTGGAAGGAGGTCCTTAAGAAATCCCACATCAGTCCAACATGAGAAATCCAAAATTAACTGAAAAACAAAATTTTTTAAGAGGATCCTAGAGGATCTACTGAACTATAGCTTTAACGAGCCCAGGGCAATCCCTGCTTGCTAGGTTTCAATTTTAAAGAGTTTGAAATACTTGGAAAATAAGACTCCAATGGGGCTCCTTTTTTGTAACTAGTCCATCTAGCCTGGAAAAAGGAGTAAACCTATACCCAATAGACATCCCTCTAATGGTTTACTAAGAACGAGGAGGAACAAAGTGAGCTCATTGTATCATCAAGAAATCAGGAAGAGACAGTGGAAGGAATGAATCCTTCTCTCACCATTTCCAGCTCTTTTTTCTTCACAATTTCTTCCACAAATTCCTCCTTAGGTTGGGGTTTTTGAAATAGCTTGCGTCTGTGCCCATTCACCAAGAAGGTAACATTCTCATCATCAATGGTTTTAACCCGAACATATCCATTACCAAAAGCTTTCTCAATTTCATAGGGGCCTAGCCAATGTGTGTTGAATTTCCCTATAAAGTTCTTAAACTTTGAATCATACAACAAAGCCCAGTATCCATCTTTGAACTGCTTCTTTTTAATGTATATGTCATTCCATATGGTTCGTTGTTGTTGGATCAAGTCAGTATGCTGAAAAGAATCCTGCCTAATCTCATCCAACTCATTGAGCTGCAAGATTCTCTGCTGCTGAGCTTCATTAAGGTCTATACCCAAATTTGCTGCCATTTTGAAAGTTTCGATCTAAAATTCAATGGTCAATAAAACTTTCTTTCCATACACCAATTCATATGGAAAGAAGCCAGTGGTATTTCTCCATGTGATCCTGTAGGTCCACAATGCTTCAAGAAGTTCTTCAGGCCAATATTTCTTATGTAATTGCACTGTCTTGGTAACGATTGTCTCCAATACCTTATTTGTTGATTCCACCTGCCCATTGGCCTGTGGATGATAAGGGGTGGAATTCCGATGAGTAATCTAATATTTCTGCATAATTCCCTGCATAAGCTTTGACACAAACTGAGCACCTTGATCAGTAACTATCTCCCTAGGTACCCCAAATCTTACAAAAATATCAGAGAAAATAAAATCTACCACTATTTTCCCCGTTGCTCTATGTAGTGCTCTTGCCTTGACCCACTTCGTAATATAATCAATACAAACTAAAATATACTTCTTACCTTTGGACATAAGATTGTTGGGACCTAAAAAATCAAGAGCCCACCTCTCAAAAGGTTCTATGAGAACATGTGGCTGTAAAGGCATCTCGACTGATTGTACAGGCCACCCCATTTTCTGGCAGCTATCACACTTCTGGACATACTCTTTTGCATGTTTAAAAAGAGTTGGCCAATAGTAACCCGATCGAAGGATCTTATAGGTTGTCCGCTTGTATGCAAAGTGTCATCCACAAGGTTCATCATGATAGGCTCTCAAGATGTCATAGATCTCATCTTCCATGACACACCTATGAATAATTAAATCAGGTTCAGTGAAAAGGATATCTCGCCTAATCCAAGAGTAATCAACATTTTTCCTAATAATTATCTTTTTCTGATTAGATGAAAGGTAAGGGGGAATCTTTATTGTAGAAAGGTAGTTGGCCATGTCTACAAACCAAGGTGTTTTGATAGAAATAGCAAACAAATTTTCATCGGGAAAGCTATCATTAACAGGAACATCCTCACTTGCATGGTTGAGCCTAGATAAGAAATCAGCTACCTGATTTTCTTTTCCTGGTCTATCCAATACTGTGATGTCAAATTCCTGCAACAACAAAAGCCACCTAGTAATCCTGCCATTAGTGATTGGTTTGTTCATGAGATATTGAATGGCAGAATGATCAGTGTGTACAAAAACTTCATAGCCCGTGATGTAATGTATAAACTTATTAATAGCATAAATTACATCAAGGAATTCCTTTTCAGTTACTGTGTAATTCAGTTCAACAGGATTTAAATTTTTACTCACATAATAAATAGCATGGGTTACGAAATCCTCCTTTTGACCCAATACTGCTCATATGGCTAAATCAGAGGCACCAGTGGAAATATGAAAGGGCAATTTCCAATCTGGGCCTCTCAAGATAGGTGCTGAAGGAAGGTTTTCCTTGAGTGTATCAAATGCAGCTTGACACTCATCATTCTAATGAAATTTAGATTCTTTAATCAATAATTTGAACAATGGAGAGGATACCTTTGTAAAATTTTCAACAAACCTTCTATAGTAGCTAGCATGTCCAAGGAAACTTCGAACTCCCTTTTTATTGGTTGGTGGGGGAAACTTTTCAATAACTTCAATCTTTGCCTGATCAACTTTAATTCCTGCAGCAGAAACATGATGACCCAAAACAATACCTTCGGTCATGATCATATTACATTTTTCATTACTTAATGAAAGATTATTTTCTGAACATCATTGCAAAAATTTCTCAAGATTATGTAAAGCCTCTTCAAAAGTATCACCCATAATTGTAAAATCATCCATATAGACCTCTACACAATCATGTAAAAGGTTAGATAAAATACCAAGGACCGTCCATTGGAATGTGGTTGGTGTGTTACATAGACCAAATTGTAATAACATATATAAATAGGTACCCCAGGGACATGTGAATGTTGTCTTCTCCTAGTCCTCTGGAGCTATCCTAATATGATTGTATCCACTGAACCCATCTAGGAAGGAAAAATACTTTTTCCTTGCTAAAGTATCCAACACTTGATCTATAAAAGGCAAGGTAAAGTGATCTTTTAAGGTAGCTTTGTTTAGTTCCCTATAATCTACACACACTTTCCATTTACCATTATTTTTGGGGACAATAACTAGTGGAAGTACCCACTAGATATCTGAGATAGGATATATGAACCCTACATTTAACAATTTCTATAATTCATCTTTCACAATTTCCCTCAAAGTGGGGTTCAACCTCCTTTGTGGCTGTCTCAAAGTCCTAGAATTTTATTCTATGTAGAAATGATTAATGCATGTGTCTGGGTCAATGCCACTCATATCTGTATATTCCCAAGCAAATGTGTTTGAAAATTTTTTCAATGCTTGAATTAACTATTTTTCCTATTTAGGGGTTAAGGAAGAATTAATGTTTAAAGATTTTTTAGGAAAAATTTCAACTACCTTACTCCCCCATTCAGTCATGGAATATGCAGGAAATGCTAATAGCAGGGCTGAATGTAGTTCGATTGTTGTACTATGTTCATGAAAATCGTACAGATTAGTAATGATATCCAAATTATGACTAGACTGCCCTTGTAATTGCTGCGGAAAATGAGGATTAGAAATACAACAATTTATCAAATTTTCTTCTGAATTTTCTTTAAGTCTCATAGCTTGGGCTATTGTCAAAACTGGTTGGGTACATTCTGAATCATGTTCCTCTTCTTCAACCCAATGTGTATTTTCTGATATCAAGAGGGGTTGAGGAGGGGGGTAAGAATTAATTTGCTTTGTTTCAGCCCCATGAGTGATGGTCATGTTTCCAGACCTACACCTTGTGTAGGAATCTATCGTGGTTAACCAAGACCTCCCCAAGATCAAAGAATGCCCTCCCAAGTTGGTTTTGGGTTGAAGAACATAAAATTTTGCAGGGTACTCCCAAGAATCTAATGAGATGACAATGTCTTCTAATACCCCCTCTAGATTTACCTTAGACCTGTCTTCTAGTTCTAACATGGTGGGAGTAGGTAATAAGTCAAAGGATCCTATATGAGATAAAGTCTCCATAGTCATCAAATTAATGGCTACACCTAAATCAATTAAAGTTTTCTTTATGGGATGTCCATTGATAAAGGTGGTAACCACAAGGATTCTGGGGTCTGCATATTTTTCAGTAACAAATCCGATGGACATTAGACTTGCAAGCTTTCCACCTACTTGAATTGTAGAGAGTTATCTCTTTTGTCTTCCTGGTTTCTTGGTACATAGCTCCCTCACTATTTTGGCATAAATTGGGATATCCTTAATTGCTTGCAGTAACGGGATCTTAATGCACACATTTCTTAGTTCAGACACAAGAACAAAATTGGGCTATTTTAATTTCATTTCCAACCTCTCTGGAAAAGGAGGCTAGACCGTATGGGATGAGGAAGGTTCTTGTGGCCTTGAAGTAGGTTGTTCTACTGGTTCAGGTGTGGTTTCAACTTCAGGAATTTCCAGAGAATCTTCATCTACAATCTCTTCAATCCTTCCAGGCTAGGTCACCACTTTTCCGGATCTAAGCTGAATTTCCTACAGCAACACAGGAAATTCCTCTAACACAGGAATAGAAATTTCCTGCAATGGCTATGTTGCAATACAATAGGTAGGAAAATTGGGATAAGTGACAAATCCAATGTTGTGAGAAGATTGGATGGTTTTATTATTGGGGTTAGAAACTCGCTAAGTAGGATGTTGCGTGGGACGAGGTTGATTTGGTGGGGCAAGAAACTGAAGTTGTTGCTGTTGAGGTTGAACCATTTGTTGCGGTGTGGGATGTGGTGGATAAAAGTTATGAGAGGGAAAATTACGTGCAGTAGGATAAGAAAAGTTCCCGTGCCAAGGATGTTGTGGGGGCCAAGGTTGCCAAGGCATTGGAATATTCCACATCTGATTTTGAGTATAAGGAACTTGAAAATGTGAGTGAGACATACTTGTAGGACGTGGTTGCCATCGTCTTTGAGGTGCCATTGCATAAAGTGCATTGACAACTCCCTGATCTTCTGGATATGCTACTTTAATCTCAGGTAGTGAGGGAAATTGATTAGTGGAATGCTTAGCTTCACAGATTCAGCATACCTCTATACTATGTGCAGGACATTCCCTCAAGGCATGCTTCTTCCTGCATTTCGAGCAGAAAACAGCCAGGTATTTCTCTAGTTCCTCATGTTTATCCTATTTCTTCTTAGCCTACAAAACATATATTTGTGAAGATAAAGTGCTAAGAATGTCAGTTTTAAAATTTTCAAATAGATTACCCACTTCGGCTCTGGTTACTCCAGCTCCATCAACTAACTTGAAAAGCCTAGAAGAAGTATCTATTGTTCCTCCTCCAACTTTATAATTTCCTCTCGAATATCGCCAACATAGCTCCCACACCTCATCATAACTTAACTTTGATATGTCACCTCCTCCCATTAAGTTCAAAATCTCTAGAGATTCTGGTTTGATTTCCCTGAGAACAATTGTTCTCTTGGTGTCCTAGCTTAGTTGATTCATCTTGGATCTTTGTAGATTATACTAAAATCTTTCCACCAAATCCTCCAAACTATCCCCTTCCTTTTGAGTCATGCCAAATATTTATTCCCTGAGGTCCCTAGTTTTGCAATAATCTTGATATTTCTTCAAGAATACCTTTATCATGTCATCCCAGGTTGTAATGGAGTTTGAAGCCAACCCAATAAACCACCTGAGAGTTGCATCCTTCGATGTTGCAGGAAATAACTTTAGCTTCTTAGCATTGGAAGAATAATCATAGCTTTTGCATAACACGTCGAACTCGAACAAAAAGGCATCAAGATCTTCATTGGAGACTCCACGAAAGTTAGGCAAGACTGAAGGAGGAATATTCTTCAACTGATTTTCTCCACCAGTCTCCCTAATAGGGGATTCAAATGTGACCAGTTCCTCCTCCTTCTCATCATAGCCTCCATCTGTATTACCAGTTCCTTCTTAACAAGCCATATTGGACCAACAAGGAGTAGGAGCTTTGTAAACTATAGATTCTACGAAATCAATGGTTTGAAATTTTGGTTCTTGAATAGGATTAACAAGGAATTCCTTTTCAAGTTGAACCCTGAGCAAAGATGTTTGCCTCCTTGTAAGGGTAGGTTCTAAATGGGCAGTAATGGAATATTTTCCTGCAGAAGATTCTACTGTGGAATTAGGAATATTTTCTAGGCTCTTTTCAAGACCACAGACCTCCTGTTCGGACTCTTCTTCCCTTGTTGCCTTGTTTCTTGCATACTTCTTTTTCCTTGCCAGTTTATTAGTAAATGAAGTGGTTCTCACACCACCACAAAATACATTTGTAAATATTGGACCCTACCATCTATTATGTAAAGAAATTCAAATAAAACTACTTACCAAGCAATCAGGACACGCTTTGGTGAATTTCTGACCTCTGCAGGTGCATAGGCTTTGCCCTTCGTCTTACCACTTTGACTCCCCCAGTCCTGAAAATTTCAAACAATACACATAATACTAAAACACTTTTGGTATTATCCCTTAGCACCTCCCTGACAATGACGCCAAAATGTTGAGTCAAATTATAGACTTATAATTTGTCAACATAAATCATCAACCTAGGGTAGGTAAGCTTGTGAGATGCTGTGCAAAATATATGCAATCCTAATACCTTGAGTGCTTATTAATCAAACCAGTCAATCATACACATAAATAATGCCTCTTTTCTGCATCAACATTTGGCAGCAAAAGGCTATGGAGTGGATTTAAACATCCCTCTACAACTCTTAGTATTGCTGATGTTGATTATAAAAGATAGGAAATCAAACTTAAAACAATAAGGAAATCATTTAAAAATGTAAATCAAATATTTGATTAAACGAAATCAACACATTAACATGAAAACTTAATCATTCAATCAATGGAACATTGTTTCTGAAATATCAGAAAGAGTACATTAGCTGTGTAAACAAATTATTACTGCATAAAAGAATTAAAATGCACACACACTACAACTAAGGGAGTTGTGAGCAAAGGGGGCCCTTCCTAACTCACAACCCCTTCAAAATTAAAAGGGCTTACTTAGTAGAGTAGACAAAACATAAAGTATTATATTAATAAGAAGATATTACAACCGAGTATAATCTGATACGTGCTATCAATAAATCCAACCAAACCCCTTACAATAATAATAAAACATAATCGTATTTATACAAGTTAAAGGGCCCATATTTGGCTCGAATGAGGAAAACTACTAATATGAGCTATTAGCTATGAATATTGGTACAAACTATCAAAATTAGCTTTATTGAGTCTAATACATGACTAAAAGCATGGATTAGACAAAATTCGTTACATAGCTAGAGTTTTCCCTCACGTAGCCAACGAGAAGAGGTCTGTAAGTCTGGGTAGTTTCGATGGTGGATTTGAAATATGCAATAGGACAACATCCATGTATGATGAATTCCCCATAAAACCCATGTTCTCATTTGATTTGGAAGTGAGTGGAACATAGCTAACTGCCAATTTTGTTTCAGGAAATCTGGACGGTTGTAGGGAATCCATGTCTACAGGAAATATGACCACACGAGCTATCTACAGGAAATTGTGGGACTGTTTCGAACCAAAGAAAATCTACATAAGGTTTCTAGATTAGTTGGCATGATAATTCAATAAGGAAACAACTAGCTTAAGGAATGCTTAAGATTAAGGTAAAATGACACTTTTTAATGTTAATTTGCATACCTCAAGCATATAGCACCCTTTTTGCCAAAACCTAGATGATATAACCAAAATAATAACAATTAGGGGTCAAGGAGAGTTCAAAATAGGAGAGGAAAAGTCTTAGAAAGCTATCAAAATTAGGTTAAACTAGGTCTCAACAACACTTTGCCCTAATATTCGTTCAAGATTAAAAATGCACTCAAACAATAGATTCTAAAAACTTTGTTTTCAGTGAAAGAGACATGCTAAAAATAAGAATCTATGTTAGCCCATAAAATATAAAGTAATACCTTGCAAATAAAAATATAAACAAGGCTTAGTTAAACACAACTTTCTTCTCTCAGCAAGCCTTCCTGCACTCAAAAAGCACTAATATCACAAGTGCATGCTTCTCATATATAGATCACTATCAGAATAATGGAATATACAAGTTTCATAAATTGAATCGAATAAAGTGATGAAGCATGAAAACCTCTAATGAATCAAATAACCAACCAAAGGGACATAGTATGTTTTATATCAGCCAATCATGAATCAAATGATAACCTTGGCCCACAATTGTCTTAAGAAAAATTTCAAATTTACTTTCCTTTAGGTAACTTGGGTTATTTAGTATAACAAGGCTTTAGATCAGATGCTTATAAATCAAATCTAGACACAAGTCAGATTTGGAAATTTTATCAATTCATTTAACAATAATTGAGAGTATTGTTATATTCCTTATGTCCTTAGGATATAGTACAAGAAACATAGTTTCCATGGTTCGTAATTTTATTATGCTTTATGTGGTGACAAGATATGTTAAAATCTTGAAAGATATCCACTCTTATATTGAAAATACTTCAAAATTTATGGATTCAGTTCACACTTGATAATATATCTGTAGCTACACCTCGTAAAACATCAGATCTATAATCAAATTACAATTTTAACATCAAAGTGATACTAGCTTAATCAACCTCTTAGATAGGTTGGTTATTATGATGGTTACAAGATGAATTTTGGCTCTAACAACCCAATTTCTCAATTCTAGAAAAATCTTCATTTTTAACAAATTGGCCACAAAGAATCATGCATAACTCTCAAACCCTGTTGAACTCTGGAAAATTTTTATGAGGGAACCTAATTTTCCATGTTTTCAACAAATACCTCTCTTGTAATTTTCTAATTCTAATACAATTCCAGGGCCTGGTAGTACTTTTCTTGTTGCAATTGATCTAGCAGATCATATATCTTATGCAGGGGGTATCTATTCTTGAGTGTGATTTTATTCAACACCCTGTAATTTATACACATCCTCCAAGTCCCATCCTTCTTTGGCACAATGATAATGGGTGACCCACATGGATATGTACTTAGTCGAATGACACGCTTTTCTAGAATCTATTGTAATTTCTTCTTCACATCACTTTCCTCTATAATATACTTCTTGCACACCCCAATATTTGGCAATGGGTAGTTTGGTAATAGCTGGATCGCATGTTCCACTTCTCTCTTAGGTGGTAACCCCTTGGGCTATCAGAACACATCCCTGTATGCATGTAACAATTCCTCCATTGTTTTCTCTATTTCTTAGTACACCCCTCCAGGGATCCCTTTTCACTTATTGATTACTCTTCAGAATGAATTTCTTTTAAAAGCAATAAAACAAAAATCTTGCTAGAAATTATCAATTTCTCAGCTTGGTTGGCACTTACCAGTGAAATTTTTGGCTTGCCTTTGTGTGCATTAATGATAAATAATTTTCTATCATTGATGAGTTGATACTAATTGGATCTCTTCATGAATATTTCATCTCACATGTACATGTATGGAATCCAAAACATGACTCCACATACATCAAGGGTGACCACATCTAGATCTACTTCATCAATAAATAAACATCGACAGAAAATCTAATTTTACATTGTTTTGTTACCTTTAACTCTACATCCTTATTTAACCATCCCACTAGATATGGGTTTGGAAGATCACCAAATTCTTGACCAGCTCTACTGCAATTAGATTATCCTGTGATCTTGAGTCAAATAGAGCATCAATCTTCATCTTCGTGACCTATATCTTTATATGAAAGAGTTTGGTCATTTCTTTCTCTTCATGTTGTTGAAGAATACTCAAATTCACATCCTTCTATTGTAACATACATACGATCTTCTCATCCATGTCTGAGTTTCTTTCAACTTTGTTGTTTGAATCTACAGCCATGAGATTCTTAATCTTGTTATCTTTCCTCTTGTTCTTCGAGTTTAGCTCTGGATGCAACTCCTAACAGTTCTCCTCTGTATGGCCATCAATGTTGTAGTGGTTTCATGGTTGCTAGGATCTCTGCAAAGGTGTACTATTATTGTCAAGTTTTTATCTTTTTCCCCTTTTTTCTTCTTCTTCCCCTCCTTAGAAGCTTCCTGATGCTCATTCTTCTTTGATCCACTTGATTTCTCTCTTTTTAGGCCTATGTTCTCCAAGTATTGTGCCTACACACAAGCCTTGTCCACTGATTTGCGCTTGAACAAAATCATTTGATCACGAAAATGGCAATGCATACCCCCCAAATACTTGAGGAGTACATCTGGGTTCTTTGTAGAGATACCCAACATTATAGTCATCTTCCTGAATTTTTTGGTGTACTCCTGCACGTTTTGGCCCGACTTTTGGCTAAAGTGATTCCACTGGATCCACTAGTACTACACGTACCCAATGGGATAAAAATGTGACTTAAAAAGGGTTTTGAAATCTTCCTACTTAGTCACTGGAGGTTCTCCCTACAACCTTAGGGTTTTCATGTGGCTCTACCACCAATTCAGTGCATGGCCCTCCAATTTTAGCTACACAAATGAGATTTTCTATCCTTCCTCAATTTGATGGAAGTTGAAATAAACTTCCAGTTGTTGCAACCAATGGTTTAGTCTCAGGGTGGCGATCTCATTATGGTATGGCTTGATATAAACTTTTTCTTTCATTTTAAATAGAGATTGATTCATGACACTCGAACCTATTAGAAAATTACATATTATAGAGAAATGGAACACATAAAATATTGCAGAAATATAAACACAAAAAACGCATAAAACAAGAGAGACACGGATATATGTGGTTCACCCAATTTGGGCTATGTCCATGGAGAAACAACAAATCCTTCCTTTTATATTATCCAACAAACTAAAGAGATACAACCTACAACAGATCTGTTGTGATTCCCTCTTCACTCTCACACAATTTCCTCTCTCTTTCTCACTCAGAATACACATCTACATAGCCGTAATACAATTCCCTCATATATAGTGATGGGTTGTCTTCTAGGGAGAAAACCCTAAATTAAACGTAACTTCTATTGTTAGATTTTCGTCTAATGAATGGCCTAGATTGAATACCCCCTTGGAATCCCTTGGCGGTGCACATAAACAAGCGGCATTATCGTTAAATTACGAAATGGGGTCCAACGCGGTGATGCCTCTGAATAAAGAAGATAATCAAGCTCCACACCCAACAATCTCCCACTTGGATACTAATTATACAAACCCCACCACTGCTTCATTTGTTCGACAATGAATCCGCTTTTGACCTAGTTTTTTTCATCTTCATCATCATACTTGAAGACCAATTGAAACGAAGCATAATCTAATTTTCTCTCTGGTTACAACTTTTGTTACATATCTGCAGGATTCTGGCTAGTGTGTATCTTTTCCAGCTTCAACTGTCCATCTTCTAACACTGATCGTATGAAATGGTACTTGAGTTGTACATGTTTAGTCTTGGAATGAAATGTAGAGTTCTTTGCAAGATCTATGGCACTTTGGCTATCACTGTATAACCTACCCAAATCTTTCTTCTTACCCAATTCATATAGAAACCTTTATAACCAAATCATTTCTTTACTAGCCTCTATAGCAGCAACATACTCTACTTTCGTCATTGAGAGTGCAACAACACTTTGCAATTTTGAAACCCAAATGACAATTGTTCCACCTACAGTAAACACATACCCTTTGGTGCTCCTCCTATTATCCCTATCACCCCCCTATCTGCATCAACATATATCTGTAGAGAAATGTTTAAACCACCAAGCATAATGCTTGATTTGTGGTACCTCTCAAATACCAAAGAATCCACTTGATCGCCATCCAATGTTCTCTTCCTGGATTGTTCATGTACCTTCTTACAACTCCCACTACATGTGCAATATCAAGCCTTATGCAAACCATTACATACATTAAGCTTCCAACTGCTAATGCATACATAAATTTAGACATATAAGCCATTTCTTCCTGAGTCTTGAAACACACCTCCTTACTTAGTTTGAAATGGCTAGCCAAAGGTATACTAACTAGTTTTTTATTCCGAATATTAAATATTTTCAACACCTTTTGTATGTACTCACTCTAAGAAAATGTTAATTTGTGATTCTTCCTATCTCTAGTTTTTCTCATACCAAGGATTTGTTTTGCAACACTCAAATCCTTCATTTCAAATGAGTTTTCCAATTTTCTTTTGAGCATATTTATTTCCTGCATGTTAGAACCCGCAACAAGCATGTCATCTACATACAATAATAATATAATATAGTTGCCATCATTTTGCCTTTTGAGATAAACACAATGATTAGGGTGACATCTAGTATAGCCTTGTTCAGACGTAAACCTGTCAAATTTTAGGTACCACTTCCTTGGAGCCTGTTTTAAGCCATACAAGCTCTTCTTCGACCTGCACACTAGTTTCTCCTTCCCTTTCACCTCATATCCTTTTGGTTGTTACATTTATATCACTTCCTCCAAATCCCCATGGAGGAAGGTTGTCTTTACATCTCGCTGCTCAAGATGCAAATCTTTAGCTGCTACTAGACTTAAAATAGTTCTGATTGAAGTCATTTAAACAACAAGAGAAGATATCTCATCAAAGTCTATACCCTTTTTTTGTGAAAACCCCTTCACCACAAGTCTAGCTTTATACCTTTTTCTACCTCCATCTTCTCCCTTCAACATGTAAGCCCATTTATTCTGCAATGTTGTTTTACGTGTAGGAAACCTAACGAAGTCCAAAATCTGGTTATGTACTAAGGATTCCATCTCTTCTTTCATGGCTTGCTCCCACTTCTTCCTGGTTTTTACTTGCACTACTTCTTCATAACACTCTGGTTCACCATTATCAGTCAACAATACATAATATAATTAAGGAAAGTATCCTTCAGGGGGTCTACTTATCTTAGTAGATATTCTAAAACCACTTTCAGGTGTTTGAGGTGCCTGTTGCTATTGTTGTTCTGGCTGTTGATCATTATGATTTTCAGGCACTTTCACTTTTTCTATGATATCATCAAGCACTATGTATTCTCTTTTTTCTTTTTCCTATTTATTTTCGTGCATCTGATCATTATACAAAAAATTTTCATTGAATATGACATATCTTCTCCTAATGATTTTGTGTTTTTCATAATCATAAAAGCGATAACCAAAATCATTAACTCCATATCCAATAAAGGTACATTTATTTGATTTTGCCTCAAGCTTTGTTCTATTTTCTTTATTGATGTGGAAAAAGGCTTGACAACCAAAAGCCTTTAAAAAGCAGTGGTTTACCTTTTTACCAATCCATGCCTCCTCTGGAATACCACCATTCAAGTAACTTTAAGGACCTCTGTTTATTAGATAAACAACCGTATCTACAACATCTACCCAAAATTGTAAAGGAAATCCTGCATGCAATATTATGCATCTTGCATACTCCATGATTGTCCTGTTCAACCTTTCTGACACACCATTTTCTTGTGGTGTTCCTAGAACTGTCTTCTCTCTATGAATTCCATTCTCTGAATAGTACCTATAAAAATCTTTGCTACAATATTCACCTCCATTGTCTAATATGAGACACTTCAACATTTTTCTTGTCTCATTTTAAACCAAAGCTTTCCATTTCTTGAAAGTATCAAATACATCACATTTATTTTGAATACAATAAATCCAGGTTTTTCTGGTTGCATCATCAATAAAAGTAACATAATAATTAGAACCATAGAGAGATGATACCTAAGCAGGTCCCCATACATCTGTATGCACAAGCTCTAATTTTTCGCTCTTCTTTTCTTTCCCAACTCTGAGCAATATGACTCTTTTCTATTTTTCATAAACACAATTCTCACATAATTCGAAATCAACATGCTTCCAACCTGGCAACAAATTTCTTGAGTGAAGAATCTACATCCCCTTCTCACTCATCTGATCAATCCTATGATGCCACAATGTCGTATCTTCTCCTGTAGAGGTTAAATCATTAAAAAAATTATAAATACCATTGCATAAATACAATGTACCAATCTTTTCTCCTTTTTTTATTACCAGGTCTCCTTTAGTGACCTTCTAGGTTTTATCTGTAAAAGTAGTTACACAACCTTCACCTCCAAACTGCCTTGTTGAAATCAGATTTTTCTTCAGATCTGGAATATGCCTTACCTCCTTCAATATCCATTGATTTCCATTCTACTATTTTATGAAAACTATACCCATTCTAATGATTTTACAGGGTTTATCATCACCCAATTGAACCTGTCCAAAATCTCCTTGAACATAACCATGAAAATGTTTCCTATCAGGTGTGGCTTGAAATGAGGCCCCTGAATCTACCACCCAAGAATCAATAATATTTCCTAATTAAGGAATCAAAGCATATTGCAACACATCACCTGTCACATTCGCTTCACGATTATTTTCTTGTTGCGTGTATCCTTCTTTTCCCTTTTGAGACTTGCCGTCTTCCTTCACATGTCCTTTCTTCCCACATTTCCAGCACACTATCCCTGATATGGACTTGGATATGCCTTTCCTTGACTTAATGTGATATCCTGGGCTCTTTCCTCTTTCCATTTTTCTTTCCCTAGTCTCTGCAGTCAAAGCATTACTTGATGTCTCACTGGAGCTTTTCCGATGCATTTCTTCACTAAGGATTGCACCGACAACATCATCAAAACTTAAAGTAGTAGATCCAGAGATAGAGTTACTAATGGCCATAACTAAACCATTCCAACTTTTTGGCAATGAGCATAGAAATAACAGAGCCCTAACTTCATCATCAAAAGTTACCCCTACAGAACTTAACTCACTGGTAACTGTATTAAATTCATTTAAATGATCAGCAACAGATCCGCCTTCTGACATCTTCATATTAAATAAATTCTTCATAAGAAATACCTTATTTGAGGCTGAGGGTTTTTCATATAATTTGGCCAATGCCGACATTAAACCCTCTGTTGTCATTTCCTTGGAAATATTAAAGGCTACCAACACCGCTAGGCACAACCACATTGTTCTAACTGCCTTTCTATTAAGAATATCCTATTCTGTCATACTCGTCAGCTTCTTTGTCTTTCTGCTTAATGGTAGGTATAGATATTTTTGATACAGACAATCTACCATCTGCACCTTCCACAACTGGTAGTTTTGGCCATTAGATTTTTCGACCCTAAACCTACCATATTCTGCCATTGCTCCCACACGAACCATGAACCCTTCTCTCCTGTAAGTCTATCTTCCAAATAGACCTTCAGCTCTGATACCAATTGTTAGAAAATTATATATTACAGAGAAATGGAAAACATAAAATATATTACAGAAATATAAACACAGAAAATGCATAAAAAAAGAGAGACACAAATATACGTGGTTCATCCAATTTGGGCTATGTCCATGGAGAAATAGCCAGTCCTTCCTTTTATATTATCTACCAAACTAAAGAGATACAACCTACAACAGATCCGCTGTAATTGCCTCTTTGCTCTCACACAATCTCCTCTCTCTTTCTCGCTCAGAATACACATCTACATAGCCGCAATACAATTCCCTCATATATAGTGAGGGGTTTCTTTCTAGGGAAAAAAAACCCTAAATTAAGCATAACGTCTACTGTCAGATTTCCGCCTAATGAACGACCCAGATTGACTACGAAATTACAACATTGTGGAAGGTTGTTGCCCCCCAAGTACCCCCTTGGTAGTGCCCATAAACGAGTGGCATTTCTGCCACATTATGAAATGGGGTCCAATGCGGCGATACCTCTGAATAAAGAATATAATAAGGCTCCACACCCAACAGAACCAAGTTGATTTTTTATGGATTCTTTCCTTGACTAATTCTCTGTTTCTTCCCGGTCTTTTAATCCCTATTCATAATTTTCCTCTGCATTTGAACCCCCATATTCTCCAAATATCCCTAGCTTTCTATTCAGGGCTGCCATGAAGAGGCTTACATTGTGGTTGATGTCTGCAACTTGTTGTTCCATTTGCATAAACCTCACCTCTGCAGGATCACGAGGTTCATTTACAGATTCGTTGGTCATGATTAAGGTTTTATGATTTTCGGCCCTGCCAACCTAGATCCCTGCAATCTCCAAAAAACACCCAAAGAAACCATCCTTGATACCAAATAATCCATAAACTATTGCAGATATTCCACTGGACAATTCGTCACAATAGAGTTGATAATAATATATTAAAATTCTAAATTTTTACACTATTATAGTTTTATTAAACTTTTAGATCTATAAATATAACTGTAATTAGTGCATGCATGTGAATGGAAATTATGAATAAAAGTAGAGAATGAAAAAATAAGCTCAGACACACACATAAGACACAAGATATGCTCTAGGAAAACCTTTTGGGAGAAAACCCAACTGGAAGGGGAGGTCGCTTCGCTTTCTTTCTCTGTTTGGAAATATTGATATAGGTACAAAGAAGTAATGTTTGTGGTTCAAGGGTGGCTACAGTCCATATATCCTCTGTATGTGTTCAAACTCCTATCCCTCACTATGTTTGCTCAACTATGGAACAAAATGCTCTAGAAAGAATGGAATGCCTCTTCCTCCTAGTGGCCTGATTATAACACAACCTAATAGCCTACTAGTGGTTAAGTTTGACTACAACAACTATTAACTAGAGTTACAATATAAATGTTTTTAGAGACTTTTACATCAAAAAAATTTGGCTAGCCCCTTTTCCATGAATAATGGGGGTTGATGTGGCATTTTCCCGAACTATAGGTGTGAAAATAGGAAGTTCAAATTTTGAGTGGTATAACTTATTCATACGAACTGGGATTGACATGATTTTTATGTTGTTGGAAAGACATTTGTGTGTAGAATACCATGGAGAAGTGTGGCATTAAGGAGGAAAATTTTTACCCCCAAAAAACATCATTTGATGCCTAAACAGGCTCAGAGAAGGTTTCATACCTCGTTTTTCCAAACTAGGTCCTTTTGGTACAAATGGTCCCGTGAGTTGATTCCTCCACTTTTTCCACTCTAAATGCATCAAGATGGATGAAAAAGAGTATAATTATCTAATACATATCATCAGGTGTATCCAAATATCTACAACCTATGGTTGTATCATATCTTTCAAAATTGTGTCTTCTAAGAGACCTACTTCCATATGCCCCATTTTTCTTCTCCTCTTGTATATCTCCTTGACTAATTCCCAAATGTTGCACACTTGTGTAAGTTTGAAAGGCTCTAAATATTAACTAGATTTAATTTTTCATGCTTTTCTTGAGTCCTTGCAAACCTCCCCAATTGCATGCATAAGCCTGCTTCCATGTGGTTATGACCCAAAAAATATAGTTTTGCGCCAGCAGTTCCGAGATCTGAGCTACTTTTCTAAGCTAGCCTCCAGAAAACTTCCCTGAACTACCTGTAACTTTCTAGAAACATAAACAAGATGCTAACAATTCTAACCATTCAAAACTCAATCAAGAGCCTTACCTAGACATGACTAATCCAGGATAGTGATTTTGACAAACATATGGTAAATGTGTGAGCTACATGTCATGAATGCATATCTGATCATAAAATTCTGAATTTCATATGAGGATCACCAAGAAGGATCCAAAACCTCCCAATCTAGCTACAATAACACTTGTAAGCGCATGGATTCATCAACCATTCAATGATTTATCAAAACATGTCAAGATCCATAAATAAAATGCATCATATAACTAGAATATACTAGCTTATAAACAGAAAGGAAACCATGGAAAATCAACCATAAAATCACCAGCATAGTTACTATAAATGATCATGGATGACAATAGGAAAATATCACATATTAACATGTGAAAATGCCAACTAGGTGAGGGACTTCCATGTACCACCCGACCATAGATTGAGCTGAACCAAGTTTCTATTTCAACGAATCACCCCCACACCATATTACATGCATGACTTTGGGATCTCATGGGTTAAACCAAAACAAAACCAAACCAGGGCTTCAAGAGGCCAAACCACCTCAACCCTCAACCACAATGATCTCTCTTATAAGGTCCAGAAATCACTAACATCAACCAGATTAGTCTCTACCCAAGTTGTCCATGGCTCCAGGAGCTAGTAACTCAACCCATAACCTTCTAGGGCTCCATAGAATTTGTTCTAGCTCATGGCTCCAAGGACTAGTAACTCAACCCACAAGGCTCCAAAGCATTTGTCCCAACCTGCAGACTCTAGAAACTGGTAAATCAATCAAAATTATTCTAGGGATTCTAAATCATTTGTTCCAACCTCAAACATATGGGAACCTGAGAACCAATAAAAAAACAAGTGGGAAATCCAAAACACCATGGCTATCAAGAAAATGGAAAGGAAATGCTGAAAAATATATCAATCCAAGCAACTCTCCATGCCAATGACACCACATAACAAAGGAATCACATGCATATACCATGCATCCAAGAATAAACATGCTAAATCTCACATGCACATTATTACTTGAAATACCACAACTAATTTATGTCCTTACTTGTCGTAGTCCAAGCTTCCTCTTACACACCATTTCTTTCCTTAGCTTGCTTGTCCAAGTTCTTGTTCTCTTTCCTTTGCTAAACTTGATCAAAGAATGAGAAAAATCTGTTTATTGATTCTCAGGTGCCCTTTTATCATTGATGCCCCATTTTTCTTCATTGTCCTTCATTTTTCCTCTAATTTCCCTTGCATGCAAATTTGTGTCTCTTCACCTTCCTTTTCTCCTATTCTCCTTATTTATCATAATTAAATGCAAATATTTCTTCTTTTCCTTTTCCAATTTCATAGCCATTAATGAACCATAAGTGACCCCCAATGTGATGTTTCCCCCACCATTTAGCTTGGAATACATGTCCCATGACCTTCGTCTTTTTTTTATTTACATGGAAACTTAACCCGGGCCTGTTACAAACCCCTCCCGTTATGGGGACACTATCCTTAGTGTTCAATGATGCTAATAACAAGAAAAAACACAATTCCTATGGAGCTTTATAACACGGCTCATTGAGTATTTAAAATATACCAAACTACTAAAAACATAACAACATACCACTTATGGGGCTTTATAAACTTGGCTCATTATAGTTTTTACACTGATATACACTTTTTCTTCAACCAAAAAATAATCATATTGTCTATGGAGCTTTATAAACATAGCTCGATACAATATTTACAATAAGATACACATATATACATATGCATATTTTCTCTAACTAACAAATAAGAGGATAAAATTCCCACATCAACAACAAGGGATTTCAGAGGCTCACACGTCCACCCTAAAAGGTAGTGCATGAATTTAACTCCTTCCCAGGAAGTCCAAAATCCACTACCAAAATCAAGTTATGCATCCAAATTCCATCGCTACAATCCTTGCACTACTTGTGCTCTCAGTGAACAATTACTGACTCATTGTTCTAGGGCACACCCCAATGTGATTTTTATTCCATATGATAATGCTTATGCAAAAAAAAATATTCCCCAACCTTCCCTTCTCTACTACATAGTCCCTCAGGAAATCTGATCACCCCCTTTTGTGCAGTCACACACCTTCCAAGTTCGACTGGTTTTTGGGAAGGGGTCCCTAGGGTTAGATTAAGTCAAGTTTTGAGTCAATTTTGAGAAAATTTTGTAATATCATTTTAGTGAATGTAAAGTCTCCGTGAAATGTGGAAGTGGAGCGCGAAGCTAGTAGAAGTCAAAGGGGCTTTAGTCCCTTAGTTGGGTAGATGATAGAGTTGTTTTGAGACCTGCCCATGGTCCGTGGACCATGGTAATGTAAAGAAAATGCTATAAATATATGAGTTGTAGTGATTCTGAGTATGAATGAAATAGGGAAGAATCATTATAAGGGAAAGGTGCTAAGGAAGGAAAGGTTTGTTTCCTGTTCTTAGGTGAAATGGGAAGGCTCCTGTAGCTGAGTGCGTAAAGACCTTGGTAAGTCCATAGGTTGAGTGTGTGGGCCCCTACAGCTGAGTGCGCAGGGAGAAGAAGTATGTAATTGAATGTTGATACTTAATAAAGACTGTTTTGGTCCGAAATTGATGCATTTGTGTCTTATAATTTACTTCTCCAAGGTTTATGTATCTTCGCTTTGTGATGTGTTTTATGTGAATTAATGATTATTTACTGCGTGAAACTGGTAGATCTATAATATTTATGCATGATAAATACAATTAAATACCTTCGCGAAGATTTGGAGGTCATTTAGATATATTTGTAGTAGTTATCTGTTCGGAAGGATTAGAGTTGCATGAAGGTATATCTAAGCCATAGGAACTTCAGGAGACCATCACACATGCCTTTGGATGCAGAACCCTAGTTATAGCATCCACCAATACTGCTTCGGGTGAGACTGAAGCCTGTGCTATGCAGGTTGTTGCTGAAAGGGCCAACAATTAGGGCTTTGTTGGTTAATGTAGTTAAATTTGAACCTGGGTCAGGCCCCATGAAGCCAACAAATGGTTTCGTTGCTAGGATCGGGATCCATTTGAGGAATGTGTGATGTCGAATAAGTGGTTTCCTACTAAGAGGAAATTGAAAAGTGGGTCGATCAGAAGTTGCACACGTTTTCAGCTCAGGAGAAAAAAAATCCGTAGTTATCCAAGGAACAGTGGTTGAATAGATACATATACAAAGACAAAACTGAAGCCTTTTTTTGTTTCTTCCCTTTCGCATTGCACGAGTGGCTATCTAGATTAGTGGATAGTCAGGGTACGTGGAGACTTGACGACCCTATTTTGTGGACTCTAGAGTTGGTTAGGTGCCTCGAAGCTTCAGAAAATAAAATTTCACGGGTCATTGATCATTGGATTGATCACATATTAGGAGGATTTAGTGAACTTGCGATTGATAAGATCATCAGCTATAATGAAGCCAAGAGTAGGCTTTTCAAGGGACCACGAGGTAAGTACTTAAAATCTATGAAAACTTGGATTAAGATGTTTTTTTGTGAAAAAATGGTTATGCCATTACCTTGATGTTTGGGACTACGTGAACAAAAAACCCTTTAGAAGGAATGGGGAATTAGGATCAGAATATAGTCCGTTGTTAAGATCTTCTTCCAGCGACCACAAAAAGACTATTTTGAGTAAACCACGAAGTGTGTTGTAGATAGTAAGTCAAGGTATCCCAAGGATACCTCATCCATCCACTCCACCTCCACCCCCACCTCCACCACATACACCTACACCCTCACCTCCACCTCCACCTCCGCACCAACCATTCAACATGACGAGCACGATGAAGATGCCAATATTTAAAGGGGTAGGGAGCGAAGACCCCAAACAATTCTAGTTCATTGCAGATGCTATATGGACAACATAGTAGATTATTGATGATAATATGAAGAAAGTGCAGCCGGTCACAGCGCTGCAGGATAGGGAACCGACTTGGTATATCAAGTTCTCTCAGGATAGACTTGGCGCAATGATGGAAGAGACTCAGAAGGTGTTGAACAGTGAGTTTAAGAAGCTTACATGCGTAGTCTGTAACTGAGTTTAAGGAAATACAACAGACAGTGAGTGAGGCCTCATGGGATTTTGAATAGAGGCTAAATTTCCTGATCTAGTAGGCTAATATGAATATCATTTATGATCAACACAGAGACTGGTACATCGCATCCCTCCTACCACATCTAAGATTACCATTATCATAGGAGACGATAAGAACACAAGCAGAGGCTGTGGAGATCACGATTAGGTTAGAAGCCTCACCTGTATAGGATACAAATGTTGGAGTACAATAGATTCAGTCGTAGATGGCAAGCGTGCACATGGAGTTGCAAAGCTTGAGAACAGGGAAGGAAGCTCAACCAGATGTGCGCGCTGAAGTTTGGTGTATAAAATGTAAATATAAGGGACATGATAAGGATCATTTCCTTGTTTATCAGAATTATTTGATTGGAGGAGGTTCTCTTCCTTTGAAACCTGAGAATATTGTGGGACCGAGCATAGGAATACCATTATGGTGTGCTATTTGCTGGATAGTTGGAAAGCACGCGACAAATAATTGTCACCTTCTACAAAAGTTTTTACAGATACCACAATAATTGTTTTGTACCTTCTGTAAATTAGTTGGACATGATGAATGAAACTTCCGAAGTTATGAAATGATGATGGAAAGGACCCCTACCTATCGAATGCAGACAGGAAATTGGCCTCAGGATCAGGGAGCAGGTGTAGCGCGGAAAAGATTTCAATGCCGTGGAAGAGGAAGAGGAGGAGGGGTTGGTAGAGGTCGTGTGAAAGTCCTCTGTTATAACTATGGAGAAGCAGGAGATTTCATGCGTGACTGTCAAAATGCAACGCATCCATATTGTAAATATTGCAGACAATTTGATCAAGTGATAGAAGATTTCCTAGTGCTGATAGGTAATATGCAAGAGAAAAAGACGCAATAGCCTACGTAGAACATCCAGATGATGATAGTTTTGCCTTGTGAAGAAGATCACATTATTAATGTCATAACGTGTAGTGGTATGGACATAGGAGAAGATAAAGGAAATAAGTCAAAGACCAAAGGATGGGTGTGCAAGTCTATTGAAAAGGAAGTTTGGTTTGACCTCAATCGCTAGAGAAACTTTTAGGGAGGCCAAGAAGAATTTTGCTGAAGCTTCTACATCAAGGAGTTAAGAGAATTCAGCTAGAAACAGTGAAGTGCAGGATGTTGTCACACGGAATTGGTCAAGGGTGCGGACACAGCTGACCTTCCTAGAAGTCTAAGACATTCTAATGACAAACAAGACAAAATGGAGTGATCTTTCTCTAAATACACCTTTTACAACATGAAAACTACAAGTGTTTAGGCTTACCTTATTCCAAAACGCTGTTGTTGTAGTTTGTCCTTGCCAATCCGGATGAGCTCCTCCTTCATGTCAATTCCTGCAACCACAAACAATCAAACAATTACCAAGCACTTGTATTTCATATAATAAAACATATATTCAACATGCAGACCAAGGAACACATGAAATAACTCATTAACACAAGCTATTGAGAAAAATAAACCAGTTTGTATTAATAACGAAACAAAGAAACTCTTACAACCTGGCCTTGGTGTTGTGCAAGTTCCTCCCAGGGTCCATCAAGGGTTTTCCTCTACTTTGACAAAGCTCACCCACTTCCAAGTAGAATCAAGCAAAGACAATCTCTCCTCACAAAGGTTCTAAATGGAAGACCTAAATCCTGCAGCATTTACCCAAAGAAAATGTATAGCTCCAACCTCTTCTCCCTCTGGCTCAATGTCTTTATTTATAGTGCTGTAAAGAGGTTATTCAGGTCCACTATCAATGGGATCATCCCCCTCTTTGGGTGGGATAGCTCCCTTATTGATGGGATAAGTTCCCCCTTAATAGAGATACATGAACCAACTGGAGGCGCATCCATTTCATCAAACCGACCTCTAGAATGTTCTAGAAGTAACCACAAGTAACTTTTTCAAGATAAAACTCGCACATTTTGCCTTTTACAGAGGGACGCACCTGTCCCTTAACATACAGAGCGTCCATGGACGCAGATTTTGTGAACATGGTCAGCGTCCCCGCAGGTAAGGCTAGAGAGAACCTGCGACCCCAGAGATAAACATAGTTTTTACAAGACTTTCTATCTTCTTCGAGTTTGAGATGGATAACAGAGGCATGAGACTTGCCTAAGAGGGTAGCATGACTGTTGATTTGAGCCATACTAACTGTAAGTAGTCAAGGTGACATTTTTTAGTGTAACAGATTGCCCCCTAAAGTGTGAAGCCTGGAATAGAGTAGGGTTTTGTAATTCTAGGAAGGGTGAAGCGCTTTATCATTTCAAGGATTGTCTTATGGATGGCCTGGTTGGAACCTGCAATTTTCAACACAAAATACATGGATAAGATTATATCATCACTGAGGTAGGCATTCCCATACTCAGATTCAAAACTTTAACTAATGGACTAACTATTCTGATACAGGAATGATCTTGCAGTACATCATTTTTATAGACTTTTGTAGACACAGTATGGACGCAGCCATCTGTTTATGATTAGTCTACATAGATAATGAATACAAAACTCCTCGCAGCCTGGATGGTAGAAACTAGATCCAGGGTCTTCACTTCTACTTCGCGAAATGGTACGATTCTAGCCATGTGATTAAATGATTCGATGTCGAACATGTTAGAAACCAGTTGATTACCAGTCGATGATGCAAACTGTTAACAAGCGTGAGAGAAACCACCAGTAATGTCAATGGTTCTCAAAGTACCAAGCACAACCCGTGAAATGTGAATAGATGTTTTGATGTCGAACACTTCATGGAATCCTTTGATCGAAAGTCAATGATGTAAACTGACGTCAAAGGCGAGAAACCTGCCATTGATGCATGCAGACTTCAAGGTACTGTCGATTCCTAAGTCATCTTTCTAGATAATGTGTCGATGTCGATAGAAAGCGACCCGTTGCAGGCAAGCCCACAACACGAAATCATTGTTCAAGTTGAAGAAATGTTGCTGTAAGGACTGACTCAGGGATGGTCAAATGGATGACAAGTATTTTGCAGATGAAAGTTTTTCTTGCAGACCTCTTGAACACATAACGACACAACAGATGGCTTGGTGACGAATAACTCAAAGTTAATCCCCGGAACCCGGTTAAAGACTTTCAAAGTGGTTTGGTCAACTGTGAGGTAAAAGATTTCCCAACCCAGGTGAATGAAAAGTGTCGTGTTCAAGAGCGGTAATAAAGTTTCTTCTGAGACAAAAGGTGACAAACAGGTTCATTCTTCTCTCTTTTCCCCCACCATTTCTGGCAAGTACCTCTTTATTTTTAACAAGCTTGAGGAGGATAACATATGCTTGATTATAAGCTCATCCTTCGGACGAGTCCAACCTAGTTTAAATTCGAACCCTAGGAAGGAGTGGTTCGTTCCTGTTTGTAATTGAACAGGTCCTTTACTGTGAAATTTTAACGAGCCCAGTATAGGATAAACTCGACGTTTTTCAATTTTAGCGAGTCTGAAAAACTTAAGAAGACTCCAAGTTGAACTTTTTCGTAGATTTGTGTCCCTCAAGCCCGAAAAAGTATAAAATAATACCTGGGGGAACCGCTTGATCTTGCGACCAAGGAGTACTTTCATAATTAGTGCCACTGACCTGAAAAGTAAAAAGTGATCAAGGACACGTCATTTTATTTCCGTATCGAGTTTGAAACGACAAAAACCCGGCAATCTTTTCCTGATTTTACGGTCAGAAAAGAGCTATAAGGGGACCATCTTTTAATTCCGTTTTAACGAGTGTAAAAGAAACGCTCGGCAATCTTTTCATATTTTAGGAATCAGAAAAGGGCTTAAAAGATGACTCTGAGGTTTCACTTTTTCGTAAGTTTTAACGAGTTCGAAAAAATGATAAAAATGTACTCACGGTTTTCACTTTTTCATAAATTTTAATGAGTTCGAAAAAGGGATAAAAATGTACTCATATGGCCGACTTTCAATTTAATTTACGAGCAGGAAAAGACGGAAAGAACTCGGCATTTTCATTTGTTTTACGAGAATGAAAGATAGCAAAATAATCTCGGGATTTTCATGAGTTTAACGAGTCTTGAAAATAACTGAAATTGACTCGAAATAGGTTTCATTTTTACAAAAGCTTGAAACAAAGAAAAACTATGCTTCAAAGTAGTTTCATTTTTACACAAGCTTGAAACAGAGAGAAAACTGTGCTTGATGCCCCCTAAGCATAACTGCTAGAGCGCATGCCCCCCAACTTCATTTCATTCAACCAGTTGGATGAAATGAAGGTTCAAGACGAGATCATTTGAAAGACTCGACCTAAAACTATAAGAAAATTATGCAAAACACTGAAATAACTAACCTAAATATACAACTTAACATTTACGAGATCTAGTCAATCTCTCGACTCAAGTAGAGGAGGATTTGTTTCATTTTTTAATGAGCTTGACACATGAAAAGAACTATGCTCGGATTCGGTTTCATGTTTACGCAAGCTTGAAACGAAAAACTATGCTTGTTACAAGTTCGCATGCCCCCAGCATAAAGATGTAAACCAAGGTACATGCCCCCCAAGCTTCATTGCATTCAATGAGGTGGATGGAATGAAGCTTTACTTTCAAGATCTTGGAAAGACTTGTGGGAGTTGTTTCATTTTTTAGTGAGGTTGACACAGGAAAAGAACTATCCTCAAAACCCTTGTTTCATTTTTTAAACGAGCTTGACACAAGATAAGGAACTATGCTCATAACTACTTTCTACAATCTACCTAACAAAAACTCTACTCTAAAAACCTTGATTCATTTTTTAACGAGCTTGACACAAGACAAGGAACTATGCTCTAAAAATCCTTGATTCATTTTGTAATGAGCTTGACACAAGACAAGGAACTATGCTCATGACTACTCTCTACAATTTACCTACTTAACCTACCCTTGTTTCATTTTTTAACGAGCTTGACACAAGACAAGGAACTATGCTCAAGACTCCTTGTTTCATTTTTTAACGAGCTTGACACAAGACAAAGAACTATGCTCAAAAAGTTCGCATGCCCCCAGCATAACGATGCAAAGCAAGGTACATGCCCCCCAGGCTTCATTGCATTCAACCGGCTGGATGAAATGAAGGTTTACTTTCAATATTTAACTTGAAAAGGGAGTTGTTTCATTTTTAAGGAGGTTGACACAAGAAAAAGAACTATCCTCATACCTGATTCATTTTTTAACGAGGTTGACTCAGTAACAGGAACTATCCTCATAGACACCTGTTTCATTTTTTAACGAGGTTGGCACAGGAAAAGGAACTGTCCTCACATGACTGATTCATTTTTTAACGAGGTCGACACAGTAAAAGGAACTTTCCTCGGACACACTGATTCATTTTTTAACGAGGTTGACACAGTAAAAGGAACTTTCCTCGGACACACTGATCATGGCTTCCAACTGGAAGAAAGACATGTCAATGGACACACCTTGATCATGGCTTCCAAGAGGTCTTCATCCGAAGGAAGAATACTTCTTGGGAAGGAACACATGTCAAGGGACTCAAAAGGGATAAGAACATCGTGTTCAAGTAATCCCATAGAGTTTTCCATGTCAATTACCGGATCTAAATCAACAGTGAGAGGCTCACTTACATCGGTAACTGAAAACATGGGACCGGTTGCCACATAATTTACCCGTGGCAGGGTAGATACCACTTTAGAATCAGGAACATTTAGGGGTGTCATATTATTGGTAGTTGAAACAAGACTAGGGAACGAAAGCTGGTCTACAGTCACAATACTTCCATTGTGAGGGAAAGACATCACGCGAAAGAGTGTCGATACGACAGCTTTCATTGCATAAACATAGTCTCGCCCAAGGAGTAAATTGAAATCCAAGGGACCTCGAACTACCATAAGATCAATACAGACAGTTTTACCTTCCAAGGTAATAGAAAACTTAGGAAGGATCCCTAAAGGTTCACTAATTGTTCTGTTAAAAGGTTTCAGATTCTGCGTAATAGGCGCAAGCTGAGGGGAACCCAAAGCTTTCCAAACAGCTGAGGATAAAATACTAATAGAAGCACCTTCATCTACCTGAGTACGATGTATGTCCCTACCACCAGCCTTGACAATGATTTGGAAAGGGATGGAGGAAGGAAGATGAGGTTCTGTCAGTCTATTCCAATCAAAGGAAAAGACCTCAGTACTTGGAGGGGGTTCTGTAGAAACAGGTGAAATGCCCCCCGGCATAGAAGAATCCGATGTAACAAGAAGAACATCAGCGGTATGAAATTTACTCTCGAAAAGGAGAGTGTGATCGACCGAATGTGAAATTGAATCGACCACTTGATCAACTAATGGATCATCAACCTGAGTGACATGAGTTTCACTCTCCAATGGGAGAGTGTGATCGACTGTACTTGAATTTAGATCAATCACTCCGTCAGTTGACGGTAGGTTGGGAGAAAGTTTACGGTAACCAGTTGGAAATTCTTGCTGTGGAACAGTAAGGTTTTCCAACAATGTTGAGGCTTCATCCATGTGAGGGCAAATGTGAGTTTGATGACTCCCTTTGCATAACTTACAAGGAAACCTAACTTTACCCTTTTTCCCAGGAACCTGACTATCACTGGTTGATGGATCAACGGAAAGTTGATGAGATTTTTCTGACCATACTTCCAAGACCTTTGGAATAACAGGACAATTGACAAGGAAGTGGTCACCCTTACAAAGCCTGCAAGGGTATTTGGGTTTACGATGCATGTCGGAATTTTCCTCAACACAACTAACACTTACAGCCATGGTTGGTTGGTTGACTTCTTTCTTATCTTGCTTCTTTTTCTTCTTCTTCTTCTTCCCTTTCTTCTTCTTCTTAGCCTCCTGGTTACTAGCATCAAGGCTTTTACCAGGCGAAGAGGAAGAAATGGAGGAAGAAAAATTAGGCGAAGAAGGTAAAGGGTCAACAGAAGGTTGGTGATGTTGAGATGGTGAACTCTGTTGAGGTGAAGCATCCGGTTGAGGTGGAACAATTGGAGTACTTTGGGCCAACGAAGTTGAAAATAACCATATCGGTAATCCTATTGTAAATCCAGGTAATGACAAAGTAGCCATGTAAGGAGGACCAACATTTCCAAAGTAAGGAAAAGTACTAGGATTCTCATTAGGAGGGGTTCCTAGGTTGATAAATTCCGGAACATTTGCCATTATATTCAACTTCAGTGAATTTTATTAACAATTTAAAACTAAAATTAACAATTCACAATTCACACTTAACAACTAAAATTCACAATTCACACCTATGGTCTCTAAAAGTAAAAACAAACAAAGTAACACGCGCTATCAAATCTAGGAGTCAAACCACACACAAACAGTAAGCTCTCCGGACCGAAAACACTAGTTGGTGATGAAGCCCAACCTCACAGAATTCAGTACAGAAATGGCGGGTGGAATAGTTACCCCGGCAACCTGCTTAATGAATACACCGGCACAAGTTCCTCCACTTTAACCGTCTCGAAGTGAAGTGAACCCCCCGGAAAATCCAAGTGAGTATAACCGACGTCTGCTCCAGGTACAGTGGGACCTTCCCTCCACCGTCACCTCGGTAGAACCCTAAAGATTATGGTCACTAAGGTCACCAACAGTAACAAATACACCTGGGGGAACAGTCTAAACTCCGACAGCACGCAAGGGCAGAGTAGCAAGCTCAATCCCCTTACCGGCTCCTTGACAACAATCCAAGGTTTACCGATAAGTGACCCCTGGCTCCTCGACAATGGTTAATCCGAGGTTTACCGTTTGTAATACGTACTGTCTGGCGTTGTTCCCAACGAGGGGGGAATGATCCCCTCACTGGTTTGGACACGAGCTCGTGCTTCTCCTTTAAGAGGAGCTTTCCCAGAGTGCAATTGAAACAATTGGATTTATTCTACTCAAGATAAACTATCTGTTTGGTTTTGTAGTCTTGGAGAGTTAAGTACTCACCTACTCCAAGACCCTAGCCTAAGCTATGTTGGTGTTTCAGAGCCCTAGAAATGTAAAAATTACTAGATGAATTTTAATTAAGCGTTGTGTTATTAAGGCTGTTATTACTCAAATGGGTAAATGGATACGAAACCAATGGTGTTATGACCCGACTCAACTGAATGCAATCGAATATGATAATGTAATCTTTTCAATTCGATGAATCCTAACTAAAGTAAGGAGAGAGTTTCCATTCACTTCCAACAATGCACAAAATTGATCACTAAGAGAAAATATAACAAATTCTCTAATGCACTAATTTTATCAAGAAAAACTAATGCAAATCAATTCCAAACCAATTTTTATTTTTATTTTTGTGTAAATTCAAATCAAAGAAAGCTGATCTAAATCTACGATTGATTTTTCAGAATGTAAACTATGCAATTGTAATCTATGCACAATTCACATGAAAAGTATGCAAATGTAATCTATGCACATTTTTCATTCATATTCTGAAACTGAGAACTCTAATTATGCAAATGTGATCTATGCAAGAGAATTCTCAAACACAAGATGATTCTAATGTAATCTAAGAACCAATCAAGTGCAAGTCGAGAAAATTGGGTGAGAGTTCCAAAGATCAAAACATAAAAACACTCAAAGGCGATTAACACTCATACACAATTTAGCCCCCCCCGGCGAATGAGGGGGAAATTTTTTTGCAAAAACAAAAGCAAAAAGATGCAAAATTGTGAAAAGACTGAGAGAAACCTCCAAGTAATGACCAAAGGAAATCAAATTAAGAATTTCTCAAAAAAGAGACTCAAAACACCCAATTGATGGAAGCTAAAAGCAGGAATGCTAATGAAACAAGTTCAGGTGAAAATTTTTGACAGGGTACTAAAGGATCTGGGCAGAAAACACTAAGAAAAACCAAAATCTAAAAGCAATTAAAGCAAAAATGGAGTTTTCCTAAATTTTTATAGGAAGACGCAGGCAACCCGTTAGAACAGGCGCGGGCCCGCTCTGTGCAAACGGCAACAGCGCGTCCAAAGACGCACTGTGCAGTACTCAGAGGGTGCGTCCTTCTGGAAAAGTTAAGAAAAACAAAATCTAACTAAATCTAAAGCTAAGCCACCCAAATACTAATTCTCACAGTCAAAAACCAGAAAATAAAAATGATTTTCTCAGAGCAAAGTTCACACAAAGGAAAAGACTTTCACATTAATGGATTCCCCAGTGGAGTCGCCAATTTGTCACACGGAATTGGTCAAGGGTGCGGACACAGCTGACCTTCCTAGAAGTCTAAGACATTCTAATGACAAACAAGACAAAATGGAGTGATCTTTCTCTAAATACACCTTTTACAACATGAAAACTACAAGTGTTTAGGCTTACCTTATTCCAAAACGCTGTTGTTGTAGTTTGTACTTGCCAATCCGGATGAGCTCCTCCTTCATGTCAATTCCTGCAACCACAAACAATCAAACAATTACCAAGCACTTGTATTTCATATAATAAAACATATATTCAACATGCAGACCAAGGAACACATGAAATAACTCATTAACACAAGCTATTGAGAAAAATAAACCAGTTTGTATTAATAACGAAACAAAGAAACTCTTACAACCTGGCCTTGGTGTTGTGCAAGTTCCTCCCAGGGTCCATCAAGGGTTTTCCTCTACTTTGACAAAGCTCACCCACTTCCAAGTAGAATCAAGCAAAGACAATCTCTCCTCACAAAGGTTCTAAATGGAAGACCTAAATCCTGCAGCATTTACCCAAAGAAAATGTATAGCTCCAACCTCTTCTCCCTCTGGCTCAATGTCTTTATTTATAGTGCTGTAAAGAGGTTATTCAGGTCCACTATCAATGGGATCATCCCCCTCTTTGGGTGGGATAGATCCCTTATTGATGGGATAAGTTCCCCCTTAATAGAGATACATGAACCAACTGGAGGCGCATCCATTTCATCAAACCGACCTCTAGAATGTTCTAGAAGTAACCACAAGTAACTTTTTCAAGATAAAACTCGCGCATTTTGCCTTTTACAGAGGGACGCACCTGTCCCTTAACATACAGAGCGTCCATGGACGCAGATTTTGTGAACATGGTCAGCGTCCCCGCAGGTAAGGCTAGAGAGAACCTGCGACCCCAGAGATAAACATAGTTTTTACAAGACTTTCTCTCTTCTTCAAGTTTGAGATGGATAACAGAGGCATGAGACTTGCCTAAGAGGGTAGCATGACTGTTGATTTGAGCCATACTAACTGTAAGTAGTCAAGGTGACATTTTTTAGTGTAACAGATGTGGATCCCTCACTATTAGCCATGTTTTTGAAAACTTTTATGAAGCTGTTGAGGGATAAGAAGGCAGTGGAAGGGCTCCAGGAGCTAATCGAAAATTGTATGTGAAAAGTTAAGATTCCTTCAAAACAACGTGTTGTGAGGAAACTTGTTAAACATAAGAAGTGAATATGGCGCGAGATGAGGTTGACCGTGCAGATTGGAGAATATGAAATGGATCAAGTCATCCTGGATTTGGGTTCTGATATGAACATACTACCTAAATAGACATGGGATAGGATGGGAATACATGTGCTACAATGGTCCCCTATACAGCTACGCATGACCAATCATCAGAACATCATTCCTATGAGGTGCATGTATGGGTAGCAGTAGACATTGAAGGAGCAAGTGCTTTGGCCGATTTTGAAGTAATTGAAATAGTAGATGACAACAATCCTTACCCTGTGCTACAAGGAATTGATTCAACCTTTGACATGGATGCAGTAATTAATTTGAGGAAGTGAAGAATAACATTTGAGAACGATACGCTTAGGCTTATTGTGCCACTAGATCGTGCTGAAGGAGAGCGGTACATTGAACCAATCCGTGACTATGTGGAGGAAGATGACTTAGATCAAATATAAAAGATTACTATGTGCTATCAAGATTGGATCAATCCCACTGCATATGGGTGGATCACGTGGGATAGGGACAACTCCTATACCTCAGATTCAAATGAGGAGCTCAAACACTGTTAGAATAGATTGCATGAAGTATCTACGCTACGTTGCAATATGTTGACAAAATTGCTACGGTGCATATCAATGGAGGTAGGGAATCTCCCACATTATGATGGCTTAAATCATGTTAATTTATTTTTGGATGAGTTTGAAAGGGAGGTGCCCAAGGAACATTGGTTCCAGGAACTTGATCTAACATTGCGTGCTACGCCTGCCCATTGGTGGGGTAAGCATAAGGATATCTTCGCTGATTGGAAGGAATACATGCGAATGATGAAGTTAAGGTTTAGTTATGCTAATACATGGATGACTAAAAAATACAGTGGCAAGGATGATCCACATGAGCATTTGGCGCGGTGGAATAAAGCATGGGGTGAAGAGCCACAACAGGAATGGGTGCATATCTTTTGTCACACCTTAGATACTATTCCAATAAATTGGTACTTGGAAACAAAGCTACATCATGGGACATCCAAATGGGATATCTTGAGGGAAAGTTTCTTATTAACCTTCAACTTTGAGGATGGATTTGAGTGCATTGATGAAGCGCTCAAGGAAATTAATGATACTATCTTTAAAACGCTTGTAGAGCTGGTAGAATGGGTTCAACTTGTTTGGAGTACCCAGCTGCACCATGCGCTGGAGTGCTACAATGTGACTATAGAAGAAGAAGAAGAAGATCCCAAAAATAAACATTTCGAAGACTGAAGGACAGTGCGAGGTTGAAGGTCCTAAAGTAGCAAACCCTGATATATCAGAACCTTTGAAGACTAGGCAAGTAAACATTGGGTCTGATGCACAACCTAAGTTTGCAAAGATAGGTGATTATTGGGATGAAGATATAGTTGATAAAGTTGCGGAGTTGTTACGCGAGTACCAGGACTTGTTTCCCACCAAGTTCTCAGACATGAAAGGAATAGTAGGGGATCTAGGAGTGATGAAGATCACCTTAAAGCCCAATGTGAAGCCCGTAAAATAGAGAACCTACTGCCTAAATCCGAAGTATAAGGAGAAGGTGCGCAAAGAGATAGAAAAAATGCTGGAAGCTAGAATTATTGAGCAAGTAGAAGAATTTGATTGGGTGAGTCCTATGGTTGATCAAGAGAAGAAGCAGTAGGGTGAAATCAGAATATGCGTAGACTTGAAAAAGCTCAATGATGCATATGTTCATGACCCATTTCCAACACCATTTATAGATGAGGTTTGGGAGAATGTTGGAGGACAAGAAGCTTATTTGTTGACTGATGGGTTCTCAGGGTACCATTAGATTAATATCACACTGGAGGACCATAGCAAGATGACCTTCACAACAGAGTAGGGATTCTTCTAGTACATAGTAATCCCATTCGGGTTGAAGAATGCGCCCACGATATTTTAAATGGTTGTAATTGTAATGTTCAAATAATTCATCCATAAATTCTTAGAAGTGTATTTTGATGAATGAATTGTGTATGGATTGGTAAAGCGCCACGTTGCAAGTTTGTGCCTTATGTTAGATGTCACAGATACAAAATTTCTCTAAACTTGAAGAAATGTATCTTTTGTGTGCCTTATGGGATATTTCTAGGCCATGTGGTATGTAAGCAAGGACTAATGGTAGACCCTATGAAGATAGTAATGATTGTCAATTTAGAAGCTCCAAAGAATGTAAAGCAGTTGTGCGCAACGTTGGGCCACACCGGCTACTATAGAAAGTTTATCAAGGCTTATGCACAAATAACTGTGCCAATGGAGAAATTACTAAAGAAGGACATGAATTTCTACTAGGATGAAGAGTGTTAGTGCAGTCTAGATGTATTAAAGGAAAATATGGTGACTACACCCATTTTGGTATTCCGAGACTAGAAGAAAGAATTTCATGTTCACATGGATGCCTCTTGTACTACTTTGGGTGTGGTATTGACCCAGCCAGGTGAAGGGGAGATAGATCACCCTATAGCCTTCGCGTGTAGGAAACTGTCAAAGTCCAATAAGAACTATTCAACTATAGAGTGTGAAGGATTGGCGATGGTCTACGTGATGCAGAAGTTTCCACATTACCCATTAGGTGTGAATTTCAAAATGTATACAGATAACTCCGCTCTCTAGTACCTGGTCAACAAGCCTGTGTTGGGGGGGAAGATATGTAGGTGGTTATTGTTGTTTCAGGAATATGACTTTGAGGTGATTTTCAAGCTTGGATGATTGAATGTGGGTCCAGATCATCTATCCAGAATTGAGACAGGTGAAGAACCTACTAATTTGGAAGAAAGATTTCTGGATGCATAGCTCTTCGTTGTACGTAGCACAGATGATCATTTTGGTGATATAATCCGGTTTTTGACTACTGGAAAAAACCTCGAAGGATACTCTAAATAAGAAAAAAAGGATTTGATGGCCTATAAAATTGACTTTTTTATGATTGCAGGACACTTATATAAGACGGGCACTAATGAAATACTGCACTGATATGTTCCATAAATTGAACGATTGAGCATCCTCACCGAAGCACATGGAGGAGTGGCAGGAGGACACTATGCAGTAAGATAAACCAGGTAGAATATTCTACATGTAGGATTATGGTGGCCAACAATGCATAAGAATTATAAGGCATATTGTAGGGCATTTGATGCATGTCAGAGGATACGAATGCCATCACGAAGGGACACATTTCTCTTAAATCCTCAAATTTCATTACAAGTGTTTGACAAATGGGCGATTGACTTTGTGGGTCCAATACAACCACCATGAAAAATGATGGGTGTGCAGTAAAGTATCATTGCGATGGAGTATTTGACAAGATGGGCAGAAGCACCACCAGTGAAGGACTGTAGCGCTGCTACAGTTGCGAAGTTCCTATTTGAGTATGTCTTGAAAAGGTTTGGGTGTCCTAAGATACTGATGAGTGATAGGGGTATGCACTTTCTAAATGAAACTATTGTCGTGATGCTCGAAGAATTTCAGGTTTATCATAAAAAGAGTATGCCCTATCATCCTCAGGAAAATGGTACGGTGGAAGCATTCAATAAAACTATGGAAAACACATTGACAAAGATCTGAAACGCAAAGAGGAACAATTGAGATGTGCACATACCAGCGGTCCTATGGGATAAAGGTTGTGATGCCCATGGAGTATATTATGCCAAGTCTATGCATTGCAACATTGACTAATATGGCGTACCGTGAGACTATAGAGGAGTGCCTCATGTAGTTGATGGAATTAGAAGAAGACTGGGTTCTGGCAGGATTTCACCAACAGGTGCAGAAGGAGTGCGAGAAGGCCTGGCATGATCAACATATTAAGCTGTACACCTTCAATATGAATGATCTAGTGATACTATATGATAGAAAGTTCATGAAGTTCCTGGGGAAGTTTCAAATGCACTAGTTGGGACCCTATGTAGTCAAGGAAATTATAGATGGTGGCGCAATTCAGCTCATGAAGCTCAATGGGGAATTATTTTCTGGAAGAGTTAATGGAATTTGATTGAAGTTATATCAAGGAGATCCTACCCCTGCGCAATGACTACATGATGGTTGGACAGTCTTAGTACTCTAGGCAACTGCTAGGAAGTATGGGACTATAAACTATACTTCTTGAAGACTGGGAAAATGATGTAAGGGGGTTGCGCGAGGGAAGGCAGAACTTCACCAGGAGGAGCTATGCATGGAGGATGGTATCACACAACAGTGTCCAAAAATAACCATTGGATGCACTGTTGCTAATTGCATGGTGAAAATTCCATTAGGAGGAGCAGGTAGGCTACATTTATGGTGCAATTATTTGGAAATTTGTCGCCAAAGATGCATATATGATCAGAAATTTAATAGAACGGTCGGATTTGAATTTGAAATCACCTATAATCTAGCATGTGGGCCTGCATTACAACACTTTTCTTTCAGAGAATTTTCTACCAGAAAGATTCTTGTATGTCTAAGAAGGATTGGGAGGAACTTCTTTCATGGTTGGAGTTCGCAAACTTGCCTGATTGGAACTGTAAGATCATCCTTGAGAAAATGACTGATCCCACAGAAGCTGCAAGTTCTGAATTCGTTGTCTCTAAAGCCGCAACCCTTGAAATTGTGTTAGTAATGGAAGCTACACTGTCTGTGCCTACAACGATGAGGTCACCTAGGCCTAAACCATCCGCTACTAAGGAGAAACAAAAGAAACCACTGGCTTTTCTGATGAGGTAGTCACTAAGGAAGAACCCTAAGGAGGTTCTGTTAGCACTTGAAATTTCACCTCAGGCTGAGAAAGGTAAACCTCAAGGCAACATCAAACCATTTAGCCTCGTAGCTAGCCCTACGGGGCAGGAGAAGGCTCTCTCTGGTCTATCTCGAAAAATCTCCAATAAATGAGATGACCAATAAGATATCACTGATATTAGGCTAGTAAACTGATTAAAAAGGTTGATTTGGGGTTTTTAATTAAATGACGGGGTTGTTCCGGGCTGCATGGGCAAAATCACAGCTTGAAACAGAGAAATATAATGAACAACACAGGTTATCGACTGAGGCAAGGTAGGCAAGAAATTTAGCATCAAATCTAGATTTTAAATGGGATGGCAAGACTGGTGAGGAGCTGACAAGGGCATAGGAGATGAATCCTTGTCAAATAGAGGAAAACATTAAACATGAACAAACTTATAGGCAGAGCATGGCAGGCATGAATTCTTACCTAAACACTTCATTTGTTCAGTTAGAAATGATCATGTAGTGAAATGAAACATAACAGATTACATATGAAACAAGGGAAAACTTATGCTAAATTATCATACCACAGGAATCTCAGAAGTCAAAGCTCTGTAATTTCATTAAATTCTCTGCCAAAAACTGTACATGGTAAGACCTGTTCTCCACCAGCTCTCAGCACTCAGAACTCTCCCTTCTAACTCTTTTTTTTTTTTTTTTTTACAAATGAATTTTTTAATACATTAAATAAAAATCTGCTAAGGGAAAAACGAATCGGTCCAACAGCAAAGGTGCTGTTTCAACTGCAATTACAAAAATAGGAAAGAGCATTTTCTTCTATTCTAAAACAGAACCGTGTCCCTAAAAATCCTCTGATCATTGGCTAATTAAAAGATAAATACTGGAGCGCAGATCTCCACAGGATCAGAACTGAAGACATTAGTAAAGGATCGGTTGCTATATTTGGACCCATTACTTCAGTGACAAGCTGTCCATTGCTTGTATTGATGAAATCAATTGGATGCAGAGCGATGCCATTGAAATTATCATTTATGTAACAACCAATGACTGCAAGGCACTCGGACGGAGCCTTTGGATCCCATTCGGCACGAAAGCAGGTCAAGTGACCATTAAAATCATGGCTATCGACGATCTCATGGCTTGTACAGCGCAAATCACCAAAGATAGAATTCTATACACATATCCGGTTAGCTTGGCGGATAGTTATGATTTTACTGCCAGTTGTTGGCGAAAAATAAGCAGAGTATCCATATGAGGTGAATATCTGGGCCGGAATCGGAAATACCATATTCCAATTAAGAACATATACAGGAAAACTGTGGGCAGTATAAGCTCCGGATACCATACCGGAATGAGGAATAGCACATGCGCTAATACGGTCTGCATAGGATTCTTCCAGTCATTAAACAAGCTTTATTTCCAGGTGGCTGATCAAAGGGGAAACATCGTATTGTTGCACCTGTCTCTTCTTTCACCTTTGACTCTTCAAAATCACTTGCTGCCCAAGGACCTCTTGCCCATTTTCCATCAGAAATCGCTGCTTTAAGTTCCTCATAAGATTCTACATTTACAATGTTGCTGTCTCGGAAGGCTGTAGCTCTTGCCAAGAGAGCCGATTGCACTTTTTCCAGTTTGTCTCTTATATATACTACTAAAAATGATGGATCCATCGATATTCCAAATTCTTTCCCATCTTTTCCAGGCATATCCCGCCTTGAAACTACAACACTCTTATTTAAGACATCACGAGGACTAACTTCAATCCTTAATGGAACACCCTTCATTTCCCAGAAATTGAATTTCCACCCTGCAGTCTTCAGATCTGACTCATCCATTTTGACCCTGATGCCGGCAGCCTTAAGTATCTTCTCTAGGTTAGATGCTACCTCCAAGATCACACCTTTCTCATCAGCCTTCTTCCATATTGGAATAATAACTACCTGTATTGGAGCCATCCTTGGTGGAAGCATCAAGCCTGTATCATCGCCATGAGTCAGAATAATGCCACCCACCATGCGTGTGCTTACTGCCCAAGAAGTTTGCCATACATATTGTCGCTGTCCATTTTCATCAGTGAACTGAGTACCAAATACACGAGAAAAATTTTGCCCAAGATTGTGACTAGTTCCAGCTTGCAAAGCCTTGCAATCACCCATCATTGCTTCTATGGTATAGGTGCGAAGAGCACCAGCAAATGTCTCTGCTCTCGATTTGCGGCCAACTATAACAGGCATAGCTGCTTGTTCACAAGCAAATTTATGGTATACCTCAATCATCTGCAAAGCCTCTTTCTCTGCCTCTTCCTCTGTGGCATGAGCTGTATGACCTTCTTGCCATAAGAATTCAAGTGTTCGCACAAATGGTTTTGTACGCATTTCCCATCTCGTAACATTTGCCCACTGATTAATCATAAGTGGAAGATCACGATAGCTATGAACCCATTGAGTAAACATGTGATTTACAATGGTTTCACTTGTTCTCCACAATTGTAGGACCACGAATCAACCAAAAATATAGAAGCATTCCTGTGTCATTTTGAAGGAAATATGGTGCATATCGCCTTACATGTGCATTCCCAAGAGGACTATGCTCTTCAACCTGATGATTTCCCAGACAGTCATCTGATCTAAATCCATCCAACATATCCTTGATCATCTCATTGCCTCGAACAACAGCCTGCATTAGTGCTTCCATAAGGTTTAAGTTGAGCTGGGATCATGAGTCAATATGAACATTTGTCATGGGTGATGTGCTCAACAGGCCATTGCATCCAAAATTTCTAATAAGATGACACTGCAAGCTCCAAGGCTGCAAGAAAGGTTCCCATGTAACCTTGTGAATGTTATGATAATTCATTTACACCTCCAATGAGATGGAAGATTCCAGAGTTCCATTTCTCCAATTGGCCGTATGTAAACACCGTTGAAAGGGTACCTTGTAGACAATCTGTGCTATTTGAATTATTTAACCATAGTTGCCCATTTTTATCACCTTCAAAAGTTTTAGTCTCATCTAGAGACTTAGAACATCATGAAAAATTACATAATCTAAAGCAACACATTTAATGATTTCTTCTTCAAAACAGGGTTTTGAAGAAGAATCAATCTCTGACATGAGATAGAGTCTAACAGGTTCGACAGAAAGGGAAGATAGACAAGTCGAAATAGCCACATCAACCCCTGGATCTTGACAAAGAGGAGCTTCACAAAGGGGTTAAATAGTTGGATGTTAAGGAGGGAGAACCTATCACTAGGATCCAAAAGTATATCCCTCCACAAAAGGGCAAAGCGAAGGTACCCAAGGATTCATATAATGCTAAATTCATAGTCTCTACACTGTTATTCCCGAAGAAATTTCCATTTCAAGGTGTGCTCTTAGGGTACATTCCCGCACTGAAAATGGAGGATTGGGACCTAGCTGATCACGGGAAATTATTTATTTGGCGACAAACAAATATTTTGTGAAGATATGCGATGAGGACTAGTGTCACTCGACTGGAACCCATGAAGTGGGTCATGGGGGTTGCGAAGGCTAGGTTACTAAATATGTTATGGGTACTGCATTTTAGTAGAACCACTATCAACATAGTGTCTGTACACCAATTGCTTACATTGGTTCATGATGGGTGTATTTGGTTGGGAGAGCCCATCCCCATCACAGATATGCTGACCCACCATATAACTAGGTTTCCCTACCAAGTGGTGGATCCAACCGAGGAGTTTGAAGGCAAGAGTAGAGAAAAACAACTCATGAATAGAATGAAGAATGAGTTTTTCTTAGTGAAAAAGTTGCATATATACTCTATCCATTCCATCACAGACAAGGCGGTGTAGTTTGCCGCCCAAATTTTGGCTTGCAAGGTCATGAGAAAGTGCCAGACAGATGAGGTGTCGGTACCAGTCATTTCATTGGCTGCACAATGCGCAAAGGGGGTGCAGCACAGCTAGGCACAATATCTCTACAAAGAGTTTTTGTTGAATTTTCTTGAAGCACAGTGTTATCACTCAGGTTGTCCTTAAGCTCTAGAAAAGGATACGACCGAGGTAACCACAGACCAACTTTGGACTGCAGGTTCTAGCCAACCTGCAATCAGAGAGGGCTCTCTCTTTTAGATTTAGCTTTGTTGAAAATGATTTTAGGCTAGGTCTCGAGTTCAGAGGGTTTTTGTTTTGTTTTTGGTGGGAAAATTGATGTTTTCAGATAGAGAGGCAAGGCATAGTCTGGAAGTTTCAAACCATTGGGCGTGGAGTCGAGGAGGAGAACTGCTGGTGCATTTCTTCGATCACAAGAGAGGGAAAGTGGAGCAAGATAGCTGAGCATGAAACAACATTCCAGGTTAAAATGATGGGAAAAATGCTAAGTGATGAGAGGCAGTTAAGAATCTCTCAATCAGCTTAACAGAGGAGGTAACAGAGCGCTACCTAGGGGCAGTAAAGAATCCCTAGATAATTGGCAAACACAGGTGAATTGGGGTAAACATGAGCCAGGAGGAATTCATATTCATAACCAATTCAATCAGAGGAAAACATAAAGAAATAGCAGAGATTGAGCATAGAGAGTATTTAAACTAATTCTAGGCTATTCTTTCTTTCTGCTATTTAGATAGTGGTAAAAAATAAACAGAGGTGAGATGCACTTATTGCTTCAGGCTGTAGCACAAGAATTCCATCTTCCTATCTCCAAAAACATTCATTTACATCAGACAGTTTTCTCTCCAAGCTTTCATCAATCTTTTTATAGAAAAAACTCAGGTATACAATGCGAGTCTCTGGTGAAAATTCTCAATCAACAAACCCTTTGAAACAATGTAGAGGGCGGTATATATAGGGAAAAACTATCTACAGAGTTCCTCTATTACATCTTGACCTAATAAGGTCATAAAGAAAAATGACTACTTAACCTAATCCTATCCAGAAATAAATGAAAAAAATATCTCGGGCTGCGCTCAGGGCCGCCGTATCAAAACTGAATAAATGATGTTGTCCTTGGTGGCTTGCTGCAGTGTTTTCTGAAATAAATGTGTATGGGTTTATGCATCTTTGCTGTCTGTCTACATTTAAAGCTTTAACTGTGATTTGAGGGCAAGGATGGGCTTATGCCTCTTGATTTGACTTTCTGGGGGGGCTCATCAATGTTCAGGTGCTTCGAGCCCCTAAAAATCTTCGGCTGATACTCTTTGGCTTCTCTTCTTCCTCTGATACTCTTTGGCAATAAACAGATGTTGTACTGACGTGCTGTGTGTTAAATCATCATTTAATGGCCGCTGTTCGGCCTCTGTTTTCTTCAAAATTGTTTTCTGGTCCTCCCGGCAAGCTTCGCGAAGAAAAATGGGTCATTCGGCGCCTTTCGGGCTTGCTGGGGGCTGCAGAATGAAAAGATTCCCTAAAGATTCCCCATTCAGGCCCAAAAAATCTAGCGATGAGCGATTTGCGCTACGCAAATCGCTCATCAAAAACTACCTCAGAATCTGATTCCGGGGCTTCGAAGTGTGATTTTTACCCTTCGCCCCAAAAAAGTGTTGATCACGTCAGCATGATGTGACGTTGTACGGCGGGTGACATCAGCATGATGATGTGGCGGGATGACGTCAGCATGACATCATCATGTACGGACAGTGATGTGGCATGACACATGGCAAGGGGCCACGCAGGCAGATGACCCGACATGTGACTGGGCAGAGGGGGTGACGTAAGTGGTGACTGTGCAGGGGGGTGACGTAAGCGGTGACGTCACCGGGCAGGAGGCGGTAAGTGGTTTTGTGGCACACCACCTTTGGGGGGGGAGTGGTTTTGTCAGAGGGGGCTCTGCCACAGCCCAGGAGCTGATGCGTGGCGGGAGGTACGGAGATAATACTGCCCATCTCTCGGATGCTAAAGCTTGGGCGTTTTGGAGATGGGACGGCCCACCCACCATCGATCTGCGGGGCGGACGATCTGACGGCTAGTGGCCAAGATAATACGGTGGGGGGATATGGGCGAAGAATATACAGATAATATTCCCTTTTTAATATGCGCGCAGGTGGGTCTAAACAATGGTTTATGCGGGTTACGGGGGTTATATGGGTTTAATACGCGCGAGTCAATGTATTTGTGCACAAAACTTTGGTTTAGGGGCAGAAAAGGGGGTTTTTGAGGGTTTAGGGCTAGGGGAGAGGTTATTAATATAGCTAGGTGTCAAATTAATCCCTTTTAAGACACGGATGGGCTAAAAACAGCCCCGGATGGACCGTTTTTTCCCGGACTTATAAAAATATGGCTATATTGCCAGGGAGGGGATATTCACATAGGGGAATTTTATATACAAAGTTTTACTAGGGGAAGGTGGAAGACTGATAGGGAATTATATAATACTGTTAGTAGTTAATATGACGGTGATCAGCAAGCGCTAAGGTCAGGGACCTTAGGATATTTTGGGGAAAAGACCTTGAAAAGAAATAAAAATCCTTGAGTGAAGCAGATCTTCACCAAGGCAACTGATATGGATGATGATGAATCTAAGAGGAATCAAGTAGATCTTGACCTCTTTGGGAAGTTAGTAAGGGACTTGGGGAATTAGAAGAAGGGGGGAGTTAGTTATGTCCACCTTTGAGCTCCTTTGCATGAACACTGCCTGCACTGTGATCTGTAAAAATATAACACTTTGTACCACAAAATTGATCATAAATTATCATTCTGCAACCACACAGCTACCTACCCAGCCTACTCTCCTAACATTTTTTCTTCTTTTTGGTTTGGGTGCACTTAGACTTGCAAACCCAGATTTACAATTTTTTCTTTTGAATTTTTCCTATCTAAATCTACACTTATTTCTGCCAGGGCCCAGATTAAGCAGTTGGGTCCCTTTGATTCTCTACCTATCTACAGATCTGCCAAGATTAAACTGTTTGGGCAAATATCATTCTCTATATTCTAAAACAGGAAATTGAAACCTAGGGAGACCAAGATTAAACTGTTTGGACCTCCCTTAAATGAAAACTCTTCAAAACTGGAACAACTCATCAAAAATTGGAATCAGCAGTGGCATTTGGACTAGTACACTTCATGGCTTTCTTCTTTGGTCTCTTCTGGAAATATGGAACACTGCAGCTTGCAAAGTATGACATATTTTGCATGTGAAAATGTCAATCATGAAAAATGATACCCTGTTGCAATAGGAGGCTAACAGTGGCTCCACTTGGGGATGGCTTTTCCTTGTGAAAAGCCAAGAACAACAGGTCAGACTGCCTTGATTTTCTATTTGTTGCTGTAGACTGGGAATACTTCTTTGTTCTGGCTTTTAAAAATATAAACTTGGAACTATAAACAACCTCATCCTCAACTGAATTACTGTGAACTATACAGCATCGCCTGCTTTCTTCTGCGTGCTTGATAATTATGTACAACATTGTTTGAGCATTATGTCTCTGAAAATCATGGGTCAAAACTGATGTATCTCCTCTAACTCTAGTCCTGAACAGTTACTGACCAATTTCTTCTTCCTTGTCAACACTCTTTTGGCTGAAGATTACAATCTGCAACAGCTTGCCTTTACCATGATACATTGTGATGTGTCTGTGCTATTCTTCGCTGTTGTGCTGGAATTAGTGCAGAGATAGGGCTTTTAAAACTGGAATACTTGCATCGGCTGGATCTTCGCAGATTTACTGCTGCTTCTTAAACAATCGGCTTGCTTATAAAAAAAAATGAAAACAAAGTGTTGATATATACAAATAAGACTGTACAAAGATATATACAAAGTTGCATTGTGTCCCTTAAAAGGGATCATGGTAATGCTTCAGCATACGGCCATTGACAGGGCCTTCTTCAGCAGAAAAATCCTCTACAAATCTGAGAAAATAAGTGTTATTTCCTTGAATAGCAGAAATAACCAATGGACCTCTCCATAGAAAATCAAACTTGGCATGTTTGCCCTTGTCTTCCCTTCTTGAGTCCCATCTTAGAACTTTGTCACCAACATTGAAATCTTCAGCCTTAGCTCTCTTATCAAACATCTTCTTGAGTTTTTCTTGCACAATCTGAGCTCTGTCATAAATTTGTTCTCTGGTTTGTTGCAGATGGATGGTTTGATTGATTCTTCTTTGAATGTCATTTGGTTCAGCCTGAATCTCTTGTAACATCTTGATAGTGGGAATGCCTAAGGATGAAGGAAATCTGGCCTTCATGCCATACACTAGCTCATAAGGGCTCATCCCAATGGATCTTTTGCTTGACAGTCTGTCTGCCCATAGGGCATTTACCAGCTTTTTGTGCCAATTCTTCTTGTTTTCTTCCAGCACTTTCTTTATGATGTTGATGAGGCTTTTGTTAGATGACTCGGCCAAGCCATTGCCTTGAGGGTAATAGGCTATGGAGTGGCCCAAGGTAATATGAAATCTGTGGCAAAAATTGATCATCTTTTTGGACTTAAAGGCAACGGCATTGTCAGTGATGATTTTCTCAGGGCAGCCAAATCTAGAAAGGATATTGCACTCAAGGAATTGGATAATGATGGTGTCATTGGGTTGTCTACAGGGAATGGCTTCAACCCACTTAGTGAAATATTCGGTGGCTGTTAGGATCCATCTGTGCTGGCCTGAGGAAGAGGGATGGATTTCTCCAATGAAGTCAAGACCCCATTGTTGACAAGGTTTTTCTGTGGAGATGGGTTTAAGGGGCAGGGGCAATAACTTTCTCTTGCCCTAAAAAATTTGGCATTTGTGACATGATATGGCAAACTTCTTTATATCTGCAAAAAGAGAGGGCCAATAAAAACCAGCCCTTAGAATTTTATCAGCAGTGGACTTCCAGTATAGATGTCCTCCACAGTCACCTGCATGGAATTCTTTCATGACATTGTTAGTTTCGTTCATGGTTAAACAATTAAGCAATATACCTTCATGATTTCTCCAACATAATGCACCATCTATAACACAAAACTTTAAAGCCTTCATTTTCAAAAATCTTTTCTTGGTTCTAGACAATCCTGGGGGAGCACACAGGTTTAATAATGCAAAGCATATATCAGCGTACCATGGGGATTGTAAAAAGATTTCACTGATCTATGGAGTCGCCAGCTCCGGTTCATTGTCCAGCTGGTTAATCTCTAAGGCTTGAAAGTTTGTTTCGGACATCAGTTTAGCTAAACCTTGTCCCTTTATCAACTTGGTTGGTTTTATCTCTATGTCATATTCAAGGATGTTTGCAATCCATTTGCCTCTTTTGCCTTCTAATCCCTCTTGGGTTAATATGTCTTTTACAACAGCATGTGGGGCATAGGCAATCATGTGTGAATATAATATGTACACTCTGAAATCCTTGATGGCCTTAACCAGTGCATAGGCCTACTTTTCCATTATTGGGTACTTCAAAGGGGCGTCTCTTAATGCTCGGCTGAAAAAGCAATTGGTTTTTCAGCTCCCTGTTCATCCTTTTGCAAAAGGACAGTGGCTATGGTGTGATTAGATGCAAACGAAAATATGATAAAATCTTTATCAAACTGTGGGCTAGTTAGGACCGGGGTTTGTGTTAAGGCTGATTTGATACTCTCAAATGCTTGCTTGGTTTCAAGAGACCATTTTACATTGGCATCCTTCTTTAACATGTTGCTCAACAGTCTTATCAGCTCAACTAGATTTGGAATAAATCTTCTCAAGAAGTTGATTTTCCCAAGGAATGCTTATAGTTCTTTAATGTTTCTTGGAAACGGGATTTGGAGGATGGCTTGTATTCTTTTAGGATCAATTCTGATCCCATCCTTTGATATGATGTGGCCAAGTAATTTTCCTTCTTCAAGGCCAAACAGAGACTTCTTGGGGTTCAAGGAAATGCCGTATTTCCTACATGTCATGAAAATTTGCCTGAGATGCTTGAGGTGTTCTTCATCAGATTTGGAAAATGGGGTTAAGTCATCAAGGTAGACAACTAGGAAGTCATGTATTTCGTTGGCAAAAGCAATATCCATTGCTCGTTGAAAGGTAGCACCAACGTTTTTAAGACCAAATGGCATCTTTACATACTTGAATGTTCCCCAGGGTGTAGTAAAGGCATTTTTGTCTTGGTCGTCTGGGTGAACAAGCAATTGGTTGAAACCTAAAAAACCATCTAGCAAAGAGATTCTAGATGATCCCACTACTCTTTGCAAGATGTGGTCCATTTTGGGCAAAGGGTAATGGTCTTTTAGGGAGACTTGATTTAAATTTCTGAGGTCTACACAAAGCCTTATTTCACCTGTCTTTTTTCTCGTAGGAACAAGATTGGACACCCATTCGGAAAATCTGACGGGTGCTATGATGTCTGCTTCAAACATCCTCTTTACTTCCTTCTCAATCAGGGGAAGAAGCATAGGGTTAATTCTTCTAAGTTTTTGCTTGAAGGGTTTCTGGTTTGGTTTTAAAGGAATGGTGTGTTGGATCACCGAGGTGTCATAGGATTTTAGATCCTCATAGCTCCAAGCAAATACATCTTGGAACCCTTTGAATAAGTCAATGTACTTGGGCTTTTGATCAGGTGGTAAGTTTTTGGACAGTTTGATCATTTTTGGCTTTTCTACTGTCCCAATGTTATGTTCCTCTATCTCAGTGTTTATGGGCTACAATTTTGGCTTTCTGGGCACGTCATTAGCATCAAACATATCTTCTAATGGGGTTAGGTCAGCAGGCAGAAAGTTATCCTTTAAGTCAATGATGTCTGCCTCTGTTTTGGCTATATCTTCCAAGTGTATTTGTTTCAGTTGTTCTATGTTTTCTTTGTCAAAAATAGTTGGTTTCAGGGTTTGCTTGACTATTGCAGCCGTTACATCTTGTTGAGTTTCATTTGTTTGGTGTTCTGTATCTGTCATAGCATCCATGTCGATGTTGATACTTGAAAACTCATGCTCAAGGGTGAGGAAATTATTAATCTGGGCATCATTTTCGAATACTTGCCAGTCTTTAACGTTATTTGGGACTGCGGGCCTATGTTTTATTTCAGCGGTAAAGTGATGGTTTGGGTCAAAAGGAAGCTTGCATGTACTAGCCAAAGTAGCTAGGATGTGTGCATGAATGTTGTGATTTCTTGAAATCTTGTCAAGCTTGAATTCAGTGAATGCCTGGAGTATATTAGTAGCAGCGGTCCTATAGGCTCTCATTCTATTGTCGTTGGTTACAAAATTGCCTTTCATCTGTTGTATGATTAAATCAGAGTCTCCCAAAATGGACACTTTTGCAGCTCCTAGAGTTTTGAGGAGTTTAAGGCCTAAAAGCAGAGCCTCATACTCTGCCATGTTATTTGTGCATTTGAAATTCAGTCTGTAGGCATGTCCTTCTGCATGGTTGTTATATGTGTTGTGAATCCAGACACTTGCCCCTGCTCCTAACTTGTTGACAGAGCCATCAAACTCTAAATACCATGTGATTTTTCGCTTATGGTCAGTATCAAGAGATTGAGCTGTTTTAGGATTGGGCAGATTTAAGATTTCTGTTTGGAAAAGTTCTTTTGGTATGCTGGTTGCATCAATTGCTGTGACAGTTTCGTGGGTATTTGCAACCGACTCTTCGTTGATGTGTGCTTGTTGCTCTAGAGCGAAGGGCTCATTATCAATTGAAAAATTTGAATCATCATTAAACAAAATAAAAGAATCCATATCAGAGTGGATTGAATAAATGGGAAAATTTTGAGGCTTGCTCTCACTACTTACCACATATTTCATGAGCGTTTCTCTATACAGTCTCTTTGGTTGCCCAAAGACTGAAATAGTGGCATAGGAGAGGTCTAATTGAAGGGATCCTTGGAGTTTTGCTCCCCATGATCTTGACAGGAGCATACCGTACTTTGGTGGAATGTCAGCAACCACTACATCCATGAGGATGGTCTTGTTTGGGTATTGAACTAAGGAGACACACAAGTCTTTGATGAGGCCTAAACATTTCACTTGACTTGAGTCAAATGAGTATAAATCTTTGTAAGGTCTTGTAACATCAAGATTCAGTTTTTCCATAACTGCTTTGGGCATAAGATTGTGTGATGCCCCTGAGTCAAACATAGCATTGTGCAAAACTTTGTCATGTATATGCAAACTGACAAAAAAGGGTGGGACAGGTCCATGTGTTGATTTTCCGTTAACTTCTGGGCCAAATAGCAGCTCTGGGGTGTCATCTAAAACATTTACATCATCTTTGACCTCTGGCATTTGAAGTGATCTTTGAATTTGCTGCCTATATACATCGTGTTTAACAAGTTCTGAGAGGGGAATGGATATTTTTAACTTAGCTATTTCTGTCTCTAAGTTAAATGGCTTTTCCATAGGAGTCTTGGTGTTGATAATAGCAGTTTTTTTTGTTTCATTTGAATTGTCTTCATTTTTCTCTTGTTTATCACTGCTATGGGAAGTTTTTTCTTGCGGTTTTTCAACTTCAGGAAAGTTTTTTGGAACCCTGTTCGAGCTTTCTTTCGAGGAAGAAGGTGGCAAAGGCTGATCTTTGGAAGGCTGTATCTCTGTTATGTCTTCTACAGTGACTTGATGCGGGTTTAGAATAGGTATATCAGCTGGTTCTGTTATGACAGCCTTGCCTTTAGTCTTGCTGGGTTGTTTGCCTTCCTTTGTTTTACTAGGTTCGGAAATGTCAATGGTCCTAGTTCTCAGCTTATATTGTTTGTGTACTTCATACACAGCGGTATCATAACCTTGCTTAAAATCAAAAGACTCGAAAGACCTAGTCTGAAACTGATTGTAATCAGGTTCATTTTGGTCTTCTTGGGACATGACAGTTTGGTGCTCACCCTTTAGATCCATTAAGTTCATGTGAGTGTCCTCTATGGGTTCACTAGATGTAGATCCTTCAACATAATTATCTTGGAAAGGGGGTCTTATATCATGGTCTTGGTTAGGCCTACCAGCATTTGTGTTCTGTGTTTTTCTAAAATTTGGGTTCCTTATGGTATTAGACTGTTGTCCTTCCCATGATGCTTTTCTCTCAACATTTTCTACTCTTTCTCCCAGCCTTTGCAGGCCACTGATGATAACATCAAGCTTTTGATCAAAAGCTGAGGGTTCTTCCTTAAAGGTGGTTCTTCTTTCCATTCTAGCTCTGTTTCTTTTGGCAATTAAATTGGCTTCTATGCTGACAGCAACATTTTGCATGTCGGCAAGGGTTTGAGGAGCTCTTTCTTTTAACTGGTATGCCATATCCGGGTCGAATCCATCGAGAAATTTGTACAAGTCCAAATCAGGTGGAGGCCTTAAGTTCTGTGGTATTGCGTTATATACATTATTGAATCTTGCACAGTACTCCAAAACAGTCTCTTGAGGACCTCTTTTGATCGTATCATATTCAACTAGTATGTGCAAGGGGTCTTTCTTTTTCTCCCATCTGTTGGTAAAGGATTGGTAAAGCTCATCTGGGGTGGTTATGGAATTTGCAGCAAGTGATCTGAACCAAGTTCTTACATCACCTGTCAAACTCTGAACAAAAATTCTCATTCTTACACTATCATCATCTATCTCATAGTTTTCAAAATAGTCTTGCATCTTTTTGGTGTGCTGAAGGGCTGTGAAAGGATCGGTGGAATCAAAATATGTGATTTTAGATTGGTACTCTTGAGGTAAAGCCCCAGCATTAGCAGGTAATTGCAGGGGTGCATATCTATTAGCCATATTGGCAGGTATAAGTGGAACAACGGGGATAAGTGGAACAACTGGAGTAACGGGGATCACAGGAGTAACTGGAACGCTGGAAACAACAGTAGTGCTAGTATGTGCAGTGAATGAAGGTGTGGAAGGAGTACTACGGGATGTAGATGATGAACTAAGGGAAATAGGGGTTGAACGGAACAAAACCTTGACAGGAGTCGGAATACTGCTAGGGTAAGTTGTTTCAGGGCTCAAATCAGCAAAATCTTCCTGTCTTTCTTGCTTCCTAATGATTTTCGAGATTATGTTAGGGTTTTCAAAAATAGCTGGAGGGTTGGGGTCTGGATTAGACCTTGTATATCGTGGATTTTTCTTGGGAGCCAGCTTCCGAATTGTTTTTTGGGTAATTTTCCGGGGAATGTTTCTGTAATCAACAAGGGACTAATTAAAATTTGAGACAGCTTGTTTGTAACTTAAAACTAGCATGAAGATTGACTGAAGCAGCATTTATTTACTCCTGTTAATGGAAAGCAAAAAACAGTCTCAAAGGCTTCCTGGCTGACATTCAGGCTTCATCTGTAATTTTAAGAGATAAATAGTAGTTGGAAAGTTTGATTTATGGTCTCAACAGAGCTTTCTTACCTTCTTCGTTAAACTATCTGAGAAATTCCCCAGTGGAGTCGCCATTATGTTATCACTCAGGTTGTCCTTAAGCTCTGGAAAAGGATACGGCCGAGGTAACCACAGACCAAATTTGGACTGCATGTTCTAGCCAACCTACAATCAGAGAGGTCTCTCTCTTTTAGATTTAGCTTTGTTGAAAAGGATTTTAGGCTAGGTCTCGAGTTCAGAGGGTTTTTGTTTTGTTTTTGGTGGGAAAATTGATGTTTTCAGACAGAGAGGCAAGGCATAGTCTGGAAGTTTCAAACCATTAGGCGTGGAGTCGAGGAGGAGAACTGTTGGTGCATTTCTTCGATCACAAGAGAGGGAAAGTGGAGCAAGATAGCTGAGCATGAAACAACATTCCAGGTTAAAATGATGGGAAAAATGCTAAGTGATGAGAGGCAGTTAAGAATCTCTCAATCAGCTTAACAGAGGAGGTAACAGAGCGCTACCTAGGGGCAGTAAAGAATCCCTAGATAATTGGCAAACACAGGTGAATTGGGGTAAACATGAGCCAGGAGGAATTCATATTCATAACCAATTCAATCAGAGGAAAACATAAAGAAATAGCAGAAATTGAGCATAGAGAGTATTTAAACTAATTCTAGGCTATTCTTTCTTTCTGCTATTTAGATAGTGGTAAACAATAAACAGAGGTGAGATGCACTTATTGCTTCAGGCTGTAGCACAAGAATTCCATCTTCATATCTCCAAAAACATTCATTTACATCAGACAGTTTTCTCTCCAAGCTTTTAGCAATCTTTTTATAGAAAAAACTCGGGTATACAATGCGAGTCTCTGGTGAAAATTCTCAATCAACCAACCCTTTGAAACAATGTAGAGGGCGGTATATATAGGGAAAAACTATCTATAGAGTTCCTCTATTACATCTTGACCTAATCAGGTCATAAAGAAAAATGACTACTTAACCTAATCCTGTCCAGAAATAAATGAAAAAAATATCTCGGGCTGCGCTCAGGGCCGCCATATCAAAACTGAATAAATGATGCTGTCCTTGGTGGCTTGCTGCAGTGTTTTCTGAAATAAATGTGTATGGGTTTCTGCATCTCTGTTGTCTGTCTGCATTTAAAGCTTTAACTGTGATTTGAGGGCAAGGATGGGCTTATGCCTCTTGATTTGACTTTCTGGGGGGGGGGCTCATCAATGTTCAGGTGCTTCGAGCCCCTAAAAATCTTCGGCTGATACTCTTTGGCTTCTCTTCTTCCTCTGATACTCTTTGGCAATAAACAGATGCTGTACTGACGTGCTGTGTGTTAAATCATCATTTAATAGCCGCTGTTCGGCCTCTGTTTTCTTCAAAACTGTTTTCTGGTCCTCCCGGCAAGCTTCGCGAAGAAAAATGGGTCATTCGGTGCCTTTTGGGCCTGCTGGGGGCCGCAGAATGAAAAGATTCCCTAAAGATTCCCCATTCAGGCCCAAAAAATCTAGCGAGGCGCAAATCGCTCATCAAAAACTACCTCAGAATCTGATTCCGGGGCTCCGAAGTGCGATTTTTGCCCTTCGCGCCAAAAAAGTGCTGATGACGTCAGCATGATGTGACGTTGTATGGCGGGTGACATCAGCGATGACGTCAGCATGATGATGTGGTAGGATGATGTCAGCATGATGTCATCATGTACGGATGGTGACGTGGCATGACACGTGGCAAGGGGCCACGTAGGCAGATGACTCGACATGTGACTGGGCAGAGGGGGTGACGTAAGCGGTGACTATGTAGGGGGGTGACGTAAGCAGTGATGTCACCGGGCAGGAGGCGGTAAGTGGTTTTGTGGCGCACCACCTTTGGGGGGGAGTGGTTTTGTCAGAGGGGGCTCCGCCATAGCCCAGGAGCTGGCAGGTGGCGGGAGGTACGGTGGTAATACCGCCCATCTCTCAGATGCTAAAGCTCGGGCGTTTTGGAAATGGGACGGCCCACCCACTGTAGATCTACGGGGCGGATGATCCGACAGCTGGTGGCCAAGATAATACGGCAGGGGGATATGGACGGAGAATATACAGAGAATATTCCCTTTTTAATATGCACACATGTGGGTCTAAACAATGGTTTATGCGGGTTACGGGGGTTATATGGGTTTAATACACGCGGGTCAATGTATTTGTGCACAAAACTTTGGTTTAGGGGCAGAAAAGGGGGTTTTTCAGGGTTTAGGGCTAGGGGAGAGGTTATTAATCTGGCCAGGTGTCAGATTAATCCCTTTTATGACACGGATGGGCTAAAAACAGCCCCGGATGGACCGTTTTTTCTCGGACTTATAAAAATATGGCTATATTTCCAGGGAGGGGATATTCACATAGGGGAATTTTATATACAAAGTTTTAGTAAGGGAAGGGGAAAGACTGATAGGGAATTATATAATAATGTTAGTAGTTAATATGACGGTGATCAACAAGCGCTAAGGTTAGGGACCTTAGGCTATTTTGGGGAAAAGACCTTGAAAAGAAACAAAAATCCTTGAGTGAAGCAAATCTTCACCAAGGCAACTGATATGGATGATGATGAATCTAAGAGGAATCAAGCAGATCTTGACCTCTTTGGGAAGTTAGTAAGGGACTTGGGGAATTAGAAGAAGGGGGGAGTTAGTTATGTCCACCTTTGAGCTCCTTTGCATGAACACTGCCTGCACTATGATCTGTAAAAATATAACACTTTGTACCACCAAATTGATCATAAATTATCATTTTGCAACCACACAGCTACCTACCCAGCCTACTCTCCTAACATTTTTTCTTCTTTTTGGTTTGGGTGCACTTAGACTTGCAAACCCAGATTTACAATTTTTTCTTTTGAATTTTTCCTATCTAAATCTACACTTATTTTTGCCAGGGCCCAGATTAAGCAGTTGGGTCCCTTTGATTCTCTACCTATCTACAGATCTGCCAATATTAAACTGTTTGGACAGATATCATTCTCTATATTCTAAAACAGGAAATTGAAACCTAGGGAGACCAAGATTAAACTGTTTGGACCTCCCTTAAATGGAAACTCTTCAAAACTGGAACAACTCATCAAAAATTGGAATCAGCAGTGGCATTTGGACTAGTACACTTCATGGCTTTCTTCTTTGGTCTCTTCTGGAAATATGGAACACTGCAGCTTGCAAAGTATGACATATTTGGCATGTGAAAATGTCAATCATGAAAAATGATACCCTGTTGCAACAGGAGGCTAACACACAGGATGACGGCAAGGCATTACACTATGCCTAGCCACTATTGTTAACTTCCCTAGTTGCATGGAAACTACCAGAAGACGATCAGTTCCCTCCATAGGATGCCGATTTACCAGAGGCCTCGAAGTTTGCTTCGCTCTACAAAATAAAGGATCTAGAGAGGGTCATGTAAACAAATATATTCAGCGTGTTGGTTGAGATGGACCTTTGCATGGTGATCAGCTAGAGGCTGAGGCTATCACCTACCCTGTTTGAGTATTTGGAGGCTTACATAGAGTTTAAAGCGGATTTTCACAATGTATCCATCCACGCGAGACAAGATCATAAGAAAGTATGGTACAAGTTGTTGTACGTAGTCACTGACACAGATGTACACAAAGTGGAGTGGCTACACCCGATAGATCGCAGTGTGGGAACAAGCAAAGGTGAAGAAAGCTACTTGACACAGGCCACAATAGAGTAGAAACAAAAGGAATCTGAGCAGGCTACTACTCGAGAGAAAGCATCACCGAAAAAGAAGGAAGCTACTACCAAGGCAGCTACTAACAAGGAGTTCATCGCGAAGGAGGACACATTGGAGGTTGAGGAGTTTTCTTCTCAACATACTGCAGACAAGGAAGGGTTCGAGGAGGAAAGAGGTGGTGGAGAGGAGTAGAGCACTCCTTTTAGAATCACAAAGCGCTAGAAGGAGATGACTTCCGGACCCAGGAGGAAGAAGAAATTAGACAGGCACATACATGTAGATCCAATGGTCTTCACTGAGGGGGACTTGGATGTGATCGGAGATAAGGTCCGTGATACAATGACTAAACTGTGGAAACAATTTGAACAATAGTACCAACATGCACTAGGGAATGTGCAAAAGGATCTACACAACTTGCAGATTCAAACAGGTCAACTTCAGGCAAGTGTGGGATACGCGAGCGGGATTCAAGTGACCCTGTAGCAAGTGAGGATGAATGTGCTAGAAACGGATAGGAATTTGGATGTTAGAGTCATTCCATTAACAAAGGGATCACTGCGTGTAGAGGCAGATGAATCAAACACTCAACTTGGGAAGATCAAGGATGTGGGTGTCGACATATCCACGTTGCCTATTCAGACCCTTCATACACTTCATCAGGGGCTATCATACGAGCTCAAGATCAGGGAGTAGTGCAAGCTATCAGTTATCAGCGAGGTAAAGATGAACAATGAGTAGATCTTTGCCAAAAATTCTTAGGTGCTGAAGGAAAGGGAATAACTGGCTGTGCGAAGACAGAGCTTGGAGGCAACAATTACATAGGCATGTAAGACACTGCCAGAACTTCACATTCCAGAAGATGCAGTAGCAAAAGTGAAGATTCGGAAGTTGGCTACTGCAGTCAGAGAATCGAAGGATGAGATCAGCTGAGTAATATTTGAGTTCCAAATGAAGATCTTAGAGCTCAAGTTGAAATTGCAGCCAACCACTCTGCCAAAAGTCTAGGAGTAGCACGGAGCAACCATCAGGGAAAGCATGGCCACTTTGGATGTAATAGTGATAGGCTGCACACTAACCTTTGAGCAGGTGATGGAACTATAGAGGACTCTGAAGGACGACCCAAACTTGAAGAAAATTTGCACAGATATCCTGGATATGCAACAAAAGTTTGATGAACTCAGGGTGACTGCGTGCACTTTGGCGCCAGTCCAGTGCTTCACTCGCTTGACAGAAGGAAAACAACTTCAAATGCAGATTGAGTAGTGATAAAGGAAAGAGGCCATCTTAAAGGCCAAAATATAGCCATGGACAAAGGAAGCCAACCATATTACTCTGTCATTCCATGAGAAGTTGAAGACACTCCAGTAGACACAAAGGATGATGCATCTCATGATGGAAGGCCCAACTATAGAAAATATGGTAGAGGAAGTGCAACAGGTTGCGGTGTAGGGTTTTGCTGACATAGAGGTGTTGAAGGTGGAGTTCAGTGATCTCTGTAACAAGATAGATGCACCAGTTGAGTGACTCAAGGGCAAGTCACCCAATTTGTGTTGGGGGCCTATTGGAAAGGGGTCTGTAGGGTCAGATTAAGTCAAGTTTTGAGTTAATTTTTAGAAAATTTTGTAATATATATTAAGCGAATGTAAAGTTTCTGCAAAATGTGGAAGCGGAGCATGAAGATAATAGAAGTAAAAGGGGCTTTATTCCCTTAGTTGGGTAGATGATAGAGTTGTTTTGAGACTTGAACATGGTCCACGAACCATGGTATTGTAAATAAAATGTTATAAATAGATGAGTCATAGCAAGTCTAAGTATGAATTAAATAGGGAAGAATCATTGTAAGGACAAGGTTCTAAGGCGGGAAATGTTTGTTTCCTATAATTAGGCAAAAGGGGAAGGCTCTTGCAGATGAGTGTGCGGAGACCTTGGTAAGTCTGTAGGCTGAGTACGTGGGCCCTTGCAGCTTAGTGCACAGGGAGAAAAAGTCTGTAATTGAACATTGATACTTAATAAAGACTGTTTTGGGCCGAAATTGATCCATCTATGTCTTATAATTTACTTCATAAAGGTTTATGTGTCTTCGCTCTGTCATATGTTTTATGTGAATTAATTCTTATTTACTAAGAAAAAATGGTAGATCTGTAATATTTATGCATGATAAATACAATTAAATACCTTCTTGAATATCTGTACATTGTTTAGATAGATTTTCAGTACTTATCTGTTCGAAAGGATTATAGCTATGTGAAGGTATATCTATGCCATATGAAATTCAGGAGACCATCACACAGGCCTCTGAGTGTAGAAAATTGGTTCTATCATCCCCCAATACTACTTCGGGTGAGACTGCAACCTGTGCTCTACAGGTTGTTGCTGAAAGGGCCAACAGTTAGGGTTTTGTTGGTTGGCCCAGTTAAATTTGAACATAGGTTAGGCCTCATCAAGCCAACACTGGCATCCCATTCTCGGGAAAACCATACCTTCAAAAGGTTTCATTGTGTCAGAAGGTCCAAAAACGAAGACAAATCCCTACCTCAAAACCATCATACTAGTCATATCATACTCATGGAAACCAATGGACATTATCGAGTACAAGTGTCCCACAATGGCCCTACTCCTTAATGCTTTTACCAACACACTGTTTCATTTTCCAATTCCTTTTGTCATTGCTGCTAATTCTCTTGTAGCTAGTTCCAACCACCCAAACTAGGAATTTCCATGCTTTCCTATACTAAGCACATAAATAAATTCAAATAATACCTCATTTATGGCTCATTAATAAGCTACACATGCAATTTTGTTTACTTCCTTCCACAACAAGTCAAATTAGCTCTTTGGTAAAATGATCATATATAGACATATCACATCCGGTTAGCTAAAAAATCAACCACATAAATCAAAATCATAGACTGTGTGCATAATTGAAGTTGAAATAAAATATTGATACTTATCTTTCAAATGGTATTTTCTTATGCCTTTATTCTTTGTCCTTTTCGTACACATACCAGATCGGTTTATAAATACGAAAAGCATCGAATGCCTTCTCTTCTCTATGACAATGTAGACACATTGGATCGGTTTCTAACCCAACAAGCACCCAATGCCTTCTCTTGAATATGTAGTACCAACAACAAGGGTGTCCAAAGACTATACCATCTCAAGCCTTAATAATAACAACTCAAGGTTTCTCTCATCCAAAGCTATCTAGGGCTCCAGATAATTTGTCCCAACCCTCATCCTCGAGGGATTGGTATCTCACCCACAAACTAAAAACTTATTTTCCCTATCAAGAGTTTGCAGATTATTCTAGCCCTTCCATTAGCTAGCTGAGGTTGGAATAGGAGAAGTTTATGTAGCTTGAGAGAGGGGACATGGATCCTCTTATGATGGGAGAAGTCTCTCCTGTTTGGTTTGTTCCATTTTAATAGGGTAAAGGAGCCCAAACAATCTCTCTCGGCATGGGTAGTGAATCGATAAAAGCATTGATCAGTGATAGGCTTAGTGTTAAACTCTGAAAATCGGCACGGGGAAGAAATGGAGGGACAATGACATCCTTTAAAACTGAGTTTGAAGGAATGTTCTATGGAAATGATGTAAGAGGGAAATGTTTTGCAGATGAAGAGTGATGTAGAGACATGTTCTTCATGATAGGAAAACACATGAGGTTCATTGTAGAGCTCCTCCAAGATCAAGGAACAGGGAGTACAAGGACAATGAAAAAATGTTGTGTAATAGATGGCCCCTAAAGCGTGAAGGCCGAACAAGAGTGAGGGGTGAAATTCTTTACGAGTAGACGCATTGAACCAGAAACTGTCATCAGGAAACCTGCAAGAAAGCATAAATACATATACATCACTTAAATATCTGATAAAAGATACATGAGTCGTGGTATGGAGGCAACCATCCAGAAAAAGATCATGTGAATGGATCCAAGGTATGGGCACAACCATCCAGTATGAAGGATCATATCTGACCCAAGGTATGGTCACAACCATCCAATAATGAGAAGGATCACATATAATAGAATCATGGTATGGTCGCAACCATCCATCTGAAAGAGACATGTGTATAAGAATGATCATGTCACATTGCCTCACAACCAGGAATTTTGTAATCTGAGCCCAGCGTCTTGCACTCCAACACGTCCTGATCAAAGTACAAATTATAACATATGAATAGATATGTCAAATTCGAACATGCTAGAAGGTCACTTGATTACCAGTCAATGATGTGAACCGTTAACAAGCATGAGAGAAACCACCAATAATGAAAATGGCTCTCAAGGTACCAACAATACAATTCATGGAGTGTGAATAAGGAACTAAAGTTGAACACTCGTGAAGTCACTCGATTGAAATCTAATGACGAGAACCTGCCATCAAGTGTGAAGAACTTTCCATTAGGGAATGCAAGCTCTAATGTACTGGAAGGGAGTCTCTTGTCCAACTTCCTAGATAATGAGCTGAAGTTGACAGGAAGTGACCTTGTCGAAGAAGGGCCATGATGTATCCCACATCATCAACGTGAAACAAGGGGATGCAATGATTATGGATGATACAAAGAACCAAGAATGAGTGTAAACTGTAGAAGGATTAACTCTTCAATATATCGGTGACACAACTTCGAAGTTTAGCACCTCTTTGGATCCATATGATTAGAGGTCATGATGACATGGCAAAGATCATATGGAAAGGAAAAAAATGGATGACCCAAAACCAGGAAGGTCAATGATGAAGTGACGATATCCCAACCTGACACGAAGCAAAAGAGTGTCATGTTCAAGAGTGACAACCTGTGGACACAAGTAGTAAAAATTTTCCATTTTCCCCCACCATTCTTGATGTACCCCAATTACTTTTTATCACAAGCTTGAAAGGGATAGCATCTGCTTGTAATATAAGTCCATCCTATAGATCGATCCGACCTAGTAAGATTGACGAGCCCTAGGAAGGAGAAGCTCACATCCATCATGGTGACGAATCTGATGTCGTTAAATTTTAACGAGTTCGACAAAGGAAAAACTCAGTATCTTTTTCATGTTTAGAGAGTTTGAAAAAAACACGGAAAAGAAAACTCCAAAAGTCCCTTTTCCTAAAGTTGTCTCTCGAGCCTGAAAAGGTAGAAAAAGATACTCTAGAGAACCTCTTGACCATGTCGATCAAGGTGTACCTTTTTCATAAATAGCCAATCTCAGCCTAAAAAAGGGGTAAACGTATACTGAGACAACGTCAATTCATTTAATTTAACGAGTTCAAAATGACAAGTACTCAACAATCTTTTCATATTTTTGGAGTTTGAAAAGAGCTGAAAGGGGACTCCTCCTGGAGGAATGAGTGGTATAAGAGGATAGCAACTGGTTCCAATAATGATGGAACTACTCAAAACATGTAATGGTCAAGAGGCTAGCTAATAAGACCACTCATCGCAAATGTTCCTCAGGAATAGGAAAAACAACCAAATGAAGGAATATTATCGACCAAAGATATGGTGATTATGGAATGAAAGAACCAAGGCTTATCTGGCAAAAATCGGCTGATAAAAATGGAAATCACGAGATTTAAAGTGGGAATGGTTTCATTTTTACACAAGCTTGAAATATGAGAAACTATGTTTGAGCATACTTGAATATGGTTTCATTTTTACACAAGCTTGAAACAAAGATAAACTATGCTTGGATTTGGTTTCATTTTTACACAAGCTTGAAACAAAGATAAACTATGTTTGAGATAAGTTTTCACGCCCACAACATAATGACTCAATTAGAGGTACATGCCCCCAAGCTTCATTTCATTCAGCTAAGTGGATGGAATGAAGGTTCACTTACGAGATAAAATGAAAGACCCGACTGGGATTTTATGAGATCTAATAAAAGACTCGAATTGGAAGGGGACTTGTTTCATTTTTTAACGAGCTTGACAGAGGAAAAGAACCATGCTCATGACACCTCATTTCATTTTTTAACGAGCCTGACACAAGTAAAAGAACCATGCTCAGGACACCTCATTTCATTTTTTAATGAGATTGACACAAGTAAAAGAACCATTCTCATAGGGACCTATTTCATTTTTTAATGAGGTTGACATAGTAAAAGAACTATCCTCGCAATCCTTTGTTTCATTTTTTAAGGAACTTGACACAAGACAAAGAACTTTGCTCCAAGATCCTTTGGCCATAGACCAAAAGAGGACATGGCTTCCAAGAGGTTCTCATTAGATGGGAGAACAACACTCTGGAAGGGATACAAGTCTAGGGATATAAATGAAAAATCAAGCTCCAATGCCCCCAATACATGATGTACTACATCACCTATGAGATCATCAATAGATGTGGGCATGGAACAGGTGGCCACGTAATTAACCCATGGCGGGGGTGATAATTCTTGCACATAAGAACCAATTAGGGATGATGGTTGAGTGGGAGCTAATTCATGACCAATGAATGTAAGATAATCAATGAACACAATGCTTCCATCATGCGGGAAACACATCACTCGAAAGAGAGAAGAGATAAGAGCTCCCATGAAACAAACATAGTCACAGCCAAGGAGTAGATTAAAATCTAACAGGCCTTGGACAACCATCACGTCTATATAGTTAGTCTTCCCTCCAAAAGTAATAGGAAACTTAGGAAGGTCCCCTAACGGTTGACTGGTTCCTCTGTTAAAAGCTAACAGATTCTGGGTGATGGGGACAAGCTAAGGAGAACCCAAAGCTTGCCAAGCAGTTGAGGACAAAATACTAACATATGCACCCTCGTCTGCGATAGTGTTAGGAACGACCATATGGTAAGCCTGTACTATCATCTGGAAAGGCACATAAGACGGAAGGTGATATCCTATCAGTCAACTCCAATCAAAATAAGTGACTAACCTACTTGAAGGGGATGTCATAGGAACGTGAGAAATACCCTCTTCCTTGATGGGAACAGGAGAAATGCTCTCATGCACCTTGAGAACGAGAAGATTTCCTTCTAGTTCATTTGAAACTAAAGAAACTAGAAGAACTTTAGCAGTATGAGGTTCACTCTCTACTGGAAAAGTGCGATAAACTGAAGGTGGAGCCAGGTCTACCATTTTCTCAACCAATGGTTGGTTGAGAACAAACTCATGAGACTTACTTTCAGAGAGAGTGGGGTTAACAAAAGATGGCTTTTGATCAAACACTAGATCAACTAGTGGAGGATTAGGGGAAAGCTTTCGATACCCAGTCCGAAGACGAGGTTGAGAAGCTGTAAGGTTTTCCAAATCTTTGGAAGCTTCACCAATAAGAGGACGAAGGTGAATGGGATGATTACCTTCACACAACTTACAGGGAAATTGGCTTTTCCATTTTGCCTATGAGCTTTACTATCACTAGTTGAAGGTTTCTCACCAGCATGATCGCTAGAAGCTAATGAGAAAGGTCGATGTGAACATGTAGACCACAATTCTAAGACCTTTGGAATACCACGACAATTAAAAAGAATGTGGTCACCCTTACTTAACATGCAAGGGAATTTTACTTTCTGGGGCTGATTGGAAGATTTTTTTTCATTAGTTGTATCCATAGCAATGGCTACTTGGTTGCCCCCTTGCTTATTTTTATTCTTCTTCTTCAGCCTCTTCTTCTTCTTCATAGCTTCCTGATTACTAGAATCTAGACTTTCACCACGTGAAGAGGAAGAACAGGGTGAAGAAATAGGCGAAGAAGGTGAGGGGTAAAGTTTAGGATCAACATGAGGTTGATGTTGTTCAGGTGGAGGAGAACTTGGTTGAAAAGTAGTTTGGACACTCGGAATCACCGAGGTTGAAAATAACCAAACTGGAAGACCAATGGTCAATCCAGGAAGGGACAATGTTGCCATATAAGGAGCACCAACATTTCCAAAAGAAGGAAAAGGATTAGGATTCCCATCAAAGGGGTTTCCTTGATTGGTAAATTGAAGAAATGTTGACATTAGTATCAACCTAAGATCTGCTAAGGAGTATTTCTAAAGGAAGGATGTTGTTCCATGGTCAATTAATTTTAGAATTTAAAACAAAAAATTTTCCTTTTCACATTTTAAGAGTTGAGAAAAGGATGAAAAGGTGAGCCTAGTCACTTTCGTTGGTTTAGCGAGCTTGAAAGGACAAGTTGCTTGATGATCTTTTCAAATTTAAAGAGTAAAAAATATTGAAATGACTGCTCAGGTGAATCTAGGTACACGGAGTACCAAGTAACCATGAAATTCAATATACACCTCAGCAAATAAATTTACCAAGGACTTGATGTACATGCAGGCGATGTCCCAAAATTTCATGTTCGCTGTATCACATTTATAGGGCGACAGACTTGGCTTCCTATAGATAAAGGTTTGCAACCTATGAGGGTATCCCTTTATATACTCGACGGTGCGGGGAGCACAAGTCTGTACTAACACTGTCTAATGCTGAAGCGAATGGCAGCTACTAAGTTTTAAATATGTCGGAACATGTCTCTAACCTAGACCACTAGATATGATTGTTAATGTTTCAAATTCTCCTTAGGTTAATTGAATATATTTTAAAGGTTTATCTTGAAATTAAGTCTCAGTTCTTAGTTCTTATCGATGTCACCTAAAAAAATCTTACGTTCAACTATATGAGACAAAACCCTTTCAATTCCATGAATGATTACACTAATTGAGAGAAGAGAAAACAATCAATGCAACAAACAAGCAACTGAAAGTAAGATGACTCTTCACTACTTCGCTTTTCAAAACAAACAATGAAAATTATTTCCACTTCCTACTCTTCCTATTAGATGCACTTCAACTAGTCCTTTTAACAGTAAAAGAAGTTCATTTCATTTCAACTACTCATGGTGATGTAATTCTAGCTTTCAATGATGCTACTTAATGTAACATATCAATTAAACAAACTAGAATGATGTATTTTATTAAATGGAATGCTAGAATGAATCTTTCACATAAACATTTCAATGAAAATTTTCAAACAACCAAACATCAATCATATGAAAAGCACGATAAAAAGAACTCCTTTCAGACCAAATATGCAAAGATTCAATCAAAAAAAATTGAGCAATGTAATCTATGCTCAAAAAAGAGACGTTCAACAAGAGAAGAGCAAACGAAATTTTTTCACTTGTTCAATTGAAAACAGAGCAATATAGATGCAAGGACTAAAACATGAAATGCATGAAGCAGCAAATCACCAACTTGATTTGATGAGCATATAAGAAAATGAATGGACAATGACCTAGATGCCCTAGGAACACAAACCATCCAAAAAACTCAAAAAATCAAGTAATGCAATCTCAAACCAATCAAGCAAACAAATCAAGCTAACAAATCATTCTAGCTAGGGAGAATAAAGGCAAACAATCTAAGAAACATAATCTATGAGGACAAGACACACTGGCAATGATTTAAGAGAAACCCTAATTTTAACCTACAGGAATCAGCACGACTGTCTAACTAGCAACCAACGCCATAAGGGGTTGTGGCGCGATTGTTCAAGAGGAACTCGTGCTGGTCGGCACTACTATTAGCAAAATAACATCATTGCTCGAGGGATTCAAAGAAAAACAAAACATTTCCACAAAAAAAGACTAGATCTATCACTCTAAATTCAAGAATCAAAGCAGTAGATAACATAAAGTACATATTACAAAAGATAAAGAGTGATATGACAAAAGTCGTCACAAATCATGAAATGAAAAACAATCCAAAGAGAGGGATGGCTCCCCAGTATGGTCGCCAATTTGTGGAGTAGGAAGATTCTCTCTATGGATAGAGACAATCCCTCTAGCCCAGGGGAGAGGGTCTAGCCACAAACAAGACAATCTGACATAAGTTCCCTTAGATTGAGAATGGATAAGATCCTACCTCTTGTATCACTTATCCTTGTTTGATGAAGTCCTTGTGTCTTTTCTCCAACAATCAACTCCTTAATGTCAATCAAGCACCTGAAACAAATAGACAAGAAACCAAAGCACACATGATAGCATACAATAGATTCAACCTACTTAAGAGGCTAAGGAGTCTTAAGCTACCAAATACCATATGCGATTTATGTAGGAAACAAAATATCAGTTGTATTACTACGACAAAAAGGAAAATACAACCTTCACCTTAGCGTTGCAAGTTTCCTTCAACGTTTTTGGGTTCCATAACCACCGTTAGCATCTCATGATTCACCTCAAACATTATAAGTTCAAGGCTTCTTCCTCTTTGCTCCAAACCAAACAAACTACAAACTTATTCTCTCTTTACAAGCACAAACTAGAAGGCTAAGGCTATCAAGATTTGTTTAGGATATCAAGATTTTGTAAATTATTCCAGCCCTTCCATTAGCTAGCTGAGGTTGGAATATGAGAAGTTTATATAGCTTGAGAGAGGGGACATGGATGCTCTTATGATGTGAGAGGTCTCATCCTATTTGGTTTGTTTCATTTTAATAGGGGAAAGGAGCCCAAACAATCCCTCTCATTTTTGTCTCGATTAGCCATTTACTGGACTTCCATTCACAAAGTTTCTAGACCTGGAAGCTTCGAATCCATTTTTTTTTAAATTCCAAAAAAGGGTCGACATGGGTAATGGATGGATACAAGCACTGATCGGCACTAGACTCGGTGTTAAACTCTGAAAATCGGCACATGGAAGAAACTAAGGGATAATTCCAGCCTTTAAAAATGAGTTTCAAGGAATATTCTCTAGAAATGATGTAAGAGGGAAATGTTTTGCAGATGAAGAGTGATGTAAAGGGATGTTCTTCGTGATCGGAAAACAAATGAGGTTCACTGTAGAGGTCCTACAGGATCAAGGAATGGGGAGTACAAGTACAGTGACAAAATGTTGAGTAACACTCTTTCTCTCTCATACTCTTTGAGACTTAGAGTTTTCTTGGAGCACTCTTGGAGGATGTGGCATACTTGGATTTTTGGAGCAAGAAGGAAAAGGAAGAGCAAGAAAGCACAAGAAGGCATTGGGATGAACAAATAAATTATATTTTTTTGCATGTACTAAGTTGCATGCATGGCATATGCATGTGGGTTGCTGGTTTTGATTTGTCATTAGCATTAAGGATGGTCAAGATTGACAATGGATTTCCTAGGCTTTCCATTTCCTGGATAGGCATGGTGATTGTGGGTTTATTTCCTCGTTTTGTTTTTGGTTGGTTCTCATGTTTCCATAACTCTGGTTGAGTTATTAGTCACGTAGCCTTGGTTGGATAAACACTCGGGAGCCCTGGAACAACTTAGGTTGAGTTACTAGTCCCATAGCCTGGGTTGGACAAAAGCTCTGGAGCCCATGGTGGGTTGAGTTACTAGTCCCATAGACTTGGTTGGACAAACGGTTTGGAGCCTGGTAAAATCTATGGGCTGAGTTACTAGTTCTGTAGTTGGGTTGGAAAAATGCTTTGGATCCCTGGATGACTGGGATAGAGACCGATCTGATGATGGTTTTGTGATCTTCGACCGAAAGGTGGAATCACTATTTGATGGGTTGAGGTAGATGGCCTCTAGAAGCCATAGATGGTTTTTGATTGATGTGTTCTATGAGGTCCCACATTCAGTCTAGGAATATGGCACGGGGGTGAATGACTGAAGAGATATTTGGCTTAGCCATTTTATGGTCGGGTGGAACGTGGAAGACAAATTCCGGGTTTGGATTTCACATCATGAACGAAAGGTTATTTATCCTTGTATTTCTATGAGAATTTTTATGGATTGTATGTGGCCTATATGGATGCACTTTCGTGAGTATTTATTTCCCTATTATGTTTGTTATGTGTGTGTTTTATGACAACAACCATGTATGGCTTCCCTCATTTTTTTACTTGTAATTGAATGATCAATGTCTCTATGACCTAATGGATGGAATGGTAGGTTATGTGTTGAGGTGTAAATGGTTCTTAGAAATTCTCAACTAAGTATGAGACCCCTATGCTCAAAATTGTTAATTACACCTGTAGATTACCAATTGCAATATGTTTGAAGAAATGCCTGTCATGGCTAGTAAGGGTCCAGTCAAGGTCTTGAACAAGTATTTTCTTTAGTACTGTCATTTCCATCTTATTTTACTGATCGGAAGATATGGTTCAATTCTGGGTAGTGTCTTTGGCTTTGGGCCTGAAAAAATGGCTCAAATCCTGGAGTCGCTTGCATAGCACTAGCATTTTAGTCTCTGGACGCTGGCAGGCAAGACTGTGAGAGTGAATTTGAGTTGTTGGTCGCACTCATGTCTATAGAATGGGAGCGATTGAGCCTTAAATTGTCCAAAAGCTCAGTGGGACCCCACGAAACGTTTTCTAAAGTATTTGATAGGTTCTTAAGGGTCCTATAGCTTATGATTAATGTTTGTATGGTGTGTTTTCATTGGTTCCACTTCATTAACATGACTTAGGAGGTCGAATCATATCATAGTGGCCTCTCGTTTCACGTTTACCCCAACTGGCCAGTTGCTTGGGTAGATGTGGGAGGAGGGTGTTACAGAGTGGTATCAGAGCATGGTTCACCCCTCAAATTGGATGGGCTATTTTTTGGTCATGTATGCATGTCAGTTTCATGTATGTCTCTCACCCTTGCATTCCATGTGCCTTTTGTATTTGCATGACGTTGTTCATGGTTGTAGTGATGTCATCATGTGAAATTTGAGGTGATATTGTGGAATGCATCGTTGTGAGTGTATGACTGGTTACATGTTGATTTATGTCACTTACATGTATCTCTATAGTATGTTTGGTTACATTCTTGTATGTTTGGTTACATTCTTGTATGCTTCATTGCATGTATCATTCTTGCAGGTTTGATTTCAAGTATTGTTCATTCATGCTTGGTCATATGTGTTTATGCATATGTGTGGATGGTTACCCATCACTTATGCATGTTCATGTTTGCATTTGGTCAAGTGTATAGTGATGTAATGATGGCGGTTTTCATGCATGAGGTTATGGTGTGTGTTGTTGTTGAGGTCATGCATTGATGACTGGAACCTAGCTAGAATGACGGTTGCATGGTCATATGCTTAAATTTTATGTTTCTATATGTTGTCATGATTATGTTATACATATATCATGCTAGTTTGTTGATCTTGTAGATAAGGTATCCTCCCCAAACTATACTATGGTACATTGGTTTATCGTGATTTGGTTTAGTTGACATGACACACCTTATAGGAAGAAATATCAAATGGCTAGCAAGATGGTTTACTACAAAGACTCTCCCTGTAGAGTTTGAAGATTGTCCTACCATGACATCCTTTTTGCCTAAAGATCCTCTCTTTTTCATATATATTTACCACTTAAATAAATCCATATCTACTAGGTTTTGATGAAAGTATGCATTAGTATTTTTCTTCTTCATATTCAATTGTATATCATATTGTTTTAATTAAAGTTACAATTGGCTACCGAACAGTCTGTTTCTGCAGCTAGTTCAGGATTTCGTAGCTTTCTTCATTGTTCGTGAGGTTCCAAACCTCCAGGTCAGCAGTGAAAGATGTGGATGGATAGATGATGACTCCCTCATCGATACCTTCCTATCCACTCAAAAATGTTTGCCAAAAGAAGCATAAGAGATCGTGGTCAAACTCCAAGTCAACCGCTGGATTAATGCAGAACAGAACAAGAGATTAGTTGAAACCTTATCGTTTTTATTTCGGAAGAGAAAAATGGCAGTTTAACGATATAATTTTAGATATGATTAAGAGATATTAGGCTTAAAATCTTCATACATTTATGCCAAGAGACCTGCTATAAAGCTAATGGCTACATTGTTATTTGGGTGCGCGCGGAATGATATGTTTATCAATAGTTTGTAAATTTGGTGTGAATGAAATTCATTTTTGTGTGCAAGCAATGTGTTGATTTGAAGATTTGAACTGCTATGTGGAGGGCCCCTACAAATAGTGGTAGGTTTTTAATCAAATACAATCTGATTTCCTTTAATTCTTCAATTGCTCTGTTTTGTGTGACAATGCTGCATAATGATCTCGCCAGTGAATTGTTATCTGCATAAGAACTTTAATTTGCTTTATACCTAGTACTGCATAGTTCTCTCCTTTGCTTATTATCCAACGTAATTTAAGTGTGCTCAATTCACAATATAGATGTTGCTTGCGTTACTTTGTTTGAGCAGAAATTGAACAAGCGAGAGGACCTCTCCTAAAACAATTGAGTTCAATGGTATTCCTTCATAGCTGATAAAATAGGTTTATTTTTGCACTTAGAGAATTAGGAGCTGTAGTATAGAGATTTAAGGTCAAAAATCCCAAAAAATCTAACATAAGAAAAATCACTCTCACATCATCTACGAACTAAATGGATAGAGATTAATTCCTAGGAAACTTAATCAACATCCCTAAGAATTACAACACTAATACAATTGACAAACACCACCCACATCTTGAGTTTAGATCTTAACAAATACATAATGACCTAATGAATAACTTCTAAGCACATATTATGTACCCATACTTCATCATGTATACGCACCTTGGTTAACAATTTATTATTGCCAATTCAAGGACATTGAATTGACCAAACATTTTGGCGTTGTTGCTGGGGAAGTACAATTAGAAGTAAAAAGAAGAAAAAACCATCATTAATTTAAAACATGGCATGCATAGGGATAGAGACTCTAGGGGTAGATTTGTAGGACGAGGAAGAAGTTTAATTCTCACAAATCCACTCTCTCCACCACGATTTTGAGATTCCACACCACCTACTCAAACCCAAATTCCATTGAGAGGTCGATAAATACTTCCTGAAGTATCAAGATCAGAAATTCAATCCAGAACTTCACCTACTTCTTCTACTAAAGCTATAATTGAAGAATATCCTACATCCCCAAACACAGGAGTAATCTTTCTATCCCCCACTAGTGAACAATTTGTGGGAGAAGAATTAGAAATTCCTAGTGAAGAAGAGGAATTGGAAACTTATTCTGAACAAAAATTGATAGAGGAACCAAAAAGATTAGAAGAAAAATATCTTAGCTCCGAAGAATCTATCATGGTTGAAGAAGGGGAAGGAGAAGTACACAATGTCCATGGCAAAGAAGATAGGATTGGAGGTAGATAAAGAGGAAGAGGTAGAGGTAGAGGAGGGGTAGACGCAGAGGAAATCAAGATCCTTCGAGATTCCCTATTCTTGATGAAGATACAACCCTCAAAATGAAAAATATATCACCCTCGATTCTTCCTAATTTCCATGGTAAAAGAAATGAAGATCTGGAGACATTTCTCTTCGAATTTGAAGTATTATGCAGATCATATGACTATCTACATGATGCTCAAAAGTTGAAATTGTTCCCCACCACATTAAAAGACTCAACATTAAAATGGTTTATGAGTCTAGGAGTGCATTCCATAACAACATGGGCATAGATGAAAGAGGCTTTCTTAGGCAAGTATAGAGATTATTGTATGCCTAGTAACCTTAAAGATGAAGTCTTCAAAATGACACAAAAATAAGATGAGAACCTTGAAGACTTGGTAGAAAGGTTTGTTTATAATGTTAAAAGAGAAAAAATGGATAATTTGGATGAAGAAACCTTAAAAGTTATTTTACTCAGAGCTGTTAAAGATGAATGGATCGATCTCGTTAACCTAACTATAAAAGAAGATATTTCCCAACTACCATTTGCAGATATTTTTGATTTATGTGTACATATCTCAAGGGGAAAAGCAAGAGTTGGAAAGAGTCCTAGGGACCCTTTCTTATCAAGAATAAGCAAGTCTCTAGCTGGGACAATTGGTAGGGAAGAAATAGGAATTGTTCCTAACACCTTTAAAATAGATATTTTAGGGATCCTAAGTGAACAAATAGACATCCTTAAAATAAAAAACAAGCAAAATTCTGAAAATGTTGCATTATCCATCTTCTGTCCCAAATGTCGGAAGAAACATGCTCTAAGAAAGTTTCCCTTAGACTCAAAAGCCATAGAAAAATATGTCATATGTGCAGATAATCATTATACAAAGGAATGTACATCCTTACTGGGCCTTAAGGCTATATTCAATGAGGAAGGAATCTCAGAACCAGTAGACTCTCTCTACTTTATAGCTATTGGGCAGAGGATCCCCCCATAGCAGATTTTTGGGGCTTAAAGCTGAGTTTTGGTCAATGTAATGTAGAGACACCACAAAATGCAGGTGTGAAGCATGAGAGTCTAAGGTTGTCCACCCTAAAATATTGTAATTTAATATAGAATGTGTCAGCCTACCCATGGTGCGTGGACCATGGGAATGTATAAATAGAGTGAGGCTCTAAGTGTAGAGATAAGTTTTTCAGTCTTGATTTGAAGTAATATGGTTTTGGGATAAGGATTTCGTTCGGAGTCTGTATGTTGGAGTCTTGGGTTGTAGTAGTAAGGAGAGGCTCTGCAACTGTGTGCGCAGAGGCCTGGTGGAGTCTGTAGCTGTGTGCGCAGACCCCTGCAGCTAAGTGCGCAGGGTAGAGTTGGGATTGTAGCTAAACAGAGGTTTAATAAAAGTTACATTGATTCTGAAATATTGTGCATCTACTTATAGATCTATGTGTTTATGCTTCTGTTATATTTTTATGCATCTCTCTACAGTTTATGATTGCGCACACTTGTTATGAATGTTGAATGATTGATGAGAATACTGGGCCCACAAAATTAAGTCAGATCTATAATAATAACACAGTAAGGACAAGGGATCTAGACAACACCTCTTCGCACTCTTTATAGAGCTACGTGAAGGTTAGACGATTGCGCGGAGTATTGCAAGCATGCAGGATCGGTTCACGAAATTCCTAGACTTCATCAAGACATCCCTAGGGTGTGGAAACCTAGTTCCAGCACCCTCCCATACTAGCTCGGGTGAGACCTCAGTCCGCGCAGCGTGGACTGTTATTGAAAGGGAAGGTAGTTTTGGGATTTGTTTGGCTAAAAAACTTCTGAACCTGGGTCAGGCCCCAACAAGCGAACAAATGGTTCTATTGCCAGAACCAAGATCTGCCTAAGGGATGTCTGATTTCGGAACACTTGTATCCTATGAAGAAGGAAATTGAAGATTGGCTGGATCAGAAGCTTCACGAGTTCGTGACACAGGAAAATAGAACTCCGTAGATATCCGAGAAGAGGTGGTTGGATCACTATGTATATATGGAAATCCACGAGATCTTCTTCACGTCCTTCTCTTCAGAGCTGTATGATTGGATCACGAGGTTAGCCGACAACCAGGGAAGGTATAAGCTCGATCAACTGATAGGGTGGACTTCGAAGTTGGTGTGCAGACTAGAGGCATCAGAAGATAAGATCACGTGGGCTGTGGACCATTGGATCGACTGGATAATAGGGGGATTTATCATTGAGTTTGCAGTAGACACGACTGTGAGCTATAGCGAAGCATAGCGACGTTTTCTCAAGGGACCGTGAAGTAGGTACATTAAATCCTTGAATACCTAGATTAAGATGTTGTTATGTGAAAAACGGGTGATGCGAATACATTAATGTTCAGAGCGACGCAGAGTGGAAAGATCTACAAAGGTACTGAGGGATTAGGGAATAGTCCTTTAATTTCACCTTCACGAGAGAGCGAGGAAGAGCACGCTCAGGTTTCTCCAAGAAGTGTGGTTAGTTTGATAAGGTAGCACATTCCATAGTTATCACCTCCACTTACGCCATCACTCGCTTCACCTACTTCACCTCCATCTTCACCCACCCCACCTCCACCACCCCCACAGTTCAGCATGGCGAGTGCGATCAAGCTACCCGTATTCAGAGGAGTAGGGAATGCGGATCCGAACCAGTTCTAGTTCATGGTAAGAGTAGTGTGGGAAGCACAAGGGGTCACAGATGACAACATTAAGAAGGCCACATTGGTAAGCACGCTGTAGGATCGTGCACTGACATGGTATATCAAGCACTCGAATGATCACCCAAATGCAGGAATAGCGGAGATCTAGAGTGTGCTGAACAAAGAATTTAGCCAGCCGAAATCAGAGACACAGTCGATCATCATATTTAAAGAGATCGTGATGCTTCCAGGCAAGACCTCGTGGGATCTAGATCAGAGGCTGAAGAGTATGATCCGTGAGGCTAATATGACGCTAATGGATGTGCAGCGCCGCGGGTGGTTTCAGGCATCTTTGACACCACACCTAAGGATTGCGTTGTCACAGCAAAAGCTTTCAACCTAGGCTGAAGCATTGGAAATGGCGATGAGGTTACATGAAACACCAATATAGGATTCGGGGCTGGGAGTCCAACAAATCCACACACATCTACAGAATCTATGCTTGGAGATGCAGAGTTTGAAGCAGGATAGGGCGCCAAGTCCAAAGGAATGCGAAGAAGTGTGGTGCATAAAATGAAAAGGCCAAGGCCATGACAAAGAGCACTGTCCAGTATTTGCGAATTACTCAGCAAGAGGGGGGCCAATGTTGTTGAGGCTAGAGGCACAGGTAGGGCCAAGTGCAACGCCTGCGCTATGGTGCACGATCTGTCAGATAGGAGGAAAGCACACGACAGATAACTGTCATTTGTTGCAGAAGTATACACAGACTCCCCAGCAACTGTTTTGCAATTTGTGTAGATTAGTGGGCCACGACGAGCGTACATGTCGCAGGTATGAGTTAATGATGGAGCAGACACCAACATATAGAATGCAGATAGAAATGCGAGGCCTTGACCCAGCTATGGGGATGGCGCGTGCTGGATTTCACGACCGAGGTCGAGGACGAGGAGGAATGGGGCAAGGAAGGGCCGAGGACAGTTAATCTGTTATAATTGTGGAGGATCGGGGCACTATGCTCGTGACTGTACCAACCCAACGAGAATATCTTGTTCGTATTGTTCTCAGTTTGATCATGAAATGATAGATTGTCATACGTTGATTGCACAAATGTGCGAGAAAGGGGTACTACAGCCTACTCCGACTTAGAATATCCAAATGATGAGGTCCAAACGACACAAAGAAGACCCCAACGTGAACATGATGCTCAGAAGTGGTGCAACCACAGGGGAAGATAAGGGGAAGCAGCTCGAGGAAGATACATTGGTTCACAGGGCTCCTACAAAGGAACCTGAGTTTGACTTGGAATGCGTAAAGGAGACATTTATGGAAGCTAAGAAGAGATTTGCAGAGGCCTCTACTTCAGGTAGTAAGGATAAACCAGAGCTAGGAATGGATCCTTCTATGGTAACTACCTTTTCAGAGACATGCATGAAATTTCTGCGCGACAATAGGGCGGTTAAAGGACTACAGGAGTTGATAACTAGGTGTGTAGGGTTAGGGGAACCATGCGTAGTTTGGAAACTGGGAAAGAATGCATTGCGCACCAGGATGGAAATGAGATTGACGGCACATATTGGTGAATATGAAATGGATTAGGTAATCCTAGACCTGGGTTTGGACGCGAATGTGTTACCAAAGCAGACATGGGAACGCATGGGCAGGCCCGCATTACAGTGGTCCCCCATTCAATTATGGATGGCGAACCAACAAAAGATCTTGCCCATGGGGAGGTTGCAAGGGGTAACAGTTGATATCGAAGGTGTGAGCACGCAGATGGACTTTGAGGTGATAGAGATTGTTGATGACAGCAACCCTTACCCCGTGTTGCTAGGAATAGACTGGGCCACTGATATGAATGGAGTCATCAACCTGAAGAAGTGGAAGATGATATTCGAGAAAAAGTACCTTCGCGTAGTAGTTCCACTAGATCCAGCCGAAGGAGCACGCTACACTGAACCTATGCACGATGATGACAACGACGATGAGATGGATTGCATTTACCATATAACGGTGCAAGACCAGGATCGGGTGAACCTGACTGCAGATGGGAGAATCTCATGGGAGCATGACAGTTCCTGTACTTTGGATTCAAATGAAGAGATAGAATGTTGGCAGAACCGGTTGCATGAAGTGACAATGCTGAATTGCAACATGACAATTAGATCATTGTGGTGCATGACGATCGAAGCAAGGGAACTGCCAACAAATGATGGGGTAATAGGAGTGGATGAATTCTTAGACAAATTTGAAAGTGAAATACGGGAACAATAGTGGTACATTGTGCTGGAATGGGCATTGTGTGCGACACCTACACAATGGTGGAATACACACTAGAAGAATATTGGAAACTGGCGCGAATGTAGAATATAGATACACTTATGATTTGGAAGTCCCCAATGATGAACGTGATTTGAGCAACCAGGATGAAGCAGTTTGTGCACCCACTTGTGTTGATGGGTGCAGACGTGTGTTGTGCAAGCACCTCCCAAACTAAGGATCGAAAATCAGAACCCGATGTGGCAGCAGGGAAGGCGATGCACTCCACAAATATTCCGCGACGGAGCATTCAAAAAGCTATGCAGAGTCATGAACAGAGTTCACCAGGTGAGACGAACTGACTGGGACCTGCATGTACCAGCAGTTCGATGGGCCTATAGGACCATAAGAAAAAACCAGAGTGCGGAAATGACCCCAACACTGACAAGAAGAGATGAAACCAAGAGAGTAGAGAAGAATCCCCAGACCACAACTCCCACAGTTGGGACAGGACGCAAGGACTTGGGTAAAGGAATTAGGTAGTTACAGGAAGCCATTCGGCGAGGGAGCTTGAAACTTCATGAACTCGACGAAGATTGGGCACAATTGAGGAAGAAAAGCGTGACATTGGACGAAGAAATCAACAAACTAGAAACTGAAGTCGCGCAAGTGGGCCGCGAGAAACTAAGCATGATGGGACCAAGTCTAGCCAGCCCTACTACTACATTAGAAGGAGTTGTGACCCTGCTACCATGGCTGCGACCGCACCTTACTAAACAGGGGAGTGTACCATACAAAGAAGAACGCGATGCACTAACGGATGCAAGGGTATTTGAAGGGTGCCCGTGGCCCAAGCTAGCAGGAAAATTTAAGCCTTGCACCAGGGGTGTGACCACCTGACTATCTGTAGGAAGCACAGTCTCAGTGCTCCAAGCAGTTGAAAGAGGGTGCGAGACTATAAACGAGTCTGCAAGAGAGCTGCACAGGAAGGAGGTTACGCACAAGGCCAGTTTGTCACAGGGGTCGCGGTTGCGCGTAAGGGGCTGCGCTGTTGCACGGGTAGGCTGGGAGGTGACCATTGATGTCACTGTTCATGACAAGAGGTCCAATTTAAGGTAGAAAGGAACAGGTGGCGGGCCATTAAGACAGGAATTAAGAGCTAGATTCAAGACGATCTGCCGCCAAGAAGGTATTAATGACTTAGAAGTGGAGGGAATGGTCGAATTCAAATTCAAATGTTACTATAAAATCCCTTGGGGTAGCCTTGAGGCAACACTTGGTTGTTTAAGATTTGAGCTAGTACAGAGCATTGAGCACCAAGCTACCTTGCCACCCATGAGTACACGACCGAACGGATCCAGTGTAGAAACGATGACGGTTGTGAGAACCAAAGTGTAATTCGCGGAAGTTACCCTAGAGCCCCGTGTGACCCAGGAGGAGCTTGGAGAGGCGGAAACTGCACCAAAGGTTCCAAAGTCCCCCCACACGCTGCGACCATGGAAAGACAAGTAGAAAATGGGACCAATTTAGGTATCACTAGGGAACCCATGGTTTAGTAAATTATCAATGGCAGAGAAGGGAAAAGTTGTCACCTCTGAAACAGAGGAGGAGGAAGATTTGCAAGCCTTGATCACCCAAATTGAAGCACAGGACGATGAGGTGGAGAATGTCTCCCAAGTGCCTTCGGCGATAAAGTTACCCCCCTACATCCCCCCGTGGAAGGGGACAACCAAGATACCAAAGGACCTGGAGGCCACGAAGAGTGCGCTCCAGACCCCGCTTCTTCCAGATGAAATAAGGTTTGAAGGTCCGCCACTGGGACAGGTACCTAATATAAATTTTGAAGACTAGGACCTCATAGACAATGAGAAGTTCCCATAGTTTTCCACAGAGAAATTACTGTAGCAAAAATGGTTACGCGGTGTGGAGAAGGACGAGTTACTCCATTTGTGGTAGATACCCCACTACCACTACGTGCCCATCACAATTTTTGTCATCTGGCAGCTACTGTGCCTAGTACATGATGGGTATCTCTAGCTGGAGGAGCCGATTCCCATCACGGTGGATTAAATTCACCAGATTTCTTGGCTACCGATCAAAGGAAACAATCTCATAGCCATAACAGGAAAGAGAAATGACTTGGCACTCGCAGAAGCTATGAAGGCCAAATATAAGCTAGATAAGAGGAAGCGAGGATATGTAATAGCGACTATCAAGGACCAAGGGGTGCGTGTAGCCACCTAGCTGTTGGCTGGCAAGATAATGAGGAAATGTTGTGCAAATGAGGTGCCAGCATCTGTAATTGCGTTGGCAAAGCAGTGCGCAAAGGGGGTCCAATTCGACTGGGCGCAGTTTCTCTACGTTTTTGAAAAATTGTAGGGAGGCCCAGGAGGAGGGTAAGACCTTCCACTGCACGTGGTTTCTCTTATCCATCTTGTTGGTTGCAGGGGAGCTTCCGTAGGATAGCCAATTTCCCACCATTAAGAGGAACTTACCCGAGGCTGTGAGGTACACCTCACTCTGCGCAACGAAAGACATGATGAGGATTCGCGAGATAAAAGTGTTTTAGGTGTTAGTAGAGGCAAGCTTATGAACATGGATCAACCGTAGGCCGTGCTTTTCCCCTACCGTATATAACATCTTGCAAAGTGTAGCAGAGTTTAAGGCGGATATGCATAACCTGTATATCTGGGTGCACAAGGATCCAGCGCGAATGTGGGTGAAGCTTCTGTTCATTACAACAGATGACACAATCTTCGATGTGATGGCAGCATGGTCTCCAAAGTTGCGCACTCTAGACTTGGAAGAACTAGAAAAGATCACAACACAGCAGCAGAAGAAGGAAACCAAGCTGTGCTTCACGATGTTTGTAGAGAGAAAGCACCAGGAACAGGAAGTGGCCACGTAGCAGAAGGTGACTGAGGCAACAACGACAATGTAGATGGCAGAAACCACAACCGTGGCCACCAAAGAGACTGAGGAAGGTAGGGAAATGTCCATGGAGTAGGACATACAAGGGGAGGCTGAGACAGAGGAACACACGTACCCTACACCAAAATCGACCCAACTCAAGAGGCTACGCATCCAGGAGAAGCCAACCACACGGAAAAATACAAAGGCAATGAAGACCTCTAAGGGAGACCTTCTTGATAGTGGTGAACCAGTTCACGATGTCACTAAGGATGCTCTTAAAGAATTAATTATGGAGCAAACAACTTTGTTGGGAGCGCTTAGAGAACATTTGCAGGCCTTACAGGTGTGACCCCCAGGAATGATGACATCGCACCTTGTGGAAGGTGCATCCGAAGCTAAGCAGATGTTGCGTGCCCACACAATTAACACTTTGGTGTTACATGAAGGTGTAGTCTTAGCAGAAGCTGAGGGTGACATGAGGGGTTGGGGGTTGAATTTGGCTGCCCTTCCTAGAGAAACCCTATACCAGCTGTAGGATGGAGTAACCGCTGAGCTTCGCGCCAGGGAGGGCTGCACCCTCCATTTCTTGAGCCAGAAAAAGTTACATTTAGAACAGCTCAACCTCTAGCACGACAACATAGTCACACAAAACTAGGGATTAGAACAGGCCATGGAGGAGGCCTGTAGTAGCATACCAGAGTTGGCCATGCCAGCGGCACTCCCCACTGCGGAAAAGATTCACCAACTAGCAGCTGGAGTCCGCAAGACCCAGGAGGAAGCCGTGAAGGTTCAGTTGGAGCTGAACTTGCAAATTGTGGAGCTGTGACTGAAGGCACAACCCTCTACACCCTCGGAAGTTAGAGAGCAGCACCATCACGCCATTCAATCGGGGTTGGAAGTAATATAGCACGCTATACAAGACTACACGGGATTGTTGGATTAATCCCTCTTCACACTCACTTTACTGCAGGAAGACCCAACGCTACAACAGTTAGAGACAAAAGTACGGGAGTTGCAGTAGGCCTATGACAATGTCTGGGGGACCGTGTAGATGGTCGCCCTGACTCAGTGATTGGCCAAGATGAGGGAGACCTAGGCTATGAAAGAACAGGTGGATGTTGCACGCCAGAAAGAAGCAGGCTTAAAGCACACATCCAGCCTTGGCTTGAGGAATCATTCATGGTCACCACCACAATCAAGGCAAAGCTAGCCCAGATGCAGGATACATATGCGCTAAGGCAAGAAGGTGCCTTTGACAATGATGCATCGGAGAGTCACGTACAACTCATACATCGAACAACGGAGGAATGTTTGGTAGACATTAGCGAAGCACATAAGTTGCTGGATGGACTCCGCACGAAGATCATTGCACCAGCCGAGTGACTCGAGAGGAGTCACCATGATTGTGTTGGGGGCCTGTTGGGCAGCAGATCCCCCCATAGTGGGCTTTTGGGGCTTAAAGCCGAGATTTAGTCAATGTAATATAAAGATCCCGCAAAATGTGGGCACGGAGCGCGAGAGTCTAGGGTTGTCTGCCCTAAAATATTGTAATTTAATATAGAATGTGTCAGCCTACCCATGGTTCGTGAACGATGGGAATGTATAAATAGAGCGAGGCTCTAAGTGTAGAGATAAGTTTTTCAGTCTTGATCTGAAGTAATATGGTTTTGGGATAAGGATTTCGTTTGGAGTCTGTAAGTTCAAGTCTTGGGTTGTAGTAGTAAGGAGAGGCTCTATAGCTATGTGCGTAGAGGCCTAGTGGAGTCTGTAGCTATGTGCTCGGACCCCTGTAGCTGAGTGCGCAGGGCAGAGCTGGGATTGTAATTGAATAGAGGTTTAATAAAAGCTACGTTGATTCTGAAATATTGTGCATCTAGTCGTAGATCTGTGTGTTTATGCTTCTGTTATATTTTTATGCATCTCTCTATATTTTATGATTGTGTGCACTTGTTATGAGTGTTGAATGATTGATGAGAATACTGGGCCCACAAAATTAAGTCAGATCTATAATAATAACACCATAAGGACAAGGGCTCTAGACAACGCCTCTTCGCACTCTTTATAGAGTTACGTGAAGGTTAGATGGCTGCACGGAGTAGCGCAAGTGCGCAAGATCGATTCATGAATTTCCTAGACTTCATCAAGACATCCCTAGGGTGTGAAAACCAGGTTCCAACACCCTCCCATACTACCTCAGGTGATACCTCAGTCCACACACGACAAACTGTTGCCGAAAGGGCTGGTAATTTCAGGGTTTGTTTGGCTAAAACACTTCTGAACTTAGGTCAGGCCCCAACAAGCCAACAATAGCCAAAATACCATGGCAAAACCCCCAACCAAATCAATCACAAGGATTTATACCACAACAATTTGCCTAACCTTCACAAAGTAATTGGAATTCATCCTGGCAGCCTTGGGCTCTGCCACAATCACAACCTTGGAATCAAGGATGGCAAAATCCTTATGGAGCCTATGCTCAATATCAACAATACTTGCCATCCTACATTCCACCACAATTCTTAACCCCGTCCAATCAAATTTCTCAATCTAATATATTGCCCCAAGTCCCAGTACATAATCAAAACCCGTAGCTTTCCCTACCATTTCCACGTAAATCAAATCAATTACCTGCTCAACCACTTCCAAATCCTAATAATAAGATACCACAACGACCAGTATACAACATGGAGGGTCAGAATCCTCAAACTTATGTGATAACCCCACTAGACCTAAACAATGTCCAATTAAGGTCTGTAAGATTGTTACCAAAAAAACCTCCTGTTGTCATTCAAAAAACAAAATGTGATCTTCAAAAACATAAGAATCAATCAGAAGAAGGGGAGACTTCTCTCCCTCAAAAAGAAACTAAACAAACAAAATAAATTCCAATAGATGCTCCTATCATAAAGAAACCTTCAATATCAGTTAAACCACCTTTCCCAGAAAGGCTAAAAATCAATGAAGGAGTAGAGAAACAAATTATCTTGCTGGCCATATGATGGATGAATTGAGAAATGTTTGTATTAAGATTCCTTTATTGCAATCCATAAAATAAATACCAATTTTTGCAAAAATAGTTAAGGAATTAAGTACACAACGATCAGGGAGAAGAAGAAAAGATATAAAAAGAATTTGGTTAGTCGGAAAAATTGTAGACATTATGATGGGGAAGACAAAAACTAAAAAATATTTAGACCCGGGAAGCCCCATTGTAAAAATTTACATCAATTGAACTGAAATACTAAACACATTGACTGACCTAGGAACAGCCATAAACATAATGAACAAACAAGTTATGGATGCACTTAGGCTTCCTAACCTTCAATACACACTAACCTTGTTGCAATTAGTAGATATATATGTTATTAAACTAGATGGTGTGTTGGAAGATGTTTGTGTATCTTTAGATTCTTGGGAATACACTGTTGATTTCATGGTCTTAACACCCAAGAACAATCTATAAGGACATCCATTAATTCTAGGAAGGCCTCGGTTGGCTACAACAGATGATTTTATCAGCTGTAGGTCAGGTGATATGTTTATCTCAAATGGAAATTCTACAAGGAAATTTACATTATACCCCCCTGCAAGAACAACAATAGATACAGGAACTGAAGAATGGATAGAAGATGAAGAAGATATAAAACCTATTTTTGTCACTAAAAAAGTAAAAGAGGAAGACAAACTTTTGAATTTACTAGAACATAAGGAACCTTCCTCACATTTTGAGCGTAGTCGAAATGAATATATCTCCTCTAAACAAGTATCATTGTTTTCCATGGAAAAATTTTGGGAATTCCTCGATAGAAATATTTCCAGGAAGAACCTTAAATGTCAATGAAAATTTGGAAGACATGCAAAAGACACAATTGATAGAAATTTTACAGAAACACTCTTTTGCTTTTGCATGGGAATACACTGACATGAGAGGGATTGATCCTAAACTTGCATACATCATATCTACATTGAACAAAATTCAAGACCAGTTGGACAACCTTAGTGAAGAATGAACCCAAATCTAAAAGAAATTGTTAAGGAAGAATTGCAGAAATGATTAAATGTAAATTTCATCTATCCAATATCCGACAGCCAGTGGATTTCACCCCTAGTAATCATCCCTAAAAAGAATGGAAAATGGACAGCATGCATCGATTACAGGGAGTTGAATAAAGAAACATTAAAAGACCACTTTCCATTACCTTTCATAGACCAGGTTTTAGATACTTTAGCAGGGAAAAATATTTTTCCTTCTTGGATGGGTTCAGTGGATACAACCAGATTTAGGCGGCCCCTGAAGATCAGGATAAAACCACATTCACTCGTCCATGGGGAGCTTATGCTTACCAGGTACTTCCCTTTGGGCTATGTAATGCTCCAGAAACATTCCAAAGGGCAGTCCTTGGCATTTTCTCTGACCTTATCCATGATTGTGTGGAAGTGTACATCGATGATTTCATAGTCTATGGGGATTCTTTCAATGAAGAACTAGAAAACCTGGAGAAAGTATTTATAAGATGTCAAGAAAAAAACCTCTCATTAAGCCATGAAAATTTTTTCATGATGTTTAACAAGGGAATTGTTTTAGGTCACCATATTTCCGAAGATGGAATTAAGGTAGACTCATCTAAGGTGGAAGTCATTTCCAAGTTATCAGTGCCAAGTTGTTAAAAGGATGTTAGAAGTTTTCTCGGTTTTACCAGATACTATAGAATATTTAAAGAAAAATTCACAAAAATTGCATCCCCACTCTTTAAGTTAATCACCAAAGACTGTGAATTTAGTTGGGATTCAGAATGTCAGGTTGCCTTTGAAACATTGAAAAAGAGAATTTCCAAAGCACCCATCTTAAAAGGATCTAACTGGAAATTGCCTTTCCATATCTGAACAGATGCTTCAGATTCAGCCTTACGAGTTATTTTAGGAAAAAAATATCTCACTCCTTATGCCATTTATTATACTAGTAAAAATTTAACCCCTATAGAGTTAAATTATACTGTAACAGAAAAGGAGTTCTTAGTTGTAATTCATGCCATTAATAAATTGAGACATTATATAGCTAGCTACGAAACCTTTGTCCATACAGACCATTTTGCCATTAGATACCTAATGAATAAACCAGTCACTAATGGAAGAATAACTAGATGGCTCCTACTTTTACAAGAATTCAACATAACCATTCTAGATAGACCAGGAAAGCAAAACACAATTGCCGATTTTCTATCTAGAATACACAATGAAAAAAATGATCGACCTGTAGAAGAAAAATTTCTTGATGAATATCTCTTTGCAATATATACTAAATCACCTTGGTATGAAAATATTGCTAACTATCTAGCCATAGTAAAAACATGATTTCATTTATCTCCTAGAGAAAAAAGAAGAATAGTCCACAATAGCACATACTACTCATGGATAAATGAGGAATTATATAAGACAGGACCAGACCTCATCATCAGAAGATGTATTCTGGAGGATGAAATGCCAAAGATACTAAAATCGTGTCACGATAAGCCATGTGTAGGAAATTTTTGTGACAAGAGAACTACTTACAAAATCCTGCTTTTAGGATATTATTGCCCTTGCATTTTCAGGGACACCAAGGAATATGTTAAGAGATGCGACAATTGTCAGAGAATGGGAAAACTTACTCTTTCAAATGAGATGCCACTACAACCACAGGTACTTATCAAACCATTTGTAAAATGGGCACTGGATTTTGTTGGACCAATCAGCCCACCTTCAAAGAAAAGAAGTATATTTTGGTATGTACTGATTATGTCACTAAATGGGTAGAAGCTAAAGCACTTCCTTTTGCTACTAAAAATATTGTAGTTTCATTTCTTTTTGAGGATATTTTTACTTGTTTTCGTGTTCCAAGAGAAATTGTAACATATCAAGGGACACAGTTCACATCTAGACTAGTGCAAAAGCTTGTGGACCAATACAAGATAAAACATTGGAAGTCAACTCCATACCATCCACAATCCAATGGAAAACTTGAGTCCACAAATAAGGTGATCAAGGCTATCCTTACAAAGACTGTACATGTACACAAGAAATACTGGGTGGAAAAGCTTCCAGAAGCCTTATGGGCCTATAGGACTACATGGAGGAATACTATAGGACATACTCCCTATGAACTTGTTTATGGGAAGCAAGTCTTACTTCCAATAGAATTCTAGATCCAGACCTATAAGACAATAGTCCAGTTAGATCTTGACTTGTCAGAAGCCCAAAAGCAAAGGATGACACAATTAAATGAGCTCAATGAAATTAGACAAGAGGCCTTCTAGAGGACCAGCTTAATGCAACAATAAAGATCAAGATGGCATGATAAGTACATTAAAGAAAGGAAGTTTCATCTAGGAGATTGGGCATTGCTCTTTGATTCAAAATTCAAAAATTTTCAAGGAAAATTCCAAACCCATTGGCTTGGACCTTATGAGGTTGAGAATGTCTTTGACAATGGTGTAGTTAGAATCAGGACTATTGACGAAGAAAAAAATCCTCTATTAGTAAATGGACATCGACTCAAGCTTTACCAAAAACCATCAACAAGAGAGGAATTTGTTAAAATATTTCAGGATAATTCAGAACTGAAGATGGTCAAGAAGAATTCCTCTTCTTTTCCACCTTAGAAGTTTTCATTCAGTTTGTTCTTCAAATAAAAAAGAAAAAAGAAAAATCATATTATAAATAAATTATATGTGTATATATGCATATATATATATATATATATATATATATATATATATATATATATATATATATATATATATATATATATATATATATAATATGAAAAAAAAATGTATAAACATGAAAACGAACATGTTGTTGGCATGTTTATACAGAAAATTTAAAGTGAAAACCAACTTGTTGGCACTTCAAATTTTCTTTTCAAAAAAATAAATAAATTTAATCTACTAAAGATTTCTTTCTCTTAAGTTGTAGAAACAACAACTTTCTGCAGCTTGAACAACTTTCCGCAGCTTGGACAAGTTTGTGCAGCTAAAAAAATTTCTACAACCTAAAAATTTTGAAGTGTACAAGAATACTTGGTGATCTGGATTAAAGGACAATTCACAACAAGGCACCTGCAGGAGATTAAAGGACAACAAATAAGGTTAGCAACAGAAAATTAAAAGGTACATGCTACTTTAATTTAACAATAGGGAATGTTATATAGCATGTATGAGTAAGAAAATATGGTACTAAAGTGCAATCATTGTAACCTAAGGGTAATGGCCACCTAACGAAATATCATATACCACAACTCTAAAAGTCATGTCACAACCTTGTGCCAAATCTACCAAATTAATTACCAAATCATAAGTTTGAATGTGCCTAATGGTCGAATTCATTCCCATAATCCTTTTGATAAATCCATTCGTTCTTCCATATTCTTACACTCTGTTCTTTCACAGTCATTCCATCTTTCTGCCAGCTAGTAAACCCTACAAGTCCCATTTTCCTATCAAGGTAGCCAATATTTGTCGTGGCGGAAAAAGTCGTTTGTGCGGACACAACTGACCTCCCTAGGAGTCTAAACTCTCTAGCGACAAACAAGACAAAATGGAGTGATCTTTCTCTAAATATACCTTTTAAAACATGAAAACTACAAGTGTTTAGGCTTACCTTATTCCAAAACGCTGTTGTTGTAGTCCATCCTTACCGATCCGGATGAGCTCCTCCTTCACATCAATTCCTGCAACCACAAACAATCAAACAATTACCAAGCACTTGCATTTCATATAATAAAACATATATTCAACATGCAGACCAAGGAACACATGAAATAACTCATTAACACAAGCTATTGAGAAAAATAAACCAGTTTGTATTAATAACGAAACAAAGAAACTCTTACAACCTGGCCTTGGTGTTGTGCAAGTTCCTCCCAGGGTCCATCAAGGGTTTTCCTCTACTTTGACAAAGCTCACCCACTTCCAAGTAGAATCAAGCAAAGACAATCTCTCCTCACAAGGTTCTAAATGGGAGTCCTAATTCCTGCAGCATTTACCCAAAGAAAATGTATAGCTCCAACCTCCCCTCCCTCTGGCTCAATGTCTTTATTTATAGTGCTGTAAAGAGGTTATTCAGGTCCACCATCAATGGGATAATCCCCCTCTTTGGGTGGGATAGCTCCCTTATTGATGGGATAAGTTCCTCCTTAATAGGGATACATGAACCAACTGGAGGCGCATCCATTTCATCAAACCGACCTCTAGAAAGTTCTAGAAGTAACCACAAGTAACTTTTTTAAGATGAAACTTGCGCATTTTTCCTTTTACAGAAGGACGCACCTGTCCCTTAACATACAGAGCGCCCAAGGACGCAGCTTTTGTGAACATTGTGAGCGTCCCCGCAGGTAAGGCTAGAGAGAACCTGCGACCCCAGAGATAAACACATTTTTTACAAGACTTTCTCTCTTCTTTGAGTTTGAGATGGATAGCAGAGGCATAAGACTTGCCTAAGAGGGTAGCATGACTGTTGATTCGAGCCATACTAACTGTAAGTAGTCATGGTGACATTTTTTAGTGTAACAGATTGCCCCCTAAAGTGCGAAGCCTGGAATAGATTAGGGTTTTGTAATTCTAGGAAGGGTGAAGCGCTTTATCATTTCAAGGATTGTCTTGTGGATGACCTGGTTGGAACCTGCAATTTTCAACACAAAATACATGTATAAGATTATATCATCACTGAGGTAGGCATTCCCATATTCAGATTCAAAACTTTAACTAATGGACTTACTACTCTGATACAGGAATGATCTTGCGGTACATCATTTTTATAGACTTTTGTAGACACAGTATGGACGCAGCCATCTGTTTATGATTAGTCTACATAGATAATGAATACAAAACTCCTCGCAGCCTGGATGGTAGAAACTAGATCCAGGGTCTTCACTTCTACTTCCCGAATTGGTACGATTCTAGCCATGTGATTAAATGATTTGATGTCGAACATGTTAGAAACCACTTGATTACCAGTCGATGATGTAAACTGTTAACAAGCGTGAGAGAGACCACCAGTAATGTCAATGGTTCTCAAAGTACCAAGCACAACCCGTGAAATGTGAATAGATGTTTTGATGTCGAACACTTCACGGAATCCTTTGATCGAAAGTCAATGATGTAAACTGACGTCAAAGGCGAGAAACCTGCCATTGATGCATGCAGACTTCAAGGTACTGTCGATTCCTAAGTCATCTTTCTAGATAATGTGTCGATGTCGATAGAAAGCGACCCGTTGCAGGCAAGCCCGCAACACGAAATCATTGTTCAAGTTGAAGAAATGTTGCTGTAAGGACTGACTCAGGGATGGTCAAATGGATGACAAGTATTTTGCAGATGAAAGTTTTGCTTGCAGACCTCTTGAACACATAACGACACGACAGATGGCTTGGTGACGAATAACTCAAAGTTAATCCCCGGAACCCGGTTAAAGACTTTCAAAGTGGTTTGATCAACTGTGAGGTAAAAGATTTCCCAACCCAGGTGAATGAAAAAGTGTCGTGTTCAAGAGTGGTAATAAAGTTTCTTTTGAGACAAAAGGTAACAAATAGGTTCATTCTTCTCTCTTTTCCCCCACCATTTCTGGCAAGTACCTCTTTATTTTTAACAAGCTTGAGGAGGATAACATATGCTTGATTATAAGCTCATCCTTCGGACGAGTCCAACCTAGTTTAAATTCGAACCCTAGGAAGGAGTGGTTCGTTCCTGTTTGTAATTGAACAGGTCCTTTACTGTAAAAATTTAACGAGCCCAGTATAGGAGAAACTCGGCGTTTTTCATTTTTAGAGAGTCTGAAAAAACAAAAGGAGACTCCACGTTGAACTTTTTCGTATATTTGTGTCCCTCAAGCCCGAAAAAGTATAAAATAATACCTGGGGGAACCGCTTGATCTTGCGACCAAGGAGTACTTTCATAATAGTGTCGTTGACCTGAAAAGTAAAAAGCGATCAAGGACACGTCGTTTTATTTCCTTATCGAGTTTGAAACGAAAAAAACCTGGCAATCTTTTCCTGATTTTGCGGTCAGAAAAGAGCTAAAAGGGGACCGTCTTTTAATTCCGTTTTAACGAGTGTAAAAGAAACGCTCGGCGATCTTTTCATGTTTTAGGAGTCAGAAAAGGGCTTAAAAGATGACTCTGATATTTTTATTTGTGAAAAATGACAATTTCCCTCGAAATCCCTTTGTCCTGCACAAAAGCAACACATTACTCATACCTGTTTAAAATAGGCAAAAATACATCGAAAAATATCTTTTCATGGTAAAAAATGAACTAATTCATCCAAAAAACCTATAAAAAGACCTTTTACCATGTCATTTTTACCGTTTGACTGTTGAGGTTGAAAAAGGAGCTTTTGACAAGAAACTTCCCGTGGTTGCTGCGGAAAATCCGACCGTCGGAATCGAACGTCGTCTTATCCAGGTATTTTACACATCCTACTCTGCATTTCTATCCGTTTAGAATTAATTTTTAGGTCTTAGTTTCATTTTTTGGGGGGGTTTTGGTTTTGGAATGCGCCTCTCGGCGGACGCGGGTGCCCTTCGGGTGACCCGCGTCCCCCGACTTTTTCCTATACAGGAAAACGGTCGGAAGACGCAGCCCGCCTTCAGGGAATCCGCGTCCGGGCGCCCTGTGCTGTAAAGTCGGGGTGCGTCTTCCGTGAAACGCGCATTTCAAAACCCCAACCCCCTCAAAAAACTATCTAAAAATTCCCAAATCAATTTCTAATGACTATTTCTGATGTGCAGGGCATTAACCATGTTAGATTGGAGAGAAAGAGAGCATGTAGAGGATGATGAAGCTGCAATAAATCATCAACCTTCCCTGGATGCCCTAAGAGCATGCGGATTATACAAATATTGGACCATACCGGGCATGAGGGGCCAGGTAAGATTCTTGGAATGGCTGGTTGAGCGATGGAACGTTCAAGAACAATGCTTTTACATAGGAGGGCACCAGCTCGAGATAGAGCCCTCGGATGTATACTTTCTCACTGGCTTGCCGAACAGAGGCGAGCAACTCAGTCTTGCGGGGACTAGGCCGGGTGGCCAATCCCTTGATAGTCTCCGCGACGAGTGGTGCACACCTGGGGCTCACCATTCGAAAGGCATAGAGATAAAACACATCACTCTGCCTGAACTCAAAGTCATAGCGTTCACGGTTACCAGAATTTGCGGCGCGGCCGCTTTACACATTGCTTCCGGATCCCAAATGCGGATGGCAATTGACTGTTACCAAGGCACCATTTTCAACTGGTGTGAAGCTGTGTCGGCTCATATGAAGAGCCAACTGACCAAGGCAAAGAACGGACGACTAAAGACTTTTGGATATGGGCCTCTAGTCGTGAGCTTTGCCTTGGAGAGAGTTCCAATGCTGATCCCTCAGCAACTCACTGTTGATATCTTGGGTCCTCGGGAGCCAAAGCTGATACGATGGGTTGCGGTGATGGCCCGGCATCCTGACGAGGGTGCGACAGTGGTTCGATTCTCAGATAGTTACTTTCACTGGTTAGAGGACCAGGTTTTTTCGATACAGGACTTTCCGTATGCCGGAGTGGATTTTAGAGGTGATCCGGACATGGTTCTTCCACCGGGAGAACAATGGGATGACAGAGGTACTTTTATTTTCACAAGTTCTCTAATTATGTATTTTTTTTATTTTTCATATATATCGTCTCAAAACTAACAGTAAAATTTTCAAAATGCAGATGTTGGTCCACAGCGTCCAGCCAACCTCCGGCCTTTTGATAGACTACATCCAGCTGCACCGGTACCGGCCCCACAGGACGTGGATGCAGAAGTACTAGCTGAGTTGGAGCATGATCTAGAGCGTCTCACGGCAGATATACCTGAGACTACTATGGATGACATTCCTACCCGGCTTCAGCGCTTCGTAGTCGCGGTCCCTGGACCGTTTAGGAGATTTTTGCGTAAGGTAGCCCGCGCAGTGGTGTCATACAGAGAGCACCACCAGTGATTGACTAGTCACTTTTGTAGTCACATGTGACATTTTGACTTTTTGTACTATCATTTTGCCGATCATAAGGTGTTTTCAACCTATGATCGAAGACGATGTATATATTTTTTGACACACTTCTATCTATATATATCACTATTACCGGCTTATCTTGTTTAACATATGTGATGAAATGTTTTTAAATTTACTTGCATGATTATCGTAAATGTCTGTCCAACATTCGAGAAGCAATTGCATCTGCTAATGTATTCAAAGACCTTGGAATATGTTGATATTCAATGTAATCAAATTCACGTTCCAAGAGACGCACTCTCAAAAACAACCTTAATAACACAGGATTCCTAATGGCATAAACTCTATTAAGCTGTAATACAACAAGTTCAGAATCTAACCTCACTATCAAACGTCGAATTCCAAATGAAATAGATTCGGATAATAATTCAATCACTGCACTGTATTCTGCAATGTTGTTCGTTGTTTGACCGAGGCTTACCCCATGCATAGAAACTAACTCGTCAGAGGGCGAATAGATAACCCAAGCTGCGGAAGAGATATTCCGTGTACTACGACAAGCACCATCAGCAAATCCAATGTATGTTTGGAGAGGCGTCGACATCTGCAATATCAAGAGTAAAACCAAGATAAGCCAGAATAACGACGAAAAACCACACTCTCTAAGCTAAGCACACTGACTAAACTAACACACTTGCTAGCTAGAAAGAAAATCTAACCTATCTAAAAATTTCTCCATACCCATCATTTAAGCATAATACCTCTTTAGGTAAAGTCCATTTCTGGGTTTACCCAAAGAGTCCCCATCAAAGTCAACTAGCTCATAAGCCCCTTTTGCTAGCTTTCGCTTTACAATGTAGGGCCCATGCCACATGGGAACGAATTTTCCAGCACCTAGCTTATCGTTAGCTTGATCATATAATAGTACTAGGTCTCCTTCCGAAAAACTTCGAGGGGTTACATTTTTATCATACTGAGCTTTCATTCGTTTCGCGTGAGTCTCGATTGCCAATGTAGCGTCACGTCGAGTCTCATCTAATTTAGCCAAGTACAATAAACGTTTCTCCTCTTCGGAAGTAGCTGGAAGTAATTCGACAGCCATTTGAAGTGATGGGATTTCGCATTCAATGGGTAACACAGCTTCTAAGCCATAAACTAGCTGGAAAGGAGTGAACCCTGTTGAATTTTTCACTGAGGTTCGGTATGCCCATAGCGCTGAAAATAACATGTTGTGCCAATTCGACCGATGAACACCAATGGTTCGTCGGATCATGATAACTAGAACTTTGTTGATAGACTCAACCAAACCGTTGGCTTGCGGATAATAAGGAGTAGAGCTATCGTGGCGCAAACCAAGCTGGCTTGTAAGCTCAGTCATCATGACGTTTCGAAAATGGCTCCCATGGTCAGTAATGATTGCTTGTGGGACACCAAACCTAGTTATGATATGATTGAATACGAAAACTGCAGCTGTTTTGCCGCTTGCGTCGAATGTAGGCATCGCCTCGGCCCACTTAGTAAAATAATCAACCGCAAGGATGATATACGCATGCCCCCCGGCCGAGTGAGGGTTACAAGTAATAAAGTCGATACCCCATTTGGCGAATGGACCAACGGCAATTATAGGGTGGAGAGGAGCAGGTGGAGCGCGCATCTTGCGATCAAACACTTGACAGTTGTGGCACTTCCTGACTGCAATGATACAATCCTTAAACATAGACGGCCAGAAATAGCCAGCGCGCAACACCTTCTGAGCTGTGGCATACCCAGACATATGACCGCCACATGCTCCAGAGTGACAATCATTCAAAACCCTCTCAGCCTCTTCGTGAGTTAAACAACGTCGAAAAACTAAGTCTGCCCCCCGGCGATAAAGTGTATCTCCAATAATTTTGTATGGCTGGGATTGAAACCGAATTTTTCGACGGTCCGCTTTGGAAGCTTCAGGCCGAAAGGTTTGGGTTTGGAGATAGATGATTATATCCCCGTACCACGGATCTAAGTACTGATAAGAAACAAAGATTCGTCCGCAATGGACTCCTCTGCCACAGTCTCTGTGTCAGCACTCGGGAAATCACACATCAATTCCGCAAAAACTAAGGATTTCTTAGACTTGGACTTCTCGAACTCCAAGTCGAACTCTTGCAGGATGACAATCCATTTAGAGTACTTGCCCCCTAGCAGTTGTTTTGTCAAAATATAAATCATAGGGTTGCAATCCGAAATAACTGTAGTTTTGCGGAGAAGAATGTAGTGACGAAAACGCTGGACAGCTTGAACGGCTGCCAGGGCCAATTTCTCCACATGCGAATATTTTAGCTCAGTGGGATTCAAGGTCCTACTAAGATAATATATCACATGCTCTGCTCCGAATTCATCTTCTTGAACTAACACCATTCCAATGGTGGAATGCGAAGCTGCGAGGTATAAGAAGTAGTCCTGGTTGTAGTTGGGAGGATGCAATAACGGTGCATGGGTCAACGCGTGTTTAAGTGCATCAAAAGATTGTTGGGCAATCTCGTCCCAAAAGAATTGTGCGTTCTGTTTCAACAACCGTGTAAAACCTTTAGTGACCTCGGCGTAGTTTGGGATGAATCGGCGTAAAAAGTTCGCTTTCCCTTGCAAACTTTGGAGTTGGCGCAAACTCGAAGGAGGAGGCAATTTGATGATAGCCTCGACTTTCGAGGGATCGACGCGAATGCCGGCTTTTGAAACAACAAATCCCAGCAATCGACCTGTTTCTATACAGAAAACACACTTGTGGGGATTCAACCGAATTCGATAATGCCTACACCTCATAAAGATTGCTCGTAGGTGGACAAGGTGATCAGCTCGATGTAAAGAATGAGCAGGCAAATCATCGAGATAGGGTTGCACAATGTGCTTGATGTCATGAAATGCATAAGACATCGCCCGTTGAAAAGTGGCCCCGGCATTCTTAAGCCCAAAAGGTAACTTGCAATAAGCAAATGTCCCCCATGGACAAATGAATGCCGTTTTTGGTTGGTCGGCAGGTAGAATATTGATTTGATTATAGCCCGAGAAACCATCCATGAAGGAAAACATTTCACTTCCGGCACAATCATCAATAATTTGATCGATATAAGGCGTAGGATAGTTGTCTTTTGGACAAGCTCGATTTATATCCCTATAGTCGATACAGATTCTTATTGTTCCTTGTTTCTTATTGACCGGAACAATATTCGATACCCAATCCGTTAACGGGATCGGATAAATGAAACCTGCTTTCAACAGCTTTTCGACTTCTGCTTTAATCGCAGCCGCTTTTCGAGGGTGAATTTGACGCAACCGTTGCCGAACGGGTTTAGCATCCGGGTAGGTCTTTATTTCATGAACAACAATGGCAGGATCAATTCCCGGCATTTCCTCGTAAGACCAGGCAAACACGTCGCGGAATTCTTGGAATAGGGCCTTGTAAGTTTGGATTTCTTCTTCAGTACATGCGGCACCTATATGAATGTTTTCCTCGATTCCGGGCTTCACTGAAATATCAATGGGAATAGTACGAGAAATATTCCCTAAATTCAACTCTGAATCAGAATGTTTCGTTGGATCCTGAGCGTCTTTGACATATTCAGCGGTAAAGATAGATGAAAAATCATTTTCAAATGCATCATCCTTAGGTAAAAACGAAGATCTGTGATGGAGATCCTCCCATGGTAGATCATCTACACTTAGGATTTCGCGAAGTTGTTCGTCAGATGACACGACTTCGGGAAACGTTATCCGTTCTAAGGGTGAGGTGAAAAGTGACTCTTCACTGACCACATTCATTTGGTCGACTTCGGTTGAATGAAAGTCGGTAAAAGACATGAGAGCTTCATAAGCAATTTCATATGGACTCAAAGGCATAGCATTACCGAGTGAGTCTATCTCAGAGTCAGATGGGACGAACCAAGGATCATCATAAATAATGTTTTCTGATGTAATCATATGAATTGTTGCAAACGAAGGATCTGCGCTGAGTGGAGGGAGAGGAAAAGTTCCCAGTAAACCGGAATCCTTAACTAAACCTACACCAACGTCCCTATAAGGGATTGTCGTCTTACCGACATGCTGGATACTCTCTGAAGAGGCTGGGTCGGATGAAAAGTATGTCAGCTGATCAATAGTCACGATCTTACCGTTATGTGGAAACTTAATTACTCTGAAGACCGATGAAACGACCGCTGTCATAGCATATGACCAACTTCGACCCAAAAGAAGGTTGTAGTCTAGAGGGGCATCAACCACTTCCACATCCAGACTAACGGTTTTACCTTCAACCCCTATAGGCAATTCTTGTAGAATACCAAACGGACGGAACCCACGGCCATCAAAGGCCTTAAGGATGGTGGGGGATTGGTTCAACGAAGGAGAACCAAGCGATCTCCAACATTGAATCGACATAATACACGTAGAAGCTCCCTCATCAATCACAGTCCGATGAATAGGCCTGTTTTTGACTATCACTGGAATTTGGAAAGCCATTTGATGGGGGAGACGTGGCGTACTATTTTCTAGATCAAAGATCATTAGGTTCGGGTCCTGAACATCGACAGCTCCGATAGCCGACAAAAGCAATTTCCGTTGTGCTGGGCATGATTGCAGCACTTCGAGTGCCGACATTGCTGAAGGTGAAACAGCTAAGTCTTCAACAATGTTGTAATTCTGGGCTGCTCTCGCATGTGGATTGAAAGCAGACCTTCGAAGTACACCCTTGGCGGGCGGCTTAATCACTAAGTCTGGGTTAGGTTTTTCGATCTGTAGTGGATCGGAACCAGGAGCTGAGGTTGATGGGTTAGAGTGAGAAGATTCTGCTTCCTTACCATCAACAGGAGCCTTACTACCATAATCTTGCGATCGAGTCGCAATCCTCACATGAGACATCATCAAAATGGGTTCTTCACTGGCATTCGAAGAAGAACCTATCATCTTATTCTCCTGCTCCGGAAATGGATTCTTTAACACAGCAGGAGTGGGAGAACCTTTGACTATTTTCACAACCTCGGCCCGATGAGGGCAATCTCTCGTAAAATGATCCTCTTCACAAATAAGACAAGGATATCGAGGTTTGCGTTTTTCGTCATTGGTTTCCGACTTTTCAGTTTTCTCCTTTGGAGCCTTGTCTGCTTTAGCCTTCTTCTTTCCTTTCTTCTTTCCACCGTTTTTTGATTTGGCCGTAGATGACTCTACAGCGTGAATGTCGGCGGTGAGTTCAGGAGAAGACTCTCCTGTCGGAGAATCAGGCAAAGTGATAATTGGAGTAGTTGAAGCCTTGGAAGACTTCTTCTTGCTCTTCGTAGTCACGATACCAATCATACCATCAGCGGCATGAGATCCCGAAGGAGCAGCAGCGATTTGATTCGACTTTGGAAGATCCGGAATCTTCTCGTGTAACGTACCCGACTGAGTGTAAACTAAGTCAAGGTATTGTGCCTGAGCAATGACTTGCTCCTCAGTAACTACTCCGGCCTTAGCTACATCTTCAGTAATCTTCGGTAATAATGATTTGACAAACCATTCAGCTAAGATTTGGTCCGGGATAAAAACTTTCACTAATCTCCTTCGACGTCTCCACTCATGAATGTGATCAGAAATATACGTGGACGTCGATTGTTTTAGCGAAGTTAATAACTCCGTGCCGTTATCGTATCTGACCGGCAACTGAAAGTGAGTTAAGAACGAGGTAGCTAACTGGCTAAAGTTGTAAAAAGAGGCCCGTGGTAACTCAATGTACCACTTGGCCGCGAGACCAATGAGTGTACGCTGGAAAAGACGTAAGCGGATGGAATCATCTGAGATAGAATTCGAAGCACACCAGAGGTGGTAAGTCATCACATGATTGGACGGATCCTCTCCAGACTTACCTTCGAACTTGGGTATATCGCTGGGCAACTTATTTGGCATTGGCGGCCAGAACTGAAGATATTGAATTGGATCGTTCGTTAGGCGCGTCAAGTCGGGTAAATCCAAAGTTGCAATAAACGGTAACTGCCGGTTAGGATCTCTAAAACTCTGGGTCACAATACCAGCCCCAGGAGGAGGATATCCAGGATAACTAGGAACAGGAGTCGCATTTGGGATATTATATCCTCCTGGAAAACCAGGATTAACCGGACCGTACTGGGGTTGTTGAGGTTGTTGATAAGTGTACCCAGGATACGGTTGATACTGGTAAACCGGTTGTTGGACAGCTTGCCCATGTTGGTACTGTCCCTGGTACGGAGGTTGAACAAATTGAGGTTGAGTAGTGACAACCGTACTTATACCAGGCTGACCTACAGGCATCTGGACCGTGGTTTGAATCGTAGATCCAGACAACGGTAAAGATGTCTGAGGTGTGGTAACAGGGACAGTAGAAACTGGAGCCGTCGATACTCCAGAAGTAAGTATGGTAGATGTAGCGGTAGTTGCAGCAGCCGTTTGAGATGGAGTACTAGGTGCAATTGACGGCTGAGTAACTACCGAAGCTACAGAAGTTTGAACATTTGGCTGGACAGGTTGCGGTTGCTGGGTTGGACCAGAAACTACGGGTTGTCCAGCTTGAGGAACCATCTGTACACTTGGCTGCAACACCTGTTGACCCTGTGATGGATCCCACACTAACATTCCAGGGTATTGACCCGTAACAGGTTGAGGATACTGAGATCCATAACCAGATTGAGGGTAGGATTGATAATTGTAAGGTGCAGTTCCCATACTCGGAACATATGACTGACCTTGAGGCGGTTGATAACCTTGACTTGAGTATTGACCTTGAGGTTGATAACCTTGAGGTAAATACTGATACTGGGGTTGACCTTGACCTTGAGGTTGGTACCCTTGAGGTTGATAACCTTGGGGTTGATACCCTTGAGGTTGCCATCCTTGGGGTTGCCATCCTTGAGGTTGATATTGATACTGAGGTTGACCTTGGGGTACATATTGAGGCTGAGGTTGACCTTGAGGCACGTATTGCACCATAGGTACATACTGACTTTGAGGTTGCCCCCCAGACACGATTTGTGTACCTTGAGGTTGCCCCCCAGGCGTTAACTGCGGTTGCCCCCCAGGCGGTAATTGGCCACCTTGAGGTTGGGAAACGGGAACTGAACCTGACATCATGTAAATGTCTCCTACACCCAATGGTATATTACCACTGTTTCCAGCAAATAACCCATGATCAACGGGTTGAGGAGATGCCCCCGCAAAGGTACCAGAAAGTGACTGATACCCAGTGGGAACAGAAGGACCGCCGTGTAAAAAAGATTCAGGACTTTGTGTAAACACGGACGACTGACCAGACATATTTACAGGAGTATGAATACCTCCAGGTGGAAAAGGAGTACGAGGTGTAGAAAAACCTACTGAGTTGTCTAAAAAATTGGTTAACGCAAGGTACCAAGAAGTACTTCTAGGAGGACTGTAAAAGATGGATTCACGCTCCCTTAGATCAATAGTAAGTTGACCTTCAAGGTGAGAGACACCTATATCTTCTTCTGGAGCAAGTTCTTCTATAGCAATCAAACCAGAAGGTAGATTTTCGGTGATAATTCTTTCTATTCTCGGTGAATCAGGGACACTAGAAGTTGGAGTAACAGGTTCGGAAATTTCAGGTTCTTCGCCTGTTTCACTGGCAGATGAAAAACTACCAGCAAGCTCGGAAACTGTAACAGTTTCGGGATTGTAACCTGTTTCTAAACTTTGGTAATCTGGATGGACTACCAAGGAAGATTCTCCTTCTTCAGGTGAACCTACTCTACTGTCACTAGGAGGAGTTACAAGGACCTTTAACCCTTCGTACTGACCCGGAATGTCTTCAGGAGATTCACCCCGCGATTTACGGAGTTTTCTTAACAAATCTATTCCGGTAACAATCTCAGGAGACTTGCCCCGAAGTCGACGGGACTGTCTCGGTAATTCCGCCACAATTAAAGATTTTTAACTACAACACACGAAAACAAAGTAAAAATTTCAAATCAAACCACCTAAAGTCTTCTAAAGAAGCAAACAAATTTGAAGCACACGCCTAAAGAATCTAGAGCGTCAAACCAAACACAAACAGTAGTCTTCCGGACCAAAAGCGCTAGTTGGTGATTAGGCCCAACCTCGCAGGATTCAGTACAGAAATGGCGGGTGGAACAGTTACCCCGGCAACCTGCTTAATGAATAGACCGGCACAAGTTCCTCCACTTTAACCGTCTCGAAGTGAAGTGAACCCCCCGGAAAATCCAAGTGAGTATAACCGACGTCTGCTCCAGGTACAGTGGGACCTTCCCTCCACCGTCACCTCGGTAGAACCCTAAAGATTATGGTCACTAAAGTTACCAATCACAACAATTACACCTGGGGGAACAGTCTAAACTCCGACAGCACGCAAGGGCAGAGTAACAAGCTCAATCCCCTTACCGGCTCCTTGACAATAATCCAAGGTTTACCGATAAGTGACCCCTGGCTCCTCGACAATGGTTAATCCGAGGTTTACCGTTTGTAATACGTACTGTCTGGCGTCGTTCCCAACGAGGGGGGAATGATCCCCTCACTGGTTCGGACACGAGCTCGTGCTTCTCCTTTAAGAGGAGCTTTCCCAGAGTGCAACTGAAACAATTGGATTTAATCTACTCAAGATAAACTATCTGTTTGGTTTTGTAGTCTTGGAGAGTTAAGTACTCACCTACTCCAAGACCCTAGCCTAAGCTATGTTGGTGTTTCAGAGCCCTAGAAAAATAAAAATTACTAGATTGATTTTAATTTAAGCGTTACTTTTAAGGTTGTTTCTTAAGTCAAAAGGTGATGGAAGTGAAACCAGTGGTGTGTTGACTCGACTCGAAACCACTACAAAATGCACCTAGGATGATTTACCCACTACTTTACTTTTTCGATGAATTGCTTAACTAAAAAGTTGAGAGAATGCAATCTTTATAAAAGCAACTTCTTAATTGAAGACAATCAAAGAAACAATTCGTTTGTCTTTTCCAAGCATAAAAACATGACCGCTCTTTACATGCACGAAAAAACTCTTTTTCTCTTTCAAAAACAAAAAGCTACTTGAAACAAGACTTTTAAAGAAGATGTTTTTGTATTTTTCTTTTAATAAAGCAAATAAATCTAAGTTAACAAAAATCAATCTTAACAACTATTAAAATCTACGAAAATTCACTCATAAGCAAACTAAAAGGTAAATTTACTCTAAGCAATCTTAACGAGGCCAAAACCAACAATGATTATTCTAAGGTGTTTTACTTGATCACAATCAAATCAAGGACTAGCTTATTGCAGAACCAAAAACTAGTCAAAACAAAACTCTAATCTTTTTGTTCTTTTGTAAAATGGAAATCAACACTTTATAAACAAGTAATTCGAAATTTGACCCAAAACAACTTAAATGGCAAGCTGCTCACACAAGGAGACTTTACGACAGGCCCGACTTCTAAGAAGGCTGACAAACCAGAGAGATCTAAGGCTGGACAACTTTCTACCGTCAAAGTCACTACAGGACCTATTGAAAAATCAAACCCTAGGCCTAAACTTCGTTGAAATCCACTAAAACACTCAAAGCTCACAAAACAAGTTCAGGTGAAAATTTTTGACAGGGTACTAAAGGATCTGGGCAGAAAACACTAAGAAAAATCAAAATCTAAAAGCAATTAAAGCAAAAAATGGAATTTTCCTAAATTTTACAGGAAGACGCAGGCAACCCGTTATAACAGGCGCGGGCCCGCTCTGTGCAAACGGCAACAGCGCGTCCAAAGACGCACTGTGCAGTACTCAGAGGGTGCGTCCTTCTGGAAAAGTTAAGAAAAACCAAATCTAACTAAATCTAAAGCTAAGCCACCCAAATACTAATTCTCACAGTCAAAAACCAGAAAATAAAAATGATTTTCTCAGAGCAAAGTTCACACAAAGGAAAAGACTTTCTCATTAATGGATTCCCCAGCGGAGTCGCCAATTTGTCGTGGCGGAAAAAGTCGTTTGTGCGGACAAAACTGACCTCCCTAGGAGTCTAAACTCTCTAGCGACAAACAAGACAAAATGGAGTGATCTTTCTCTAAATATACCTTTTAAAACATGAAAACTACAAGTGTTTAGGCTTACCTTATTCCAAAACGCTGTTGTTGTAGTCCGTCCTTGCCGATCCGGATGAGCTCCTCCTTCACATCAATTCCTGCAACCACAAACAATCAAACAATTACCAAGCACTTGCATTTCATATAATAAAACATATATTCAACATGCAGACCAAGGAACACATGAAATAACTCATTAACACAAGCTATTGAGAAAAATAAACCAGTTTGTATTAATAACGAAACAAAGAAACTCTTACAACCTGGCCTTGGTGTTGTGCAAGTTCCTCCCAGGGTCCATCAAGGGTTTTCCTCTACTTTGACAAAGCTCACCCACTTCCAAGTAGAATCAAGCAAAGACAATCTCTCCTCACAAGGTTCTAAATGGGAGTCCTAATTCCTGCAGCATTTACCCAAAGAAAATGTATAGCTCCAACCTCCCCTCCCTCTGGCTCAATGTCTTTATTTATAGTGCTGTAAAGAGGTTATTCAGGTCCACCATCAATGGGATAATCCCCCTCTTTGGGTGGGATAGCTCCCTTATTGATGGGATAAGTTCCTCCTTAATAGGGATACATGAACCAACTGGAGGCGCATCCATTTCATCAAACCGACCTCTAGAAAGTTCTAGAAGTAACCAAAAGTAACTTTTTTAAGATGAAACTTGCGCATTTTGCCTTTTACAGAAGGACACACCTGTCCCTTAACATACAGAGCATCCAAGGACGCAGCTTTTGTGAACATTGTGAGCGTCCCCGCAGGTAAGGCTAGAGAGAACCTGCGACCCCAGAGATAAACACATTTTTTACAAGACTTTCTCTCTTCTTTGAGTTTGAGATGGATAGCAGAGGCATAAGACTTGCCTAAGAGGGTAGCATGACTGTTGATTCGAGCCATACTAACTGTAAGTAGTCATGGTGACATTTTTTAGTGTAACAATATTCAAGACAAAGCATCCTTCCGCATGGGGGTAATTGTTCGAACTGAGCCAGCAGGGAAGCAATTCCTATAGGGGTACCCATAAACTAGGGAGCTGCTGCAAAGAAGACAATGGCTATAGTTCATTGAGAAATTTAACGACTTCCACAAAGAGGTAACCAAGACATTTGCGCACTCATTTGATGGAATGGAGGCCGAAATTGGGGACATAAAACTCACAGTAATGGAGACTATGATCACTGAGGCCACCGAGTTTCCAAGAAATCGAGAAAAATGGTTTAAAAATAGAGGGATTGACAGTGAGGATTGGAAGGTTTTCCTCAAGAATCGAACATGGACACCATGGTCTACAAAAAAGGTATTCCAAGCTCTACTCTTAAAAACAAATGGAGAAACTTATTACTTGTGCTTCAGAAGTTTATCACTTGTCAGGGTAGGTTCGGGTAGATGTATTTTTATCATGTTAGAATGATGATGCACTTCCTCGAGGATCATTAGATGAACCTCCCCTATTTCCTCTTGAATAACCTCAGGAAAGTGGCTACAAATGTTCAGAAGAAAATTCAATGCATAGAAAATACCATGTATCATCATGGTTTGGTAAAAATATTGGTCGAATTTCATCTCCAAAGTATAGGGGATGACTGGGAGAGTTTCCTAATAAGAAACTATTTTGAGGAAAAATCCCCAGAAAAACCAAGTAGCAGCAGGTCTCTTAGAGGTAGAAAGAGAACGATAGAAATGATAAAGGAACATGCACCTCAAACTCAAACAAAGGTAATAGAAGAAGAGCTCCCTATAGTAAAAATTTTGTAGAGAATGAAGAGGGGAAACCCTAGAAGAAGGAAATATAGCCCAAGTAAAGAAGAATTATTACAAACTAAAACCTCTCCTCTAGAAGAAAAATCAGAGAATAAGAGGAGGAAAGTGCAGAAGACACAAATCCTAGGGTTGAGATGGAGCATGAGGTTGAGCACGATTCCAAAAACAACCTCAAAGACTACAGACTACATTAACCTTGAGGAGCCAATAGAGAACACTCCAACAGAGATTGAGCGAATAGAGGATGAGTCAATTGAAAGCCATGGGAATTCTCCAAAAGGGTCACCAATATCATCACCACAGCCTTACAGTTCACCTCTAGCTAACCCGATACATAGTCCAAGAATTGACCACGCACAACAGGAAATCTATGACTATATAGAGTCATTGGAAAGGAAGGTGACAACAACAAAAGAAATAATACAAAGCCCTGGAGAAGGAAGCAACTAGGTGAATGAACAATCGGCCTCAAACATCTTGAAGTAGGAAATCTTTGAACTAGAAACACTGAATCGGTATCTTAAAAATGAAAATCAAGCCCTAAAGACACAGAAGGAGATACAGATTGCCAAGAGTGATAATCTGATCCTACATCTAATCTTGTGGTATAAGAAAAACAAGAAGCTGAAGAAAGAGACCAAAATTATGCAGAGAGAGATAATCAGTTTAAAGTACGAAATTCTAATGAGGAAGCCTAGAATGCCAATCTCTGTCAAAAAGAAGAAAACAATGAAACATGGAGATGACAAACAAGAGGCACAAGCAAAAGACATGGAAGAAGTGTAAGAGGACATACAACATCTCCAGTCTGGGGGAATGCAGAGTTTGAAGATTGTCCTACCATGACATCCTTTTTGCCTAAATATCCTCTCCTTTTCATATATATTTACCACTTAAATAAAGCCATATCTACCAGGTTTTGATGAAGGTATGCATTAGTATGTTTTCTTGTTCATATTCAACTGTATACCCTATTGTTTTAATTAAAGTTACAATTGGCTACCGAATCAGTCTGTTTCCGCAGCTAGTCCAAGATTTCGTAGCTGTCTTCATTGTTCACGAGGTTCCAGAGCTCTAGGTCAGCAACGAAAGGTGCGGATGGATAGAGGATGACTCCCTCATGGATACCTTCCTATCCACTTGAAACTGTTTGCCAAAAGAAGCATAGGAGATTGCGGTCAAACTCCAAGTCAACCACTGATTAATGTAGAACAGAACCCGAGATCAGCTGAAACCTTATCGTTTTGCTTTCGGAATAGCAAAACGATGGTTTAACGATATAAGTTTAGATAGGATTAAGAGATATTAGGATTAAAATCTTCATACAGTTATGCCAATAGACCTGTTATAAAGCTAATGGCTGCACTGTTATTTGGGTGTGCGCCGAATGATATGTTTATCAACAGTTTGTGAATTTCGTGTGAATGAAATTGGTTTTTGTGTGCAAGCGTTGTGTTGATTTGAAGCTTTGAACTACTATGTGGAGGGCCCCTACAAACAATGGCAGGTTTTTAATCAAATACAATCTGATTTCCTTTAATTCTTCAATTGCTCTGTTTTGTGTGACAATGTTGCATAATGATCTCACTAGCGAATTGTTATCTGCATAAGAACTTTAATTTGCTTTATACCTAGTTTAGACTATTATCTAATTTTCTTTATACCTGGTACTGCACAGTTCTTTCCTTTTCTTATTATCCAACATAATTTAAGTGTGCTCAATTCACAATATAGATGTTGCTTGCATTACTTTGTTTGAGCAGAAATTGAACAAGCGAGAGGACCTCTCCTAAAATAATTGAGTTCAATGGTATTCCTTCATAGATGATAAAATAGGTTTCTTTTTGCACTTAGAGAATTAGGAGCTACAGCATAGAGATTTAAGGTAAAAAATCCCAAACAATCTAACATAAGAAAAATCACTCTCACATCATCTACGAACTAATTGGATAGAGATTAATTCCTAGGAAACTTAATCAACATCCCTAAGAATTACAACACTAATACAATTGACAAACACCACCCCCATATTGAGTTTAGATATTAAAAAATACATAACGACCTAATGAATAAATTCTAAGCACATATTGTGCACCCGTACTTCATCAGTCTACGCAACCTGGTTGACAGTTTATGATTGCCAATTCAAGGACATTGAATCGACCAAACACTCCCTATGAATTTGAAGAGCAGTATGGTGTTGGGAACACTTTAGACTTGGCAGTGACACTGAGAAGCTTAAAGGAAGAGATAAGGAGTTGTAAGGTATATAATGAAAAAATCATACAGGCATAGGAAATGTTAGCAGAGGTAAATGCAGTCATACTTCAGAGCTTGTCAGATTTGCAGTGACAGGGACCACTTCGGATCAGCCATGAGAAAGAGGATAGAACTAATGGGGAATATGGTAGTATATCACATGGTGGTAGATCATATAGATATGACACAATCAGAGATGGCAGACTGTTGGACACTCCGGATAGGAGAAGGGATAGACACAGGTATGATTCAAGTTCAGATTTAGATAAGCACTATGATTGTCATCGGTATCATCCTTATAGGAGGAGTGATAAGGGGTATTTTCCAGAAGAGTTTAAGAAAGAAAATCCACCTACTTTTGATGGAGAGGTAAATAAATCACAATATGCAAAGGCATGGTTGCTAGGCATGAAGAAGTTCTTAAGATTGCATGACTATTCAGAGAACATGAAAGCTAGAGTGACTACATTTACTCTCAAAGGAAAAGCAAACATTTGGTGGGAAGACATGAATAATGTTAGAGGTATAACTGAGGAAGATTTGAATTGGAGTGAGTTTGAGCGGTGATTCAAGAAGAATTATTTTTTGGAAGGATACTTTGATGACAGGGAAAAATAATTCTAGGAGCTAAAGATGGGATCCATGACAGATGATGAGTACACTAGCATATTCTTGGAGTTGGTGAGGTATGTGCCTTATCTCAAGGAGGAGAAGGCTAATATTCATATATTTTTTAGTGGGTTACTGGTTGCATTCAAAGATAGGATTGAGTTCGACAATACTAGATCATTGGAGGAGGCCATCCGAAAACTGAAGCATTGCTATGAACAATTGAAGCGATGAACTGAGACAAAGCTAGATTGGAGAGGTAATGAAAAGAAAAAAGGAAATTGGGACAAGAAGTGAGTAAGACCACAAGATTTAGGTAACAAGAAGAATGTTTCACCACTTAAGTGGTTCAATGCATCAAATAGAGGGCAGGGACACAAATCTAAGGAGAAGAATAAGGAGACTGTGCAATGCTGGACTTGTGGAGGATATCATCACAGGAGGGATTGTTCATAGTACAAGAGTGTTAGACCTAAGATATACAATGTGTAGAGGCAAAAACTATTGGAGACATTGGTTAGAGTATTCCATGAATATATGCAGCCTTGGATAATAAATAGGCAGAGCATCAAACATCTATCATTGAGATGGAAGGTAATCTTTATGATCAAGTTATTTATATTTTGATTGACCTTATACCTAATTATAACTATGTTAGTCCTGACTTGGTGGATAAGTGTGGTTTGAGTAAGGAATTTCATGTAGAGCCTTGGTTAGTATAGTTGGCTACAGGTAAAATCAAATGTTTTCATCATTGGATAAGAGCTTGTGCATTTTTTTGGAATGGTATGCCTATGACAACACATTTGAATGTATTACATTGGGTTCATACAATTTGTTGTTGGGCATGGACTGGTTGTATCTTCATAGTACCAAGGTAAACTGTTATGATAAATCCATTGAGTGTGTTTATGACAATGGAGAACCAAGAGTCTTACAGGGTAAGAATAAATATACATTAGTTAGGATGGTGATAACTATACAAGCAAAGCGGAGTCACAAGAAAGGGTGTAGGTTGTTCATAATACAAATTTCTAGTGATAAGGGTAAGGAGGTTGAGGATGCAGATGTGTTGAAAATATACACAGTTCTACAACAATTTAGGGATGTGCTTCCTAAGGAAATTTCATATTTTCCACCTCATAGGGAGGTAGAATTTTCTATTGAGTTAGTGCCAGGGGTAGCTCCAACATCAAAAGCACCTTATAGGATGAGCACACATGAGTTAGTTGAGTTAAATTTTCATTTGAAGGCAATTTTGGACAAGGGTTGCATAATGCCAAGTGTATCACCTTGGGGCACACTAGTCTTGATTGTGAAAAAGAAATATGGTACTCTCAGATTATGCATCGAATACAGGCAGTTGAACAAAGTGACTATTAATAATAGGTACCCTTTTCTGAGGATTGATGACTTGCATCTAGGACCACATATGGACATTATGAGTTCTTTGTTGTTCCATTTGGCTTAGCTAATGCTCCAACTACATTTATGTGTTTGATGAATAGCATGTTGTGTCCATATTTGGATAAGTTTGTTATTGTGTTCATTGATGATATACTGGTATATTCTAAAAATGAGGAAGAGCATGCCAAAAATTTAGCAACAATGTTAAGGTTGTTGAGATAGCATCAGTTGTATGCTAAACTCAACAAGTGTAGTTTCTTTCAAACTAAGGTACATTACTTGGAGCATGTTCTCTCCAAGGAGGGAATTACAGTAGATCCAGAGAATATAAGGGCCATCATGGAGTGGGTAGCTTCTAAGAGTGTGGATGAGGTGAGATATTTCATGGGTTTGGGAGACTACGATAGGATGTTCATTAGGAACTTCTCATAGATTGCTTATCTTATCACATCATTGTAAAGGAAGTGTAGGAAGTTCGGATGGACTGAGGAGTGTGAGGTTAGATTTGAAAAACTTAAGTAGTTGTTGACGCATGAACCGGTACAACAGATTGCAGATCCAGACAAAGAGTTTGTGGTATGCACAGATGCTTGCAAGAGAGGACTTCGTGGAGTCCTTATGTAGGATGGACAGGCGGTATGTTATGAGTCCTAGAAACTAAACAGGCATGAGCAGAACTACCTGACACATGATTTGGATTTAGAAGCGATCATACCTGCATTGAATATGTGGAGACATTATCTTCTTGGCAAGAGATTTGTACTTATGAGTGATCACATTGGGTTGAGGCATTTGTTTAACCAGCCAAATTTGAAGGTTAGGAAGGCTAGATCGTTGGACATGATCAGTGAGTTTGACTTTGAGATCAGGTACATCAAAGGTAAAGAGAACAGGGTGGTAGATGCTCTCAGCATATGGGTACAGGTAAATCACTTACCAGTTATGAGTTCCTATGGGACAAATTTACAGGATAGGATCTTGTGGGCAAGTTAGTAGGATTTTAGATATATGGATATTGTGCACAGGTTACAACAGAGCACAGGTACAGGTACAAGTGATTGTAGTGGTATAGGTATAGGTATAGGTACAGGTGCATAAGGTATGGATTATTGTCTTACCGTGGATGAATTGGTCAGGTTCCTAGACAGGATATATGTACCGGATAACAATGATCTCAAGAAGGTGATCTTGAGGGAGTTTAATGAGAAACTTTATTTAGGTCACCCAAGGTATCAAAATACATTAACTATAATTAAGATATTTTACTATTGGCTGAATCTGAAGAGGGATGTAGCAGAGTTTGTGGTTATATGTTTCGATTGTCAATGAGTGGAAGAAAAATGTAAAAATCCAGGTGGATTGCTACAACTGATTATGACTAGAAATGGGAAGTCATTTCCATGGATTTCATCACAGGGTTTCCAAAGGTAGTGAAACAACATGATTCCATTATGGTCATTGTGGAAATATTGACAAAGGTTTCACATTTCATTTCGGTGAAGTCTACATTCTCATCAAGAGATGTAACAAGGTATTAATTCGATATGTGGTTAGAATGCACAGTGTTCTGAAGAAGATTGTGTCAGACAAGGATGAGAAATTCACTTCCAAGTTTTGGAAGGATTTATTTATAGGTTTGTGCACAAAGTTGGCCTTCAGCACAACTTATCATCCACAAACATATGGACAGAAAGAGATGGTCAACAAGATATTGGAGTACATGTTAAGGATGTATGTGATGCATAAAAAATGGAAGTGGGAAAGGTATCTCCCTTTCGTAGATTTTGCATACAAAAATGGTTATTAGGAGTCATTGAGGATGAGTCCTTTCGAGCCATTGTATGGGAAAAGTTGTAACACTCCTATCTGTTGGAGTGATCTGGTTAATAGGGTATTGATTGGACCATATATATTGGCGGACATGGAACAGGAAATGTAGGTGATCAAGAAGAATATAAAGGAAACACAGGATAGGAAGAAAAGCTATGCAGATCGGAACAGGTTGTTCAAGGAGTTCTAGGTTGGGGAATAGGTGTACTTGTGCATCAAACCAAAGAAGATCTCCTTGAGGATTGGATCATGTGCCAAGATGACACCATGGTTTTATGGACCCTTCAATGTCATTAAAAGGATTGGACCAGTAGCCTATCAACTTTCACTACCTCCGACATTGAATGTCCATGATGTTTTCCATTTATCTTTGCTTAAGAAGTATGTTAAGGACGTTGAACATGTGATTGACTAGTCTGTATTCCAGGTGGAACCAGATGGAGAATTATAGCCGAAGCCTTAATGTTAATTACAGAAAAAGATGTCCATGCTCTAGAACCGAGCAATGAAGAAAGTTAAGGTGTATAAGAAGCACTTTGGGCCCAATGAAGCTACATGGGATATGGCACATCAGATGCAGGCTATGTATCCTTCCTTGTTTGCAAATTCAGGAAAAGCAGCTTCGATATCGTGGTTTGGTATATGCTTTATGGTGGTTTTATATGTGCTTTATGGTGGTCTAGTATATGATTTATGGTGGTTGATAAATTTTTTATGATGGTTTAGTATATATGCTATATGAGGTTTTGATATATTCTTAGATATGGTGTTTAGTGTATGTTTTGATATATGCTTTGGTATATGACTTAGTATATGTTTTAGTATATCTTTTGATGAGGTTTCTATATCTACACATGTATATGGATGTAAATACTGTAATGAGCTATGTTATAAATCTCCACTATGCAGTATGGGTGTCATGTTATGATGACTATGTTGTCATGTTACTATGATATCATGTGGTTATGTCATCATGATGTTATGATTTCATGTGGATAGGAACTCAAGAGGATTATCATTGTAAATACCATAATGAGCTGTGTTATAAAGCTCCACTATTTGGTATGTTGTTATGATGTCATGTTATTTGCTTCCCAGTGGGTTGATGATTGTAAATACTGCATCGAGCTAAGTTATAAAATTCCATCGGTAGTATATTTTTCTTACAACAATTTTGTGGTTGTAGGTGTTGTTGAACACCGAGGATGGTGTTCCCCCAAGGGGAAGGGTTTTGTGATAGCCCTAGTGAAAATTCCATGTAATAAAAGTTAAAAATAATAACCATTAATGATGGGACACTTATTCCAAGATGAATGTTGGGAAAATTCCTAGTGATGGGGATCACTTGTGATTGTTTATAGCTAAGGAAATTAGCAAAGGAAATGGCTAAGGCTTTGGAAAGTAAAAATGGCATTTTTGGTACATTTATTTATGAAAATAGTGGAAATTGGGAGAAAAGGGAGGTTAAAGGTCATAGGTTGCATGTGAGGAGGAAATTGAAGGAAAATAATGGAAAATGAAGAAAATAGAGGCCTCATTCATAGAAAGGATTCTGAGGATCAGTTGGTAACCTTTTTTTTAAGTTCAGTTTTGGAGCTCTCTTCTATTCTAAATCTCTCTCATACTCTTGGGGATGTAGAGTTCTCTTGGAGCACTCTTGGAGGGTGTGGAATACTTGGATTTTTGGAACGAGAAGGCAAATGAAGAGTAGGAAAGTGCAAGAAGGCATTGGGATCAACAACTATATTAGATTTGTTTGCAGGTATGGAGTTGCATGTATGTTTCCTTCACTAGTTTTGGCATGCATGGGATATGCATGTGGGTTGTTGGTTTTGATCTATCATTTTCAGGGAGGATGGCCGTGATTGAGAGTCAATTTCCTAGCCTTTCCATTTCCTAGATAGCCATGGTGATTGTGGGTTTATTTCCTCATTTTGTTTTTGGTTGGTTCTCATGTTTTCGTAGCTTGGTTTGAGTTCTTAGTCACATAGCCTTGTTTGGACAAATGCTCTTGAGCCGTGGAAAAACTTGGGTTGAGTTACTAGTCCTGTAGCCTAGGTTGGACAAACACTCTAGAGCCCTTGGTGGGTTGAGTTACTAGTCCCATAGCCTTGGTTGGAAAAACACTCTAGAGCCTAGTAAAAGTTGTGGGTTGAGTTACTAGTCCCGTAGAGGGGTTATAAAAATGCTCTAGAGCCCTTGATGGCTAGGATAGAGACCGATATAATGATGTTTTTTATGTTCGATCGCAAGGTGGAATCATTGTTCGATGGGTTGAGGTGGATGGCCTCTAGAAGCCCTAGATCATTTTTGATTGATGTGTTCTATGAGATCTCACATTCATGCTTGGAATATGGCACGTGGGTGAATGGGAAGAAAGATTTGGCTCAACCATGCTACAGTGAGGTGGAATGTGTAAGTCCCATCCTAGGTTTGGATTTCGCATTATTAATGAAAGGTTATTTCTCCTTGTATTTCTATGAGAATTTTGATGGATTGTATGTGGTCTATATGGCTATACTTTCATGAGTATTTTTGTCCCTATTATGTTGGTTATGTATATGTTTTATGATAACAACCATGTATGGCTTCCCTCATGTTTTTACTTGTAATTGAATGAGAAATGTATATATGACCTAATGGATGGAATGGAAGTTGATGTGTTGAGGCATTAATGGTTCTTAATGATTCTCAGCTAAGTATGAGACCCATATGCTCAGAACTATTAATTACACCTGTATATTACACAATTTCAATATGTTTAATGAAATGCCTATCATGGCTTGTAGGGGTCCAATCAAGGTCTTGAACAAGTATTTGCTTTAGCATTTTCATTTCCATGTTATTTTATTGATATGAAGAGATGGTTCAATTCTAGGCAGTGACTTGGGCTCAGGGCCTGAAAAAGTGGCTCAAATCAAGGAGTCACTAGCATAACAGTGATATTTTTGGTCTCTAATCATTGGCAAGCAAGCTTGTAAGAGAAACTTTGAGTTTATACTCACACTCATGCCTATAGCATGGGAGGGACTAAGCCTTAAGTCGTCCAAAAGCTCAGTGGGACGCCAAGGCTAGATGTCTAAAGTATTTGATAGGTTCCTAAGGGTCATGTAGCTTATGATTAATGTTTGTATGGTGTTCTTCCATTGGTTCCACTTCCTTAACATGACTTAGGAGGTCGAATCATATCATAGTGGCCTCTCATTGCATGTTTACCCTGGATGGCCAGTTTCTTGGGTAGATATGGGAGAAGGGTGTTACAAACTCAACCCACAACTTCTAGGGGACCTGAGCTATTACATGGCTTCAACATCTAGAGATGCAATCCCAAATAGGTACACATACACAGAGTGTACATCACAACACATACATCCATACACAGTGTACAACACAATACATACACCCACACATGGTGTACCACACAACACATATACATAAACATATTATGACACAATGAATACACATGTCACGATACAATGACTACACAATACACATGACACAATACTAGATGTACAAAACACAACATGTATGACATGTACCCAATGCCACATGTACAACATGTACATAACAACCATATTGCACATCCAGGGACCACAATTTATCTACCAGTCAAACTTTCCTCTAGTGTGTTCCCCACACCTTACTACGTGCATCCAAAATTCAAATCTTATGTCTTTAGCTCTTTCCACTATCCACGCTTATCCCAACATGTCACAGATCACACTAATTTTATTCTTTTGATTTGTCCTTCAAAATTTCTTGCCATAACATAAACATAGGCATAGTTATAAGAGCATAATATCAAATCATATCCACATGATACTAACCTCATAGATCTCTAAGGGCTACTTTGCCCACTTCATTTCCCATAACTAGGAACTTCTCATGCCATTCACTTACAAAAGGAAACCATTCTTCCACAAGAATGATCCTTGACGACCCTTTCATACAATGGCCTTCATATATATATATATATATATATATATATATAGATATTAGAATAATCATTATCAAAACAAAATTACCAGTGGTCATAAGATCAAGGTTAAGAGAACTTCCTTTATCTGTGTAACACATGCACAACATTGAGAAAAACAGTTCCCAACATAGCCAAGGTATCTAATGCCTAAAATCCATTTAGTTTACCTTTCTCATGATTATCTTGCCACTATCCATTTACCCCAATGGACACAACCAACCCTACTGAGAGTCATATTCTTGTCTTCAGCTTCCCTTTATTCATGTGTTGGGCTTCATCCAGGTCTTACATTACCTATTGGGTTTCATTCAACTCTCCCCAAGCTCCGTCAACTTTCCTCTTTCCCAACCAATTCCCAAGGCCCTCAAAACATAAAAGGAAAGAACAAGAAGAAAACCATGGTAAACCAATAGAAATACAACATCACAAACAAAGTCACGTGGCTATGCACCAGAGACAATCACAACCATAATTCAAGTGGAAACAAATCACAAAACACTAAAATCACAAAACTAGCAACAAACACCATGACTCAACCCCATGGCCTCCTAGTGCTTCTAAGGGAAAGCTCAACCCGGTCCTTCTTCAATATTTATGGTAGTCTATTTTCCATGCAATTCCTTGCATCATACTACCATAAACACAAAATTTTCAGTGCATAAATAGATATAAAAATATACCAGTTACCTTACCTTCTTGTACCAAGCATGTTGCCTTGTAAGTAAACCCGTACATATATCATCTCCCAAGGGATTCCACTTCCCTTCACAAATCCAACCGTAACTGAAAACTAATTGTTATGCCTACATCTAATCAACCATCTACTAGGTAGCTTCCTCGATCGCAACGTGATTCCACACACCTTAACTTGCTCTACTGCATGGTATCATAGCATGAGGTCCTTCTATTGTGAAATGCACTGAGGCTCTACCTAGAACTCTTCCCTTGGTTCAAATTCTGCCTTGATTATGGTAACTTGGTGACTTTCCTACCTATTGTTCACTGCAGCATAGATCTGAGGAATGTTATGACCTACATCCTAAGTTTTTTCACCTCTTGCACATTGTAGATCTGAGGGAAGTCCTGATCCCACTGCACCACCCTAAATACAAATGGAAATCTTTCGTGCGATTATCTTCACCATAGGTTCAACACCACAAAGGTACTCTATTATTTCCTTTACTCTACTTCTCCATAGGCCAAGACCCATGTCCTTCTCAACTGCATTGAACATCTTATACAGACTCACATTTTCCTTATGACTTGCATTCCTGAGATCATAGAACTCCTTGTACCTTCCATTATTGTATATTTCAGATAAGTATCTCTTTTCAGAAGAGTCTCTCAAACTCATCTCATGCAGTCATGATTCTTCATCTTCTGACTTATTCAACTTACACTCAAAAGTAGTAGGTGTGGTGTTCTTGAACTCTTCTGCAAAATATTGCTTCTCATTTCTCCGATAAGGATGTTGGCGGTAATGATGATGATGATGTCTCCCCGAACTGATACTAGAATAAAATCCATGAGTGCTAGCCTACCTATCAGGTGTATCTAAAGATCTGCCACCTCTGACTGTACTAAAAGGCTATGAAGAGTCATTGCATTCACTTCTGTGTACCTTTCATGATTCCTTGCAAGTATTTCCCAGGTCTTGGTCAACCTCTCATTGTCTGCCTTGCAACTCACAATTTCTACCTTCAAACTCTTGAATATATCTACTATATCGGGAGAAAAATATTCTCCTTGCTACTTAACCAACATTTCCCATTCCAACGAATTCACATCATGCCTATAAGGGGAGTCATGTGAACTATAATCCACCATTCGAATTTTCAACTATGATCTTCTATTTCATGCAATCATACCATGTTAGATAAACCAAATAGAAGGGATAATCAAATTAAATTCTCAATGGATTTGACAGTAGGATCTCTCATCTACACAACTCCATCCCATATTAGCATGATATATATATAACAACACATATGCATGATAATAATACAAAACTGCAAAAATACATGATATCCATAACCATGTGCACAAGCCAATCCAAATTAGCATGATTCATAATAATACCAATAACTTAAACACAATGGCAATAATCATCATCCATTCAACAACTTAACTATCCCCTATGACTAACCAATGCATGTGCATATGACCACGCTAATCATCTAGCATATATCATGCATGTAACCACAACAATAATAAAGTGATAGAAATGCATATAACTATTATACATATAGCAACCATTAACCATCATGCCTACATGCCAAACATACAAACCTATATGATGATCTGCTTTTATGGCAAGGTCTAGTGTTGCAACTTGGCTTTGATACAAATCTGAAATGACTCATTCCACATTTACCCAATTCACAAGCTCACCGAGGTAAGCATGAGACAAGTGTCACTATGACATGACCCGGCCTCCAAGTTCCAGTTATGGAAGTGGGGCTGACACACCAACAACTTACAGATATCCCTTAGGGACTATAGACCACTCATAACCTTGCAAGCAACCCCAGGTGATCAAACCTTGAGCTAGAGTTCTTTGCACAAGGAAAAATCATAAACCACATGCATGACATAACATCAATACGGTTAAGAGGTTTGAAATGCATGCATAAGCATTCTTTCATGCAGTAGTGACCCAAAAACTCACATTTTTGTGCTAGCGGTTCCAATATTTGAGCCACTTTTCTAGGCTAGCCTCTGTACCGCTTCCCATAAATTCCTATAACTTTCTGGAAACATAAACAAAATGCTAGCAATGTTGACCATTCATAACTCAAGCAAAATGTTGACCTAGATATGCCTAATCCATGATAGATATTTCCTTAAACATATAGTAATCGTGTGAGCTGGTCATGAATGCATATCTCATCATAAAATTCTACATTTCATCTAAGGATCAGTAAGGAGACTCCAAGCCCTCTCTAGCTAGTTGCAATAACACTTGTTATCGCTTGCATTCATCAACCATTTAATAACCTATAAAAATATGTCAAGATCCATAGATAAAATACATCATATAGCTAACATATACCAAAATATAGACATAATGGAAACCATGGGAAATCAATCATAACATCACCAACATAATTAATACAAATTCTCATGGATCACAATAGGAAAATATCTCATATTAACATGTGAAACAACCAACCAAGTCAGGGACTTACATGTACCACCTGACCATAGATTGGGCTAAACCAAATATCTCTTTTAGTTACTCACCCCCACACTATATTCCAAGAATGAATTTGGGATCTCATGGGTTAAAAAAAAAAAAAAAAAAACCAAGGCTTTTAGATCCCAAACCACCGTAGCCCTGAACCACAATGATCTCACCTATACAGTCTAGAAATCAATAACATCAACCAGATTGGTCTGTACCCAAGCTATCCAAGGCACCAAGAACTAGTAACTCAACCCACAACCTTCTAGGGCTTCAGAGCATTTGGTCCAGCCCGCAGCTTCAGGGACTGGTAACTCAACCCACAAGCCTCCAAAGCGTTTTCCCAACCTGTAGGCTCCAAGAAGTAGTAACTCAACCCAAATTGTTCTAGGGCTTCCAAAGAGTTTGTTCCAACCCACAACCGTAGGGAACCTAAGTACCAATCAGAAAAACATGTGGGAAACCCACAAAACCATGACTATCTATGAAATGGCAAGGAAATTCTGAAACCACTATCAATAGAGGCAAATTTCCATGCAAATGACAACAAATAACTAAGGAATCCCATGCATAAACCATGCATCCAAAAATCAAGATGATAACTATCACATGCACATTGTTACCTGCAATTCCACAACTAATTTATGTCCTTAATTTCCATGCTCCAAGATTCATCTTGCATACCCTTTCTTTCCTTTGCTTTCTTGTCCAAGTGATTTTTCTCTTTCCTATGACAAACCTTATCAAAGAATGAGAAAAATATATCAGCTAATTCTTAGGTGCCCTTTTATCATTCATGCCTCACTTTCTTCATTTTCCTTCATTTTTACTCTAATTTCCCTTGCATGCAAATTTTTGTCTCTTCACCTTCGTTTTCTCCTATTTTCCTTATTTCTCATAATCAAATGCCAGTTATTGCCTCTTTTCCATTTCCAATGTCTTTTCCAATTTCCAAAGCCATTATTAAACCACAAGTGACCCCCAATGTGATGTTTTCCCCACTATTCATATTGTAGTATGTGTCCCATGGCCTTGGTCTTATCTTTATTTACATGGAAACTTAACTAGGGGTTGTTACAGTAACCCACATTGTGATGTACTCGGTCGAATGACACCTTATGCTAGTAGTTTCCGCAACTATTTATTCAACTCACTTGTATAACAGACTTCCCATAGAGCCCACTGTTTGGCAACAAGGAGTCTGACAATAGTTGGATATCGTGCTCCACTTCCCTCTTAGGTGGTAACCCTTTAGGTTCTCGGAACACATCCTTATATGCTTGCAGAAACTCTTCTAGTTTCTTTTTCTATTTCTTAGCACACCCCTCCAGGGATGCCTTGCTTCTTACTGACTCTTATACAAAATGGTTTTCTCTTAAAAACAATCAAATATACTTTTTGCTGGAACTGAACAATTTATTTGCTTGCTTGGTACTTAATAGTGAATTTTTTTACTTGCCTTTGTGCACGTTGATGGCGAACAATTTTCCATCCTTGATGAGCTGATACTTAGTGACTCTCCACATGAATATTTCATCTTTCATGTATATGTAAAGAATCCTAAACACGGCTCCACATACATCATAGGGAGCCACATCTAGTTCTACTTCATAAATAAAATCAACACTGATGGAAAATCTAATTTCGCAATATTTTGTTACCTTCAGATCCACATATTTATTTACCCATCCTAATGGATATGGGCTTGTATGATCACAAACTTCCAGCCTCAACATCTTGACTAGCTTTACTGCAATGAGATTCGCCTATAATGCTATGTCAAACAGAGGATCAATCTTTGTCTTCTTAACCTGTATCTTTATATGGAAGAGTTTGATCATTTCTTTCTCTTCTTGTTGGTAAAGGATACTTAGATTCACTTCCTTTTGCATTGATGTACAAAGGATATTCTCATCCACATCTAAGCTTCTTTCAACTTGGTTGCTCAAATCAGTGCCCACGATATTCTTCTTCTTATTATATTTCTTTTGGTTCTTTAGGTTAAGTTCTTGATGAAACTTCCAAGACTTCTAGTTGTCAAAATTGCAATAATTGGAGTGGTTGTTGGGATCATTGAAATTGTGTGTTGTGGCTACCATACCTTTATCTTTCTCCCCTTTCTTCTTCTTCTTCCCCTCCTTAGAAGTGTCTTGTTACTACTTCTACCTCGATCCACTTGATTTCTCTTTCTTCACACCTATGCTCTCTAGGTATTGTGCCTGTACGCAAGCCTCATCCACCAATTTAGGCTTAAACAACATCACTTTATTCCATACGCAATGGTGTAGATCCCCCAAATATTTGAGGAGTACATATGGGTTCTTTGGGAAGATATCCAACATTATGGCCATCTTTCTAAACTTTGTGGTGTACTCCTACATTATTTGTCTGGGCTTTCATCTAAAGTAGTGCCAAAAAATCCATTGGTCCTCTATGTAACCAATACGATAAAGCTGTGACTTAATGAGGGCTTGAACGTCCTTGCACTGAGTGACATGAGGCTCTCCCTCCAAAATTAGGGTCTTTGTGTGTCTTTCCCACCATGTTAGGGCATGGCCCTCTAATTTCAGCCATGCAAATGAAATATTCTATTCTTCTTCAATTTGATGGACACTTAAATACACTTCTAGTTGTTGCAACCAATGATTTAGCTTTAGAGAGTCAATATTTTTGTGGTATGGCTAGATATCGAACTTTGTTTCCATTTTTAATAGGGTATTTGATTGATTCACAACACTCAAATTGGGTTGGTCTTTTCTTGATTCTTTCTTTGGATGGTTCTCTCTTCTTTCTCGATCTCCTGATCCCCCTCCTAATTTTCTTCTACATTAGAAACCCCATCGCCTTTGAATATCCCAAGCATATTTGTTAGGGCCACCATGAGGAGATTTACATTACAATTTATATTTCTAACTTGTTGTTCTAGTCGCCAAAACCTCTCCTATGCAAGATCACAAGGTTTATTCATAAATTCGTCGACCATTATTAGGATTTTACGAATTTTTTCTAGTCGATATAGATCCCGTGCAAATATCCACAATATATCCAAATAAACCTTCTTGAATAGCAATATGATCCTTAAATTTCCATGGATATTCAACTGGACATCTCGTTACAACAGATATGATAAAATTATACTTAAAAGTTCCAAAATACACATTATTATAGTTTTATATCTCCTTACATTTATAAATATGTAAATTATTTTTAATAGCATATGCATGAGAATTAAAATTATGCACGAAATATACAATGGAGAAACAAAATCTAACAAAAAAAATTGACACATAATATGACCTAGAAAAACCAATCAGGAGGAAAACTCAGCTAGAAGGTGAGGTCGCTCCCTCACTTTTTCTGAATGTACATATGGCTTCGAGTACAAAGAAGTATGGTTTATGGCCCATGGGCTGCTATAGGGAACAAATCATCTATATGTGCTCTACGTCCTATCCCTCTTGGCTATTTTTTCTCAACTATGGAACAAATGCACTTGAAATAATGGAACCCTTTTTCCTCCTAGTGGCTCAGTTACAACATAGCCTAATAGCGTACTAGTGGTTAGATTTGACTACCTCAACTCTTGAACAAAGTTACAATATAAAATTTTCTAGAGTATTCTACCTCATAATCACATGGATATTCATTTTTCATGAAAAAAGGTGGTTGACGTGGAATCCTCTAAAATTATGATGGGGAAATAGGAAGGCTAACTTCTGAGTGGAATAAATTTTGTATGTAGACTCTAATTGATGTGATTATTGCACCATTGGAAATTTTTGTTTATTTAGAATAGGAAACAAAAGTGTCGCACTAGAGAAAAAAATTGTTACCCCCCAAAAAGGCCATTTGATGCCTCAAAATGCTTTTGGAAGGTTTCAGGCCCCAGTTTCCCAAGTTGGGTCTTGTCGGAAAAAATGGTCCTAAGAGCTCATTCCTCCACTTTTTCCACTCTTGAAGCATCAAGATGGATGAAAAGAATATAATTATCCAATCTATATCAAACTTAGCCATTTTTGGAGGGTTTTGGTCCCCAAAAGATCCTAACGAATGAGGTGAGGAAATGTTTCCTCTAACTTCACTCTAGTGTACAATTTCACTTTGTCTAGAATTTGTCCTTTCAACTCAATCTACCAAAGCTCATGTTGTCATTGTCTTGTAGTTGTGGACCTATTTGTGCAAAACTTTATCTTTTGTAAAATTTTCTTGAGCATCTGGTGCCAAATCCTCCACAAAAGGTAGGACATGTTCCTCTTCCTGATCTGGCATGGAAGGTTCATAGAGTTTCAAATTATGTACATTCAAAACTAAGTAAATGCACATGTATATTAGTAAACTGACTTGATAGGAATTATCGAGCACCTATTTCAATATCTCAAAGGGACTATGCCTCAAAGCCTTGATTTTCTTACCAGGCCCCTCTAGCCTCTCTTTGTTAAACTGTATCCATACTCTGTCTCCCAGCTTGAACGATTTCTTGATTATGTGCTAATCATTCCCGACCTTATATTTCTCCTATGAATTTTGTAGTGTCTCTTGTACTTGTATATGGATCTATTTTATATTATCTATAAATATTTCAGCCCTCAAGGAATCTCCTATAATATCATCCCTCACTCCTTGTTTCCCATGTGCAATGTCCAAAGGTGAAGGAAAAACTATCAAAAACAAGTTCCAAATGGAGACTTTCTTGTAGAAGTATGGACTAGTCTGTTGTAAGAATGTTGTATATATACAAAATTTTCATCCTGGGTCTCTAGATGCTTCTAGTTGTATGCCCTTAGAAGCTACGCCAAAGTCTTGTTAACTACTTCTACCTTCCCAATTGTCTATGTATGGAAAGTTGTCGATATTTTCAACTTTGTGTCCATCTTCTCCTGTAATGTAGTCCAAAATGCACTGAGAAAGCTTGTGTACTTGTTTGAAATGATTCTCTTTGTATCCCAAAGTGCATCGAGACCTATCCAAAGAAAATGTTTTCTACTTATTTACCACTAATGTTATTTCTACAAGCCATCAACACACACATCTTGCTGAATCTTTCAACTACCATGAATAGGTAGTCATGTCCCTTCCTGGTTGTTGGTAAACCTCCATGGAATGCTTTCCCAAGGATGATTGTGTATATGTAAGGGATTATATGGCCCATATTTCCTGTTATTAGGATTGTTGGTACAACAAATCATACATCCTCTTAGGAACCTAGCTACCTACACTTTCATCTTGGGCCCATACACATACCTCTACAAGTTGGCCATGGTCTTTCCTACACCAAACTTCTCTATAGCCTTGGAGGTGTTAGCCTCTCTAATTATCTACAATATCTCAACTTTAGGAACACATATCATATCCAGCATGTAGAGTAACCCATCCTAGTGATGGTAGTAAATGGTGTTGTCTCCATCGTGCACATGAATCTTACTCTACAACTAATGATACACCTCCTTGAAGTCCTCATCCTATGGATATGCCTCTCTATATGCATCATGGGTGAATGACTCCATGTACATAAGAGTCTGTAAATCTATGATATTTGTTGTGGGTGGCCTTGAAAGCATGTTGGCAAACTTATTTGTGCTTCCATTCTTGTACTTTATCACCAAATGAAACTGATGTGGACACCCCATCCACTTGTAATGTCTGGTTTGTTGTAGCTTACTGTGATTCTGTAGGTACTGTTGTGGCTAGTTATCTTTATGTATTATAATCTCCTTTCCCATCAGATAGTGCTTTCACCAAGGCATCGAGCTCCTTGTTGCAGCTAGGGAAGTTAAGAACTTCCCCATTTAATACTTCAGAATCCTCCTTGCATCTAGACTTCTCCCATAGCATACCCACTAGAATCTATCTCCACATGAAAGGTTTTTTATAAGTATGGTAATGCTAGAACTGGTGCTTGATAGATCTTCTTCTTTAGCTCCTTGAAATCCCTTTGTTGACCTTTTCAGGACTGGAAATTCTTACCACTTTCTATTATGGCATGGATTTTTGTTGCTACCACTAAAAATGAGGCTATGAATTTCATCAGGTACCATGTTTCCCCAATGAAACTCCTAACCTCTGGAAAATGAGTAGGAATTGACCATTTAATGATGGGCTCCATCTTCAAAAGATCTATCTTCATCTCTCCTTCACCTATTGCATACCCGATTTACACTAAATAATGATGTACAAACTCTCACTTCTTGATATTTTCTAGCATCTAGTGCTCCCTTAATGTCTCCAACACCTGCATCAAATGTGAGATGTTCTCCTCCCAAGTAGCACTGTATATCAGTATATCATCCAAATAGACAATAAAAAATGAATATATAAAATGGAACATTATATCATCCATTTATTTCATAAATGTAGCTGGTGCATTACATAGACCAAATGGCATGACTAACCAATCCTACAAACCTTACCTTCTTTCGAAGGCGGTCTTCCAGGTATCTTCTTCTCTAACTCAAACCTGGTGATATCCAGAGTTTAAGTCCAACTTGGTGAAGTATTTTTCTTGTTGCAACTAATTCAGAAAATCATCTATCCTAGGTAGGGGATACTTGCTCTTGAGTGTGCTTTTGTTCAATGCACTATAATCTATACACATCCTCCAAGTCACATCCTTCTTTAGCATAATGATGATGGGTGACTCACATGGTGATGTACTAGGTTGAATAACACCTTGTTCTAGTAGTTGTTGCAACTGTTTCTTTACTTCACTTACTTATGTAATAGACTACATATGCATTCCAATGTTTGGCAATGGGGAATCTGGAAAGTTGGCTCTTGTGCTCCACTTCCCACTTAGGTGGTAACCCTATAGGCTCTAAAAACACATCCTTGTATGCCTATAGAAAATCTTCCAGTTTTGATTTCTATTTCTTAGAACACCCCTCTAGTGATGCATTGCCTCTTACTGACTTGTATACAAATTGATTTTCTCTTAAAAAGAATAAAACATACTTCTTGCTGGAACTAATCAATTTCATGGATTATTTGGCACTTGCCAGTGAATTTTTTCACCTTCTTTTGTGTGCATTTATGGTGAAAAATTTTCCATGCTTGATGAGTTGATACCAATTAGTTCTCCACATGAATATTTCATCTCGCATGTACATTTAGGAACTCCCAAAAATGACTGCACATACATCAAGGGGAAGCACATATATTTCTACTTCATCGATAAAATCAACATGGATGGAAAATCTAATTTTGCATTTTTTTGTTACCTTCAACTCCACATATTTATTTACCCATCAATGGATATGGGCTTTGATGATAATGAGATTCCAAACCCAACTTCTTAACCAGATCGTTGCAATGATATTCTCCTATGATACTGAGTCAAATAGAGCATCAATATTTATATTCTTGACGTGTATCTTTATATGGAAAAGTTTGGTCATTTATTTCTCTTCTTCATGCTAAAGGATACTTAGATTCATCTCCTTCTACACTAATTTATACATGATATTATCATCCACATTCGAGTCACTTTCAAGTTGGTTGCTCGAATTAGTTGACATGAGATTCTTATTATTATTATCCTTGTTTTTTTTCTTTAGGTTAATCTTTGGATGCAACTTTCATCACTTATCCTCTATATGGTCGTCAATATTGTAGTGGTTATTTGGATGTTTGCATTGGTTTGTTGATCTAGGAGGATCCCTAATGGCCTAAAAATAAAATTCCTTGAATCTAAGTGAAACTAGGAGAAAGTAGAAGAGCTTGTCACAAGGAATCCAACATCACAAACGATGCCTCAATCCAAGCTCATATGTGACAGTTACGACTAGTAAAAGTTTTAGTAAAACTTGGGAAAAAGACATGATCTAGTTGGCACTAGATAAATTTGGGGCATCACCAAATTGGTGATCTAGCCAAATTAGCAGCCAAATTTGGTGGATCTAGGATAAATTTAGTAGAGGTTTTAGTTTTGGTTATTCTTGGTAGAATTTCCAAATATGACGACATCTACTAACTATGGTGGCATTTTGATGGCCCAATATAATGGGGCCAAATGACCCAATGATATGGTGCCACATGGTACCTAATTAGTGGCCAAATTAGCCCCGACCAACCTGGATGGAAGGCAACTCAAAAGTCAAACAACGGTTCATAAAATGTTTTAATTCGACAATTTGTCAAAATATAACACACGCACGCACACACACACACACACACACACACATATATAATGACAATAATAGTTTAAATTGGTTTGGTGGACTATGGAATATGACAACGGTTTGTTTGTTCCAATGTTGGGCCAACCAACACACTTACAAAATAGTGGAGAAACAGTGAAACAAATACTAAAACACACACACACAGACACACATACACACACATATATAATGTTTAACAATGACAATTTACATGTTTTGTTTATATATATAAAAATGGGTTGGCGGTGGGGTTTGCACCTATGACCCAATGGTTTAACCACGTTGTGCTAGTCAAACTACTAGTTGGTGGAACTTTGTTAAATTCATTAGTGCTGCAATATTTAAATCAACCTCATTTCATTTGAAGGGGCGAGATGACGCATGAGAGCGAAGGAATGCAAACATGGAACTGTGAGTTGTTCAAAACTGAAAGTGTAGAAACCTAGAGAGTGGAACCCTACATCGTGATTTTGGAGGAAAAAATATTCCCCAAATATTCCTATAGAATCTGTTGTTGGAATCTAAATATTCTCTAATAGGCTAGGGTTGAAGGTAACATAATATAGTCAAGTTTATACTCAAATTATTCAGAATTTTGAGAGGATTTCATTGGTGCCCTTTGTTTTTAGATCTCAGTGACTTCTTTTTAGGTCATTTCTAGGATTGGAGGTATAATGATTTATTTATCCATGTGCTCATTTTCATTTTTGTTGATATGAATGAAGAGGCATCCCCACTATTGAAGCAAGGCCCAAAGATGTAGTATACATTAGACAAACTCGATTATCAAACATTGTGTGCATTGCCTATATGGTCTCCTTTATATTGCTTCTTCTTTAAGTGTTTTCATACATGGTTTTTACATGCTCTTTCATGAAATTATGAAAACATCACTGAAGAAATTTTGTGGATTATGTTGGTATCAAAGTGGTCTTCTTGTTGATGTGAATTGCGAGTGTGGATGATAACCTATGAAAACTCAAAGAGGGTGAAAGAAAACTTAAGTATTTTAACCTAGAGATTGGATTTGTAACACGAAGAAGGAAAACAGAAGATGATGATGCACGTACCGAGAATGAGAAATATTTCTGTAAATATTTCTACAATATAGAAAATAATGTAGATAAATTGTTTGCAGAATATGAGAAGAAATTTTTAAAGAAGGAAAAGAAGAAGAAAGAGAAAGAAAAGTAAAATGCTTCATTAAATCAGGGAAATGGAGAACTTCTTGAACCTCCATCTCCATCTTTCAGTGAATGTTCTACATATTCATCTTCTTCTCATCATTCTAAGAGGAAACATAGAGATGCTTCTAATTTTTTTTTTTAAGTTGGATGTAAAATTTGATTTTCCCATGTTTAATGGAGAATCTAATGCATAAAATTTGAACAATTGGATCAGACAGATTGAAGTTTACTTATGAATACAACATATCAAAGAGGTCAATGTGAAGATCCAGTTAGCATCTCTTCTATTGGAAGACAAAACTCTTATATTGTGGGAGAGAAAACTTCAAAAAGGGAGCAAGCATATGGATAAACTCTATCTTGTTCTGAATTTGTTTCTGCATTAAGAGGATTTTTTATCCATTGGGATATTGACAAAAATCTATGACGGAATGACAATAACTAAGACAAGGCAAAGGTCAAAATATACAAAGTTTCACAGAGGAATTTAGGAAGCCAACATTGGCATTGGATATTCTTTTATATTAACTTTATACTTTGTTGAAATGATCCAAGTGGCTTCAAACACATGCAGAAGTCCCAGAGGACTAAAAAAGGATCAAAATTGAAAGTGGTAAAATTGCTCAAAATCCAGCATGAGATCGAGAGTTGATACTGGTGAGAGTTGAACCCATGGCCGGGTCCACCGGCCCCGCCCACGTGGTGGTCCCACATACCTCTGCTCCATAATTAAAACACTCTAAACCATTTAATTCACATCACTATACATGCCCATTCAAATGGTTATAACCATGACCCATATGATGTTACAACAGTTATGTAAAATGTTACAAAATGGTTCATCAAAATAAACCATGCACCAATTTTGGCATGGGTAGGATTTGATCCCCCAACCTTGTGTGTTTCATTGCCAAATATTTCCAACGCACTAACAACCCCCTTGGAAATATTCTCCCACAAACAGATATATAAAACTTTGCCTCATTTGCACGGGGAGAGTGGTGGAATGGAGAGAGATCCAACGAAATGGAGAATGGCAACGAAGTTCCATGGAGCGGAACCATGCCCAGGGTGAATCGTGACATAGTTCCAGGAGGTGGAACCTTGACACACATTTCGAGATAGAATATTCCCTTATGCAAAGAGGAATCTTTAAGATTCCCTCGGATGTAAAAATTGATTTTATCAGAATGTAATCAAGTTTATAGTCATTTTTCTTAGATTTTCATAGCGAACACAATGGCGAGGTTGGATTTGCCTTTTGAGCAGCAGATTTGCAGATTCCCAATGAAGGAGAATCTTCAAGAATCTTGAGCGAATATTCCAAATTCCTTGGAGGCTGAATTTTCCTAGATTCAGAATGCAACCAACTTTATACTCATTCTTCTCAGAATTTCACAAGGATCTCAATGGCAAGATCAGTTTTCTAATTTGTGCAACAGATCTTTAGATGAACCAGAGGAGGGAATATTTGAGGAATCTAGGGGGAATCTAAAAGATTCCTATAGCCCTAGATTTTCACTTCATCAGAATTCAGAAATTTGAGAGTCGACTTTACACTATTCGACGACACAAATTTGATGGTGTTATATTTTCCATTTGATTATTCCATTTTTCGACCACTTTTTAAAGTGGAGTGCAAGTGTCAGCATTTAATGTCTGAGTAGTCATTTCCATGATATTCGATGCCATGAGATTGATGGTACAACCAGATCCAATGGTTTATCATCCGCTTCTTTAGATAACTCCTTGATGTGAGGTATATGCAGTGAGATCATGCACTTCTTTGTCTCTTTGCTTGAGATGCATTGTGTTGTATAGATCCCTGTTTGATGTTTGATGTGGGATCTTGTTTTGTTCTTGATGTGAGATGCACTTATTGTCATGTTTTGATTGAGATCCCTTTGTCTCCATGTTGACGGGATATGCATGTGTCACCATGTATGTTTGAATTGAGATCCCTTTGATGCCATGTTGGTGGGATGCTCATTATTATCATACGTAAAATTATGTCATGCTGATAGAGTCCTTTGGTTAATGAGAGTTCCTGTAGTGGAACATCTCGTGGAGCTACTCTTGCATGAGGTCATATTCCTTGCATGGTAGATAAAACACATGCATGTACAACATCACTCTTTCCAACACTTAATGCAGCGGCCTACACCATCTTGACACTGAGGCCTGGAGACGTAGTCCCTCCTGGACGAACTCCGTTATAAACGTTTTGTGTTTTATGTTGTTGATTCTTGTCATGTTCCCTCTTCTTTACAACATGAATATCTGTTCATTTATGCTCTTTTAAATGCAATTCTAACAACATCACGGAAGCAAAAGATCTTGGTTAACTCCGACAATTGAGTCAATTCGGATCAAGATTGTTATCAGAGCGGTCTTTCCGTGGATGTGAATTGCGAGCGTGAACAATGGAATGTGCAACGATGGAGGATGACAAAGCGATGTATGAGACCATGCTCAGAATTTCCAAAAATGTGAAAATAATGTATGAAGCTCTACCAAAAGAGACCGAGGAAAAGTTGCAAGTGCAGCTTCAGTTGCGAGCCACGGAAGATGCCCTAGAAGAACTGAAGCACAACAACTAGAGTCTTCAAGCAGATAATGCTCAATTGAAGATGCTTCTACAAGAAGAGAAAGAGGAGAAACATAGTTTGTGACGACAGCTACAAGCTAAGGATAAGGCCTTGGAGAAGTTTCAGCGTGACCCATGTGAGGTAAAAGGTAATTCTCTATCTTCATGTATGTTTGCTGATGATGATTTCACTATTTTTGAAAATCATACTAGAGGAATTGGCTCCAAATTGTTGAAGAGAATGGGGTCTAAAGGAAAAGGCTTGGGAATTAATGGCCAAGGCATTGTCAACCCCATCAAAGTAGAGGAATTACCCCATCAGGTAGGACTTGGGTATGTTAGGAAGAAAGTTGGGAATGCACTGAGACAGCTAGCAAACCACCAACAACAGATGATGAGAATCCCTCATATATTCTTTCCAACTCGACAGTGGAGGTAAAAGATGTTGATTTCCCTTCAGTTTCATCTTCACATAGTATGATTTCTATTGGAAATGTGGAGATACCAATTATAGGGAAAACATGAGGCTCCTTACTAAGATGAGGTATAAGGAAGAAGAAGAGCTTGGTGTTAATAGCCAAGGCATTACTCAACCATTGGAGGTTGTGCAGAGACCTCGATTTGCAGGCTTGGAATATACCAAAGGAGAATGCTCGAAGGTGTTATATGATTTGAAGACATCGTTGAAATCATCGAGGAAAGAGAATGATGGGAACACAAACCATCATCCCATGCTAGTGTCCATTGCAGGGAAAGAGCTGAGGCAAGCTCTCAACATCATAATGAACCAGAGACAGCAAGGGAAGGTATAACCAGTCTTGATATTTGAATGTTCATTTCGATTATAATCATGTTGTTAAAGATGAACGTAAATCTTGGAATACAAAAAATGTACCTTTTGTGGTTTACATAACCATGTATTTGTCGAGTGTTGGAAAAGAATGGCAGCACGAAAAAGGATGAGGCATGGAAGACCCTCTCCACAGCAGGAAAATAAGAAGGTAAAGCATATTTGGAGGAAGAAGACCTATTTTAGTCATTGCAACAGAAGTGGCCATCAAAGGGCCACATGTTGGAGGCTCCATCCAAAGTAGTGTCGCAAGGACAAAGCATCAGTACATAAACCAGGTGAAATAGTTGTTAGACAAGTAAATCCACCACAAGGGGATGACCCATTCATAAGTGAGAAAATGTTTTCTAGATATGTTATCTTGTCATGATCATGCTTTTGCAAATCATTTGTTTCATTTTAAAATGTAAAAGTGATGATGTGTTTTCCATCACTTGTTAAGCAACAATGATGTCTGGTCTTATTTTTGTTGCATGTTAAACTGTGAAGGTGATGATGTGTTTTCCATCACTTGTTAAAGAAACAATTGTATTTGGCCTTATTTTTGTAAATCATGTGTTTCAGTGATGATGTCTTTTCCATCACTTGTTGAAGCAACAATGATATTTTGGGCTTGTTTTCATAGCTGATTTCCATTTTGATGTAAACTTGACCACCGAGTATGTGTTATAAACTCATGGCAAGTATGGGATGCTTGGGTCATTAGTTTCTCATGTATGTCAAGCATGTAATTTGCAAAACAATGTACTACAGGTTTGCAGAGGTTGTAGGTGTTGGCTCATCACTTATGGTTCTGAAGGACAAAGGTGAAGGAGAAGGAAGGGTGACATATTAGATACTTGTAAGTGCAAACAAGGTACAGAGAAGTTGCAGACTATTTTTCATGCTTTAGGAGGACCAAAGCTCCTCAGTGGGCATGATTGATCCAGGTGGCTCCAGACACATGCAGAAGTCCTAGAGGACTCATAAAGGGTCAAAATTCAAAGTGATCAGATCGCTTCGAAACTAGCACCAGGTCAAAGTTCCCGTCGCCTTGATTCCAATTGTGCAAATGGAACTCAAATCCGAGCTCGCATGAGGGAGAAAGAGCTAGTCAATGTTTTGGTCAAAGTTGTCATATGGGCAAAGTTTAATGGTCCTACAAATTGACTGAGTATGGGACATGGAATTTCGCTTCCGAGGAGTGGATGAATTTGTTTGATACATAATTTCTCTAATAACCCTTATATTAGACTAAATGGAAAAAAAAACCTTATTGTTACAAAAATAAAAAAACATATAAATGAGGTGGCGAGCAATGACCCCCACCACCATCCCAAACCATATTAAACAAAATTATATAAAAAAAAACGGGCTGGTGGCCATGACCCTGCCGGACCCTCCACCTACCATATACATTAAACAAAAAAAGCAATTTTTTTATTAAAGGGCCAACACACCATGAACCCCGCCGGCCCTAACTCCATACCCAAAACCGTTATATATATATATATATATATATATATATATATATATATATATATATATATATATATATATATATATATATATATATATATATATATATATCTGTATATGTATATATATATATGTATATATATATGTATATATATATATATATATATATATATATATATATATATATATATATATATGTATATATATATATATATATATATATATATATATATATATATATATATATATGAGATCGGTGGGAGTTGAACCCACGGCCGGGTCCATCGGCCCCGCCCACGCGACAGTCCCACATAACTCACTCCATATTTAAAACACTCCAAACCATTTAATTCACATTAATATATGCGCCCATTCAAATAGTTATAACCATGACCCACATAATGTTACAACGGTTATGTAAAATGTTACAAAATGGTTCTTTAAAATAAACCATGTGCCAACTTTTGCATGGGTGGGATTTGATCCCCTGACCCCATGTGTTTCATTGCCAAATATTTCCAACACACCAACGGCCTCCTTGGAAATATCGCCCACAAGCAGATATATAAAACTTTGTTTCGTTTGCACGGGGAGAATGACGGAATGGAGAACAACAACGAAGTTCCGTGTAGTGGAACCATGCCCAGGTGGAACCATGATGCATTTCCAGGAGGTAGAACCTTGACACGCATTTCGAGATAGAATATTCCCTGATGCAGAAAGGAACCTTTAAGATTCCTTAGGAGGGAAAAATTCATTTTATCATAATGTAATCAAGTTTGTAGTCATTTTTGTCATATTTTCATAAGGAATGCAATGGTGAGGTTGGATTCCCCTTTTGAGCAGTAGATTTGAAGATTCCCAGAAGAGGAGAATCTTGAAGAATCTTGAGGGAATCCTCCAGATTCCTTGGACGTTGAAATTTCCCAGATTCAAAATGCAGCCAACTTTATACACATTCTTCTCAGAATTTCACAAGGATCTCAATGGAGAGATCAGTTTTCTGATTTGAGCAACAGATCTTTAGATGAACAAAGGAGGGAATCTTTGAGGAATCTAGCAGGAATCTAAAAGATTCCTGTAGCCCCAGATTTTCACTTCATCAGAATTTAGAAATTTGAGAGTCGACTTTACACTATTCGACGACACAAATCTGATGGTGTCAGATTTTCCATTTGATTATTCCATTTTTCGGCCACTTTTCAAAGTGGAGTGTAGGTGTCAACATTCAATGTGCGAGCAATCATTTCCATGATATTCGACGCCACGAGATTGATGGTACAACCAAATCCAACGGTTTATCATCCTCTTCTTTAGATAACTCCTTGATGTGAGGTATATGCAGTGAGATCATGTACTTCTTTGTCTCTTTGCTTGAGATGCATTTGTTGTATAGATCCCTGTTTGATGTTTGATGTGGGATCTTGTTTTTTCTTGATGTGAGATGTACTTATTGTTATATTTTGATTGAGATTCCTTTGTCTCCATGTTGACTAGATACTCATGTGTCACCATGTATGTTTGAATTGAGATCCCTTTGATGCCATGTTGGTGGGATGCTAATTATTATCATACGTGAAATTATGTCATGCTGATAGGATTCCTCTTGTGAATGAGAGTTCCTACAGCGAAACATCTCGTGGAGCCACTCCTTCATGAGGGCATATTCCTTGCATGATAGAGAAAACACATGCATGTACATCATCACTCTTCCAACACTTAATGCAGTGGCCTACACCATCTTGACACCTGGGCCCAGAGACGTGGTCCCTCCTAGACGAACTTCGTTATCAACATCTTGTGTTTTATGTTGTTGATTCTTGTGATGTTCCCTCTTCTTTACAACATGCATATGTGTTCATTTATGCTCTTTTAAATGCAATTCTAACAAGATCACAGAAGAAAAAGATCTTGGTTAAATCCAGGAGTTGAGTCAACTCAAATCATGAAATATATTGGTGCTTCACATAATTATCTTCAACATTCAATGTTGTTGTTTTATCCCACTACTCTTAAGGAAGCTAGTGTGAAAGTTATTCACCTTGAAAGAGAGGGAAATCATGAACAAAACAAACTTGCAAACAAGACAATGACAACAAATAAAAAGGAAGAGAAGGCCACTTGTGCTCATTGCAAGAAAGAAGGGCATGATAAGGAGGATTGCTAGAAGCTACATCCATAATTGAAGCCTAAGAAGTATGGTGGCAAAGGGAAGTAGAAAAATGTTGCTACAATGCAACATGACATGGGTTATGATTTAGGCGATGAGATGAGGATCAAATTTATTATGTATTGCAGATTTTGGACTAAATGTCTTGATTTATGACTTAGGTTAGTAGACATGATCACAATGTTGGGATTTCACGTCTTGGACCATTGATGGGAAAAACTTCAAATAATACATGGCTCCAAGAACTTGAGGAAATAAGCTAGATAATTCACGAAGAGAATGTTGAACTAAGAAGACTACTACGAGAAGAAGATTAAGAAAATAAGGGATTGCAACTTCATCTACAAGCCATACCAAAGGCCTCAGAAATGTTGAAGTGCAATGACAGCTTATTGAAGCCATCATCACCCACTTGATAATTGGTAACTGAGGTAAACAGTGTCAATGATTCTTTAGTTTCATGTTCTCATTATGATGGTGATTTTGGTGCATTTGAAAAGCATACTATAGGCGCTGGTTTTAAGCTAATGAAGAAAATGGCATGTGAAGGAAAGGGCCTAAGAGTTAATGACCAGGACATTTGAATCCAATCCAAGTGGTGGAGCTAACTTGATGTGAAATATTGGGCTATGTGAGAGAGGAATTTGAAGAAAGGCACTCCAAACCTAAGGAGACCATAAAATCTTCAAGAGACAAGTTTGAGTCAGTGCATCATACTGAGACCACATCACAACATTCCAATGATAGTGAGAATTTCAAAGGAAGAGCTAAGACAAGTTCACCACTCCAGAGATGAACGAAAGACAAGCATTCAAGAAAGGATATGTTACCCAGGAAGGAGACACAAACGAAGGTCAAGAAAGTATGAAGGAAGAAAAACCATTTTAGCCATTGCAACAAAGGTAGACATCAGAGAGCCACATGTTGAAATATCCATCTAGAGCTATGATGAAAGAAGGATTAGAAGCATATGAAAGCACCTGTGAAGGAACCGAACAATGAAGCAGTTCAACAAGGAAGCCAACTATAGGAAGAAATCCCATTAGGCTGGTCAGGTAAGATATGGGTGGCTTTTTAAAGTAGTTGAGAAAAACCACCATTATAAATCACATGTTTCTTTTTAAAGACCCCATAGATGGGAAAAAACTTGTAAAAGTGATGAATTGTATAACATCAATTGAATATGCATCATATTGATATTTTTTCCTTTAGTTGAATAGTAAAGGGTATGGGTTCTCTTGTAAAAATTGACCATGAGTGCTTTTGTGCTGATATGTGCTTTACTAGATGTCAAGCGTAAATGTTTAACATTTAACATTTAAAAAATTTAATTTAATGTCAATGTTGGCCTAATATAGGGGTAGATGTGTAGGTATAAATGTTTAACATTTAACATTTATATGTTGGCTAAATTAAAAAAAAAAGTAATAAAAAAGGGTTAAAAGTAATATAAAGCCCGATGCATGTAAACATTTAAACGTTGGCTCAATTAATAATAAAACTTTAAAGTTAAAGTCAATTTATTTTATTTTGATTTTGTTATTAACTTCTGAATCTACTTTGTTACCATACCATGGGCTAATACCATGGGTTATCAATACCACATTCCCAAAAAACATAACTTATTTCACAATCAAAATATTTTATAATAATATGACATGATTGTTAACCATGGATATTCACTCCACTTTAGCGTAGATATTATTAACATGTAAATAGGTTTTGTTACAATACCATGGGTCAATATGACTTATCAATACCACATGCCCAAAAAACATAACTTATTTCACAATCAAAATATTTTATAACTTAATTAATTCTAAAGGAAAAAGGTTATCGTTACTTTTGAGAGATCTCTAAACCATCTATCCTCATGACTACTAGAAAGATTCCCATAGAAATTAAATCAAGGTTTCAATAAAATAAAAAATGAAAATACTTTTATATATAAAGATGTGAAATATATACAATATGACTACTATTAATAAGAACCAACATAGATCTATCTTAACTAATAATAATAGAGGAAATATAGTGCATGATTATTTTAAGTTTTTCATTATTGTATTTTCTTTGACATGATTGATCCAAATTATAGGTTTAATATTTTACAACCAATTGAGTTTTTTTAATTTAGATAGTTTCTTAAACACAATATCATGGAATCAAATTTAAGAGAGAGATAAAGGGGAGAAGAGGGAGGGAGATTGTGGCAAAGTTGGAGGGAAGAGAGAGAGAAAGAGGGAGAGAGATGGGGGAGAGAGAGAGAATGAGAGAGGGAGAGAGAGAGAGAGATGGAGTTGGAGGGGAAGGGAGAGTGAGGAAAGAGAAAGTACATAGAGAGATAGAAGTGGAGAAAGAGAGGGAGTGATAGGGGAGAGATGGGGAGAGAGTGAGGGAAAGAGAAGGGAAGAGAGAGAAGAGGAAATGAGAGAGATAAGGAAAGAAGGGGAAGAGAGAGAAGAGGAGAGGAGAGAGATAAGGAGAGAAGGGGAAGAGAGAGAGAGGGAGACACAATTATGGAGGGGACAAAGAGGAGGAGAGAGGAGGGAGATAGTGACCTAGTTAAAGGGAAGAGAGAGAGAGAGAGAGTGATGAGGGGGTGAGACAAAGGGAGGTGGGAGAGAATGATCAAGAGAGGGAGGAAGAGAGAGAGGACTCAATAGAAAGAGGGGGAGAGAGAGATGGAGGTAGAAGGGGAGAGAGAGGGAGGAAATAAGAAAGAAACAGAGGAAGAAAGGTGGAGAGATAGATGGAGTGATAAGGGGGATATGGAGAGATACTAAGGGATATAGGAGAGAGAGTGAGAGAGAGAGATAGAGAGAGAGAGAGGGAGGGAGAGGGGGATAGAGAGATATGGAGAGAGTGTGTGTATATTTGGTGGGTGAGATAGAGAGAGAAAATAAGAAAGAGACACATATATACAAATATAGATATTATATAGTATTATATAACCAGACTAGATCCATCTTAACACTGGATCTATCAAGCATCGAGAGTGATAAAATCTCTTGAGGTGCAAACCTTTCCTCAAGTTTTTCACTCAAAAACAGGTATGGACCTTGAGATATTTTATTCCTCTCTATGCTTGATAGATTTGGGCTTAAGATGGATCTAGGCTGGTATAAACTCTTGCAAGTATGGTTAAAATTTTAAGTTTGATATAAAATTTGATTTGCCCATGTTTAATGGAGAATCTCATGTAGAAAATATAAACAATTGAATGAGAGAGGATGAAGTATATTTCCAAATACAACAAATCAAATAGGTTGAGGAAAAGATCTAGTTAGCATCTCTTCTACTAGGAGGCACAACTCTTATATGCTGGGAGAGAAAAATTCAGGAAGGTATCAAGCATATGGGTAAACTCCTTCTTATTCTGAATTTGTTTCTACATTAAGAGGGAATTTGTATCCATTGAGATATCGACAAAGAGACATGATGGAATGGAAATAACTAAGACAAGGAAAAGGTCAAAATATTCAAAGTTTCACAAAGGAATTTACAAAGTCGACATTAGCATTGGGTATTCATTTAGATAAACTTGATACTTTGATGAAATATATTAGTGCTTTACGTAATTATCTTCGACATTCATAGTTTTTTTTTATCCCACTACTCTTGATGAATCTAGTGTGAAAGTTATTCAGCTTGAAAGCAAGGGAAATCATGAACAAAACAACCATGCAAAGAATATAGTAATAAAAAATGAAAAGGAAGAGAAGCCCTCTTGTTCTCATTATAAGAAATAAGGGCAAGATAAGGAGAATTTCTTGAAACTACGTCCATAATTGAAGCCTAAGAAGTATGGTCGCAAAGGGAAGAAAACAAATGTTTCTACAGTGAAACATTACCCAGGTTCTGATTTAGGCGATGAGATGAAGATCACATTTATTTGGATTGCAGATGTTGGACTAACGAACCTAGCTTTTGACTCAAGTTATTAGATTAAGATTGCAACTGTTGGGATTGTAGGTGTTGGACCAATTATGGGAAAAATATCGAAGAATACATGGCTGCAAGAACTGGAGGAGATAAACCATAATAGCTAAGTAGAGAATGTTGAACTGAGAATACTACTACAAGAAGTAGTTGAAGAGAAGCATGGATTGCAACTTCAGCTACAAGCCATAGAAGAGACCCTGGAAATGTTGAAGTGCAATGAAGGCTTAGTGAAGCAATAATCACTTGCTTCATAATTGGTATCTGACGTAAACAATGTCAGTGATTCTTTAGTTTCATGTTCTCATTATGATGGCGATTTTGGTGCATTTGAAAAATCACACTACAGGCATTGGTTTGAAGCTAATGAAGAACTTGGGATATAAAGGAAAGGCCCTAGGAGTTAATGGACAGTTCATTATGAATTCCATCCAAGTGGTGGAACTACCTCGATATGTAATTTTGGGCTATTTCAAAGACAAAAAGTTGAAGAAAGGCAATCCAAACCCAAGGAGACAGGAGAGTCTTCAGATGACAAGTTTGAGTCAGTGCATGATGATGAGAGCACATCACAACATTCTAGTGATAGTGAGAATTTCAAAGGAAGAGCTAAGACAAGTTTACCTCATCAGATCCTAACCAAAGACAACAATTCAAGAAAGGATATGTCACCCAGGAAGGAGACACAAAATAAGGTCAAGAAAGTCTAGAGGAAGAAAAACCATTGCAGCCATTGCAACAAGGGTGGACATCAGAAATCCACATGTTGGAAGCTCCATCTAGAGCTATGCCCAAAGAAGGACCAAAAGCATATGAAAGCACATGTGAAGGAATCGACCGATGAAGCAGTTCAACAAGGAATCCAACTATGCGAAGAAATCCCATTAGCCTGGTTAGCTAAGAGATGGGTATATTTTTTAAGTAGTTGAGCATGACCATGACTATACATCGCGTGTTTCTTTTTAAGGACCAAATATATGGGGGAAAATATTTTAAAAGTGATGAAGTATATAACATCACTTGAATATGCGACATAGTGGTATGTTTTCCTTTAGTTGGATAGAAAATGGTATGGGTTCTATAGTAAAAATTGGCCATGAGTTTTTTATAAAGCCTTGCTACAAGTATGGTCAAATTTTTAAGTTGGATGTAAAATTTGATTTTCCCATGTTTAATGGAGAATAGAATGTAGAAAATATAAACAATTTGATCAAACAGATTGAAGTATATTTCTGAATACAATAGATCAAAGAGGTTGAGGTGAAGATCTAGTTAGCATCTTTTCTACTGGGAGGCACAACATTTATATGGTGGGAGAGAAAACTTTAGAAAGGTAGCAAGCATAGGGGTAAAATCATTCTTATTATGAATTTGTTTCTGCATTAAGAGGGAATTTTTATCCATTGGGATATCAACAAAAAGCAATGATGGAATGGAAACAACTAAGATAAGGAAAAGGTTAAAATATTCAAAGTTTCACAAAGGAATTTAGGAAGCCAACATTGGAATTTGGTATTACTTTAGGTTAACTTGATACTTTGATGAAATATATTGGCACTTTGCATAATTATCTTCGACATTCATTATTTTTGTTTGATCACACTACTCTTGATGAATCTAGTGTGAAAGTTATTAACCTTGAAAGTAGGAAAAATCATGAACAAAACAACCATGCAAAGAAGACAGTGACAACAAAGAACAAGGAAGAGAATCCCACTTGTGATCATTGCTAGAAATAATGGCACGATAAGGAGAATTGCTAAAAAATACATCCATAATTGAAGCCTAAGAAGTATGGTGGCAAAGGAAGACAAAAAATGTTGCTACAATGCAACATGACCTGGGTTCTGATTTAGGCAATGAGATGAAGATGACATTTATTTGGATTTCATATGTTGGACTAATTGACCTGGGTTCTGAATTAGGCTATTATATGAAGATAGAAACTATTGGGCTTGTAGGTGTTGGACCAGTTATGGGAAATACATCAAAGAATACATGGCTCCAAGAACTTGAGGAGATCAACCATAACATTCAAGCATAAAATGTTGAACTGAGAATACAAGTACAAGAAGCATTTTAAGAGAAGCAGGGATTGCAAATTTAGTTACAAGCCATAGAAGAGGACTTGGAAATGTTGAAGTGAAATTAAGGCTTAGTGAATCCATAATCACCCACTTCATAATTGGTAGCTAAGGTTAATAGTGTCAGTGATTCTTTAGTTTCATGTTCTCATTATGGCGATGATTTTGTTGCATTTGAAAAGAACACTATAGGTGTTGGTTCAAATCTAATGAAGAAGATAGGATATAAAATAAAGGGCCTAGGAGTTAATAGCTAGGTCATTTTGAATCCCATCCAAGTCATGGAAGTAACTTGATATGCAAGATTGGGCGGTGTCAGAAAGGAAGTTGAAGAAAGGCACTCCAAACCCAAGGCAATAGGAGAGTCTTCAAGTGACAAGTTTGATTCAGTGCATGATTTTGAGAGCACATCAAAACCTTCTAGTGATAGTGAGAATTTTAGAGGAATCACTAAGAAAAGTTCACCTTGCTAGATCCAATCCAAACAAAACCATTCAAGAAAGGATATGTCACCGACGAAGGAGACACAAAAGAAGGTCAAGAAAGTCTAGAGGAAGAAAAACCATTGCAACCATCGCAATAAAGGTAGACATCAAAAAGCCACATGTTGGAAGCTCCATCTAGACCTATGACCAAAGAAGGATCAAAAGCATATGAAAGCACCCTGTGAAGGAAACGACTGATGAATTGGTTCAAAAAGGAAGCTAACTACAGGAAGAAATCCCATTGGCCTGGTTAGGCAAGAGATGGGTAGCTTTTTTAAGTAGTTGAGCATGAACACCATTATAAATCAAATTTTCATTTTTAAAGACCCAACATATGGGAAAACAATTGTAAAAGTGAGGAAGTGTATAACATCACTTGAATATGCAACATAATGATATTTTTTTCCTCTAGTTGGATAACAAAGGGTATCAGTTATGTTGTAAAAATTGACCATGAGTGTTTTATAAACTCTTGGCAAGTATGATCTTGCTTAGAATCTTGCAAGTTGTACATGCATTGGAAGCTATAAATTTGCATATGGATATAGGTGTTACTTCATCATTCTTATTTCTAAAGTACAAAGGTGAAGAAAAGGGAAGTGTGGCCTATTAGAGACATTTTTTATGCAGATCAGAGTACATTAGATTGTAGTTCTTGTTTATACTTTTGGAGGACCAAAATTCCTTTAGTGGGGAGGAATGATCCAAGAAGATCCCTAATTGCCTAAAAAATAAATTCCTTCAATGTCAAATGAACCAGGGCTAAGTTAAAGAATTTATCAGAAGGAATCCAACTATGTAAACGACACCTCAATATGAGCTCGTATGTGAAAGTTATGCCCAGTCAAATTTCATGTGAAACTTTGAAAAAAGACAAGATTTGGTTGGCACTAGATAAATTTTGGGATCACCAAATTGGCAGACCGACCAATTGGAAGCCAAATTTAGCAGACATTGGATAAATTTAGCAGAGGTTTTAGTTGTGGCTATTTTTGGTGGAACTGCCAAACCCAGAGTCGTCCACTAACTTTGGTGGCAGTTTGATGGTCCAATAGAATGGGGCCACATGGGCCAATTAGATTGTGTAATGTGGCACCCAGTTGGTGGCCAAACTCCCCCCCAACCAACCCATCTTGCAAGCAACTAGGTGGTCAAAAAATGGTTTGACGAACGGTTTAATTCGATGGTTTGTCAAAACATAACATATATATTTGTCTGTGTGTGTGCGTGTGTTAAATGGGTAATGTCATTTTTTTACAAGTTTTGTTTATATATATATATCTATATATATATATATATATATATATATATATATGAAATGGGTCAGTAGCAGGGTTTGAACTCGCAACATGCTAGACCCAATGACTTAACCACGTCATGCCATCCAAACCGCCAGGTAACGAAACTTTGTTAAGTCTACACGCATGACACTATTTAAATCAACCTAATTTCATTCGATGGGGGAATTCAAGGGTTAAGACTGGAGGAATGGAGATCATGGAACCATGAACATTTCAAAACATAGGGCACAGGAACCTAGAGGGTGGAACCCTGTGGTGTGATTTTTTAGGAAAGAATATTCCTAAACTATTCCCATAGAATCTGATGTGGAATCTTAAATATTCTCTGAGGGGCTAGAGTTGAAGGTGACATAATATAATAAAGTTTATACTCAAATTACTCATAATTTCAGGAGTATTTCACTGGTGTAGTCTATTTCAGGATTTGAACAATGCCTTTTCAGTCACTCCCAAGATTGGAGGTATAATGATGTATTCTTCCATGTACTCATTTTCGTTTTTGTTGAGAAGAATGAGGAGGCATGCACACTATTGAAGCAAGGCCTAAAGATGTATTCCACACTGGATGAACTCCATTATCAAACATTATGTGCATTGACTTTATGGTCTCATTTATGTTGCTTCTTCTTTAAGTGTTTTCATACATGGTTTTTACATGCTCTTTCATGCCAATCTGAAAAAAACACATTGAAGAAAAGATCCAATATCATGTGTTGTGGTTTTCATATTTTTATCTTTTCCCCTTTTCTAGTTCTTTTTCCCCTCCTTAGAAGTGTCCTATTTATCCTTTTATTGTGATCCACATGATGCTTGTTTCTTCAAGCCTATGTTCTTGATGTATTGTACCTGTACACAAGGATTGTCGACTGATTTGGGCTTAAAAAATCACTTTCTCCCACAAATGGTGGTGTATCCCCAGAAATACTTGAGGACTGCATATAGGTTCTTTGGGATATACCGAACATTATGTCCATGTTTTTTAACTCTATGGTGTACTCTTGCACACTTTGGCTCAACATTTTCCTGAAATAGTGCCATTGGATCCACTGGTCGTCTATGTACCCAATAGGGTAAAAATTTGAATTAATCGGGGTTTTTAGGTCCTCCCACCTACTCACTAGAGTCTCTCCCTCCATCCTTAGGGTCTTCGTGTGGCATTCCCATCAAGTCAGGGCATGACCCTCTAATTTTAACCATGCAAATGATGTCTTATGTTCTTCCTCAATTTGGTATACACTGAAATATACTTCTAGTTGTTGCAAATACTGATTTAGCTTTAGAGTGTTTATCTCATTGTGGTGTGGCTTGATATTTACCTTTGTTCCCATTTTGAATAGGGAACATGATTAATTCACAATAGTCAAACTGGTTTGATCTTTCCAGGTTGTTTCTTCTGCTAGTTCTCTATTTCTTCCTAATCTTGATCCATTTTTTTTTATTTTTCTTATGCATTAGAACCCCCATCTTCTCTAAATATCCCAAGCTTATTATTGTGCAACACGTGATGAGATTTACATTATGATTTATATCTATGACTTTTTGTTCTAACCACAAAAATATTTTCTTTGCACGATCACAAGGGTTATTCGTGGATTCATTGAACATGATTAGGCTTTTATGACTTTTGGCCTAGTTAATTTAGATACCCTAAATATCTCCACAATACACCCAAAGAAACCTAATATGATACCAATATGATCTATAAACTACTATGGATATTCCACTAGATAATTTGTCATAATAGATGTGATAAAATAATACTTAAAAGTTCAAAAATATACACTATTACAATTTTATATCTCCTTAGATTTATTGATATATAAATTACTATTAATAATGTACGCATGTGAATCAAAATTATGTAGAAAATAGAGAATGAACAAATAAAATATCACAAACACATTTGACACATGATATGACCTGGGAAACCATTTTGGAAGAAAAACCAATGCAGAAGGTGAGGTCACTCCACTCTATTTTTCCGAGTGGAAATATGGTTTTGAGTACAAAGAAGTATGACCTGTGGCCTATGGGTTGCTATAGTGAAAAGCCCTCTCTATGTGCTCTACCTCCTATCCCTCTTGGTTATTTTTTCTCAACTATGGAATAAATGCACTCGAAAGAACATAACCCCTTTTCCTCCTAGTGGCCCAGTTATAACATAACCCGATAGCCTACTAGTGGTTAGGTTTGACTACCTCAACTTTTAACCAGAGTTATGATATAGACTCTTATACAATATTATACATCATAGTCACATTGCTAGGGAATTTCTCATGAATAATGGGGGTTGACATGGAATTCTCTCAAATTATGGTGGGGAAAATAGGAAGGTTGAGTTCTAAGTGGAACAACTTTCACATATGGACTCTAATTGACACGATTCATGTTTTGTTGGAAATATATCTATGTGTAGAATATGAAAATAAGGTGCCACAATATGGAAACCAAGTTTTACCCACAAAACTGTCATTTGATGCCTAAGAATTCTCCTAAAAGGTTTTAGACCTATTGTCATTGCTACAACACCCTCCAAAACTTCACTTCATTCAAATTTTGGAGCCTACCAAACTATCATATCAAGTTTCATTTTGGTCAGCAAGTGTATCTTCAAGTAATCTCACATGTTTTAGGTGTTCTTAATCATTCCTAAGTGGTGTTTCCTTGTTTAGAACATATTTTGTAGACTTCATGGTTATAATACCTGTGTTTGTTGTAAAATGACACTTTTGGTCGCATTAACACACACTTAGTCTATTGTATTTGGGGTGTGATTATAAATTTCATTTTGATGTATATTTATTAGTATTTAATATTATCTAAGTTTTTCTGATGATTTTCTATGTGTCACATTAACTCATAACTCAAACTCCTTCCCTTGCCTTAACCATTGAGACTTGAACAAAACATTTGGTTCACAAAAGTTAGCTCACTAAAAACAAGAAAGCACATGATGCACTCTTAAGTCTTAGTCAAGAACCGTTCCCTATTCAAAGTGCACCATGTGCCCTCTAAGAGAGCATAGAACACTCTGAAGAAACGTTCCCTCTTTCATTTTCCAAACAGTTCCCTTAGAGCAAGCCTTCCTCCCAGTTGGGCACATGGTGCATCAACAGTGATCAAGGAGCCCCCATTCAGCATTCAACAACATGCCTTGTGATGAGCCTCATAATTGGGTAACTATATGGACCTTAATACATCTCCAATCTTATTTAAATCAACTCTTCTCATAATTCCTTACATATTTTGATTATATTTTTCTTAATGAGATGATAAAAAGTGAGATGTTATGCCTAGTGGACTAATGTGCATTGATTGCAGGTTTTTGAGAGCAAATCATGGCAATTTTGGCTAATTAAGGGAAGAAAATCAAATGAGACAAGGAGACGGCTCATGAAGATCAAAAGGCAATTGAGCCAGTGACAATTAAAGAGCCAATACATCTTGAGTTTGGGAGTTGAGACCCCCTAGATTTAAGGAAGTCATTGGAGACATCAGTTGTATAAATAAGGAGGCCTAGAGACTCATTAGGATTCAAATTTTTGATGTAAAAGTACTAGGAATTTTCGAGTTCAAGACTTGTGGAAGACATTGTTATGTAATTTTCTGATATGATAGTGAGAATGAGCATTTCCTTGATCTAGCAGTAAGTTGAATCAGAGGGATGAAGCACTTGGGTTAGGGCACAACCCTAGCAACAAAGGCTCCTCTTCTTGTATTTGTATGCTTAGTTGAATTCATAGATTAATGGTTGAATTGTCCTTAGCATTATTTCATTGCAAGTAGTTGTGGATTTGATTAGTTTGCTTCCATTTGTGCATTGCTTTAGCATTAGCTTAGGAAGATAAAGGAATATCAAAAAGCTGTTAGTATGTAGATTTGGCCTCACTTCTCCCTTCAGGGACCATGGTTTGAGGAAAGAACTCCTATGCAGCCCCAAAAGGACAATATTCTGATTTGTCATGGAATTTAGGGTTTTTTGTTACTTAGGCCAGCATTTTAATAGTTTTAAAGAATAGGATTTAGTTTTCATTTCTGATATATTCAGCCTTGCATTAGATTTCATAAAGGTTTCACATTATTTTGCAAGTTTTCCCATGCATGAAATAGGCAACTAGCTCATGAAATTCTGTTTTCTTTAGTTAATTGAGAATCTTTCTTGTTTATCATGATTCATGGCTAAATGTCAGTGATTGATGCAGTGCAGGAGTTTCAACAATGCAAAGAGATTTCATGACCAGCAACCCCATCCTAACCTCTTCCATACATGGTTATCATTTTTTCCACTAAATCCTTCACCAAATTCATCATTCCGTAAGAGCATCTCTCCAAGCTTGTTGAGCAAATCCAACCATCTCACAAACACTGCTTTGAGCTCTGAAGCAGTCCTAGCCACTCCTTTGCCTCATTTTTCCCACCATTCATCTTCCCTAATCCATACACCACCTTCCAAATCACTCCTCTTTCTTTGGGCCAGATCCTGTAGGAACATTAGGAAATCCTGTAGGAGGCATTAGGACATCCTGTAGGTCGACCTCTAGTGGCTTGTTTTGAGGCTAAATTGTGGAAAAAGAACCTAGGAAGATAGGAGAAGACCTATAATTGCCTCCCAAGCCATATGACCATTCACTGTCATCCCTAATCCACTTGCCACATCACCAAGAGAAGTTAACATTCACATTTTACATAAAAAATAGCCAAGGGAAAAAGAGTTATTTGGTTCATCTACATGCACAACAGTAGAATGTTTGGATGTTTCAAATTGCATGCCTAGGATAGTAGGATTACACACATGTTAACTTAGCATTCTTTGGAAGCAAAACCTCTTAGCAGTTAGTTAGATGAATGGTGTTTAAGTATTTTATTTCAGCCTTTTCATTACTACAGTAGACAGGATTTCATTTAGTGTAAATTTCCCTTTTTCTCATTGGTAATCAAGATTCTTCTGAATCACTAGAAGTCTGGTTTGAAAAAGCATAGTGGTTTATCGCTAGCTTAGCAGTGACAGAGAGAGGAAACATTGCATCTACTTGTGTAGACAACACTATCACCTCCAAGTTTCTACAAACCTCGGGTGGATAAAGTAAATTTGGTAGCCCCAGGAGTTGCAGATCTTGCTACAATACTGGTGCTCATCACTTTATGGCACCATTTCCATGGAGGTGTCTGAGTAAGATGTTATTTCTAGTTCCTTTCTTCCATTTCTTATCTTTAACATTCTACTATTAGTTTCATTTGTTCAAAAGTAATTGTAAGTTAGTTTGCTTTCTTTTCCATTCTGCAAGTGATATTTCATTCAAGCAGTTAGTTTTCATTCAGTTTGTGATTTCAATTCTGCAATTAGTCTCAAATCTTAAAAAAAAACACAAAACAAAAACACTTCTTTCATGCCTCATAGGAATAGGGATAACTTAGGAAAATTTCTACCAAATACTCCTACCACTTCAAACATCAATCCTTCCCTCTTCTTCGATGGCTATGAATTGGATGACCCCTTAAGTGAACAATCAAGATATTTGAAGAGCCTATAGGGGGAGAAGAAGAAGGAGAACCCATTCCAACTGACCTAATGGCTGAAAATAGAAATGAAAGAGGAGAAAGAGAAAGAATTTAGGGTTCCTTTCCCATCAGAGAAGCTAATGGGGATATCAAGATGAAAAACATAAGCCCCTCTGCTCTTCCTCATTTCCATGGCCTGACCTTAGAAGATCCAGAAACTTTCTTGTTTGAGTTTGCTGTCATATGCAGAACTTATGATTACACCCCTGATGAGCAGAGGTTGAAACTATTCCCATCCACTCTCAAGGATGCAGCTCTGTGTTGGTTCATGGGTTTACCTGGGGATAGGATCACAACCTAGGCTCAGACGGAGCAAGCCGTCAACAAAAAGTATCGAGACTACTGTAGGTCCAAAGGCACTAAAGAAGAAATTTTTAGGATGACCTTAGGGCATGATGAATCCCTAGAGGATTATGAAGAAAGATTCCATCTTAGCTACAAAAGGGCTAGGTGCACACTTGATCCTGAGTCACTAAAGCTAGTCCTACTCCGAGGGGTAAGGGAGGATCTTCTAGATACCCTAAACCTGCTAGCAGGAGGGGACATCTACCAGCCACCCTATGAAGATATCAAAACTATATTTAGGAATAATTCTAGGGCATCTAGGAAAAAAGGTAAGGGTAGTCAACCAATGACCAACCCATCCTCTTCAAACACGTCCATAAAAGGTGAAATTGGAAATATGTTGGAATATTTCAAGAGTGAAATGCTGCAAGCCTTGGCTCTACAAATGGACACTATGCACATCAAGAGAGTGCAGGAGGAAGCAGAAAGGGCATTAGCCATCTTCTACCCTAGATGAATAAGGAGGAACCCTAGGAATGAATGTCCATTAAACCTCATCGAAATTTGCTCGGTCTGTGAAGAAAACCACTCCACAGACAGCTGCCCTTCTCTACCTGGACTAAAAGCTGTGTATCAGGGAACTAATGGGGTGATTGAACAACTCTGTTACATATATCAAAGGAGAGCTCATGAGCCTCGGCGATACCAACAAGGCATGCAAGGGTCATCCCATGCATATTACAACCCTAACTAGAACACATCCATTCCCTCTTATCCCCCCCCACTCATCCCTCCTGGTGTACACCTCCTCCTTGGTATTTTGCACCTTAGTACCATTCCCAGCTGACCAACCAGTCATTTCAGCCATATAATCTTCCACAACCTCAGTGGAATGCATCACCCGAGGGGTGGAGGCCCCCATACAAAAATGCTACATATTTATTTCCTTCACCTCCTACTCAATCACAACTTTTACACCCTACTCCACCTAAACAACCTCAGATGCCTACCCAGCCAAATATGAACCTGATAAACAGACATGCACAAAAGGTGTACAGTGGAGAGAGATCCTACCCTGCTTATGTTGTAGAGATTCAAGAAATCAAACTGAGATCTGGGAGAGTACTCTCGGACAACCAACCTCCCACCTCCACCTAGGGAGAGTGAGGAGAAAAGAGAGGAAAGCATGCCTAGAGTGAATCCACCACCCTTTCCTGAGAGATTAACTCATCCAGTCCAACCTACCCCAGAAGAGAATGAACTTCTAGGTGAATTGAAAAATATATGTGTCAAAATTCCACTTCTCGAAGCCATCAAGGATGTATCTATTTAGAACAATTTGATTAAATAAAAGTGTTTCAAACATCTAGCGAGGCGAAAAAGAGACACCCCTACCATTAATGTCATTGGACAACTGTCCGACTTAATTCTAGGGCAAGTAATTTGCCCAAAGTATTTGGACCCTGCAAGCCCTGTAGTAGATGTGCACATCAATGTGACCATTGTCCCACACACTTTGATTGATCTTGGGCTGCCATTAATGTAATGACTAAGGACACCATGCTCAAGCTCAATCTCCAGGGTTCATTAAGAAATACCACAACAGTCTTGTAACTTGCAGACCATTCCATTGCGACCCCTGATGGGATTGCTGAGGATTTGATGGTCTCCATTGACTCTTGGGAGTACCCTGTAGACTTCCTAGTGCTCCAACCTAAGGCTAAGCTTACTGGTTACCCTCTCTTACTCGGGAGGCCTTGGTTAGCTACTGCTGATGCCTACATTAGCTGTAGGGCTGGAATATGACTTTAAAAAATGGGCATCTATCCAAGCAGTTAGTCTTGTACCCTCCCGCTCAAATATCTCTAGAATATGACTTACCTTTATGGATAGAAGAGGAGGAAGAAGATGAAGTCTAGTCAGCCCAACTCTATACCTTAGAAACAACCATGGGAGGAGGACAACCGAATGAGGATGATTTGATTGAACACATACTCCAAATTCCAACTCCCAACACCTTGTCCTTAGAAAAAATAGTAAAGGAAACCAAGACCAACCATTAGATTGATATATTCTTAGTTGATTCAAACCCTACTCATGTCAAAACCATATAATTCAGCCCTGAAATAACTTTGAAAATCAAAACCGCTCTTTCTATACACCAAGAATAAAGGTTGTGCAATGTGCTAAGGGAACATTTGGATGAATTTTCTTGGAGTTAAAAAGGAATGAAGGGAGTGCACCCCTCGGTTTGTACTCACCACATTTATATCAAAGAAGGTTGCAAACCACTCCAACAAGCCCAAAGGAGAATGAATCTAGCTCTCAAGGATATAGTCAAAGAAGAACTGCAAAAGTTGCTGGATGCAAGGTTCATTTACCCTATCTCGAACAGTGAGTGGGTTTCTCCTTTGGTGTTGGTTCCAAAGAAAATGGGAAGTGGAGTATTTGTGTCGATTACATAGAGTCAAACAAAGCAATAAAGAAGGACCATTTCCCTCTACCTTTCATTGACCAAGTGCTAGATGGCCTGGCAGGGAAAAAATTCTTCTCATTCCTAAAGGGGTTCAACAGATATGATCAAATCCATATCAACCCAGAAGACTGGGATAAAACCACCTTCACCTGTCCTTGGGGCACTTTCACTTATAGGGTCCTTCCTTTTGGCCTATGAAATGCCCCTACCACTTTCCAAAGGGCAGTCCTAAGTATCTTTTCTGAGCTAGTCCATGATGTAGTAGAAATTTATATGGATGATTTTACACCCTATGGGTGTGATTTCCAGGAGGCTCTCTCCATCTTGGGTAAGGTGCTGAAAAAATGCATTGAAATGAACCTGTCCCTTAGCCCCTATTGTCCCTTAAGAAACCAATTTCTTGGTTGTGTAGAAATTGTGCTTAAGACATTAATGTTTATTATTCATGTCACTTATTTGTATGGTGTATCCTCAAATGAAGGACCTGAAAGACCTGGTTTTTAACCCTTAATACTTAGCTGATATGAAAATATCAGAATTCCATATGATGCTGGATATAAATGCTGAGTGAAGAATGCTTTGAAAGGTTAGAGACAATATGCTGTTTTTCACAGAAACTATTATCTGTAACACTTTGAGAAGTTAGAGACAATATGTTGTTTTTCACAGAAACTATTATCTGTAACTTAGAAGAAATGTAGAAGTAGGGGTTTTAAGTATAGGAGTGCTCTTTTAAGGAATTTTAACTTCATTCACATAAGTAAACAAAGACCTGCAACTTCATTACTATACTTAAAGAAAAGAAGACATATGATGACACATAACAGAGAAGTTACAAAATCATACCCAACAATGTGTGGAAAACTTCTGATTCTTTCATTAATCAACAATTTATCAAAAATACAGTAGCCTAGTCTCTAGGTTCTTCAAAATTCGAAACCCTTTTCCTATATTTTTCCCTCTTTTTATACATCATGGGATAGTTGGCAATCACCAAAACTATCAAACTTCTTAACTATCTACTAACTGTTTAAGGTAAAAGTAATTATAGAATATTACATTGCAGGGTAAAAGACACCTCATTCTTCTCAAGAAAACAAAATAACAAGAAACAATAGAAATTAGAAGGTGATGGCTACTCGCTCTTCGAATCTATGGCTTGACTATTGATGAAGTTTCTATGTAGATGTTTTGATGATAGCTAGACTGTTTTAACACATCAAATTGCATCTTTACCAAACTTTGTGCTTGGACTTGTGGGTTATGGACCCATGTGTATATCGGAAATGTTCTGATTCGCGGAAACAAAAAGAAACCCTTATGGCCCAGATATATATCGAAAGTGTTCTAATTGGCAGAAACGCAAAGAAACCCGACCAATCACTGTTCCTTTGGAGTTTCGGTCATTTGCCTCTAATTTTAGTTATTCTGCTAAAACAACGGAATTGGTTGATTTACGTGGAATATCGAAAACCTTTGTGTACCACAGAACTAAAAAGAATTTATACTCTGGTTCATAATCTTATCGCGTCTGCATTTTCCACAAACCTTTGCCTTCCCCACGGGCCCGATAGGACACAAAACCGTAGTTAAAAGACTTCTCAGGTCTGAAATATATAATAAAACCTGTGTGGTTTTTGATGTGATATCCATCAAATCTCGTCCCTTTTTGATGAGCGGTTGTGATTGATCTAGACTCCAACGGATTAAATCACATTTCATAAACCATCACACCCATTTTCCGAATTAAACATCATCCTTGTTAACCATGCGATTACTGTCGGATCTACATTCTTCAAGTAGGTGACCCTGATCAACTGATGTTTTAACTTGATTTTATAACTTCTCACATCTGATTTTGGAGTAAACATCGCCCTTGTTAACCGCGTGACTACCGTTAGATCTGCTACCTATCGATCAGATGACTTAAATCTTCTCCCGCGTTTCTCACGTTCAAAATCCATCATTAATATAAAACAACTCATTTCTTTCAGATTTTGGAATTTTTTTTTTATTTCCATTATAACATAATATTTTTTTTTTTTTTTTTTGCAAATAAACTGAAAATAAATTTAAAATGACAAAGGATGCTACAACATTTGGCTCCACCCGGGGATAGTGCTTTTGCCATAGAAGCATTGAGAACCGTAGACCAGTGCCTTCACCTCAGGCATGGAGTCATATATCTCTTAGCAAATTTAAATTCTATGGAATTTGTACAATAAATTCACTACAGTATCTATAATGACAGGATGCTTATGCTTCAGAACTCGAAATAATGTTTGAGGTACTGCCCATTCACAGGTAGCTGTAAAGATTCACCATCAATATTCTCCAGGAAGAATGTATTATTTTCCCTTTATTCTATAATTCTGAATGGGCCATACCAGAGAGGATCAAACTTCCCATGTTTACCCTTATCTTCTCTTCTAGTATCCCACCTTAATACCAGGTCTCCAACTTTAAAATCAATTTCTTTGGCCTTTCTGTCAAAAATACCCTTCATCTATGATTGATACATAATCAAATTATCCCTTACCTTATCCCTGCTTTCACTCATCTCCACTACCTTATGCATCCTTCTTATTAGAGCATTGGGCTCTTCTCTTGCCTCCTGAATCATTACAATTACATGCTTCACAAGCTGACTTGGGAACAGAGCTTGAGTTCCATACACTAACTCAAAAGGTGATTTTCCTATAGACCTTCTTGTAGTCACTCGAACAACCAATAGAGAAAAATTTAACTTTGAATCCCAGTCTTTCTGTTTCTCTGTAATAGTTTTCTTAAGGATCTTCATCAATGTTTTGTTAGTGGGTTCAACCAATCCATTTCTGTGTGGAGGATAAGCTGTTGAATGAAATAAAATAACATTATACTTCTGACAAAAAGTAACAAAATTACTTGAACTGAACACTTGAGCATTATCTGTTATGCTTTTGACAGGGCATCCAAGTCTACTGAAAATATTTTTCTCTAAGAACTTCATCACCACCTAGTCATTTTCCCTTTTAGTCGGTATAGCTTCTACCCACTTGGTGAAATAATCAGTAGTTGTGAGAACCCACTTGTGTTGTCCACTTGAAGGTGGGTTAATTTCTCTAACAAAATCTAGTCCCCATTGTCTAAATGGTACTTCTATGGAGACTGGGATCAAAGGCAAGGGTGCTAGCCTCTTCTTCTCAGCAAAAAGCTGACACTTTTGATAGCTTTTGACAAACTTATATGTATCACCAAATAGGGTGGGGCAATAAAAACCTGCTTGGAGGATTTTATGTGCAGTAGCCTTCCAACTATAATGTCCACCACATAACTTCTCATGATAATCTTTAATGGTCTCTATAAATTCATCCTCTGTTAAACATAACAATAAAATTCCCACAGGATCCTTCCAATACAATCTGCCCTCAACAATCACATATGGTTGTGCTTTGATATTTAATGCTCTATATTTTTTTCTATCCAAAGATTGAGGACAAGAGAGAAAACATAAATAATGGACTATGTGCTTGTACCATTTTGAACATAAAAACTTATATCTGATCTTCATACCTGGATTTGATTTTTCTTCACCTTCTTCAATTATCTCCTCATTTGCAGGTGTTAGCAAGTTGATTCCCAATGCCTGAAAAATTGAATCTGTCAACATCTTTGCCAATCCCTTCCCTTTAACCAACTTTGTGGGCTTTATTTCCAGGCCATACTCTTTTTTTGGCTATCCACTTTCCTCTTTTGCCTTCCACATCACTCTGGACTAAGACATCTTTTACCGTAGAATATGACACATAAGTAATGATCTATGACTGCAGCACATAAGTCTTGAAGGCATTTAGGGCTTTTACCAAAATATATACCTATTTTTTGAGAATATTGTACTTTATTTCAACATCTCCAAGAATATTGCTAAAGAAAGCAATTGGCTGCTCCTTTTTTTCATCATTTTTCTGTAACAAAAGAACAGTTATGGAATTAGGTGATACAAATGAAAAAACTTGAAAAGGATCTTGATTTGGAGTTGCTTGTAATGCTTCTTTAATCCTGGAGAATGACTCTCTGGATTCTTTGGTCCAATGCACTTCATTTTCCTTCTTCAACATATTGGTAATTTCTTTTACAATTTCAGAATAATTGGACACAAACCTCCTTAAAAAGCTTATTTTTCCCAGAAATTTTTGAATGTCTTTCTTACTCCCGGGCAGGGGTATTTTGTACACAGCTTGCACCCTTGCTGGATCTATCTTCACTCCATATCTAGAAACAATGTGCCCCAACAATTTGCCCTCTTCTAGAGCAAAAATAGACTTCTTATGATTGAAGGAAAGCCCAAATTTCCTACATTTCTCAAAAGTATTTTTAAGATGGTCCAGATGCTCCTCATCAAACTTAGAGAAAATAGTGATGTCATCCAAGTATATCACTACAAACTTATCTCCCACAAATGCAATTTCCATTGCCCTTTGAAATGTTGCACCTGCATTCATCAACCCAAAAGGCATTTGAGCATACATAAAGGTTCCCCAAGGAGTTGTAAATGTCATCTTTTTCTGATCTTCTTTGTCAACAACCACGTAGTTATACCCAGAAAACCCATCCAACAAGGATATTCTAAATGATCCAGTTACCTTCTGCAGCACATGATCCATTTTAGGTAATGAATAGTTATCTTTTAAGGAAGCCCTATTTAGATTTCTAAAGTCCACACATAATCTTATTTCTTCATTTTTCTTCCTTACAGGCACTAAATTGGCCACCCAGTCAGAGTACCTTAGTGGAACTATTATCTTAGCATCAAGCAACTTTTTGACTTCTTTCTCAATCAACGACAAAAGCAGAGGGTTTATCTGCCTGAGTTTCTTCTTAAATGGTTTAATCCCTTCTTTCAAGGGAATCTTGTGTTGAATAATACTTACATCATATGTTTTGAGATCCCCATAGGACCAAGAAAAAGCATCAATATAAACCCTGAAAAGCTTAAGATATCTCTCCTTATAATTAAGTAGAACTCCATTAAATAATATGACTAACTTGGGCTCCTTCTAAGTTCCAATGTTGTGATCTTGAATCTGCTCATCCTATGGAATTTTCTCTGAACTGACAACCACAACATTGGAGTTAAAAAGTCTTTCAAGAGGGACAAGCCCCCTTGGTAGAATATTATCTTTCAATTGAATAATTTATTGATTAACTATATAATTTTTCAAACCAATTACTTCTGCACCTTCTGTTGCTTCATCTTCATCTTGATCAATCTTTGTGCCCTGAAAATATTCAATCATAGTCAAGAATTCCTTAATCTGCTGATCATCCTAAAAAATCTACCAGTGTTTTATATTATCCGGAACAGAAGGCATGTGCCTCATTTCAACCTCATATCTTAGCTTTGAATTCATAGGAGGCCTAAAAGTACTGGAAGCCACAACCAAAGAGTCTGCTAATCTTTTTCCATCTCTTGGAATGAACTATATGTTGAAAGCCTCGAAGAAGTTCTCAACCAAATCCCACACTTCATTTCTATATGGCCTAAGCCTAGGGCCTTTTGTTTGACAATGGTTCTTTATTTTCTTTATAATTAGCTTTGAATCTCCAAAAACAGAAATTGACTGGATTGCCATTTGTTTTCCTGTTTGTAGAGCAATGATCAAGGATTCATATTCTACCACATTATTTGTATGCCCTAAGCCTAGGGTCTTTTGTTTGACAATGGTTCTTTATTTTCTTTATAATCAGCTTTGAATCTCCAAAAACAGAAATTGACTGGATTCCCATTTATTTTTCTGTTTGCAGAGCAATGATCAAGGATTCATATTTTGCCACATTATTTGTTGCCTCGAACTCCAATTTAAAATAAAAAGGTGTAATTAAAAGGAAACCATCACCTGTTCCTTATTTAGAATAGGTTCCATCAAAGAAGCACTTCCACACCCCTTCTGTTTGTAGCTCTATATTTACACTGGCTGAAGTAAGCTACCTCTAGTTATCTTCAGCCAACTCTGCATTGTCATGTAGTATGAAGCAAGAAAAGTCATCTTTCTCTTGGCTATATACAAGTGAATTACTTGCTCCATTCTTTGTGATTGTTTTTAGAAATCTTGTTTCTTTGTACAACCTACTTTCTTCTCCACCAAAAATTCGTATGACAGCATAAGTAAAATCTAGTTTCAAAACACCACCCAATTTAGCCCCCCATGACCTAGATAGTAACATTCCAAATCTAGCAGGGATATTTGCTACCACTACATCCATTACCAAACTTCTAGCTGAGATTTGGGCTAGTGACACCACCATATATTTAATGACCCCCTGACACTTGACTTTATTTGAATCAAAAGAATATAGGTCTGTGTAAGGTTTAGTAACTTGTAGGTTTAATTGTTTCATCACTGATAATGCCATAAGGTTATGTGAAGCTCCTGAATCAAACATACAATTATGCAAGAGGAAATCATGAATCAATAAAGAAATGTAGAAAGGAGATGTTGAAGAATCTACCTCCTCCACATGTGGACCAAAAACCACTACTGGTTTATCTTCTTGCAGATTCACAATGTCATTTATATTCACATTTTGAGATAGATTGATAAAATCAACAATCTCTCTTTGATAAATTGGTGTTTTAACCAACTCTGTGAGGGGCACCTAATTTTTTTTTTTTCTAATTCTTTAGTAAGAATAAACACATGAACTTGTTTATTATTCCTTTCATTTTCATATTCACTTTTCTTCATCATTGAAATCTCTTATGGAATGGAAACAAGTTTTTCTAAAGGAATCTTTTCACTTCTATCTTGAGAAGACTCACCTTGAAGTATTTGAGTCTTGCTATTTGTATTCTGTTGTTTCTTTCCTTTATTTAATTGTTTTGTAGACTGTGGTTCTTGTGGAGTCGTCTTTTGTAGGGGAGCTGAAACTTGCTTCTCACCTTCATTTTATTGAACTCTTGATCTTTTCCTTGATCTCAAATCATATTTCTTATGTAATTCTGCCTGCATAAAATCAAGAAACTGCTTCCAGTACTCATCAATTTCATTCTCATCATAAACAACATCTATTTCAGTAGATTCATATTCTTCTCCCTCAACACCTAGTTCATCTTCATCTACTGCCTACAATGTAGAAATATGATCATCATGATCCTTAGAATGCTCTGGGAATTCATCAGGATCTTCCCCTAAGTAAAGTAGCGCTTGAACCTGATATTGATATTTTCTCTCCTACTGCAAAATTTGTAGAGGTGGTCTTCTATACTGAGGATTAAAGTTTCTGTTATGTTGTGCTTGCCTCTAATAATTCTTACTCTTCAATTCTAATTTAATCAATTCATTAGACAAATTTTTAATTACATTATTCACATCTCTAATGTTTGACTTTGAGAGGATTCCACTTTATCCTTTCCCTTATCTTGGATAGGTTGTGTCTTTGGTGCTTTACCTGAAACCACCATATTTGCTTCTATTTCTAAGGCATTAGTTTGGATCTTATCAAGGGTTGTGGATCTTCTCTCCCTCAATGTGAATCCAAAATATGATTGAAAAGCCCCTGCAAAAGTTATTTTTGCACCAATAGGAGGGGTCTCAATCTCCACTAGAAGACTATTGTACAGTTTATTGAATCTTCTAATGAACTCAACAACACTTTCATCAGATTGCTTCTTAATAGCATTGAACTCTGTGAGTGAATACCTATGGTCTCTTTTCTCTCCCCATCTTTGGGTGAACAGGTGCTCCATCTCTTCCCATGTAGGAATAGAGTTATTAGGAAGCCCTTTAAAACATTTTGTTGCTTCCCCATCCAAGGATTGCACAAAAAATCTTAAAACAACATCCAGTTGTTCAACATTGAGATTTTCTGCAAAATTACAAAACACTGCTATATGCTTCTCTGTTGTTTGTTCATCCTCCCCTGAGAAACGAGGAAGAATCTTCAAGTATTCTTGAGGAATTTAATTCAACTATTGTGACAACTGAATAGATGCATAGCTATTCAACAAGAATGCAGGTGATGCCATGTTTTCTCTTGAACTTACTGAACCTTGAGTACCAGCAGATGTAGAATCTGACTAAGGAGTAAATAAATTGAAAATGTGGCAATGTAGTTATAGGTTCAGGTAGAATAACTATAGCAGATACTAAGAAAGAAACAGACTCTAAAGACTTTTCTTGATAGTTGGGTTCTTGAAATGATGTGGATGTAAAAGGTGACTCTTGGTTAATAAAAGGTGAATGTTTGGATGAAAGAAGTGTTGAACTACTGCCAGGTGTAGACAGTGTAGCAATTGGTGTAAATGAGGTTTTTGGCCTTCTAACCCTCTTGGAAACTAGTCTCTTAGGGTCTGAAAGGGCTTGAACCTTTGCTATGAGTTATCTGACCTCGTATGAGGCCTCTTTGAAGCCAGAGTTATTGCTTTCTGTTTAATACAATCAAATATTTCCTCCTCACTAAACAACCAGAGGAAAATATTAAAAACCCAGGGAAAAGTGTTCTTTATTTCTCTCTCCGAAAATGACACCAATTAATGTTGTCCCTTAAGAAACCAATTTCTTGGCTGTGTAGAAATTGTGCTTAAGACATTAATGTTAATTATTCATTTCATTTATTTGTATGGTGTATCCTCAAATGAAGTACCTGAAAGACCCGATATTTAACCCTTAATACGTAGCTGATATGAAAATCTTGAAATGCCATTTGATGCTTGATATAAATGCTGAGTGAAGAATGCTTTCAAAGGTTAGAGGCAATATGTTTTTTTTCATAGAAAATATTATCTATAACACTTTGAGAAGTTAGAGACAATATGATGTTTTTCACAGAAACTCTTATCTGTAGCTTACAAGAAATGTAGAAGTGGGGGTTTTAAGTATAGGAGTGCTCTTTTAAGGGATTTTAACTTAATTCACATCAGTAAAGAAAGATTTGTAGCTTTGTTACTATACTTAAAGAAAATAAGACATATGATGACACATTATATAGAAGTTACAAAATCATACCCAACAATGTGTGGAAAACTTTTGATTCTTTCATTAATCAACAATTTATCAAAAATACAGTAGCCTAGTCTCCTGGTTCTTCAAAATTCGAAACCCTTTTTCTATAATTTTCCCTCTTTTTATACATCATGGGACAGTTGGTAATCACCAGAACTGTCAAACTGCTTAACTATCTCCTAACTGTCTAAGGTAAAAGTCATTATAGAATATTACATTGGAGGGTAAAAGACATCTCATTCTTCTCAAGAAAACAAAATAACAAGAAATAATAGAAATTAGAAGATGATGGCTGCTCGCTGTTCAAATATGTGGCTTGAATGTTGATGAAGCCTCTTTGTAGATGTTGTGATGATAGCCAAACTATTTTACCACGGAAAACTGCATCTTTACCAAACTCCATGCGTGGACTTGTGGGTTATGGACCCACGTGTATATCAGAAATGTTTTGGTTGGCGGAAACACAAAGAAACCCTTATGGCCCACATATGTATTGGAAGTGTGATGATTGGCTGAAACACAAAGAAACCAAACCAATCACCATTCCTTTGGACTTTCGGTCATCCGCCTCTAATTTTAGTTATTTTGCTAAAACAGGGGAATTGGTTGATTTACGTGGAATATGGAAAACAATCGTCTACCACGGAACTAAAAAGAATTTAGACTCCGGTTTATAATCTTAACACATTCACCTTTTCTACAAACCTTTGCCTTCCTCACAGACCCGATAGGACACAAAACTGTAGTTAAAAGACTTCTCAGGTCTGAAATTTATAAGAAAACACATTCACTTTTGGACACGATATCCGTTGGACTCGTCCCTTTTTGATGAGCGGCTATGATTGATCCAGAAATCAACAGATTAAAACACATTTCATAAACCATCGCGTCCGTGTTCCGAATTAAACATCATCGTTGTTAACCACACGATTACCGTCACATCTGCAGTATTCAAGAGAACAACCCTGATCAACTGAGGTTTTAACTTGATTTTATAACTTCTCATGTCCAATTTTGGAGTAAACATTGTCCTTGTTAACCGCATGACTACCGCTAGATCTTCTGCATGTCGATTAGACAGCTCAGATCTTCTCTCGAGTTTCTCGCGTACAAAAGCCGCCAGTAATATAAAACAACTCATTTCTTTCTGGTTTCCACATTTTCTTTTATTTCCATTATAACATAGTATTTGATTTTTTATTTTTATTTTTGCGATAAAACTGAAAATAAAATTAAAATGACAATGGATGCTACAACAGTCCTAAAAAATGTGAGTTCTTGATGATTGCAGGGACTGTTCTAGGTCACTCAATATCCCATAAAGGACTGTAGGTGGACCTAAATAATATAGCTATCATCCAAAGGGTCCCACCTCCACAAAAATAGATGGATGTCAGAAATTTTCTAGGTTTAGCTGGATACTATTGGAGATTTATAAAAGACTTCAGCAAGTTAGCTTCTCCTTTATTCGGGTTATTGGCTAAAGACTCTGAATTTTTATGGTCAGAAAGCTGTCAAGGGGCCCTTGACACCCTGAAGGACAAGTTCACCACTGCACCTATTCTCCAAGGTCCAAATTGGGTCGTTCCTTTCCATATACATGTTGATGCCTCTCACAAAACCATAGGAGTAGCTCTAGGCCATATAAATGACAAGTTACCTTATGGCATTTACTTCATCAGTAAGAATCTGTCAAAGGCTGAACTGAACTACACAATGACTGGAAAGGAGCTCCTAGTTGTTGTGCATTCATTGAAAAAATTTAGGCATTACATTACATGTTACCAAACATTTGTACATACTCAGCACGCTAGAATTAAATACTTGATGAATAAACTTGACGTGAATGCCTAGCTTATCAAATGGTTACTTTTACTACAACATTTTGATGTAACTATTATTGATAATCTTGGCAAGGGGAATGTTGTTGCAGATTTTTTATCCAGATTAACTTTGCTTGCAGGGGAGGAAGGAACAGATAATGATCAATTACCGGATGAACACTTATTTTCCATTTCAGTTCTCTCTCCATGGTTTGCTGACATAGAAAACTACTTGGTGTCTACACAGTTTCCACTGAACTTGTCCTCCAAAGAGAAAATCAAGATTGTGAGGAAGAGCACCCCATTCACTTGGATTAGGGGCAACCTCTTCAAACTAGGCCGAGATCAAATTCTGAGAAGATGTGTTAGGGAGGAGGAAATCTTTGACATCATTTTGACCTATCATGATGGGCCTTGTGGAGGTCACTTTGTAGCCAAGAGGACAACATTCAAGGTGCTACAAGCTGGTTATTACTGGCCCACTCTTCACCAGGATGTGAGGAGGTATACTAGTCAGTGTGATCGATGCCAAAGGATGGGGAAACCTACCCCAAGGGATGAAATGAATCTGCAACCTCAAGTGACTTTCGAGCAATTTGAAAATTGGGGCATGGATTTCATTGGACCCATTGACCCTCCATCCAAGAAAAAGCAATACATCATTGTGTGCACTGACTATTTAACCAAGTGGCTAAAGCCAAGGCCATCAAAGCAGCAACAAAGGAGAAAGTGGCTGAGTTCTTCAAGGAAATGTGTTTTATAAGTTTGGGTACCCTAGAGGACTGGTCAATGATCAAGACAACCGGTTTACATCTCACATGATTGAAAATTTGTTAAGCCAACACAAGATCAAGCATAGAACATCCGCTCCTTACCACCCACAAGCTAATGGGAAAGTGGAGGTGACCAATAGAGCGCTAGAGGGCATTCTAACCAAAGTGATTAGAAGCAGCAGAAAGGACTGGGTAGCTAGATTAGTTGAGGCCACTTGGGCCTACAATACCACTTGGAATACCACCACTGGATTCACTCCTTATGAGTTGGTCTATGGGAAGAAGGCCCTGTTGTCCATTGAATTTGAATACAACACCTTAAGAATGGAAGCAAAACTAGATCTAGATCTCACTAGGGCACAACAAGAGAGATTACTCTAGCTGAATGGGTTAGATGAGTTTAGAATGTAGGCCCTCTTGCACACAGAAGCGACTCAAGTTCAAAGGAAGATCTGGCATGACAAGAACATAAAAAGCAAATAGTTTCAAGAAGGTGATTGGGCTTTTATGTATGCTCTGGATACAAGGATCTTAAAGGCAAGTTAAGGACTAGATGGTTAGGCCCTTATGTCATAGAAAAATGCCATGATAATGGTTCAGTGTAGATAAGAACCATTGATTCAGAGGCTATTCCTTTACTTATCAATGGGCACAGATTGAAGGCCTACAAGAAGCCCTTGTCAAAGCAATAATTCATTAATGGTGTAAACAAGACAGTGATGGTAGTGGAGCAATTCTTAACTTCTACCCAATCAGGTCACTGAAAAAAAAAAGAGAAAAAAAAAAGAAAAAAAAGAAAGAGAAAAAATAAAGAGACATGGGTGAAAACCTCCATAAGGCACCTGAGTCCCACCGTTGGGTTGAAAACCTCTTGGGGTGGCCCAATGATGTCAAAAAAGAAAAGAAGAAAAAAAGAAAAGAGATAAAAATATCTCTGGGTGAAAACCTCTTTTGAGGTACCCAGAGCAAGCTGCTAGAATGAAAACCTCTTGGAGGCCGACTAGTTGTTTTCAAAAAAGAAAAAAGAAAAAAAAACAAAAACAAAAAAATATATAAAAAAGAGAGAAAAGAAAAACTTTGAAAATGTTGTTTGCAGGTCAGTAAGAGGAGGATCAAACCAATAAGAGAGAATCAAAATGACTTATACAGTTCATGTTTTCATTCCTCCATTCCATATTCTACATCATCCCATCATGCCCTCCATTTATTAACTCATTTAGCTCAGTTGGCATGGGTTCGGTGTTTTCCACAGGATTCTCTGAAAACCTACAAGATGATCGTGTGGGAATTACAATGGCTTGGGAATCCCAAGGAAAGTGACCCTAGAGCAAAGGGATGACCTACTTGTGTAAAAGGAAAAAAACGTTTACTTCAATACCTCATCACCACGCCTCTCACCACCATGATTACCCCTACATTCATCCAATAAGTCAGTTTCAAAAAGATTATAGATTTCAGAAATAAAAAAACAAATAAAGGAGGATAAGAATAGAGGACAAGGGGACAATTCCTAAAGGCTATACCTCTCACCTACCAATCACGAGAACCCTTCTCTACTCAGGACAACAATCCTCATGCTCCACGAGTGAAGGAATGAATAAAAATTTAGGGGAGAGGCAGCTACAGGACTTCCTGTAGGTTTCCCATAGGAAACCTGTAGTAGCCTATCCCATAAAAAGAAGTTTCACCGGTTGCAGTCATCTTCAACATTGAGATCCTATTATCAAGGAAGCTCCTCCAGGGCTTAAGAGCAGTAGGATCATCAACATCACCCTCCAGTACATGCACATCAAGGGGAACAAGCATCAAAGGAGGCCAATAAAAAATGTAGCAAATACACAACAAGGACATCATTCTCCAACAAGCAGCATCAAGGCATCTTACCACAAGTATGTCATCTTGCTTAAGCTCTCTCGTTAGCATAATATGATAAAAAATGTATATTTGTGAAAGAGTTGGTTTTATAAGAAAAGGTGGCCAGTTAACTTGGCCACCTTCGGTCAGTCAATGAGGAGAATACAGTTAGTTCACTACACATGTGGCAGCAGTCAAATAAGGAGAAAGAGGAGATGAGGCCAAAAATGGTTAAGTTACAGATGACTGAAGTGGGAGATGATTACGAGGTAAGGATAAATGATGAACTAGTAGTGGGATCAATAGTCCAAAAGTGGTTGCTCGTACTTCGGTCGCTAGCACACCATCCCACACAATCACCCATATGAGGAAATAAAACATTGATTCCCATGCATAGGAGGCATTCACAATCTTGAGGATACATCGAAGCAAGGTTGCTCTCAGCTCTTGAAGCAGTGTCTACAGGAAATACAGTGAGCAATTTTTTCAGCGCAGGAGCACCTAGAGGATCCTACAGGAAAACCTACAGGATCCTATAGGAGAACCTACAGGATACAGAGCAATCATCGATAGGATTGGCAGTGGGAATTTTAGAAAGGAAAAACCAAAGGTTGGCTTCATCAGGCAGTAGCAAGGAGGTAGGAGCGATACCTTCCCACTTTTTCCAAGTTAAAGATATAGAAAAAACCTCCCATTTGATTAAGAAAATTGCAGAATAGGGGAATTATATACAAAGTTTTCATTTAAAATCCCTCACCCATTAGAATTTAGAATTAGACCTATACAAGCCTCCACATTCTTCAGAAAAATGACTGGGGGATTTAATAAGAGGGAACCCACAAACACATTGAGAATTCATCTGCACCCTCTTGTAGTAGAGATCTTCACAGTGCACAATTGGATGGATTTCTTTGAAAAAAATGAGGTTATATGATGATGGGGTGGCCAGAGACTTTTCTCTCTCCCTCATACCACTAACTAAGACCCATGCCACTACTGTGGTGAAAGGCCTCTTAGTAGAAATCACCCCTAAAGTCATAGGCATAATCACCACCCATCCTTTAGGGTTGCGTTGGAGAAAGGAAGATAAGGGTAGCAACCAAATTGTAAAGAAGAAATTCTTTTTGGAAGGAGAGGGGGCAATGGAGGATGAAAATGGGGTTAGAAGAGAAAGCCTGCCATACCCTTGGAATGAAATTAGCTATCACCTCATTAAGTATATATCATGTGAAGGAAGATACAATGTGGTATATGGATACCATTTCAGGCTTCCCCAAGAATAGAGGTTTGGAGTAGACAAACCTCCTCAAAACAGAGTAAGCATACCCTACTTTATTCTTCAATCAGTGATAGATATGAGCATCAAGGTGCAGGAAGGAAAACATCAACAGCTAGCCCATCAAGGGTTGATCAAACTTATCCTAGAAGATACCGTCCAAAACCTAAGAATCCCTATTACATGGACAACTTTCAGAGACATGGAGGCGGAGGGAGAAATATAAACTCTTGAATATGAAAAAAGCCCCACTACTAGTGAGAGGGATGAAGAGGAAATAGATGAGGAAGAAGAGGAAGAAGAGGAAGAAAGTGATGAAGAGACAAAAGAAGGTGCAAAAGAAGAAATTGATGAACATGGTGAGGAACTAAAGGGAGAAGAAGAAGAGAAAGACAAGGATGAGAAGGACAATGGAAAAGAGGAAACAAAGGGAAAGGAAGAATAGAGGCCTACAATTCAAGGCAAAATGGGGGAAGAATTACCAAGGGTATCTCCAGAACCCACTGAGAAGGAGGAAGCAACTGTTCTTACTGCCCTAAGTACACCTATCAAGAAAAAAGGGAAGAGACAGAGTAAAACCCCATTGCACTTTAGGACAAGAAAACGTACAAGGATCAGGCAAGGAAAACCTCAAACACCCACCAAAGTTCCTATTGTCATTGAAGAGTCACCAAGAAACAAGAAAAGATAGCTCCTCTTGTGAAAAATCAAGGAGAAGGATCATGAGGACAAACCTCTCCCAAATATCCCATCACTTATGTTAGGAGGCCTATCACTAGGTCCGCCTCATCCAAAGGAAAAGGTCCCCTACACGAGACATAGAAGGACCTACAAGAAGTAGAGGTCATCCTATAGGAAACTCTACTAAACCTACAGGAAACTCAGAAAATGGACCAAGAAGGGATCATTCAGAAAGAAACAAAGAAGGAAGATCCGGAACTGAGGAAACCTAGTCCTCAACCCAACCATGACTCTTACTACAAGTTCATTGAAGGGGGTAGGGTCATTCCATAGAAATTTGTTATCCCCTTATTCTTTGATCTTGAAAAAGAAATGGCAAGAACACATAGGTGGATGCAAATTTCCAAATCTAAAGGAGTGGAGGATATAGGCCACATGGAGCAGAAAGTAAAGGAGATGGCTAGAGAACTGTGTAGCATAAGGGACAGAGAGGTAATAATGAAAGCTAGGTTGGAAGTAGAGAATGCATGGCTACGGGGATAGTTACAAGAGAGAGAAAGTCAATTGGCATCATGGATGAATCATGAGGAGGCAAGAGCTACAGAGATGAAGAAAGTAATGGCAAGAGAAGAGACAAAACCCCTCATGATAAGAGCTGAGTAATCAAATCCAATGGCTGTCATCAACACCCACAACCTGATTGCAAATGACCCTAAGCTTGCACCTAGGTACCTTGCTTCCCAAGAGCAAGAAGTCACACACTTTGAGGACATGTTCAGGTTGTTAGGGGATGACAACATGCAAGCTTGCCAAAGGAGATGGAACACTTTTCCCTACAGCCTGAAAATCAGAGTACCATTCTCCTCAGAGAATGAGAGAGGCACTAAATAGAACACCCATGTACAAGCAAGCTCTCCAAAGACTCAAAGTCAATTGGATTGGCTTGAGGCTTAGTCCACCACTGCTCTTAGGAATGTTGGAAGGAAGGAAGGAAGAGGAAGAAAGAAATCAGTGGGAGGAGATAGAGAGAAAGGTAGGATTCTATTCACAAGAAGAGGAAACTACAACAGAAGCATGGGATGTCAAGGAAGCCACTAGAGCAATAAAGGACATGGATATAGATTAAGTTGCTCAGAGGATGAGCAACACATTCAGTAGGGGGTGATGATGAGCCTCATCATTGGGTAACTTTATGGACCTTAATACACCTCCAAGCTTATTTAAATCAACTCTTCTCATAATTCCTTACATATTTTGATTATATTTTTCTTAATGAGATGAGTAAAAGTGAGACGTTATGTTAGTGGACTAATGTGCATTGATTGCAGGTTTATGAGAGAAAATAATGGCAATTTTGGCTGATTAAGGGCAAAAAATCGAATGAGACAAGCAGGAGAGAATGTAGGAGATAGATCCTCCTCATTTAATTCTCACTCATTCAAATATTCCTCCATCAAATCACACTAGCTCGGAGTTGCAAGTAGTCAAGTCATGAAGATCAAAAGGCATCTGAGCCAGTGATAGTTAAAGAGCTTGTACATCTTGAGTTTGGGAGCTGAGCCTCCCTAGATTTAAGGAAGTCGTTGGAGAATTCAGTTGTATATATATGGAGGCCTAGAGCCTCATTAGGATTCGAATTTTTTAGGTAAAATTACTAGGCATTTTCGAGTTCAAGGATTGTGGAAGACATTGTTATGTAATTTTTTGATATGATAATGAGAATGAGCATTTCCTTGATCCAACACTGATTTGAATCAGAGGGATGAAGCTCTTGGGTTATGGCCCAACCCTAGCAGCAAAGGCTCTTCTCCTTGTCTTGGTATGCTTAGTTGAATTCATAGTTTAATGGTTGAATTGTCTTTAGCATTATTTCATTGTAAGTAGTTTTGGATTCGATTAGTTTGGTTCCATTTGTGCAAAGATTTAGCATTAGCTTAGGAAGATAAAGGAATATCAAAAAAAAATTAGTAGGTGGATTTGGCCTCACTCGTCCCTTCAAGGACCATGGTTTGAGGAAACAACTCCTATGCAGCCCCAAAAAGATAGAATTCTGATTTCTCATAGAATTTAGGGTTTTCTGTTACTTAGGCCAACATTTTACTAGTTTTCAAGAATAGGATTTAGTTTTCATTTTTGATATCTTCAGCCTTGCATTAGATCTCATAAAGGTTTCACATTATTCTACAAGTTTTCCCATGCATGAAATAGGAAACTAGATCATGAAATTCTATTTTCTATATTTAATTGACAATCTTTCTTGTTTAACATGATTCATGGCTAAATGTCAGTGATTGATGTAGTGTAGGAGTTTCAGTAGTGCAGAGAGATTTCATGACCAACAACCCCATCCTAACCTCATCCATCCATGATTATCACTTTTTCCACTAAATCCTTCACCAAATTTATCGTTCCATAAGAACATCTCTCCAAGCTTGTTGAGAAAATCCAACCATTTCACAAAATCTATTTTGAGCTCTAAAGGAGTCCTATCCACTCCTTTGCCTTATTTCTCCCACCATTCACCTTCCCTAAGCCATACACCACCTTCCAAATCACTCCTCTTGCTCTCGACTGGATCCTATGGGAATATAGGGGATCTTTTAGGAGCATTAGGACATCCTGTAGGAGGCATTAGGACATCCTGTAGGTCGACCTATAGTGGCCTGTTTTGAGGCCGAATTGTGGAAAAATAACCTAGAAAGATAGGAGAAGACCCCTATGTGCCTCCCAAGCCATCTGACCATTCACCATCATCCGTAATCCACCTGCCACATCACCAATAGAAATTAGCATTCACATTTTACGAAAAGAAAGACAAAAAGGAAAAAGAGTTATCTTGTTCATTTGCATGCACAACAATAGAATGTTTGGATGTTTCAAATTGCATGCCTAGGACAATAGGATTAGACACATGTTAACTTAGCATTCTTTTGAAGCAAAACCTCTTAGTAGTTAGTTAGATGAATGGTGTTTAAGTATTTGTTTTTAGCCTTTTCCTTACTACAATAGACATGATTTCATTTAGTGTAAATTTCCCTTTTTCTCATATGTAATCAAGCTTCTTCTGAATCAATAGAAGTCTGGTTTGAAAAATCAAAGTTGGTAGCCCTAGGAGTTGCAACATTCTTGTTGCAATACTGGTGCTCATCACCTTGCACCTTAACAAATGTACAACACATCATCACTCATTAGCCGATGACTCCTTCCCTATTGAGGATGCACACTATGCTCTCCACCAAGACCTCACCCTCACTTGAGTCCATGGTGCGAAAACAAGCATCAATGACCTTCCTTCATCTTGCAGACTTGCACCATGCACCCTCGATGAAGCCTTCCCTTCCTTGTTGACTACACAACACATCCCCAAGCCTAAAGCATTCAACCCTTCGTCCTTGGCAATGCGCCCTACACCTAAAAGTTTCCTTTGTTCTTCCCGAGCACACTGATGAACCACAAACAAAAACGGTACATGAAACATGTTATAATAGGAGATTTTTCAGAATGATGTTTTCTTTCCATCAATGATCTTAGTTGCATGTATTCTAAAATAGTATGGTCAAGATGCATGAAGTGATTTTTCAAAGAAGGAAGTCAAAGGAACACATTTAAGGACGAAGAAAACATGGAGTGACAATATGAAGAACATTTTGATCTTGATGATTGAAGTGGTTCCAGAGACTCCACGTGATGAAATACTCTTTGGAGGGTAAGAAAATCAACAACATGGAAGTTGCACACAATATCAAATATACAAGTGGTAGCATTAACACCTTTCAAGAAAGTCCATGTCATCAGTCACTATGAGTCCAAGTCATTAATGTTAGTGACTTGTCATGTTATCACCACATGATGATGTGGAAATAATGATGTAATTATGTAATCATTGTAAATTCAAAGAAGTGGAAGGCCAAGAGTCATATATGAAAAAAAATACATATGAAGAAGTTCAAAAGATATGTAATTCCAAAAGTCATTTAGAAGTCCAAGATTTGTATAGAAGTCCAAATGTCATTAGAAGTTGAAGAATCATATGAGAAACTCAAGAGTCATGGGGATATGAATGGTCATGCCTTTAGTTATAAAATAAGGCTCATTACTCAAGAAAATGAATTTTTCAGCTTGCCTTCTCTCATAAGGCATTAGAGAGATAGAGATAGTACTTTTGGGGAGTAAGCCATGGCTCTAATGCTCCACAATTGGAGCTAGTGATTTTAATTGTACTCATGTCTCTTGGAACTTTTGCTTAATATTTAAAGCCATTTAGCCAACACATCTTCATGCATGGATCATGTATGTTTTGAGACTATTCTTCTAATGTTTACGGTTTAAGTTGTCTTTCATATGTACTAAAATAATTGAACTATTTCAGTGAATTTGGTGCTCAACTTGTTAGAAATATGTTGTGATGATTTTAATGATCATAGTATGTATGTGAACTATTTCTCTTGATGTATTAAAATTCTTCCTTGTTTATGTGCATACATGTTTACTAGATTAGTACTACTACTTTTCTTTTAGAGATTCACTTTTCTTCCTTGCAATGAAATAACCTCAACACATTTACAATCGAACATTGTACAAGGCATACTCTCTTTCTCATTCAAAAGTACATGAATTCTACTCTCTCATGCTAATTGCTTAAGACAAAGAAAATCTTTAAGTTAATGGCAGTCTGGACATATTTTCGGATGGGACTCCTACACCAAATAGTGTGAGGTCTAATTGGGACCTCATATTTGGGAGACCCCCTGTATGTTGGTGAGTTATAAAACCATCAAAATTATAGCAAAAGAAGGGGGAAGCCAATATTTTATGGTTGATAACTCATCACATCCCATTCATTCATTTTCGAGAAAAGATAATAATATCCCAATATCCACCCTGATGCCTATTTCTATGGTAGGAGGGTTTTGTCAACCTGGTCCAGAGTTATCCTACGAAGTCACTTAAGATCAACTCTAGGAAATTTGGCCTATTACCCATTGGTTTGCAAAAGCTATCAGCTTACTTCTCGTTTCTCATAATCTTCCTCATCACCCCAAAAAGAAAGAAACAAATCATACCAGTGTATTGGTTACATCGGTGGAAGATTTGGTTTTTTCCAGTGTTGAGGAATTAGTATTCTTCAGAAGAAATAGTCCAGTAAGAGCCACTTCGACCTATTAATGAAGATTATGATGAAGACATTGTTCTTTTCAATGAAAAATGACTGACAACTAATTTTGAGTTTAACGAAGGCTTGAACGGTGAAGGAGAAGGATCATCAGATTCATAAAAGGAGGAGGAAAAAGGAGACAAAGAAATGGTTGATAAAGGCATGGATTGAATGCCCCAAGGGCCACTTTATCCTCTAGATAATATTGATATAATGCCTAAACATCCGGATAATTTTCTTCAAATTTTGGTCTTAATAGGAACACTAAGGAAGAGGACCATATTGATGATTTCTACATGCATCTACAAATGCTAGAGGTACGATATGATGATGTTTCTTGTAGGATATTTCCTTTCACTTTAGAAGGTAGAGAAGTAGTATGGTATCATAGACTTCCTGTTAATTCATTCCATGGTTGGAGGTAGTTTAAGAAATTATTTTTGGAAAAAATTGTTGATGAGAAAACTCCTGCCATGTTGCTAAAAGAGATCGGAATTACTAAGATGGGGGAAAAGGAGAAAGTCAAATATTTCAATCAAAAGCTTAACTATATTTTGAACAATTTCCATCCAAACATGTAGCCTTGTGATTTTATTACTATAGATTATCATAAAACTGCTTTACTAAAAAAAAAATCTATTTTTTTTAAGAGAGATGCAAAGGAGACACTAGCTTTAAACTTTGAAAAAGCAATCATCATGGAGAAATATTTTTGTGCCATTGGAGCTAATAATGATGATGAATAATCTAAAGATTCCAAGGAGACTGGTAAGAAGTCTCAAGCCTCTTCAGATAAGGTTAAAGAAAACAATTACGTTGATATTAAAAGCTTGAATGAATCTTAAAAGTCACCCACTAATGAAGTATCTGAATTAAAGAGAAATTCAAGTGAGGCATATACCAGTAGCAAGCCCCTTAAGTCTTTCAAATTAATAAGGAATGACCGTAACTAGCTGGCTAAATTTTCCCAGAGCTCAAATGTTGTGTCGAATGTTGAAATCATAGGCAAGGACAAACACTGCTCCTTCCATCAAGAGCGAATTTTAGAGAAAACTTTCCTACACTGGAATCGAAACATGACCACTTTGGTAGCCCATATTATTGATATTTCACTAATAGATGAGAATTCTGAGTAGGTTGTTATGAACTTGACCTGTGAGAAAACGAGAATCCCAGAAATATGAAACAATATGGCCTGAAACAAAGCAATATCACATGAATAGAGACAAGCTGCAAATATATTTTATTATTCATAAACATAATATAATGTTCACTTGCCTCTTTGAGGAGGAAACCTCCAACGGAGCATAGCTCAATTACAATAAGAATCTATGATTCTTCCCTTGCTATATATGACTATTTATAGCTTTATTACATCCAAAAGCCTAACTACTAGTGGTCCCTTGCATAATACGGGTTAAGAACTTTATTTATTAAATATGGACTATATATAACTAATTGTGGTCCCTTTTTTATAATGTGGGTCAACCAATTACAATTATTATTAATGCAGACAACTGCTTACGAGCATTATTGACTCAACTAACTAACTATGAATCTAATTATGCCCCTTCATTATTAAACCACCATTCATCTAAAGGAAACCCTTGTACCCATTGATGTTACTTGTCTAATGTGAAGCACCACAAATAGGTCTCCAAACATTTGTTGACTACTTCTGTTTGACCATCATTTTGGGGTTGATAAGCTATACTCATTTGGAATTGTGTTCCATGTAGCTTAAAAAAATTCCTGGATTTTTTTTTTTTGTGAAAGTGGGGTCTTGATCAAACACAATGGATGCTGGCATGCTACACAATTTGAATATTTGGTCCATGAAAACTTGGGCCACCAATGTCTGGTTAAGTGGGTGTGGTAGCACGTAGAAATGAGCATATTTGGAAACTTTTTCAACAACCACCATGATGAGTGATTTGTTTCCTGGCTTCAGGAGACATGTAATGAAATCCATGGAAACATTTATGTAGACAAAAGAAAGGAGTGGTAGTAGTTGTAAGGTTCCTAGTAGCTTGGTCATTTCCCCTTTTTTGTGTTGGCATACATTGAATTCAAATACAAAAGTAAGAATTTCGTTGTTCATGTTGGTCCAAAAGAAATAGAGATGTAATCGTGAATAAGTCTTTTGAAATCCTCAATGTCCTACAACTGGAGAGGAGTGAAGCTCTTCCAATATGCAGGTTTTGAGTGTGGAGGTCAGGGATAACACTACCCACTCCTTGCATCGAAGAACCTCATCCTTCCAAGAGTAGTCCTATGAGAATTTAGGATTTTTGTTTAATCTATTAATGAGATGGGATAGAGAGGGGTGGGAGAACCATTCATGACAAGACTCTTCTATCCAATTTAGTATGGGTACAGAAAGGGATAAAAGGGTGTTGTCATCATCAAATTGGTGTGATAAGGCATGGATCACTACATTGTCACACCCCTTCTTGTAAATTATCTCATAATCATATCCCAACATTTTCACGAGCCATTTATTTTGTTTTGGCAATGGGAGACTTATCTCAAGGAAATATTTTATGCTATGATGGTTAGTGTAGATTTGGAAACAATGTCCTAATAATTATGGTCGCTACGTGTCTATTTCATGTAAGATGGCCATCATTTATTTCTCATATGTAGATTGACCCAGATGCTTGCCACTAAGTTGTTTTTTATGCAACTAACTCACAAAATAGAAGAAAATATAGATCAACGACTTCGAAATAAGCCTCTTCAAGGCAGCAACCTCCTTTACATTACACAAATGAACAATTCTCGGATGATTCAAATGAAATACCTCCCTTCTATATATAGGAGTCTAAGGGGTCACAATATAATTAGATCCGACATAAAAATAATAATATAAGCGAACAATAACAACAATAGTGGGCTTTTATGGGGCACAATAATAAAAATATGGGGACACCAAGGGTTCAACAACAACAATAAGGGGCTACAATGACAATAGTAATGGGGGAATCACTAGTATTATAAGGACCTAACATGACCCTCTCCTTCAAAAAAGTGTTGTCATCAATGCTTGAGTAGTTATGGATTCTTCTATATAAAATTATCATCCTCCCATGTGGAATCTTCAGTAGGTACGTTCTTCCTCTTGATGAGGTACTCTGAAATTGATCGATTTTGTAGGTCCTGAGTTCTTATTTCTGTGTCTGCTTCATGTTCCAATATGATTTTTCCTTCCTCGTCAAGTTCTTGAAAATTGTTTGAACTAGGATCTTGTCACGTATAACCTTATTTAAGCATGAAACATGGAAAACTCGGTGCACTCGGGAAGACGCAGGAAGCTCCAATTTGTATGCCATAGTACCAATCTTTTGCAACACCTTGTACATACCATAATAGTTTGGTGATAATTTATTATTATTCTTAGCTTGCTTGAGGGACATTTGTTTACATGGTTATAGTCGTAGAAATACCCAGTCACCTAGATCAAAACATCTTCCACTGTGATGTTGATCTCCCTATTCTTTCATTCTATTATGCGCAAAAGTAAGGTTATCCTTTAAGAGTTGGAGAACTTGTTGTTGATGCTCGATGTGATCTTCAACTTCTTGAACCTTAGAATTTTCTCTTAAATATGTTGTGGTGGACGGTGGATGATATCCCTAAAGTGCCATAAATGGGGTCATTTCTGCTACAATATGGAAGGAATTTTTATACCACCATTCAACTAGAGGCAACCACTTGACCCATTTTGTTTGTTTATTAGATATAAAGAAATGAAGATATCCTTCCAAACATTTTTTCACTATCTTATTTTTCCCATCAGATTGAGGATGATAAGATGAACTATGAGCTAACTAAGTACCCAGATAACAAAATAATTTGGTACAAAAATTTCCAGTGAAAATGGGATCTTTGCTGCTTAAAATAATCTTTGGGTTTCCTTGTAGCTTTTGAATTGTTTCCATAAATGCAATAGCAACTGTACTGGATTTAAATGGATGAGATAATGCAAAAAAGTGTGCATACTTAGTAAGTCTGTCAACTAACACCATGATGACACTCTTTTCTTCTAACTTGGGTAAACTTGTGATAAAATCCATTGAAACCTCTTCCCAACGTTGACTTGGAATGGATAAAGGTTGTAACAGACCCAAGGTCTTAATTGTCTCAACTTTATTTTGTTGGAAAACCAACATTCCTCCATAAACTTTTTAATATCATATTTAAGGGCATCCCAAAAAAATTCCTTCTTAACCCTATGGTAAGTTTTAAAAAATCTTAAGTTCCCTCCTAAGGGAGAGGTGCGCCATTCCAGAAGAATATTTTGTTTGAGTTGGGAGTTCTTACAAAGGTATAAGCGATCTTTGTACCATAACAAATCATTTTTCCAGCTAAATATATCAGATGTATTGGGATCTTGCTGCAAGTTTTGAATGACTGCCCACACTTCTTTGTCATTCTTCCATTCATCCCTTGACTCGTTTATCCAATCTGGTTGGATGGTAGAGATGGAACAAAGCAATTCTTTCACATCCTCATCCTTTCTTCGAAGTGCATCTGCAACAACATTTTGCTTTCCTTTTTTGTAGATGATTTCAAAGTCATAACCCAACATCTTTGTGACCCATTTTTGCTTCTCTTATGAAGATAATTTTTTTTCTAAAAAGTATTTAATACTATGATGATCCATTTTTAGCTTGAAGTGTCTTTCCATTAGGTAAGGTCGTCATTTCTTAAGTGCATATAGTATTTGCCAAGATTTCCTTCTCATAAATAGCTTTGTGTAAACACTTTCCTTTGATTGGACGACTTTGAAAAGAAATGGGTCTTCCTTCTTACATTAAAATAATACCAATTCCATCTCCCAAGGCATCACATTCCATAATAAAGGTTTTTGTGAAGTCTGACGTAGCTAAGACTGGTGCTTGGAACATTGCCTCTTTAAGATGTTCAAAGGCCTTCATTGCTTCTGGAGTCCAAGAAAATGCATCTTTCTTCTGTAATGTTGTTAGAGGTGTTGCTATTGATGAGCCCCAATTTTGGTACAATTTGGGCTCATTTTGGCCTATTCTACTTGCTCAAACCATTCATGTTTTATTGCTTATGCATGCATTTCTTAGTTTATTCATGTTGTTTGTAGGAAGAAGGGTAGGCACTCTCTCTACGTGACTAATGCATTATGATTCCAGGTTTTGGCATTAAAAGGGAGCAAAAGACAACGAAAAAGGAGATAAGGAGACAACGAGGTGGCACTGCGGGTTTTAGGAGAGGTTGTCCACGGTTCTAGGGACATCCCTCATGATTCCCACCAAGAACTCCGAGCTCTAATCCATCTCCCCTTTGAGCTTAAAAGCAGCCAGCTGTTCTACAGGAACAGTAGTTATAAACTGCTCTACAAGAACAGCAATTATGACCATCCTACAGGATCAGCAGTTAAACTCTAGTTGGACAGCCGAGCTCCTAAAATGAAGGACACTTGTTGGATCATCGTTTTTGTATAAGTATGGAGGCCTTAGCCTTAGATAGGTTGTTGAAACTCTCGTATTGCTATTGTAATTTTGGAGCACAACTCAACTTTCGTTCCTTTTTGTAAGCCAATTTGGCATGATATCAAATTATGAATAAAGAAGGCAGATTCTGATCTAGTTCTGAGTTTTTCTTAAGGAGACTATAGCTCTCAGGTTAGGGCCCAACCTGAGAGCCATAGATCCCCTCTGCTGTAGTGTTGTTTCCATTTCATTTCAGCACTTTGAGCTTTTCATTTGCACATGCAATTCGAATTACAGGTTGTTGAGTTGGTCTTTTTCATGAGTTAGATAGGAATTGCTTATGGTGAATTTGTTTCCACTTGCTTTGTGTAGCAGAGGATAGATATAATTGATTGGAGCTCCAGCAAAAAGGTTGTTAAGGCTCACTGCCGTCTCATCTGGGATTGGAGTGAAGTCCATGACTAACCACCAAAAATACGCATTTCTTTCTTCCATGGTTGCTGCAAACACAGTCACGTTATGTTAGATGCTTCCACATGATTCACACCTGCACCACACTCCCTTACCACAGCTTCATGCACATTCTCCTTCGCGTTTAGATTGCTGCTCATTGAATTTACGAGCACAGGTAGTTTAGGTTAATGCATTTTTGGTTGAGTGATAGTCATAAGCATTTGTTTCACTTAAACTGCTCTCTCTCATTCCATCACTTCGTCCTCCATCTTGATCACGCATGCAGACATCTCTTTGACCCCTGCTCCGCTCTGTTATCTCCCAAAGTCTTTCACTCCTCACGTACTTCCATTCTCTAGCCCTTTCGTTGACATAGCCCTTTACCTTCCATCCTCCTCCCTACACTCACTTCCCATCCTATTCTTCCACTTCTAAAGCCATCACCAGCCTTATTCCTACCTTACACATCTCCCCCTACCATTCCATTACTCCTCCATCACTCCAAACACTCACGGTAGGTCATCCTGTAGCCATTTGTAGACATCCTGTAGAAAACAGAGTATCCTGTAGGATCCTCCACAGCTATCCTGTAGGAGGCCACTCTCTCGGCTGCTGAGCATCTGAATGCGAGGAACCTCTGTGGATGGATGCTAAGGATCCCTAGGGACCTCTCCTAGCCTCCCCAACCTATCCCACGCTTTCCTTCCTTCTCCATCCCATCTGCACAACCAAACCCTAGTTAGCACAAGATCACCATCATTCCACACACTTAAAGGAAAAATACAAAAACATAACTTTCATGATGCAAGTAGTTTAGATCCATGCATTTTCATTTATTAGAGGTAGTGACAGCATTGGTAGAAGTTGCAATTACATTCCTTGCACTGTAGAGGTCAGACTAGTTAAATTAGGGTTTCCTAGGTTTACATGCTTTGATTTGCTTTCAGTTCATTTTTGTCAAGTAAAGTAGCTTTCCTTTGAGATTAGCTTTCGTCCATCAATTAGCAAGCTTCTTCTGAGAGCCCATAGAAGTTGGCGTGAGCCCTAGCGGACTTGTGCCAGCTGACCAAGTGACAGCTGCGACAAGAGCTAGTACTTGTGCATATAGCACCGTCGCTTCCAAGTTTGTACGAACTACCGGGTTGATAAAATGAGAGACAGGAAGCCCCAGGAGTTGTAGCATTATTGCTACAATACTGGAGCTCACCATCTTTTTGGCGCCGTTGCCGGGGAAGCGTCAGAGTATTAGTAATTGTTGCTTTTCTTCTACTTTCGTACTCTTACTTCTGCTCAGTAGTTTATTTCATTTCCATTTTGCAAAGGTAGCTTAGCATTTCCTGCTTTCCTAGATTAGCATTTCCTGCTTTCCTAGATTAGCATTTCCTGCTTTCCTAGATTAATATCTCTTGCTTTCCTAGAGTAATTTTTCTTGCTTTCCTAGATTAGCTTTCCAATTCTGCAATTTCATTTGAGCAATATAGTTAGTTGTAGATCACTTTGTTTCAGTTTTGCAGGTACCAAAGAAAAAGCAAAAGCACTCAAAAAAAAAAAAAAAAGTCCTTTCCATTTCATGCCTCGTAGGAACCGAGATAGATCAGGCAAATTCCTACCAAACACCCCCACCACATCACTGAGTCACCCTTCTCTCTTCTTTGGTGACAGTGACCCAGAGGAACCTATAGGTGAACATCCGGAGATATACCAAGACCCTATAGAAGAAGAAGAGTTAGAGACCACTCCATCTGAAGCCATGGCTGATAATAGGAGAGAAGATGAGAGAATAGAAGGAGCTTTCCCCATCCGAGAGACCAATGGAGATATGAAAATGAAAAACATTAGCCCCTCCGCCTTGCCTCACTTCCATGGACTGACCACTTAGGATCCTGATACCTTCTTGTTTGAGTTTGCTGTCCTTTGTAGAACCTATGACTATACTGAAGATGAGCAAAAGCTGAAGCTTTTCCCTTCCACTCTTAAGGATGCAGCCCTACGCTGGTTCATGGGATTACCTGGGAATAGCATAGCTACTTGGGCTCAGATGCAGCAAGCCTTCAATACCAAGTATAGGGATTATTGTAGGTCCAAGGAAACCAAGGGAGAGATCTTTCGAATGACCATGGGGAATGATGAGTCTTTAGAGGATTACGAGGAGAGGTTCCAACTTAGCTATAAACGGGCCAGGTGCACACTTGACCCTGAATCCCTCAAGTTGGTTCTACTCCGAGGAGTCCCTGAAGATCTCTTAGACACCCTTCACATGTTAGCTGGGGGAGACATTTACCAACTGCCTTATGAGGACATCAAGACTGTGTTTCGAAATCATTCCAGGGTAGCTAGAAAACGAGGTAGAGGAAATCTCCTCTCCACTGGTGTCCCTTTCTCCAAACATGAGTTTACAAACCAATTAGAAGATCTTAAGAGTGAGGTGAGACAGACCATTGCCATGTAGCTGGACACATTCAGGATCCAGCAGAAGAAAGAAGAAGCTGAGAGAGCCTTGGCTGTCTTCTGTCCTAGGTGCACCAAAAGACACCCTAAGAACGAATGTCCATTGCATTCGGTTGAAGTGTGTTTCGTTTGTGAGGAGGACCACCCAACAAATCAGTGTCCAACCTTACCTGGGTTTAAAGCCATGTACCAAGGAACCGAAGCCCCCACTGAACCTCTCTACTTCATCAACCAAAGGAGGCCTCAAGGATCTAGACCTTATCAGCAGGGGATGCAAGGGGCATCTCAAGCTTATTACAACCCCAACCAGTCAACTCCTATGCCTTCCTGGGGTCCCCCTGCTCATCCTTCATGGTCCATGCCTCCTCCATGGTCTTATCCACCTCAGTACCCTACTCAACCTCCTTCTCATCCATATCACTCACATACCCAGTCGCGGCCTCAATGGAGTGCTCCTCAGTCGGGGTGGAGGCCCCAATACAACACTCCTCCTGCCATTTTGCCTCCACCACCAGTTCAACCTCAGCCTTTACCTCCTGCTCCTCCAAGGAAACCTCAGATGCCTGCTCAACCGAACCCGAACCCCAACAATAGACAGGCTCAGCAGGTATATACTGGGGAGACCTCATGCCCTACCTATGCTGTGGAGATCCAGGAGATCAATCTTAGATCTGGAAAGACTCTTCCAGATCGCCAACCTCCTCCCCTAGAGGATGAGGAAAACCATCAGGAGAGTGAACCAAAGCCTATTCCACCCTTTCCTGAGAGACTAACAGCCACCACACAACCTAACCCCGAAGAAGATGAGCTTTTGGGTGAGCTCAAGCAGTTGTGTGTAAAAATCCCACTTCTCCAAGCCATCAAGGATGTGCCTATATATAACAAGCTGGTTAAGGAGAAGTGCTTCAAACACCCAGGCAGACGGAAGAAAGATGCCTCAACTATCAACGTCATAGGACAGCTGTCTGACCTTATGCTAGGACAAGTCATCTGCCCAAAGTACCTAGATCCTGGAAGTCCTGTAGTAGATGTTCACATCAATGGCACCATTATCCCCCACACCTTGATTGATCTAGGGGCAGCCATCAATGTGATGACCAGGGATACCATGCTTAAACTCAACCTTCAGGGTTCCTTGAGGAAGACCTCGACAGTACTGCAATTAGCAGATCGCTCCACCGTGACTCCCGAAGGGATTGTGGAGGATGTCTTGGTCTCTATTGATTCTTGGGAATACCCTGCAGACTTCCTGGTTCTGCAACCAAAGGCCAAGCTTACTGGATATCCTCTCATCTTGGGAAGGCCCTGGTTAGCTACTGCAGATGCTTACATAAGTTGTCGGGCAGGAAACATGACCATCAAAAATGGTCCCATGTCCAAGTAGCTAGTCCTATACCCTCCTGCCCAACCTTCTTTAGAGCATGATTTACCACTCTGGTTGGAGGAAGGAGAGGAAGACGAGGTGTACTCTGCACCTCTGTGCACCCTAGATACCACTAGAAGAGACCCTCCTACCGAGGATGATTTGATTGAGACCCTGATCCAGAATCCACCTTCCAGTGCACTATCTTTAGAGAAGTTGGTGGAGGATGCCCAAGCTAGCACCTCAGTGGACCTTTGTACAACCGGCCCTGTCACTCCCAGAGTCAAAAGTGTTGAGTTCGGCCCTGAGAGAGCATTAAAGATCAACTCCTCCCTATCTCCTTCCCAGGAGAAGGAGTTGTGTAGCCTATTGGCTAGCCACTTAGATGCTTTTGCTTGGAGCTATAAGGAGATGAAAGGATTCCATCCCTTGGTCTGTACCCATCATATATACATCAAAGAGGATTGTAAACCAGTTAGGAAACCCCAGAGGAGAATGAATCCAGCCCTTAAGGACATTGTCAAGGAAGAGTTGCAAAAACTGTTGGATGCCGGATTCATCTACCCCATCTCAGATAGTGAATGGGTGTCCCCTCTAGTGTTGGTTCCCAAGAAGAATGGGAAGTGGAGGATCTGTGTAGATTACCGTGAGCTGAACAAAGCTACCAAGAAAGACCATTTCCCCCTACCTTTCATAGATCAAGTGTTGGATGGACTGGCAGGAAAGAAGTTCTTCTCTTTCCTGGATGGGTTTAGCGGGTACAATCAAATCCAAATCAGCCCGGAAGACCAAGATAAGACCACCTTCACTTGTCCTTGGGGTACCTTTGCCTACCGAGTCCTTCCCTTTGGGCTATGCAATGCTCCTGCTACTTTTCAGAGTGCTGTCTTGAGCATCTTCTCGGAGTTGGTCCATGATGCAGTGGAAATATACATGGATGACTTTACTCCTCATGGGGCCAACTTCCAGGAAGCATTGTCCAACTTGGGAAAGGTCCTAACCAAGTGCACCGAGATGAACTTGTCCCTTAGTCCTGAAAAATGTGAATTCCTAATGACTGAGGGGACCGTTCTAGGCCATACTATTTCTTCCCAAGGATTGCAGGTGGATCCCAACAAAATTGCTCTCATCAAGAGGGTTCCACCTCCTCAAAAAGTAAGGGATGTCCGGAGTTTCTTGGGATTAGCAGGATACTACCGGAGATTCATTAAGGACTTCAGCAAGTTAGCCTCACCATTGTTTGGTCTGTTGGCAAAAGATGTGGAGTTTAAGTGGACTGACGATTGTCAGAGGAGTTTGAATGAGTTAAAGGACAAGTTGGTGTCAGAACCAATCTTGAGAGGTCCAAACTGGGCCCTACCTTTCCACATCCACACTGATGCCTCGAACAAAGCCATAGGTGCAGCCTTAGGATAGGTTGAGCAAAAACTTCCATATGCCATTTACTTCGTTAGCAAAAACTTGTCCAAAGCAGAGCTGAACTACACTGTAACCGAGAAGGAATTCTTAGCTGTGGTCCATGCACTGAACAAGTTCCGACATTATATTACTGGTTACCAGACTTTTGTACATACTGACCATGCTGCTATTAGATATTTGATGAATAAACCAGATGTGAATGCTCGTATTATTAGATGGTTACTTTTATTGCAGCAGTTTGATCTAACCATTGTTGATAAACCAGGGAGAGAAAATGTTGTTGCTGACTTCTTGTCTAGATTGGATTTGTCTGCAGATGAAGATGGTACGGTGGATGACCAGATGCCTGATGAGCATCTGTTTGCTATCTCAGTACTCTCTCCATGGTTTGCTGATATAGCAAACTACCTTGTTTCAGCTCAGTTCCCTCCGCACCTCTCTTCAAAAGAGAAGAGCAAAATCATCAGAAAGAGTGCCTCATTTACATGGATTGGGGGCAATCTGTTCAAGCTTGGCCTCGATCAAATCTTAAGGCGTTGTGTAAGGGAAGAGGAAGTCTTTGACATCCTCCTCACCTGTCATGATGGGCCTTGTGGAGGACATTTTGTAGCAAAGAGAACTGCCTTCAAGATCCTGCAGGCAGGCTACTATTGGCCCACACTGCATCAAGATGTTAGAAGATATGTCAGCCAGTGTGACCAATGCCAAAGAATGGGGAAACCGACCCAAAGGGATGAGATGCCTCTCCAACCTCAAGTGACTCTTGAGCCATTTGAGAAGTGGGGCATGGACTTTGTGGGTCCAATCAATCCCTCTTCGAGGCAAAGATCCTACATCATTGTGTGCACTGACTACCTGACGAAGTGGGCAGAGACCAAAGCCATCAAAGCAGCAACAGAAGAAAAAGTGTCCGAGTTCTTGAGAGAGAACATCTTCTATAAGTTTGGATATCCAAGAGAGCTGGTCACCGATCAATGAATGGACTGGATGAGCACCGCATGCACGCCCTCCTTCACTCAGAAGTGGTTCAACTTCAGAGGAAGGTGTGGCATGACCAACATCTCCATGACAAGCAATTTCAGCCGGGAGATTGGGCTTTGTTGTATGACTCCAGATACAAAGATTTCAAGGGAAAGTTGAGAACCAGATGGCTAGGACCATATTCAGTGGAAAAGTGTCATGACAATGGATCTGTCCTCATTCGAACCATTGATGAGGAAGCCATTCCCATGCTTGTCAATAGGCATCGATTGAAGATCTACAGGAAGCCTCCCTCAAGACAAGAGTTCATCAAAACAATGGAGAAGGTAGTATTGGTCATAGAGAAGGGTCCTGCCCCTGAATGGGCACACCCTGAAGCATCTAAAAAAAAAAAAAAAAAAAAAAAAAAAGGAGAAAAAAGAAAAAATAAATAATAAAGATCCTTGGGTGAAAACCTCTCTGAGGCGCCCAAGGCAGGTGGTAGGGGTGAAAACCTCATTGAGGCACCCCTGCTATCTTTCAAAAAAAAAAAAAAAAAGACAAAAAAGAGGAAAATGAAATGAAGATCCTTGAGTGAAAACCTCTCTGAGGCGCTTGAGGCAGGTGGTAGGGGTGAAAACCTCATTGAGGCGCCCCTGCTATCTTTCAAAAAAAAAAGGAAAGAAAACAAAAAGAAAAAAACAATAAGTCATTATGTGAAATTTACATGCAGATTGCAGGTGTTCTAAGGTGGAGAGGAAGCCTCTCAACTCAAAGCCAGAAGTCCTTATCATGTAGCCAGGACACCTCACCATGTAGCCAGGACACCTCACCAGCAAGTCCTTATTTTGGTACAATTTGGGCTCATTTTAGCCTATTCTACTTGCTCAAACCATTCATTTTTTATTGCTTATGCATGCGTTTCTTAGTTTATTCATGTTGTTTGTAGCAAGAAGGGTAGCCACTCTCTCTACGTGACTAATGCATTATGATTCCAGGTTTTGGCATTAAAAGGGAGCAAAAGACAACGAAAAAGGAGATAAGGAGACAACGAGGTGGCACTGCGGGTTTTAGGAGAGGTTGTCCACGGTTCTAGGGACATCCCTCGTGATTCCCACCAAGAACTCCGAGCTCTAATCCATCTCCCCTCCGAGCTTAAAAGCAGCCAGCTATTCTACAGGAACAACAGTTATAAACTGCTCTACAGGAACAACAATTATGACCATCCTACAGGATCAGCAGTTAAACTCTAGTTGGACAGCCGAGCTCCTAAAATGAAGGACACTTGTTGGATCATCATTTTTGTATAAGTATGGAGGCCTTAGCCTTAGATAGGTTGTTGAAACTCTCGTATTGCTATTGTAATTTTGGAGCATAGCTCAGCTTTCGTTCCTTTTTGTAAGCCAATTTGGCATGATATCAGATTATGAATAAAGAAGGCAGATTCTGATCTAGTTCTGAGTTTTTCTTAAGGAGACTATAGCTCTCAGGTTAGGGCCCAACCTGAGAGCCATAGATCCCCTCTGCTGTAGTGTTGTTTCCATTTCATTTCAGCACTTTGAGCTTTTCATTTGCACATGCAATTCAAATTACAGGTTGTTGAGTTGGTCTTTTTCATGAGTTAGATAGGAATTGCTTATGGTGAATTTGTTTCCACTTGCTTAGTGTAGCAGAGGATAGATATAATCGATTGGAGCTCCAGCAAAAAGGTTGTCAAGGCTCACTGCCGTCTCATCTGGGATTGGAGTGAAGTCCATGACTAACCACCAAAAATACGCATTTCTTTCTTCCATGGTTGCTGCAAACACAATCACGTTATGTTAGATGCTTCCACATGATTCACACCTGCACCACACTCCCTTACCACAGCTTCATGCACATTCTCCTTCGCGTTTAGATTGCTGCTCATTGAATTTACGAGCACAGGTAGTTTAGGTTAATGCATTTTTGGTTGAGTGACAGTCATAAGCATTTGTTTCACTTACACTGCTCTCTCTCGTTCCATCACTTCGTCCTCCATCTTGTTCACGCATGCAGACATCTCTTTGACCCCTGCTCCGCTCTGTTATCTCCCAAAGCCTTTCACTCCTCACGTACTTCCATTCTCTAGCCCTTTCATTGACGTAGCCCTTTACCTTCCATCCTCCTCCCTACACTCACTTCCCATCCTATTCTTCCACTTCTAAAGCCATCACCAGCCTTATTCCTACCTTACACATCTCCCCCTACCATTCCATTACTCCTCCATCACTCCAAACACTCACGGTAGGTCATCCTGTAGCCATTTGTAGACATCCTGTAGAAAACAGAGTATCCTGTAGGATCCTCCACAGCCATCCTGTAGGAGGCCACTCTCTCGGTTGCTGAGCATCTGAATGCGAGGAACCTCTGTGGATGGATGCTAAGGATCCCTAGGGACCTCTCCTAGCCTTCCCAACCTATCCCACGCTTTCCTTCCTTCTCCATCCCATCTGCACAACCAAACCCTAGTTAGCACAAGATCACCATCATTCCACACACTTAAAGGAAAAATACAAAAACATAACTTTCATGATGCAAGTAGTTTAGATCCATGCATTTTCATTTATTAGAGGTAGTGACAGCATTGGTAGAAGTTGCATTTACATTCCTTGCACTGTAGAGGTCAGACTAGTTAAATTAGGGTTTCCTAGGTTTACATGCTTTGATTTGCTTTCAGTTCATTTTTGTCAAGTAAAGTAGCTTTCCTTTGAGATTAGCTTTCCTTTGAGATTAGCTTTCGTCCATCAATTAGCAAGCTTCTTCTGAGAGCCCATAGAAGTTGGCGTGAGCCCTAGCGGACTTGTGCCAGCTGACCAAGTGACAACTGCGACAAGAGCTAGTACTTGTGCATATAGCACCGTCACTTCCAAGTTTGTACGAACTACCGGGTTGATAAAATGAGAGACAGGAAGCCCCAGGAGTTGTAGCATTATTGCTACAATACTGGAGCTCACCAGCTATTTTCCCATAATTCTTAAAAAACATGTGATAATACCCTGTCAACTCGAAAAATCCTCGCAGATGCTTTATGGATGTGGGGATTTTCCATTCCTTAATGGATTTAATTTTTCTATGGTCTACCTTAACACCTTCATGGGACACAATATGACCCAGATATTTCACCTCATATATTCCAAAGAAAGATTTGGAGGTTTTTGTATATAATTGTTTCTCCTCTAATAGTTTGAGCACCCTCTCAACATGTTGAACATGATCCTTCCAAGACTTTTTGTAGATTAGTATATCATCAAAAAGTACTAACAAAAATTTTCTAAGGAAGGGTTTGAAAATGGAATTCATCAGACTTTGAAATGTAGAAGGTGCATTGGTAAGGACAAAAGGCATGACCAAAACTTCATAATGACCCTCAAGAGCTCTAAATGTTGTTTTTGAAATGTCTTCAGTCTTGATTCTGATTTGAACATAGTTACTGATGAAATGGTAACTATTACCTCAAAACGGGTACTCGAGCCTAAAAACCCCCCAAAAACATGAAAAAACAACCCAAAAATGAAAATTGTTTATTCTAGAATGATGTTTTTTAAGATAAATTTTCAACATTTTTTTAAAATGGAAGTAAAAACCATTTTTTTTGAGAAATGGATGAAAAAGAACCCTTAATTCTTTTTTTTTATTATTATTATGCAATAACAAAAAAGAAAATCGGGTTACAATTTTGACTTTTTTTTAGCAATGGAGTTAAAGTGAAAATATTCAGACTTTGAGAAACTCTAAAATTCCAACAATTCTCAGACATGATGTTAAAGATAAAATATCGTGTCTTGAATCCTGATAATTCCAACTATTTCCATCCATGTTGTTAAAGATAAAATATCTTGACTCTAAAAAACCTTGAAATTGTAATTATTTTTGACCATAGAATTAAAGATAAAATATCATAATTCAGAAACACCTTAACATTTTGACAAATTTTCAACCTTGTAATTAAAAACCTTTAGTTTTTAACACATTTGACCCATGAAATTACGGAAAAATTGTATGACTAAAACAATTTTTAAAAATGAACAAGTATATGAAAGATTCATTATTCCAAGAGTAATTTTTAGCAATGGAGTTAAAGATAAAATATCCGGACTTTGAAACACTGTAAAATTCCAACAATTCTCAGACATGATGTTAAAGATAAAATATCATGTCTCGAATCTTGATAATTCCAACTATTTCCATCCATGTTGTCAAAGATAAAATATCTTGACTCTAAAAAACCTTGAAATTGTAATTGTTTTCAACCATAGCATTAAAGATAAAATATCATAATTCAAAAACACCTTAACATTTTGACAAATTTTCAACCTTGTAATTAAAAACCTTCAGTTTGTAACACATTTCAACCATGAAATTATGGACAAATTATATGACTAAAACAATTTTTAAAAATGAACAAGTAAATGAAAGATTCATTATTCCAAGAGTAATTTTTAGCAATGGAGTTAAAGATAAAATATCTTGACTCTAAAAAACCTTGAAATTGTAATTGTTTTCAATCATAGCATTAAAGATAAAATATCATAATTTAGAAACACCTTAACATTTTGAAAAAATTTCAACCTTTTAATTAAAAACCTTAAGTTTGTAACACATTTCAACCATGAGTTATGGACAAATTATATGACTAAAAGATTTTTTAAAAATGAACAAGTAAATGAAAGATTCATTATTCCAAGATTAGTTTTATTTCAACGGATAAAACTATATCTCTTTTCAAATTTTAGCCTAAGACAACTTATCCTATTGTAAGAAAAACCTAAAAATCAACCATCAAAAGGAAGTGTTCTTTTTAATGAAGCATTAAAATTTCAACAATTTTAAAACTATCTTATACCAAATGATAACAATAAATAATATCATGACATTAGCACTATGTAATTTAAAGAATCAACATTAATTTCTAATATTTATTTACTTTTATTCAAAATATAAACTTTCGTAAATTGAATATCACATACATTAAAGCATATAATCCAAAAAACATAGAAATGACCCATAACTTCATGTAAGATCATATGGAAGTAAAAAATATTTATTTCAAGTTACCATGCAAACATCTCTAAAGACATGAATTTCTTTTAATTAAAACATTAAATCCAACAAACATAAAAATGACTCATAAATTCATGTAAAATCATGGAAGTCAAAATATTTATTTCAAGTTACCATGAAAACTACATTTACATAAAAGTCTTGGACATTTATTCAAAATCATCCATAGGATCTGGAACACCATCAGAATCTACATCTTTAGATGAATGTCTGGATGCAGATGAAGATGACATATATTCTTCTCTTTCATCAACTAGAGCCCCATCTGAGTTAACATGCATGTCCACCATTCCAGGTTTCAAAAGTCTTCTAGATCTACGACTAGGTTCAGCAGACTCCCATCTCAACATTGTTCCTTTTGGTAGCAACTTCTTCAAAATATCTATGGTCTTGAAGCGAAGAGTTCCTCTCTTTGTTAAATTGAAGTCATAGACAAGTATGCCAACATCCTCCAATTTTAATAGGTTTGTGCGGCACCGATTTATATTTGTACCCTTTATTTTTCTCTTTCTGTGAATTTGTTTATCATCTCTGGCTTGTACACACCATTGAATGGGTGGGTATTTGTGGCATACCAATGTACCTCAACAACTGTAATATCTTCATTTTCTTTAATGACTTTTATAACCTTAGCAACCCAAAATGGATAGCCAAGTGGATATCCATATGCTAATACTACTATCATGCAACCCTCCTTAACATCTTGCATATAACCCCTATAAAGGTGTTTCATTGCTTCACGTTATGCATGCGATCTTCTAGAACCAATATATATTTTTCTTTCCTCTTCCTGTTGAGAATTAATAATGCCTTGAGATTGTTGTTGTTCAAGAATGTGTCTTTCCTCCTATTCATTTGGCATATTTTGAGGCCAAATAAATGGAGTCTTCAAAAGTGTATATTCATTTCCTGATATTTAGATGATATCACTTTGATCATTGAAGAAAGACTCCCACCAAACTGAATCAGCAACATCAAAGTAGTCATATGTATCTCTAATACTTTTTTTTATTTCTTCCAGACATTCAGAATAATTTATCTCTCTCTTATGCCTTCATGCATTATTGAGTTCAGCAACTGATTGTAATAATATTATATTTGATGCAAATATTGGATGATCTGGAATGAAATTCGAAAATTCTAAACCTGATGATGATCCTCATTCGACAATAGTTGAAGGCTTATTGCCCCATATAAGTGTTTTTCCATCAATTTTTTTGATACGAAATTGATGCTGGAAGATAATGTCATTAATTTGTTTAATGAATTTCTCCTCACCATACGATCCTAAAATAATCCTTCGCATGTCAATAGTTTCCTCCAGCACATGAAAAACAGGCTTTGTAATATATGATTTCTTAATACATTCAATTAATGATGGAAGGCTCCCAACATTCTTCATCCTCAATGTTACTGAAAAATGACTAAACATCTTATCAATATGGTCACAAGTCTACAAAACAAGAAGGAAACCAAATTTTACCTTTTTCAAAATTCCCAATTGAACAAGAATGTTTAGATATCCAAAAAGAACTTGATTTTTATTTTCACGGCTTTTGTTGTCCAATTGCAAAAAAAGACTTCAGGAAGAATACCATACCAATGAGAAAGCACATCATGGATCATAGTTATGGTAATATTTGCATCATTATGAATATTTGGAGTTGTGATGTAAACCCTTGGAAACATCTTCTCGTTAAAGACCATACAACAAGCAAAGTGAAACTGAATAAAATATTCTTCCTGTAAATTTTTTGGTGTGTGGAAAAAATGTGGCAGAAGTGTTTTCTTTTGGTCCATACCATCAATTATCAAACCCAAATATTTATTTAGATTATAATAACACTTTTTTCTCTTTTTATACAATTTTTGTCTTTCACTTGTTTGTTGATTGTGATGCTCTTGAAGTGCTTTGACAATGGAATCTGCACATAAAATAAAAGAAATCTATTAATAAATATATTTTCATAGTTAATAACTATCCAATTTTTAAAAATAACGTTATGAATGCATACCTCTTTCTTCCCCTTGAAATTTATCTCTTTTTGATTTAAAAGAAACACATGTACTACAAATCCCCATCTTTGTCTTCTTAGGAATATGAACATTGTTGAATTCCTTCCTCCATATCCTTGTAAAATATGAATATGTGATAAATTTACCATGTTCTTCAGCACCTTATGCATATTTTTTGTATCAGTTATAGATTTCTCGTCTTGATAAATTATCACCATATTTTCTTGGGAAATATTCATTACCATTCTCACATGAAGGAAATTCTTCACTACCAACATCTGCACTTTTGAAAGATTGATTCAGACGAAATTATTCACCATCTTCTGTTGGGTGTGGAGCTTTATTATCTTCTGTATTCAAAGGTTTCAGCTGGATGTATACACCAGGAAGATTGTACACCCCTCCACGTGGGGGGGTGCGGGGGGGACTTGTCCCCCCCGCGGGGGTCCGGGGGCCAGCGGTCCCCCTGTGGGGTTTTGGGGGTAGCGCCCTCGAAGTTAAAAACAGATGTAAAATTGCTTTGTAAAAGTATATTAATTTCTAGTCAATTTTGGTCGTCCATTTGGCAAATGATCTGACGGTAGAAGTTATGTTTAATTTAGGGTTTTTTATCCTAGAAGGAAATCCCTCACTATATACGAGGGAATTGTATTACGTCTATGTAGATCTGTATTCTGAGTGAGGAAGAGAGAGGATATTGAGAGCGAAGACGGAGTTATAGTGGATTTGTTGTATGTTGTATCTCTTCAGTTTGCTAGATAATATAAAAAGAAGGACTGACCATTTCTCCGTGGACGTAGCCCAAACTAGGTGAACCACGTATATTTGTGTCTCTCTTGTTTTATACGTTTTCTGTGTTTATATTTCTACAATATTTTCTAACATCTTCATCCTTGATTTTGAAAACCTCCCTTGGAGGACTCAATTCATCATCACCACAACTACCTTCGAAACACTCAGTTAGAGAGAATGAATTATTAACATTTGTGCCTTTAAAATTATCATTTGCAAGAAACTCTTCATCCTCCCCTTCATCACCAGTGCTTGCATAATCCTTAGGATTATGACTAAGTGGAAAACATGACTCTCTATTCATAGTCAAATTATCATTTGCACGAAATTCTTCATCCTCCCCTTCATCAGTGGTGGTTTCATAATCCTTGGGATTAGGGACAAGTGGAAACTTTGAATTTTTATTTAATGGAAATTATTCATCCTCCCCTGTGTCAGTGGTGCTCTCATAATCCTTAGGATTAGGACTAAGTGGAAACTTTGAATCTCTATTTACTGGAAATTTTTCATCCCCACCCTCCCCTTCATCAGTGGTGCTCTCATAATCCTTAGGATTTGGAATATGTGGAAACTTTGGCTATGAAAATTCTTCATCCCCCCTTAATCAATGGTGCTCTCATAATCCTTAGGATTAGGAATATGTGGAAACTTTGACTCTGCAAATTCTTCATCCCCCCCTTCATTAGTGCTTCTCTCATAATCCTTAGGATTAGGAATATGTGGAAATTTTGACTTTGCAAATTCTTCATCTCCCCCTTCATTAGTGATGCTCTCATAATCCTTAGGATTAATATTATGTGAAAACTTTGACTCCAGTGCTACTCTGATAATCCTTAGGATTAGGACTATGTGGAAACATTGAATTTGTAAATTTTTCATTCCCCTCCTTCATCAGTGCTGCTCTCATAATCCTTAGGATTAGGAGGAAGTGCAAACTTTGACTCTGCAAATTCTTTATCCCCCCCTTCATCAGTGGTGCTCTCATAATCCTTATGATTAAGAGGAAGTGGAAACTTTGACTCAGGAAATTCTTCATCGCCCCCTTCATTAGTGTTGCTATCATAATCATTAGGATTAGGACTATGCAGAAACTTTGATTCTGGAAATTCTTCATCCCTCCCTTCATCTGTGGTGCTCTCATAATCCTTAGAATTAGGAGGAAGTGGAAAAAGTGACTCTCTATTCACAGGAAATTATTTTTTCTTCCCTTCATCAATGTTGCTCTCATCATCCTTAGGATTAAGACCAAGTGGAAAATTTGTCTCTCTATTCATAGTGACTGCATCATTGCAGGGTTTTTACCTTAAAAATTGTGGTGCTCTTAATATATTATACACACCATTGTCATTTACTAAGATGAATGCCCCAGTCCTTAATCGAAAGTGGTACACCATCGTAGGGCTATTTTTTATAAAAATAAAATCATCTACGTGCTACCTATCAAAAGGTGCACCAGTGCATATACTACTCAATAACACTGAACAAAGATTAAATTTAAGAAATGTAGGTCATAAATTTCATGTTCACCATTTCAGTGTTATACTCAAAGAAAGAATCAATGTTATTAATGTATTATAATGCATTATTGCATCCTAACAAGGTGCACCGCTATAGGGTTTTCAATTTTTTTTTAAATAGCAGTGCACTTCGGAAACTGCATGCATCGGTGTTGTTACTCGAGCACACTGGAACAGGGTTAAATTAAAAAACCTACCAACCATAAAATTTTTTATACCATTTCTAGTGTTGTAGAGTTCTAAATCACCGATGCTACTCTTTCCTTTGTCAAGTGCTTGCCATTAGTGCTTCCCTTGCTTGTCATCGTTTCATCCATTTCTCAGTGTGTTGGTTTCAAATTTTATCAAATGGTGCTCAATTTTGTTTCCGTTTATGTGGTAAACATGTCTCCCTGACGAGAAAATATCTAGGTAATGTCCATGCTTCTCTCTAATTTAATGTTTTAGTGGAGCAGAATTAAAAATTAGGCAAAAATTTTCTTGCACGATTTGTTCGACTCATTTGGCTCACATCGATGGCAGTGTATCATGTAAATTTATAGGGTGCACTGCAAGTCGATGCCTTTCGTTAAGGTATCGTGGTTTTTGAGGTGTGTTGGTAAATCGTTATGCACTGGGAAAAGTAATAATCTTCACTATGGTGTGTATGGTAAAAGTTACTTCATGGTGCATTTGTTTTTATCAAATGCACCGCCCACATAAATATTGAAAAAAATAGATCGATGCATTTGTTAATTGTTTTTGAAATTGATTTTTTCCATGCGTGGTTCATTCAACTAGTTCAACTCATAGTGATGGTGGTGCACCCCTTAAATTTACAAGGTGCACCACAAGTCGGTGCATGATCCGAATGGAAAATGGCATCAACCCATGGTATTCATCTGCCCATATTATTCATCCACCCATGGAATTTACCCATGATACTGTAAGTGGCATCCACCCATGGTATTTATCCACCCATGGTATTCATTCACCCATGGTGTTTGCCCATTGTATTGTGACATCCACCCATGGTATTCATTCACCCATGAAATTGACCCATGGTATTGTGACATCCACCCATGGTATTCATTCACCCATGGAATTGACCCGTGGTATTGTAACTGAAAAATATTATAAGTAACAAGTCACATTTTGTAAAAGGACAGTTTGTCCGCCACAATGTAGCTCTTATAATTATTCTCCATTTTAATAAAACAAAATTATTTATAGTTTTGTTTATTCGGAATTCTCCTCTTTTTATTTTGGCATATCAATTTTTCAGACCTTCGGGGCCTCTCCCCCAAAATCCATTTCAATATTTTAGATCTTGGGGGTCTCCCACCAAGATTTGGATCAATGGTATTAGAGTAGGTTATGATTCCATGGGAATGAGGGTTTGATGCATATTTCAGTTTCAAATTTTGCAGCAATATTCAACAAACTTCAGGCATGTTCTATGTCCTCCATAAAGCATTTTCTTGGGCCAACAGGGAAGAATTTTTCATTTTTTTCATTTTTTTGCAGGAATGTTTTGGGGCGGCGAGTTTGCAGATCAGATCAGAAATTTTTTGTGAAAATTTTACAAAAACCAATAACAGATCTGGATTCCTTGCGAAAAAATACTTAATTTTGAAAAAATAATCGTCCGAATCGGAGTCTTGATGAGGGAGATATCATTGATTTAAAATCAGTTATGTTGCGAAAATGTTTCTGATGAAAATTCATGGATGGCAGATCTCCTCTCCGTTTTTTCACTTTTGTGCAGAATTTTAGAAAAGTGATTTTAGATATGAGCTCCTCTCAAAAAATCACTCAATTTCAAAAAAAAAATGGGTCGAATCGAAGTTTGGATGTGGGAGATATCACTAATTGAAAATCAACTATTTTTTCAAAAATTTTGTGACGGCAGAAAAGTTGCAGCGTGAGTTTGAGATTCTAGAGTGTCCAGATAATGATTTCCAACACATGGGAAGATGCAAAATGGTCTTTTTGTTTCCAAAAATAGGTTATAATAAATATTTTGAGTTATATTGATTGACTTATGTCCATTTTAATTCTAGAGTAGCATTCGGAGTGGGTTCCCATTGGAGACATGCCCTCCCACCCCACTTGAGTAGGCACCTGCTTCACAGTCATCAATTTCAGAATAGCAGTATTTGGCTTGGGTTATTTGGAGACATGCCCTCTCACTCCTGGCTATGTAGGCACCTGATACTTCATCAACAACCAACATCATAGTTATGGGTCAACCGCACAAAATCTTTGTCATCAAAGTCCATTTGCTAGGCCGCACACTGTTAGCATCATAGTTGGTCACACGAATTACAGGGTATCTCTATCCTCTGATCTTTGTTTGTCATGGTTATGGGTCATCCACAAACCCACACTTCATTAAAGTCCATTTGCTAGGCCACACACTGTCAGTATCACAGTTGGTCACAAGCATTACAAGGTATCTTTATCCTCAGATCTTCGTTCATCATGGTTATGGGTCATCCACAAACCCACACTTCATCGAATTCCATTTTATAGGCTACACACTATCAGTATCACAGTTGGTCACAAGCATTACAAGGTATCTCTATCCTCAGATCTTCGTTCATCATAGTTACAGGTTAACCACATAAAACCCTTCTCTTAGTGGCTCTTAATATTCAACAAAGGCTTCGGAGGAGGGAACTTCATGCAATGGGGACCATTGCTTCTTAAGGAGGGAGGAATGATTCGAATGGAAAATGGCATCAACCCATGGTATTCATCCGCCCATGTTATTCATCCACCCATGGAATTTACCCATGGTATTGTAAATGGCATCCACCCATGGTATTTATCCACCCATGGTACTCATTCACCCATGGTATTATGACATCCACCTATGGTATTCATTCACCCACGAAATTGACCCGTGGTATTGTGGCATCCACCCATGGTATTCATTCACCCATGGAATCAACTCGTGGTATTGTAACTAAAAAATATTATAAGTAACAAGTCACATTTTGTAAAAGGACAGTTTGTCCGCCACAATGTAGCTCCTACAATTATTCTCCATTTTAATAAAAAAAATTCTTTGTTGTTTTTTGTATTGGGCATTCTCCTCTTTTTATTATGGTATATCAATTTTTCAGATCTTGGGGGCCTCTCCCCCAAAATCCATTTCAATCTTTTAGATCTTGGGGGTCTCCCACCAAGATCTAGATTAGTGCATTCTATTAATGCACAGTGGTTTTTCTAGAGCATTTGGTATATTTTTAGGCACCGGGGAAAGTTATAATTTTAACCACAGTGTGTCTAGTAGAATTTACCTCCCGGTGCATTTTTTTTTTATCAAATGCACCACCCATATACATATTAAAAAAATATAACTTGGTGCATTCATTAACCTTAATGTTTTGTTTCGGTGCGAAAAGGTTATGCAAACACATCGGTGCGAATTGTATGTTGATGAAGCACATCAAGAAATATAAAAAAAATATTGTTTAAGTGATGCGTCAAGTAGCTACACACCGTTGTCAGTGCTTTATTGGGTTTTGTTGCACAGCATGTCAGATGCATTACTATTTTTTTGGGTGCACCAATGATGTTTTTTTTTATTGAATGTTATATTTCCATATCTATATGTACATTTTTAATCTAATAAGAAAAAATTATGTTTTCTGTATGAGGCTTATTTATTTTATATTTCAATCATGTAGCAGAGACGTCAATAGAGGGAGGAGAAACAAAGAAAGGAGAAAATGGAGGACCAATACAACGTGGTCCAACCATGGGAGGCACGAAAGAGGGAGAAATATTTATACCCTCACCCTATTAACACACTGAACCAAGTCCTCTTGAGGATTTAAGGCCTCCTTAAGTACTATGAGGAGGCTACATCCCTGAAGGGGCAGTCTATGTTGTTTGCACAAATGATCCATCACTGGGATTCCAACAAATAGGCTTTCTATTTTGGTCCTAAAACATGGTATGATCCCACCAAGGAGGACATATATTTCATAACTGGCTTATCTAGTAGAGGGGAGGATTTTTCCCAGTTCCTTAATGGCCCCCATAGTGTTTCAATAGAGAGTCAACTTGTCTACTCTTATAAAAATGTTGGGGATCATGTAGTGCATGCGACATATTTTCAAGAGTCTAATGGATAGATAGGGATTGCTTCTTTTGGTGCAGAGAAGCCTAGGTGCGTCTCACTATTATCCAATACCATTGCACACTATACTAGTTATGGGAAGTGCATTAGTTTCCCTCTTTTGTTTTATGTCGATTCTTTGGGGTAAAGGCCACAATGTATTAGATGGTTTGCCATTTTTTTGTGGTAATTTTTTATGGCTTTAGATAGATGCAATGCTATGATACATCAGAGGGCGTACTTCGCTTTTGCATTAGATATTTTTTGTTTATTTTTTGAGAGGTTTCCGGAGACAAGGCCTACTTTTGTATGTCACCCTCTTAGGCCAATGATTGAGCTGCATATGTGTATGTGGGGTGAGATGATGCCCAAGAGGGATCTACTGGAGTATCCGACTAGGATTTTTTCCGAGGCACTGGGGCTACATGGCAGTGAGGATGACCATATGTTTGTCTTGGTGTCGTTTCCTTATGTAGGGATGGATTGGAAACAGTGTCCCAACATCCTCTTCACATTGGATAAGCCTATTGATGATAGAGATATTATTAGTGTTTTCTTTATATTAATCTCGTTTCATTTTATTGTCTTAATTAATTAGAATAAAATTTGTTCTAGAACATTCCTTAACTTGTTTTATGAAATTATCTAATTATTGTTGTGTACTATATATTTTTTAGACATCAATAGTTTCATTGAGGACATGCCTCCTCCCCCATCGGAGGGAGATGTGAAGATGGTTGAGGTCGTAGAGGGTGAGGAACATCCTCAAATTCATATGGGCACATAGGGATGGTGTTAGATTTAGGATGGAGTACACTGACTAAATCTCTATACTTTTGGTTGAGGAGGGAATCTTCCCTATGATATCTCAAGACATCAGGGCAGGTCCTCGACTCATGGAGCTCTTGAGGGACTATTAGTGCGATATGATGAGCTTGACACATCATATCATCAGAGCTACTAGGCTACTGGAAGTGAGGAGGGATCATGGGAATGCAAAAGATACACATGCGTCTTCACCCAGTACTTCCCCATTAAATCATGATGATCAAGGTGATGATCCTTATGGTGATCAGGGTGGTGATCCTACTAATGATACTTAAGATACATAGCCTTCATCGATACTTATTACAGCCCCATTGAATCATGATCAAGTTGTTGGTGATGCTTTTCGTAGTACTCCTCCTCATAATTCACCTCATGATCACCCACTACTTCATGTTTCCCCTAATCAAAGAGTAGACCAACCACCTTCTCCTCCACCTCATAGTTCGACTATTGAGGCAGTTGACCATCCATCATATTTTTCTATAGATCAGACTACCCCTACTACTCTTGTATTGTATTATGCTACAGATGAGGCTGCCACTACTACTATTCTATTAGAAATTTTACTTGATGCAGTTATTTGACTTATTGTCTATATATATATGGTGCATTTTTTGTTCATGTTTATGTACTTAATTTATATGTTGGTGTTGATGTGTATCTTGTTAGTTCATGTTAGATATGTTCATTTAATGTGTTTGCAGATAGATGTGTATGTTGTAGAAGTTATTTGACATGACATGTATATTTGAGGATGTGTATGGTGATGATGTTAGATTACCATGCTTGTTTTTTATTTCATGTGAGCACGATGATGATGCCTTGTTAGATTATTATAGTTTTATCCTAGCTAATGACGTTTATATGTGCCAAAGGTGTATATAATTACATGATGTTAGTGAATTTGAATGTGTATTTTATATGATGTCTATGTTTGTTAGATGGTTATCATCATGATGTTTATTTTTATGAAATGATATTTATCATAGATTATATATTGGTAAAATTATATCAAAAATATATATATATATATATATATATATATATATATATATATATATATATGAAATTACATGCAAAACGACTTACTTAAAAAAAAATGCAAGAATAATTTTATAAATTACAATGTTTAATATGGTTGAAACTATAATTGGAAAATTACCATAAATATTTCTCCATTTCTTAGATAGTTCGTACATATTGATTCTAACCTAATTAGTAAAATATTTCAATACTCACAAGGAAAAAATAATTAAAGATAAAATAATTTAGTTAGTTCTTAATAAGATAAAAATGTGTAACACATTCAATTTTTAATATAAAATATTAATAATAATTAATTATTCAAAAAAACAATTTAAACAATAAAAAAATTACCCATGGTCTCTATATAGAGATAGAAAACCACTATAGATCCATCTTAATTAGAAATTTATGAATCACTAAAAGAGATTAGATATTTTAATATGTACATCCTTTTTCAAGTTTTGCATCCAAAAAAGAAATTTCCATATGATGAGATATGATCCCTCTTGGCTCCTTGTAGATATGTTCTTAAGAGGGATCTATACCAGTTTATAATATTCAATCTATTGTTCAATTAAAAAACATAAGCTAGATTTTTTTATAACTAATTTAGATTTGATATAACTAAAAAATTCTATTTTAATAAAATTTAATTTATCGTTAAAGTTATGAGAGTTTTAAGCAATTTAAATTTAATATTTATAGAAACTATTACCAATTTAAGTTAGAAATTTCTCTCTCTTAAGAGGAGGAAGAAATGTAAAATAATGCTTGTGAAGTTACTTGTAGTTGGGGATTTACTCTATTAGAAGTTATCCCTTAAAGAGGAAAGTGAACTTTTTTCTAGTAATAAAGATATAACATTTTGGTGCTAATTTGGTTCTTTATTTGCTATTGTGGTTTAAATTTATCTTTTTTAATAATAAATATGAGTTAAATAATACAAAAATCATACTATATTAGATTTAACTTTTTGACAAATAATATATTTGATTCTTTCTTAATGAAGAAATCAAGAAATGTTATTTTTTCCACATACTTATCATGAGATAGTCAGTAAAATTTATGTTCTCACATTTATCCTAGCTAATACATCATGTTTACATTGATAAAGACATGTCTACTTTAAATAATTTACTTATAAATACATAAAAATAGTTATTTATTTTACATAATCTAAATAGGAAAGGAAAATGCATCACCAAGTATATTAGAAAATCTATTAGAAAATCAAACAAATGCGTCTTAATCAACATCACACTATTTATCATTTAATTATTAGCCATAAAATATTTATTAATTCAACTTTTATTTATATTACCATTGAAAAGAAAAGTCAAAACTCGTCCATTATTCATGAAGAAAAACCCATGTAAGCCCATTTGTTTCACTTATGGTCCATAAAATGATGTAATCAACATTTTACACATGCACATAAGACTTCCTTTTAGTTCACATAATGTTGCAAGAACTGGAATTTAAATATAGTAAACATGAATTTACCTCTCATGTCAAGAATTTAATCTTACATATTAATGCACAATTTTTTCATTGTTAAAGTCCTCATATATTTATCACTACATTATTTATATTGATTTTTATATAAATATGAAGAAAAAAGATGTGAAATGATTAATAAACCAATAAGTATGTAGCATCTAATTATACATTCCTTCTCTTTAGTTCCTTCATCTTAAACATTTTATGTCAAGTAGGGAAGCATCAACTTATTTTATCTCATGGAGTGCTCTTGTGAACCTTTCTGGATTAAATCTTCAATGTTATCTTTCCAATTTCATTATTTTCACATTTTTAGGATATTCTTCTCATTTTCCTATTCAAAAAGGATTGTCACCTTGAATCCTTATTATCATAGATATTGTACACCATGTTTTATACATTTATATTTATGGAGATATGTTACATAGTGAAAACAAGGGAGTTTATTTTACTATATTGAAAAACTTTGACGATGGTTGTAGTAGGCCTTTTAATACAAAAAAATGATTTTCCTTCTCCATTTTCTATCACTTTGTGAGTTATTTTAGATTGATACTTGTAGTCTCATTTGAGAAAGGCGATAATGAGTGTATTTAGATTGATATCTTAAAAAAATACAGTTATAAATAAGCATTCTTAATGGAGTGCTCAACTTTAGGATTCAAATTGGAATTTTACATTATCTAGAGTAGAAAACTTTTTATATTAGAAATATATGTTTGGGGTCACAAAAGTATGATAAATGAGTACTAAATTGATAACTCGTACTTATAATTACAATCTTTTAATCCATCCTGATGTCTCTCCAAAGCCTATAGAAGAAGTCTACTATAAATTAGAATTAAACAAATTAAACAAATATCATAAAATTTTAATTTTTAAACTATAAATTACAAAATTGGAAATACTTAGTTTTAAGTGTAAAAATGTTTCCACTAGAAAAACGTGTAAAAACATTTGTGAATCTTACCAATTATATAAAATTCCTGAAAGGAAAATAAAAGATAATATAATTAGTGAAATAAAGAAAACTAAAATATACAACAATAGTATAAATGATGAAATAACCCAAGTACATATCATCTCTGTTATCATTGCCCTGATTATATTCCTTGCTTGGCATGATGAAATTGTTTTTCTAAAAAATAGGTTTTGATGTAGGGTTTTGTCTTAATACAAAGCACTAATCCCTATCTAATACATCTGGGTAAAAAGCCACCTAGTTGTAGTGTTTGGAAAAAACATAAGGCTCCCTAGCTTCACGCCACATCTTTCTAGAGTCGATAAATATCAGCCCACTATCGCAATATTCCCTTACATTATTCCCATCAAAGGTGTCCCACCACTTGCACCTAAAAATAACACATTGGAACAAAAAAAATTCCACTTCAATGATCTCTTGTATCTTTTCTACATAACCTAACGTCCCCTATATTAGGTTTTGATTGCAATGGCTAGCATGAATATATTGGTGAAAATTGACTTCAACTCCATAGTCTTGTGTCATGCATGCATCATTAGCATCCTCCATGTGAAGATGATGTCCATATGGCCACATAGATGGGAATGGATGCACCTATTAAAACGGGAAAAAAATTCGTATTTTCATGTATCTAATAAATCGAACATAATTAAAATATGAAATTCATATGTTACAATTCTAAGGTGAATTATGAAGTTAAAAATGTACAAAAAAAGATTATTACCAAGTTGCTGCACCCGATCCCTATTTTTAGGGCATTATCTGGTAACGACCAAATGCACTATATTTCTTTATGACTTGATCAAAAACCCAACCATTAGGGCATTTCATTGGCATATTTATTTTAAATAATCAATATAAGGCATGCTTATATCATTCAATTGTCTGAATTATCTCCTGTCACTGTCCCATTTCCTCCTCTTTCCTTTGTACAATGTGATCCACAACTGTGTCACTTCCGAATTGCAAATAATGAATGTATTGATGGCTTCAATTTCAAAATTCACTTATGAAATCAAACCAACATATATAGTATGTATGAGATAAAAATATGCATTAATTATGAAGTTCAATGTGAATAGTTACTATGTAGAAATTTGAAAAATGATAAGTCACTTACTCTTTATCATGCACCTTACTCCATTTGTTTTGAGAAGCTCCCCTTCTTTTTTCTTCATCCCTTTTGTAAGTCCAAATCACTACACTTGGTGTTTTTTCAATATACTTTATTTACTCATTAGCATAATAGAAAGAATCATATGATATGTACCCCTCTTCCATAGACCCCTCAGGTTTTTCCCTTTGTCGAACAAAATTTTTCAATTTCTTCATGTATCTCTCTAAGAATAACATCCAACGAAAATACACCACCCTAACTAATTTAACCTCATCTATTGGATGAATTAGAAGATGAACCTACAAGTCCATGAAACTCATCGATAGTTCCTTCTCAAACATACAAACAATTTCAGCTATCTCTTGATGCCACCATAAAATGTTAGCCATATGAATATCCTTTGCTGTGATCCAACATAAAAATTCATATAATTTATAGATGCCACATCATAGGTCTTGGGAAAGTCATGATTCACACACCCATGCATGAACATAGGATAATGAAACTAGAAAGTAAACACATACAAAAAATAATTATGTTTTATCCCATTGAATAAAAATAATTTGAAATGGTCGTGTGATTTCAACCTTGACAAATCATCTTCAACAATGAAGCAACATCGTCGTGAAGACCCATATAAATAAGGTACCATCACACCCATTATAGCTTCCATTACCAAAGAAAGATCATGTTTCTTTGAAATCCATGGGATATCACCTTCTTTGAAAGACCATGAGGTACCAACCTCTCCTCTACTTACTTGTCTTAGCCCATGCTTCTTTTTAGTTTTTTAAGAAACATGTTCTATCCTAACAACCAAAGTGTCATTTTATTTTGATGATATGTGCCTCCATAAGGAAGATGAAACATTTTTAAATATATGCATGTGATATAATAAGTGGGCAATCTTAAGATGCTCCCAATATGGGAGCTCATAAAAGACAAATTTCCTTTTCATCCCAATGGGTAATTTATCAACATAGGTGTTGAAGGATTCTAGATCATCAAACATAGGCTCCCCATTTGAATCGAACATTTTTGTAATCTCCTTCTCCTTCTCGCCCTCATATTCTCTAAGCCATTCAATTGGTGTCATTACTGTAAGCCTTTGGGTTCTCTCTAGTTTACCATTAAAGGTAGATGTTTCTCTTCTTTAAGGGTGTTATTTTGGGAGGAGTACCCTAGAGAAATCATACACTAGTTGTAGGTGGTTGGACCACCTAGCCTTCAGAGAATGTCCACAACATTTACGTCAATGGTATCCTTTTGTTACAAGACCCGCGAAATTATTATCTAATAGATGGAATGTTAGCGATCATGACATCAAAACAATTGCAAAGAATTATATTAATATGTCAAACAATATTGATACATATATAAAAAAATCAATAAACATGTAATTTACCATAGAAATCTCCTAAGCTTGGATAATCATGTAAGGTGTAAGCACATATGTAGTACAATGTAAAACTCCTCTCTCTTGTGATGGGACTTGATACATCGTATAAGTGTATCCCTTCCCATAATTCCTTCAATTAATTTGCCAATGGTTGTAAGTGGACATCCATATTCTTCACTTGTGTTGTACCAGGGACTATTAGAGCCAACATAAGATTTTCACTCTTCACGAAAAACCATGGGAGAATATTATTCTTGATAACTACTACCGGCCAAATAGAATACTTTATGTTTTGAAGGGAATATGGGTTGACACCATCCATGGCTATTGTAAGTCATAGAATTTGTACTTCATCATTGATTTTTTTGGGCCATGTATCCTCTACGTGCTTCAAGGCTATTGGATCTGTTGGGATTCACATAACTTCCAAGTCACTTATGTGTGAGGCATGCCATCCCTGTAACATTGTTATGGGCTATTATGTCTCATATGATTAGTCAACCTCCTAATGGGATCAATCAACATATTATTCCCTATTTACATCATCATTAAACAAATCCCTATGCATAACTCTCTCATTTCCCGCAATTTCTACCCTAATCTGCATCATTTGAGCTAGTTTTAGCACCAACGCACCCGACCCTATTGCTAGACAGTGTTAACATATCTGTTGCTCCATTGTGGCCTACATTCATCAACTACAGGTTTCCCTCTTTGCACCTTTGTTGGTTCTATAAATTAGGGAGAAAAAGAGAGAATCTCGAGGCCTCCATTTCTAGAAGCTTCTAGAATTTGTTGTAACCATTTAACTCAGATTAAACTCTCGAATCCTACCCTATCCTACCTTGGAGTTTCCATCCCTTATCCTTAGGTCTCATCCTCCCATAAAGAGTGGATATCAATCCCAATATTGGTAAAATGATAAGAATTCCCAACTTACATCACTCCTCTATATATTTACATCCTTCCATATGCACCAGGTTGCCTTTTGGAGAGTGATTCTACCCTTATATTGTTGTGAAGAGACTTAGGTTTTCATGGATTTTGGGTGATTGGAGGTAAACTTTGTGATAAAGGAAGCAAAAGTAAAAAAATTGGAGGAGATCTTCTACAAGATCAACAACTATGTATGGTTGTAACTCACACCATTTATATCAATACAAAGAGTTCTCTTGTTTTCCTATATGTGATGTCACTATTTCATATATTTCAATACAATGTTGATCTGTTGAATGAAGTAGATAGATGATGCTACATAGATCTTGTATTTTGTTGGATTGTGTTATCTGGTTGTGCAGGTTCTAATTTTGGCAGCTGGAGCTAGGATTGGAGCATTCAAGCCAAAGAAGGAGTTAAACTTATGATAGATTCCAAGTAGGTTTCTTCCCCTCATATACCTACTTTAAGGAAAAAAATTGATCCTTTGTCATTCTGTTGTTCTAGGTTAGCCACCAAACTTAGGGGAGATATTTTTGTTTGCAGTCATAAATCATGTATAACAAATTGGCGACTCCGCTAGGGAATGGTGTATTCCCTTAGTGGTTTCTTTGTCCATTATGTTGATTTACCTTTATCATAGAGCTTTACTGCATTAATAATCTAAGAACAAACCTAGGAAGTGATTGCATTGAGTCTTGTTTGCAATTTTTGTGTCATAATCCTCTTTCTCATGACCAACGCACCCTCAGGTCTGCTGACAGAGCGTTGCACCTCACCTCAGCCTTCCCTGTGCTTGCCTTGCACCTCACCTAGGCCATCTCTATGGCTATGTTACAAAGCACTAGTTCCTCTTTTGCACCTGCGTTGACCCCTGTTCTTGAACAAAACTTGCCTTGTTTTCTCAGTGTTGATTTGATCAGCCTACTTCCAGCTGACCTTCCCTGAGTCTTGAGTGTCTTGTGGTCTCTCTGGAGCCTCCATTTGGTTTTCATGTGTGTTTTATTTCCTTTATAAGAATTGGTTTTAATTTTCCTTCTTATCTCTAGGTCACTTGCAAACTTGTTTCGTTTGATCATTGATTTCTTGGATGAATTCTTGTTCTAGTCCTCATTCTGAAAAGTGCAGTTGAATCAGTGATTAAACATTTGCATCTTAGTTTTCTTCATTTTGAAAATTAAGTGTGGTGAAAATAAAAATTTGCATTGTCATTTAGGGATTTTCATCTATATTGATTTAGGAAAAATTGAAGGAAAATGGATTTTCATTGAGTATGTTGTTTGCTACATTTTTTATGCTCCATATTGTTTGTTTCTTCCCTTCTTTAGCTAGCTTTTCATTAAAGTGAAAGATTCCATTTCAACGTGATATATTTACATTTTACAGAATTCAAGTGAATTCATGGTGAGCCATTAAACTGTAACTTAATTCAATATCAACTTAAAATTTACTGAATCAACCTAAGGAGCATTTGTAACATTAACCCAAACACATATAGGTCTAGACTAGAGACGTGTTCTAGCATCGTTAAATGTAGGAGTTGTCATTGTTTTCTAACATTGCATCTCGAGTGTGAAATATCATTCCATGTATGTAAGTGTATAGGATTGTAATCCATGTACCTTCCGATATATTGGTGGCACTCTAGGCATGTAAAGTATATGGGAACATTCTCATGAACTGCTACACATTAGACAACACTACTATGGACTGCACTCCCATGTACCATTATGTATATTTTGGGAGTCCCCAATAGGTTGTTATCCATCAATAGGTAACCGTGTTTGTCGCCTTTTAAACCGTGATACGCCAAACACATCATTCGCAGAGATTGGATGTCATACATTAAGTCCTTGGTTTGCCAAGGTGTATATTACAGTTCACGTTTGCTTGGTAATCCTTTATGCCTAGATTACCCTCTTTTTTATTTATTTCTTTTTCTGTTAATAAAAATTTCTATCCAACATGGAACAACAAGATCCCCCACTCCATTGTTTTGCATAGAATGCAAAATAAGCCTCCTCTTCCACCAGAGGCTACTCCTGGCCATTGTTAGAAGAATAAAATAATGAAAACTACTGAATCAGGAAACTTGGGAACTACTTTTGGTCCTCCTCCTGAATCCGATCAGCCTGAATGATTTGTCCCCTTGAGTACCGAACCCTAGATTACATCTACTCTTGTTAATGAAACTGTCACAACTGACACCGAATTACCTGAGACTTTTTTCCCTAAGGTTATATAATCTGACCGTATTGAGTCGAAAACTTTATTTCCTGAGGTCATTGAAATTAAGGAGCCCCAGTCATTGTTTCATGTTACTTCAGGCATTCCATCTTCTCTTCCATTGTCTTTGAAAAGTCTGCCTACTATATATCTCGGCCCCAATGGTGAACCACTTGCACCTGGACTTGTGAGTATCAAGGAGATTCCACAAGAAGAGCCTCATCCTTTTACTAATTTCGAGGGACATTTCCTTTTATCCAACCCATCCTATTCTTCCTTCTCCACCTCCTGAACAAACTCCTTTACTTGGTTCTTTGACTTGCCTAGAAATTTCACGCATCAAACTACAATTGGATTATTCACCATGACTAGAACCGATATGGCTTCTCAGCCTGCATATACCACTATGGTTGAGACTTCAAATGTCTCTTCCAAATATATGTTTTCAACATGACCAGAGGCACAACTGTATGGTGGCATGTCCATCCCACCTGTTATCAATCCTTATTCGGTATCTTCTCTAGTGCATCTTCTAGTTTATGGACACCCCCAATGTCATCCATTTCGGGAATTCCACCTGAAACTGCTCTTATGAGTGTTGCACAACCTTCTCCTTCTCCTTCTCTTACACTAACAATTGAACTATATGCTAGCACCTATGTTAGTGGGAAATGTGTTCTTCAAGAACCTAACAATCCCTATGTTGGGTCTCCTCCACATGGATGGAAATTTCCTCCATCATCCCCTCCTCTTTTGGCAGGGAGAAATTTGTTGTTGGTATACCTCATTTTGGAAACCAACCCTATTATAGTCCTCCTTATCCCTAGGTAGATGCTAGTGTTTGGAAACATACTTTTCCCATTAAACCTGATTCGATGTTGGGTTCATCATTTGTTTCCCAACCTGTACCATCATGTCAAATTCCTATTCCTTAATCTGAACCTCAAGAAGCTCAAATTCATATGACTCAACTTGTACATATTGCAATCACATCTCAACCCGTTCCTTTAGTATCTGGTACCTCTTAGGTTCCACTCACTCAGACTTTACAAGTTCCTTTACAATATCAATCGCTTGCATAAGGTATTCCTCAAATTCCAGAAGGACAGACTGTGTACGGTATGGCACAACATCAATCGAACCCTTTGTATCATGGGACTATGAAAATTCCCATCGGGCAACAGTATAGACCTTATCAGGGTATTCCTCAGGTTCCTTTTCAAGGCCAACAAATTAACAGTTATCGTGGGGCTAGTCAACAAGATCACTTGTATTCTGGCTATCAGAACCATCGTTATTCTGGTAACGAGGTTCCTTATTACTAGAACCCTCCTTATTTAGGAATGCAAGTACATGTTTCCTAGTATATTCCTTCATATCTAGGTCATCCTCAGTCAGACTTTAATCAACAATTGGCTTTTGTGGCCACTCTCGATTTTCTAGATTTGACTCAGCTTAGCAATGACCCGATCACTCATTCACCTTGGTGGTCGATTATTACTACTAAATTTCGTTCCGAAATCCCTAAATTCAATGGGAATATGGGAGAAGACCCATCAACGCATGTCATGATGTATCATCTATGGTGTTCATCCAACTCGCTTAATGTTGATTTTATTCAACTTCATTTTTTCAAAAGAACACTTACAGTTACCACTGCCTAATTGTATATTGAATTACCCAGAGCTTCATTCCATGATTTTAGTACCTTAGCCACAACCTTCCTCACACATTTTTAGTTTCCCATCAGATATGAAACTAGAATGGAATAGTTAACCAACTTCAAACAATCACATTCCACTCACATTTGAGATCACATTCGTGAGTGGAGGTGTCATTGGCAGTTGGTCAAAACATATGTTCCCAATCAATTGCTCACGAAATGGTTCACCAAATATTTGTTGCCACCTATAATAAAAGACATGTCCCAAGGGAGAGTCGTGACTGAAGAGAAAGTAATTTCTCATGCAAAATATTTGGATTTTGTTTATACCCAATTTGGCATGCTTTATGATAAGATACCAAACGATCTGAGACCTTCGAATAATGTTCCCCCTCTTTTTCCTGGTAAAGAATATCATGATGTTGATGGCATTATTGTTTCTACCAGCATGCAGACAACGAGTAAGCCATATGGTATTACTCCACCCGTATCTGCTCAAAACCCTCAATCCCACCCTCCTACATCTTCTAATTCTGAGATAAATATCGTTTCATATGATAAACACAAGTCTCAATAGGAACTTGGAAGTAAGAAGAAAGGAAAATGCAAGAAGAAGAAAAATCCCTCTCCACTGGATAAACAAACAAATTAGTCTTTTGATGAGAAACAAAAACCTCGATATCCTTGCTTTATTTTCAATGAGGAAAACTTTACATGTGATTGTCCTCACTGCATTGAAGTGAATCAATTTCTTAAGTCTTCCACTTCTCCTTCAGTGTTAACTCACCTATTCCTTAATCAAGAGACTCATATGGTTGCTCAAGAACCATCTTCCTCTAACACAATTTTTATGCTTTCCACTTCAAAGCTGAAATATAATGTTTTGGTGGCTACTTGGAACAAGGATTATGGGAATGTGAATCTACTAAATGGTCAGGCTACTGATCAACCTACCAATTCAGTGCTATCCTCGTTATATCCCACTCTACCATTGATTCCCACTGAATTGGCTATCAAACCTCCAAGGGGAATTATTCATAAGACAACTTTCAACCTTAATTTAAGAGCTACTCATAATTATAACATATTTGAAGACTTGGCTCAGTCTCCATCAGCTATGCCGATTCTTGAGCTGTTCCAGAACTATCCCGCCAAAAAGGGGGATTTACTTTCAGCTATCGGATGTGTTGATCGTTTGGATTTATCTCATGAAAAATATACCCATCGGCTTCCATCTCAATTGGATTTTATAATCCAAGTTAGTCATGGGATGAACATCATCATCATTCCTCCTTACCTAATTCCATTGAGGATAACCTCAGTGATGTATACTCACCCAATTCTGTCGAACTTTTTAGGAATTCGTGTCTATTCATGAGGTCGATTTAGAAAATAACCTTTTGAATATCAAAGAAACATTACCTCTTGACATTTCCGTCAAGGCAGGTGTTGTACAAAATATACACATTGGAGCATCTTGTTTTCCATCTGAGATTGAGACTTATCGAGCCCCTTTTCATTATTTTTTAGATTTCTTTGCCTAGACATAAGAGGAGATGCCAGGTATGAACCCAAATATAGTCGTACATGACATTAAGATGTATCCTGATGCCAAAATAGTCTGGTAGTGCCTCCGTCAAGCTTATCCCAAGAAGGCTATTGGTATTAAGGCTGAAGTTGAAATATTTTTCGAGTCGGTTTCATACAACCCATTTCTTTAACTTATTGGGTGTGAAATGTAGTCCCTATCGCGAAGAAACAGGGTAGTATTTGAGTGTGTTTTAATTATCGGGATGTGAATCATGCATGTCCAAAGGAGAATTATCCTGCCCCATTTATTGACAAGATTGTTGATGAATATGATGGTTGCGAAATTTATTCATTTATGGAAGGCTTTTCGGGCTATAATCGAATCAACATTCTCCAAACGGACTAAACTAAAACTGCCTTTTATTTTTCCCTAGGGCACCTTCACTTATAGGAAACTCACATTTGGTTTTAAGAATGTTGGGGCCATGTTTCAGCGTGCCACAAATTACACTTTTCATGGTATCAAACACATCATTCAACCATATTCGGATGACCTCCCTAATCACTCAAAACATCAGACTAATCACACGATGCATCTTCAAACTATTTTCCTTTATTTTAGAAATTATAATATTCACCTTAACCAAAAAAAATGTGTATTTTGTGTCAGTTCTGGTCGAATCTTAGGTTTCATTATTTTGAAACAAGAAATTTGTATAGATCCATTGAAAGCACATGCAATTGTTGATTTTCCTGCACCTTCTTCATTAGTTCAACTTTAACGACTTCAAGGGAAAGCTAACTTCATACGAAGGTTCATCCCTAACTATGCTGAATTGTCCAAAGGATTCACTTGCTTACTGAAAAAAGGGCTTCCCTTCCATTGGGATGAAAAATATTAGAAAGTATTTGATGCCTTGAAATATGTACTAATTCGGGCATCTCTTCTATATCCCCCTGACTATCGGCATGATTAATTCCTTTATCTTGCTACTGCAATTTCTACTATCGCAATGGTATTGGTCCACGAAGATGATTTAATGCATGAACATCCCATTTACTATCTAAGTCAAAATCTAAATGATTCTGACATCCAATATTCCCATTTAGGAAAGTTGGCTTTGGCGCATGTTCAAGCCATCCAAATATTTCACCATTACATCCTGCTCTGGAAGACTATGGCCATTTTAGATTGCAACCCTATGACATACATTTTGTCACATCAATTTCTTAGGGGCAAGCACTAGAAATGGATTGTCATCTTACAAGAATTTGATTTGGAGTTCATTAAATCCAAGTCAAATAAATCCCTAGTTTTCATGGAAGTAATGTGCGATCTCCCTTCCCCTAATTTGGAATCTACATCTGAAGATTCTATTCCTGACAAGTCGTTGTTTCTAATCTCTTCATCTAACCTATGGTATGGATATTCTTTTATTTATCTCGAGAACTAAACTTTCGGTCTAATACCTATCACTCCCAAGCCCTAAATTACATTATTATTAGTGACACCCTTTACCGTCGTGGTATCAATATGATCTTACGAAAAGGTGCCTCACACTTGAGGAGGCTGAGAAAGTCCTAAACAAATTCCACTCGGGGACATGTGGCGGACATTTCTCTAGTTATGCTACTCCATGAAAATTTTATGTGCTTGTTATTTTGTTATGAAACCAGCTCAAGAAAAGATAGATCAACGCCTTAGAATTTAGCCTTTTCGAGGGGCAACCTCCTTTACATTACATAAATGAACAATTCTTCGATGATTCAAATGACAAAGCCTCCTTTCTCTATATAGGAGTCTAAGGAGTCACAATATAATCCAGCCGACCTAACAATAATAATATAAAGCCACAAAAATAACAATAGAGGGATTCTATGGGGCACAATAGTAACAATATGGGGGCAATAGGGGCACACCAATATTAATAAGGGGTATAACTACAATAGTAATGGGGTAATCACTAGTATTATAGGGACCCAACATGCCCCTCTCCTTCAAAAAAGTGTTGTCCTCAACGCTTGAGTAGTTCTGGATACTTCTGCATAAAATTCTCATCCTCCCATGTGGAATCTTCAGCGGATAAGTTCTTCCACTTGATAAGATACTCTGAAATTGAACGATTCCGTAGCTATTGAGTTCTTGTTTCTGTGACTGCTTTCGGTTCCAATATAATATTTCCTTCCTCGTCAAGCTCTGGCAATATTGTTTGAACTGGGAGCTTGTCACCTATAACCTTCTTTAAACATGAAACATGGAAAAGTGGGTGCAATCGAAGCTGCAGGAAGCTCCAATTTGTATGCCATAGTACCAATCTTTTGCAACACCTTGTACGGACCATAATACTTTGGTGATAATTTATTATCCTTCTTAGCTTGCTTGAGTGACATTTGCTTATATGGTTGTAGCTGTAGGAATACCCAATCACCTACATGAAAACTTCTTTCACTGCGATGTTGATCTGCCTGTTGTTTCATTCTATTTTGTGCCAACACGAGGTTATCCTTTAAGAGTTGGAGGACTTGTTGTTGATGTTCGATGTGATGTTCCACTCCCTGAACCTTAGAATTTTCTCTTAAATATGATGTGATGGATGATGGTTGATACCCATAAAGTACCATAAATGGGGTCATTTTTGTTGCTATATGGAAGGAAGTGTTATACCACCATTCAGCCAGAGGCAACCATTTGACCCATTGTGTCTGTTTATCAGATACAAAGCAATGAAGATATCCTTCCAAACATTTGTTTACTATCTCAGTTTGCCCATCAGATTGAGGATGATAAGATGAGCTATGAGCTAACTGAGTACCAAGACAAGAAAATAATTCTGTCCAAAAATTTCCAGTGAAAATGGGATCTCTGTCACTTACAATAATCTTTGGGTTTCCATGCAGCTTTTGAATTATTTCCATAAATGCAGTAGAAACTGTACTGGCTTTAAATGGATGTGATAATGCACAAAAGTGTGCATACTTGGTAAGTTTGTCAACTACCACCATGATGACACCTTTTCCCTCAGACTTGGGTAAACCTGTGATAAAATCCATTGAAACCTCCTCCCAACTTTGGCTTGGAATGGGTAAAGGTTTTAATAGACCCAGTGTCTTAATTGTTTCCACTTTATTTTGTTGGTAAACCAAACATTCCACCACAAACTTTTGAATATCTGATTTAAGGCCATCCCAAAAAAATTCCTTCTTAACCCTGTGGTAAGTTTTTAGAAATCCTGAGTGCCCTCCTAAGGGAGAAGTGTGCAATTCCATAAGAATCTTTTGTTTTAGCTGGGAATTCTTACAGAGGTATAAGTGATCTTTGTACCATAACGAATCATTTTTCCAGCTAAATGTATCAGACGTACTGGAACCTTGTTGTAGCTTTCGAATAAGTGCCCACACTTCTTCGTCATTCTTCCCTTCCCCCCTTGCTTCGTTTATCCAATCTGGTTGGATAATAGAAATGGCACAGAACAATGCTTCCACATCCTCATCCTTTCTTGAGAGTGCATCTGCCACCACATTTTGCTTTCCTTTTTTGTAGATGATTTCAAAGTGATAACCCAACATCTTTGTGAACCACTTTTGCTGCTCTTCAGAGGATAATCTTTGTTCTAAAAAGTATTTAAGGCTATCATGATCCGTTTTTACCTTGAAGTGTCTTCCCATTAGGTAGGGTCGCCATTTCTTAAGTGCATGGAGTATTGCCAACATTTCCTTCTCATAAATAGCTTTGCTTAAAAACTTTCCCTTGATTGGACGACTTTCAAAAGCAATGGGTCTTTCATCTTGCATTAGAATAGCACCAATTCCATTTCCTGAAGCATCACATTCCACAATAAAGGTTTTTGTGAAGTCTGGTGTAGCTAAGACCGGTGCTTGGCACATTGCCTCTTTAAGATGTTCAAAGGCCTTTGTTGCTTCCGGAGTCCATGAAAATGCATCTTTCTTTAATAATGTTGTTAGAGGTGTTGCTATTCTCCCATAATTCTTAACAAACTTGAAATAATACCCTGTCAACCCAAGAAATCCTCGTAGATGCTTTATGGACGTGGGGATCTTCCATTCCTTAATGGCTTTAATTTTGCTAGGGTCTACCTTAACTCCTTCATGAGATACAATATGACCCAAATATTCCACCTCCTGGACTCCAAAGAAACATTTGGATATTTTTGCATATAATTGTTTCTCCTCCAATGGTTGTAGCACCCTATCAACATGTTCAACATGATCCTTCCAAGACTTGTTGTAGATTAATATCTCATCAAAAAATACTAACACAAATTTTCTAAGGAATGGTTTGAAAATTGAATTCATCAAACCTTGAAATGTTGAAGGTACATTGGTAAGGCCAAAAGGCATGACCAAAAATTCATAATGACCCTCATGAGTTCTAGATGTTGTTTTCAGAATGTCTTCAATCTTCATTCTGATTTGATGATATCCTGAACAACTTGGTGAAGTAAATTGATCCATGCAATTCATCCAGTAATTCATCAATGACAGGAATGGGGAACTTGTCTTTAATAGTGAGCTTGTTGAGCTCCCTATAATCTGGACACATGCGCCATGATCCATCCTTCTTGTGCACCAATACTACTGGAGCAGAGAAAGAAATTTGACTCGGTTGAATTATACCAGCCTCTAGCATTTCTACAACCATACGTTCAATTTCACTCTTTTGGACATAGGGATATCTGTACGGCCTGATGTTTGGAGGAACACTTCCTGGAATCAGATGAATAGCATGATCATGATCACGCATAGGTGGGAGACCTTTGGGGGTCTCAAATACCTTAGAATGATTGTCTAGGAATTTTTGGAGATCTGGAGAAATAGATGATTCCGATGTGGAAACATCTAGTGAACATAATTGTGCAATTACACCTCTTTGCTCCTTTTTTAGAAGCATTGTCATACCATTAGAGCTGATTATCTTTCCTAGTTTCCCTGCAATACCCCTCAATTCAACTTCATTTCCTTCCGCAGAAAATTTGATGAAAAGTTCTTGAAAATTAAAATCTATTGTACCCAAGGATTGTAGCCATTGGACTCCTAGTACAACATCAGCACCTCCCATTGCAATGGAAAGCATTGGACTAGTCAATACATATTCTCCCATGGATAGCTTGATATTATGGCACTTTCCAGAGCAATTTATTGTTCCTCCATTTGCAATCATCACTTGACACTCTGGTGCTGGATATAGGAAGAAATTCAATTCGTTTTCTACTCTACAATGAATAAAATTGTGGGTGCTTCCTGAATCAATCAACACTATTACCTTTTTCTTCTTGATTTGTCCTTCTATCTTGATGGTTTGAGGAGTGGTAATTCCCGCCAATGCATTACAAGATATGGTCGGATTTATTTGTTCTTCATCTAGGCTTTGTTCTTGTAGTATATCCTCTTCCTTTGACCTTTCTTGCTCCTTTCCGTCTTCCTCTTCACAATCTATGTAGAATAATTTCTTCTCAGCACACTTATGACCTTTAGTGTATTTGCTATCACAACTGTAACAAAGCCCTTTTGCTCTTTCTTCTTCCAATTGTTGTGATGTCAAACTTATAGGTTGTGGAAGACTAGGGGCAACAACACTTCCGTTTTTATAGATGTGAGTGGTATGCTTCATGGTTGCCATAATTTTGCTTTCCATTTTCCTTGCCAACCTGAATGCCTTCTCTAATGAATCAGGTTCCCAAAGGTGAACATCATGTTGGATATTATCCTTTAAAGACCCTATGAACACATCAATCCTACGCTCTTCTGGAATATCTTTTACCCTTATGTTCAATTTTTGGAACTCCTCAATGTGCTCTATTATTGAACCGTTTTTTTTGAGACTTATCAATTGGCTAAAAAAAGTGTTGCTTTTTGTATCTTCATAATGTGCTACCAATTCTTCCGTAAAAATTGCCTAAGTGATAAATGGTTTACGAGAGCAAAGCCATTGATACCATACAAACTGATTTGGTTCCAAATATAAAGTTTCCATACGTACCTTTTGAGTGTTTTTCACATTATTGAGATCGAAGAATTGCTCCATCTGTAATATCCATGTGGCAGGATCCTTGCCATCAAACTTCCTCATATCGATTTTTGGAATATGGTGAGTCTTCGATCCAACATTAGCATCTATGGAATCATGATTAACATTTCTTTTGTTCTCATCATGAGTATCCTTTAGTACCCTTTCTGTTAAGTTTAGGTATGTTCTATGCTAGAGCAATTTATTTAAATATTCACAGTGAGCAATCATATCAACATTACGATAAACTCCAGATAGAACATAAATATAAAATCGCAGAAGACAAGCCAAGACAAGAGGACACAAGATATGGCGCGAGCCAGGGACAAACCCCACAATGTGTGGGGAAACCCTTGATCAATTCTTCTTTTATCTTCAAAGTTCAGCAGAGAAAGAGAGAGAGAGAGAGAGTACATTTACAACAGAAGTCAACACTTTGACTTATGTAGATTGAGGACATATCATTTTGTATAACGATGAGATCAGTTGAAGACATCCTGCTTCAACTGATTTTCCGAGGTGACTCTTTCACCTATCATCGTGCTGCATCTCATCCATTCGCTGCACCTGACCGTGAAGCACCATCATGCTACATCATGCATTATCATGCTGCTCATGATCTCATACATCACGCTGCCCATACATCATGCTGTTTCCCTTGCTCCATGTATCATGATGCTCATGATCTCATACATCATGCATCATGCTACTCATACTACTGCCAATTATGCGGCTCATCATGCTGCTCATAATATTGCCAATTATGTTGCTTCTATCATTATGATCTGAGATTGTTCATCCTTATTATTTCCATTATGTTGAGTCCTTTTACAGGCATACGAAGGATCTCTTGACCAATCATAGTTCTATCATTGCTGCTGTTCATCATTATGACTATTATGCCAAGACAGTCATATATATATATATATATATAAATATATATATATATATATATATATATATAGATATGTAACACTGAGATAATTACTTAACGTGATCTCCATTTAGCTGAGACAGTGTTAGAGCATGCTTACCCATATACATTTATATCCATGTGATTAGGTTGTTTAGAAGGTAGGTTCGAAGTGATGTTAAATCGAGACATATTGAACCTGCACCTTGACATCAAGAACTTGTACTCACCAGATCTTGACTGTAGTTATGTAGACAGAGTATCAAGGTAACATGCCTGCGGTTATGGCTGCAGTTATGACTGCGTATACAGTGAATAAAGGTATCACATGAACAACGTATTAGCTGTCACCATGACTACATATGAACAGTAGCTCCTCTCCATTGCTGCGTATATTAAAATCATTCTAGACCAGCGTATCTTCATACACAACGTATTATACTGTTGCATACATTCTAGATCAGCATATATTCATACACAACATATTACATTATTGCGTACATTCTGGATCAGCGTAGCTGCATACATTCTAGATCAACGTATCAGCATATATACATACACGGCGTATTACATTGCTGCGTACATTCTAGATCAGCGTAGCTGCGTACATTCTGGATCAGCGTAGCTGCGTACATTCTGGATCAGCGTATATACATAGCGTATTATGTCTTATTGACCAACGATGTCTCAGTGACCAGCGAGTTCATGTAGCTTCTTGCTCCTTGATTGCGGCTCCTTTCTTCTTGACTGCAGCTTTATCTTTTTGCAATTTTAGTCCTCTTCTCGACTGCGGCTATTACTTCTGGACATCGTAGAGTATAAGGTTTATGTACAGTGTGTTAGGGCCTGTTCATAAGGCTTCTTGACAGCATGTATTGAGCCTTTCCTTAACCACGTTGACTGCAGCTAGGGCATGGCTTGACTATGGCCAGAATACTCCTTAGATAGCGTACAAGTGTCTCTATTTGTAGATCGACCTGTGGCTAGGGCATCACCATTAGACCAGCATATTATTCTTTGTGTCTCACTCCTTCTCCAAAAACCCAAGACGTGGAGAGGAGGAGATCACCTCAAGAATGTCTTGCAAATGACATCAAAACTCTTCTATTTATACTAAAACGTATGAGATGAATAGACATGACTTTTGGGCTTCTAGAGCCTAGGTAAGAGCTGGTCGGCTTGATAATAATTACATAAAAATAATAAATTCATATCTCCATAAATACTTATTGGAATCGGATGATCTTTGGATCAATCCTACACCTCTCGACGAGAGGGATCCAATAAAAATATCAGCTGCCATAAATAAGCTGACCCAGATGGAGTTTGGCCCTAGTTGCCAATTTAACACTCCCTCTCAACTAGGGAGAACTCCATCCACTGATCCATATGTCCGACTGCACTATCTCTGCCATCAGTGCCCTCCACTGCTCTGCCCATGCTTGCTCAGCTCTGCTAGCTCTGCTCTACTCTACTCAGCTCTGCTGGCTTTGCTTAGCTCTGCTCAGATCTGCTGGCTCTTCTAGCTCTACTCTGCTCAGTTCTGTTGGCTCTGCTAGCTCTGCTCTGCTTTTCTCAGCTCTGCTGGCTCTGCTCTGCTTTGCTCTTCTCAGCACTGTTGGTTTTGCTAGCTCTACTCTGCTCAGCTCTGCTGAACTATGAAGAAGAAGAATTGATCGAGAATGTTTCATACCATTCTCCACTGACCCGAGGTCAGACTCAGAGTGCGTACCACTAGTCCGAGACCAGTCTCAACTGACCCAAAGTCAGCATCATAGTAGGTACCACTCTCACTGGTTCCAGACCAGTCCTGCACTAACACGAAGTCAGTCTCGTAGTATGTACCACTGGTCCCAGACCAGTCTCAGCTGACCTGAAGTCAGCATCATAGTATGTACAACTCCTACCACTGGTCCCAGACCAGCACTATTGATCCCAGATCAATGGAGGACATCCTAGCGTAGGGAGTATGGTAGATACAATGATGCATCCATCGATACTACTATGGTCCCTAACTTCATTTCCCTACTCATTGATCAGATGAGAGGTACTTCCCATGAGTCCCAGAATGCATGGGTAGGATGCCTCGACAGGGGAACTTAATCAATCCTGTCCTCATAGGAGAACACATCAATCCTGCTACAATCGCCATGGAGAACACATCAATCTAGGCCGCCATGGAGAACACATCAATCCAGGCCTCACAGGAGAACACATCAATCCTGCTACATAGGAGAGCAAATCATCCCGTTCCACAAGAGAGCGAATCATCTTGTCCCACAAGAGAGTGAATCATCTTGTTCCAGTGCGCACCACCAGGGGAGGGTGAGTCACCCTGTGGTCGTATGTTGCTCCAGTAGATTCTGTAAGCCCCCCAGAGCTCCCAGAGCTCAATGTATGCAACATGCAGGACCCTTTTCCAAAGGTCTCTTGATGACTCCAAGTCATTCGGGAAAATCACAAATTTGATCTTTCCCCCGGGGCTTTAGCGGCCTGTATATCATCTCAGTGCGATGGAGCCTCCTTGCTCATCGATTTTCCATATCCCATATAAGGCAGTATCTGATGTCTATCTGCTGGAGCAATTGTCAAATACGGGATTCCTCAATAATTGAATCCCATCTCTGGTTGTCACAGAATATCACAGTGGTATTCACCATATGTACAAACAGCTCACTGAAGAGCTTCAGCAACCAAACTGCCTCACATAAGGCCATACTATCAACAATGTATTCTGCCTTGGTGGTGCTCAAAGTCACCGACTTCTGCTTCCTGCTCATCCATGATATCGAGGCAGATTCCAAAGAGAAGCAACACTGAGAAGTGCTCTAGTGATCCTCCATATTGCTTGCCCAGTCATCATTTGAATAATCATGTGATTACAAGTTTCCGACAGTGTATCTCAATTCATGAGAGATTGTGCCCTAAAGATACCTTAGAAGATTCTTGGCACCAATCTAGTGAGGCTCAACCAAATATGAGCTCACCATGCTAACTGCAACACAGATGTCTGGACGGAGGTATGAAACTCAGAGGCATTTCCCAAATCTGGTCCGACATCATTACCATATAACTTCTGAAAGTTAAGATCCTCGAGGCAGTCACAAGCTTGCATTTTATCTTCCCACATTCAGAATCCAACTCCCTCTGTCTCCTATAAATGAGAGGGTCTACACCTGTCAGACATAAGTGCCAGTACGAGAGGTTTATCATCCACAACCTTCGAGAAATGGTTTGGATTGGTTTCACTCCTAGTGAATCTCTGCTGCATTAGACAGCTATCAATCCTCTCATACTATGCCCGAGGTGTTTTTCTTCAAGCCATACAGGGCTTTCTTCCACCTATATACATGTGATTCCTTGATCATGATTCTCAAACTCCTTGGGTTGTTCCAAACCTGTGAACCTGCTGCATGAGGGGAATGGTCCCCTTATAATATTTTCCTTCGGTACATTTCAGACATGTACATTCATGCTTCCTTTTGAATTCAGGCATCCTAGTCACCATCTGAGTCACAATCCTCTGGAGCTAAGTCAATGGACATGGTCCCCAGTGGACTTCCTGCAACTTGATACAACCCTGAACTCAAAAACATCTTTAAAGGATCTATTTTCAAACATGTACCTTTCCATCGATAAGTGCCACCCTGTAACCTTTGACTTACATTTCCGAGATGGACATCAGGTTCGATCAGGTAAATAAAAGAGATTTTGGGGTTCCTTGCTTTCATGGAAGAGTCGACCATTGTCTTTGATGACCCGCATCTCTGTCATTCGGGCACTCCTTCACATAAGGGCCGAACTCATAACCAAGACATCTACCTTTCCTTCCTATCCTTAGATATGAACTTCCCAATGAAGTGATCTTAAGACGGACCATCAAAATCTTCCGCTGCGCCATTCTAATAACATTCTCTGCTTTGTCTTCACCCTAGGTGAATTATGAAGAACCCGTTGATCCTTCTGTCTTGTCCCAACTATCTTCGGTGATTGCTCTTTCACTCTTGCTTGGGCATTGTCTTCACCTCAGCTCTGATACCATGTTAAGTTTAGGTATGTTCTATGCTAGAGCAATTTATTTAAATTTTCACAGTGAGAAATCATATCAACATTATGATAAACTGCAGATAGAACATAAATATAAAATCACAGAAGACAAGCCAAGACAAGAGGACACAAGATATCGCGCGAGCCAGGGACAAACCCCACAATGTGTGCGGAAACCCTTGATCAATTCTTCTTTTATCTTCAAAGTTCAGCAGAGAGAGAGAGAGAGAGAGAGAGAGAGAGAGTACATTTACAACAGAAGTCAACACTTTGACTTATGTAGATTGAGGACATATCATTTTGTATAATGATGAGATCAGTTGAAGACATCCTGCTTCAACTAATTTTCCGAGGTGACTCTTTCACCTATCATCGTGCTGCATCTCATCCATTTGCTGCACCTGACCGTGAAGCACCATCATGCTACATCATGCATTATCATGCTGCTCATGATCTCATACATCACGCTGCCCATACATCATGCTGTTGCCCTTGCTCCATGTATCATGATGCTCATGATCTCATACATCATGCATCATGCTGCTCATACTACTGCCCATTATGCGGCTCATCATGCTGCTCATAATATTGCCAATTATGCTGCTTCTATCATTATGATCTGAGACTGTTCATCCTTATTATTTCCATTATGTTGAGTCCTTTTACAGGCATACGAAGGATCTCTTGACCAATCATAGTTCTATCATTGCTGCTGTTCATCATTATGACTATTATGCCAAGACAGTCATATCTATATATATATATATATATATATATATATATATATATATATATATATATATATATATATATATATATATATATATATATATATATAGATATAGATATGTAACACTGAGATAATTACTTAACGTGATCTCCATTTAGCTGAGACAGTGTTAGAGCATGCTTACCCATATACATTTATATCCATGTGATTAGGTTGTTTAGAAGGTAGGTCCGAAGTGATGTTAAACCGAGACATATTGAACCTGCACCTTGACATCAAGAATCTGTACTCACCAGATCTTGACTGTAGTTATGTAGACAGAGTATCAAGGTAACATGCGTGCGGTTATGGCTGCAGTTATGACTGCGTATACAGTGAACAACGTATTAGCTGTCACCATGACTACATATGAACAGTAGCTCCACTCCATTGCTGCGTATATTAAAAGCATTCTAGACCAGCGTATCTTCATACACAGCGTATTATATTGCTGCATACATTCTGGATCAGCATATATTCATACACAACATATTACATTACTGCGTACATTCTGGATCAGCGTAGCTGCGTACATTCTAGATCAACGTATCAGCATATATACATACACGGCCTATTACATTGTTGCGTACATTCTAGATCAGCGTAGCTGCATACATTCTGGATCACCGTAGCTGCGTACATTCTGGATCAGCATATATACATAGCATATTATGTCTTATTGACCAACGATGTCTCAGTGACCAGCGAGTTCATGTAGCTTCTTGCTCGATTGTGGCTCCTTTCTTCTTGACTGCAACTTTATCTTTTTGCAATTTTAGTCCTCTTCTCGACTGTGGCTATTACTTCTAGACATCGTAGAGTATAAGGTTTATGTACATTGTGTTAGGGCCTGTTCATAAGGCTTCTTGACAGCATGTATTGAGCCTTTCCTTCACCACATTAACTGCAGCTAGGGCATGGCTTGACTACGGCTAGAATACTCCTTAGATAGCGTACAAGTGTCTCTATTTGTAGATCGACCTGTGGCTAGGGCATCACCATTAGACCAGCATATTATTCTTTGTGTCTCACTCCTTCTCCAAAAACCCAAGACGTGGAGAGGAGGAGATCACCTCAAGAATGTCTTGCAAATGACATCAAAACTCTTCTATTTATACTAAAACGTATGAGATGAATAGACATGACTTTTGGGCTTCTAGAGCCTACGTAAGAGCTGGTCGGCTTGATAATAATTACATAAACAAAATAAATTCATATCTCCATAAATACTTATCGGAATCAGATGATCTTTGGATCAATCCTACACCTATCGATGAGAGGGATCCAATAAAAATATCAGCTGCCATAAATACGCTGATCCAGATGGAGTTTGGTCCTAGTTGCCAATTTAATACTTTCACCCTTAGGGACCATTTCTTGTAGCAACTTATTCATATTTATCTTCAATTCGTCCATGTCTGTCTTCAAATCTATCTTCAAATCATCCATCTTAGCTTCCACGTCAATCATCTTAGCTTCTACGTCTTTCTTTAAACCATCCATCTTAGCTTCTACATCTTTCTTTAAACCATCCATCTTAGATTCTGTTCCTTTTTGTGCAAGGGACAGTTGTTGCACTTGGTCTTGTAATTTTGATATATCATGTTGCATTTCTTCCTCTTCTTCATGAGTCAAGATAGATCTTTCAGGTTCCTTACTAGGTGTTTTCATTTTCTTTCCTCGGGGCATCAATTACCGATAATAATGCTCTATTATGCCCTTTGAATTCCTTCAAAATAAATTATCAAACCAAGCTTAAGCAAAAATTTAAGAAAATCTACACACCTTTTTTCACTTTGTAGGAGCTCGATATTGCCTCTGATGTATCTCTGTACTTTCAAATCATCTAGTTATAAATTTGTGAGCTATAGTAGCCCTCTGTGTCCTATTTCCAATGCCACAAGTCTGAACCAAATTGGATTCTCCAAGGAAGAGTTATGTGAAATCTCCCACAGTGACTTGCTTATAGACTAGTTCAGTAGAGTGAACTTGTACAACTTGCCACGTGTCACTGTTTCGACCTTTGGATCTGAAACATGCATACAAGAAACTACAGTCCGTCCTCTTTCTGTACCTTCTTACGAAATTTCAATCTGATCCCCCGAGAGAAAGTTATGACGATTTTCCCTAGGTCACCTGTTTTGAATGTAATTCAAGAGTCTGCAAGAAGACCAACTTCCTCAGATCATATCTCCGCAAATATCGCGCGAAAAGATCTGAAATTCGGACCCAAGGTTCAGCACGATTTCTTCTCAAATGGGGTTTTTTTGCAACTTTTGAAACGTCACAGAAAAAAAATTATAGCGAAAATTCCACGATGACCTGTTTGGAGCAGCGAAACCCTAGAATCCAAAGCTCTGATACCAAATGTTATGAAACCAGCTCAAGAAAAGATAGATCAACGACTTAGAATTTAGCCTCTTCAAGGGGAAACCTCCTTTACATTACATAAATGAACAATTCTTCGATGATTCAAATGACAAAACCTCCTTTCTATATATAGGAGTCTAAGGAGTCACAATATAATCCAGCTGACCTAACAATAATAATATAAAGCCACAAAAATAACAATAGAGGGATTCTATGGGGCACAATAGTAACAATATGGGGGCAATAGGGGCACAACAATATTAATAAGGGGTATAACTACAATAGTAATGGGGTAATCACTAGTATTATAGGGACCCAACATATTTCTGGGCTACTATCTTTCAAGATTGTATCCTCGTTGTCTAGAAGTGTCATGCGTACTAGATATATGATCATAAGACCCATGAATTGCCCGCTTTGTTGCATCCCGTTATTGTTGTTGGTCCCTTTGTGAAATGGAGTATCAACTTCATCACATGTAGTCCTCACTTGGCTAGGGGACATGGTTATATTATTGTCGTTGTTGACAACTTTACTAAGTGGGTCGAGGCAATGCCTACATTTAACAACAACAGAGAAACGAATGCATACTTCTTTTTCGACCACGTCATCACACGGTTTGGTGTTCCATAGGAAATAGTTATAGATTACGGAAAACATTTCGAGAATCATATGTTGGAAATAATACTGAGAGGGGGGGGGGTGAATCAGTATTATTAAGTTCTTTTCAATATATCTTCCTTATTTATACTTTGAATTATTCTTCAGATATTGATCTTTTTTTTTTTTTTTTGTAAGCTTCGGTAGGACCCACTCATTTTCCACATTTTTACAACCTCGCAGGATTCGAACTTGGGTGGGGGGTGTGAAAGCCATCCGCCCCAGCCATTACATCATGCATGTCATGTGCTCTTCAGATATTGATTGTTACTTTGTATGTCAGTACTATAAAATAATGAGCATGAACAAGATAAATAGATAGTCACACCAAAGAACACCAGATATAAGGTGGAAACCCAATGTGGGTGAAAACCACCTGCTGCAATATGTCTCTATCTTCTTTCAATTAGAAACTTCTTTTACAATGAGTTTGTACTGGTGCAGTCATTTACCAGTACGCAGGCTGCAACCTGCAGAGAGCTACAACTCTCTCTCGTTTTCATTTTTTCCTGGAAGGGTGCTACAACCCCCTACTTCGTTCACATTTCATTAATTTTCAGACTGGATCCAAGAAGATCAAATGATCATAAATTATAAATGATTCTTCAGAAATACCCAAACCTCAGATCAATACATGTTTTCTTTATACAGCAGATCACCCACGCGCCAACCCAAGCACTAGCTATAAATAAATATCTGATCTGGTCACCTTTTAATCAGAGGTTGTATATGCCAGAATCATACCATAATGCAGAGGACATACATGTTATAGAGCACCCAGAGGCTAGACACAAGACAAACCAAATATCCGGACCCAGATACCTTTAGCGAATCAACATAAGACGCTATATCAGAGTTAAGGAATGACTGCTACTTCCCTGTGGTTGGCTGCTCTCAACTATACTGCAATACCCCCGAAGCGATGCGGATCTGCCGTCCTGCGCGCATTCTTCTTGAATTCAGTTCAGTAGATTGCCACCGGATCCCCTTTCTCTTTATATAATCACGCATTTGATAAAACCATGAATCGAAACCATAGGATCCAAAAACCTGAGGCGCAACTGTTTTTGACCGATCTTCTTAAGAATAGGCTTAAGCGGGAAAACGATGAAAATGGTCCAAACCACAAAAGGCGGACTTTTAACTTAATGCATCCAAACTAATAATATATCGGGTCCAATCCTTATTGCTACCGGCGCCTGCCCATCTCATGGTTTATTCCTGACGTCCGATCCGATGGATCGGATGCGACATGCCCCATTAACCAGCCTTTATTTATATATCGGGTCCGCTCCTTTCATCGCTATCGGCGATTTGAAGTGGGAGGCTATTATAAGATGGGCGAACACCGTGGATGCGGTTTAATATGAAATGCTTTTAATTCCTTCATCGCGTCTGACCCCTCTTATCGCAATCAGAGGATTGGGTGGGCGACCCTTTATGTATTCCGATATACTGCAGACACGATATTTTTATAAACCATGTTTTGATGCCTTCATCGGGTCCGCTCCCAATTGGGGGTTTCACCGAAGTCCGACGCCCATATATGCTGAACTGCGGATGCGATATTATTACATATTGCCTTTAATGCTCCCATCGGGTCCACTACCTCTTTATCGCAATCGGCATTCAGGGCTTTTAAGCATCGGACGCGATATTATTATACATCAAGCTTAATTCTGCCATCGGGTCCTCTGAGTTATCACAATCGGAGGATTTGAAATGGGCGACCCTTTATGTATTGCGATACCGCGGATGAAATCTTGTTATAAACCATTATTGATGCCTTCATCGGGTCCGCTCCCAATCGGAGGTTTCAACGAAGTCACTTAGCCGGACCCCCGACGCGCATGGATGTGATATTAATATAAACCAATTTTTAATGCCACCATTGGTTCCGTTGCGATATGCCATCGGGTCCATATGTGCCGAAACATATTTAACTTGTGTTGTTTCCGCCAAAAAGGAAAAGGGCCTTTGATTATTGTAAAAGCATATATATATGGGTTTTACGCACCCAACCAACTCCCGATAATATAAATGCATGCATATATGGGTTTTAGGCGCCCAAATACCTCCGATAACATTAATACATGTGTATATGGCCTTTCTTCTCTAATACATGTGTATATGGCCTTTCTTCTCTCCTCTTGGCTCTTCTTGTCCCCATCATGGTGTATATAAGAGAAATGACCGTCTAAGAGAGGGTTGCCATCAAGTTCAACATATGTTCATAATGCCATAATGCCAACAATCTCCCCCTTTGGACTTGATGGCAACAACACCATCCAAAAAGCACTCTCCCCCTTTGACATCAAGGGAAAAGGGCGGATATCTGCTTCTCGTAACTATTTCTCCCCCTAAGAGCTTGCTCCTCCTAATTTCGCCCCTCTGACTTTAGGACAGAAAGTCGAGCTATTCTGGCTATATATAAAATAGGAACCGCGCTATACTACCTACATATAATATAATTCAGCATCTTTATTGCCATGGATAGATACAGTTCATTTACCCAACATGTTCCTCCTTCTGTAATACTATAATGCCAACAATGAATTATGCTCCCCCTGAACCTTGTACATGTACAAGCACCAATCTGAGAATTAACAACAGGATGATGCATCGACAACCCCCAGCTTCTGCCTGAGGTATTCAAAAGTCTCCCTGGGCAATGGTTTGGTAAATATATCAGCCACTTGTTCCTTAGAAGAAATTTATTCCAACTTGACCTTTTGTTCAAGCACTTTTTCTCTGAGAAAGTGATACTTGATCGGTATGTGCTTGGTTTTTGAATGCATGACTGGGTTCTTTGAAATGCTGATTACACTTGTATTATCAAATAAGATGGGGATAGGTGGAGTACAAGTGATTTGGAAATTCTGTAAAGTCTGCATCATCCAAAGAAGTTGGGTGCAACAAGATGTAGCAGCCACATATTCTGCTTCAACTATAGATAAAGCAATCGAACTTTGTTTCTTGCTGAACCACGATACTAATCTGGAACCCATAAAGAAAGCACCACCACTTGTGCTTTTCCTGTCATCCACACTTCCAGCCCAATCTGCATCTGTGTAAGCATGAAGTGTGAGATCTGTATCTCTAGGATACCATAAGCCAAAGTTTTGAGTTCCTGAAAGATATTTGAAGATTCTCTTTACTGCCTGAAGATGAGTTTCCTTTGGATTTGCCTGAAATCTTCCAAATATTCCAACTGCATGCATGATGTCTGGTCGGGTACCTGTCAAATAAAGTAGACTTCCAATCATAGATATGTATGTTGGTTGATGAACTGCAGCCGATTCATCATTCACACTAAGACTGCATCCTATAACCATGGGAGTACATACTGGTTTTGAATCTTCCATGCCATACTTCTTCAAAATCTGCTTGAGGTACTCGGTTTGAGACAAGAAGATGCCGTCTTTATTTTGTTGGATTTGCAATCCAAGAAAGTATGTCAGTTCACCTAGCAGGGACATTTCGAATTCTTTCTGCATTACCGAGGCAAAGTTTTGACTCATAATTTCTTCATTGTTGCCAAAAATAATATCATCTACATACAAAAGAAGTATTAGCAACTTGTCATTTTCAATTTTTATATAAAGATTTATATCTGCTGATCCTTTTGAAAAACCTTGTTGATGAAGATATTTGTCCAAACGATAGTACCAAGCCCTTGGAGCTTGTTTAAGACCATAGAGAGCCTTTTTCAGTCTACATACAAGGTTTGGATCATTCCCAAGAATGAACCCATCTGGCTGCTCAATGTATACTTCTTCTTCTAAATCTCCATTCAGAAAAGCTGATTTCACATCCATTTGAAATACTTTGAATTTTTGAAAGCTTGAGAGAGCAAGGAACATTCGGATAGCTTCAAGTCTAGCAACAGGAGCAAAAGTTTCTTCAAAGTCTATTCCTTCTTGCTGAGCATATCCCTTACAAACCAGTCTTGCCTTGTTTCTAACTACTTCCCCATTTTCATTCAACTTATTTTTGAAGATCCATTTTGTCCCTATGACATTCTTATCTTTTGGTCTAGGAACTAATTCCCAACTGTTGTTCTTTTCGATCTGCTCAAGTTCTTCATCCATAGCCTTGACCCAACATTCATCTCTGCATGCTTCTTTTACATTTTGTGGCTCAGTGGAGGAGAGAAATGCCAAGTAGCTTGAGGCTTCTGCTATTGTTCTTCTTGTTTGTACACCTGCCTCTTTCTACCCCAAAATATGAGATTCTGGATGATTCTTTTGAACATGCTTGGATGGAGTCTTTTCTTCTATCCTTATCTGTTCCTCTAGAGCCTCTTGAGGTTCTTCTTCTTCATTATCAGTCTGATTTGAAGGGTAGTCTTCATCCTCTTTGATATCTTCATGATTTACTTGCCTAGGAATGTATCCTTTTTCATCAACCACTACATCAATGCTGTCAACAATTCTTCCAAGTCTTTTATTGTAACACTTATATGCTTTGCTATAAGGAGAATAACCAAGGAGAATGCCTTCATCTGCTCTAGGCTCAAGTTTGCCAAGCTGTTCATCAGTATTCTTAATATAGCATTTGCTTCCAAAAATTTTAAAATGCTTTACCGAAGGAGTCTTACCATACCAGAGCTCATGAGGAGTTTGAGTGTTGTTTACTCGGACATTTGTTTTGTTGAGAATAACAACCGCGGCATATGCAGCTTCACCCCAGAAGGTTGCAGGAGTTCCAGATTCATCAAGCATGGCACGGGCCATTTGTTGGACTGTTCTGTTCATCCTTTCCACCACTCCATTTTGCTGAGGAGTCCTTGCTGTAGAGAATTCCGTTTTTATTCCATGCTCTTCACAGAAATCGAAAAATTCATTTGAGGTAAATTCCCCACCTCTGTCAGACCTGAGACACTTAATTTTGTGATCTGATTCATTTTTGACCAAGGCTTTGAAGGATTTGAATTTTTCAAATGCTTCGTCTTTGTGTTTCATAAGTCCTAACCAAACAAACCTGGAGAAGTCGTCAATGAATAATATAAGGTATTCCTCTCCTCGAGGTGTCTTTGTCCTAAATGGACCACATACATCTGTATGAATAAGTTCGAGAGGTTTGCTAGCTGATCCTTCCTTCTTAGGGAAGTTAGTCTTGGTTTGTTTACCAAATTGACATGATTTGCATATTGTATTCTCTGGAATTTTGATATCTGGAAGATCACGAACTGCCTGATACTTGCATGCTTTCCTTATTTGTGAAAAACTTAGATGCCCCAACCTCCAGTGCCATAACCAGTGCTCATCATCCTTGCTCATATAGCATTGTTGTTGTCCTTCTTGAAATATGTATAGATTGTTTGGAGTTCTTTTGTCTTTGATCACTGTTTCACCTGTATCAAGATCACGAACACGACATCCATTTGATCTAAATATTACCTCGGTTCCTTGATCGCACATCTGACTGACACTTAGAAGATTATGTTTCAATCCATCAGCGTACAAAACATTTCCTGCTTTGACCTTTTCTTTCAATTGAGCAATACCTTTCCCTTTTATGGCAGCAGGAGTATCATTCCCAAATGAAACTTTCTTTCCTTTTTCTAAAGCAGTGTATGATTCAAGTTTTTCTTTATCACCTGTCATATGCTTCGAACATCCGCTGTCGATGTACCATTGATTTTCCTGTCCTTCTGCATAAAATTCTATCCCACATCTTTTTGGTCGAGGTTCCTTTATTCTCCATGTTCTAGTGCTTGAATCTTGTTCCTTTGTTTGCCGAAACCTACTCCTGCATTTAGAGTCTTCATGACCAAAGTTATTACAGATAGAGCATTCAATTTCATTTTCAAAAGCCGAGAAGTTGTTATAGGTCCTTTTTGTAATCCCAGTCATACTTCCTTGCTTTTGAGCTTCTTTAGTCATGATTGTTTTGTAGGCAACACATTGAGCTGCTTTGTGACCAAAGTTATGGCAAGAGAAACATTGGCCATTGAAGAAACTTCTGCGATTATCAAATTTACCAGTCATATGATTGTGATTTCTATTTTCATCCATTCTTGAGGTAAATTGAGAGGATCTTGGCTGATTGTAGCTTTGGTTCGTCCTTAAGGTGAATTTTCCCTGATTTGTCTGGTAGTCTTTGTTTATTCTTGATGAAATTTGTCCCCGTTTTACCTGGTGATCTCTGTTTGGATTTTGCTCATATCTTCTTGCAGCATCGAGATAACTCTTCGAGGTGGATGCTCAAGATGTTTCTCCATTATACCCTAGACCTGTCTTAATTAGAGGAGAGCACTGTACATTGATGATCTCATCCAGAGTTTCAGATCCTTTAACAAATTTAAGATTGAGAGCCTTTGTTTTCTCAATTTCTTTTCGAAGCCCAACAATTTCACATTCTAAATTTTCAAGAGATTGTTCCTTTTCATCAAGTTGGATTTGCAGAGTCTCAATGATCACATTCTTTTCTTCTAAGCATGTCTTGAGTCTAGACATCTCATAATAGCTATCTATATCTAGAGCATCCATGTAATCATCATCTTCAAAAGCCATTAAAAGTTTATAGGGATTACCTCGTTCATCTTCATTGCTATTTGATAGACCATCACTGTCTTCATGGGTGTAATAGCTCTTCTTATTTGCATTCTGTTTCTTGTTCCATCTAACAGGTTCCTTTCCCTTGTCAATCTTATCCTTATGAGGACATTTGGCAGCATAGTGACCTACTCTTCCACAAGCAAAACATTTGAAGGGTAACTTACCTCTGAATTTGCCAGTACCTCGTTGAAGATTTCTGACAAAATTTGATTCTTCTTCTTCTTCTGACACATGACTTGATTCAAGGTACTCTCCTTTGCCTGAAGCCTTGAAGGCAGCTTCTCTCCTATCTGAAGGACCTCCTTTTCTCATTTCATAAGCAGTTAGAATTCCATGCAGCTGTGACATGGTGAGAGTTCGTAGATTCTCCTTTTCTTCTATGGCGGACACTTTAGATTCAAACTTGGTGGGCAAGGATCTTAGATCTTTTTCAACCACAATAGCCTCTTTTATTTCTTCACCCAAGTTTTTCATGCAGTTAACAATCTCATCTACCCTAAGGAAATAGTTAGCCACACTTTCATCATTATACATTCTGAGATTCTCATACTGAATCCTGAGGGTTTGAAGTTTAGCACGCTTTACCTGTTCATCTCCTTCGTAGCTCAAGACAATCTTGTCCCATATTTCTTTTGCGGATTTATATTGCATAACCTTTACGAATTATGATTGAGATAAGCATCCCAACAGAGTATTGACTGCTTTAGCATTTGTTTCATATTTCTTTTTCTCGGCCAGATCTGTAGGAGTAGCTGAAGGAAAAGTGTAACCTGTCTCTATGATATCCCAAACTTCCGTACCAAGAGATTGAAGATAGGCAGTAACTCTTACCTTCCAATAATTGAAGTTTGTCCCATCAAAAATCGGTGGCCTGATTGATGCTTCCCTCTCGTAGTTGCTCATAATGAACGATCTTCCTTCAGGCGATCAAGCTTCTCTGAAGGACCTGCTCTGATACCAATTGTTGGAAATAATACTGAGAGGGGGGGGGGTGAATCAGTATTATTAAGTTCTTTTCAATATAGCTTCCTTATTTATACTTTGAAGTATTCTTCAGATATTGATCGTTGATTTGTATGTCAGTACCATAAAATAGTGAGCATGAACAAGATAAATAGATAGTCACACCAAAGAACACCAGATATAAGGTGGAAACCCAATGTGGGTGAAAACCACCTGCTGCAATATGTCTCTATCTTCTTTCAATTAGAAACTTCTTTTACAATGAGTTTGTACTGGTGCAGTCATTTACCAGTACGCAGGCTGCAACCTGCAGAGAGCTACAACTCTCTCTCTCGTTTTCAGTTTTTCCTGGAAGGGAGCTACAACCCCCTGCTTCGTTCACATTTCATTAATTTTCAGATTGGATCCAAGAAGATCAAATGATCATAAGGTATAAATGATTCTTCAGAAATACCCAAACCTCAGATCAATACATGTTTTCTTTATACAGCAAATCACCCACGCGCCAACCCAAGCACTAGCTATAAATAAATATCTGATCTGGTCACCTTTTAATCAGAGGTTGTATATGCCAGAATCATACCATAATGCAGAGGACATACATGTTATAGAGCACCCAGAGGCTAGACACAAGACAAACCCAATATCCAGACCCAGAGACCTTTAGCGAATCAACAGAAGATGCTATATCAGAGTTAAGGAATGACTGCTACTTCCCTGTGGTTGGCTGCTCTCAATTGTACTGCAATACCCCCGAAGCGACGCGGATCTGCCGTCCTGCGTGCATTCCTCTTGAATTCGGTTCAGTAGATTACTCCTTGATAGGTCATAAGAATGCCGATCTATTCTCCCTTAAGATCTTCAATTCATAATCGATACTTTGCCACCAGATCCCCTTTCTCTTTATATAATCACGCATTTGATAAAACCATGAATCGAAACCATAGGATCCGAAAACCTGAGGCGCAACTGTTTTTGACCGATCTTCTTAAGAATAGGCTTAAGCGGGAAAACGATGAAAATGGTCCAAACCAAAAAAGGCAGACTTTTAACTTAATGCATCCAAGCTAATAATATATCGGGTCCAATCCTTATTGCTACCGGTGCCTGCCCATCTCATGGTTTATTCCTGACGTCCGATCTAATGGATCGGATGCAACATGCCCCATTAACCAGCCTTTATTTATATATCGGGTCCGCTCCTTTCATCGCTATCGGCGATTTGAAGTGGGAGGCTATTATAAGATGGGCGAACACCGCGGATGCGATTTAATATGAAATGCTTTTAATTCCTTCATCGGGTCCGACCCCTCTTATCGCAATCAGAGGATTGGGGTGGGCGACCCTTTATGTATTCCGATATACTGCGGACGCGATATTTTTATAAACCATGTTTTGATGCCTTCATCGGGTCCGCTCCCAATCGGAGGTTTCACCGAAGTCCGACGCGCATATATGCCGAACTGCGGATGCGATATTATTATATATTGCCTTTAATGCTCCCATCGGGTCCACTACCTCTTTATCGCAATCGGCATTCAGGGCTTTTAAGCATCGGACGCGATATTATTATACGTCAAGTTTAATTCCACCATCGGGTCCGCTGAGTTATCGCAATCAGAGGATTTGAGGTGGGCGATCCTTTATGTATTGCGATACTGCGGATGCGATCTTGTTATAAACCATGATTGATGCCTTCATCGGGTCCGCTCCCAATCGGAGGTTTCAACGAAGTCACTTAGCCGAACCCCCGACGTGCATGGATGCGATATTAATATAAACCAATTTTTAATGCCACCATCGGGTCCATATGTGCCGAAACATATTTAACTTGCGTTGTTTCCGCAAAAAAGGAAAAAGGCCTTTGATTATTGTAAAAGCATATATATATATGGGTTTTACGCACCCAACCAACTCCCGATAATATAAATGCATGCATATATGGGTTTTAGGTGCCAAAATACCTCCGATAACATTAATACATGTGTATATGGCCTTTCTTCTCTAATACATGTGTATATGGCCTCTCTTCTCTCCTCTTGGCTCTTCTTGTCCCCATCATGGTGTATATAAGAGAAATGACCGTCTAAGAGAGGGTTGCCATCAAGTTCAACATATGTTCATAATGCCATAATGCCAACATCATATGATGACTGAACTAACTTTTAAGCTTGGACTTTCCCATGAAATTTCCACTCCCTACTATCCTCGGGTTAACAGATAGGTTGAGGACATCAACAAACTTCTTAAGATGATGCTTCAACGTATGGTAGGGGTTGACAAATTGGACTAGCATTTGCTGATTTGTGCTACTTTGTGGGCATATCGAACCTTAGTTAGGACAGCTACCAGATACACATCCTTTCAGTTAGTGTGTGGTATCGAAGCTATCCTCCCAATAGAATGCGAGATTCCATCATCGAAACTAGCTATCGAACTTATTCTTGCCACTTCCGTATAGGAGGAGCTTCTTTTACATCTTACTCGTTTAGATGAATCCAGCTGCAATGCTTCTATAGATAATGAAGCTCATAAAAAATGCATCAAGGCACAGTATGAAAAGAGTGTCAGGCCTTGTGTCTTCTCGGAAGGATTAGGTCCAAGGAAGTTTCAACCCATGTGGTTATGTCCATACATTTTCAAGCGATTCCTTGTGAAAGGGGCCTACGAGTTAGTATATCTTAATGGAATTCCCTTGGCAAAACCTAGAAATGGGTTCTACCTCAAAAAATACTATGCTTGATCTCAAGTGTATTTTTCACTATGTACATAATATCTATAGGTATGTTGAGTGTGCTTGTAGTGTGTCTTTTCAGAGTTTCACATGGTTTCTGTTGATTCACTTTTATTTTTGGTTTGCAGATGTAGGTATCTCTTGAAACTTTCATCGGTTATGATGATGGTGCCAGTCATAGTACTCAGAACCTATCTTCCGCAACATGGCTTATCTTTGCTCCAAATGGCAAGCTAGTGAGTTGCAAGGGATTTTTATTGGTCGCTCCACCAACAATATCGGTGAGTATAGTGCAGTGGTTGAGCTACTTGCTGATTCTATTGTACACGGTATCCATTGTTTAGTTATCAGACTTGATTAACAACCCGTAGTACTACAACTTGTTGGTGTCTACTTAGTTAGAAATCCCACCATATTATGCATCGTTTTAAGAGTACACCTTCTAGAAAGACATTTTGATTTCATACAATATGAACACATTTCTAGAAATCTAAATACATTGACACATGCTTTAGCTAATCATGTTTTAGATAAGAATTTGCAACAAATGTAATTAATTTTCAATTCACAGCATATCATATTGAAAATATAATAGAAACCCAAAAACATTGAATATATATATATATATATATATATAAGTTTGGTTTTACAAAAATTTGTGCCGGAGACACATATGGCATACATCACCCATAATAAAAACTACATGCATGATCTAAGTAGACATAATAAATGGTGCTCATGATAGAATGACACTGCATGGGAGATCTTTTGCAGTAGTCGAACAATACGACTAGGCACTCCTATGGTGTATAATTTAAGTCACAATGGAAGTTGATCAACCACGGTATCATCAATTCCATGTGTCAAGCCTTCCATGTGGCGTTATACCTCTGGTAGGACTTGTGGTGAAGGTAAATTCTAATTGCAGACACAAACAATTCCTCTAGCTTGAGAGAGCGGGTTTAGCCACAAACAAACAATATATGGAAGATCTCTTTAGGATAGAATCAAATAAGAGGGCCTACCTCTTAGTACACTATTCTTCTTGGTGACGATCTTGCTTCCTAGCTCCAACGATCTTCCATTTCGTTCAAACACATGAAACAAGTAAACAACAGAAAACACCAAACATGATAACATACAAATTTCATTCAGCCTACTTACCAGGTCAAGAAACATTAAGCCATGAATATGTGAGATGAAATTTCATGTAGGAAATCAATCGATAGTTGTATCTATATTAGTTTAAGAATATATTACAACCGATGTCTTGACATTATTGTTCTCCTTCGACATATCCGGGTTCCCACACACTTCTGCTAGCATCTCATGGATAGCCCCAACAAAGGTAGTCTCAAGGGTCTTCCCTTTAGTCTTCACACCAAACCAAACTCACAATTCCGCCTTAAACACGAACTAGATAGCTACAAACTATGGGTAGCTTACTAACTACTCCAAAATCAAAACTTCAGCCAAAACTTAATTAGGACTAAAAGCTAACTTGTGCTTGGGAAAAAGAGAGGTTTATATAGCTTGGATGGAGGGGCGATGGTTCCTCTTCTCATGGGAGAAGGCCTTATCTCTTAGATTATCTCCATCCTAATAGGGGAAAGGATCCCAAACTGACCTCCTTGACTCCATCTGACATAACTATTTACTAGACTTCTATTACGAAGCTTCTAGAGCTGGAAGCTTCGACTCCATATTTAAAAAACTTTCCAAAAGAGGATTGACATGAATGCAAAAGGGCTCAGTCGATCCGATCGGTGCTAGGGACAGTTGTAATCCTTGCATATTGGCGTGAGGAGGACACAGGTCATTAGCGCTAATCTTATAAACTAGGATAACAGAATATTTGTGGGAAATGATGCAAAAGGGAATTGTCTTTCTCATGAAGAGGGACACAATGGGAGTTTCTTCATGGTAGGAAAGCATTTTGAGTACACTATAGAGGTCCTCCAGGATCATGGACAGGGAGTACATTGAAAGTGACAAAATTTTGTGTAACAGATGCCCCCTAAAGCATGAAGGCTGAGCTAGAGTGAGGGGTGAAATGATTTACAAGTGGAAGCAGGGAACCAGAGTCCGTCATTAGAAAACCTGCAAGAAAGAATAGATACATATACATCACTGAAAACTATGAATAATAATACATGAATCGTGGTATGGACGCGACCATCCAGAGAATGATCACGTAAATAGATCCAAGGCATGGGTGCAACCATCCAACAGAAAGGATCATAATGAAACCAAGGTATGGTCGCAGCCACCCAATAATGAGAAGGATCACATATAACAACTCATGGTATGGTCGCAACCATCCATCTGAAAGAGACATGTATATCAACATGACCATGTCACATCACCTCGCAACCTGGACTTGTGTAATCTTAGCCTAGGGTCTTGTGCTCCAAACGACCTGATCAAAGTACAAATCCTAACATGTGAATGAATGTGTTGAAGTAGAACATGATAAGAAGTCACTTGATTACCGGTCAATGATGCGAATTGTTAGCAAGCACGAAAGAAACCACCAATAATGATAATGGCTCTCAAGGTACTGGCAACATAGTTCATAGAATGTGAATAAAGGAACTGATGTCGGACACGCGTGAAATCACCAGATCGAAAGCCAATTATGTGAATTTGTCATCGAGTGCGAAGGACTTGCCATTAGGGCATGCAAGTTCTAAGGTACTGGAAGGGAGTCTCTTGGCTAGCTTCCTAGATAATGAGTTGAAGTCAACAAGAAGCAACCATGTTGAAGGAGGGCCATGATGTATCCCACATCATCGACATGAGACAAAGGGATGCAAATGATTTTAGATGATACACACAATCAGGAGTAAGTGTAACTACAAAGGGACTAATTCCTTAACATATTGGTCATAGAATTCTGGATTTTGGCAGCTTTTGGATCCATAGGGTCAATGGTCATGATGGTGTGGCAAAGATCAAATGGAAGGAAAAAATAAATGGCCTGACCCAGGAAGGTCAATGATGAAAGGAGGATACCCCAACCCGACACGAAACATAAAGTGTCATGTTCAAGAGTGAGTTGCTGACAACTGATAAAATTTCTAATTTTCCCTCACCATTTGTGGTAGGTACCCCAATTATTGCTGACCGCAAGCCTAAAGGGGATAGCATGTGCTCGCAGTGTAAGTTCATCCTTCAGACGAATCTGACCTAGTAAGTTTAACAAGCCCTAGGAAGGAGAATCTCACATTCGTCATGGTGACAAATCCATTGTCGTTTATTGTTTTAACAAGTCCGACAAAGGGGTAACTTGGTATCATTTTCATGTTTAGGGATTTTTAAAAATACATAGAAAATAAAACTCCACATGGTCCCTTTTCATACATTTGTGTATATTGAGCTCGAAAAGGTAGGAAAACCATGCTCAAGAGAACCACTTGACCATTTAAGTCAAGGAGTACATTTTTCGTAATAGTGCATCCCAGCCTGAAAAAGGGGAAAACATATACTGGGTGCATGACATTTCGTAGCATTTTAAGAAGTTCAAAATGATAAGAGCTCGACAATCTTTTCATGTTTTAAGAGTTGGAAAAGCGCTGAAAGAAAACCTCCTGTTTTTATTTTCTTTTAACAAGTCAAAAAGGGAAAAATACTCGGTGATATTTTCATTTCTACGAGTCAGAAAAGAGCTTAAAGGTGACTCGTCCTGGAGGAACGAGTGGTATAAATGGTAGAAATTGGTTCCGGCAATGGTGGAACTGCTCAAAACATGAAATGGTGAAGAGGCTAGCTAATAAAACCACTCATCGCTATAGTTCCTCAAGAAAGGAAAAACTACCAAGTGAAAGAATATGATTGGCCAAAGAGATGGTGGTGATGGAATGAAACAACCAAGTCTCATCTAGAAGAAATTATCTGATAAAAACAACAATCACGAGATGTAAATTTGGCATGGGTTCATTTTTACACAAGCTTGAACCATGGAGAACTCCGCTAGATTCAGTTTCATGTTTACACAAGCTTGAAATGAAAAACTATGCTTGCTATAAGTTTGCATGCCCCCAAAATAATGACTCAATTGAGGTACATGCCCCCAAAGCTTCATTTCAACCAACTAGGTGGATGGAATGAAGGTTCCCTTTTGAGATCTTGGAAAGACTCGACTAGGATTTTATGAGATATTAATCAAAGACTCGATTTGGAAAAGGGAGTTGTTTCATTTTTTTAATGAGGTTGACATAGTAAAAGAACTATCCTCAAAACCCTCGTTGCATTTTTTAACAAGCTTGACACAAGACAAGGAACTATGCTCACCCCTTGTTTCATTTTTTAACGAGGTTGACACAAGACCAGGAACCATCCTCATGACTCCTTCTTTCATTTTTTAACGAGGTTGACACAATAAAAGAAATAATCTCGGACATCTGTTGATGAACCATATGAGAACATGGATCCCAAGAGGTCTTCACTAGACGAAGAACCATGTGCTGGGAGGAATACATGTTAATTGGTACCATAGATAGATCAAGTTCCAATGCCCCCAGTACATAATGTACTATACCATTTTTGTGGTCATCAGCAGATGTGGAGACAGAACAGGTAGCCACATAATTAACCTGTGGCAGGGAAGGTACTACTTGCAAACAAGAGACGATAGGGGATGATAGTTGCAAAGGAGGTACCTGGTGACCAATTAACGACAATTTATCAATGGTCACTATTCTCCCTTCATGCAGAAAACAAACCACACAGAAAAGTGAAGAAAGAAGAGATCCCATGACATGAACTTAGTCGCATCCAAGGAGAATATTTAAATATAAGGGAACTTGGACTACCATCATGTCTATATAGACGATATTTCCTCCCAAAGTAATAGGGAACTTTGGAAGGACCCCCAAGGGTTGACTGGTTCCTCTATTGAAAGCCAATATATTTTGGGTGATAGGCACAAGCTGTGGGGAACCAAAATCTTGCCAAGTAGTAGAAGACATAATGCTAACAGATCCGCCTTCATCTAATATAGTTCCATGTACTACCACATTATGGGCTTGTACTATGATTTGGAGAGGAACATAAGATGGAAGGCGGAATGCAGTCAATTGGGTCCAATCAAGAGAAACAACAAGATTACTTGGTGGGGATATCATATGATTTCCCCCATTCCCTGTAGGAGAAGGAGAAGGACTCTCCTAAACAAACGGGATGGGAGGGTCACTCTTTGATTCATGAGAATCTAAGGAGATGAGAGGAACATGAGTAGTATGATCACTACTCTCTTTGGGAACAGAGTGAACAACTGAAGGTAGAGAAAAATCGACACTCTTTTCGACCAATAGTTGGTTGGGAATAGATAGAAGAGAGTCTTGCTCGGGAAGAGCAGGGCGTGAAAGAGATGAATCCACATCAATCTCTTTACCAACTGGGAGAGGGTTAGAAGAAAGCCTCTGATAACCAACAAGAAGTTGGGGTTGAGGAGCTGTAAGGTTTTCCAAAATTTTGGAAGCTTTATCCATAAGAGGAAAAAGGTGAAGAAGATGCTTCCCTTCACATAACCTATAGGGGAATCTAATATTTCCCTTTTTCTTACCATCATTATCCAAAGGTGTAGCATTGACATGATCTCTAAAGGTAAATGGGAATGGTCAATCCAGATTTGAGACCATACCTCTAAGACTCTGGGAATGCTAGGACAATCTCAAAGGAGATGGTCACCGTTACACAACATGCAAGGGAATTTGACCTCCCACAAAGGATCAGAAGGTTTGGCTACGGGAGGTGCATTTGGAGTAATAGCTACACGGTTGGCCTCTCACTTATCTAACTTCTTCTTTTTCTTCTTCTTCTTCTTCTTCTTCTTAGCCCACTAGTTACTAGATTTGAAACTTTCACCTGGCGAAGTAGAAGAGGAGGGTGAAGAAATGGGGGAAGAAGGCTAGGGGTCAAATTTAGAATCATTGTGACATGATTCAAATGGGGGAAGAAGGCTAGGGGTCAACTTTAGAATCATTGTGACATGATTCAAATGGGGGAAGAAGGCTAGGGGTCAACTTTAGAATTGTTGTGAAGAAATGGGGGAAGAAGGCTAGGGGTCAACTTTAGAATCATTGTGACATGATTCAAATGAAGGAGACGTTGGACAAGAGTCGGGACATTGGGGACCACAAAGGTCAAAAACAACCAGACAAGTAAACCAATGGTTAACCCAGGAAGGAAAAACATTGCCATATAAGGAGCACCATTGTTTCCAAAAGAAGGAAAAGTACTAGGATTACCATCTAAGGGGAACCCTTGATTGGTAGACTCTGGAAATGTTGCCATTGGAATCAAACCTAAAGAATTACTAAGGAATATAACTTTAACCAAGAATATTTCATGGGAAGTTAATTTTAGAACACTGAAACAAAACTTTGCCTTTTCATGTTTTAAGGGTTGAGAAAAGAACGAAAGGTGACTCTAGTCACTTTCGGAGTTAACGAGCTTGAAAGGATAATTTCTTGATGATGTTTTAAATTTTGATGAGTCAAAAAGAGAAAAATTACTACTCAGGATAATCTAGGAAAAAGGATTACCAGGTAATGTGAACTGCATAATACTTCCCAGTGAATCCAGAAATATGGGCAGGTAATCTCCCCGAATGTTGTGTTCATTGCATCACATTTACAAGGCAGGAGACTCGGCTTCCTATGGATAAAGGATTGCAACCTAATGGGGTCTCCCTTTATATACGCGATGGTACAAGGAGCACAAGTCCATACTAGTGCTATCTAGTGCAGAAGCGAACGAAAACTGCTAGGTTTAAAGATGTCAAAGCATGTCTCTAGCCTAGAAGACTAAACGTGAGCGTTAAGTTTCAGGTTAATTCAATAAATTTTAACAGTTGATCTTGAATTAGGTTTCAATTACAAGTCCCTACTACTGTCATTTGAAAAAACTCCTGCATGCAGCTATAGGAGAAAAGAGATCTTTGTCTTTGATGAAAGTTAACACAAATTGAGAGACAGGGAACACAAAATCGTGCAACAATCAAAGAATGAAATCTTTTTCTAATAAATCTCCTAAATGCACTGAATCTTCCTATAACAAAAAAAGAAGTTTCATTTCATTTCCAATACTTACGATGATGCAATTCCAGCTTCTCAATGACGCAACTAATGCAATATTTTCGCTTAATTAAACTAGAATGATGTTCTTCTTTTCATAAAATGCAAAATGAATCTTCCACATAAATTACTTTTAATGAAAATTTCACAATTTCGAATAAACAAGCATCAGTAAAATCCAAAGCATGATAAATGAAACTAAAAACAAATTCTTCCCTGATTCGAACAAACCAAACACATAAATGCTTCAATCGACAAACCAAGTAATGTAATCTATGCTTGGAACGAGAAAAAAGACACTCTAAATAAGAGAACAAATGAGACTCTTTCACTCATTCACTTGAAAACGAAGTGATGAAGATGTTGCGACTGAAAGATAGATTAAATGAAGCAGCAGATCAGAAACTTGACATCATGAGTAAACAAACAAATGAACGAAAATTGACCTAGATGGCCTAGGGTCATAAAAACCATCCAAAAAAATAAATCAAGCAATGAAACTTCAAGTCAATCAATCAATCAAAACCAGCAAACAAAGCATTCTAGTCACTTCTTGGAGGGAGAAGAGAGCCTGAGGGTCAAGACACACTGGCACTGGAATGGGAGAAATTCTAATTTTTCTTAACCGAGAGACCGACACTACTGCCTAACTGACAACTAGTGTTGATCAGTGTCTGGTCAATTTAGCATCCCAAATTTCTCTACATAAATTATCAATCTAGGTATCATAAACTGATGAAGTGTAGTGCACTGTTTGTGCTAGATAACCCTTCTTACTTCGTTGTTTTTGTATTTTATATTGTTTTGCAGGGTTTTTGGTCTTTTAATTCCTAATGATTTACAATGTAATTATCAAAAACTTAAATCTAACTTTCGTAAAATCTAAAAATGAAAACAGAGCTTAAGAAAGAAATGAAAACAGAGCTAAGAAAGATGTGGAAGCAAAGCTTAAGCAAGAAATGAAAAAAAAGTTCCTATTCTTATTTTAGCATTATTTCCAAATCATGAATTTAAAGCTGAAAGTGAAATTTGCAACTGATGTCTAACTAATTATGAAAATAAAACTAAATGAAATACTTAGTTACTATGCCTCTCAATTTTGGGAGAAAGTCTCCTTGGGATGACATTTGAGGAATTCTGTACTTCATTAATCTAAGAGAAACCAAATACAAAGATGCAACAATAACTCATTGCATAAATGAAATGTTAAACCACTTAGTTAAGGATGAATTATCAACTTGAAGGGTTTTTCATAAACATTCATTAACACCATGAGTCAGCAAACTAAAAATAAAATGGCAAAGACAGTAAATGGAACTGATCAGTCTAATTGAGAATTTAAAGTAGCAAACAGTGAATGAAGTAAACTAGATTACGTTACTCAGTTTCATCTTCTAAACTACTGATAAACTAAAAAGAGATCAAGCAAATGGAAGCTACTCTAAATTATGTACACTATTAATAAGAAAATGATGGAAATTGCATTATAAACATTGTTAGTAAGAAAATGATTATAAACACTGTGAAAGAAAATGATGAATTTATAGTTAACAAGAAGAAAAATAAAATGAAATGAAACCTTTTTCAGTGCAGGGGCCCTCTGCAACTAATTAGGCTACACTTTCTCAATCAAATCCAAGCAAACTCCTTCAGATTTTCATAAAACATGCGGTCTTCATATTAAAAACAGGGACACAAAATGCCCAGAAATTACAAAGTTTAGAACTTCAATTTCATAATAAAACTATCACTATTACTACTAACTTATTTGGTCCTTTACACAAGTATTTATAAGAAAAACCATATAAATATTTGTGGAGAAAAACACGCTACAACCAAACACGCAGCATACAGATATGCTGAATTTCTTCCTCGGCTACTGGAGACATAAATCCAAGACATGGTGGCTGTTGGATTTGGTTGTACAAGTGGTTGTTGGAGTCCGTAGGTATAGGTAGTTGTTCCAAATAATGCTTCCCATCACTGTGAAACGTGTTAATTAACCACGAAACAGAGTCATGTTACCTTCGATCTCTGAGTTTGACTTATCCATTGATCGTAGTCTTATACCATCTTCTTTGTCGACCTGGGCTAAGTGAATAGGACATCGTCCATGTCATGATGATTTCCAGGCTAGCCATGTAGCTAGTTTCTGCTTCTGACACCTGGAACCTATTAGAGCATGAAGGTAGCTGTGGAACAGTCGATTAGATGTAGAATAGGCTGCATTCCATAGCTAATATATAAAAATGTATTGAAACAACAAAACATAAAAGCATAACATGTAAATCACTAAATGTCCTCCTCAAGATAGTATATACTGGTCATTGGTGATGAGAATGCATCTTTCTCATGGAAAAGCAAAGAAAAGGAATGAGAAGAATTGCTAGGGAAAGAGTAATTTTGAGGCTCAACATACCTCCACTGTAAAATCATTGCATGTCCCCATGCAATTTTAAAAAATGTGAACTTCTTTCTCCTATTACATCTATTCTAACACTTCTTCTAGCACATCCAACTTCCTTTTATTACTTCTTTTTGCATTGACTTCCATCCTGGGTTTCTTCATAAGAAGTTTGTATTTGATGTTGATAAGTGTTTTGCACAATTTCCTATTTTTCCTCTTCAGCTTCCTGTTTTTCTTCTACCATAATCCTAGATGTAGCATTGCGTTGTCATTAATGGATCTATCCATCTTGTTCTGTTCCCTCAAGGTTTCATTTTGTTTTTGAATGTGCCTGTTAAAAATCTCTAACTAAAAGATTTCTTGCTTGAGAGAGATAGTTAGAGATTCTTGTGGATTGACAGACTACTCTAGATTGGTTGAGGATCCTAGATCCATTGAGGTATTCTTTTTCTCTAATGACTCTATGTAGTCATAGATTTGCTGCTGTACTGGATATATGCCAGGAGAAGCTCTGCTTGGGATGCCTTCAAAATTCTGTGGAGGAGTGGTTTGTGGACTATGTTCAGATGGAATAGTGTCAGAAGATTGAATTGGGGTTTCTTCCTTTAAGTTTATGAACTGGGCTTCTTTTGATGTTACCTTCTTCACCTTACCAAGGAGTCTAGAGCTCCTTCTTAGGTTTGGGAAGCTTATGGTTTCTTTTCTTATGTCCTTCTTCCCCTTTCCTATCTCCCTATTTTTCTTGATTTGCTCCTTAATCTCTGTTAGTCTTTCGGAGAGTAACTCTTCATCTTCTTGTGGTGATGAAGGTTTAGGAATGTCTTTATTAATTTCTTTGGCTCTCTCTTTCATTTTTCCTTTCTGTTTAGTCTGCTTCCTAACCTCTGGTTTAGAAGTTGTCTCTGCATCATTCTTTTGTGAGGAGGTTTGAATATTTATGCTGATCTTTCCCTCCTACTTTTCTTAACATGACTCTCCTTAGGCGATTCTGGAGCATCCTAGAAAAAAATTCTTACCAAGAAATCTTCCCATGTATCCCCTATACTTCTCAGATGGAATTCAACTAGTATTTTCACTAATCCATGATGATACATAGTTGTTTCTATGGATTATACTTTCTTTTGGACATTTGTAGCCATCCTTCTCAGACTGTTTAGAAGGAAGAAGGGAAGGTTGATGGTTCCATTTTCTAAAAAATTCATTAATAAGCGTATATGGTAAACATACATAGACCCAAATCTTCCTTCACATGTAATGAATTTTTGCAATATTAACAACATATTACTCCATTTGTTCTTGAGTGCTGAAATAGGAATTCCCTTTCTAAATATTGTAACATCCATACCTGGGTTTCTAAGGATCACTTTCCAAGATTCACCATGAAATTCCTTGTTTTTAAACCATCTTTCTCCTTGTCTTGGCAGCTCTGTTGCTTCTGCTATGAAGGATTCTGTGACTGCAAATTTGATATCTCCTATTTCCACTTCTGTTGCATCAAATGACCTTGCAAAAGACTTGGTAATTTCCTTGTTGTTGTGGGGGAAAGTATCCAACTTGGAATGACCCTAACCGACTCTAAGGGTGACAGTTCCTTAGCAACAGCTGAAAGCAAAGCTATCTAAAGTTTCTTCTTTATGACATGCAAGAGATAGAAGGAAGAGATCCACTTACCGATGTCTTGCGCAAATGGTCGATCCAATCTCCTCTATTCGCCGCTTGCTCCCAGCTCCAAGTCTTTTCACGGGCCCAGCTACACGAGATCCTGCAAACAAGACAAAGAAAGGAAACTACAAGAGGCATGCATTCATAACTGATTCAAGGATTAGCATAAATCAAATACGCAAGTAAGACAATACATCATTGAAACACATGCGAATAGAAGAACCTCAAATGCTTTATTAATATATGGAAGTAAGGTTCAGGCGGTGATACAACCATGAGAGGTCCAATCCAGCATCACCTTCCCGATGGAGAGAAATCTCTTCTTCACCTCCCTCAAGCAATCACCCAATGCTCACAACTGTAAACCAACAGCAATTCTTTGCACTAAATTCCGGCCTTCCAGATCCCATGGGATGAGATCCTTATATAGAGTTTTGGAGTGAAGATAAGTCAGCTTGATGTGTGACTTGTTGTCCTCTTCAACTCCAGTTGTTCTTCAGTTCTTCACTCGGAGTTTCTGTCTTCCACTTGGAGTTTTAGAAGCTCTTAACTCATCATTAGGCGAATCTTATGATCAAGTGCCTTTCTGGAAGCTTCCTGGGCACTGGCACATTAAGAGAAAGATTCCACCACATGTCAAGGTACGCCCAGCGCAGGTAGCCTTTGTCCTACCTGCTCTGCAACGCAGGTAGCCTTTGTTGTACCTGCTATGCAGCGCAGATGCCTAGTGGAGCAGCTGCAATGATCCAAAACTGACCTGTTTTTGAGTGTTTTTCAGTGGAGAACTGAACTGTAGTGCTGTGGTTTGCTGACCTTGTTCCTCTAAGGGTAAGAACAACTTGTTTAGGGACTTTGGATCCCTTGGATTATTGACATTTCATGCTCTATGCTGTAAGGCACAAAAATGTCTATAACAGTTGCCCCCTAAAGTATGAGGTCGTTTATCGGGTGAAATGCTTTATTAGGAGGATCCGAAGTTCATTCAATCGTTGGGAGGTGACCTGTAACAAAATACAATACAATACATTATCTTTTCATACTGTCTTTCCATGATCTAGCTGAGGCGGGCATTTCCCATGCTTAGCTTTATAAATACATTTGCTGTACATAAACAGACGATCGTCTGATAAGAGACGGATAATTCTCTTCTTTTTAATTATCATCCTTTTAGTAGGATAATCATCTGCTGCACATGTCTATGTCTTTATCTCCTGAATATATATCGCAGCCCGGATGGATGAAACTAGATCCGGGGTCTTCAAACTTGTCCGATCTTCACATTAGTACAAGTCGATCCATTTGAGAATTTCTTGAAGTCGAACATGGAAAGACATCGCTTGATTACTAGTCAATAATGTAAACTGTTAACAAGCACGAGAGGAATCACCGATAATGATGATGACCCTCAAGGTACTGCAGCACAATTCACGTGGTGTGAATATAGGATCTGACGTCGAACACCACGCAAAGTCTCCTGGTCGAAGGTCATTAATGTATACCTATCGCCGGGAGTGAGAAACTTGACATTGAGGCATGCAAGCTTCAAAGTACTGAGGGGGTGTTCCTAGATCAACTTCTTGGATAATGAGCTGATGTCGACAAGAAGTGATCCGTCAAAGGAGGGCCCTAATGAATCCCACATCAGTGACACAGAACGGAGCTAGTGATCATTGGTGAAAACAATTTGTGAAATATGATTCAGGGTGGCGGTCATGGAAGGATGAAAGATGATGTATGGTAGTGGATGGGACCCGGTTGACACATTCTGAATGACATCTCTTGAACATGTAACGACACTGATGTGATGGATCGGTAGCATTACCCCATGTATGGATGGTATGGCGAGACCATGGTGAAGGGACCGGTGAATGATAATAACCCAACCCGATATTTACGGAGGCAAAAGTGTCATGTTCAAGAGCGACTTGCTACCATTAAGCTTTGAGGTTCTTCCCAATTTTTCCCCAGTCATTTCTGACCAGTACCTCTTTATTTTTTGACAAGCTTGAGGAGGATAACATATGCTTGATCTATAACCTGCCCTTCGGGCAAGCCCATCGCTATGTTTTTAATGAGCCTAGCGATAGGGAAACTCGTTCTTGTCTAAGGACAAGTTTGTCGCTATCTAATATTTTTAACGAGCCCAGCGACAAAGACAACTCGGTCCTTTTCATTTTTAGAGAGTCTGAAAAGTGTACATAAAGTAGACTCCAAGGGGTCCTTTTTCGTCATCTAATCCCTTAAGTCTGAAAAAGTATAAAACAATACAAAAGGGATGAATGTTCGATATCTTTATCGAGCCGAACTAGAAAAGCGCTCGATCTTTTTGTGCAATAATCCCTCAGGTCCAAAAAAGATTAAAATCTAGAGGAGGGATAGCTCTTCCGGTCCTTTTAACGAGCTGGAAGGCCAAAACTCGGCAAACTTTTCATATTTTACGAGTCAGTGAAAAGAGCTCAAAGAAGACTCGTCTTTTGAGGAACGAGTGATAAACAGGGATAGCAGCAGATTCCAGGTACAGGTTGGAATTTTCCAATCACGGCAGTATTACAAGGATGGCTAGGTGGAATCACTCTTCGCAGCTGTTCCTCAAAATAGGTAAACAATCAAGTGGATGTGAATGATCGGCCAAATGAGAAGTGGAGGTGATGGTGCACAAACACGACCAAGGCTTTTATGGCTGATGAATTTACGGTCTCAGATGTTTATTTACCGGTACTGGGTTCATTTTTTTAAAGAGCTTGAATGCGCCAAAACACTGCTCAATCTTATGTTTATTTTTTAACGAGCATGAACTATGCGCTAAAACTGCTCGGTTCTTACGTTTATTTTTTAACGAGCATGAACTTTGCCAAAACTGCTCGTTTGATAAGATCAAATTCATATTTTACCATGACTGGCTTTTTCTTTTTCAGAGATAGTACTGTATCATCAATTGCTGCAACAAACTTTGTTAGAAACGGATAACATGAAGTAAAAATACTAATATTTCACTTCGAACTACGTAAAAAGCAATTAAAAGATGTTTTTACCCCTCATTTTACCATTTCATGTGCATTTGGTTTGTTGGAGCTTTGGAGGTGCCTCTTCCTCTTGATTTTTCACCAGCTGATTTCGGGAGATTCTGTGGACGATTTTCAGCGCCGTTTTCACCAGGTAGGAGCTAAACCTTAGCTCTATCTTTTCATGGTCTTATTTCTCAGTTTCATGCTTGTTTTCCTGCCCCCATGAGCCCCTGGGGTTTCTCTAGGGCGCTCTGCCATCAGCGCAGGTGCGCTATATCGAAACCTACGTTGGGGCCTTCATTTTCAAAGGCAGTTTGTTCCCCAACGCAGGTAGACCCTTCTCTACCTGCGTTGGGCGCAGAAAACTTCTTGGTTGCACAATTTTTCATGAGATTTTTGCCATTTTCTTCACTGAGTCAGGGATCTTACTCCTCCTCTTATTTTTTTTGCAGAGTTTATTGGAGCAGAATGACTCTTACGTGGCGAGAATGAGAGCATGAAGAGGAGGACATGATTGCCCTCCATGATCCTGTTACTGTGAGCGCGTTGCGGAACTGTGGCTTGCTAAAATTCTTCCGCATATCTAGCATGAGGGCACAGATACGTTTACTGCAGTACCTGCTTGATGCTTGGGATCCTGTTAACCAAGTGTTCCAGATTAGGGGCAAGTCCATCCCTTTGACCATAGTGGACATCTACTTCTTGACTGGTTTGTCAAGGCGGGGTGCCCCCGTTTCCTTGTCCGGTTCGGCCCGAGGGAGTGATTCCGTGAAAGATTATATCCGTCAGTATTGCAGGGAGGGATCTCAGCCGAGCAGAGACGGCAAGATTTCTATCTGTGATGTCACTGACAGGTCTCTCAGGTCTATTCTGTACACGATTTGTAGGATGGCCGGTAGTGCATCCCCTCACGTTGCCAACAGGTCATATGTGCAGCACGCCCTGGAGTGTCTTCAGCCGAAAGTTTTTAACTGGTGTGATGCAGTATTAGTTCAGATGAAAAACCAGTTGACCAAAGTAAAGGACGGGAAACTGAAGAATTTTGGCTTCGGTTCAGTTTTGACTGCCTTCGCTTTGGAGAAGATACCCCTGATGCAACCTCAGTACATTATTCTCGACTTGCCATCTCCTACTGAGCCACGCATGCAGAGGTGGGTTGACCACATGGCTAGGCATGCGGGTCAATCTAAGATTACTTTTACTGATGCCTTCTTTAGGTGGTTTGAGCGGCAGGATATGGCTTTTTCCGAGTATCCATATATTGGCATGGACTTCCGAGGTGATCCGGATTTGGTACTACCGGATGGCGAGCAGTGGGGTGATCTTGGTAAATATTTTGACCTTATCACTGTTTACTGTTTTTTATTTATAATGTCCTTGTGCTTTACTCTATCAAGACTCTAATCAAACTCATGTGCGCATGCAGATGTGGGCCCTGTCCGTCCAGCAGTTCGTCCGAGAGCTCCGGCCGCTGCCCCCGCAGGGGAGGCTCCTGGGAGAGCTATTCTCCGTGACCTTGACTTGGCCGAGACTCTTACAGCTGTGCAGGAACATGTCGAGGGTCTTACCCTTGGGATTCCGGATGTACGGATCGACGAGTTGCCTCTACGATTGCAGCGACATACTGTTGGTGTTCCCAGACGATGGTCTCGTCTTCTGCGCATGATTGCACAGGCCGTGGCATGTTATCATGAGCATCACTAGGCTAGGGTGCCCCCCAGCCATTTTTGAGTTTTGGGGTCATATGACCGATTTTTTCTTGGTTACAGAACATTACATGTAAACCGTAAACAGTTGTGTATATTTTTGATTTTCGGAGTTTATTCCAGTTTTTATGTGATCCATGTATGAAACATCGATGATGCTTCTCTTTTTATCAATTTTGCAGATGTCTATCTAACACATAGTTTGCTAACGAGTCGGTTAATGTGTTTAAGTTTCTGGAAATGTGTTGATATTGGATAAAATCAAACCGTCTTTCCAAGATTTTAACTCTTAGGAACTTGCGATAAATAGCTGGATTTCGGACAGAGTAGGTACCATTGAGCTGTAGTACCACGAGCTGCGAGTCTAGCCTGACGACTAGCCGGCGTATGCCATGGGTGATGGCATCAGAGAGGAGCTCTATCAACGCGCTATACTCAGCGATATTATTTGTTGATTGACCAATACATACCCCCCTGAAACTCACTAACTCGCCGCTTGGGTTAAAAATGGCCCATGCTGCAGAGGATAGGTTCCTCGAACTACGACTCGCTCCGTCAGCATATCCGACCCACGGTTCCAATGGATTTGACATCTGCAATAAGTGTAAAAAGTGGATTACTTAAACCGGAACAAACGCTTTAGCGAAAACAAAAATGTAACAAAAGCATACAGGTTACTACTAGGCATAGTAACGCTTAAGGTACAACCCGTTGCGAGGTTGCGCCAGTGGAACTCCGTCATAATCTACCAACTCGTAGGCACCTTTTGCTAATACACTTTTAACAATATAAGGGCCCATCCATAAGGACTTGAATTTCCCAGCTCCCAATTTATCGGATTCTTGGTCATAAAGCAAGACCAGATCACCTTCCAAGAAGACACGGGGTTTGACATTTTTGTCGAACTGCGCTTTGACTCGTTTCTTATGGGCTTTGTTGGCCAAGGTGGCATCACGACGAGTTTCATCCAACTGGATTAACTCTAAGAAACGAGCTTCTTCTTCTGAGGTTCCGGGGAGGAGATCAATTGCGAGTTTAAGGGACGAAATTTCGCACTGGATCGGTAGGATCGCTTCCAGGCCATACACCAGTTGAAACAGTGTGAACCCAGTGGCATTCCTTACCGATGTTCGGTAGGCCCACAAAGCCGAGTATAGGATCAAATGCCATCTTCTTTTGTGAACCCCCACCATCCTTTCCAGCATGCGCTTCAGGACTTTGTTGATCGCTTCAACTTGTCCATTAGCTTGCGGATAGTACGGAGTAGAGCTGTCGTGAGACAATCCTAGTTTGGCAGTTAATTCAACCATCATGTGATTGCGAAAATGCGATCCATGATCTGTTACTATGGCCTGTGGCACGCCGAATCTGGCGACTAGATGATTAAAAAAGAATAGGGTTGTTGTTTCACCAGTGTTATCCAATGTAGGCATCGCCTCGGCCCATTTGGTAAAATAGTCAACTGCGACTATAATATACCCATGCCCCCCGGTCGAGGTGGGGTTACATTGCATGAAATCGATGCCCCACTTGGCGAAAGGACCCACAGCTATTATTGGCTGTAAAGGAGCGGGGGGTCTTCTGGTTTTGCTATCAAAAATCTGACATGCATGGTAACTTCTAACCGCAGTTATGCAATCTTTGAACATGGTTGGCCAGAAGTATCTTGCTCGTAAGATTCTTTGTGCTGTAGCATATCCAGATTGATGCCCCCCACAGGTGCCTGAATGACATTCATTCAGGGCTTTTTCGGCTTCCTCATGGGTTAGACACCTTCTCAGGACCGTATCGACACCACGACGGTAAAGTGTATCACCAACGATCATGTAGTCTTTTGCTTGGTATCGAATGCGTTTTCGTTCTGAGTGAGAGGTGTCTGGCCGAAACTTTTGGGTTTGGAGATAAATTATTATATCTCCATACCACTCATCACTTGCTGATATCCGAAACAAACTTTCGTCCACGATCGATTCTTTGGACGTTTCATCGTTGTACGATGATGGGAGATCGCATAATAATTCTGTGAAAACTAAAGCTTTCTTTGATTTGGATTTCACAAATTCCAGATCAAACTCTTGAAGGATAGCTATCCACTTTGAATATTTGCCCCCAAGCAACTGTCGCGACAGTATATAAGTCATGGGGTTGCAATCTGACAATACAGTGGTCTTCCTAAAGAGGACATAATGTCGAAATCTTTGAATCGCTTGAACAGCTGCTAATGCCAACTTTTCAACATGAGAATATCTACTTTCCGTATCATTTAAGTTTTTACTTAAATAATATATAGGGTGTTCAATTCCATCGACTTCTTGAACCAAAACCATTGCAATGGTCGTATCTGCTGCAGCCAGATACAGGTTAAAATCCCTTAGATAGTCTGGGGCGTACATTAATGATGCTTTGACTAGTGCTTCTTTCAAGGCATCAAAGGAAGCTTGTGCAACCTGGTCCCAGACGAAAGGTACATCCTTTTTCAGGAGACGGGTATAACCTTTAGCAAGTTCTGCGTAATTTGGAATGAACCTCCTCAGAAAGTTTGCTTTCCCTTGGAGTTTCTGAATCTGAAGCAAGTTCGAAGGTGGAGGCAAATTAATGATTGCCTGCACCTTGCAAGGGTCGAGACGAATCCCATCCTTGGAGACTATAAAGCCAAGTAAACGACCAGAACCGACGCAAAACACACATTTGTGTGGATTGAGTCTTATCTTGTAGTGTCGGCAACGTAGAAATATTGCTCTTAAATGATGCGGATGATCAGTCCGCTTTTGCGAATGAGCCGGAAGATCGTCGAGATAAGGTTGAATGATGTTCTTGATGTCATGGAAAGCATAATTCATTGCTCTCTGAGATGTCGCCCCTGCGTTCTTTAAACCAAAGGGTAATTTTCGATAAGAGAATGTGCCCCACGGACAAATAAATGCAGTCTTTGACTGGTCCTGTGGGCGGATATTAATTTGATTATACCCGGAAAATCCGTCCATAAATGAAAAGATTTCACATCCGGCGCATTCATCAATTATCTGGTCGATGAAGGGTGTAGGGTAGTTGTCCTTTGGACAAGCTTGATTTACATCCCTATAATCGACGCACACTCGTATTGTTCCTTGTTTCTTCATAACAGGGACAATATTCGATACCCAATCGGTTAGAGGAACCGGGTAGATGAAACCAGCATGGAGGAGCTTTTCAACTTCCGCCTTGATGGCAGCGGCTTTCTTGGGGTGCACCTGCCGAAGCCGTTGTCTTACTGGTTTGACATCAGGATACATCTTAATTTCATGTTCAACTATACTCGAGTCGATGCCTGGAATTTCATCATATGACCAAGCAAAGACATCTCTAAATTCGCAGAAAAGAGCTTTATATATTTCTTGTTCTGAAGGGGAACAACCTTTGCCGACATAAATATTCTCTACAATGTCTGTTTTGGTCGAGATATTTATGGCTATAGTCTCTTCTATATTGGATAGGTTTCTCTCGGAATCCACCGTATTTACAGTATTTGTTAGGAATTCAAATACTTAAGGGTGATATAGGTCGCCTTGAGTATCTTCCTGAGGAAGGGAACGATGGTGGTTATCCTCCCATGGCGCCCCCTCAATCCACATTGATTGGAGGATTCCTTCGTCACTTGCATGCACTCGTGACCAAGGATCAAAGGGGGTTCCACATTCTCCTGACCTATCTACACAAACACTTGACGAGCATTGATTTGGGCTCGCCTCCCATGCCTGAAACATCGATTGCTACAATATTTCGATTGGGCTCGGGTGTAACACCATTGCCCGATCCATGATGACTTTGTCTTTTGCGACCTTCGTGGAAGATATCATGTTGCAGGTGGCCACCAATGGTACATTTCCTATGTACATATGATTTGGTAGCGAGAAAGTCCCCATCATCGTGGGGTCTTTCAACAGTCCTACTCCTATATCTTGAATTGAATGGTCGCTTTCATGGATCATGGGAATGCTTCCCGTAACTTGTGAACTATTAAGGAGGAAGTTCTGTTGGTCGACGACCGTAATCCCTCCTTCAAACGGGAAAGCGATCTTCCTAAAATAAGTCGACCCGACAGCTGCCATGGCATAAATCCATGGTCTTCCCAGTAGGATGTTGTAATCTAGATTTCCATCTATGACTTCAACATCAATCTCTACCGTTTTTCCACCTAGTTCAACTTTCAAGTTACTTAGGATACCGTAAGGGGTATATGTCCTACCGTCGAAAGCCTTTAGTGTTGTCGAAGATCTCGACAAGGTTGGTGACCCTAGCGTTTTCCAGCAGCTCATCGACATAATACATGTCGATGCTCCCTCGTCAATAATTGTTCTGTGAACAGTTTTGTTGAGGGCCTTCACTTGAATCAGGAAAGCTAGCTGAGCTGGTAACTGAGGGTCATACCCTTTGTGATCAAAGGACACAAGATTGGAATCCTTAGGATCAACCCCCCTATTGCCGATAACAATGCCTGCCTTTGGGATGGACAATTTTGTAGTACTTCTAGAGTCGACATAGCGGATGGCGATTGAGCCAAATCTTCCACTATGTTATAATGCTGCGCCGCTCTGGCACGAGGATTAAAAGTCGACTTGTGTACCACACCCTTAGGTGGTTTTATCGTTAATTCCGGCATTATGGGAGGGACAACTTCTGACGAAGTTGTTGTCGAACTACTAGGTTGATCGTTACCTTTTTCGTTTGACAGTTGCGGATTCCCGTAATCTTTGTTCCTTGTCGAAATCAAAGCATCATTTTGGTGCTTAGAGATCGACAACATCAGTACTTGCGACGGGGAAGCTTTTCCACTATCAACCATATTTTGACCTGGGTTGGGAAACGGGTCAGTCAACACAGCTGGGTTCTTTGGACTTTTAAAGAATCTCTTGAGCTCAACCTTGTACGGACAATCTCGTGTCCAATTGTCCTCGTCACATATAGAACATGGACCAGGTGACTTCTCTTTCTGTTTCCCTTTCCTAGGAGAGCTTGAAGAAGCCTTCTCAGGTGACGGATCATCCTGTTGCTTCTTCTTCCCTTTGTTTTGCTTCTTCTTGCTTCCTGGTTGATTGGTTTCTTTGCCTTTATCTGCTGATATGGCATTTACTTCTGAAGCAAGAATCTCTTCATGGGCATTTCGATCTGAAGTCTTACGGGCTTTCCGAGGTGAAGCCTTTCTTGACTTCGCGCTTGCAGTGCCAATCACGCCATCTCCGGCATGAGAGTCAATATTCGATTTAGGAGGGGGAGGAATTGAAAATTCAGGTCTGGGGGCATCAGGTATTTTGTCATAGAGCGTGCCCGACTGAGTATATACCAAGTCTAAATACTGAGCACGAGCAATGACTTGCTCCTCCGTTATGACCCCCCCCTTGGCCACATCTTCCGTTATAGCCGGAAGTAATGACTTTATAAACCATTCAGCTAGTAGCTGATCAGGAACGTATGTTTTGACCATCCTACGTCGACGACGCCACTCATGTATATGGTCAGATATGTGAGTAGCTGTCGTCTGTTTGAAGTTGGTCAGTATCTCGGTTCCTGTTTCATACCTGATAGGTAATTGAAAGTGGGTTAAGAAAGTCGTGGCTAAGGAGCTGAAATTGTCGAAAGAGGCTCTTGGCAATTCTATATACCATTTGGCCGCCGGACCTGTCAATGTCCTCTGGAAGAGGCGAAGTCTTATCGAATCATCGTTCAGGGTGTTCGATGAACACCACAGATGAAAGGTCATGACGTGATTCGACGGGTCTTCACCTGGATTTCCATTGAATTTAGGAATGTCCGATGGAAGTTTGTGAGGAATCATGGGCCACCAAGGGGCGTAGGCGATAGGATCGTTTGTCAACTGATGTAGATCGGGTAACTCCAGAGTTGCCACGAATGGCAGATGTTGACTCAAGTTAGGTGAAGCGTACCCAGGATACGACGGAATCGCCTGAGCAGTTGGTCTTTGCATACCAGCATAATGTAATTGATGCTGATATGATTGATACGGTTGATGGACTGCTCCACCATAGAGTGGTTGGTTTTGACCGTATTGTAGGTACGGTTGTCCATTATTCGCAAAAATTTGCTGCTCGGTACCTTAGTACACTTGCTGGAACTGCAGTTGTTGATACTGCACCAACCATGGTTGTGATACCATTGGTTGTTGTGCGATGCTTACCACTGGGCCAAGATGAGGGGTAAGGGTACCCGTTTTTGTTTGTGACGCCTCGCTAGCCGGCGACTGCGGTTGGGTTGCAGGGTCAACGGGTTGTTGCATTACAACCTGAGAAAACTGAGGTTGACATGTAACAGGTATCGTTTGAACTTGCGACACAGTCACAATTGCTGGTGTCGTCGGGATGTTCGTCACAGGCATCTGTTGTTGCATAGAATACACAACTCTTGGTTGCTGGGGTAGCATAGGTATCCAACCACTTGCAGTTATTCCAGTATAACTTGGGTATGGTTGTGAACTCCCGTATGGGTACCCTCCAGGAGGGGGTAATGAAAAAGCATATTGCCCCCCATACGGTGGTGGTCCGGCACTGAGAGGATTTAATACACCTCGAGGACCGGATTGTCCCAACGGATTTCCAAAAGGATCAATCTGTTGAGTTCCAACATAGGAGTTACCGGGTGTTATCCCGGGAGAACAAACAGGAACAGACCACACTGTCGTCATGGCCCCCGAAGGGACCCCTCCCAGCTGTTGAGAGTTTGGGACAGATGGTATGCCGACGAACATTGTCGGAGTGACTGCAGGGAGTTCTGCTGTCGCTGTGTCATTTGGCACAGTCCTAGATGTCGACGGTTGTTCAGACATTTTTAGTCTATCCAGTAGATTGCCTAGTGATTCTTTAGGAACTTATCTGGGTGGTAGGCTAGCTTCTGATGCAGTATGAAGTAGAGTGATCCCTGCTCCAAAATGTGTTGGAGTAGTTGCTTGCGGATCTTCTACAATCTCTTCTATTGCGATCAGACCGGGTGGAAGAGGAAGACCGTCAGGTCCGTAGAATATTTCTGGTGCCGAAGAAGGGGTTGTTTCGACAGCGACAGTTGTCTGAGGAGCAAGACTCTCTGAACCGATCACTGATGGACCTGATTCAGTAACACAAGTATTTGTTCTCAGACTAGGATCAGTGTTACTGTCCTTCTGGGGCTGTTGAACTTCTTCAATAGGGGCAGGGTTTCCAGAAATGTTTGGAGTAACCGGAACCTCAGATGTCGTTGGAACACTCGTTCTAACTTTGACAGGTGATTTGGAACCAGTTGAACGAGGTCGCTTTGCCCGGGTTGTTTTCGATTCCGGGGACAAAGACGTTTGTCTCGTATTCCTCCGCGAACGACGGTTCATCGATTGACTTTCTTCCACGATTGCGGATTACTTGATCAACCAACAATGCACAGGGTAAAATGTGTTTTCGAATTGAATTAATTTTAGACGCTTTTAAGACACAACTTGCTTTTTCATGTTTTAAGAGTCGAGAAAAAGCTAAAGATGACTCTAGTCTCCTTCGATGTATTAACGAGCCCGAAGTGACAAATTCTCGGATGGACTTTTTCAGTTATAGAGTTTGAAAAAGGCCAAAAGAAACTACTCTGGAGTTCTAGGCAAGGGTGTGCCAAACCTTTCACGAAACCACAGAATACGTTTTACGGTACGAGTGGTCGATCTTCGTGAATGCTGTGTTCACTGCATCGCGATCAGTAGGGCGGCCGACACGGCTTCCTATGGATAAAGGCTTTGTTCCTATAGGGGTTCCCCAATATACGCGACGGTACGTGGGGGCACAAGTCCGTATTAGTGCTATCGTCCCTCAGGAGGAATCACCCACCTTCGTAGAGATCGACAGTCACTATGTTTAACGACGCCGGTTCACGTCTCTACCTAGACCTCTACTGTGTTTCGTTATGTTTCAAAGCGTTGTTAGATAAATTCAGTTCTTTTTAGGTTGATCTTGCTTAGCAGTTTTCCTTTATGGATCACCACCTGATGTATGAGACAACTCCTAAATGCAGTCTAAGAATGATAAGCAAGCTTTTTCAATTCTTTCAACTTATGAAAACCTTAACTACTGAAGGAAAAGAAAAACATCATCTTTTCAAACAGATCATAGAGCACACACTGATGCACTTTTCCTAAATCGACATGCAAACTGTCAAAATTCACATGCACAATGCAAGTATTTCTTTTCTTCTTTCTTAATGTTTGGTGTGTGACAAAAAGAAAGCTGTTGTACGATTTCGAATTCAATTTCAAGCGAAAACAAACAAGTATTGTCCAATAATCAAAAGAACACCTTAAGATTTACTCGTTTCAATCACAAGAAATACTGAGATTCGAACCATATAACGAAAGCAAATGCTCAAGCAGCTATGAACAGTAATAAACTAACTCTTAGAATCACAACGACACTTTCTCACAGGTCTAGATTCAAGAGGTCATAGCAAGACTAGTTCACTTTCGCTATGGGAAACTGTGAATGACAGCAAGAAATACAATAAGAACAATCACGGTTTCTTCACACAACTGAGGTGGAATGAAGGCAAAGAGAAGTGGTTTCAGCTGGGTATACAGGTTGACAACAGGCTGCAAAAACAGTACTGAAAACTGGGCAATAGACAGTGGAGAATCCCAGCTGCACAAGGCAAGACTGGATCAGCGCAGGTGCTGCACTGTCAATCTGAGATGCAGCGCAGGTAGCCCCTTCGGGACCTGCGTTGCAGTGCAGGTAGCCTTTGTTGCAGCTGCACTGAACGAGACAACTCTCGTATCTCTCAGATTCCAGCTCACAGTTTGCTAAAAAATGAGCGGTTTTTGGCCAAATCAGTTGTTATCAGTCAAGTATACTCTAGAGGATGATTAAAGGAAGATGAACACTATCACAAAGAGCTAAAAAGAGTCCTTGTGGATCAGCTCTTCAAATCATAAACATGCCCAGCACTGGGCTAGAGTAGCTGCCCTCTACTTTGCATTCGAAGAACTCGAATGCAGTTTTCGATTCGGTACCCTTTTGTTTAAGAAAAGAATAGCAAGAAACACAAGCTACCAACAAGACACGATCCCCAGCGGAGTCGCCAGTCTGTTGGGGGGGAAAGTATCCAACTCGGAATGACCCTAACCCACTCTAAGGGTGACATTTCCTTAGCAACAGCTGAAAGCAAAGCTATCTAAAGTTTCTTCTTTATGACATGCAAGAGATAGAAGGAAGAGATCCACTTACCGATGTCTTGCGCAAATGGTCGATCCAATCTCCTCTATTCGCCGCTTGCTCCCAGCTCCAAGTCTTTTCACGGGCCCAGCTACACGAGATCCTGCAAACAAGACAAAGAAAGGAAACTACAAGAGGCATGCATTCATAACTGATTCAAGGATTAGCATAAATCAAATACGCAAGTAAGACAATACATCATTTAAACACATGCGAATAGAAGAACCTCAAATGCTTTATTAATATATGGAAGTAAGGTTCAGGCGGTGATACAACCATGAGAGGTCCAATCCAGCATCACCTTCCCGACGGAGAGAAATCTCTTCTTCACCTCCCTCAAGCAATCACCCAATGCTCACAACTGTAAACCAACAACAATTCTTTGCACTAAATTCCGGCCTTCCAGATCCCATGGGATGAGATCCTTATATAGAGTTTTGGAGTGAAGATAAGTCAGCTTGATGTGTGACTTGTTGTCCTCTTCAACTCCAGTTGTTCTTCAGTTCTTCACTCGGAGTTTCTGTCTTCCACTTGGAGTTTTAGAAGCTCTTAACTCATCATTAGGCGAATCTTATGATCAAGTGCCTTTCGGGAAGCTTCCTGGGCACTGGCACATTGAGAGAAAGATTCCTCCACATGTCAAGGTACGCCCAGCGCAGGTAGCCTTTGTCCTACCTGCTCTGCAACGCAGGTAGCCTTTGTTGTACCTGCTATGCAGCGCAGATGCCTAGTGGAGCAGCTGCAATGATCCAAAACTGACCTGTTTTTGAGTGTTTTTCAGTGGAGAACTGAACTGTAGTGCTGTGGTTTGCTGACCTTGTTCCTCTAAGGGTAAGAACAACTTGTTTAGGGACTTTGGATCCCTTGGATTATTGACATTTCATGCTCTATGCTGTAAGGCACAAAAATGTCTATAACACTTGTGGTAGCCGTCAAATTTCTCAACAAAATTTAACCATCCGACCTTTTGTAGCATCCCATTAAGTTGTGGATACCCCTCTATATACTTTACCCCTATGGGCTCTGTCCTGACAATAAGCCCTATATCGCCTGTTTTCGATTAACCTTCAAAATTACTCTCACTGTCTATAAAACGAGTGCTATTTAAGAAATGGAATGACTGCATATATGGAAAGACTGTGTGTATATGGACTGACTGTGTATATAGAAATGGAAAGACTATGTATATATAATGACTGTGTGAATATGAGAGAAAAACTTAAGAGTTTGCTTGTAATAAATAAAGAGTAAGGGTTTAGAGAGTCATAGATAGGTACGTCACATCATCATCTTGACCATTAACAGGTGTAGTTGTGGAGGAGTATTTGAGTACAGGTTATGGAGTTTGAAGCGGAGATTTGTTATGAAAGAATCATTGAGACCGTTTGTCATTAAAGATGGAAGATATGGCAGAGACATCGTGGCGGTCAAATCAAATGATGGTTTATTAAGGAGACGTGATTATACATACTATACAAACATATGTTTTTCAAATTGCTTTTTGAAATAAATTTTTGCATTTACCTTTGGAACCTTTACCTTTCACTTGCTAATTCTTTTGATGTTGTCCACAGGTACCTTGAGCATGATTGGTCTTGAAAAATTGATTTTTCTTCAATTCACTGCATACATGATTTTATTATGAACTGTATACTTGTGCCTGAACTAATAAAAAAATTGTAGCTGTAGAATAGTATCAGCTGCAGAATAGTATCAGCTGTAGAATGTGAAACAAAAAGTTAAATATGGATTATGGATCATGAATGAAATGGAAATTGCTATGTAAGTGAAAGGAATGAGATGTAAGACAAGATGATAAATGAAATGAAGGTGGAACGAATACTGAAAAAGGAAAAATTGAAAAAGTTATTGATAAAATATGACACTGGGATGAAGTGAATCTGCAAAAATAGAACGGTGTGAGCTGAGATGAGATGATGAATTTTGCAGAATCTAAACTGCAGAGTGATTGTAGCTTTTTGTCACTACTTATTATAGAAAGAAAATGGAAAATATAGGGTGTCAGAAATCTCTGATTTTCACCCTATATTTTTTGTACAAGTATTCCAATCAATGATTGGTTTTAAACCTTATACAGTTTATTATATATATATATATATATATATATATATATATATATTTTTTTTTTTTTTTTTTTTTTTTCATAGGAAAAATAAAGACTAAGTTAGTGGAGAAGAAGGATTCTTCTTCACTAACTTCATTTCAGAATTGTCTTGGAAAATCTTGATGAAATCCTCTTTTGAAATTGGTTTCTGATATATTTTTAATCTATGACCATTCACAAGAAGAGGAGTTTTACTTTCATCTATTGTTTTGATCCTCACTACTCCATTACTAAAGATTTTTTCAATCTCATATGGCCCAAGACAATGAGTTTGAAACTTCCCTTGAAAATATTTAAACTTTGAATCAAATAACAATGCCTAATCTCCCACTTGAAACCTCTTGTCCTTGATATATTTGTCATGCCATTTAGCCCTCTGTTGTTGGACTATACCAGTCCTTTGAACTGCCTCTTGCCTGATTTCATCAATTTCATTTAATTGCTCCAGCCTATGCTTTTGTGCCTCTGATAAATCTAGTCCCAGTTGGACTGCCATCTTGAAATTTCTGATTTGGAACTCTATAGGGAACAGGACTTGTTTCCCATAAACAAGTTCATAGGGTGTATGTCCTATTGTGTTCCTCCATGTAGTTATATAGGTCCATAAGGCTTTAGGAAGCCTTTCTGCCCAATCTCTTCTATGTAGATGCACAATCTTGGTGAGGATTCCTTCAATCACTTTATTTGTAGATTCCACTTGACCATTTTCTTGTGGATGATAGGGAGTAGATTTCCTATGCTTGATCTTGTATTCTTCCACAAGCCCTTCCACCAAGTTAGATGTGAATTGAGATCCCTGATATGTCATAATTTCTCTTGGAACATGAAAATGAGTGAATATGTCCTCAAAAAGAAAATTAACTACAAATTTTTCATTAGCAAAAGGTAATGCTTTGGCTTCTACCCACTTAGTGACATAATCAGTGCACACCAATATATACTTTTTCTGCTTAGATGGATGATTAATTTGTCAAATAAAGTCTAAGGCCCACTTTTCAAAAGGCTCGATGAGTACCTGAGTTTGTAATGGCATTTCATTTGAAGGAGCAGGTTTCCCTACCCTTTGGTAGCTGTCACATCTCCTGACATATTCTTTAGCATCTTTGAAGATGGATGGCCAATAATATCCTAAAGAAATGATTTTATAGGTTGTCCTCTTGTCAGCAAAGTGTCCACCGCATGGCTCATCATGACATGCCTTAAGAATCTCAGGCATTTCATCTTCCCTAACACACCTTCTAATCATAAGATCTGGCCCTGTTTTATACAATTTGTTAGTGATCCATGAATATCTTGCACTTTCCTGAATAATTTTTCTTTTCTCTCTAGGAAACAAATGTGAAGGTAACTTTCCTGTGACCAAGTAGTTAGCAATATTTGCAAACCAAGGAGTTTGAGTAGTTACTTCAAAAAGATATTCATTAGGAAACTTATCTTCAACCAGAGAATATTCTTTGATATTTTGAATCTTGGACAAGGAATCAGCAATTGTGTTTTGTTTTCCAGGTCTATCTAGCATAGTAATGTTGATTTCTTGCAAAAGTAAATCCATTTTGTAACTCTACCATTAGTAATAGGTTTATTCATCAAATATCTAATTGTAGAGTGATCTGTATGAACAAAGGTTTCATAACTTGTTATATAGTGTCTGAACTTGTTAATTACATGAACAACACCTAAAAATTCCTTTTCAGTCGTTGTATCATTCAACTTAGTGGGAGTCAAATACTTACTTGTATAGTAAATGGCATAAGGAATCAAATCTTTTTGTCCCAATACAACTCCTAGAGATGTATCTGAAGAATCTGTGGAAATATGGAAAGGGAGTTTCCAATTTGAACCTCTTAAAATGGGTGCTTCAGAAATTTTTTCTTTCAAGGTTTCAAATGCCAACTGGCAATCAGAATTCCAATTGAATTCACAATCTTTGGTAAGTAATTTGAAGTGTGGGGATGCTATTTTAGTGAATTTTTCTATGAATCTTCTATAGTATCCTGTAAATCCCGGAAAAATTCTAACATCCTTTTGGCAATTTGGAATTTATAATTTAGAGATGACTCCAACTTTAGATTTGTCAACTTTAATTCCATCTCCTGAAATGTGATGTCCTAAAAGAATACCTTCTGTAAACATCATAAAACATTTTTCATGGCTTAGTGAAAGGTTTGTTTCCTTACATCTTTTAAGAAATTTTTCCAAATTTTCCAAAGCTTCTTCAAATGTATTTCCATAGACTGTACAATCATCCATATATACCTCTACACAATCATGTATTAGATCAGAAAAAATTCTTGGTGCTACTCTTTGGAATGTTGCAGGTGCATTACATAACCCAAAAGGAAGTACTCAGTAGGCATAAGTTCTCCATGGACAAGTAAATGTGGTCTTATCCTGATCTTCAGGTGCTACCTGAATTTGATTATAACCACTAAAACCATCCAAAAATGAGAAATACTTCTTACTTGCTAATGTATCTAACACTTGATCTATAAAAGGCAAAGGAAAATGATCTTTAAGGGTTGCTTTATTCAATTCTCGGTAATCAATGCAAATCCTCCATTTACCATTCTTTTTAGGCATAATTACCAAAGGAGAAACCCATTGGCTATCTGAAATTGGGTAAATGAAGTTTACATTCAGTAATTTTTGGAGCTCTTCTTTCACAATCTCTTTAAGATTTGGATTCATCCTTCTCTGAGGTTGTCTGATAGGTTTAAAATTTTCCTCAATATGGATGTGATGGATACAAGTCTTAGGATCAATGCCTTTCATGTCGGTGTATTCCCATGCACATGCAGCAGAATGTTTTTGTAATGTTTTGATTAGCTCTTCTTATTGTAGTTTCTCCAAGTTTTTGTTTATGTTCAATGTCCTATATGGAAAATTTTCAATTGTATAGCTATTAAACTCTTCGATAGAATAGAGAGACATCTGCCTAGATGACAAATATTCCACATTAGATTTTTCTTGAAATTTCTCATGGTCATATTCTGAAGATGATTCAAAATTTTCTTATGTATTCAAAATTTGACTATCTTCACTAATTTATGAAATAGTAAAGAGAGGCCGAATATAATCTTCATCATCAATCCATTCTTTGTCATCTATTTTTGTGATTGCTTTTGCTAGAGGATATAGAGTAAATTTCTTTGTTGAATTACCATCAGAAATATACATGTCACCAGATCTATAGCTAATAAAAGCATCAACTGTGGCCAGCCAAGGTCTTCCTAATATGAGTGGATGTCCTCCTAGATTGTTCTTGAGAGTTAAGATCATGAAGTCAACAGGATATTCCCAAGAATCTAAGGATACTGAAATATCTTCTAGCACACCATCTGGTTTGATTACTGATCTATCTGCTAGTTGCAATAAGGTAGGTGTGTAGAGAAGATTAGGAAGCTTGAGCTACTCCATAGTTTGTTTGCTCATGATGTTTATTGCTACCCCTATGTCAATCAATGTATTTGGAATCTCAAATCCATTGATATGTGTTTTCACAATTGGACTCCCCGGATCCACATATTTTTGTATGGCAATTTTTCCCATCATTATGTCTGCTATTTTTCCTACGAGGTGAATTCTTTTTGTTTCTTTTGCTTTTCTTCCTGGTTTTTTTTATGCTCAACTCCTTTATTGTTTTGGCTAGAATTGGAATTTCTCTAATGGCTTGTAGCAAAGGAATTTTGATACAGACAATCTTCAATTCATCTAGAAAATCATAGTTGGGCAACAAGATTTGTTTTTCTACCCCTCTATCAATTTGTAGTCTTTCAGGAAAAGGAGGTGTAGAAGTAGATGCTGGTTTCTCAATGATAGGAGTTGTGTTCATTGATTCTTTTTGTTTTTCTTTCTCAATGTTTTGGCTTTGGAGAGATGTTCCCTAAAAAAATTTATTGACCTTTAGAGAATCTTCCTCAGAACTGTCCTATTCTTGAATAACTATAGAAGGTATTTCCTCTTCTAATATCCTTCTAGATCTTAGTTGAACATCATTAAGATCTAGATGAGTAATCATGTAAGTTGGAAATTGTTGTCCTTCTACCATGTAATAATTTTGAGGGTTTTTATTGTTGGGGTTTGGTAATGGTTGGGCAGGTAGCTGATTTGCTTTCTGTTGAAATGGCAGTAAGAGTTGAGGATTTGGTTTTGTTGTGGAGGTTGTTGTGGAAATGGCAATGAAAGTTGAGGTTTCTGATTTTGAAGTTGTGGCTGTTGATTTTATTGCTGAATGTGCGGGGGAGGATAATTCTGATATGATGGAGGATATTGGTAATATTGAGAAAATCTCCCATAAGGATTTTGTACTCCTTGTGCCCACGGTTGAGATTGAGATTGAGGTTGAGGCTAAGGTTGCTGCTAAGAATTCCAGTTTCTTGGGGGCTAAAGATACATTTGATTGTTAAATCCCTAATTTTGTGGCCCCTGCCAAGGTCTTCCAGTAACAAAACAATGAGGTTCTGTAGAATCTAAGACTGTTTCCTCTTGAAAGATAGCCTTAAGTCCTGGGACTGAAGGATAACCCTTGGTCTCATGGCTTCCTAAGCAAATCATACAAGTTTCTACAATTTTGGCATCTAAAGGGCATTCCCTTAGAGCATGTTTTTTTCTACATTTTGGACAAAAAATGGCTAAAGCTTCAGCCACGATTTTCTGCTTGTTTTGTATCATAAGGGTGTCTAATTGCTCACTAAGGCTCCCTAGAATGTCAGTTCTAAATTCATCAAGCATATTACCAATTTCTTCCCTACTTACAGATCCCGTTGCAGATTTGTTTACTCTAATAAGAGAAGGATCTCTTGGCCCTTTCCCTATTTTAGATTTCCCTCTTGAGAGATGAACACACAATTCTCCTATTTCATTTAATGGAAGTTGAGAGATATCTCCCTACCCCATCATGTTAAGGATATCTATCCACTCATCTCTAATGGCTTTTAATAAAAGAGCTTTCAAGGTTTCTTCATCTAAATTGTTCATCTTTGCTCTTTTCAAATTATAGTTGAATCTCTCAATCAAATCTTCTAAGTTTTCATACTCTCTTTGCATCATTTTGAACACTTCATCCTTGTGATTGGTAGGCATGCAATAATCCAAGTACCTATCCAAAAACACTTTTTTCATGTCATTCCATGTTCTACTGGATTGAGTGACTAACCCCATGAACCATTTCAAAGCAGCTCCTTTCAGTGTTGAAGGAAAAAATTTAAGTTTTTTAGAGTCTTCTAGATAGTCATAAGTTCTGCACAAGACTTCAAACTCAAACAAAAATGTTTCAGGATCCTCACTTTTCAACCCATAGAAGTTTGGGAAGACAAAAGGTGAGATATTTTTCATTGTGGCATTGGTTTCCTCATCCACTATAGGGAATCCAAAAGAATTATATATTTCCCTATTTCCTCTGCCTCCTCCATTATTTCCTCTACCTCTCCCTCTACCCCCTCCTCCAAACAGTGAGAATTCTCCATCTTGTTCTTCTTCTGCCATTATAAGGTTTAATATAAGGTTCAACCTACAAGGTTACTTCCTCCTCCTCTGGTTCTTCTATTAATGGAATATAGGAAAGAGGTTCTACTTCTTCTTCCTCACCAGGTATTCCAAATTCTTCAACTACAATGTGCTCTCTTGTGGAGGTGAAAAAGGTTATTCTTGTTGTTGGAGATTTGAAATTTTTCTCCCCTAGGACTGACTTGGTAGATGAAGTAGCAGATTCTTTTGATTGGATTTCTGCCCATGGAATTCCAGGAGCTCTATGGCTGGGAGTATGAGTTTGGGATGGAAGTGTGTCTTTTCTTGTTCTTGGTAGAGTAGGTGGTGTTGTAGGAATTGAAATTCTACCCCTAGCTATAAATCTACCCCTAGAGTCTCTTTCTCTATGCATGTCATTTTTTTTTTGAATGTAAGAGATAAGGCTACCTAGTTACACTTCCCTGGCAACAGCGCCAAAATGTCTGGTCACTTTGGTGTCCTAAATTGCTCTACATAAATTATCAATCCAGGCATCGTAAACTGATGAAGTGTAGTGCACTGCTTGTGCTAGATAACCCTTCTTTCTTCGTTCTTTTTTGTTTTATGTTGTTTTGGGGGGTTTTTGGTATTTTAATTCCTAATGATTTACAATTTAATTATCAAAAACTTAAATCTGAATTTCGTAAAATCTAAAAATGAAAACAGAGCTTAAGAAAGAAATGAAAATAGAGATAATAATGACTTGGAAGCAAAGCTTAGGCAAGAAATGAAAACAAAGTTCCTATTCCTGTTTTACCATTATTTCCAAATCATGACATTAAAGCTGAAAGTGAAATTTGCAACTGATGTCTAGCTAATTACGAAAATAAAACTAAATGAAATACTTAGTTACTCTACCTCTCAATTTTAGGAGAAAGTCTCCTTGGGATGACATTTGAGGAATTCTATACTTCACTAATCTAGGAGAAAACAAATATAGAGATGCAACAATAACTCATCGCATAAATGAAATGTTCAACCACATAGTGAAGGATGAATTATCAACTTGAAGGGTTTTTCATAAACATTCATTAACACCATGAGTTAGCAAATTAAAAATAAAATGGCAAAGATAGTAAATGGCACTGATGAGTCTAATTGAGAATTTAAACTAGCAAACGGTGAATGAAGTAAACTAGATTACATTACTGAGCTTCATCTTCTAAACTACTGATAAACTAAAAAGAGATCAAGCAAATGGAAGCTACTCTAAGTTATGTACACTATTAATAAGAAAATGATGAAAATTGCCTTATAAACATTGTTAGTAAGAAAATGATTATAAACACTGTGAAAGAAAATGATGAATTTATAGTTAACAAGAAGAAGAAAAATAAAATGAAATGAAACCTTTTTCAGTGCAGGGGCCCTCTGCAACTGATTAGGCTACGCTTGCTCAATAAACTCCAAGAAAACTCCTTCAGATTTTCATAAAACATGTGGTCTTCATATTAAAAACAGGGATACAAAATGCCCAGAAATTACAGAGTTTAGAACTTTGATTTCACAATAAAACTATCACTATTACCACTAACTTCTTCGGTCCTTTACACGTGTTTATAAGAAAAACCATATAACTATTTGTGGAGAAAAACATGCTACAACCAAACACATAGAAGACAGATATGCGAAATTTCTTCCTCGGCTGCAGGAGACATAAATCCAAGACATGGTGGCTGTTGGATTTGGTTGTACAAGTGGCTGTTGGAGTTCGTAGGTACAGGTAGTTGTTCCAAATAACACTTCCCATCACTGTGAAACACGTTAATTAACCATGAAATAGAGTCTTGTTACCTTCGGTCTCTGAATTTGACTTATCAATTGAGCATAGTCTTATGCCATCTTCTTTGTCGACCTGGGCTAGGTGAATAGGACAGGGTCCATGTCACGATGATTTCCAGGTTGCCCATGTAGCTAGTTTCTCCTTCTGACACCTGGAACCTGTTAGAGCATGAAGGTAGATGCGGAACAACTAATTAGCTGCAGAATAGGCTGCGTTCCGTAGCTAATATACAAAAATTTATTCAAACAGCAAAACATAAAAGCATAACATGTAAATCACTAAATGTCCTCCTCAAGACAATATATACCAGTCATTGGTGATGAGAATGCATATTTCTCATGGAAAAACAAATAAAAGGAATGAGAAGAGTTGCCATGGAAAGAGTAATTTTGAGGCTCAACAATCAGGACGACCGACATGACTATCCAGACTACAACTAGCACTGATGGGCTGATCGGTGCGGCCGGCCAGGCTACATGTAGCGTTGATCGAGTGATTGAAAGAAAAAATAAAAAATAACTTCACACAGGGCCAAACTTAACACATCAGAGGGTGGGCTAAACCAAACAAGCACACAAACCAAGCTAATGAAGCTTTCTTGTTAGGGACAACACAATCAAAACAAGTTGAGAGACTGAAATCAGAAGGGAAAGACACACTGGCTATGATCTAGGCTAAACCCTAATCTTCACCTACAGGAATCAGTGCAACTGCCTAATTGACAACACGTGCCAAAAGGGGGGTAATGGGACTATTTTTCAGAAACTCGTGCTAATCGGCACGACTGTCAGAAAAATAAACGCACTGACTAAGGATCCAAGGAAAAAAATAAAATTTTCAAAGGCTAAGACCAGACTTACCACTGTAAATTTCAAGCTCAGAGTAGTAAATAAGGTGCTTTACAAGAACATGCGTGACTAAAAACACGGCCGCCGGAGAACCTGCGTAAAGAAGTACAACTGATAGCTCAAGTACATGATGTAGGTGGTATGGGCGCAGCCATCCATAATAGAGTATATAATGATCTAGATCCAAGGTATGGACACAGCCATCCAGAGAGGATCGATAAATAGACTCAGGCATGGTCGCAGCCATCCAGTGAGTGAGTCATGTAATGATCATAATAAGCCACAAACTGCAGCCTGGATCCCAATAGACAAAATCCAGGGTCTTGCGCTCCATCTCGACCCGAACAGAGTACAAGTTCAAGCATGTGAATACATGAGTTGAAGTCAAACATGCATGAACATCGTCTGATTACCAGTCAATGATGAAAACTGTTAACAGACGCGAGAGGTACCACCAATAATGACAATGGTCCTCAAGGTACTATAGGTACAATCTACGGCGTGTGAATCAATGAGCTGGCGTCGAACACCCGTAGAATCATTCGATCAGAGGTCAATGATGAAAACCTCTCGTCGAACATGAAGAACCTGCCATTGAGGCATGCCGGTTCTAAGGCACCGAAGGGAGTCTCTAGATCAGCTTCCTGGATAATGAGCTGAAGTCGACAGGAAGTGACCTTGATCAAAGGTGGGCCATAATGTTTCCCACATCATTGACACGAGACAGAGGAAAGATGTTGTGGTGATTCAGAATTATGTGAGGTATCAGAGGGAGGTTGTATTTTAGCAGAGGTCAACTTCTCTTGAACATATCGGCGACACGACAGTGGACTTGGCATTATTTGACATCAAATGAGCAGAGGTCATGGTGACAAGGCAATGAGCAGATGAGAGGTCAAATAGGATAACCCAAACCCATGGAGGCTAATGTGAAACAAGATGAGATTTTCCCACCCAGACACGAATGCAGACTAGTGCCATGTTCAAGAGCGACATACTGTGGACACGAAAATGATTATGGATCCATTTTCCCCACCATTTCTGGCGAGTACCCCAGTTATTTTTAACAAGCTTGACGGGGATAGCGTATGCTTGTGGGCGTCAATATGACAGAATCCGATGTCATTAAGTTTTAACGAGTCTGATAAAGGAAGAACTCGGCGTCTTTTCTTGTTTAGAGAGTCTGAAAAGACAACAGAAAAGTAAACTCTAGGGGGGTCCTTTTTCGTAAAGTTGTGTCTCCCGAGCCTGAAAAAGTATAAAACAATGCTCGAAAGAACCGCCCAACCATTACGATCGAGGAGTACTTTTCGTAAGTAGTGACTTCGACCCGAAAAAGTAGAAAAGCAGTCAGAAGCACGTCGTTTTGTAGCCAATAACGAGTTCGAAACGACAAAAACCCGGCGATCTTTTTAAGTTTAAACGGTCGAGAAAAGAGCTTAAAGGTGACCGCCTCTCGCTTTTTTTTAACGAGTTGAGAGGGAGACTCCGCTATCTTTTTGTCTTTAAAAGGTCAGAAAAGAGCTGAAAGCAGACCTCCATTTTTATTCTCTTTAACGAGTCAAAAAGGGAAAATACTCGTCAATCTTTTCATATTTTACGAGTCATAAAAGAGCTTAAAGGTGACTCATCCTAGAGGAACGAGCGGTATAAAGGGTAGCAACTAGTTCCGGCAATGGTGGAACTGCTCAAAACATGTAATGGTCAAGAGGCTGGCTAACAAAACCACTCATAACTGCGGTCCCTCAGGAAAGGTAAAACAACCAAGTGAAAGCATATGATCGGCCAAAGAGATGGTGGTAATGGGATGAAAACAACCAAGGCTCATTTGACAGAATTTAGTGGATAAAAATGGCAATCACAAGATGTAAATCAGGTATGGGTTCATTTTTACACAAGCTTGAACCGTGGAGAACTCTGCTTGGATTCGGTTTCATGTTTACACAAGCTTGAAACAAAAAAATATGCTTGTTATAAGTTTGCATGCCCCCGGCATAATAATGCAAAATGAGGTACATGCCCCCCAAGCTTCATTGCATTCAACAAAGTGGATGAAATGAAGGTTCACTCTCGAGATCTTGGAAAGACTCGACTTGGATTTTACGAGATCTTAATCAAGGACTCGATTTGGAAAAGGGGGAAGTGTTTCATTTTTTAACGAGCTTGACACAAGATTAAGAACTATGCTCGGACATACCTAGTTTCATTTTTTAAGGAGCTTGACATAGGAAAACGAACTATGCTCCGACCAAACCTAGTTTCATTTTTTAAGGAGCTTGACGTAGGAAAGCGAACTATGCTCCGCCCGAACTTCATCATAATGAATAGAAAGTCGGGGTTTCCAAGATTTCCACTCCCAGTGGAAGGGAAACATCTTAGAAGTCAGGGCCCAATGCCCCCAAGACACTATGCACGATGGCGGCATCATTGGATCCAGGCATGGGATAGGTGGCCACGTAGTTGATCTGTGGTGGGGTAGATGCAACTGTTGGATGAAAACTAGGAGGGGACAACAACGACGCAGGAGGCATTGGGGGAATAATGAATGACACTTGATCGATAGTCACAATTCTTCCATCGTGCGGAAAGAAAACCACACGGAAAAGCGAAGAAACGAGGGCCCCCATGGCATAAACATAGTCGCGACCAAGGAGAAGACTAAAGTCTAAAACACCTTGGGTAACCAAGACGTCTATATAGACGGTTTTTCCTCCCAAAGTAATAGGGAACTTTGGGAGAACTCCTAGAGATGGACAGGCTCCTCCGTCGAAGGCCAAATCGTTGTGGAGGTAAATCCTCTCTGCGGACAGAGATGATCCCTACTAGCCCAGACCGGGTCTAGCAACAATCACACAATTCTATCACGCAAGTTCCTAATTCCAAATACAAAGTAGATGGTGAGAACCTACTTGGATTCCAACGCTAGTGTTCGTAGAAGAGATGTCGTCCTCGTTCCTTTGCCTTGGCCGGTTACGATCCCCACGATCTTCGTGATTGGACACCTGCACATGCAAAGAACAACACGAAAACAAGCATAAAATCTAGTAGATGCAATTATATATCAATCAGAAAAGATATAACTCAACATCAAACATGAGACAATGAGAGTGGAACCATAATGATAGTCATCTATTATTAATAAGTAACAAAGAAGAATACAACCATTGTTCTGACGTCAAATCCTCCTTTGGCTGGGTGATCAGCTACACAAGTCTTGCAAAGCTTGTTGGGATGAGGAACAAGCCTCTCTCTCTTTGGGTGACAACAATATCCTTACTTAGATTTGGCTTTATGGGTGCAAAGAAGGCTCTTGCAGCTTCAAACTCTCTATCACTATACTTGGACCAGAACTACTGTAACTAGCTTGCTCAAGGCATGGAGGCAAGCTTTTATAGATAGAGAAGAAAGAGATAGGATCAACCACATTATTCATGGGATTAGCTTTATCAATTGGAAACTTCCATGAAAGGTGGCAAACCACTTTCCTTTCTATGGAGATTCGAAGCCAAACCATCCTAGCTCAACATAGATTCAGTTGGTGAATGGGTTGAAGAGAACCTTCGGGATTTTGGTGTTTGAAAACTTTACTCAATTTGGTTGGCGTGAGTGCGACTCTGAGACAAAGCGCCAATAGCGCGCCCTTTTTAGAGGATTTCCCTCATTGGCGCGGGCAGTGAACTGAGGACCCGTGCTAATGCAAAAAGATCTGTTTTCATGGAGATTTTGCAGGAGATGTCTTTAGGGCAAATGAAGCTCATACTTAGAGGAAGATGATGCAAGTGGTTTTAGGTCATGTCACTTCTCACAGGTCCCGAAATGAGTCCTCCAGTGTGTAGGAGAGGGGTAACAGGGACGGTGATAAACGGTGACAAATTGTTGTGTAACAAAAGGCAAAGCAGAGAACACTAGAGGGAAATGGTGATACTAGAAAATTTCACACGAAATCATGAAATTACAATCAATCAAATAGAAGGACTTGTTCCCCAGTGGAGTCGCCAATTTTTGGTGTAGGCAAATTCTAGGTGTAGACAAAAAAATTCCTCTAGTCCAAGAGAGCGGGTCTAGCCACAAACAAAAAATCTATGGAAGATCTCCTTAGGCTAAGACCAAATAAGAGGGCCTACCTCTTAGTATGCTATTTCACTTGGTGACTATCTTGCTTCCTCACTTCAACTATCTTCTGTTTCCTTTGAACACCTAAAACAAGTAAACAAAAACAACCAACAAATGTGATAACACAGAAATTGAATTCAACTTACTTAACAAGTCAAGAAACATTAAGCCATAAATATGTGAGATGACATTTGATGTAGAATATCAATCGATATTTGCATCTATATTAGTTCAAGAAGAGATTACAATTGATGTCTTGAGGTTGTTGTTCTCCTCCAACATATCCAGGTTCCCACATGCTTCTGCTAGCATCTCATGGATAGCTCCAACAATGGTAGTCTCAAGGTTCTTTGCTTTAGTCTTCACACCAAACCAAACTCACAATTATCCCTTAAACACAAACTAGAAAGCTACAAACTATGGGTAGCTTTCTGACTACTCCGAAATCAAAACTTCAGCCAGAACTTAATTAGGACTAAAAGCTAACTTGTGCTTGGTAAAAAGAGAGGTTTATATAGCTTGGATGGAGCAGACATGGTTCCTTTTCTCATAGGATAAGGTCTTATCTCTTGGATTGGTTCCATCCTTATAGGGGAAATGAGCACAAACTGACCTCCTCGACTCCATCTGGCCTAACCATTTACCAAATTTCTGTTACGAAGCTTCTAGAGCTAGAAGTTTCAGCTCCATATTTAAAAAACTTTCCAAAAGAGGATTGACGCCAATGAGAAAGGGCTTAGTCAATCTGATCGGTGCTAGGGATAGTTGTAATCCCTGAATATCGGTGCAAGGAGGACACAGGTCATTAGCGGCGGTCTTGTAAACTAGGATAAACAAAAGATTTGTGGGAGATGATGCAAAAGGGAATTGTTCTGCTCATGAAGGGGGACACAATGGGAGTTTCTTCATGATAGGAAAGCATGTCAGGTACATTCTAGAGGTCCTCCAGGATCGTGTACGAGGAGTACATGGACAATGATAAAATTTTGCGTAACAAGACCTTTGCTACATCTATATCTCATAGCATATCCCGTCCCATCGCAACGAACTCTGTTGGTTCTAATCCTACCTCTTGTTGTTGTTCACACGACAGATATATGAAGCACCAATAGGCCAAACTGTTCCCACATCTACATCAAACATCAATAGTTTAGTCTTGAAAACATAAAAAAAGGCAAAAAAATTGTAAATCTTCCAAAACATAAAAACTCGAAATTTCTTACCTAAAGCAACCTATTCCTCACACTTAGGAAGCACGAGCTCAGGGTCATCATAGAAATCCATGTCTCCATAAGGATAGTCATTGATCATCATAAATGCTTCGTGAATCCACCTAAATAAGGACGGTGAGAAGTTGATCATTGATGGCCCTACATGTCGAGGCATGTGATCTATCCACCTTCTCATTGATGACTCCCTCATATCGATAGGATCAAGTATGATATGTTGGGGTTGAAGTAATGGAACTCATTCCAATGCAAAAGAAACAAATATGTCACCATATCCAAATTTCTTTAGTTTTCCTTATTTTGCCTTAGTCAATTTTTCTTTCATGTTCACCAGAACTCCCTTGCTCCAATTAAAGAGTGTTGTCTCTAGAGACCCCAATCCATATTTCATATATGATCTTCTTGCCACATGAAATGTGGAGCTACCTACCAATTTTACAATAATGAATAGGATTATTCTCCAAGGTAATCGAGTTACATTTTTTATACTAATATTCCCATCCTTTGTTGGTTGGGATCGAGGTCTACAATAGGTGGTGGTATAATCCTTCACTATCTCCCCACGACTTCTCCCACCTATGAGAGATATGGGTGCACCCCTCATAGATAGTCTTTTCAGAAAGTAAATATCGTCTACCTTTATCTCAAGTACATGTTCCCCAAACCTGAATGTGTGTGCATGAACATCCTATGAAAAAACAAGGTATTTCAAAAACTCCATTTGTTGCCTCATACCAAGAAGCCAAAAGAATTTTAGTAGTCCACAGTTCTTTAATGCCTAGAGTGTAGCATGATCATTTGTTGCATTTAAATCATGTTCCTCATGTTCTATTTCTCTCCATAGGAAAGCGATTTTGTGGTAATCAACCCCTGAAACATCAACAAGAGATTCATTAGAATAATTTTCATGCAAAACAATTATCAAATTTTGAGGGAAAACTAATAAACAAACATTAAATTTGCACCCAACGCACTCTAGGAGAGAAAACCAGAGCATTGCACCTCTGCCTGTAGTGCATCACTGCCTGGGTGCAATGCACTTTTCAACCCTCTGGGCCAGCGTTGCTCCTAGGATGAAATTTTTTAACCTCGGGGCCCTCAAATAATCAAATTTTTTGTCTGAAATCACAAAGGAACCACTAAAGGAAAAAAAAAAGGTTCTAGTTCCTACCTGGAAGCAACGGTACTCAAAATCGTCCACTTGATTGGCTGCATTCATCTGTAGAAGAACGAGGGAAAAAGTACTCAGAACTCTCATTGTTAGAGGTAAATGTGAAATGGTAAAAATTAATTGTCATTTTGAGTATATATGGTCATATTATTCTCTATTTTATTCATATTTAATGCTTTGACCTAGTGATGACTCATTTTTACTATGAAACAAGTATGTTTAATCCTTTTTTTGTTGTTTTGAAGAGGTCGATAGCTGTTAATGGATTTTGTTGTTCTTTACACAAGTGATTTTGACCAAAGAGTACACTTTTATATGTTTTTTGGGCTCTTTGAACCCATGAAAAATGAACCCCCCTAGAGTCATCTTTCAGCTCTTTCCAAATTCCCAAAACATGAAAATATTGTCGAGCACTTGTATTTTGGAGCTCGTAAAATTAAATGAAAAGACGTCTACTCAGTATAAGTTTAACCCCTTTTCAGACTGAGATAAACCAACTACAAAAAAGGAATAACTTACTTGAACATGGCTAAGATGTTCTCTTGGGTATTTTTTTCTACCTTTTTGGACCTAATGGACTACCTACAAGAAAAGAACATCTCAAGTTTTGTTTTTCACCTCTTTTTCAAACTCTCTAAGGATGAAAAAGAAGTTGAGTTTTACCTTCACTAGACTCGTTAAAAATTCAAATAATGATGGACTTGTCAATCATGACGAGGCCAAACCACTCCTCAAGGTTCATTAAATATACTATGAGGGATTCATTCGAAGGATGGACTTACAGATCAAGCATATGTTATCCTCCTCAATCTTGTTAAAAAATAAAGAGGTACTACCAATATGATTGGGAATTTGGGAAAACATGGTTCTCCATTTGTTAATGGCAGTGAGTCACTCTTGAACATGACAGTCTTCCACTTCATCTCTATGACTATAGGGTTGGGTAATCTTCTTGTCTTTCGGTTCATGATACCTTCACATAACCTCCATTTCGTTTTTGGGTCAATGCTGCCAACATCATTTCAGTGTCGTCATTTTTTTCAAGAGAAGTCATTCAATTGATATTTGTTACAATAATATTAAGCCTTCATTACATGTTTTCCTTTCCTGATCAAGTTCCATATCAACATCATTCTGTCTCAATCATGATACCAGTTTCATAATGTTGATGGGGGATACATCAAGGCCCTCCTATGACGGGTCACTTCCTGTCGACATCAGGACATCATCTAGGAAGTTGACTTAGAAACACCCATTGGTAGCTTGGCGCTTGATAACATCAATGGAAAGTGTCATCACTATTGGTGACAATTTTAGATCATTGGCCTTCGACTGAAATATTCTGTGTGGTGTCCAAAATCAGCTCATTTATTCACACCGTATGGAATGTACTTGAGTACCTTGAGAGCCATTAACATCGTCGATGGCTTCTCTCATGTCTGTTAATGAATTACATCATTGGATGGTAATAATATGGTGTCTACCATGTTCGACCTCAGCTCATTGATTCACATGGTTAGACTCGTACATTGGTTGGTTGTGTGAATGAGATAGAAGACCCTGGATCTAGTTTCCACCATCTGGGCTATGATTTCAAGATTATACAGAGATCACTATGTATGATGGCTATGATCAGACTGAGAGTTATCCAGTCATGTTTCCAACATCAATCATTAGTGGACATGTCTTTTAATCATTATACATGTAATGTTAGCTTATGTGTTGAGTATGGATATGCCTCCCTCAGCAAAAATATGTCATGATGTAAATGTATTGTAATAGAAGATGAAACTCAATGGTTGTTCTTGATCCCAACTTGTCACAAGGTAAACCACTTTAGTTATCATTCATCATCTTTGACTTTGTGCTTTAGGGGTCACTCTACATGGGGGCTTCACTCAATGAACCTCTCATATATCACATGTGTTCGTGGCATACTAAAAAATACCTCTAATTTGACTTCATATTGGAAAATACCCCTTAAAATCATACTATTTAACCCCCTAACAATATTAATCCAATACATATTCCCAATTTAAAAAACCCCTAGTTCACTAGATATTGTAGGTATCCATTTTTTCATTAACATTTTATATACCCCTTTATATTTTTCCATTGACTTTGACCTTCATTTTTGATACCTGCCAATATAAAAATCATTTATCCCCTATATATCCCACAATATATTATGTCATTTTTTCCTCAATATATATCCCCCAATATGAACCCACGTGGTATGGTATTTCTCCCCTAGTGAAGTCCCTTTGGCACTCTATTATAGGTTATTTTGTCACATCTGATCAATCAACCACCTAATGAGATCAATCAACATCCTATTCCACCTTTACATCATCATTGAACAAAGCCCCATGCATGAATCTCTCATTCCCGACAATTTCTTCCCTAAAATACATCATCTGAGCCAATTTTAGGACCAATGCACCTTGACCTCCTGATGTACAACGTTCACCTATAGGTTGTTCCATTGTGGCCTACATTGATCACCTACAAGTTTCACTCTCTGCACCTTCGTTTCTTATAGAAATTTAGGAAAAAGATAGATAATCCAGAAACTTCCATTTCCAGAAGCTTCCAGGATCTGTTGTAGACACTTACCTCAGATTAAACTATCAAATCCTATCGTATCCTACCTTGGAGTTTCCATCCCTTATCCTTAGATCTCATCATCCCATCAAGAGTGTAAATCAATCCCAAGGTTGGTAAAAGGATAAGAACTCCAAACTTACCTCACTCCTCTATATATTTACAGCCTTACATATGCAAGAGATTGGATTTTGGAGAGTGATTCTACGTTTACGTTGTTGTGAAGAGAGTTAGGTTTTCATGAATTTTGGTAATTGGAGGTACACTTTGTAACATAGGAAGTACAAGCCAACAACTTGGAGGAGCTCTTCTACAATATCAACGCCTATTTATGGTTGTAACTCACTCCATTTATATCAATACAAAGAGTTCTCTTATTTTCATATATGCGATGTTTTTATTTCATATATTTCAATACCATGTTGATATGTTGAATGAAGTAGATAAATGATGCTACATAGGTCTCATAGTTTCTTGGCTTGTGTTGTCTAGTTATGCAGTTTCTAATTCTGACAACAGGAGCTGGGATTGAAGCATTTAAGCCAAAGAGGGAGAGAAACATACGATAGATTCCAAGTACATTTCTTCCCATCATCTACTTACTTTAAGGAAAAAATTGGGTCCTTTGTCATTTTGTTGTTCTCGGTTAGCCACCAAACCTAAGGGAGATAATTCTATTCGTAGTCATAAATCCTATATTTATCTACCAATGGTTATACGTAGACATCCATATTATTAACTTATCTTGTACCAGGGAATATTATATCCAACATAAGATGTTCATTCTTCATGAAAACCCATGGGAGAATATAATTATTGATCACTACTACAGGCCAAATAGAATAGTTTGTGCTTTGGTGGGAATATGGGTTGATGCCATCCATGGCTCTGCTATGTCATAGACTTCGTACTTCATCCTTGAATTTTTTAGGCCATGTATCCTCTATATTCTTCAAGGCTATTGAATATACTGTGATTCACATAACTCCCAACTCACTTCTCTATGAGGCATGACATCCCTACAACATAGTTAATTATTTGCAATGAAAGTGACTTTGAATCCTTGGGATTATAGGAATGTGCCTCAATATCTTATCAGGAGGACCATGTGATTTACGCTTCTTTTTTTATTTATGGTACCTGTCATGCCCACATTTCAAACATATTCCTTTGTTTGCACATTCTCCTCTATACAAAATAAAATCATTTGGACATGCATTATATGATATGTACTCAACACCCAACATTTTCAACAACTCCATTGCATCTTCATAGCTATCAGGAAAGACATTATCACTTGGAAGAAACTTATCTTTGAATAACTTGCAGTTGGTGGGAAATATAAATGTACAATGTCAATATTTAACGTTTATAAAATCGACCCTTTTTAATGTTGATTGTGACATGGCCAGATTTATTAAAATGTAATGGACTTTATCATGGTCAATTACCTCAATATTTCTATGAAACATGCATTCAACATGCCAAATGTTTCTTTCAATTTGTACAATAATATCATTGTATCTAGTCGGGTAGAATTTGACTGGACTCCAGGTCTAAAGAGAGGGATGCTGGAAGAAAATTTTAGGCTTTTGAATAAGGTATCTGTGATATGAGCATCATCCCCTATCTCATCATTCTAGAATGCATCTAATAATATTTCCTCCATGGTAATGATCTCTCCTAAGTAATAATCCATACAAAACTGTATTTGATTGCCTCCATTTCCAACTTGTGATGAAGAACTACTATTGTTGTAGTCATTCCTAATTGGTGAATCTGGACATAGTGGGAATTGAATATATGGTTGATTCAACCATTTTTTATATGCTTCCTCTTCGATGTTTTCTCTTAATGTAACCTCTATCGATTTGACATTGTAGTGGGGTGCTATGGAGGATGGTAGGTGGGTTTCTCATCATCACTAAAATCTTAAGTTCAAAAAGTATTGAACATTTGTACACCAATGCTATTAGTAAGCACAATGCAATTAGTTTGTTGAAATTACATTATAACAAATAATTATTACTATCGTTGACCCAGGATTGTGGATGGAATATGCCATGTTCCAATTGGCAGGGTGAAGTGACTATCTATTTTCATATACCAATTTGTTACGGTATGGTGCTCTTCATAAGAGTTTCCAACACTTTTGAAATGGGAAAATATTTTATGCATCTGAACTCAATTCTGAATTAGGATCCTGCAAATTTGGATACATTTTATTCAAATTGAAATCGATAAAAAAAATTCATTTAGATAATCAAAATATAAATAAAATATAAACCTACTACAGATGGAAAGGGAGAACTCTGTGAAGGAAATTGAGCAATATGGAATGAGATGGAATCTGAAGAATTGGACATTTGATATTATGATATTTTCTCCATGTATTTGAGAAAAATCAATAATAAATTCTTGTTTACATACCTCAAATTAATTTGGATAACCATATAACCAAAATATGAATTTCAATATAGTTTTCAAACCATTTTTCAAGATTAAGGTGACTTTAAGTGAAAAACATATGTTTTGAACTCTATAACTCATGTGGATCCATCCTAAAGGATAATTTGAGATGAATATGCCATTTTATGTGAAAATAAAAATTCAGAAAAATTTTAGAGTACATCGGTGCTCTTGAAAACTTAACCTCACCAATGTGTTCAATAATAACAACAATGATGCATTAAGATAGTAACTGCACTAGTTTCTTGGAATTCAAAAATAAAGAAGAATTCGATAAAGTTGGTGCTCTTCTAACACTAATTGCACCAATACATTTCACTAAACACCACAACGATGCGTTAAGATAATAACTACATCGGTTTCCAATATTTCTAAAAGAAAAATGGAATTCTATCATATAGGCTATCTTCTAAAACTGATCACATTGATGCATTTCACTAATAACTGCATTGGGTCGTTAAAATAATAACAACACTGGTTTCTGGGATTTCAAAAAATAAAAAAGGAATTTTATGATATAATTGATCTTCTAAAACTAACTGCACTGATGTGTTTCACTAATAACCACACTGGGGCATTAAAATAATAACTGTATTGCTTTCTCGGATTTCGAAAGTAAAAAAGGAATTATATCATATCAGTGTGTTAGAAAATGTTAGTGCACTAATAAGCTATCTTAAACAATGTGTGTTACTCGAAAACACACCTATGCATTTTTATATGAAACACCCTGATATTTGGAAAAAGTGAAAACAAAAATGCCGATTTTTTTTTTCAAATTGAAAAATGAGCGGTAAATGATTTTTTGAAATCTAATTTCATAAGGTATTTTAAATATTAGGAAGTTATTCAACATTTGATTATTTTTCCCAAATTTCAAGGGAGATATTTGCAAGAGAGACTAATTGGGAGCATTGTGGAGCAACATAATACTTTGGAAGAAAAGAGATATTCCGAAGATCAGAAGTGGAAAGGTATGGTGATTCACTTAAAACCATGCACAATAAAATTTTTAAATTTTACTGTTGATTTTGCTACTAATAAAAACAATTCAATTTATGTTAGATTGAATTAAAAGATAAATTTGCAAGAGAGACATATTGGGATCACTATGGAACATTAGAATACTTTGGAACAATGGATCAACTATTCCAAAGATCAAAATTTGAAAGGTATGGTGATTCACTCAAACCCCTGCATAGTAAAATTTTAAATTTTACTCTTGATTTTACTAAAAAATAATTTACAATTTCTCTTAGATTTAATTAAAATTTAGAAAAAATAAATACCGTGCATAGTAAAAACATTACTATTGATTTTATTAATAAAATTATTTACAATATTTGTTCCTATTTAGATTTAATTAAAAGTTAAAAAAAAAAGAATCAATACTTACCTTAAACCCTTCCTTATTCTTTCTTATGTGACTGTAAGTTTTAACTGCCTCTATCACTTCACAATTAGGGCCTTTCATTTTAGGAATTTTAGATTTAACGGGTTTGTGTATTACTATATATAAGGGATTTCACATGTAAAGCAAGGGGACCAGTTGTTGAAATGGATCCAAACATTATTGACTTTTTTTAAAAAGTGAATTCTGTTTACCGGTGCAATATGTTTTATAAAACGCACCAATGCCCCTTATTTTATATAACACATTGCCCCTTATTTTATATAACACACTGGGCTGCCTATGATAAATAGCATCATTAAGTCAAAAATATGTGTTTATTTTTATTTTTTTGTATTTTACTATAATGACGGTGATTTTATTGTTACATATCGCACAATCATAACCTAAATTAAAAAATAAAAGATTGGTGAGGATGCTTAACAATTAAATGCTCAGTGTGTTACTAAATTAGAATGCACCAATGCCCCATTTTTATGTAACACACTAGGGTGACTGTGACAAATAGTGTCGTTAAGTAAAAAAACATTTGTTTATTTTTTGTTTTCATCTTTTACTGTAATGGAGGTGCTTTTATCTTTACATCTCACACCATCATAATTTGAAGTTTAAAAACACAACGATGCTTTTATCGTTACATTTCGCACCTTCATAATTTAAAGTTTTTTTTTTAATTAATTTTCACTGTTTGTGCTTCATAATTAAGTGCCCATTAAGTTTACTAAATTAAATGCATTGGTGCATTTATTCACATAAGTGCACTTGTTTCCAGAGCTCTTTTTCGATGAGCATTATATGATTTATTTATAAAATATATTTAATGACTTCCGTATTGAATGGTAGAGGTTGTATATTTATAAACAAATGTCTAATAAGTGGTCAAGTAGAAAAAATATTGATTGACACAATGATAGTGCATCCAAAAAGGAAAAAAAGACAAGTTCTTTGTAAATTATTTACAAAATTAATATATTTGAACTATATGTAAGTTTCATGAATATGTATTGGTTAATATATGTCATGTAGAGCCACAAAATGAGGAAGCTCAATAATATTATTTATTATCTAAGTGAAGAAGAGTGTAAAATCTTGATGGAAAAATTACATGTTAAACACAAACATAGTGAAAAATATGAAAGATAAGCATTGAATGCATATATTATTCACATGATATACATATATAATACATTGGAGTGACTCTTGGATTCATTTCCCAAGGTCTCTTGGACTCCCTTTGACTGTTCAACTTCCTCACTGTAACCCTTAGCAGATTAGGTGTCCAACATTACCCCCCTTAATCCGAAGGGGTATGTATGAGTCTAAGAAGAGAGTTGTAATACGAAATTTGCAAAAATGCATGGAAGCACTAGGCTAGAAGTGCTCTTTGAAATGTTGGCATAGGTGGTGGTTTATGGATGACCACCAACACTGGAACACTTAGTGCAGTTCCCGAAAATTTTCCAAATCTGATAAGAAGTTGAAATGTTTAGCTAGAGGAAGTCTCCCTAATTGTTTGGAGAGGGAGGCCTTCAACCTAGAAAAAGAAGGTCTATGACCTACGGTGGTTTAAGGATGACCACCAACTCTAGAATGCTTAATGAAACTCCTAGAACTCTTCCAAAACTGTTAACAAGCTGAAGTCTTCTGCTAGAGGAAGTTCCCAAATTTTTTGGAGAGGGAGAAGCTCAACCTAAAAAGGGAAATCTCAACCCCGCATAGATGGTTTAACCCTGACCACCATCCAAAGGCATGCTCAGGGGCATCTTTGTCTCTGAATAGAACTTTGAATATGGTATGGAAAGTTGTGGCTCAGGCTCGCTTGATGTGGCTTTGAAGATTGTAGATAACCATCACTTCCCCCCTTGTCAGATATAAGGTGAGATGATGGAGAAAAATCAACTGCAATACTTTTCAATAATTTAGAAGAAATTCTGACACATGATTGAAATATCTTCTTGGATGTTGAATCTCATTGCAAAGAAGTAAGCCATCCAAGGTGAATCTTTGTTCTTGTAGGAGGCTTGTTTTTGAAGCATCTGTTTCAAGAATGAGTGGTTTTATGACAATGCTCACATGGATGAAGATCAAAATAGTGATATTTTATATTGCCAACTCAGTCACAATGTTTGCATTTAACATTCTATTGTGGCTGCTATGGAACGGGAGAAAGATCTGGAATAGTTGAAGATGAACTATCATAAATAAATCCACTGCTCTAAAACCAGATGGGCTTTGAGTAATCTGTAATATGAAAGGACACGTCCTTGTCATATCCAAAACCAATTATGTGATTGTTATGGAAACATTGTTCCCAAGGTTTGATGATGGTCATGGAAGTGTGTGCCAAATTTTTTCATCTGCATGCAACTCTGTTTTTGTGCTAGGCACCAAATGTGAATCAACCTCAACTTTATATTCTTGTTGTTAATGGTATTCTGTCTCAATCTGGAATAGTGGATTGTTCTGAGCATAAAACAATTCAAAATGATGCTTACATTGTTTTAACTCTTCTTGTTGTAGCTTTGTCTCAAGATGAAAAAAATCAATTCTATCTTGTGCATTTCATAGACATAATTTAATATCATAAAGGGTGTTCTTGCTAACTTTTACCATTCCATAAATAGTGGAATGTATTAGAGCATTGAAAAACTCTAATGCATCATCAAGTCTTGTCATATTCTCAACAACTCAAGTCTGCAAAAAATAATGATAAAATGATAGACACCAACTTGAGTAAATATCTTTGTGAAATTTGTTTTCATAATCAAATTAATCCCCAATGGAATGGATTTCATGCATACATGTTGTATATTGTCTCTGAAAGGAAAAGGAGATTAAGCATTAAAAAGAGTATAATCATAAAGGCTTCTTTATGAGCAAAATATTCCCACAACAAATATATCTCTGCCACACTCAATGCCCTCCTCTGCTTAATGCCACCATGAAATTGAATACACAAATACTATTTCTACTGGGATGCTAAATAAACATAGAAAGGGACTGAGCAGACATCAAAAAATGGGATTTGAACAAATGAATCAGTGCATGCAATTATTCCCAATATACAACATATAAATGGCTCTCTAATAATTTGAAAATAAAAACTGGTTGGCTTTCATGCAAAACATGAGAACATAAGGATTACATTGATGCTCGGCTTGATTAAAGTGACCACCATGTATTAATGTGTATACGTATTAATTGGATCGACCATTCGAAAGTAAAATCCAAGTTGTCAAACCATAACTTCAACCAATTCACATAGAAAGAGCACGTTGGACATTTATATAAAGACTATTTAGGAACCATATGATATAGACCAATGTAGAGTTCATGGAATATGTAAAACATCCAGTATATAATTCAACGTAGTCTTGAATGGAGACGAACCGTGAGAGAAACAATGTAGGCATGAAGAAGGCCCAACGACCCTGTTCTCTTCAACGACTTTCACCGAACCAAGTAATGGAGTTGTTCCTCTAAATGTTTACATGTGTAAATTAGAAACCCTACTATCATTATTAAGAATCTGAATAACTCTCTCTGGTCATTCCATATTGTCTTATGGTCATCTTGTGTTGTGCAACACGTCTCTATTTCTTAGACTCATTGCAACCTATATCTCATATCACAAGTAGAGTCCTCACTCGATGTCTGTTCTGTACGCCAATTCTTCGTCCCCATTTTTCATATGCCAAACAATAGCATAACCAACTCAAAGAACTGGAGCCACAATCTTGCCACCTCTATATCTCACGATTTTATGAAATTAATGAATCCTGGAAGGAATCCTCTGTCAACAAACATTATTCCAAAACAAACTGTGTTTCCCCTATTTTTCCTATTGTAGTAACACAAATATTGCACAAAGAAAATGCCACCTCTCCTCATATATCAAATGTAGTAGTTTCCAATAAGTGCAATAGGGGAAAAGTTGCACCACTTGAGAATATCAACTGTTTGTAAGCCAATTTCCTAGCTGCAATGTTGGAAATTTCCCACACAACTTCATTTTCAATGTATGATGTTCACTCTCTAAACACTTAATCAAGGCACCATTCACATATCCAGGAATAGAACTACATTTTTCTTTCAGATTGTCTCTAGAAACAAGGTTTACTATGCTTTTTATTGTAGGATTTAGCAATGACACTTGGTTAAAAGAAGTAAGTCTTCAAACAAATGGTGGAAGTAGCCCAAATTTTATCAATAGTCCATAATGCATCTTTGAAAGAGCAGTAAGATAAAAGAATACCCATGCTATTTCTGTGGCCAATTCTTCATCCAAAGTTATTAAACAGTCATGGAGAGAGCAAGTAGAGAGGGAATTCAAAAATTGTGCTGCATCAATAGACATGTAAGGAAGGTGAAGAATCACTATCATCGTATTAATAGAAACTTCACATTTCAACAAAGTATATGATAGACCCTGGTAATGTAGGCTGAAAAAAATGTTTGGATTTGCATACCTATGATGCCATTTTTTTTTTCTATTTCAGTATTATGGGCAGAGGATGCAGCTTTTTTTGCTATTTCCTTTGCAGGTTGAGGAAGATATATTATCTTTTACAGGCTAGGAAACCATGACACTTGTGAATGCAATAATGGCATTGTTGATATTGATTTCCATAAGTAGCATCTAGAGGTAATGATGATTATCAGTGATGATAACAACACCTTAACCATACACTAACCATATCAGAGGCACACTAAGAAAAATGAGATTGATTGGTCAAGCCACTAGTTGAAGGCCAATCCAGTCAATAATGCAATGGAGATATAATTTTCAATAGCTAAAACAATGCTAAGGAGATTCCAAGCCTGAAGTCAAATAAACAACAATAGGCAAATAAAAATAGCAATAGCTCAAAACATTTTGAGAGAAATGATTAGAGGGAATAAATGCATATCTGACTGGCATATGACACCCGAAAACTAGTGGATCATATTTGAGAAGAGCAGGAATACACCTGTAGCTCTGATACCATGTTAAACACAACCATGGTGAAGAATATGAATGATAAACATTGAATTCATATATTATTCACATGGTATACATATATAATAAATTGGAGTGGCTCTTGGATTCATCTTCCAAGGTCTCTTGGACTCCCTTTGACTATTCAACTTCCTCATCATAACCTTTAGTAGATTAGGTGTCCAACATTACAGAACGATGTATAAGGTGAATGAAAAAATACTATTCAATATGAGTTTTTTTCTTTTGAATGCTCATTAATAATATACTTAAGAATATTAGATAACGCCTTTCAAATATTCTATTAATTCGTATATGTTTAATGTTCTATAGGAACCAACAACGAAGTAAAAGAATGTCATTCTAAGATATTTTTTTTGAAGAACATATAAATGATGATGAATTGGTCCTTAACTCATATGGAGTGGTAATGGAGGTTAATGAAAAGGGGAATTTTTTTACAAAACTATGATGGATATAGTCGAAAAAATATATAGATGTACTTTCCACTTACAATACATAAATCCATCCAATGATTCCATGAACCAAGGTATATTAAAACTACAATACGCGTTTGTAGAGAAATAGTCAATGAGACTTGTCATACTTGCAATAGAAAAAACATGTACAACAACAAAAAATAATCATAAAAAAATTAATATTCCTAATTAAATGATTTTCTAGAATTATATGTATATGTTACTACAAAGAATTCATTATTTCATATCAATTTTCTTATATTTAGTTTTCATATATCAATATAAACATAGTTTATTACCTTTTTAGGAAGATTATGAAAACAACAAAGGATCAACGACATGATATCTGAAGCATGCCAATAGGAATGTCCAAAAACATGTACAAGGAGATGGTCAAATAAATGGACATAATTCCATCACATGAGGATCCATCTCAATAAAAATGTGCTTCAAATGTATGTAACCATAGAATTTTTCTATTAGGTACATATAACCAAATAATTTAACATTAAATATTAATTTTCAAGTATTTTCTTGCAAAAAAGAAAACAAAATGGAACCCATTCAGCACATAAAACAAGACGACAAGGAAGAAAAGGGTTGATATCAATGTTTGTGAGTAATTGTTAATATTTCGTTATAGGAACTTAAGATTTCATTTTTGTATATTTTAAGTTATTTTAAAACAACAATCCTTGAATGTCTTCAAATAGCTGCTAACATACAAAGAAGAGGCATCAAAATAATTTATTGACATTGGGTTAAATATGAGTTGTGAGCATATGTTGGCATATAAAAAATTAATTGTGGAATTTGTAAGTATCTATCTTGTTTTACTTCTTAGATTTTATAATTAATAGAACAAAAAATCCTTTATATTAAATATTTGATTTTTTATGGAGTATAAAACTTGCAGGAAACAAAGTATGGACCTACGCCAATAGAAGAGTTGTTTCAACTAGGCATGAGACTTGGTTTTGAAACCTATGTAATATTCATGACTCACTTCTTGCTATGGTATATTTCTATTCAATTTACATTGATGTATATTATCTATTTCAATTCTCATTACTCTCACCAATGTAGTTACACTCATTACATTTTATTTTTATGTTTTCATATGGAACAAGAAGAAGACAAAAACAATTGATGCAATAAAAAAGAAAAAAACCATCCAAATAACCCAAGTCATGGAAATAGATCGAGAAGTACTGAAAAAAGTTCCAATGAAGAATGATGATCTATTTGGATATTAATGCAAGTTGTTGTATTTTTTGAAATAATTGTTTGTCGAAATCAGACATTTTGATTAATGAAATGGACATAGTGTACCAATTAAGAGACAAGGAGTTATCAACAACTATATACTTTTTTATGACAAAGAGATTCTTTTTTTTGTATAAGGCTCGATATTGAATTACTAATGAAAACGAGTACAAACAATTTTACTTGGTGTTAAGGGATGCCCAATAGTGAAACCAACCCAAAACCACCAATTTGAAGTCTTAATATTACATATACTAAGTTTGACTAAAATTTCTTTAAAAACCATATGCAGGAGTTAAAATGATTTATAGAATGATACATGATAACCAAAACTTTGGCCTAGATCCACAAAAATAATAGTAAAGTTGCTTAACATGACTAGAGTATCCTATGTAAAAGAATGGGAAGCCACATATGGGATGGAAAACAAATTGACTAAGTTTGGATGACTTGAGACCATAGATGGGCTAAGGAGAGTCACAATCCATGAGCTATGTCCATTGATGACAGACAATAGGAACTCCTTCCCTGACTCCGTTGAGCCTCGAATAGTGACGTTGCCCCAAACACAATAAAAAAATAACCTTAGCTTAATAAGAATCGACTAAGGAATCAATAGGCTATCAATGGGTCTCCAATGTGTAATCCTTCTCTTACCTGTCCCTCCAACTAGCAGAAAAACCAAAATTACTTGATTTCGAACTCAATAGAGGCATGAATGGGCACCTTGTATCACATAATTTCACTCCTTCATTTGCACACTATGACCTCCTAGAAGCAGTGACATAGAGCTTCTTCTCTTCACCAACACGCCACGATGGTGAACCATAGGCCAATTAAACTTTGATAAGAATAATTACCAAAAGGTATGGCTTTAATCCTGTCCCCTTCATGTCTGACCATAGAAGTAACAACCTAAAGTAATTTCTTCAAATGCCATGAATTCCTCCCAATGTAATCACCCCACTAGGTGGTTAATTTACCCTAGTCCGAAAGGAGAACCTGAGTGTCAAATTGGATCCTTGTGCATCCATAGAAATTTTACAGGTGGCATATTACCCCATGATTGGTGAACATCCAGCCCAAACCTCCATGAAGACAAAAATAGTAGAATCCCAAATGTAGGCATCAACACTGGCTGCTAGATAATTGTGAGGATGATAAACATTGCAATAAACACAAACCGTGGATCAAATGGTAATCCAAATCATATTATGTTTCTTCATGATACCAGATAAATGTTTAATCTACTTGTATTTTAGAGCATTAAACCAACACAATTCTCCTTGAGGTCAAATAACCTGCTAATCATCAGGCTCCATCATAAACCAAACTCTATATTACTATCTCACAATGACTGTGAAGGCTCCAGGATTGAGTGTATTTAATGGAGCATACAACTGAGCTATGGTTGATGGATTCCCTCTTAAGTGGAGATCTAATCCTCCCAGGGCGGTCTTGTCAGTTTGGGGAATCTAAATTCGCACCCGCGGTGGGGGGTATGACAAAGACACTCATATTCATATATAATAAAATACATTTTAATTTATTCTATTGTGTTGTCCAATGTTGTTGTGAAATGTTACACTGTTGATTAAATATTTATAATGAAGAGATGCAAAATCTGATGATATAACAAATTAATCCAAACATCATATACAAATGCACTAATCAAAAAATAATATATATGAATATTGTTATAAGATATATATCAACTTTTTCGTGAATAATGTATTTAAAAATAACAATAATTACACAGTCATAGGTCGATGTTCCTAAAAAAGATAAAATGAATAATGGGACACTGTATAATAATGTGCACCACTCTTAATACAAATTGTTCAACAATGATATTTATAATGATAAAAAAATGGTATCATACACAAAATCCTAGTGCATTTATAAAAAAAATATGCACCAGTGCATTATTCTATGTAAAAGCACTGGTTGGGCAATAATTTTGTTGCATGGATTAGTGTCTTTCCTAAACATTATACCACTGAGGTGTTCAAAAAAAAATGAGCACCGACGTGTTATACTCTTCAAGAACCATCATTATTTGCATTTAACACTCCAATGCATTGAAATTCTTAACACATTTGTTCTTTCATAGAACCAACACCCCGATGCTCCAAAATATTGTTTCCACCCCTAGTGCATTATTCAAATTAAAAACACTAGTTATTTTATATTAGTAGCAAACTCATGCATTTGTAGAATGCATAAGCATTGGTGCTGTAAATTTAAATAAAAGAATAGGGTTTGCAAATTTTTTTCGTGCCGCAGTTTGGTTCCTAAAAAGTACTTCCTAGGGAGTTTGTTTAATACAAAACCACTAGGTTAGTATACTTTTCAAGCACCAGTGTTGTTTGCATTCAACGCCCCAATCATTTTTTTAAATTTACAACACTGGTGCTTTTATAGTGTTAGCTCATTGTTGCTATTTTTCCATTAAGTGCACCACTAAACAACATTCGCTAAAACCTTCGACTACCCAAATGTTTTTAGTTGTGTTGAAATTTTGTTATCAGCTCCATTAAAACGTCTGCTATGACAAACAAATGTTGTAGTGGAGGTTTTCTTGGCAGCTTTTTTCAAATTTATAACACTAAAAACCTCTGTTATAACTTCCACTCGAAGGTATTTTCCTTTTAGTGTTAAGCTCAGAATAGGTATCATTTTTTTACACATGATTGAAATAGATAAAAACTATGCTTGAGAGTGGTTTCATTTTTATACAAGCTTGAAATAGAGAAAAAGAATGCTTGAGAGTGGTTTTATTTTTACACAAGCTTGAAATAGAGAAAAACTATGCTTGAGATAAGTACACTAGCTCTAGCATAACGATAGAGGCATGCCCCCCAACTTCATTTCTTTTCCATCTCTTGTCATGGACCTAGATAGACTATTGTTTGGTGATAAAAATATGTTTACCTGGAAAGAAGGAAGAGGATCATGTGATATGGGTGGCTGAGATGAATGTTCATATCTGAGATCAAGTAAAAACAACTGAAATCAAAGCTTATGAGATCAAGTGAAAGATTCAAATAAACTAGAGCGGATATGTTTCTTTTCTTTAAAATATTGACATAGAAAAAGGAATATGCTCAAAGGTTTGCTTCATTTTTATGCAAGCTTGAAACATAGAAGAAAATATGCTTGTGGTGACTTGTTTCTTTTTTTAATGATCTTGACACAGTAAAATAACTATGCTCGTGGCACTATTTACCTTAATAAGGGATCCAAAAAGGCTAAGGCTCTAGAAGGAATACATATCAAGGGATCCAATAGGGGTAGGAAAACAACGCTCCAATGATCCTAGTAAATAATTTACCATATCACTTATTGGATCTAGGTTAAAAAAAGTTCAAAAAATAGTGAGATGCTCTTGTTTGTCAGTAGGTGAAAGCATGAAATATGTTGCCACATAATTAACATATGGAAAGGGGGATACCACTTGAATATTATGAATTTTTAGGGAAGTTGGATGGTTGGCAGTAAAATAAGGACCAAAAAATGAAATTTGGTCAATAGACACAATTTTTCCATCGTGGGGGAAGACATCACTCAAACCAATGTGGACACGACAACATTCATGGCATAAACATAGTCTTTCCCAAGAAGAAAATTAAAATCAAAGGGGACTTGGATTACCATAACATCAATATAGATAGTTTTTCCTTCTATGGTAATAGGAATATGAGGAAGGATCCCTAAAGGTTCACTAGATCTTCTGTTAAAATCCAAAAAATTATGAATAACGAACACAAGTTGAGGTGAACCTAAATCTTGTGAAGCAATCGAGGATTGAATGCTAACATAAGTTCCTTCATCTATAATAGTGTGATATATGTTCTTCTCACAAGCCTTCATAATGAATTGGAAATGCATGTAATAAGGAAGTTGAGTCTCTGTCAATTGATTCCAATAAAATAAAATGACCTAATTACTTATAGGGAGTTTAGTGAGAATAGGAGAAATGCCCCCCTTTTTGGTGGATCTAAAGTAACAAGAAGAAACTGAGTTGTATTAACTTCACTCTCTAAGAGGAGAGTACAATGGACTGAAGACAAAATTGGATCGATCATTTTCTTAGCCAATGGTTGGTTGGAAAAGGACTCATGGGATTCATGCCAAGGGAGAGTGGGATTGACTGAATATGGAATCAAATCAATCACTTCATCAACTAATGGATAATTGGGGGAAAATTTATGGTAACCATTTAGAATTTTCTACTAAGAAACATTAAAGTTTTTCAACAATTTTTAGGCTTCATCCATATGACAGAAAAGGTGATTTTGATGAATCCCTTCACATAACCTCCAAGGAAACCTAACTTTACCCTTTTTCTCGGGAAACTTATTATCAATATTTTATGGTTATTCACTAAAATGGTCTCCAAAGGCTGGTGAAAAGGGTTGATGTGAGCCTGTGGACCACACTTCTAATACTTGGGGAATACCAGGGCCAACTCTAAGAAGGTGGTCTCTCCTATAAATATTTCAAGGGAATTTAATTTTATGGGTCATGTTGGAAGGTTTTTCAACATTATCCACATTCATAGCAATGGTTGGTTGGTTGCCCCCTTTCTTATTTTTCTTCTTCTTCTTCTTTTTATTATTATTCTTAACTTCTTGGTTAGTAGAATCAATATTTTCACTAGGTGAAGAAGAAGAAATGGAAGAATAGACGATGGGGAGAGAAGGAAAAGGGTCAACTTGAGGTTGTTTTTGTTGAGGAAAGCTTTCTTATGAATCAACTGGAACATTTGGAACCAAGGAGGTTGAAAACAAATGCATCGGTAAACCTATCATGAATCTAGTGTTAAATTATATTAAGATAAGGTTTCATTTGACTTGTGCCTTAGTCAAATGGAGAAATTCCAATTTCCACTTCATTAGGATGAATTGTCAAACAATTAGCAAGAGAGACATGAACAGGTCACTTACTGAAGTCAGCCAATTTGAGTTTGTGGGCAAGAAGTAGAGTTGTGCACGAGTTTATTGCTAAGATCTAGGTATTTATTAGAGTTATATTTAGTGAAACTCAATTACTTAAGCTCTAGTCTAGAATAGAGTCAGTATGAGTTCATTTGAGTAGTTGTAACTATTGTTAACTCATTGATCTCTCAATTAACTAGTCAATTTACTAAAAATATCCCTTATCATGCATGCAATTCAAATTGCCTAGTGGAGTGGAGGAAAAAGTCATAATCGTAATAATTATTGTATACTAGTGAGTCTACAGAGTTTGCATTGAGTAGGTGAGAAAGTTCTCTCGAGGCTTGTGTAAGGAAATATGAGCTCTCCCTATTTTTTCAGAGCAGGAATTGTGCAAGGAAATAAGAGGAAGAAGGAGGCTTCTTTTTTCTAAGTATTGGGTAGAGTAGAATCAGGAGGAGGAGATAAATATCGCAGTGAAGGTTGAGCTTCAAGGATTGAAGTTTTCATTGTAATAGATCATTATTCTCATCTTATTTAATACAAATATAAGAGTTGTTTTTCCTAGTTGGGTTCCCCTAGTAAAATTTGTGGTCATTGTGATTGAATGAATGCATGTATTTATATTATCATTTTTCTTATGCAGAATTTAGTAGAATAAATTTGTGTCTACTGATATTAGTGTGATTTAATTAGGAGCTACAAAATTCAAGTTAATTGTACATGGTATTAGAGATATTAAAAAATGAATAGAAACCATGTTCCTGATCATCTCTCAAAGAAATTTCGAATAACAAATTTTTGGTTCAAGTATTTTCTTCAGTGCATGAGAAATTTCCTTCAATGGATTGAGGTTTGTGTATGCATTTGAGGGAAATTATAATTTCTATGATTGGAAAGATAGGATGGAAGTAGTGTTGGATGACAATGGAGTACTAGAGTACACAAAAACTAATATTCCAAAACTAGCAGCGTCAAATGCACATTAGTTGGCTCAGTGGAAGAAGGACACTACAAAATCCAAGAGGAATATCCTAGAGGGAGTCATAGATCATGTGATTTCGAATGCGCCATCATCGAAATTTATTATCTTAGCACTCTCTGGTCTACCAAATTCCTAGCACAACTATCATGATTTATTTAATGGAAGAGACAAGCTCCCATATTGAGTGAGACTTTGATCTTACTTGGTGTAAGATGATGTTATAAGAAACACTAGAGATGGAGTGACATCTAGAACTAAAGAGGAAGAAAATTTTACTTTAGCATGAAAAGGAAAGAAAACCAAAGGTAAAAAAGCCCAAGGCAAGGCAAAGTCTAGCTAGGACCATGGCAAGTAGAAAGACATCAGTCAAATCAAATACTTTCACTGCCATGAGTATGTATACTACACAACCAGGTTTACACACAAGAAGTCTAGTAAGAAGTCTACAACATGAGAAAGACGATATGTTCTCACATGAAAATTCAAGTTGGACTTCACCCTCATTGCATACATGGAAATTATTGTATGAGGTAGTGTATGCTACTTAGGCTCTGGTGCTTCATTTCATATGATAGGAAATCAAGAGGTCTTTAGAAACTTAGAGGATAAGGGCCTACAATTACATATAGATCTTGGAGATGATGGAAGGTATAATACCAAAGGGATTGGCATTGCCACCTTTAAGAGGGAGTCAGGCTCCCATATTCACCTAAAGAATGTAATGTCTGTGCCTGTGTTAGTTTGAAATTTCTTGGAAGGTGTACCAAAAACACTCAGCTTAAGTCACTAGGTGAAAAGTGACCTTAACACCAATTTGTGGCTGCTTATGCTTCATATCTACAATAAAAATTTGAAAACGTGCAACAAAAATAACATATACAATCCAAGGAAACAAACAACAATATAGATATCCAATGCAATAACCCAAATGGAAATATTTTAAAATGAAGAAATTATTTTATTGATGACACCTGGTGAAGGACATCTACAAAAGGGTCTGCAAATCCCCCTCAATGGGATGATTCCTTCGATTTCCTTGATGCTTCAGTAATCGTTCTTCTCTCTCAATATGTGAAAAACCCAAAACAATGCGAAGAAATCAAATGGAAGCTCAAAAGAAAAGAGACGATCATGGTGACGATGATAATGATCATGGTGAAGAATGAATGGAAAACCCTCCTATTTATAACAAAGTATTGAGTTAATTCCTGAAAATGAAGAATAATATAATAGTATTGACCCAATCAAGATCTTACCATTAGGAATACTTTATTATATTTTTTGGAGAAGGAAAAGATATTTAAAATGGTCAAATATCTTTATTTAGAAATAATTAACAAATAAAATAATTTATTAATTATTTCGTGAGGATTAAGAATGGAGTGAAATTTAAATACTTATTAAATATTGGTTTAACAATTATTCCAATAATAGGAATAATAAATAATAAATAGATATTGATTTATTTAATTATTCCTAGGGGATTTAGTCAAATGTGACAAGGAATCATTATTTAAACAATGATTTAATAATTATTACTAGAGAAAATTAAATAAATAATGATTTATCTAATTATTCTCATGGGTTTTTTATTTTAATGAGAAAATAATTTAATAAAAATGGTTTACTAAATTATTTTTCCACAATGAAAGTTATTTTACTGTGGTAAAATTAGTCCTACATGGTGTATTTTGATCCACCAAGTTAGAAATGGCTAGATGATCATTTTTTGATGATAACAGCCTCATTTGAAGAAAAATCTAGTTTTTGTAATTGTCCTTGAAGACAAAGGATATGATGTGGTGTTGACTAAAGGGAAGAAATATCTGAAGCATGTTGCTACTAGACACATAAAACAAATTGGTGTTATATTTAAAAATATCTACAAGTTGGAGGTGGATGCATGTGTTTCATTGAGTAGCAAGGTAGAACATGTTCAAGGCCGATATGTTAGAGAGATCTAACATAGGCGCATGGGACACCTACACCATGGAGCCTTGAAAATAATGCAGTAGATAACCACTAGAATGCAAAAATGACCCCTTGATTAACATTATGTATGAAAGAGATGCACTCTTGGAAAATATGATAAATCCTCCTTCCTGGCCAAGATAGCAGAGCCGAAGCCATCTTAGAGCGAGTTCACTGAGATGTGTGTGCACCATTATCCACAGTCTCAACTATAAAGAAGAAGTATTATGTGATATTCATAGATGATTTTTCCCGCAAGTGTTGGATCTATTTCATGAATGAGAGAGATGAGGTTTATTCAAAGTTTCATGAATTTAAATCCTTAGTTGAAAATGATACTTGAAAGAAAAATAAATCTCTAAGAAGTGATAATGGAGAAGAGTATGCATACACTACATTCAAAGAATTATGTTCTAATGAGGGTAATAGAAGGGAGTTGATTGCACCCCACAACCCATAGTAAAATGTGTTTGTAGAGAGAAGAAATAGAAGTATTGTTGGAGTTACTAGAGAAATGCTGCATGACTAGGGATTACCAGTATCCTTGTGGGCAGAACCTTGAAACACAACTATTTAATTTTAGAGAAAGATCCCTAACAAAATTCTTGGGATGATTACATCTGACAAGACTTTCACTTGGAGGAAGCTAGATGTCTCCCACATTCACATTTTTGGATCCATAGTCTATTCTCATGTCTCCAAAGATAGCAGGAAAGAGTTGGAGCCCACTACAGAGAGGGGGGTATTTATGGGCTATTCTAAGATACGTAATATTTACCGAGTGTACATGCCCTCACTCAGGATAAATATTATGAGGATGGATGTGAGATTTGATGAGGGCAAATCCATGAGGAGTTTTCTAGAGTGAGAGTTGAGCATACCACCAGAGGAGGATCTTCTAGCCCCAAAGGAGGAGCCTAAGTTAGATCGATAGAGCCATATCTTTCTCAAAGGAAAGCACACATTCCAAAAGGATGATGTGGTGCAGCTAGATGTAGAGGAGTAGAGAGCAGCCTGAGTGAGGCACCCACTCACACATAGGTTTCTAAAGAAGGGAGGAAGAGGACCAATATGGTTGAAAAATTAGTGCAGGAAGATTAGGAGTAGATTGGAGGTCCTAACTTGGATGGACAAAGGAGGTCACAAGATAGATACATAGGACATATGGTGCTCATGACAGATTTGATAGATTTTGAACCATCTTCTTTTCAAGAGGTTATTTCCCATGTGATGTGGGTAGATGCCACAGTGGGGGAATATGACTCCATCATGAAGAATTATGCTTAAAAGGTTGTGTCTAGACCTGAGGGAAAATATATTGTTGGCTCCATATTAGTGTATAAGGAAAAACATGTAGATGATGGTAGCATTGAGAAGTACAAGGGCATATTTGTGGCCAATGTCTTCTCACAAGAGGAGGGGATTAATTATGAGGATACATTTTCCCTTGTTGCAAGATACTCATCTATCATGACCATACTTGTATTGGAAGCATAGATGGGGTGGAGGATCCATGAAATGGATGTTAAGACTACCTTCCTCAATGGAGTGGTTGTGGAAGAGATCTACATTGAGAAGCCTAAGCGGTTCAAGACCTTTAGAAGGGATACGCATGTGTGTCAGATCAAGAGATCCCTCTATGGTCTCAATCGGGCAACTCATGCTTCATACACTTGCATAGATTCTTATCTCAATGGATTTGGCTTCACTAAGAGTGTAGAAGATGTCAATATCTACTACATTATGGTAGCTTGGAATCTATTCATCTTAATTCTCATTGTGTGTTGTGGGGAAAAATGCCTATGCAGGACGATCCTATCCACCTAAGGTGTGACAGTGCCTTAGCAACAAACGAGTACAGCTATTCTGGTTTCTTCCTTTATGAAATGTGAAAGAAGAGAGATCAATAGACTTACCGGTGTCTTCCATTTATCCTTCGATCCGGTCTCTCTTCTCTTTGGGAGTTCACAGCTACTTGCCTTCTTGCTTATCCAGCTTCAACTTCCTGCAAGATCACAAGAGAACAGCTACTTGCGACAAGAGAAGAACTCTACTCAAAGACAGATGTTCACAATCATAAGTAGTTTAGGATTAGAAATAAACTAAACATGCTAATACATTCATACATAAAAAATACATCAGCATATAGGAGAAACCAAGATAGCTTTATTGATGAATAACAAGGTTGAGGAAGAGATACAACCTAGAGGGCTCCAATCCAGCATCTCCTTCCCAGCAAATGGAATTCCTCTCTTTTCCCCCTTCAAAGCATTAAGCACCCAATGATTCCAGTCTCAAACCAACATCAATTCTTTGCAATAACAAGATTCCAGACTCTAGATCTCATGGAGGAGAGATCCATATATAGATGTTTGGAGAGAGGATGAGTCAGCTTGAGATCTGACTAGTGTCCTCTCCCTCTGTCAGTTCTTGAGTCCACTTGGAGGTTCTTGCTTCCACTTGGAGATTTGGAACCTCTTACTCATCACCAGTCGAATTCCCTGGGGCAAGTGTCATTTTGGAAGCTTCCTGGGTTTTGACACCTTGAGAAATGAGCCTGCCACTTGTCCATTCTCGTTCAGCGCAGGTAGCCAGTGTTCCAGTTGACATTCAACGCAGGTAGCCAGTGTTGGCTTTGACATTCAGCGCAAACAGCTAATCTAGCCACTGAAATGATCCTGAATTGACTTGTTTTTGAGCAGTTTCAGGTGGAGAACTTCTGTGAATTGTTGTGGTTTGTTAGCCTTGTTCCTCTAGGGGTAGGAACAACATGTTTAGGGACTTTGGATCCCTTATATTATGGACATTTCATGCTCAATGCTGTAAGTCACAAAAATGTCTATAACAGTTGCCCCCTAAAGTATGAGGCTGTTTATCGGGCGAAATGCTTTATCAGGGGGATCCGAAGTTCATCCAATGCTGGGAGGAGACCTGTAATAAGATACAATACAATACATTATTTTTCATACTGTTTTCATGATCTAGCTGAGGTAGGCATTCCCATGCTCAGCTTTATAAATACATTTTTCTGTACATAGAACAGACAATCGTCTGATGGTAGACTGATAATTTTGATGAAATTATCATCCTTTGAGTAGGATGATTATCTGTTGCAATGATGTACATGTCAAGGTCTTTATCTTTCCTGAATATATATCGCAGCCCGGATGGATGAAACTAGATCCGGGGTCTTCAAACTCGTTCGATCTTCACTCTAAGTACAAGTCAATCCATGTGACAAATGTTCTAAAGTCGAACATGGAAAGACATCGCTTGATTACCGGTCAATGATGTAAACCATTAACAAGCGCGAGAGGAATCACCGATAATGATAATGACCTTGTTTAGATAATCTTCGGCAAAATCACATAACCAATCTTTTGTCGACGCGTTTCGAACCAACCAGTGTGGTTCATCGTCAGGACAAGTTGAAGAACCAATCTGGCTAAGCTTGATTAAATAGAGGTGCAGAGACTCCAACGGCTAATTTTGACCAATGACCCTAGTCAAATTAGTTAATATTTAAAAAAATTTAATAACGGAGTTAATTTAAAAATAAATAAATCTAATATTAAATATTAAGAGAATTCCTAGGTAATACCATATCTTAATAATCTAGTTATATTGGTCATTTCACATTTATTTATATTTGATATTATTCCAATATATTTTTCTAAAAAAGGTAATAAACACTATTAGGTAATTGGTAATAATGGTAAGATAGATCTTTAGAATATATTATTTTTATCTATTATTTAAATATAATGGTCTGTTCAAATTTAAATTTAGTAAGTTATATATGTTTATTAAATAATCTACTTAATAATTTATAATTCCAACCAAATCATAATTATTCCTAGAATTTAGCTCCTTAAGGTAAATATCAGATTATAGGGTTGCTAAAGTCCATAATCAAAGTGTAACTAATAATAATGGTATATCGTAAATATCTATTAAACAAATGGTCAAATATTCAGTATTAATTCAATATTTCAAGTTTAAATATATTAACACTAATAATATTGGTATATCATAATATACCCTTAAATATTCTATAATAATCCATATATATATTTAAATATTAATTCTTCCAAAAATTAATTATTAGACATAAGTTAAAGGGAAACTCGATTCTAAAGATGTAATAGAAATAATAATGAAATATGGAAAAAATCAAATTTAACTATAAAGTGCCCAATAGAATCAAAAACAAGTTAAGGTAATACACCAGGAAGCCCGAAACTAAAACAAAACCTATAATGACTTAAACACTCCATAAGAATAGGACAAACCTGCCAAAAGAGAAATTAAAGGAGGATAGAAACCCTAAGACCTAACACAAAGGGGAATGAGGAGGCTAGGAAGACAGGGCTAGGACCCAGCAACGGCTAATCTTCCAGCCATCATCCCTATTAAGATTGTTCGGCCTTTTCTCAATCTCCAGGGCCTCTCTAAATTTGCGATGGTGAAACTGCGCAATTTTGGCAATGACTTGAGCCTCCTCTATGCATACATGATGCATAGTCTTCCCTGCATGCTCAGCCAGGGCCGAGGACTTGGTCCTACCATGTCTTAAGTCAGCCGAATGCTCGCTGATCCGCTGATTGATAGAACGACCAGTTTCACCGATATAAGGGGTCCCACAGGAACAGGGAATGACATAGACACCCTTCATGCTCTTAGGGTCAACCGGGTCTTTTACAGACCTGAGGGAGCCACGGATAGTATTGAGAGGTCTAAAAGATGCGGATACATCATACTTCCTTAGAATCCTCGCAATCCTGTCCGTGGTCCCTTGGATGTAAGGAAGGTTCACACCCAGGACATGATCTTTAGGAACCTTTCGGATTGAAGGCTCCTTCTTGGCCTTGAGGAAGGCTTTTTGACCGAGGTGCCTATTGTAACCATTCTTCTCAAACACTTCTAGGAGGTGAGCCTTCTCCGTTTCCAGGCTCTCCTTATCCGAAATTCTCACAGCACGGGTGGCAAGAGTGCTAAGAACCCCTAACTTCTGAGCGGGGAAATGATGCGACGAAGCATGCAAGTATTGCTCAGTATGCGTCTTCTTTCTAAACACATGATGAGAAAAGGAACCATCCACCTTCTTCGAGATCAGAACATCCAAGAACGGAAGAAAACCATTCTCTTCTTTCTCCATCGTGAATTTAATGGCGGCGGATTGGTTATTGAGGTGACAAAAGAAACGATCCAGCTCGTCAGGACCATGGGACCAGACAACACCAGTATCATTGACGAATCTTTTCCAAAGCTTTGGTAAGAGACGAGAGGAGGCCAAAGCCTTAGACTCAAAATCCTCCATGAAGAGATTAGCGACAACAGGGGACAAGGGGGAGCCCATGGCAACCCCACAAGTCTGCTCATAGAATTCTCCTTCGAAGCTGAAAAAGGTAGAGCTCAGGCAAAGCTCAACCAACTTAGCCGTATCAGGGTCGGTCAACTTATTAATTACCACCATGGCCTCATTGATAGGAATGCAAGTATAAAGAGAGACCACATCGAAACTAACCAAAATTTCCTCGGGCTCAAGATTAATTCTCTTAAGATCCTCGATAAAAGAAGCTGAGTCTTTGACAAAGGACTCAGTCTGCCCAACCAAGGGTCTTAACTTAGCGGCGAGGAATTTGGCTAGGAGGTAAGTCGGACCACCGATGGTATTGACAATGGGTCTCAGGGGGACCCCATCCTTATGGATTTTGGGAAGACCATAAATCCTAGGAGTGATGGGGTTTCCCTCAATAAGTTTCTGGGCTAGAGGAATCGTGGAATTGCACGACTTGATCGCAAGGGCGACCGCTCTGGAAACCTTCTTGAGGGGATTCTTCGAAAGCTTCTTATAACAACCACTATTACAAAGATGGTCAAGCATCTTATCTCTGTAATCCTTTCTATCCATGAGCCCGAGGACATTTTGGTTAGTTTCGATGTTGTCTCTCTTTATACTTGCATTCCTATCAATGAGGCCATGGCGGTAATTAATAAGCTGATCGACCCTGATACGGCTAAGTTGGTTGAGCTTTGCCTAACCTCTACCTTTTTCAGCTTCGAAGGAGAATTCTATGAGCAGACTTGTGGGGTTGCCATGGGCTCCCCCTTGTCCCCTGTTGTCGCTAATCTCTTCATGGAGGATTTTGAGTCTAAGGCTTTGGCCTCCTCTCGTCTCTTACCAAAGCTTTGGAAAAGATTCGTCGATGATACTGGTGTTGTCTGGTCCCATGGTCCTGATGAGCTGGATCGTTTCTTTTGTCACCTCAATAACCAATCCGCCGCCATTAAATTCACGATGGAGAAAGAAGAGAATGGTTGTCTTCCGTTCTTGGATGTTCTCATCTCGAAGAAGGTGGATGGTTCCTTTTCTCATCAGGTGTTTAGAAAGAAGACGCATACTGAGCAATACTTGCATGCTTCGTCGCATCATTTCCCCGCTCAGAAGTTAGGGGTTCTTAGCACTCTTGCCACCCGTGCTGTGAGAATTTCGGATAAGGAGAGCCTGGAAACGGAGAAGGCTCACCTCCTAGAAGTGTTTGAGAAGAATGGTTACAATAGGCACCTCGGTCAAAAAGCCTTCCTCAAGGCCAAGAAGGAGCCTTCAATCCGAAAGGTTCCTAAAGATCATGTCCTGGGTGTGAACCTTCCTTACATCCAAGGGACCACGGACAGGATTGCGAGGATTCTAAGGAAGTATGATGTATCCGCATCTTTTAGACCTCTCAATACTATCCGTGGCTCCCTCAGGTCTGTAAAAGACCCGGTTGACCCTAAGAGCATGAAGGGTGTCTATGTCATTCCCTGTTCCTGTGGGACCCCTTATATCAGTGAAACTGGTCGTTCTATCAATCAGCGGATCAGCGAGCATTCAGCTGACTTAAGACGTGGTAGGACCAAGTCCTCGGCCCTGGCTGAGCATGCAGGGAAGACTATGCATAATGTATGCATAGAGGAGGCTCAAGTCATTGCCAAAATTGCGCAGTTTCACCATCGCAAATTTAGAGAGGCCCTGGAGATTGAGAAAAGGCCGAACAATCTTAATAGGGATGATGGCTGGAAGATTAGCCGTTGCTGGGTCCCAGCCCTGTCTTCCTAGCCTCCTCATTCCCCTTTGTGTTAGGTCTTAGGGTTTCTATCCTCCTTTAATTTCTCTTTTGGCAGGTTTGTCCTATTATTATGGAGTGTTTAAGTCATTATAGGTTTTGTTTTAGTTTCGGGCTTCCTGGTGTATTACCTTAACTTGTTTTTGATTCTATTGGGCAATTTATAATTAAATTTGATTTTTTCCATATTTCATTATTATTTCTATTACATCTTTAGAATCGAGTTTCCCTTTAACTTATGTCTAATAATTAATTTTTGGAAGAATTAATATTTAAATATATATATGGATTATTAATGAATATAGAATATTTAAGGGTATATTATGATATACCAATATTATTAGTGTTAATATATTTAAACTTGAAATATTGAATTAATACTGAATATTTGACCATTTGTTTAATAGATATTTACGATATACCATTATTATTAGTTACACTTTGATTATGGACTTTAACAACCCTATAATCTGATATTTACCTTAAGGAGCTAAATTCTAGGAATAATTATGATTTGGTTGGAATTATAAATTATTAAGTAGATTATTTAATAAACATATATAACTTACTAAATTTAAATTTGAACAGACCATTATATTTAAATAATAGATAAAAATAATATATTCTAAAGATCTATCTTACCATTATTACCAATTACCTAATAGTGTTTATTACCTTTTTTAGAAAAATATATTGGAATAATATCAAATATAAATAAATGTGAAATGACCAATATAACTAGATTATTAAGATATGGTATTACCTAGGAATTCTCTTATTAATATTAGATTTATTTATTTTTAAATTAACTCCGTTATTAAAATTTTTTAAATATTAACTAATTTGACTAGGGTCATTGGTCAAAATTAGCCATTGGAGTCTCTGCACCTCTATTTAATCAAGCTTAGCCAGATTGGTTCTTCAACTTGTCCTGACGATGAACCACACTGGTTGGTTCGAAACGCGTCGACAAAAGATTGGTTATGCGATTTTGCCGAAGATTATCTAAACAATGTTATGGATCACAGAAGTCTAAATTCCTTAATGATAATGACCCTCAAGGTACTGCAGTACAATTCACGTGGTGTGAATAAAGGACTTGGCGTCGAACGCCACGCAAAATCATTCGGTCGAAGGTCATTGATGTATACCTGTTGCCAGAAATGAGAAACTTGCCATTGTGGCATGCAAGCTTCAAAGTACTGAAGGGGTTGTTCCTAGATCAACTTCTTGGATAATGAGCTGATGTCGACAAGAAGTGATCCGTCAAAGGAGGGCCTTAATGAATCCCACATCAGTGACACGGAACAGAGCTAATGATTTTAATGGAGGTGAAAACGATCAATGACATATGATTCAGGGTGGCGGTCATGAAAGGATGAAGGATAATGTATGGAAGTGGATGGGACACGGTTGACTCTTTCTGAACGACTTCTCTTGAACATGTGGCGACACTCATACGATGGATCGGTAGCATTACCCCAAATATGGATGGTATGGCAAGACCATGGATGTGACCGGTGAATGAAACAACCCAACCCGATTGTGGTACATAGGAAAAGTGTCATGTTCAAGAGCGACTTGCTACCATCAAAGTTTTCTTTAGTTTCTCCCAATTTTTCCCCAGTCATTGCTGACCAGTACCTCTTTATTTTTGTTAAGCTTGAGGAGGATAACATATGCTTGTTCTATAACCTGCCCTTCGGGCAAGCCCATCGCTATGTTTTAACGAGCCTAGCGATAGTGAAACTCGTTCTCGTCTAAAGACAAGTTTGTCGCTATTTAATGATTTTAACGAGTCTAACGACAAGGATAACTCGGTTCTTTTCATTTTTAGAGAGTCTGAAAAGATACATAAAGTTAACTCCAAAAGTCCTTTTTCATCATCTAATCCCTTAAGTCCGAAAAAGTATAAAACAATACAGAAGGGATGAGTTTTCAATAGTTTTAACGAGCCGAATAAAACAAGCGCTCGATCTTTTTGTGCAATAATCCCTCAGGTTCAAAAATATTAAAATCTAGAGGAGGGATAGCTCTTCCTGTCCCTTTAACGAGCTGGAAGGCCAAGGACTCGGCAATCTTTTCATATTTTACGAGTCAGCTGAAAAGAGCTTAAAGAAGACTCATCTTTTGAGGAACGAGTGATAAACAGGGTTAGCAGCTGATTCCAGGTACAGGTTGGAATTTTCCAATCACGGTAGTGTCACAAGGATGGCTAGGTGAAATCACTCTTCGCAGCTGTTCCTCAAAATGGGTAAACAATCATATGGAGGTGAACGATCGGCCAAATGAAAAGTGGAGGTGACGGTGCAAACACGACCAAGGCTTTAATGGCTGATGATATTACATTCACAGTGGTTATTTACCGGGATAGTTCATTTTTTAACGAGCTTAAACGCGGGTGGAAACATTTGCTCGATCTTATGTTTATTTTTTAACGAGCATGAACTATGCGCTAAAACTGCTCGGATCTTGCGTTTATTTTTTAACGAGCATGAACTTTGTGCTAAAACTGCTCGAATACCCAGTCATATGATAAGAGTGTCTCATCAAGATTCTATTTTTTATGGAGCTTCATCTCACTAAGCTTTGCTCCGCATCCTTTCTTTATGCAAGTTAGGAAACGGCTAACCCAAAAAACAGATAAATAACCGCTCTTTGCTTGCACTCCAAAAGGTTTGCATGCCCCCAGGTATAAAGTATGATTTCAAGGTTACCCCTCAATTTGCAGATAAAACATTTGTTTTACCGGGAGAGGCCTACCTCTTTCAGGTTACCCAAAGATTGTTCTGTTATTCTTTCAAACAAAACACTTCCTCAGCAATGTCTACCGAAATAGACAAAGGTGAGCGGCGATGCCCGCCAACTCACATAACTTTGACAAAAGAATCTTATTCTAGAATAACCCCTCTTCCTCTATGGACGGGGTATAGACTAGTCATATTCTCCCACGGAAACCTACTCTATACCCAAAGTTTCCCTGCCGAAGCAGACCAGGACGCATGCCCCCTGGGTTCCAATCATATCCTCCCGGATTACTCGTGCTCATCAGGAGGACGCACCGTGGGTTGAGACACTTCTTGCGTGAATAGACCATTTAGGGATGGTACATGACTATTTGCGATGCGTGATCCGGGAAATGAAAGCTGGTCTACGAGCTTGACCATTCTTTCTTCATGCGGAAAACACATTACTCTAAAGAGTGAGGAGACGATGGCTCCCATGCAATATATATAGTCTCGTCCAAGGAGTAGGTTATGATCCAAGGGTCCTTGAATGACCATCACGTTCATTTGAACGGTCTTCCTTTTCAATGTTATGGGCACATTGGGGAGGATCCCTAAAGGTCGACTGGTTCCTTTATCAAAGCCCGATAGATTTCTCATTTCGGGCAAAAGCGTTGGCGAACCAAGTGCTTTCCAAGCAATAGAGGAAAGGATACTCACAGATGCCCCCTCATCAATGATAGTGCCATCCATCACCATTCTATATATTTGAACGATAATTCTGAATGGTATGCTTGCTGGCAACCGGGGTCTGCCTAGTTGGTTCCAGTCAAAGGACACAACCAGGTTGCTTGGTGGTGGGACCGAATAGACGGCCGGATATCGCTCTGACGAACTTCCTTCCTGCGATAAAGGAATGGGGGCATTGCCCCCTTGTTCATCAGAGTCAGTGTTGATGAAGAGAATTTGGACGGTGTCGTCTTTATTCTCCTCTGTGATGGTATCATTCGAAGATAGAGCCTCTGAAGGCAAAACTGGGTCAACTGCCATATCAACCTTTTGACTTTCATCAGGCATGGATCCAGACGGTTCATCCTCAATGATAGGTGCTTCGGCTAACCACCTAGGCGGGCCAGCCGGGTTCTCAACTAATGAAGGACTTGGCAGGAGTTTTTGATATCCAGGAGGAAGTTGCGCTCATAAAATCGGCCGATCTTCCAGAACTCTTTTAGCCTCGTCTAAGAAGGGACAACGGTGGATGGCGTGATCGCCTTCACACAGCTTGCAGGGAAATCTAGATTTCCCTCTCTGTCCTGGGACTTCACTTTCACTAGTCGACGGTGAGCAGTCAACATGGCTATCAGAGGTTGATGCTATCGAATTGTGCAAACGGGGAGACCAGTCCCTTAGTATTCGAGGGATACAGGGACAATCTCTGTGGAAATGGTCTCCCTTGCATATGACACATGGCGATTTAGGCCTGGTCAGTGCTGTGTGTGGATTTTTGTCAGACGACACTTGTTTTCCCCCAGTCGCCTTTGGCTCCTTCTTCTTCTTCTCTTTCTTCTTCTTTTCCTTCTTCTCCTTAGGAACCTGGTTTTTTGTTTTACCAGTTCCGTCAAGCGAAGAGGAAGGAGGTGAGGAAGAGTTAGATGAAGTAGAAGGCTGGTTGGCAACTCTGGTCTGGTCTAACTATTGACTCGACTGTTCAGGAATGGTGGTGTTCTGAATGACATTGGTTGAAAAGAGCCAGACTGGCAGGCCAATTGTCAGTCCTGGAAGCGACAATGTGGCCATGTGGGGCGCACCAACATCTCCCCAAGAGGAGAAGGGACTAGGATTTCCACCAAGGGGAATTCCTTGGTTGGTGTGCTCCATTTTTCAACCTAAAGATCAACGCAGGAATTAAAGGGTGATTGTTCCGTTTAAAATAAATTTTAACGACGCTTTAGACACAACTTGCTTTTTCATTTTTAAAGAGTCGAGAAAAAGCTAAAGATGACCCTAGTCTCCTTCGATGTTTTAACGAGCCCGAAGTGACAAATGCTTGGATGGACTTTTTCCGTTATAGAGTCTGAAAAAGGCCAAAAGGAACTGCTCTGGAGTTCTAGGCAGAGGGTGTGCCAAACTTTTCTCAAACTGCAGAATACTTTTTAGGGTACTGGCGGTCGATCTTCCTGAATGCTGTTTTCAGTGCATTGCGATCAGTAGGGCAGCCGACACGACTTCCTAAGGATAAATGTTTTATGCCTATAAGGGTCTCCCAATATATACGCGATGGTACGTGGGAGCACAATCCGTACTGGCGCTATCGTCCCTCAGGAGGAATCACCCACCATCCACGAGATCGACAGTCACCAGGCTTAACGACGCCGGAACACGTCTCTAGCCTAGACCTCTATGTTGTGCATTATGTTACAAAGCGTTGTTAAATTCATTCAATTTATTTTAGGTTGATCTTTTTTAAAGTTTGCCTTTCAAGGTTCACCACGAGATGTATGATACAAATTCCTAAATGCAGTCTAAAGATGATAAGCAAGCTTTATATCTTTTCAACTTTGAAAATCCTAGCTACTAAGGGAAAAGAAAGACACCATCTTTTCTCAAAGAGCAATCAACACACTCTAATGCACTTTTCCTAAATCCAACATGCAAACTATCAAATGCAAATGCACAATGCAGGTGTTTGTTTTCCGCTTTCTTAATATTGATGCCTACAAAGAAAGATTTTTGTACAACTTTGAATTTGCTTTTAAATGACAATACAAACAAGTTTACTTTTTCGAAATCAGAGAAGATAGAAGAGATTACAACACTTAACGATTTTCGAAATGAAGACTTGTTTTGACACTTAAAAGAGACAAACTCAAACCAATAAGCAAAAGCAAATGTATAATCAATCTGTAAACAGCCAATGAACTCTCTTCTAAGATCACAATCAATAGATCTGAATCAAGTGCTACAGGATGACTATTTCACTCATGCAAAGGAAAACTGTAAATGACGCCACAAACACATAAAAACACTCACAGTATTTTTGTACAAAAGGAGGCAGAATCTAAGCAGAGAAAAGGAGTTATCAGACTGGTACCTATGCTGGTTACAGGCTGCAAAAATCAAAGATCAAAACAAGACAAAACAGAGCAGAGAACCCCAGCTGCACAAGGCCAAACTGGTTCAGCGCAACCTCAACACAGGGGTTTTGACATCCAGCGCAAGTAGCCTTCACGGGACCTGTGTTGAAATGCAGAATCCCTTCACTGGGTCTGCGCTGAAGGAGAAACTCTTGTTTCCCTCAGGTTCTGGGTCACAGATTGCTATTTAATTCACTGTTTTAGGCCAAATAAAAGCAACAAGCAAGGTGTAATCAAAGGGATGCTTTGAAGGGCTACTAAGATCTATCACAAGGATCATCAAATCATTTGTGAATCCATTGTTGAGATCATAGACAAGTCCAGCAGTTGGATTGAAGCAGCAACTGTCTACTTTGCATCCGAGAAAGATGCAGTTCGATTGTTGCTGTCAAGTCTATGGAACAAACAATGATAGAAACACAAATAAAATGACTAAACAAATTTCCCCAGCGGAGTCGCCAATTTGTTGTGGGGAAAAATGCCTATGCAGGACGATCCTATCCACCTAAGGTGTGACAGTGCCTTAGCAACAAACGAGTACAACTATTATGGTTTCTTCCTTTATGAAATGTGAAAGAAGAGAGATCAATAGACTTATGGTGTCTTCCGTTTGTCCCTCGATCTGGTCTCTCTTCTCTTTGGGAGTTCACAGCTACTTGCCTTCTTGCTTATCCAGCTTCAACTTCCTGCAAGATCACAAGAGAACAACTACTTGTGACAAGAGAAGAACTCTACTCAAAGACAGATGTTCACAATCATAACTAGTTTAGGATTAGAAATAAACTAAACATGCTAATACATTCATACATAAAAAATACATCAGCATATAGGAGAAACCAAGATAGCTTTATTGATGAATAACAAGGTTCAGGAAGAGATACAACCCAGAGGACTCCAATCCAGCATCTCCTTCCCAGCAAATGGAATTCCTCTCTTTTCCCCCTTCAAAGCATTAAGCACCCAATGATTCCAGTCTCAAACCAACAACAATTCTTTGCAATAACAAGATTCCAGACTCTAGATCTCATGGAGGAGAGATCCATATATAGATGTTTGGAGAGAGGATGAGTCAGCTTGGGATCTGACTAGTGTCCTCTCCCTCTGTCAGATCTTGAGTCCACTTGGAGGTTCTTGCTTCCACTTGGAGATTTGGAACCTCTTACTCATCACCAGTCGAATTCCCTAGGGCAAGTGTCATTTTGGAAGCTTCCTGGGTTTTGACACCTTGAGAAATGAGCCTGCCACTTGTCCATTCTCGTTCAGCATAGGTAGCGAGTGTTCCAGTTGACATTCAACGCAGGTAGCCAGTGTTGGCTTTGACATTCAGCGCAAACAGCTAGTGTAGCCACTGAAATGATCCTGAATTGACTTGTTTTTGAGCAGTTTCAGGTGGAGAACTTTTGTGAATTGCTGTGGTTTGTTAGCCTTGTTCCTCTAGGGGTAGGAACAACATGTTTAGGGACTTTGGATCCCTTAGATTATGGACATTTCATGCTCAATTATGTAAGGCACAAAAACGTCTATAACATTGTGGATGATTTTATACTGATAGGATATGACATGTAGATCTAATCTTGTAAGGAGGTACTTACAAGAGATTTTGAGATGAAGGATGTGGGTTTGATGCACAACTTCCTTGTCTTAGAGGTGTGGTAGGGAGATGGAGAGGTATTTGTTGGATAGGGGAAGTACACCTCTAAAATCCTTCAAAGATTCCACATGCATTGCAAACACATCGATACTCATCTGAGTACCAATTAGAGGAAAGAGGATGCTTCTATAGGAGAATTAATATATGGAACTATCTACAGATAGTTGGTGGGATCCTTGATGTACTTGGTGAATACAAGGCCCAATATTTGTTTTGCAGTGAACCAAATTAGTCAGTTCATGGTGGAGCCTTCCAAGCTTCACTTGAAAGCAACAAAACATGTTCTTAGATACCTCAGAGGAACAACAAAATTTGATTTATGGTACATGCTGACTCATGGAGTGAAGCTCTAAGGATTCGGAGATGCAGATTGGGCATGGAGTCCCTCAGATAGGAAGAGCACATCAGGAGAAGTCTTCAGCGTTGGGTTAGCAACAATTTTTTGGTACAACATAAACCAAAAATCTATAGCACTCAACTCAACAAAGGTTGATTATATGTCTCCTAGTTAAGCATCATACGTGGATATTTAGATGAGAAAGATCATGGTTTGTCTCTTCAGTTAGGGGATGGATCCTACATTGCTCCACTGTGACAATCATTGTTGTATAAAAATCTCTGAAAATCTAGTGTTTCATGATAGGTCCAAGCATATAGATATCAAGTACCATCACCTAAGAGATTATGTGTAGAGGAGGATTGTTATGCTACAGTGTATTCCTACAGAAGAGCAGGATATGAATATCTTAACAATGGATTTGTTAAGGCACATGTTTGAGTTCCATGGGAGAAGGATTGGGGTTGTTTACAACCCTTTTCTTGCTAAGAAGGAGTGTTAAATTATAGCAAGAAAAAGGCTTCATTTGACTTGTTTCTTAGTAAAATGGAGAAATTTGAATTTACACTTCAGCAAGATGAGTTGTTAGATATTTAACATGAGTGACAAGGCTATGTCACTTAATTAATTCAATCAACTGAAGTTTTTGGGAAATAAGTAGTGTTGTGGATTAATTTATTGCTAGGATATATATATCTATTGGAGTTCTATCTAGTGAAACTCAATTATCAGAGCTCTAGTCTAGAATAGAATCAATATGACTTCAGTTAAGTAGGTCTAACTATTGTTAACTCACTCATCTCTCACTTAAGTATCCAATTTACTAAAAATATACCTAGTCATGCATGTAATTTGAATTGCCTAGAGGAGTGGAGGAAAAAGGAATAATTGTAATAATTAATGTATATTAGTGAGTTTACAAATCTTGTAATGAGTTGGTGAGAAGTTTCTCTTGGGATTTGCACAAGGAAATAAGAGCTTTCCCTATTTTTTAGGGGCACCAATTGTGTAAGGAAATAGGAGGAAGGAGGAGGACTATTGTTCCTAACTATTGGGAAAAACGGACTTATGAGGAGGATATTAGTATTGAAGTGCAAGTTGAGCTTCAAGGATTGAAGTTGTCATTGCAATAGATCATTATTCTTATCTGATTTCATACAAACAGAGGAGGGCTTTTCCCTAGTTGGGTTCCCTAGTAAAAATTGTGTTAAATGTGCTTAAATGATTGCATGTGTTTCTATTGTCATTTTTACTTCCGTAGAATCTAGTAGAAGAATTTTTTGTTTATTGATTTCACTGTTATTTCATTAGCAGCTGCAAAATTTGATTTATTTCTACATCTAGGAAGGGTCAATGTAACCATGTAAGGAGTAGCAATATTTATAAAAGAAGGAAAAGGACTAGGATTCCCATCAAAGGGGTTTCCTTGACTAGAAGACTGTAGAATTATTGCCATCAAACTCAACCTATGGTCTACTAAGGAGTAAAAGTGATAATTCAATCAAAGAAGCAGTAATAATGAAAATGGTGACTAGGCAAAAGGGATTACCAAGTCATTGTGAACTACAATATACTGTTAAGTACATGCAGGAAATCTCCCTGAATGTTATGTTTGATATATCAAAAACAACAAGGAAACCAACTTAGTTACCTATGGAAAGTTGGAAACTGAATGGGGACTTCCTATATACCTGATGGTATGTGGAAGCACAGTCTATGCTAGTGTTGTCTAATGTGTAACTATACAATGGTAGTGTTTCTATATACTCATCATACGTGGAGCACCTTCCTATATACCCAAAGGTATGAGGAAGACAGATCCTATATAATTTGAAGTACATGGAAAACTAATCATCCCTAGAATGTATCATATGCACTTAACAACAACTCCTATATTTAGAGATGTCAAAACACGTCTTCTAACCTAGACTAACTAGATGTTTTTACTATTTCAAATTCTCCTTAGATTCATTGGTAAATTTTAAATGTTTCTCTTTGATTAATGTTTATGTTTGACTATAAAAGCGAAACGTTCACCCGCGTTCCTAAAATGCAACTAAAATGAGAAAAAAATTTCAATTCAATGAAGATCTAACTAGAGAAAAGGAATAGGTTTCAATTCAACAATGTAGAAAAAAAATCTTCCAAACAAGACCTTCAAAGACATTATTCCAATTTCACAAATTCAAATACCTAATCAACAAAAGCACACACACACACATATATATATTTGAATTTTTAGTGTAAAGAAAACTAAAACTATGACTAGATTAATAAAAAAAGAAATTCAAGAAGATAACTAATGAAGTAAGAAATGTCTTTGAATGAATTAATAATGAAGCCAAATTTTAAAAAACTCTAATTGATAAGAAACAAACAATTTCCTATCAAAGAGAAATCAAATTTTAATTCTTAAAGTAAATGTTAGATTTACATTGAAACGTGTGGATCACAAACTTAGAAAACTATAGTAAACAAGACAAATTTCAAAGCAAGATAGGGAAGCACTAACTTTTTCATTTTCCGGGTATCGTTCTAGGTAACCTATAGACACCCATGCCATGGTTTGCACTTAATTAATCAACATAAAAATTGCACTATAGTGCACTTTTATAAATCATCACAGTTTAAAATAAAGAAAATTGCACTGAGTCACACCTAATACACTGCAAAAATGCACTGAGTCGCTCTATCAAATAAGGATAAGTGCGATGGGTCTGATATGCATGGAAAGCGAGGAGAAAATCCTAACTAAGCTTGAAATCTAGTTTTCTAAAGCCCAATTACAGTCTGAACAATAAAAAAGGGTCACCTATGAAGGCCTTAAGAGTCTATGCAAAGAAAACCAATGAAGAACAACTTACTCCCCCGGTAGAGTCACCAAGTTGTTTTCGAGACAAATACCTTCGATGAGCAAAAGAAATCTCCCTAGTTTCAGTGGCTTAACCTAGAAACAACCAAACAAACTACAAAATATTTCCCTAGAGATATTTGAAGTATAATACCTACCTGGTGTTTAGTGTACAATTCCTTCTTCTCTTCACCCGCGCACTCCAACTCCAGATTTAACTCCCAAAAGTAGAGCCTGCAAATTAACCAAGACAAGCAAAGAGATTGATATATACAACATGGTATATTCAAATAACTATAAATAAGAGATCAAGAAACTTTATTATACACATGTATAATCAAAGACATGACGTATGGGAAAAAATAATGCACTTTGTATTAATGATAATAGAGAAAGATTACAAGCCTTGTTGAGACCTTGATGTTGAAAATATCTCCCAGCCTTCTCGTCCTTTATTTTCCACAATAATAAATCCTTCAATCTCACCAATGCATAAGGATGGATTATGGACCTCCAAACTCAAACTAATAGCATAAGGGCAGAATCAGAGTCTCCAAAAGCTAACACACATTCTATATCAAGTGCTTCATTTATAGTGAAAATGAGGACTTTTTTAGTTACACCATACTTAGGGCTAGATCCACTTTGAAAGGAGGTAAGTTCCATGCAATAAGGGATAAAGCCACATTGTCAAGAATTCAAGATCATATTCAACAAAAAATGGATGAATCATCTCTCGAAGCTTCTAGATAGGGAAGCTTCGAAAAATATCTTCTATTTTTCCTCATTTCTAGGTGTCATTACACTTAAAAATAATGCAACCTGCACTAACCAACACAATTTGCATGTATGAAACATGTGCCATTGCACATTGTCATGAAGCTAAGTGTGATGTCATCTTAAATTAGGGTTTTGGGCCAATGTGACATAGGATTCTTATAACTTTTGGAAATAGTTTTTCTTTTGGCCTTGCATGGGATTGATGCAAAGTGTAACGATAAAAAGAGACTTGGGTTTTTGGAATCACGATTTTCATTATACCAAAACCTGTAGGTGTTAGTCAATGATCGCATCACTAGCGATAAGGATCCATGAGAAGTGGTTAGTCCATGTTGTGAAACAAACGGGGAGTATTGGTTTATCCAATGTCCAACAATCTCCCCCCTAAAGCCAGCCGGGTGTGTATCCAACTCATGACCTACGCTCTGATACCACTTTTTGGGAATACTAATTGTCATTAGACCAAAACTCGCATGTGTTAGTCCATGATCACATCGCCAAAGATAAGGATCCATGAGCGGCGATTAGTCTATGTCACGAAACACATGGGGAGTGTTGGTTTATCCAATGTCCAACATAAGTTTGGGGAATTTTGACTAAGTGTGACAAAATGGCCTGTAACACCAAGGATTGAATAACACAGAGTTGAAATTAGGCCAAGTGGGTGCCATTACGGAGAGCAGAGAGTTCCTTATTGATTATGGGTTGGAGCTTGCAAAACAGGAGGTTGGAGTTTCCATCTAGTGGTGTATGAAAAAATCTTGGAGGTTGGTGCCTCCTACAAGTGGGTGCTCGCATAAATCCATGAGGTTGGTGTTTCTTTTGAGATGTGGCTCACAAAGGCATATGATGTATATAGAATAGGATATTTTATTTGCATAATAATAACTAAAGATAGGTGTTTTTTCCCTTTAGGGTTTCGATGCTAAATCTTTGTGCTCATATGAGTATGTTGCTTATGGTGTTGTGATGTGTTCATGTGTTGTTTTATATTGCTACTACATGATATGTTGTGAATGGTCACATTAATGATTGCCAAGCTTGAAATGAAAATATAAATTGGCATAAAAGTAAAAATTAGCCTTAATATTGATTCACTCCCCTCTTAGTATTAACATTGTTTCCAACCATATGAATTAATTTAAGGTACAACCTTAACATAAACACAATTTCAATGTTGTTTTACTTGTGTTGAAATATTTTTTTACTCTCAAATAAAAAATAACCTAATTATCATAAAAATAGGTATGTATAGTGTATAGATTTTCCTAGAAATTTCTGTTCCAAGAGAATTTCAAGAAAATAGAGATGTATCTAGGTAAGAAAATAAAGGAAATAAATTTGTTTTATTTTAGGTTGAGATCATTATGTGAATTTTATGAGATTAGCTATTACTCTAAAAATCTTGATATGAATAAGCTTGTTGCAAAATATAAAGTTCAAAAATCATTGATTTCAAATCTTATTAAAGTTTATAAAGTATTATTTTAAGGCACATAAAAACCTAAAGTTGAAAAGAAAACATTTTTATGAAACTTTATTAAATGTTATAAAATATATTCAATACATGTAAACCAAATAAAGTTAAAAATTCATGTTTTAAACATTATTTAACAAGAAGTAAAGGCCCACTTTATGCATGCATATAAACCCTATCAGATCTCAACATGGGATTAATGCATTGATAACATTATTTAACAAGTAAAGGCCCACTTTATGCATGCATATAAACCCTATCAGATCTCAACATGGGGTTAATGCATTGATAGCTTTCCATCGCAATGAATGATATTTGTAAGTGTTATTGACCCTTAGAAATCATCATAGGTCATCTTCCAAAATCAAAGCTATGGCTCTTCATAATCCAATGTGAAAACTTTTAATGTATTATATAAATTTTTGAAAAAAATATAATTTTGAGAAAATATTATTATACTGTTACCCGTGAAGCCCCACATTACAAGGCACACGAGTAACGAAAATCATAGCTAAGGTTAAAATTCATTTTATTAAATCCATTTTTTAAATACTGTTAAATAAACACGAGTCCCCACCTCATATTAGCACGTCAGTATCATCAAATTAAAGAAGACGGATAATTCATGAGAAACTTCCCATCCAATATAGTTCATTAAAGAAAATACTAGCCCTTGGATCTCATCAGATCATTACAGGCAAACATTTATCTCCTCCAAGCTTATATACCTCTATGATGAGTTTATTAAATGAAATACTTTTCATATTTTAGGGTTCCCATCATAGTTTGGAAGAAAAATTTGACAATATTTACCGAAGATAAAAATAAAAAAACAATCCAATTATTTTTAAGGTACATAAATGAATATTCTAGAGAGATATTAGTGAGATAAGAAAAATATATTTACGGTAACTTTGGTTATAATTTATTATGTAATTTATAAAAGAAAAATTCTCATCTACATAATCAATTGAAATAAATTAAAAATTGACTAAAGATTTGAGCTAAAATAATTCAACAAAGAATAATGTATTATGTTTATTTAAGGAGAAACTATTAATGTAATTAACATTAATACTAAAGTTTTTGTTATGGGAAGATATGGAAACAAAATAGTAACCAACTCCTACTGAGATAAAAAGGTTATAAAGATCAAAGCAGAGGAGGCAGCTTTGGAGGAGAGGGAACTTTATGTAGAAATGGTTTCAACGCACATGTTATGTGAACCAAATTATATGATTGTGTAATTCATTATGAAATTTTGGTATAGAGTATTTTATTTGAGCATTTATATTGCTAGTTTTATATTTTTATTCGGGTACCTAAAATTATTAAAATAAGTTGACATGATGAGATGATAAATCATTCTAACAATACTTTATTTAGTTTCTCTACTAGATATATATTATCTGAAACATTCAAGTCAAGATATTTAACTGATTGCGTTGAATTTATTAATACATGACATTGATGATTGAATTACAACTTTCATGGGAAATATAATTACATACAATTGGTAGGCTTTTATCTATTTGTTTTGTGTGTTCATATTATTATATCTTGGTTCCTCTCAACTATTAGATAGTTGGCATGATCATCACTATTTCATTGCAACTATTACTTAAATTATTTATCTTCAGATATATACTATCAAAGGTTTGTAATTCAATATATTCACTTAATTTGTTGTAGGTTGAAAAATATCAATACATGATATTGATTTATTTATTACATGTTATGGTAAATATAATTTATTACCAATCATATCTGTATTATTCTAACTTTATTGTTATCTTTTATTTTTCGTTTTATTTTTGTTATGTTCTTTTTCTTTTTGTTATTTTATTTGGAATACTAGTTATCTTAATTGAATTCCTTTAGTCTACTTTATATTCATGTATGATATGTTTACATAAGTTTCATCCACTTTAAATCTTAACCACTCATTTTGAAAGACTCTTTTATGTATATCTAGCTATATTTATTTTATGTTATTGAAAATATTGATAAATAATATTAAATACAAGGAATACGCCCTATGGTTGGAGAATGCCAGTCTCCAACCTAAAGCGGGAGCATTGATAGATCCTCATTGGATGCCTTTAGGGTTGTCTCATGTCACGAAGAATAATTTGAGAGTTAACACCTTCCCAAGAGAGAACTTGTACATCATACCACGTGTCCTATTTTTCAAATATTATTCTAAATTTTTTATGTGAAGTACTTACATATGTCTCCTTAGATACTTGAAAATTTCACAATCTAAAACTTCTCTAAAATAAAGTTTCATGGAACATACCAAGGAAATTCCTTTGAAATTGATTTCTAGATTAGTCACAAACCTTGAATTCCATAAGATATGTCTTTGAGATTATGGCAAACCAAAATCTAAAATTTTGAATACCTGTACCCTAATATGACTCCTTAATATCCTCAAAATTTCATCATCTAAATATTCCCATATGAAAATAAGTTATATTTAAAATTCCAAGATGATGCATTTGAAGTAGTAAAACCCTAGCTAGATCATAACATTGATAACAAACGTTAAGAATAAAATTCATAAAAAAACTAGAAGCACACACCATGTACAAGAATGGGAGTGTAGAGAAAAACTACAATATAGATAATATATATAATTTAATTCATAATTACTCCTCAAATAATAGAAGAACGTCCTTTAAATAACCAAATACATTCATAAATCCAAATCGCATGTCCTCAATAATGACTACATCGTCGCTATATATACTTATTCATAGATTGCACATGTGGCCTCTTCATTAATAGGTTAACCATATTATCTATAAATATACACATTAAATCCACATTCAACCTTATAAATGCATCCCCAGGTCCATATCATATACACTTTACCCCCATATACAACCCCTTTGTGGTTATATAATCTAAGTTGAATCAAACTCTTGGAACAAGAAAATTTCATGAAACTTAAAAAAGAAATAGTGAAAAAAAATAGAAGTGAATCACCTATTACCTATAACTAATATGTTGGGATTAAGCACCCGGACTCTCTTAGTATCCGTAAGTGAGTGTTTTAACACAAGAGGGATTTGTTCTCCAAAGCCAAATTTGAATGGTTGGAATGACTCATTTCAACATAGATTTCACATTATAATATGGATTTTGACTAAAATAACCTTGTTCACATTAAGCTACTTTATCCCCTCTTGTTTTTTTCTCATATTTTATGCCCATATGTTCCACATTTTTTCCTAGGATGCTAATTTTACCTTTTGAAATAGTTTTTTACTATTTACATCAAGAATTATAGACTCAAACCTCCACAATTGGTAATGACCCCTAAACCTTTATGTAATTAGCATATAGTGATAGATTTATTCTTTCCATCTTCATTATCAGCCATCAATTGCCTCATATTTCTTTAAGTTGAACAACATTATTCATACATATTTACACGTCATAATTTCATGGTAGTGCCAACCCTTCATGGGCACCGTAGATTAGTACCTTCGTTTTCTATTAGAATGTTGGGGGCTTCATTTAATTTTGAAAGGTTTTGACCAGTTTTGACTGATCGAAGGGCGGGAAAGAAACAAATGTCATCAATGGTTGGATGGCAGAATGGACAATTGCGGAGGAGTTGTGGCAAGGTGGTAGCAGAAGGCAAAGGTAGCCGAGGAGGCGGGAAGGTGCAGAAGTAGCCAAGGGGGAGAATAATCGAGCAAGAACTGGCAGTCCAGGCAACAGAGAAGGATATAAAAGGCGAATACCAGAAAGGAAGAAGGTTGTTGTTGGACTAGCTAGTGGAAGAAGTAGTCGGTTGAGCCGAGAGCAGGTGAAGAGATACCTAGTTGTGGTGGTTGAATGACAGAGTGCTGGGGTCTAAGGGACTTAGTCATGGAACCAATTTGAACACACGGGACTGAGCTGGGTACTTTTTGTAATGTTTATGGTGAATGCCAGTTCATGTTGTAATATTTCATGTTAAGTTTAATATAAGACACAGTCGATGTTGGTTGTGACTTCTGATGTATTTAGGCCTCATGCTTAATGTGTCTATTAAAATTTTGAATGGCTTACCAATTGCATGTAGACATTAATTCATAGATTGTCTCAAGGATGTTGCTATCTCTATTTTATGTATAATGGTTATATATATATATATATATATATATATATATATATATATATATATATATATATATATATATATATATATATATATATATATATATATATATATATATATATATATATATATAATATATATATATATATATATGATCAAATGCACTCAATTGATACTTCCTCGACTCCATGCTAAACCCTTCTCCCTTTTGGTCGCGACACACCTCGGGTGAGACTCCTTGCCCCTTGGGGTAAGGTGAAAATGTCAGTGTCATCCTAGACTACAACAAACTATTGTTGGCCCCCTGTGCCCGAACCCAGTGTATTTCCCCTGATGACTCTTTTGAGTCTACAAATGGTTCTATTTCCGAGACTTGAAGTTGCGAGAACTGGTTCAGACTATGGTGTCAAGGATATGAGCTATAAATAAAAAGTGTATCAATATTTTTTTGTAAAATAATCCTATCATTTTAAGTACAAGCATTATTTAAAATTTTGATGAGAATTACATGTTTGAAAACAAAACTAAACCTTGATTTGAGAGTAATATACTTAGAAAGAATAAATAATGGAATGCTTGCAAATTCTGTAGTGCTTGCTAGTATATAAATGTTAAAAGCTAAAGCCTAGACATGGATCAAAACATCCCTTGCACAAACCATGCAAAAAATTGAAATGAATGGATTCCCATTGTTTGTAATATAGCCTTTGAATTAATATGATTTGGCTTATGTAGGGGTTAAGGGATTCAAATATTATGTTAGGGGATATTTTTAATACAATGGAACAAATTATATGACAAAACCCTTGTTATTTGAAGTGGCTAAATAAGAAATTAAATAAAATAAACTCAAAATTTATCCTCTAACTATCACATAACTCTAAAATATAACAATACATTTAATTAAGGTTGTTAAAAGTTTCAGTAGAGATGGATAAAGGGAATACGAAGCAAACTTAGTGAAATAAATGCATTCAATGTTAGACCATTTTTAAGTCCCGTATTTTGAAAATATTATTCCATGATAATATGCCATGTCCTAACTTACATAAACCAATCTTACACCACTTTTATTACATTTTACACTTATTTTGATCAATAAACTACTTCCCAAAGTATTTTTTCATTAATTTTTAATTTTTTAAAATTTCATGAAAATATATGCATTGTAAATCAAGTTTACCATATTTTTGAGGAAATAAACTTTTTTTGTAATGTCTCATTCATTTATTTATTCGCATGTTAATTGGGAAAAAATGGGGACATGTATTTGGTCACACATGATCCTAGGATAGTTACATAACCCTAGTTTCATGGGAAAATGCATGCATAGGTTTGGTAAATGAGTGGTCAATGTGATCAGTGTGTCTACTAAAATGCAAATTTAGTGAGGAATTTCAGCGTGATATGAGAAAACACAATTTCTCCATGGGGAAAATCGAATTGCATCTAGAAGAAGGCTCATATTAGTATTTTTTTATCCATAAAGATATTTTTCAGTACTTGGTCTTATTTTTCATGTATCACTGATAATCTAGTGAAGCTTGCAAATGAATTTTAGATTCCAAACTTTCATATTTCTATTGTGACATCAATACCCAAAAACTTCATCATTGAATATCTAATTCAGGATTCATTATTGGTAATATATGTAGTTCTTGTGAGTTTTTTCTATATAGTAGTCTTTGATGTACAAGTTAAGGTATGGAGGGCCCCATTGTCTCAATGTGTGCACTTATTTTCATTGTTGTTCATATATGTGGATTTTTCTATATATTTGTGTGTATTTTTATTTCATTTTTATATTTACATATCTAATCAATTCTTTACATGCATGATATTTCAATTATCTTGTCCATACATTGATTTTCACGTTTGTATTGTCCACGGTTGTTCATAACTCCCTATTTTGAATTATCAACCTTATTACTTTATTATTCATCATAGTTTTACTATGTTTCATGAACAAATCCAATCTTTTTATCATACATTGGTCAATTCTTTTGAGAAAAAAGCTTGTTGCTATACTAGGTAAAATATTAGGAGAGCCTCTATATCAAGAAAAGGACCTAATGCATGCATAATTATCAAACTATACTTTCATAAAAAAAATTAGGTTTCTCTTTCCATATATTAGTTAATTCTTTGATAAACAATATTTTTGAAGGGTTGGGTAAAATATTAGGAGATTCCATCCATTAGAAAAAGGTTTGAATGCATGCATAATCTATTAAACTAGCCTTACATAAAAACATTGTTTCCATTCCTCAGAATTTATTTCCATTTTGACACTTGAAATCAATCATGATGATAAGAGTATAAGACTAAGGGGCCAACCATTGTAAGCCTTTTAACCCAAACAAGCTATAACTTGTGGGACACTAGTGCATTCTTAATCATCTAAAAGATTTTAAGTGATTTGTGTGCTCTTACTTTCAAGAGGTGAGATTAGCTCCTTTCAACTATTTGGGTTGTTAAATCATAGTTTTATTTCATGCTTTATTATTTTTTTTCAAGGTATAGTTTCATATTTGAATTTTATAAATTTCCTACTAGTTAAATTAAGAAAACTACACCTAATATTTAGGAAAAGTAATAATTTTTAATTTCTTAATGTGATAATAAATGTAAGCCTAATTCCATGCATACAATATTTTTCTTCTAAGTTTACAAACACCCATATTGATCGAAATATCATGTCCTAATTTATGCCAATAAATTAGTCTAACATTTTTGGCATCATTGCCAGGAAAGCATATCTCATGTTAGACTTAGATTTATAAGCTTTTCTTGAATTTTTACGTTCAATTTTGCATAATATAAATATGTATGACCTAAAAGAATGAAGCCAATCAGACGAGAGATAAGAGCTTGTGCATTTACTTTCGCCGAGTCTTCACAAATACTAGTCATGTATAATATCCATTTTTGTTTTAGGTTTATATTTTTACTATGTTTATATATGCATTCTTACACTAGACCTATAGATAATAAAACTAGGTATATAAAATAAGAAAAAAACCATTGATAACCAACCTCCAATGATATGAGAAATGTCAAAAAACGGAAAAGAAGAAGAAGAATAGACTACACCAAGAGTTGGAAGAATAACTATTAAACAATTGGAACAAAAACAATTGAAGGGGAAGAGGTTGACACTTGTAGAAAAACAAACATTATTGTCTCAAGAAGAAAAGAAGAAACAAGTACAACCAGAAACATTCTTCGTATAAAACCAAAATTAGGATAAGAACAACCAAGGAAATCAATTTCTCAACCAATCCTTCAAGGACTAGGAAATTTAAGGAAAAAAAACCTCAATTTCCTAGTGAGGAATGAGAGGGTGATTATGACTGAATTGGATAAATTTAATTTTTTTTTAAGGATAAATGGAATATGAAAATTGATAACAAGAAATGTGTGAAAAAGAAAGGGAAAGATAAGAAAAATGGGAAAGAATTAAAAGAGAAAGAGGAAGAAAAGAAAAGGTAGATCACGATGAGAGAGGATCGAATGTAGGCAGAAGAATATCTAGAGATAAATACGAATAGGACCAAGAATATGAAACTACTTTTGGATAAACCATTCTAGATGCACCTGCAATATTGGGAACTAGGTAAAAATGAATAATATACCTCCTTTAGTTCTTCCTTTCTTCTATGTATGCTTACTGAAGACCATAACAATTTCCTATTTAAATTTAAGATTTTATGCCCCACATATGGATACACAAGAGATCTACAAAATAATTCTCTATTCCCCGTTACATTAAAAGGTTTTGCATTAAAGTGGTTTATGGGATTAGGAGAATCCACTATACTATATCGGGATGATATTAGAAAGTCATTTTTAGAAAATATCGACCTTATTATACGTCCCAAAATTCTAAACAAGATATTCTTAGGATCAGTCAACAAGAGGATAAAAGTTTAAACGAATACTTAGAGAGATTGACGTCCAGTATTAAAAAAATTTAAGAAAGGTAATATAAGTCCTAATTTCATTCGAACAATTTTCTTAAACAGAGTCCACGATTAATATAGATGTCCTTAATTTTATGGGGTAGATGATATTTCTCACTCACCTTATGATCAAATTACTAAATTGTGTACTAAATACTCCAAAGTAAGAGATAAATATAGTAAGGGACAACGAGATGCTCTCTAAAAGGTAACTAATTCAACTTCAGGAGGAGTGACAAGCGTAGAACTTGGCAATGTTTTAGAAAATTTTAAAATTGATCTCTTAAATACTCTTGGTTCTCAAATTGGTACATTAAAAACCAAAAAGAGGCAAGAATAATAGAGTGAGGTATTATCTACATTTTCCCCTAGATGCAGAAAGTAATATCCTTTATGTGAATTCACTTTGAATAATATTGAAAGCTATGGAATTTGTGTAGAGAAACATTCAATAGATAATTTTCCAACAATATTGGATCTAAGGAAAACTTATAAAAGTGAAGGTGGAACAATAAAATCACTCTATTATGTTGCACCATAATAACACCTTGGCAGCCTCAACCTATACGTATGTCTTAGGACTCAACTCAATAGTTCCCTTAATATTATCAATATCATGTGAAAAATAAGTGGAATTCTCCCCATGGTAGGATTGGCCTCCTTTGAAATATTAAAACAAACTTTATCAATAAGGTTTGAAATGAAAAGCTTATGGAAACCAACCTCCCTACAACCCTCAATAGCCTTATCATCCATCATACCCTAAAAAAGCATACCAAAAACAACCCGATCCTTTTCAACAATTCCAACAACCACAAAATAACTACATTCAACAAAAAATTCCTTTACCACAAATAACCAAACCTTAGTAGCTTCAAATTCCATCTAACCAACTTCAATTTAGGCCTACACAACTACTTGCCTAGTGAGTGGAAAATCCTAGTAGCAAAGTGGAAAAATCTATTTACAACACCAAGGAAGGAACATTTACACCTATGTAATTGTGTATATTGAAAATAGGCACTTAAAATCAGGAAACGTTTTACAAAAGGAATATCCCATAGTCATACAAGATAAAGAAGAATAATTAAGCAAAATTCCTAACAAAATTGGCACAAATGAGTCACACAAAAGCATAGAAGCTTAGCAGGACCAATCATGAGCAACCAAATCACATCCTTTTCTAGAGAGGTTGATTTTGGAAAAGAAAGTTATCCCTCTTGAGCATGGTTTCTTAAATTAACTAAAGAATATATTTGCTAAAAGTTCATTATTGAAAGTTATCAAGGAAACGCCAATTTATGCAAAAAGAATTAAGGAAACATGTTTTAAGAAATTTGGTAGAACAAATAAAGATCTGGCTACAATTCACATTCTTCAAAACTTGTCTAGCCTAATGTAAAAAACAATTGAAATTGAAAAATATGTTGATCAAGGAATACCTATGGTAAATATAATTATCAATAATATTTTAATTCCAAATATATTAATTAACTTATGTGCAATTATTAATGCAATAATGATGGATAGAATGAAATTCTTAAATTTACATAATCTTTGACCAAAACCTACAATTATTGAATTAGTTGATAGGTCAAGGATAAAACCAAAAAGTGTAATTAAAAATCTTATCGTTTTCTTGATTCTTGGGAATATAGAGTAGAGTTCTTAGTTCTACGACCTAAATATGATTCGGGTGGACATCTCCCGATCCTCAAAATACCAAGGTTGGCTACAGTTGATGCATTCATTAGATGTAGATTAAGAAAAAAAAAATTCTAAGGGAAATGAAAGTAAACAAATTACATTATATGTATCTGCTAAATCACTCAATGAATTATAATAATTATCATGTCTTGAAGAAACAGACTCAAAGGAAGAAGTAATTCAACCTATATTCATTGTTAATCAATATATTGATTTTTGGGATGATGAAAATTTGTCAAATTATTTAATTTCTAATCCAAATATTGCTTAACATTTAAAATAAACTTAGTATATGACCCCACATCCTACATTATAACAAAGTTTTCAAGAATATTTAGAAAAAATTATTTGCAATTTTTCAGAAGCTCAATGACCAATTCAAATAGTAAAATTATTGAAATTGAAACTTAGAAAAATCTAAATATCACTTCAACACTAGAAGCATCTTAGGAAATTGAATTGATTTAATTGTTAAATAAATATTCTAAATCCTTTGTCGTGGATTACATAGATATTCAAGGAATTCATCCTAGTACATGCATTAATCATATCTACATATAAGGACATGCAAAACATATAATACAACCTCAACGAGTAATGACTCCAATATTGAATGAGATAGTGAAGAAAGAACTTTAAAAGCTATCAAAATTAGATTTTATCTACCGTATTTCGACATTTAGCGGGTTTCTCATTTAGATGTAGTGCCTAAAAAGAAAGGGAAATGGTGAGTATAGGTTGATTATAGAGAATTAAATACAGAAACCGTCAAATATCATTTTCCTTTACCATTCATCGATCAAGTTTTTGATACCTCAACTGGGAGAAATATTTTCCCCATTGGATGGGTTTAGCAACTATAATCAAATGAATATAGCTTTAAATGATTAGGAGAAAAATACTTTCAAATGTCCTTTGAGAAAATATTCCTATAAGGTATTACCCTTCACTTTATGTAATGCACGAGCTACATTTCAAAGACCCATCCTAGCCACCTTTGTTGACTTAATACATGCATGTGTGTAAATTTATATGGATGATTGATTTGTATATGGAAATTCTTTTGAACAATTTTTGGTTAATGTAGAAAAAAATCTAAAAATATGCATAGAAACCAACTTATCCCTTAGTAATTAGAAATGTTTTATGTTATTGATAGAATGGGTTCTACTAGGACATCATATATATGTTGTAGGAATGATAGTAGATACAAAAAATGAAATCATTGATAAATTACTAGTTCCATCAAGTCAAAGAGAACTGAGAAGTTTCCTACTTTATGTAGGGTATTATCGTTGGTTCATTGAAATATTTAGAAAAATAGACTTACCATTTATCAAATTTATTGCTAAATATATTGAATTATTTTGGAATAATAAATACCAATTTTCTTTTGAGAATCTTAACGAAAAACTATCTACATCACTTTTGTTAAGAGGGACTAATTGGGCTTTACCGTTTCATATATCTAAAAACACATTTGATACAACAATATGGGAAGAATTAGGTGAAAAGGAGGACCTTATGACTTATACCATTTATTTTATTAGTAAAAATACAACCTTTGTTTAGTGTAACTACACTATTACTGAAAATGAAATGTTGGATGTTGTGCATGTAGTTAACAAGTTCTGACACTATATCACTAGCAATGAAATATTTATCGATATAGACCATTCAACCATGATGTACTTAACAAATAAACCCCTTACTAATGGTAGAATAACAACATATTTATTATTGTTGCAAGAGTTCAATATCACTAACATTGATCATCCTGGAAGGGAAATTCAATTGGTAGACTTTTTGTCCCACCTTAAGAAACCTGGTGAGCTTTTTTTATTTTTTTATACATTTCCAAGTAAACACAGGTTTTATATGTTTATTTAAACTCCATGGTTTACTGATGTGAAAAACTACTTATCTTTTGTAAAGTTACCACCCCATTTCACATGAAAAGAAAAGAAAAATATAACCATATAGAGTGCTAAATTCTTGGATTAAAGGAAATATTTTCTACATAGGAATTATTGGTCTATATGCAGTGGAGAATATTTTGATAATGGGTGGGTAAGGATAAATAAAACTTATGAAGAAAAATTTTCTTTTGTGGTCAATTGCCATAGGTTAAAACTTTATAACAAGCCCCTGAATCAAGAAAAATTTATGGCCTTACTATTTTAGTAAGTTAAGATGAGGGTCCTAGGTATTGGAAACAATACACCTACCCCTATTCCATTTGGAAATTTAATTTTCAAAAAAAATAAAAAAAGGAGAAAAAAAAATATATGAAGAATAAAAGAGAAACTAACAAAAATTTTGGTTGTGAAAATACAACTTCCTTGCACAACATAAGCTTGAATTTTCATTGCTAAACTAACTAAATTGACTGACGAAAATTCTGAGTAAAATATCTACCAATACGTTTCATTTTTTCTCAATGTTTTCAGTAATATCCAAGGAATATTGAGTGATAGTATGAGGAGAGTGATTCTCAAAATGAGTTTTTGTGTTTTTTAAATAAGCTTAAGGATATTACATGAATATTTTTACAAATTGTTACAGTTAAATACTTTGTTTTTTAAGAGTTTTCATTAGCTCTTTTTCACTTTAATATAAAGAGACAATTAGAATATTATCAACTTTACAGGTACCAAGGTTGTCTCATTGTTGAGAAAATCATGGAGGAATTTTTAAGGATGCCAAACCATTCTATTTGTCAGAGGAAAATAAGTTAAGGACCTCTCAACACAAATAAAATTACCATTAGTCTACGAAAAGAAATATAAATTCTAGAAATACCAACACAAATATGACATTTATCAATCCACTTGTATTAATATAAAGTCTACAAGAATAAGGAAATTAAGGTTTGGTAAATTTTTACAATGTCCTAAAATTTTGTTGAAATTTTGTATCAAAATTTAAATGATCAATACCTATGTGTTTTTGCTAATCTTGTCAAAATTCTGGTGGTTTAGCAACCTAAAAATTTTCAGGTTTACCATTTCAACCGAATAAAACCATTAGCTTACCTATTATTTTCTAAATAAAAACCTGTCTTTGAGGTTATACATACCAAAACCTAACTATACATTTTTAACCTATACTACTCTACTTATTCTATCAACCCTATAACACAAAATCATTCCTATAACCTACTTTTCCTATCAACCATATTTACTATCCTAATATCATTTCTATAACATATATACACACCTACCTTATTATTATTTCACAACTAGTTTCATACTATCATCTCCATCATACCCTCATCCAATACTATCTTGTTACTCTGCACACACTTACCTCTTAGTCATAGTAGATTCTTTCAATTGAGGTAATCAAAATGGAGTCTGATGGAATACCTAACTACATGCCAAAACTATAAGGAATATTGCATGTTAGTTAAGAAAAAAACATCACAGGGGAGACTTCATACAAAAATATGTGTATAATATATTTGTTTGAGGTGTAAGAAGTACTATGTTTTGCACAAAACACTCAACTTTGTTTTAAAACAATTTCACTCCTCTCCCTATAGGTACTACACTCAGAAACATATGTATATTGCCTTTCCATCATTTGAATCCATATATGTTATGGTTAAACCCTGATCCACATGAAATCAAAATTGAAACTGAGTATGAAAACTGAGTAATTTTGTGGCAGATAGAGACACAAGCAAAGGCTATGAGAAAATGAAGGAACACTCAGAGAATTAAAAGTGAAAAGGGAACAATGCTATAACTATGTGGAATCTGATAAGTTCAAGTAAAATTTTGTGGCATTCATTGACACATTTTGATGGAAATTTGAAGTAATGTTACCTTTGAGTGGGTTATGTCAAAACACACATACAATTTTAGCTTTGAATGTGAAAACACATAAAACAATTTGCAAAACTTTTTACTAAAATATGTGGTTTAGAACATTCTTAGATAACCTCAACCATACTCACAATTAATTTGAATTCTCACTCAAACTCAAGTTTATTTTTACTTCGGATTTAGAAGCATTTTAAAAATACAAATTTATGTTAACATGAAATTCAAGAAAATAAAAATCATGAGAAATTGAAAGCACATTTCATTTAGTCGGGAAAGAAACTATAATTTGCTCAAATAAGTCATATTTTACTAAGTAGGTTTCTTGGAAGAAACCATGCTTTCTCAAAAGTTTTCTAAGGGAAACCATACTTTGCTTGGTAGTTTGCTCAAAGAAACCATATATTCTTTTGAGGAAATATCATATATTGCATGTTTTATCAGTCAATGTTTCTTCCTAGTTCAATGGTTTTACAGAGCCAATGGTTCTTTTCAGAAGCCACATTTCAAGAAATTGCATTTTTCTCAGTACAAATAAATTATTTATTTCTCAAAGACAACATTCCAAAAATAGAGGGTTATTATTACTCAGACTAGAAAGACTAAATTTGGAAACAAAGGATTATATTCTCTCAATATAACATTGTGCTTACTCAAATTGTAAATGTTATAGTATATTTTTTTTCAAATACTAAATTCCTTTCCATGACAAAGGTCATTACTAAAATTTTAATGTTACTACACATGATTGAATTATTCACAAGGTCGTTATAGAGTTTTAAAAATGGCAGTAATAGTTGGGCCACTGAAGTTTGAAATGTCAAAATTACATGATGATACCATAAATATTTTGCAAGAAGCAAGGTGGCCAGTTTTTCTTTCAAAGTTTAGCGAATACAATGCTAAATTCAGTAAGACCTCTTCTTATACATTTTATGGTGAAAGTGTCATAGTGGGGAATTCGGTAATGCATCTATCTGAGCATGCAATCCCTCAAATCACACGATTGGATCGATATGGAAAATTATGGTTCATGAACCACCAATTAAAGGGGAAGGCATGGGCACCGTTCATATAGAAATCATGATCAAAGCCTGATTTTCTTAGAGGCATGCCTAACACCTAGAAAAAATGGGATGAATTAACCTTCATGGTTGAGAGGTATATGACTTGTGAGGGAAGATAAAAACTCATTTCTTTATACCACATAATAATATTACAACATTTGAGTGGAGAAGAAAGGTTAAATGTGTCATACTATCTCTTGTATAGCCTCACCAAAATGGAAATTTGATTCAACCCCAGGAATGAGAAAAAAAAATGATATCGTCATGGCCTCATCAAGTTAATAATAGACTAGGAACAAGAGAATTATGAGAAAACATGGTATCAATTTATCAAGGATCATTAGTTTTTTGAAAATATATGTGAGGAAGAACCAATAATGGAGGAAGAACCAATAATGGAGGAAGAACCAATAATGGAGGAAGAACCCCTAATGGAGGAAGAGGAAATAATTTAGATATCTCCACCTTAATCTCAACAAATACAAGTGCTAATAAAAGAACCCATCACATATGGTAGACGATTTACTAGGGACGGATAGACAAATCCAAGATGAAGAGACAAAGGAGAAAGCTTTTATCAATGTGGAAAAATGAACAAGAACTAAATTTTCTTCAACGAAGAGTTTGTAGAGAGATGAGGAACAAAACACATTCTACATTATATTGAGTCCATGGAATCCAAGGAGAAGGAACAACATAAAACATCATCAGGGAAAGGTACATATGAAAGGTTAAAGATGAAAAAATAATACGCCCTCACTTATGAAGAACATACTTACCCTACTGAAGAAGAACTTTCTTATATATTGAGAAAAATTCCCCAAACAAAAAAATGAAAAATTCCTATGAGTATTAATGATGGTGCTATGAAGAAACATAGGAGAGAAATAAAATAAAATGAAGAGAATTATTGAGGACATGAAATTCTTGTAGAGATATATCAAAAATCAAATGATTTGCTCCAAGACATAGCCTAACTATAGTGGAGGAAAATGAAAATTTTGAAGACAAGAATAAAATATTTCAGGAAGATAATATAATGGTGTCCAAGTAAGCATACAACTATTATAATAAAAAAAAGGAATTAAAGGATAAGAAAAAAATCCTCAAGGTAAGGTTTTTAATTACTAGGCCAAGACAAGAAGCACCACCATGACAAAAGGACAAATGTAGACATTCTTCTCCAGGTAGCAGGGGTACTTTAAGGGGAAGTGACACAATTTTTTCAACATGAAGACTTGAAACATATTTGTCTTAGGGAAGATGTCAGTCTTCTATTTTGACAATATTTCTAACAAAATAAAACTATCTTGCACCACTTTTATTAAATTCTAAAATTATTTTGATAAATGAGCCACTTCTCAAGGTATTTTGTCGTAATGCTCCCTCCCATCCTTTTTTTCTATCTCAAGATATGGGAGGTATTACTTAGGACTTAACCTGACCTCCAAAGTCTATTATGAAGATGGGGTTACAAAAGTCCTTCTTTTTCAGAGGTTGCAGAATTAAAATATGATATCACCATTACACCCAGCTCGTTGATAGATTTTTAGTGATATAAATTTCATCTCATTTTGAATATTAGATTTATAGTTATGTCCAATTAAATTTAGACCAATCACATAATGCCATGTAGCATCCATGTGTATCCCACATAGCTTTTCCACATCCCTGCAGGTAGTTCCATGTCACTTGATGTTTCCCTATGCGGGGCCCACATATGAGGTAGTTCCCTGGAATGGGGTTCCACAATGATTCCACCAACCAAACCTAGGTGGTTTTCGTGCTGGAAAGAATCTGGTTCCATTGGAACATTTAAGCAACAAAATTTTGAGTGACTAGACTCTCATCCAATAAGCAAATCAAACCTCAAATTCATTTAAACTATGTGCATATGTAAAATTTCCCTTGTATCCCTTCACACAACCAAGAGAGAACTTCTTTAGCTCTTTGTTGCCTTCAGCTTCTCAGTTGTCTCTTTGGTTTATGAGAGGGAATGATGAGAATCGGTATCACCCATTCCATTCTCTACTCTTCATAAATAAACAATCAACAAATAATTAAACTCCAATTTAGCCCCGTTTGGATCATATTAAAACTTGGTTGGTGAAATATATTTTCTTAGTTGCAAGTGGTTCTAGCATTTAATTCAAGAGGTTATGGATCTTCAAGTTATGCAAGAAAAATAAGCAATGCCTCTCAAAACTTTTATATATAGGTTGTCCCTTATTTTGGCGAGTTTAATTAAATTTAATTAATAATTAACAACTATTAAAATAGAGGTTCAACTAAATATAGTTCCCATGTGTTAAATTCAAAGCTATATTTGATGTTACAAAAGTAGGGGTCAAAACAAGGGATTTTACAAACCCTACTCCCTTAAGGCAACACCATCCTCAGTGTTCTATAAAAAAGAATAAATAATAAAAACCAAAATTTATGGTTATAATCTTTTACATCTGTTTACATATTAAAAAAACGTGGGTACAATACCCTGATTTGACCTACATGTTCCTAGGTTTCTTCCATAAACTAGGTACTTCTAGGCAAGAAAACCACTCAGGTTTTGTTGGTGGAATCACTATGGAACCATATGATAAGGAACTACTCATATGTGGGCCTTGCATAGGGTGACACGGAGTGACATGGAACTACCTATGGGGATGTGGAAAATCCACATGGGCTACATGGATGCCATGTGGCATTACGTGATTGGTATTTCTTCAATTGGACATAGCTCTCAATCCAAGAACTAGATTGAGGTGAAATTTACATCATTGAAAGGCTCTCAACAACATGCGTTTGATGTTGATATGAAATTTTAATTCTGCAACCTTTAAAAAGATATTTTTGTAACCTGATCCTCTTAAAATGCCTTGGAGTTCAAGTGAAGTCAGAAATAACACCTCCCACAGCCTAAGACAAAACAGGTAGGTGGAAGGGAGCATTATGATTGTTATTAATTTATAATTTTTTTAATTTCATGAAGTTTTATGTATTATGAATCAAGTTTACTATAATTTTTATAGGAAATAAATAGTTTTCATAATTGGATTTATTTACCTATTTGCAAGATAGATGGGAAAATCAAGAATGTGATTTTGTCGCCCATGAAATCAAGAGGGTTAGTATCCGCTAGTTTTTTTAGAAAATACACACATAGGTTCGGTCAGCACATGGTCAATGCGACCAATCTTCCTGCTAAAACACAAATTTAGTGAGGAATTTTCCCTAGAGCTAAGAAAACATGACTTTCTAATAATTTTTTCCATGGGGAAAGTTGAATTACATCTCTAGGAAGGATCATATTAGTTTTTTTGTATCCACAAATATATTTTTCATTTCTTGGTTTCACTTCTCAGGTATAAATGACAATATAGTGAAGCTTGCAAATCACTTATGTTTCAATATTTCATATTTCTATTGTGATCTTCATACTTAGAAATTTCTTCATTAAAGTGCTCATAAAGTATAATTATCAATAATATATGCACTACTTGTGATTGTTTACTATCTGGTAGTCTCTAATGTACAAGCTAAGGCATGGAGGACCCCCATCGTCTGAATGTGCACACTTATTTCCATTGTTCATATTTGTGAATGCTAATATATATTTGTGTATATTTTTCTTTCATTTTAACATTTAAATATGAAAGATAGGTTTATTTAGCTAGGATATCATGTATGATCATTGAAAAAATATTGGAAAAATAGAGGGCTGACATATCCCCCAGACAAAGATGTTGCAAGTCCTCATGCTAAATGACTACTCAGAGAAACCTATTTCACTCAGTAGTTTGCTTAGAAGAAACCATACTTTTATCAAAAAATTTCTTAGATAAGTCATACTTTGATCAACACTTTGTTCAATGAAGCCATATATTTTTCTCAAGAAAAATAACATGGTGCTTGTCTTATCAGTCAATGTTTCTTTCTAATTTAGTAGTTTTACTTAGTCAATGATTACTTTGAGAAGTCACATTTCAATAAATGAAATTCTTGTTAGTATAAAGAAAATAAATCTTTCTCAAAGACAATATTTATTACACAAGACTACATTATTCACAAGGTTACTACATAGAGTTTTAAAAATGGTAGTAAGCATTGAACCATTGAAGTTTGAAATGTCCAAATTACATGATGATACGATAAATATTTTGCAAGAAGTAGGGTGGATGAGTTTTCCTTCAAATTTTAGTGGATACAATGTAATGTGACTAAGTCATTTTATTATACATTTGATGGTGAAAGTTCCATAGTGGGGAATTCAGTAATGCATCTATCTAATCATGTAATGGCTTAAATCATAGGATTGAATCAGGATGGAAAATGATGGTTCAAGAACCAACAATTAGAGGGTATCTCATGGGAATTGTTCATAAAGAAATAAATATCAAAGCATAATTAACTTAGAGCCATGCCTAACACCTAGTTAAAACATCCTTGGGATGAATTCACCTTCTTGGTTCAAAAGTATATTACTTATGAGGAAAGATTTACCCTCATTTACTTATACCACATAATAATATTAAAAAAATTAAGTGGAGACAAAATTTTGAATGTGTCATACTATATCTAGCTTAGCCTCATCAAAATGGAAAGTTGATTCAAAAGAACCCTAGGAATAAGTAAAAAATTTGATATCACCATGGACTCATCAAGTTAATCATAGAATGGGAACCAGAGAAGTATAAGGAAACTTGGGATAAATTTCTCAAGGATAATTAGTTTTTTGAAAATATAAGTGTGGAAGAAACAATAACGAAGGAAAGGAAATAGTTTAGATATCTCCACCTCAATCTTTGCACATATAAGCACTAAGAAAAGAACCCATCACATACAATAGAAGAGTTATAAGGGACATGGAAAGACAAAGCCAAGATGAATAGAAGAAGGAGCAATATTTTTCCAATTTTTCATAAAGACAAAGAACTACATTTTCTTCAAAAAATACTTTGGAGAGAGATGAGAAAAAGAAGGAATTGTATGACTATATTGAGTCCTTGGAACCTACGAAGAAGGAACAACATCAACCATCATCAAAAAAGGGTACAGACTATTGGGAAAAATACTGAGAGAGGGGGGGGGGGGTGGGGTGAATTAGTATTTAAAATTTCATAATAATGATTTTTTATTTCAAACTGTATATGGTAATTTTACTAAAACCGACCAGCGTATGTCCGTGCCTATAAAGAATGAAACCATAATATAGATACTAAACTTTGATAAACAGTTAATTCATTGTATTAAATCAGAGTGTGATTTATTTACTAAGGAGTAAACAGATCTAGTAATAACAAAATAAATCAACACACATGAACACCAGGATTTTTCAGGTGGAAACCCAATGTGGGAAAAAACCACCACTACTATCATCTCAATCTTCAATCTTCTTATAATAAAAACTATTTAAAAGTTTTTTATTGGTGCAAATCGTTTCCAGTATGCAGGAATATACCTGCTGAAGGCTATAACCTTCACTTGTTTTCCATCTTCTATTGGAAGGGAGCTCCAACCCGCTAGCTCATGTACTAGCTGATACCTTTACCAGTATGTAGGTGCCAGCCTACAGAAGGCTACTACCTTCACTCTTCCTCGAGGGACCACATTTCATAAATTTTCAGACTGGATACTCTAGGTACACAAGAACACAATATGTAGGTCACCTTTCATCAAATTTTCATACTGGACCCATCAGTAACATTGAAACTCAAAATCGACCACCACTGCAATACAACCATCAAATGCATCAACATCAACCAATCATCAATCTCTGGTATAACTGAAACCCAATCATCAATCTCTAAATCAACCACAACTAAATCAATCAATCACTGAAAACTAAATCAATTGACACTTAATGAAAATTCAACCAATCAACTGGAATAAATAGATCACTCTAACCAGTACATAGATCTAAACCCAAAACACTTGGTGCCCTGGGTGCAGGTGTAATGGACAATCGTTCAAATCCGAAAATGATTTCTGCAAGTTTAGGTGTAATTTCTTCTTGGACTTCGTTTGGCGTATCAGTGATCTACCTCCAAACTTGGCTATTCTACTAAATTAGAAAAACTGCTTAATTTTAACTGCAATGATAAGTGCTTTACAGGTCCTCTAAGCATCGCACATCGCACATCACATTTTCTTAAGCCAAGGTTCATTCACTAATGAAATATTGTGATGCGAAACTAATCAGCAATCATCGCACATCACAATCACATTTTCTAAAGGCCAAGGTTCATTCACTCGTGAGATATTGCGATGCAAAACTAATTGGTGATCCTCCATCATTGATTAAGGTGCACTTGATCCAACGGTTAGTAGTGATATCGCACGGGGTCTTGCGCGATGTTTACCGCCCTTATGGAGCCAATAAGGATTATAAATCCTTGATCTATTATTTTTCGGGTCTGTTTTTGGAATTAACGCTCGATCACTTTGTGACCCGATATCCATTATATAACAAGGCCATCAAATCCTATGGGTTGCGGGTCTTCAACTAGCACACGGGTTAAAAAATGGCTTAACCCCCATAGTTTACTCTGACGTAAGAGGTTGAAATGAGATCTATGGCTAGAAGTGAGTGTGGGGCTTCAACCACAATCACGAATTCTGTACACTTCCACCCCTGGAGTTGCTGATCATCCAAATCTTTTACACGGTGAAAGAGAAATTAAACGCGATCACCCAGATCATATAGAACTCTAAATTTTCAGGCCAAACTGGAATTCCAATAACACAGAGAGATACTTCGGAGGGATGCGACATCTCCAGGATTGACCAATTATACAAAAAAATACATAGAGATATAATTTCTGCAACTTAATATTATATGGCCAAAACAAGCCAAACAAGTTAGAATCCCTTTACAATCATTCAAAACTTACATAAATACCATTTCCTTCTAACAATCTTATCCTTAATCACTGGATCAAATCTGCCTAATCTTAAACAATATCTAATCTGGTTGATATTCTCCTCGAGAATCTCAACTGAATCTAAACTGCGTGAATTAATTACAAAATCACTCAATCCCTAAATCCTAGCTCAAACCCTATCTAGAAAGTATGTAAATTAACAGCTAAAGGATCCACTCCTTTTCTTGTAAATTCTTTTTGTATTTTTGGAATAAGTTTGAAGCCTTTTTCCTTCAAGCCTCATGTTCCTGCATCAGACTCCTGGGGAAAAAATTCTTCATGGGTTCTTATCCATGAGCTCTTCTACAGAACTGCCCAACTTCTGTAGCATGGCATCTGTCATCCAAATAGCTTCAGCAATTGGTTGATCCTTCCATTTGACCAAATACTAAAAATAATCCTATCCTCTTGTCTTCTTCAACAATTTCTTGTCCAAAATCCTCTCTGGCTTCAATTCCTTTGCTATAGGTAACGGTTTTACCCAATCAATCTCTTGTTCTTCTTGATCCTCTGTTGTGCTATTTGCATTTTCACTTCCATACTTATACAAATTAGGAACATTGAAAATTGGAGATATGCCAATATGAGGGGGTAATTCAATTTCATATGCATTTGCATAAAATTTCCTCTAGACTCTGCATGGTCCAGTTTTCTTAAAATTTAGCTTATTATACTCCCTTTTTGAAATATTTCCTTCCTTAGGTGTGCTAAAACAAAATCTCCAACCTCAAAATTAACTTCTCTTTTCTTCAAATCTGCTCTGCTCTTATATTTTATGGTTTTGTCCTGTAGTTGTCGTTTTACTTGTTCATGTATTGCTTGAACTTCTATAGCAAAATCTTCTCCTTTAGCACTTCTCCTTTCAGCTTTTCCCAAGTCTCTCAATTTAGACACTCCTCTTGGGTTCATTCCATAGACTATATGGAATGGACTTTGCCTTGTACTCCTGTTAGGAGAGTCATTATATGCATATTCTGCCTGTGCCAATACTTGATCCCACTTTTTTGGATGTTCACCTGCAAGACTTCTCAGAAGATTACCTAATCTTATATTTAGAACTTCAGTCAATCCATCAGTCTAAGGATGATAAGTAGAGCTGAAACTCAGTTTAGTTCCAAGCTTCTTCCATAATGTCCTCCAGAAATGTCCAACAAATTTGGTGTCTCTGTCTGAAACAATGCTCTTAGGTAACCCATGTAATCTTACAATCTCCTTAAAAAACAAATTGGCAATGTGAGTAGCATCACTAGTTTTATAACATGGAATAAAATGTGCCATTTTTGAAAATCTGTCAACTACTACATAAATTGAATCATTTCCTATTTGAGTTTTTGGTAAACCCGAAACAAAGTCCATACTTACCATATCCCAAGGCCTATCTGGAATAGGTAGTGGAACATACAAACCTGTGATTTGACTCCTTCCCTTTGCATATTGAAAGAATTTACAATTCGTCACATACTTTTCCACTTCAAACCTCATTTTTAGCGAGAAATAAAACTTGTTCAACTATTTATAAGTCTTGTATGCACCAAAATGCCCTCCAAGTCCTCCACTATGTTTCTCCTTGATCAAATTCTCCCTCATAGAACAACTTGGTATGCACAGTTGATTTCTTTTAAACAACAACCCCTCTTGCAAGAAATAATACAGCCACTTGCTTCTGTCTAACAAAACAAGATTTCTACAAGCTTCGAATGCCTCTTTAAAATCTAGATCTTTCTCATATAACTCTTTAAGAAAATCAAAACCCAACACTTTAATTTGACTTTCTTGAACTAAGATTTTTTTTCTACTTAAGGTATCTGCTACTTTTTTTGATTAACCAGTTATATGTTTTAATACAAAATTAAAACTTTGCATGTATTCTACCCATTTTGCATGCTTCTCGTTAAGCTTTGGCTATTGCATAATGTACTATAATGCATGGTTACCTAAATACAGTATGAACTCCTTGGACATCAAGTAATGTCTCCATTTCTTCAAAGGATGCACCACTGCATAAAACTCCTTGTCATAAGAAGAATATTTCTTCTTTATCTCATTCGGCTTTTCACTAAAATAAGCTACAGGCCTGTCCTCCTGACTCAAAATAGCTCCAATGGCTTCTCCACTGGCATCATACTTCACTTGAAAAGGTTTATTAAAATCAGGCAAAATCAAAATAGGTTTTTCAGTAATCTTTCTCTTCAACAGTTGGAAGTTCTTTTCTACTTCAGTAGTCCGTTTAAATGGTTTTTTTCCTTCTTTATTGTGTCAATAATTGAAGCATTAATCTCACTAAAATTCCTTATGAATTTCTTGTAAAAACTAGCAAGACCATGAAAACTTCTTACCTCAAAGACACTTTTTGGTGAAGGCCACTCCATGATAGCCTTTATCTTCTCTGGATCCATATTTAACCCCTCAACAGAACAGCAAAGCCTAAATACACCAAATCCTCCTTCATGAATGAACATCTCTTTAAATTTAGCAATAACTTTTCTTGTTGTAGCGACTCAAATGTCTCACATGTTCCTCCTTAGATCTGTTGTAAACTAATATATCGTCCAGATATACTATGACAAATTTACCAATAAATTCCTTCAGAACTTCATTCATAAGTCTCATAAACGTACTAGGAGAATTGGATAACCCAAAAGGCATTACCATCCATTCATGCAATCCTTCATTGGTTCTAAAATTACTTTTCCACTCATCTCCTTCTCTAAGTCTGATTTGATGATAACCACTTTTATATCTAACTTTCTAAAATATCTAGCTCCACTCAAACAATCCATCAAATCTTCGATTCTAGGTAAATGAAATCTGTACTTGATTGTTATCTTATTGATTGCTCTCAAATCAGTGCACATTCTCCAGCCTCCATCTTTCTTTCGGTTCAACACTGTTGGCACTACACAAGGACTCAAACTCTCTTTAACTAGTCCCTTGTCTAACAGTTCTTGACCATGTTTCCTGATCTCTTCATTCTCTGTGGGAGTCATCCTGTAAGCTTCTTTATTAGGTAGATTTTCTCCTAGAATCAAATCTATGTGATGACTGATTTTTCTAATGGGTGGTAACTCATCAGGCAAATCATCTACAATGATATCACAATAACTATCTAGCATCCCTTGAATTTGAATTGGTAAATCAGAAAATTTTGTGGAAGTAATTATTACCTTGGGTTTGCAAACCAACGCAAAACTTACCTCATCTTCTTCCATCTGCTGCAAGTACTCCTTTCCACTCAGCAAAAGGGTCTTTGGATTAGGTTTCCTTGATGTATCCTCTTCTTCTATTGGCAGCAATGTATGATTGACACCATCTTTGCTAAATTTGTATGTGTTCTTCTTTCCATCATGCATAGCTCCTCTATCATACTGCCAAGGTCTACCCAAAAATATATGACACACATCCATAGGCATCACATCGCACAGAATTTTGTCTCTGTATTTTCCCAACTGCAACTCCACTTCACATTGCTCATTCACTACCAACTAATATCCCTTTTGAAGCCATGACACCTTGTAAGGTGTTGGATGTTTCTTTGTTTTCAATTTCAACTTCTCCACCACTTCTGTGGAGATCAAATTATCTATACTACCATTGTCTATTATCATCTGACAACACTTCCCTTGAACCTTACGCACAGTCCTGAACAAGGTTTTCCTTTTTGCTGGTTCAACAATTTCCTTAGCTGCTTTTAACAAATTTTTTTGACTACCAAATATTCTCCTTTCTCTGGTACATTCTCTTCATCTATTACCTGTGTTGCTTCCTCTTTAGTTTTTGCAACAATTTCATTCCTCTGATTCGTTCCTATATGTTCTGGGCACTCATAAGCTCTGTGTCCAAGCTTGTTACATCTGTAACATCTAACCTCTCTTCCTCTACCTCTGCCTCCTCTTCCTCTGGAAAAACTCCCTCTGCCACTTGCATCACCTCCTTTGGGTGCATACTGACTTGAGTTGTTGCTAGCTCCATCTCTAGCTGTTGTAGATCTTCCTCTACCACCTTGACTTCCCCTTCCTCGGAAAGTACCTCTATTTCTGGCAGACTGCTTCCTCATGAGTTTTTCTTCGGCCTTCAGTACCATCTAATAAGCCTCTTCTATTGTTTTAGGAGACAATACACTTATCTCATCTTGAATATCCATTCTAAGACCATTCACATATCTAGCAACCTTCTCATCTGTATCTTGGATTTGTCTTTCTCTTATGCTCACTTTGTAGAATTCCTTTGTGTATTCCTTTACTATCATAGATCTCTACCTAAGATTCTGCATCTATCTAAATAATGTTTGCTGATAATCACTTGGTAAAAAATTACTTTTCAATTTTGCCACCATCCTTCTCCAATTCTTAATTGGTTCTTTGCCAACTCTTCTTCTTTATGCCTGCACTCCATCCTAGCAAAGTACTGCATGTCCTTTCAATTTTGCGATAGAAAACTTCACCTTCTTTCCTTCTTCTATTTCTTCATAATCGAAAAATTACTCCATGTCATTTATCCAGTATATCAATTCCTCAGGGCTTAAGCTTCCTGTGTAGATTGAGACTTCAAGTCTAGGACTCGATGTGGATCTCAATACTGACTTAAAGAATCTCATTTTAGGAGTTACATCTACAGGTTCTTCTTCTACAGCTTCAACTTCAGGTTCACTGACATGCCCAGCATCTGCATCTCTTCCCATTTCCACTGCTTCCAATCTAGCTTGCATCTGTTGCATAGCTTCCAACACTTCAACATTTGCAACTGGTCATCCTCTTCTTCGACCACCACCTCTTCCTCCAACTCTGAAAGCCATGTTGGATTTCTTTTTCTAATCCTTGAGATCATGTTCAGTGTTAGTAGGCTACTCTGATACCACAAATGGTGGCCTGGGTGCAGGTGTAATGGACAATTGTTCAAATCCGGAAATGATTTCTGCAAGTTCAGGTGGAATTTCTTCTTGGACTTCCTTTGGAGTATCAGTCATCTACCTCCAAACTTGGCTATTCTGCTAAATTAGTAGAACTGCTTAATTTTAGCCGCAATGATAAGTGCTTTACAAGTCCTCTAAGTATCACACATCGCACATCGCATTTTCTTAAGCCAAGGTTCATTCACTCATGAAATATTGCGATGTGAAACTAATTGGAAATCATCGCACATCGCAATCACATTTTCTAAAGGTCAAGGTTCATTCACTTGTGAGATATTGCGATGCAAAACTAATTGGCGATCCTCCACCATTGATCAAGGCACACTTGATCCAACGGTGAGTAGTGATATCGCACGGGGTCTTGCGCGACATTTACCTGCCCTTACGAAGATGATAAGGATTATAAATCCTTGATCTATAATTGTTTAGGTCTGTTTTTGGAATTAATGCCCGATCACTTTATGACCCAATATCCGTTGGATAACAGGGCCATCAAATCCTATGACTTGCAGGTCTTCAACTAGCACACGGGTTAAAAAATGGCTTAACCCCTGTAGTTGACTATGACGTAAGAGGTTGAAAATGAGATCGACGGCTAGGTGTGAGTGTAGGGCTTCAACCACGATCAATAATTTCATACACTTCCACCCCTGTAGTTGCTAATCATCCAGATGTTTTACACGATGAAAGAGAAATTAAATGCGATCACCCAGATCATACAGAACTTTAAATTTTCAGGCCAAACTGGAATTTCAATAACACAGAGAGATACTTCGGAGGGATGCAACACCTCTAGGATTGACCAATTATACACAAAAATACACAGAGATATAATTTCTGCAACTTAATCTTATATGGCCAAAACAAGCCAAATCAGTCAAAATCCCTTTACAATCATTCAGAACTTACATAAATACCATTTCATTCTAACAATCTGATCCTTAATCATTGGATCGAATCTTCCTAATCTTAAACAATATCTAATTTGGCTGATATTCTCCTCGAGAATCTCAACTGAATCTAAACTACATGAATTAATTACAAAATCACTCAATCCTTAAATCCTAGTTCAAATCCTATCTAGAAAGTTTGTAAATTGACAGCCTAAGGATCCCACTCCTTTGCTTGTAAATTTATTTTTGTATTTTTGGAATAAGTTCGAAGCCTTTTTCCCTCAACCCTCATGCTCCTGCATCAACACTACATCGAAAACCAAAACCAACTGCAACCTCAAAAATCATATGTCGGAATGTATATGCTACTTGAATGAAACCAAATTGCATGTATACACTACTTTATGTAACCCAACCTACATATACCTCTGAAGATACTGAATCATAAAACCTTTGAACCAAAAATTGTACCAATCAATGACATTATGAACATCTACTGTCATATTACAGAGTCCTAAACTGATAGCAACAAAGATCACCCTTCTTACTGAAACAATCAATCAACCAGACTAAATCTCCTTATACAATCAATTTTACTTTCAAATCTAATGATGACATCATTGACAAATAGTAGTAAAAGAGCAACATTGATCAGTTAGATCAGTCATCTCTGAACAATAAACTTTTCTTCTACATACGCTACTTGGAAGAGCTGAACCAGCATGTATATGCACCTTCACCAAGGTGGACTAGCATATAGATCTGTAAATAATAACTTATAACTTCACAGCTATTTCAGACTTCAGATATACCCATATAATAGAATTTAAAGGACAAAACATTCATTAGCACTAAGAGCTAGCCTATCCATTATCAGATCACATAATGATAAGTCATTTTAGGTCTTATGATCCCGATCCATCATTAGATCTCATCCATCATCAAACACTCAAGTGCATACTTAGTCCAGATCAAGAAAAGAATCAAAAACCCATAACATGCATATCTTCTTTTGATCTTACTCTTCATAAGATATTCATTACATCCACACCCTCACACTTTGATCTTCACTTCCTTATATAGTTTGAGCCTTTTTCAATACCTCAGACCAAAACAACACTTACAACTGATGGTATTCTTAGACGGGATCAAGTAACCATTATTCCGCTCAATATTGTAGGCTAATACCATGGTATGGACCCTTCGTATTCTTTAACCTTAATTTTCCATCTCATACACGATTATCCTTTTGTGAAAGTGCATGCATACGTATATGCTCCTTTTGTTCCAAAAACTCGCTTTTATACGCTACTTGGACTAGGTGAAACAACGTATAAAACATAAATCATTATTTTTCTTAAATTGCTTGATTCTGATTTATAATCCTTTGTTCCATCATCCTGCTCTTCTCTTCCATTTCTCTGTTACCTCTGAATTGACCTATTATTGAACTGTTACAATGTGAGTTTCCCTTTATCAATTCTGAACTGACCTGTGTGTGGGTTTCCATCAAGGACAACACATGTACCATAATGCCAACAATCTCCCCCTTTGGACTTGATGGCAACCATATTGGTGTTGATCACTTCAAGTTGTAGAACCTGTTAGATATATCAAGAAACACCAAGATACTCTCCCCCTTTGACATCAAGGGAAAAGCGTGGATCAAGCTATTCTCCCCCTTAGTACATGATGAGATGCACTATACTGTCCATGCTCCTCCTGAACACATGCAGAGTCTGTAGAAATATTTTTCAAAATAATAACATGACTCTATAACTCAACTATGTGAGTATGACCTTCCTATCACCAATGATTCATACATACATCAATCACCCAACCAAGTGGGGATACACCATGCAATTATTACTTCATCCTTCCCATGCATAGTGGGGGTACAAATTACATCATATGTCCAAAAGGACTCATTCATAATAGACTATGACAGAAAGAAACATATTATTACACCATAAGTCGTTACATGAAATTTACAAGAAATGATATTAATAACTGAAACCATAGCTTAATTCATCAGCCATGATGCCAATAATGCATAACTTTTTGAAGGCTAATTCTCCCTCTAAACTTGTGCTACCTATGCATTTTCAACACTTCATTCATCAAGGCATCTTCATCAATAAAATAAACATTAATGAGAAAAGCATATCAGAAAACTGTAACCATCAATATCAGACTACACAACCATGTCAGAAACTGATTTTGAGTTCGACCCACTGTTTTTCTATCAGAAAAACACATATGGCACTGTAGGCACAGAAACTCACGTATATACACGACATTGCTTCATGAAATCTACGTATAGGAAACATTGCTCTAAAAATTGGTTTTTATAGCAAGATGAGGCAGAAACAAATCCCAAGTTTTGTCTAAGATATTCAAATGATTCTCTGGGAAGAGGTTTGCTAAATATATCAACAACCTGTTCTTTGGAGGGAACATATTCCAATTTAACCTTTTGTTCAAGCACTTATTCTCGTAGAAAGTGGTACTTAATGGGTATGTGCTTGGTCTTAGAGTGTGCGACAGGATTTTTTGAAATACTAATAACACTTGTATTATCACATAGAATGGAGATGGGTGGAGAACATGTGATTTGAATATCTTGTAATGTTTGCATCATCCAGAATAGTTGTGTGTAGCAAGATGCAACATCCACATGTTTTGCTTCAGATGTAGATAAGGAAATCAAACTTTGTTTCTTGTTGAACCAAGATACTAATCGTGATCCCATGTAGAATTCATCTCCACTAGTGATTTTTTGGTCATGAACACTTTTAGCACAATCCGCATCTGTATGCATGAAGAGTGAGATCTGTATATTTAGGATACCATAGACCAAAGTCTTCAGTTCCTTGGAGATACTTGAATATTCTTTTTATAGCCTAAAGATGTGATTACTTTGGATTGGCTTGGAATCTTCCAATAATTCCTACTGCATGCATGATATACAGTCTGGTACCTGTTAGATAAAGTAGACTTCCAATCATAGATATGTACTCTGGTTGATTCACTGTAGGAGATTCATCATTAGAACTGAGATTACATGCTGTAACCATTGGAGTACATACTGGTTTAGAATCTTCCATTCTGTACTTTTTCAAAATCTACTTGAGATATTTAGTTTGTGAAAAAAATATGCCATCCTTTATTTGTTGCACTTGTAGACCAAGAAAATAAGTTAGTTCTCCAAGTAAAGACATTTCAAATTCTTGCTGCATAACTGAAGCAAAGTTTTGACTCATAGATTCTTCATTACTACCAAAGATGATATCATCAACATAAACAATAATAATTAACAATTTATCATTCTCAATTTTTGTATATAAGTTGTTGTCTGCAGATCCTTTTGTGAAACCTTGTTGCTAAAGATATTTGTCAAGACAATAATACCATGCCCTTGGAGCTTGTTTTAGTCCATATAATTCTGTGCCATAACCAGTTCTCTTCTGTTTTTCTTAGATAACATTGTTCTTGACCTCCTTTTAGTATATATATATATTGCTTGGAGTTATTGTACCTTTGATTATGGTCTTTCCTGTGTCAGGATCACGAACCACACATTCTTTTGATTGAAACACAACTTCATTTCCTTGATCACACATTTGACTAAAACTTAACAAGTTATGCTTTAAACCATCAACATACATAACATTTCTATCTTTAACGTTTTATTTTATATAAAGAAACCTTTACCCTTAATGACAGTTGGTGTGTCATTTCCAAAAGAACATTCTTTTCCTTTTCTAAAGCATTGTATGAAATAAGTTTATGTTTATCACCTGTCATGTGTTTTGAGCATCCTCTATCAATGTACCACTGATTTTCTTCTCCATCTGCAAACAGAGCTATGCCACAACTTTTTTATTTTAGTTCCTTCTTTTTCTATACCTTGGAGTCGGATGATGTTTTCTCCTTTTGATATATTGGCCGAAATTTTCTCTTGCATTTAGATTCTTCATGACCAAAGTTATTGCAAAATGAACATTCAATTTCATCTTCAAGAGGAGAAAATTTATTATAAGAGCTCTTCTTGATTCTGGTCATGCACCTTTGTTTTCTTTCTTCTCTAGTCATGATAGTTTTGTAAGCAACACATTGAGAAGCCTTATGACCAAAGTTATGGCATGAAAAACATTGTCCATTAAAGAAGAAGTTTATGTGATCACAAAATCTTTTAGTATTGTTCACCCTTTGGTTGGTGCTTCTATTGATGTTCACCTTTGGAGTAAAATGAGCATGATTTACCTGGGGAGTACTTTTAGGATTTTGCTGAGGATTGACGAATTGTTCACTGGTTTTTGCTGCATCAAGATAGATTTTGGTGATGGCTGAAGGCTTTTCTGGTTGGGATGTTTCTCCAGTGTATCCAAGACCAGTCTTTATAAGAGGAGAATGCTGAACCTTGATGATTTCATCTAAGGTTTCTGATCCTTTAGAAAATCTAATATTCAGAGATTATGTCTTCTCAAGTTCTTTTCTTAGACCCACTACTTCACATTCTAATTTCTCATTGTTCTTTTCCCTTTCAATGAGTTGATGTGTCAAAGTGTCTATGACCATATTCTTTTCTTCCAAACGGATTTTAAGATGAGTGATTTCTTCAAGAAAATCTTCTTCTTCTAAGGCATCCATTAGCTCATCATTTCCATAAGCCATGAGTAGCTTAATATATTTTTCAGATTCACCTTCATCACTATTAGATAGACCATCACTATCTTCATGAGTATAATAACTTCTCCTATTAACAAATTGTTTCCTATTACCTTTTGCAAAATCCTTTCTTTTGTCATGGTTATCATTATGAGGACATTTGGAAGCATAATGACCAACTCTACCAGAAGCAAAACATTTGAAGGGAAGCTTACCTTTGAATCTTCTGGTACCCAGTTGAAGTTTCTTCACAAAGTTTACCTCGTCTTCTTTTGATATATATCTTGATTCCATGAGATCTTCATTTTATTTTCCCTTTACAGAGGCATTGAAAGCAGCTTCTCTGATTTCTGATGGACCTCCTCTCCTCATTTCAAAGGCAGTTAAAATTCCATGAAGTTGAACAACAATTACATATTGTAGATCCTACTTCTCTTCAATGGCAGATACTTTGGACTCAAATTTAGAAGATAGATATCTTAAAATTTTCTCTAATATAGTAGCCTCTTTTATTTCTTCACACATATTATTCATACAATTTAAAATCTCATCTACTCATAAAAGTAACTAGCAATAATTTCATCACTATGCATCTTGAACATTTCAGATTAAATTCTGAGAGTTTGGAGCTTACCACAATTTACATGGGAGTCTCCTTCATATCTCTAAATGATTTTGTCCCATATTGCTTTGGTTTTGTTGAGCTGCATGAATTTGATGAATATTGATTCTAATAGACTTCCCTATAATGCATTGACGACTTTGGCATTGTTTTCATATCCTTTCTTTTCTGCTGGATTTGTGGGGACTGTTGTTGGATATTGATATCCTCCTTCCACAATTGCCCAAACATCAGCTCCAAGTGCCTGAAGATAGGCTCTCATTTTTGTCTTCCAAAATGTTAAGTTATCTTCATTGAATATTGGTGGTCTGATAGATCCCATTCCTTCGTGATTTCTCATCTTGAGAGATCTTCCTTCAAGCGATCAAGCTTCTTCTGAAGGACTTGCTCTGATACCAATTGTTGGGAAAAATATTGAGGAGGGGGGTGGAGTGAATCAGTATTTAAACTTTCACAATAATGATTTTCTTTTTCAAACTGTAAACGCTATTTTACTGAAACCAACCAACGCATGTCCGCACCTATTAAGAATGAAATCAACGTATAGATACTAAACTTTGATAAATAGTTAACTCATTGTCTTAAATTAGAGTGTGATTTATTTACTAAGTAGTAAACAGATGTAGTAAGAAAAAAATAAATCAACACACATAAGCAACACACATGAACACCATGATTTTTCAGGTGGAAACCCAATGTGGAAAAAAACCATCATTGTTGTTGTCTTAGTCTTCAATCTTCTTATAATAAAAAGTGTTTACAAGTTTTGTACTGGTGCAAACTTTTTCGTAGGCAGCTACCTGCTGAAGGCTACAACCTTCACTCGTTTTCCAGCTTCTACTAGAAGGGAGCTCCAACCCCCTAGCTCTTGTATTAGCTGATATGTTTACCAGTACGTAGGCATTGGCCTACAGAAGGATATTACCTTCACTCTTCCTCTAAGGACCACGTTTCATAAATTTTCAGACTGGATACTCTTGGTACACAACAACACAATATGTAGGTCACATTTCATCAAATTTTCATACTGGACCCATCAGTAACATTGAAGCTCAAAATCAATCACCACTGCAATACAACCATCAAATACATCTACATCAACCAATCATTAATCTCTGATATAACTGAAACCCAATCATCAATCTCTCAATCAACCACAACTGAATCAATCAATCACTGAAAACTCAATCAACCAACAGTTAATCAAAATTCAACCAATTAACTGGAACAGATAAATCACTCTAACCAATACACAGATCTAAAACCATAACATTGCATCAACAACCAGAACCAACTACAACCTCAAAAATCATATGTCGAAATGTATACACTACTTCAATGAAACCAACCTACATGTATACGCTACTTTCAGTAATCCAACCTGTGTATACCTCTAAAGATACTGAATCATAAAACCTCTGAACCAAAAATTGTACCAACCAATGACATTTTGAAGATCTACTGTCATATTACAGAGTTCTAAACAGATAACAACAAATATCACCCTTCTTACTCAAACAATCAATCTCCTTATACAATCAGTTTTACTTTCAGATCTAATGAAGACATCATTGACAAACAATAGTAAAACAACAACACTGATCAGATAGATCAGTCATCTCTGAACAACAAACTTTTCTTCTGCATACGCTACTTGGAAGAGCCAAACCAGCGTGTATACGCACCTTCACCAAGGCGAACCAGCGTATAGATCTGCAAACAATAACTTATAACTTCGCCGCTATTCTAGACTTCATATATACCCATATCATAGCATTTAAGGGACAAAACATTTGTTAGCACTCAGATATAGCATATCCATTATCAGATCACATAATGATAAGTCATTTCAGGTCTTATGATCTTGATCCATCATTAGATCTCATCCATCATCAAACACTCAGGTGCATACTTAGTGCAGATCAAGCAAAGCATCATAAAACCACAACATGCATATTTGATTTTTATCTAACTCTTCATATGATATTCATTACTTCCACACCCTCACACTTTGATCTTCACTTCCTTATATAGTTTGAGCCTTTTTCAATACCTCAGACCCAAACAACACTTAGAACCAGTGGTATTCTTAGACGCGATCAAGTAACCATTATTCCGCTCAATATTGTGGGCTAATACCATGGTATGGACCCTTGGTATTGTTTACCCTTAATTTTCCATCTCATACCCAATTATCCTTTTGTGAAAGTGTGTGCATAGGTATACGCTCCTTTTGTTTCAAAAACCCACTTTTATGCGCTACTTGGACTAGGTGAAACAACGTATACAACTTGAATCATTTGTTTTCTTCAATTGCTTGATTCTAATTTGCAATCCTTTATTCCATCATCCTGTTCTTCTGTGCCATTTCTCTATTACCTCTGAAATTACCTATTATTGACCTGTTACAATGTGAGTTTCCCTTTATCAATTTTGAACTAACCTATGTGTGGGTTGCCATCAAGGACAACACATGTACCATAATGCCAACATAGATGAGAGATTAAAGATTCCAAAATAATACACCCTCACTAATGAGGAAGAAAATTACAATATTGAAAAAAAAAACTCATTCCTATATTAAAAAACATTCCCAAACAAGAAAGGGAAAAGATCTTAAGTGTACTATTGAAGATTGTATAAAGAAGTAGAGGAGAAAAATAAACAAAAATGAAGAGAAATATTGAAGAGATAAAATTATCAAAGAAGTACATAAAAACTCAAAATAATTTTCTCACAAGACTCTAGTGGAGGAAAATTAAAAAACTAAAGTAGAGAATAAAGGACTTCAAGAAGATAATTTGATGGTGTCCAAACAAGCATACAACTAGTATCAATAAAACAATGAATTAAAGGCTGAGAGAAAAAACCTCAAGGTGAGGTTGTTAATGAATAGAACAAGATTAGAAGCACCACCACTACAAAGGTACAATGTAGACATTCTTTTCTAGGTAGCAGGGGCACTTTGAAAGGAAATGAAATAATTTTTTGAGCATGAGGATTTGCAACATCTTTTCCTTGTGGGAGATGTCAGTCCACTATTTTGACAATATTTTTCCATGATAATACATGACATCCCGAATACAAACACTTATATTATACCACTTTTATTACATTATACAATCATTTTTATCAATAAGCCACTTCCCAAGATATTTTGTCATAATGCTCCCTCCCACCCATTTTTTCTATCCTAGGTTATGGAAGGTGTTAATTATGACCTAACCCCACCTCCAATGTTTGTTATGAAGATGGGGTTAAACGAATATTTATTTTTAAAATTTTGTAGAATTAAAATATGACATCACCATTGCACCCAACTTGTCCAGAGCTTTCCAGTGATACAAATTTAATCTCAATTTGATTCCTAGATTGATATTTATGTCCAATTAATTTTTGACAAATAAAATAATACCACGTGGCATCCAATTGTAGCCCACATGGATTTTCCACGTCCATGCAAGTGGTTCCATATCACTCCACATCCCTCTATTGGGCAACCACATGTAAGGTAGTTCCCTGATGTGGGGTTTCACAATGATTCCACTAACCAAAACTTGGTGGTGTTCATGTTGGGTGGTATCCAATTCCACTCAAATCTTTTAATAGTGAATTTTTGAGCAACTTCCTTCTTGTCTAATAATAAAATCAAACCCCAAATTAATTTCTACTATGTGTGTATGTAGAATTTGTCTTGCATCCCTTCACATAGCCAAAAAAGCACTTCCTTGCCTCTTTGGCGCTTTCACCTTTCCCCTTGTCTCTTAAATTTACGAGAGGGAAGGATGAGAATGGGCATCACCCATTCCAATATGTACTCTTCATAAATGAAATATTATTGAATAGATCAACTTGAATTCATCCCCGTTCACATCACATTAAAACTTGTTAGGTAAAATGGACTTTCTTAGTTGCAAGTGGTTCCAACATTTAATTCAGGAGCGTAAATTTATTTAGGTTATGCAAGAAAAACAAGTATCATCCCTCAAAACATGGATCCATATGTATCCCTTCATCCAATTAGTTTAATTAAATTTAATTAATAATTAACAATTTCTAAACAAAGGTTCAACGAGATATTGTTCCCCCGTGCTAGAGTCCCAATTACATTTTATGTTACAAAACCAGGGTTCAAAATATGGGATGTTACAAACCCCTTAAAGGAACAATGTACTTATTGTTCTATAAACAGAGAACCACTAATACAAACTGAGATTTATAAAGAATTCACATTTTTTTACATAATAAAAAAATATGGGTACAACACCCTCATTTGATAAACATGTTCCTAGGTTGCTTCTATAAACTGAACTTTGTCTAACACGAAAACCACCCAAGTTTGGTTGATGGAATCATTGTGCAACTCATGCTAAGGAACTATCTTGAGTGTGGGCTCTATACAGGGCTACATGGAGTGGCATGTAAATATCTACGGGGATGTGGCAAAGCCACATTATCTATACAAATGTCACATGGTATTAAGTGATTGGTCTAACTTCAGTTGGACATAACTATCAATCTAGGAATTAAATTGAGATGAAACTTATATCATCGAAAATATCTGGACAATATGGGTGTGATGGTGACATCATATTTTATTTCTACAACCTTTGAAAAGGAAGGACTTTCGTAACCTCGTATTCATAACAAACCTTGGAGCTTGGGTTAAGTCACGAGTAACACCTCCCATAACCCAATACAGAACAAGTAGGTGGAAGGGTGGGTTACATTTATCTTTAATTTTTTATTTTTGGAATTTCATGGAAATTCAATCATTGTGAATGAAGTTTGCTTTATTTTTACAAGAAATAAATGGTTTTCATAATTTCTCATTTGTTTACCTATTTGCAAGATATCTTGGAAAAGTCAAGAACACAAGTTTTGTCTCCCATGATATCAAGAAGCTTAATTTCCCTTGGTTTTGTGAGAAAATGCAAACAAGTTTGGTCAACAAATGGTCAATGTGTCTAGTGTGCTTGCTAAAACACAAAGTTAGAGAGTAATTTCCCCAAATTCGAGCAAACATGATTTTCCCATGATTCTTTTCATGAGAAAAGTTAGATTTCATCTATAAGAAGGATCATATTAGTATTTTTTTAGCCACAAAGATATTTTTTTGTAGTTGATTATGCTTTTCATGTATAAATGACAATCTATTAGAGCTTGCAAATCACTTTTATATTTCAATATTTCATATTTATTTTATGATCTTAATACTTATAAGTTTCATCATTCAAGCTTTTATTCAAGACTCATTACCAATAATATATGCACTCCTTGTGATTTTTTACTAGATGGTGGTCTTCAGTGTTAAAGCTAAGGCATGGAGGACAACCATTGTCTTAGCGTGCAAACATATTTTCATTGTTTTTCATATCTATGAATGTCGGTATATATTTGTGTCTATTTTTCTTTCACGTTGACATTTACATATGAAATAAAGTATTTAATTTCATGAGTTTTCATTTATCGTGTCCATGCCACCATTCATGCTTTTCTTATCGATAATTGTTCATAACTCCCTTTATTGAATTATTAGTCATATGACTTTATTAGTGTTATGAAACCAGCTCAAGAAAAGATGGAAAAGATAGATCAACGCCTTAGAATTCAGCCTCTTCGAGGGGGCAACCTCCTTTACATTACATAAATGAACAATTCTTTGATGATACAAATGACAAAACCTCCTTTCTATATATAGGAGTCTAAGGAGTCACAATATAATCCAGCCGACCTAACAATAATAATATAAAGCCACAAAAATAACAATAGAGGGATTCTATGGGGCACAGAAATAACAATATGGGGGTAATAGGGGCACAACAATATAAATAAGGGGTATAACTACAATAGTAATGGGGTAATCACTAGTATTATAGGACCCAACATGCCCCTCTCCTTCAAAAAAGTGTTGTCCTCAACGCTTGAGTAGTTCTGGATACTTCTGCATAAAATTCTCATCCTCCCATGTGGAATCTTCAGCGGATAAGTTCTTCCACTTGATAAGATACTCTGAAATTGATCGATTTCGTAGCTGTCGAGTTCTTGTTTCTGTGACTGCTTCCGGTTCCAATATAATTTTTCCTTCCTCGTCAAGTTCTGGCAATATTGTTTGAATTGGGAGCTTGTCACCTATAACCTTCTTTAAACATGAAACATGGAAAACTGGGTGCAATCGAGAAGCTGCAGGAAGCTCCAATTTGTATGCCATAGTACCAATCTTTTGCAACACCTTGTACGGACCATAATACTTTGGTGATAATTTATTATCCTTCTTAGCTTGCTTTAGGGACATTTGCTTATATGGTTGTAGCCGTAGGAATACCCAATCACCTACATCAAAACTTCTTTCACTGCGATGTTGATCTGCCTGTTGTTTCATTCTATTTTGTGCCAACACGAGGTTATCCTTTAAGAGTTGGAGGACTTGTTGTTGATGTTCGATGTGATGTTCCACTGCCTGAACCTTAGAATTTTCTCTTAAATATGATGTGATGGATGGTGGTTGATACCCATAAAGTGCCATAAATGGGGTCATTTTTGTTGCTGTATGGAAGGAAGTGTTATACCACCATTCAGCCAGAGGCAACCATTTGACCCATTGTGTCTGTTTATCAGATACAAAGCAACGAAGATATCCTTCCAAACATTTGTTTACTATCTCAGTTTGCCCATCAGATTGAGGATGATAAGATGAGCTATGAGCTAACTGAGTACCAAGACAAGAAAATAATTCTGTCCAAAAATTTCCAGTGAAAATGGGATCTCTGTCACTTACAATAATCTTTGGGTTTCCATGTAGCTTTTGAACTGTTTCCATAAATGCAGTAGAAACTGTACTGGCTTTAAATGGATGTGATAATGCACAAAAGTGTGCATACTTGGTAAGTCTGTCAACTACCACCATGATGACACTCTTTCCCTCAGACTTGGGTAAACCTGTGATAAAATCCATTGAAACCTCCTCCCAACGTTGGCTTGGAATGGATAAAGGTTGTAATAGACCCGGTGTCTTAATTGTTTCAACTTTATTTTGTTGGCAAACCAAACATTCCGCCACAAACTTTTGAATATCTGATTTAAGGCCATCCCAAAAAAATTCCTTCTTAACCCTGTGGTAAGTTTTTAAAAATCCTGAGTGCCCTCCTAAGGGAGAAGTGTGCAATTCCATAAGAATCTTTTGTTTTAGCTGGGAATTCTTACAGAGGTATAAGCGATCTTTGTACCATAACGAATCATTTTGCCAGCTAAATGTATCAGAAGTACTGGAATCTTGTTGTAGCTTTCGAATAAGTGCCCACACTTCTTCGTCATTCTTCCATTCCTCCCTTGCTTCATTTATCCAATCTGGTTGGATAATAGAAATGGCACACAACAATGCTTCCACATCCTCATCCTTTCTTGAGAGTGCATCTGCCACCACATTTTGCTTCCCTTTTTTGTAGATGATTTCAAAGTCATAACCCAACATCTTTGTGACCCACTTTTGTTGCTCTTCAGAGGATAATCTTTGTTCTAAAAAGTATTTAAGGCTATCATGATCCGTTTTTACCTTGAAGTGTCTTCCCATTAGGTAGGGTCGCCATTTCTTAAGTGCATGGAGTATTGCCAACATTTCCTTCTCATAAATAGCTTTTTAAAAACTTTCCCTTGATTGGACGACTTTCAAAAGCAATGGGTCTTTCATCTTGCATTAGAACAGCACCAATTCCATTTCCTGAAGCATCACATTCCACAATAAAGGTTTTTGTGAAGTCCGGTGTAGCTAAGACCGGTGCTTGGCACATTGCCTCTTTAAGATGTTCAAAGGCCTTTGTTGCTTCCGAAGTCCATGAAAATGAATCTTTCTTCAATAATGTTGTTAGAGGTGCTGCTATTCTCCCATAATTCTTAACAAACTTGCGATAATACCCTGTCAACCCAAGAAATCCTCGCAGATGCTTTATGGATGTGGGGATTTTCCATTCCTTAATGGCTTTAATTTTGCTAGGGTCTACCTTAACTCCTTCATGAGATACAATATGACCCAAATATTCCACCTCCTGGACTCCAAAGAAACATTTGGATCTTTTTGCATATAATTGTTTCTCCTCCAATAGTTGTAGCACCCTGTCAACATGTTCAACATGATCCTTCCAAGACTTGCTGTAGATTAGTATATCATCAAAAAATACTAACACAAATTTTCTAAGGAATGGTTTGAAAATTGAATTCATCAAACCTTGAAATGTTGAAGGTGCATTGGTAAGGCCAAAAGGCATGACCAAAAATTCATAATGACCCTCATGAGTTCTAAATGTTGTTTTTGGGATGTCTTCAATCTTCATTCTGATTTGATGATATCCCGAACGAAGATCCAACTTGGTGAAGTAAATTGATCCATGCAATTCATCCAGTAATTCATCAATGACAGGAATGGGGAACTTATCTTTAATAGTGAGCTTGTTGAGCTCCCTATAATCCGGACACATGCGCCATGATCCATCCTTCTTGTGCACCAATACTACTGGAGCTGAGAAAGAACTTTGACTCGGTTGAATTATACCAGCCTCTAGCATTTCTGCAACCATACGTTCAATTTCACTTTTTTGGACATAGGGATATCTGTACGGCCTGATGTTTGGAGGAACACTTCCTGGAATCAGATGAATAGCATGATCATGATCACGCATAGGTGGGAGACCTTTGGGAGTCTCAAATACCTTGGAATGATTGTCCAAGACTTTTTGGAGATCTGGAGAAATAGATGATTCCAATGTGGAAACATCTAGCGAACATAATTGTGCAATTACACCTCTTTGCTCCTTTTTTAGAAGCTTTGTCATGCCATTAGAGCTGATTATCTTTCCTGGTTTCCCTGCAATACCCCTTAATTCAACTTCCTTTCCTTCCGTAGAAAATTTGATGAAAAGTTCTTGAAAATTAAAAGCTATTGTACCCAAGGATTGTAGCCATTGGACTCCTAGTACAACATCAGCACCTCCCATTGGAATGGAAAGCATTGGGCTAGTCAATACATATTCTCCCATGGATAGCTTGATATTATGGCACTTTCCAGAGCAATTTATTGTTCCTCCATTTGCAATCATCACTTGACACTCTGGTGCTGGATATAGGAAGCAATTCAATTCTTTTGCTACCCTACAATGAATAAAATTGTGGGTGCTTCCTGAATCAATCAACACTATTACCTTTTTCTTCTTGATTTGTCCTTCTATCTTGATGGTTTGAGGAGTGGTAATTCCCGCCAATGCATTACAAGATATGGTCGGATTTATTTGTTCTTCATCTAGGCTTTGTTCCTGGAATATATCCTCTTCTTTTGACCTTTCTTGCTCCTTTTCTTCTTCCTCTTCACAATCTATGTAGAATAATTTCTTCTCAGCACACTTATGACCTTTTGTGTATTTGCTATCACAATTGTAACAAAGCCCTTTTGCTCTTTTTTCTTCCAATTGTTGTGGTGTCAACCTTGTAGGTTGTGGAAGACTAGGGCAACAACACTTCCGTCTTTATAGTTGTGAATGGTATGCTTCCTGGTTGCCATAATTTTGCTTTCCATTTTTCTTGCTAACCTGAATGCCTTCTCTAATGAATCAGGTTCCCAAAGGCGAACATCATGTTGGATATTATCCTTTAAAGACCCTATGAACACATCAATCCTATGCTCCTCTGGAATATCTTTTACCCTTATGTTCAATTTTTGGAACTCCTCAATGTGCTCCATTATTGAACCCTTTTGTTTGAGACTTATCAATTGGCTAAAAAAAGTGTTGCTTTTTGTATCCTCATAATGTGCTATCAATTCTTCCGTAAAAATTGCCCAAGTGATAAATTGTTTACGAGAACAAAGCCATTGATACCATACAAACTGATTTGGTTCCAAATATACAGTTGCCATACGTACCTTTTGTGTGTTTTGCACATTATTGAGATCGAAGAATTGCTCCATCTGTAATATCCATGTGGCGGGATCCTTGCCATCAAACTTCCTCATATCGATTTTTGGAATATGGTGATTCTTCGATCCAACATTAGCGTCTATGGAATCATGATTAACATTTCTTTTGTTCTCATCATGAGTTTCCTTTACTACCTTTTCACCATTAGTAAGTATTTCTTGTAGAAAATTTGTCAAATCTGTATTCATATCTGTCATGCCTGTCTTCAATTTGTGTTCAAATCTATCTTCAATTCTTCCATGTTTGTCTTCAAATCTGTCTTCCAATCATCCATCTTAGCTTCCACGCCCTTTATCTTAGATTCCATGCCATTTATCTTAGCTTCTGTTAGCTTTTGTGAGCGTGACATTTGTTGCACTTGTTCTTGTAATTTTGATATATCATGTAGCATTTCTTCCTCTTCTTCATGAGTCATGCTAGAGCTTTCAGGTTCCTTACTAGGTGTTTGCATTTTCTTTCCTCGGGGCATCAGTTACCGATAATAATGCTTTACTATGCCCTTTGAATTCCTTCAAACCAAGCTTACACAAAAATTTTAAAAAAAACTACACACCTTTTTTCACTTTGTAGAAGCCTGATATTGAATCTGATGTATCTCTGTAATTCCAGATCCTCCAATTCTGAAATTGAAACCTGTAGTAGCCTTCTGCGTCCTCTTTCCAATGCCACAAGTCTGACCCAAATTGGATTCTCCAAGGAAGAGTTATGTGAAATCTCCCACAGTGACTTGATTATAGACTAGTTCAGTAGAGCGAACTTGTACGACGTGCCACGAGTCACTGTTTCGACCTTTGGATCTGAAAAATGCATAAAAGAAACTACAGTCCGTCCTCTTTCTGTACCTTCTTACGAAATTTCAATCCGATCCCAAGAGAGAAAGTTATGACGATTTTCCCCAGGTCACCTGTTTTGAATGTAATTCAGGAGTCTGCAAAAAGACCAACTTCCTCAGATCATATCTCCGCAAATATCGTGCGAAAAGCTCTGAAATTCGGACCCAAGGTTCAGCGCGATTTCTTCTCAAATGGGTTTTTTTTCGACTTCTGAAACGTCACAGAAAAAAGTTATAGCGAAAATGCCACGATGACCTGTTTGGAGCAGCGAAACCCTAGAATCCAAAGCTCTGATACCAAATGTTATGAAACCAGCTCAAGAAAAGATAGAAAAGATAGATCAACGCCTTAGAATTCAGCCTCTTCGAGGGGGCAACCTCCTTTACATTACATAAATGAACAATTCTTTGATGATACAAATGACAAAACCTCCTTTCTATATATAGGAGTCTAAGGAGTCACAATATAATCCAGCCGACCTAACAATAATAATATAAAGCCACAAAAATAACAATAGAGGGATTCTATGGGGCACAGAAATAACAATATGGGGGTAATAGGGGCACAACAATATAAATAAAGGGTATAACTACAATAGTAATGGGGTAATCACTAGTATTATAGGGACCCAACAATTAGTCATCATTCTTTTATTATTTTCTATGAACAAATCAAGTCTATTTATCATATATTAGTCAATACTTTTGAGAAACAAACTTATTGATATACTAGGTAAAAGATGAGGAGAGCTTCTCTATCAAGAAAAGGCACAATGCATGCATAATCTCTCAAACTAGACCTTCATCAAGAATTGTAGGTTTCCTTTTATATAAATTAGAAAATATTTGAGAAGCAACCTCATTGAAGGATTAGGTAAAATATTGGAAGAGTCCATGCATCAGGACAAGGTCCTAACTCATACATAATCTATGAAAGTAGCCTTGCATCAAAACATTGTTTCCATTCCTCAGAATTACTTTCCATTTTCACACTTAAAATAAACCTTGTTGTTATAGTATCTTTTTCGACTGTTTTCCATTAGATGCTTATGTTGGCGTAGGAGGATCTCTTTTTCCTTGTAGACCTATACTTATCTTAAAAAAATAGAGCACATATGGATTTTGAAAAATGTTTTTTTAAGATAAGGATGGGCTTACAAGGGAAAATGGATATACCCAAGACAACATACGAATCTAATGGAAAAGAGTGGAAAAATATGCTATAATACTTATTATTTATGTTCCCATCATTATTTGTGTGCAATGGAATAGTTGTGGGATGGACACTTGTCTCCTCACTTCTCAAGCCACATGATGAAATGTGGGTTATGTCTGAATGATGGAAACCCTTCTCAAGGTTTATTCGCATCATTACACTTCATCCAAGGGATGGTATATTGATTTTGAGGATAATTGATAAAGTTTATTTAAAAAAAACAAAAGAAACTATAAGTTGTCCTGTCAACCTAGGCATGAACATTGAAATTTTATTTTAATGAAAATGTAAAATATAAATTCTAGTACATTCTAAGAGGATACTACAATAGAGATATATAAATAAACGTTTATGCAATAAAATTAATTTTAGAAAGATATAAATGTTATAAATAGTGATTAAATATTACAACTTCAATGAGCTTAATGATTAAGAACACGTATTGTCTTTTCAAAATTCATAAATTGAAAGTGTCCCTTATCTCACAAAAATGAAAAATCTTATATTGCAATTTGATCTCGAACTTGTAATGTTAAAATCAATTTATTACTTTTATATATATATATATATAAAAGACATTGATATGGATAACATACTTTATAAATATATGAATTCAAAATTATTAAAATAAAATTTATACAATAATTCTAATTTAAAAAGATTAAACATTAAATCATAAGAATGTAAGAAAAGCCATTATGGATGGGATGATATGAATTCAAAATTATTAAAATAAAATTTATACAATAATTCTAATTTAAAAAGATTAAACATAAGAACGTAAGAAAAGCCATTATGGATGGGATGAGAATGGTAAGATATTTAAATATGAGATTTGAATAGTTTAAAGAAAAAAGGTAAATACTAATCATATTTATTCATTATTATGATAATAATAATAATCATTTATATCTGAATATATTCATGTGTAATATCTGAATATATTTATAATTCAATAACAATACTAATACTCATATATTTAGGAAAAATAAATTTATAAATAATTAAAAAAATTATAATAATAATCATAAATTTTTAATTTTAAATATAAGTTATTGAATTTTCTTATAAGCATTTTATCTAAACGTGTAATATATATAAAAAAATACGAATGAAATTACAAGCTTGCATAGCCGCCATTTCTTAATAGTAGACCTCTCAACCCATTATTGGCTCACCCTACTCATTAAAAACACCAAAAATATATGAACTATGTATTATGCACGAGAAAGGAAGTTGCTTGTTGGAAAAACTTTTACTCAAGAAAAGTTTGGTGTTTTTTACATTCACAAATTTGATGTTGATGATGATGACGATGGTTAACGTCTATTAAGACCAAACTTTGGTTTATCGGACCTAAAGAAGAAAATTATTTAGTTTGATTTAAGATTTTATTCCTATGCTCAAAAAGCTTGGAGAGAAGCCTCTCGAGCTCACTATAATTTTGACTTCGTAAAAGGCTAGGAAGGTCAGTATTGCGACAAAGATTATGAAACTGAGATATAATGTAGTTGTACGCAGGGCACTCTAAGAGGAAGTGGTTTTCATCCTCGATGTTCCTATTCTCACAAAGATGGCAGATCCTTTCCATCCATGGTGTTTTAGGAACTGCCCAATGACCCGTTTCACTATGGAGCTCATGAGAGTTCGTTCTAATCTTCGCTATATTAATTTTCTTCTTTGAGCTAGTTAAAGTAGAGAGATACTTTTGATCTTCTAGGGTGGGGTTGATGACCTTCTTATAATAACTTGATTTTCTTTTAGCTGGTAAATCTTTCTCACACCACATTTTTTCTTTGAACTTAGAAGTAACAATATTTTTAATGTTATTAATGTTTTGCAATGCATCATTCTTGTTGATCTCCCAATGGTTTAACCAGGCCCTCGTGTCTTTATACCACCCCCGCTTGAGCCTTAGGTGGTTTTGGCTGGAATTTAAAGCTAGCTTAGGAAGTCTATGATCTCCTATGTTATTGAGTTTATGCTTGTACAACAGAATCCTAGTCATAGCTAGGCTCTCGATAAGGGAAAGACCTACTTCTATAAGGAGAATAGGATAGGGTGTATTGCTTTTAATTTTCAAGTTATATGTTATAAAATGCTTCTAGATTTGCTCAATCTTTCTCTAGGATTCTCTAGAGATGCTGCAACCCCAGACCTCACATCCATATAAGATAACAAGAGTGACTAAAGTTTCAAAGAGGAACTTCTTTTTATCCCACATTACGAGGTTTGCCATTTTACAATTATTTTCAAGACCAAAATAAGCTTCCCACCACCCATTAATCCTTTTCGCAATGCTATAGTTCCAATTGAGCTTGTGATGAATGTCAATTCCTAGGTACTTGTAAGAATACACTTCCTCCAAGTTATTATTGTCATATATAAGATTAGCATAAGTGTCCTTGGATTTGATAATCATAACTTTTGTTTTGTTAGTGTTAACAGTCATACCCATGGTAGAGCATAAATCCTTAAGAAGGCTAAGTTGTTTATCAAGATCATATGGGCACCTTGCGAGAAGAACGATATCGTCAGCATAGAGAAGAAGGATGATGACTATCCCAACTAAGATTGTGCCAGCACATCCTGCTTCCTCTAAATAGCCTTCAAGCTTGTCGATGTAAATGCCAAATAGGGTAGGGGAGAGGGGGTAACCTTGTTATGTAATGGGTGTTTTTTTTTTACATTCACAAATTTGATGTTATGTAATGGGCGGATGTTTTTTCATAATAAGAGGATTTATACTAATTAATATAATTACATTAAAAATATTTGATATAGTTGAAGGTTTTATAAATATAACAAAAAAAATATTATTGCAATATAAAGAATGTCTTACCAATACACACATTTATTTGATTAATTATATATAAAAAGTTTGTAGGTCAATTTTAATTTGTGAAAAAAAAAGAATTACACATCTTATTGTAAAATTGACCATTTTGTTAAATAAAATTTCCTTATATATATACAAAATTATTGCAAAGGTAATAGCTATAAGAATTTCTCCCATTGTGTCAAGGAATATCTCTATGGAACAATTCGGGTTTTTGGACGGAAGACAAATCCATGAGGCCATAGGAGTAGCACAGGAAGTCATTCACAGTGTCAGGCAACAGAAAAAGAAAGGGGTGGTCTTCAAAATTGATCTATCTAAAGCCTATGACCGAATAAACTGGATTTACCTTCGGATGCTGCTAACTCACTTGGGTTTCAATTATTCTTTCATCAGCTGGATAATGGGTTGTATCTCCAATGTCAGCTATGCGATACTTATTAATGGAGCTGCATCCCCTTTTTTCAAAAGCCAAAGAGGTTTAAGGCAAGGATGTCCCTTATCACCTCTTCTTTTTCTTCTAGTGGCAGAGGGCTTAAGCAGGTTGATTCACAAAGCCAGAAGAGAGGAGAAGATAAAAGGTATTGAGGTAGCAATTAATCTTTTCATTACCCACCTCCTTTTTGTCGATGATATATTGCTTTTCACTAATGGATCTATCAATGAAATTAAAGAGCTTAAAAGCATAATTGATCTGTTTCTAAAAGCTACAGGCATGCACATTAATCATAGGAAATCCCAGGTATCTATGGCAAGCATTGAAAGAAGGGAAAGATCCTTGATGCAAAATCGCTTCCCTTTCCTTCATCAATAGATGGAATCACCTTTTAAATATTTGGGCTTTTGGTTAAAACCTTCAGCATACAAGATAGAGGACTGGAACTGGCTCATTGCTAAGATTGAAGCTAGAATTTCACACTGGAGTCATAGATGGCTGTCCAGAGCAGGCAGATTAACCCTTATTAAATCAGTTCTACTAGCCATCCCTGTCTACTGGGCAGCCTTAACTTGGGTTCCAAAAGGTGTGATGGAAAAAATCAGGAGGATCTGTAGCAAATTCTTATGGGCGGGGGCTAAAGAAAATTCTGTCCTCCCATGGGTAGCTTGGGACAAGCTGGCAAGACCCAAAGATTGGGGAGGATGGATAATAAAAAGGCTCCCCGAGTTTAGCCTTTCATTGGCAGCCAAATCAGGTTGGCGGCTTATTTCGATGGAGAATCTTTGGACCAGAGTGGTCAGAAGAAAATATATCGACCCTGTCCCGATGGAGGACTGGATCAGAAGCCAGGAAAAGAGGAAAAAAAATGTTTCAGTCGTATGGAAAGCAACGGTGGAAGCTTTCTCTGTGATTGAACAAGGGCTAGCGTGGAAGATAGGTGATGGAAGTCGTTGCAGGATTGGAAGGGATCCCTGGGTAGGCTGTAATGAAGCTTATGCCCTATCCCCAGGTTTACTCAGGCATCTTGAACACAAGGGCATATATACTCTAAACCAGGTGGAGAAAATTGGTCAATTTTCAATATGGGGACAGGCTTGGAAGAGTGCAGAAGATCTGGGATTAAATATCAGGTGGAAGAACGAATGGTGTTCTTATATCCAAGAACTTCACCGCTCTAATGTCAGGCTCAAAAATGAATCAGATCTTTTGATATGGGCGCAGGGGGAAACAGGCGAATATTCCCCTAAGGATGGTTACAATTTCCTTATGCAAAAGAAAGGTTGGGGCAATCCAGATTGGTGGTCGAAACTTATCTGGAAGCTTAAAGGACCTGCAAAAGCCAAGATTTTCCTCTGGTGCATGCTAAAAAGGAAAGTCCCAACCTGGGATACATTGCGAGCCAGATATCTAGTTGGACCAGGGAGATGCCCTTTGTGCAAATCAGAAGAGGAATCTATTAACCACCTTTTTATCACATGCGCTGAATCAAAAAAGATTTGGGGGGAGCTATCTAGTCTGCTCAACATCAATGCACAGCTGGGTGATGATCCTTTGGAAGCGGTTTGGAGTAGGTGGTGGCAAACCTACAAGGAAGGGAATATGAGAATCCTTCCTCTTATTTATTTCTGGGGAGTGTGGATTGCGAGAAATAAGAGCTTGTTTCAAGATAAAGACATCCCCGTTGCAATTACAGCGATAAACTGTGCAGCTATCTACTCTGCCATTCCTGTTCCTGATCTCAAAACTCCTCAAAAAATATCTAAGCCTGTAAATATCCAAGAGGGTATTCCCTGGGCCTTTTTTGACGGGGCCTCTCAGAACAACAAGGCTGGGGCTGGACTGTGTATTCATTTTAATCAAGAACATTCTCTTAAAGCCTCTGTAGGCCTCGGACCAGGCACAAATAACTTTGCTGAGATCTCTGCTTTGCGCTTTCTTCTATGTTTGCTTCTTCAGCGAAATATTCACTCAATTCAAATTTATGGCGACTCTTTGAACATAATCAATTGGGTGAACGGAAATGCTGCATGTCGAAATCAAATTCTGAAGATTATTCTTGAGGAAATACAGCGCTTAAAGTCATCTTTCAATGTCTTCATCCTTTGCCATGTATTCAGGGACAGAAACGAGGATGCCGACAGGTTCTCTAAGGCTGGTGTACAACAAGTTTTGGGAAGCTGGGCAATTACAGAATACAGGCAGGGGCAGTCCATCGTCTCGAATGACCCTCCTTTCGAACAGCCTCAGTGATAGCGACACTCTGTCTCTATACGCTTTCTTGGTCTTGGATATTTCTTCATATATGTTTTTGTTCCTCTGCTTCATATTTTAATATGTGGACAGATATTTCATATCAGAACTCCATTATATATTCCGCATCATACTGATCTTCATCTCGCCTGAAGTTCTGAAAACAACTTTGTAAGAGTGTGTTCTATCCTCTCTGTAGGAGACCTCGATCTGAAAAAGTTTTCTTATAGTTTTAGTGCTCAAAGACTCGCCCAAGGAGGAAGACCAAACAGGTAGCTATATGTCCATATCTTCGGAGTGTTAGTTATCTGAACTCCTTTCTAACAGTCAATTAGGAATGTGTTTTTTTGTGTACTCTACAGCGCAACAATATTGCAACGGGTCTGCAAGTGGATCACTGTATGTAACTTTTTATTCTGCTCAATAAAAAGTGGTTTTTTTCTTCCGGAAAAAATGAATGTTATAAATATTAATGAGGAAATTATCATAGAGGAAATTATTAGAATTGGAATATTATCGGGAAATTAATTGGTGGGGAGCCACTTGGCACAAATCTATTTTTTTTTAATTTATTAAAAGTAATGGATCATTTTGTGGAATAAAATTTGCTTATATATAAATGAATGTTATAAATAATAATGAGTAAATGAATGTTATAAATAATAATTAGGAACTTATTAGAATTGGAATAATCTCAAATCCCTAAGAAATTGGTGGGTGGGGAGCCACTTGGCACAAATCTAATTTTTATAATTTATTAAAGCCAATGCAACATAACCAATTGTGCAACAAACTACAACCCTTGAGAAGTATTAAGACTAAGTATATGCTAAACATATTCCCTTAAAAATCAATTTAAACCATCAATTAAAAAAATAAAAATAAAAATCAACAAATCTTCATCCACTTTAAGTTAAAATAAAAAACCTTACACAACTATCATTCAAAAAAACTTATTCCTTAATTTCCATTTATCACATCTACTAATTCCAAATTATTCCCAAACTTATAAAAATATGCAACCACAATTTGGAACTTTTCATAACAATTCGCCTGCTTGCTATAATGTCAAAACATTTGAAACAAATTTCTAAAAGATGGAAAAAAGACCCATCCAATTATAACCAACTCTTTTATACTTAAATGTATTCATAATATTATTTAGTTTGTTTAGCAATCACGTGACATCAATCCAAAATCCTTTATGCCCAAATACGTTCAAAATTACTCGAGAGCTTTATGCGAAAGGGAATAAATTCGTAAACGAAAACCAGCCATAAATTTTTATCCAGGGAGAAGATGCTTTTTCATATGTTAAAATTATAAACTTTATCGAAGGGAGCTAAGACAGAGAAATTCGTTTTCGTATGATAAAATTATAAATAATTTACAATTCAAGACAGGGGAGATGTTGCATGGTGGCTAGTCATTTCAAAACCATAAATGAAAAGCAGTCACAAACTTTATCCAAGGGCTTTTCGTATGATAAAATTATAAATAATTTACAAATCAAGACCAGGGATATGTTGCATGGTGGCTAGTCATTTCAAAATCATAAATGAAAAGCAGTCATGGAGAAGCTGGAGAAGATGCTTTTTCATGGGAAACAATATAAATGATTTATCAATAAAGACCAGGGATATGCTGCATAGTGGATAGTCAATTCAAAAAAGAATGATGGGACAGCTTTTGATATTTAGGGTCACTATTGAGTCAATGGTGTTCAATTATCTTGTGGTTGGCGTTTTAGCATTTTAACCTTATTAGGAAAAAGATAAGACTTTTAATTATATATTTATAGATAACTTTTTTCTAGGAAAAAGATAAGAATTTTAATTATATATTTTTCTATCATTTGTTTTATCATTTCAATTTTATAAAAGAAAGTTTAGCCATGTTTTTACATTGTGTCTATCATTAGAATTCGTTAACTCTCTATATTAGTGATTGCCATCTCTTTTTTAAAATATGAGAAGAATGTAAAAAACAATATTGCTGTTAATAATATTGAATTTAGTAAAAGCAGTGATTTGTAAGAGCAATCTATAGATTTGGATTTCATGAATTGGTGATATACAAGTTTAAACTTAATAAATTTAAATTCTTAATAATTATGATTATATAATTTTAATAATTAATATTTATAATTTAAAAAAAAAATAAAAAAATTATTTATTCAAATCATAAAATTTTTTACGAATTTATGATTATATTTTTCTAACAAGATACTTTAAAATTTGTATAATAATTATATTTATTAAATTTTAAAGTTTGTCAATTTCAAAATATTATAAATTTGAAGGTTTTAATCCTATACAAAAATTACTTCAAACAAATTCTTAATAAAACAAAATATATGTAATGGCTAGAAATTTTTCTCCTGAAACTTAAAATAAAAAACTAGATTGATTTTCATTATATTCCTTTCAATGTTACAATACATTATATACATACATGCCAAATCATTCATAACCTCAGATCCATTGACCTTGGATTCCCTTGACCAAATGTAAAAAATATCATGGGAAAACCCATCATGCACAAAACCATGGATGGGTCTGCCATACCACAAGTGGGTCAATCCAACCATGAGTCGGTCTACCTAGAATAAAAAATTGGGGTCTAGCTTCTAAACTTGTGTCCCTTGACCAAATCTACAAAATATCATGGGAAAAACCATCATGCATAAAATCATGGATGAGTCTGCCATACCGCAAGTGGGTTAATCCAACCATGAGCAGGTATACTTAGAATAAAAAATTGGGTCGAACTTCTAAACCTGTGCACTATCATGGGAAAAACCATCATGCATAAAATCATGAATGAGTCTGCCATACCACAAGTGGGTTAATCCAACCATGAGCAGGTCTACTCAGAATAAAAAATTGGGTCCAACTTTGAAACTTGTGCACGGGTACTACCTAGTTGCATACCACACATTATAACATCACCTGCAAAAAATATAACACATACCCAACAAAATCAAGGTTAAAGACATTTAAGATGAGCACAAGGCATGGTAGAATAAAACAATTCAAATTAATAAGATAATTTTTATTTTTTCATTCATGTGAAATTTTTATATTTTGTAAAATCAAGGTTAAAGACATTTAAGATGAGCACAAGACATGGTAGTGATATTTAAGATGAGCACAAGGCATGGTAGAATAAAACAATTCAAATTAATAAGATAATTTTTATTTTTTCATTCATGTGAAATTTTTATATTTTGTTTTAAGAGGCATCTTCTACAACCCATTATGAGGGTGATGTTTAATATTTTCCATGTTCAACTAGAGTTGGCACATGTTCCCTATAAAATTAAAATAAAATATTCTCTAAATATAGAAGTAATGTCTTCTACAATAAAACACGAAAATGAATGTGCATATTTAGTTAGTTTTAATTAAATGCATTATAATACATCAATCATTCAACTTCACTATGGTCATGCCATTTTTTGTTGATATTATAACAAATGTGGTAAAATATTTCACTCACTCTTAGTCACAAATAAAATATTTAGATGTCCACTTGACGTAATAGCATTTCATAACAACTTTAAAAATGAAAAAGTAATTAGAGTTAAAAAAGGTGTAAGTACCATGTTTGAAACATATAATTTTGAACAATATTTCAACACGTGATTTAGATGAAGTATTTGAACATCTATTCTAATTTATAACAATATCAACCACATACATATCTATATATAGAAGAAAAATGTTAAAATTTTCAATGTTGTATATAGTAAAGTTCACACTTCGTGGTAAAAGGGTTACCGATTCTAAACTCCGTGGGAAAAATCCAATGATGCTAAGAGTTGGTATCTAGTGTATGATCCCTAGGTGATTTTAATAGCTTAGATTCCTAGAGGTTGTGATTACTCAAGCCATAAGTTAGGCACGAGAGCCATTTCATGATTCACATTACCAAGCAAAAAGATGTTAAATATAGTAAATATTCAATGTTTTTTGATAGCTTAGATGCCTAGAGGTTGCCATTACTCAAGCCATATGTGAGGTAGGACAATCATTTCTTGATTCACATTACCTAACAAAAAAATGTTAAATATAGTAAAATATTCAATGTAACAAAAAGTAATTGAAAAATAAAAATAAAATAAAAAATATTAAGTGCCGATAAGAATAATAAGAGGGGTGGGTGTAATTCACTCAATTCTTAATTTAAAATTAATATGTGACATTTAAAATTATTCATAATAATACAGAATTGCAATGTGATCATCAGTAAAATATATTTATATGCAAGATTAAATAATATTAGTGTATACTCAAAATTATAATAGTAACAAAGAAAATCATTTTAATATGGACAATGTAGTTCATAGATAAAATTTCTTAATACACATGTTATATTGTTGAGATTTTCTGTTTTAGACGAAATAGGCAAAAATCCCAATGTGTGACAACAATAGAAATCTGTTGCTGGATTAGCTCCAGGTTGTTGGGAGAGAATTAATGCATCCTAAATTTGATGTGAGAGGCAGTTAGATTCTCCTTGCTATAAAATAGGTATTCATACGGATAGTGATCCGGATTTAAACAGGAGCGCAACAAATTACGAAGATAACCATATACACAAAGATGTAGCGGAAATAATACTTCATTTCATTAATGGAAAATACTGAAATATGCTTACAACCAGAAATGGAAATAAACCAGCTAGGGCGATGGTAGCTTATCTCTGAGAAGAGATGTGATAGCTACATGCCTCTGAACTGTGTTACAATGAGGCTCGAAGGCCTATTTATTGTTGAGAAACAATGGAAAAACCCTTAACATTCCAAAACCTAACCCTAGGAGATGAAACGCCAAACTGTGGGCCCCGTTTGGGGTAAATTGGTACATCAAATTCCTGGGGTCGTAACTTTGGCATATGATCTCCGTTTGACGCGTACAATAGCTCATTAGAAAGATCTATCCGAGCACTATCATTGTTGGAACGAGCAACATCGGTCCATTCCATAGACCCATGTTGCCCCCGGATTCCCCAAAAAATGTCGTTTAGGGCCTCAAAACGGCTCCGGAAGTTCAGGACCCGAAAAACTGCTAAAAATAGTAAGCCGTGCTACAATTAAGGAAACTGAAAATGCTGAGAAAGACAATGGTGGGGGTCCAGGTGGACTTGGTAGGTGGCCACCAATATCCACCTGGATCATTCCTCCCCCCTTAGGAAGCAATGGTCCCCATTGCATTGAGCTCCTCCATGAGATGAGGAAACTTCTGTTGAACTTGTTCCCTGGTGAGCCACTTGCCCTGTTGAAGGAGTTGACCTGCTTTGACAACTCGATACAGTTAGATATTCTGTTGGCGAGTGTTCTTGATCTGTGTGTCCATGAGTCGATCAGTTGCAGCTTGTTCCATGCAATCTGGATTTAATTATGTGGGTTTGAGCTGTTCTACAATGTTGGATGTGTCTAGCAATGGTGGAAAGTATGGCCGAAGGCGGTCCACATTGAACACTGGGTGCAGGCCAAGGAATGGGGGAATGCTGAGCTCAAATGCATTGTCTCCCATAGCCTTAGTAATGGTGTAAGGACCATATTGGAGTGGTCTCAATTTCCGATAGGCTCCAGTAAGGCGTTCCTTTTGCAAATGCAAGCAGACTTTGTCGCCCACCTGAAACTTGTGTGGCACCCGATGTTGATCATGTCGCTGCTTGTACTTGGCATTTGATTTCTCAAGAATGTCATGGACCTGCTGGCGAATATGTTGGATGCGCTCAATGAAGCTGGTGGCCTTATCTGTTTCAGACTGGACATGAGATGAATTCATGTGAGTAGCTGCAAGTGGCATGGCCACATCAATGGGGCATAGTGGCTGGAATCCCAAACCCACCTGAAAACGGCTATGGCCAGTGGAGCTGTGAAGAGCTCGGTTGTAGCTGTGCTGAACATAGGGGAGGCTTTTGTCCCATGTGCGTGGATGCTTTGAGTTATACATGCGCAGAATGTGCACAATCATCCTATTGACAACCTCTGTCTGGCCATCAGTTTGAGGATGGAAGGCTGTCGACTTCGTGAGTTTGGTGTCCAGCATTGACCAGATACTGGACCAAAATGTGCTGAGAAACCGACTGTCCCGATCTGAGATGATAGACTGTGGGATCCCAAAGTGCACCCACACTCGTTCAAAGAAGAGTTTAGCAGTGGCTTCTGCTGTGATATTCTTCTTGCAGGCCACCATAATGGCCATCTTCGAGAACCTGTCGACGACCACAAAAACACAGTCATTTCCATGCTTAGTGGAAGGAAGGCCTGACATGTAATCCATGGAGATGGATTCCCAAGGTCGACTAGGGGTAGGCAACGGGGTATAGAGGCCTTGCTTCTTAATGGTCGGTTTGGCAATGGCACAGGCAGTACATGATCGGATGTACTTCCCAACATCCTGTCGAAGATTAGGCCAATAGAAATAATTTTGCAGTACTACCATTGTTTTCTCGACCCCGAAATGCCCAGTAGCCCGACTGTAGTGTGCTTCCCAAATCATCTTGGCACGCTCGCTTGAGGGAACACAAAGGTGACCGAGGTGGCATAATAGGGCATCCTGGAGGTGAAAATCTGCAACATGCTGACCCTCCAAGAGTGTCTGGTATGTGTGGCCGAATTCTGGGTCGCTTTTGTAGAGAAGTGGCCAATCAGAAGTCTCGTGCCCACAAGAGTTGAGCACAGTGGTCAGCGCCATGATCGGTGGTCGACTGAGGCAATCTGCAACATTATTGGTGCTGCCCTTTTTATACTTGATATTCAAGTGAAACTGTTGCAGGTATGTAGACCACTTCTGATGGCGATCATTCTGCAATTTCCCTTGGGTCTGTATGAACTGCAGGGGTCGGTGGTATGTGTGGATGACCGTTTCCTTCCCCAAAATGTAATGCTTCCATTGTCGGCAGGCCTGTACAATGGAATACATCTCTTTATCATAAGTGGGGTACTTCCGGACTGTGTCTGAAAGCATTTCACTGTGATATGCCACTGGATGTCCATGTTGAGTAAGGACTGCCCCAATAGCATAGTCAGAGGCATCTGTCTCGACCTCAAATGGTTGTTGTAAATCTGGTAACGCGAGCAATGGTGACATGCAGAGGCGATCCTTCAACTCCCTGAATGCCTTCTGTTGAGATTCAGACCAAAAGAATTTTGCTTTCGCCCCTCCCTTGGTGACTTGACTCAAGGGCCAAGAAATATGAGAAAACCCCAGCACAAACCTGCGGTAGAAATTCGCAAGACCTAGAAAGCTGCGGAGCTCTGTTAGAGTGGTTGGAGAGGGCCAATCCCGAATGACTTGGACCTTGGCTGGATCGACATGCACCCCCTGTTCATCAATGAGGTATCCCAGATACTGAACCTTGGTCATGCCAAAAGTGAATTTCTCCAAATTGGCACATAGCTTGTGTTGCCGCAGTGTTTGGAGAACCTGTTGGATGTGGTGGAGGTGCTCTTCCCAGCTCTGGCTGAAGATCAGAATGTCATCCAAGTATACTACTACAAAGGAGTTGGTGAATGGCCGCAAGATGTCATCCATTAGCCTCATAAAGGTTGCAGGAGCATTCGTCAATCCGAAAGGCATGACCAACCATTCGAAGAGGCCCTCCTTGGATTTGAAGGCAGTCTTCCACACATCTGAGGGTTCGATTGGTACTTGGTGATATCCCGACTTCAGATCGATCTTGCTGAAATATTTCGCCCCCTTTAGTTGGTCTAGGAGGTCATCAATCCGCGGGATCGGGTACCTATTACGGACAGTGATCTTGTTCAGCGCCCGATAGTCAATACAGAGTCTACACGTCCCATCCTTCTTCTGTACCAACACGATCGGGCTCCCACAGGGCGATGAACTCAGACGGATGTGACCTTTCTGCAGGAGCTCCTGAATCTGCCTCTTGATTTCATTGTTCTCCAGAACGAAGCGTCGATAAATTGGTCCATTGGGTAGCGGCGCACCTGGGGTCAGATCGATGGAGTGCTTGACTTGATAGTGAAGAGGAACCCCCGCCGGGGAGGTGAAGATGTCTTCGTACTCCTCCACAATCTTGTCCATCTGTAGCTGTCGTGCAGAGGGACCCCGTTTGGAGGCCACGGCCACTGTCTTCTTCTTCCCTTGAGGGCGTATCATCAGGAAAACAAATTTCCTGGTTTTGGAAATGATCTTACTGCATTGTTTTGCAATAATCAAAGAGATGGCGGCAGGTGGTGCTACCTCTGGTATCCTGAACAACTTATTTCCCAATGTAATAATAACAGCACGGGGCCTTGATTCATACACAGCATGTCGCTTAAACAAGTATGGTTGTCCTAGTAATACATCACAAACTTCAAGGGGAGCAATGTCACACAATACCTCATCCATGAAGGGCTTGATGTTGTATGGAAGGCGACACTGCTGGCTCACGCGAAGATCTCACCCTTGGTGAAGCCACCCAATGGTGTATGGTTGTGGATGTGCTGTGGTCGGTAAGCCCAACCGCTTCACGACCTCTGCCGAAATGAGGTTCTTTTGACTCCCACTATCAACAATGAACTGTATCGGGGAGCCCTTTACCCACATATGGGAGTGGAAGAGACGCTCCTCCTCCTCTGGATCTTCGGGTTCATTTTTCTGGATCTTTACGGTAGCAACAGTGGCGCTGGGATCCACATCAATGATCTGCTTCCCTTTTTCATACCCCTTATCGGGTTCTGACTCAGAGTCGGAACATGCATCTGATTCTGAAACCTTTAGCTCAACCACCAGTGACTGCTTGGCCCGACACTCACTTGTGTTGTGAGTGGAGCTCTTATGGAACTCGCACCATTTTCCAGTTTCCTTTCTTGGCTTCGCAGCGTTGTTCTTTGCTTGCAGCTTCGGCTGGTTGTCTTGGGCTGTCCCGCCTTGGCTCTGTCCTTTGTTCTGTGGTTTAGGGGCACCTTTTCCCTGCTTTGGATTCGCAGATCCAAAGTCTCGCTTCTTTTGTTTAAACTTCTGCTCGACCTTGACGGCATATCGGTATGCTGCGCCGAGCGAGGGGATGTTTAGGAATTGTATTTCTTCCTAGATGTACTTGTGCAGGCAGCCACGGTATTTGAGTATCAAATGTTGCTCCGAATCCTTGATAGCCAACTTTGTGCGAAGGGTATGGAAAAGATTGGTGAACTCCGACACGTCTTGGTCCCTTCCCTGCCGCAGCGTGGTCCACCTTATGTATTCATCCTCATAGCTTCCGACAGGGTAGCACTGCTCCTTGATGGCATCCCGGAACGAATCCCAGGTGGGTGTGGCTGAAAATAGTGAGCCAGTACTTTCATCCTTCTACTCGCAGTAGGTTTCCCACCAGTCCTTGACGTGGGGGGCTGTTTTGAGAAGAGCAAAAACAATCTTTTCCCGACTCGAAAATTCATGAACAGAAAAATAACCCTCTAGCAGATTTAACCATTTATCTACGGCATCGGCGTCTATCTGACCCTCGAATATGGGGATTTCAAAATTAACTTGTACCTTAAAGGGTGTGGCGTTTCCAGAGGAGCTGCTGGAAGCTGATGCGCCGCTTCTGGGTAGCCGCTGAAGGATCTGGGCAAAGCTGTCCATCATCGCATTCCGTTGTCGCTCGAGAGCTTCTTCGAGCAAGATTTTGATGGGATCTCCTGCCCCCTCATCTTTCTTCTCGTCCGCCATGGGAGGCCGTCGGGATTTGCGAGGCTGGTCTTGCAAAGGTTCAACCAGTTCAAGCCCTAACTCCTTATATCCCGACCTTGTTGGGGACATGCAAAGAAAAACAGAGAAAAAGCAGACCACTCTAATACCACTGATCCAGATTTAAACAGGAATGCAACAAATTACAGAGATAACCATATACACAAAGATGCAGCGGAAATAATACTTCATTTCATTAATGGAAAATACTGAAATATGCTTACAACCAGAAATGGAAATAAACCAGCTAGGGCGATGGTAGCTTATCTCTGAGAAGAGATGTGATGGCTACATGCCTCTGAACTGTGTTACAATGAGGCTCGAAGGCCTATTTATTGTTGAGAAACAATGGAAAAACCCTTAACATTCCAAAACCTAACCCTAGGAGATGAAACGCCAAACTGTGGGCCCCGTTTGGGGTAAATTGGTACATCAAATTCCCGGGGTCGTAACTTTGGCATATGATCTCCGTTTGACGCGTACAATAGCTCATTAGAAAGATCTATCCGAGCACTATCATTGTTGGTATGGGCAACATCGGTCCATTCCATGGACCCATGTTGCCTCCGGATTCCCCAAAAAACATTGTTTAGGGCCTCAAAACGGCTCCGGAAGTTCAAGACCCGAAAAACTGCTAAAAATAGTAAGTTGTGCTACAATTAAGGAAACTGAAAATGCTGAGAAAGACAATGGTGGGGGTCCAGGTGGACTTGGCAGGTGGCCACCAATATCCACCTGGATCAGATAGCTGGGTAGTGTGAGAATTTATGTCATCTCCTGTTTGATTAATAAAAATTGTCGATGCCTATGTTGTGTGGATGTAGCCCAGATTGGTTGGGTGAACCACGTTAATTCCTGTGTTTCCTGTGCATGATTTTAATAACTGTGTATATTCTTTTATGTTTTTTGTGCATCTGATCTCCAACAAGTGGTATCAGAGCAATGTTGGAGGTCTGGCGCAGCGGAGGAGGTCGTGTTGTATCAAGTCCCGGAGTGCTGGTGCGTGTTAATGGTTTGACTGCTGGTGCGTAAACCTGTTCAATTGATTGCTGCACACCGTGCTGCAGTCACTGCGTGAGGTAGCTGCCTGCCACGAGAAGCTGTGTGAACCTGCGTGTAGTTGCGTGGAGTTGCACTTGGTTCATATGATATACCTGCGCTGATATAACTTTTGGTTGCCGGAACGCTAATATACCTGCGCTGACATAACCTTTGGTGGAGCGCCAAGGCGCTGGAGGTGTTTGGTGCCTGCTGTGTATGACGTGCTGGAGCGTTTACATGCTGTATGCCTTTGACTGCTGGTGCGTGGAGAGTCTGCGTATTACCTGCTGGTGCGATTACATGCTGAAAGGAAGCAGTAGGTTTACGATCAGGGCAACCAACGTACATATGAGGTAAAGTACCATTTTGAATCTTTGAAAATGGTTCGTGATACCTGGTCTGATAATCAGTTTTGCGCGGTATGAATGGAAGAAATTTGATACGGAAATCACATTCAACTGTTTTTGTTTGTCCTTCTAAAGTTTTGTAGAGCCGGTACATTTGAGTTCTACAAGTCGATGATTCTGAAAATTTAATCATTAAGAATCGCTTTGGATGTGATTTATATAGTCAAAGGTGTGTAATGCCCAGAACGCGCCGACAGCAGTGATATTATTTTGTTATTGTTTTTTCTTCAAAATTTTTTTAATTGGCGCAGTTAATTCAAAGGCAGTCGCGCCAACCAACTGAATTAGCGCGGATACGAATTAATTAAGTGCGCCAATGCGCTAATGAGCCGATAGGCGCGCATTTGAGTGGAATTCTCGCGCCATTTTGTCGTCACTTAGAGCGTTTTTTAATTGGCGCGGTTCTTGCGGTTATTAGCAAGTGCCATTTGTTTTTTAAATTGAAACTTGAGATTTGTACAACAAAACAAAGGGGGTAAACTGAGACATAGGCACTTATTGTGATTCATTTGTTTTTAAATTGAAATTGGAGATTCTTTGATTTAGACGAGATGGCGAAAACTCAGAGTGCTCGATTTGAAATCGAGAAATTTAATGCCAAGAATAATTTCGAGATCTGGAAGGTAAAGATGCATGATTTGCTGGTACAGCAGGGCGTGGCAAAGGCGTTGTTGGGTAGATCCAAACTGCCTTATCCCATGACAGATGATGAGTGGAATGAATTGGATGGAAGAGCCTTGAGCGGAATTCTGTTGTGTTTGGTTGATGATGTTTTATTTAACATCGTGTCAAAGAAGACTGCAGCTTGCTTGTGGACGAAGTTGGAGAAGCTGTATCTGACAAAATCCTTGACAAATCGGATTCTCCTGAAGCGGCAGCTATACAGTCTACGAATGAAGGAAGGTAATTCCATTACTGACCATTTAAATGTTTTTAATACTTTAATGGTGCAATTAGAAAGCATAGAAGTAAAAATTGAAGGCGAGGATAAAGCCATAACTTTATTGTGCTCGTTGCCTAAGTCGTGGGATCATTTTGTCACGTCTATAAGTCTTAGTTCATCCGAAACCATTGAATTTGATGATGTCGTCGGAGCTTTGTTGTCCGAGGAAACCAGGAAGCGGTCGAATGCTGACACCTCTACATCAGAGGCAATGATGGCTAGAGGTCGTTCTAGAGAAAGACGCTCTGGTAAGCGCAGCGATTCGCGCTCAAAGTCCAAGGGGAAGAAGAGTAAAGTCAAGTGCTGGTTCTGCGGCAAAACAGGGCACTTGAAGAAGGATTGCTGGAAGCGACAACAAACTTCTAAAGAAACTTCATCGACAGAAAAGAAGGAAGCAAACACGACTGATACAGGTTCAGTATCTAGTTCAGGTATGAGCGACAAAGTCTTGTCAGTTAATTTGTCAAATCATGATCAACATTGGTTGCTAGATTCCGGTGCATCAAACCACATGTGTATTCATAGAGACTGGTTTAAGACATATAGATCAGTGAATGATGGAGTCGTGTACATGGGTAATGATGTCACATCTAATATTGTGGGAATAGGGAGTATACAGCTGCAAATGTTTGATGGGACAACCAAAATGTTAACTGATGTAAGACATGTACCAAATTTAAGAAAAAATCTAATTTCACTGGGGGCACTTGATACAAATGGATATAAAATTGTCATTCAAGGTGGAGTAATGAAAATTTACAAAGGTATTTTACTAGTAATGAAAGCTAAGAAAGTAGGAAATCTATTTCAGTTAGAAGGAAGAACAGGGTCAGTTCATGTGTCTACGGTGTCTGAACAGGATAGTAGTTACATTCACCTATGGCATCAGAGGTTGGGCCATATGAGCGAAAGAGGATTAAAGATTTTGGCTGATCGCAAGTTACTTCCTAATCTAAGATCTGGAAAGTTAGATTTCTGTAAACATTGTCTGTTTGGCAAACAAAGTAAACAAAAGTTTAAAATAGGCAAACATACTAGTAAAGGAATACTTGATTATATCCATTCAAATGTTTGGGGTCCAGCACCTACAACCTCGTATGGTGGCTCGTCGTATTTTGTGTCGTTTATTGATGACTTTTCTAGGAAAGTATGGGTCTACATGTTGAAAAGAAAGTCTGATCTGTTTTCTGTTTTCAAGCAGTTTAGAGCATTGGTAGAAAACAACACTGGTAGAACAATAAAATGTTTAAGAACTGACAATGGTGGTGAGTTTACTTCCAAGGAGTTTGACAGCTATTGCAAGGATGCAGGGATCGAGAGACATAAGACCACGGTTTATACTCCTCAGCAGAATAGAGTTGCTGAGCGCATGAATAAGACTCTTCTAGAGAGAGCAAGGAGTACGCTGAGTAACGCCGGGTTGCAAAAGGAGTTGTGGACGGAAGCGGTGGAAACAGCTTGTTATGTGATAAACCGATCTCCATCAACGTCAATAGGCTGCAAGATTCCACAAGAGGTATGGAAAGGACACCCTTGTGACTATTCTAAACTCAGAGTGTTTGGATGTGATGCATATGCTCTAGTGCCTAAACATCAGCGAACTAAATTAGATCCGAAATTGAAAAGGTATGTCTTTGTTGGGTATGGTGATGGAACAAAGGGATTTAGATTGTGGGATCCTACTACCCGCAAAATCATCATCAACAGAGATGTAAAGTTTGATGAATCCTCTCTTGTACAGTTAGATGTAGATAATAAATTGAAACAGGATGATGTATCTGATTTCCAGCACATTCAGTTTGACAGCACTTCTAATGATAGTCATGACGACCATAGTTCAGATTCTAGTCATGAACAGGTTTCAGAATCAGATTATGAACAGGGTTCATATGGAGGTCATGAACAGGTCTCAGATGGAGATCATGAAGAAGTTCCTACAGATGATAGATAGCCAATTGTGGAAGCACCAGAAACATTCTTAAGGAGGTCTACAAGGATCAAACGCCCTCCGAGAAGGTATGATGATTATGTTACTTCAATTGCTTTGACCGCTAATGATGATGAACCTTTGTGTTATCAGGAAGCTGTAGAAGGTTCAAAAAGTGACAAATGGAAAGCAGCTATGAAGGAAGAAATGATGGCCTTAGGTAAGAATGGCACATGGGATCTGGTTGAACTTCCCAAAGGCAGGAAAACTGTGGGATGTAAGTGGGTGTTCAAGGTGAAACGAGGTGTGAATGATACAGAAGACAAGTACAAAGCGAGACTGGCTGCAAAAGGGTTTTCTCAGAAAGCTGGCATAGACTTTCATGAGATATTTTCACCAGTGGTTAAAATTGTTTCAATTAGAATTGTGTTAGCATTAGTGGCTTTGCTTGATTTAGAATTACAGCAACTAGATGTTAAGACTGCTTTTTTACATGGTGATTTAGATGAGGAAATTTATATGGAACAACCGGAAGGGTTTGTTCAGCGTCGCAATGAGAAATTTGTCTGCAGGCTCAAGAAGTCATTATATGGCCTAAAGCAGTCACCTCGGCAGTGGTATAAGAAGTTTGATTCTTTCATGTTGAGTCAGAAATATGTAAGAAGTGAACATGATCATTGTGTTTACTTTAAGCAGTTAAGTAATGACATGTTCATTATCTTAGTGTTGTATGTTGACGATATGCTTTTAGCAAGCAAAAACATTGAAGAAATCAACAGGTTGAAGACTCAGATGGCAAGGACGTTTGATATGAAAGATCTAGGAGCAGCAAGACATATTTTGGGCATGGAGATTTTCAGAGACAGGGGCAATGGTAAGCTGTGGCTATCACAACAGAAGTATGTTGAGAAAATACTTTTGAGGTTTGATATGAACAATGTGAAGCCTGTGTCAATCTCTTTAGCTTCCCATTTCAAGCTTTCTTCCAGTTTATGTCCTAATACAGATGAAGAAAAGGATTATATGTCTCGAATTCCGTATGCCAATGTAGTAGGATGTTCGATGTATGCGATGGTGTGTACGTGACCAGATATTTCACATGCAGTTGGGGTTGTCAGCAGGTATATGGCAAATCCGGGTAAAGAACACTGGTCAGCAGTGAAATGGGTGCTTCGGTATTTAAGAGGCACAAGTAGTTATTGTATTACTTACAATAAGAGTAGTGAATCTGTTTGCGGATATGTTGATTCTGATTTTGCAGGTGATTTGGATAAGAGAAGGTCAACTTCAGGATATGTCTTTACTCTTGCATGTGGAGCTATTAGCTGGATGTCAAAGCTACAAAACATTGTTGCTTTATCCACTACTGAAGCAGAATACATTGCTGCTTCACATGCTTGCAAATAGGCGGTGTGGTTGAAAGGTTTGCTTGGTGAGTTTGGTAGTTTACATGACAACATCAAGTTACTTTGTGATAGTCAAAGTGCAATACATTTGGCTAAGAATCCAGCCTATCATAGTAAATCAAAGCATATTCCAATTAAGTACCATTTTGTAAGACAGGTTATCATTGAAAGGGGAGTTTCTCTTGAAAAGGTGCATACAAGGGAAAACTGTGCAGACATGTTCACGAAACCAGTTTTGTTAGAGAAGCTATGTTGGTGTTTGGCTTCTCTTGGCTTGTAGAAAAGATAAAAATAATAAACAAACAGGGCATCAGGCTAATTGTTTTCAAGGTGGAGATTGTTGAGATTTTCTGTTTTAGACGAAATAGGCAAAAATCCCAGTGTGTGACAACAATAGAAATCTGTTGTTGGATTAGCTCCAGGTTGTTGGGAGAGAATTAATGCATCCTAAATTTGATGTGAGAGGCAGTTAGATTCTCCTTGCTATAAAATAGGTATTCATACGGATAGCTGGGTAGTGTGAGAATTTATGTAATCTCCTGTTTGATTAATAAAAATTGCCGATGCCTATGTTGTGTGGACGTAGCCTAGATTGGTTGGGTGAACCACGTTAATTCTTGTGTTGCCTGTGCATGATTTTAATAACTGTGTATATGCTTTTATGTTTGCTGTGCATCTGATCTCCAACATTATATAAAATATTTTAATGTTAACTCAAATTATATTAGTAAAAGTGACACCAGGAAAACTAAATATATAAGTATCATCTTATTAACATGTTTATTTTATTTATAAGAGTTTTAGGCCAAAATCACATCATAATTTAATAAATATGGCTTATAAGATAAGTTGAAAAACCAGATCATGATTGCAAAATAAATAAAGATAACAAATTAAATTTTTTTATATAATAATATTGTTTATTTGTTAATTAAAATATTTTTTATTAATATAATTAATAATATATATAGTCTATTCATTTTAAATTTGAAACTGTGACTTACGAAAAGGAATATATTAATTCTATTGAATCCAACTATCCTTATATCTTATTGAAAATATATTTGCGTGCAGCATGCAAATTAATCATCTGTCTCCTGAGAAAATCACTAATAACTATATTTCTTATGGTGTTGTCGAGTTAACTCGCCTGCTACAAAGAGCATATCAAACATTTTAGCGCTTCTTTCGGTAGAAGAATCTTCTTTCAGGTGAAAACTTTTCTTTTTCAGCTGCTAACTCATCTAACTGTTTTAGCAAATTCTGAGAGCGCCTATCCTTTTGTTCGGAATTGTGTCCTATTTCGCACATACATTTAAATAGTTAGTCGCTTAATTTTTGTATTTCAGTGATCGGCTGGTCGAAAATGTATAATCTTACAGTGCACTCTTCGTCGACCATTTTAGAGATTGACATAATTTGTTTTTGCTTCAAAAAAATTTGAGCGGTTGCAACAATGGGCTGATAGTTGGTTTCCTAGTGATTAGTTTTTCCCGCGAGTTTTCTTATCACGACTAACCAGGACACGTCTTTATGCACATATCTTTTTGTGTGCTAAATATGTTGACTAAATAAATCATATGTTTGATGTGTGAAATTTGCATGGGAAATATTTGAAAGAGTTGAATTTATTTATGGAATTGGAAAAATGTTTTATATATATATTATATATTAATTATATATATTTTTTAATATTTTATTTAGTATAGATTGTGGTAATTTTTAAAGTTTAATTAAATTTAAAAAACAATAAGGATAAATTTTATTACATAAATAAAATAATCAATAAAATATGTATGGTTAAATATTATGATAAAAATTAAGAAATATGATTAAATAATATTGTTTATATATATATATATATATATATATATATATATATATTATAATTAAATTTATTAGAATATGTTTTTTAATATAATAATAAGTCATTTTAAATTGAAAGTATGGAGAAAAACTATAATTCATGAAAATGGAAATAATAGAAAGAGGAAAAAAATAAAAAAGTTAAATAAAAAGTAAATAAAACTAAAATCTAAAAATTAGTAACTAATAGAAATGGAAGTTACTACAGAGTTCATAACAAGACCTCAACCAATCACCTTACAAGTAAATAAATTTAAATCATAATAAAAGTTAAAGAGAATTGATTTCTCTATACCAAATAAAAATAATAATAAAAAATTGAATTCGCAATATTGAACTATGAATAAGCCGCATAATTTTTTTGTCAAAGGCAGATTAATATACACTTACAAAGAAAACTAATGTGTACTAAATCGTATAAATAACATGTGATGGTTTTAATAATCACACAACTGTTATCTGACATCTATAAACAAATGCGCCATGTGACAAACTATTATTTCTTTAGTAGGAGTAATTTTTATTTTTAATAATAATAATAATAATAATAGAATAAATGTTCATACTTTTTTTTGTTAAGCTTGGCAGGACCTTCTTTTTCTATTTATAAAAGACAAGTTTACACCACATATGTGAGATAGGTGGCCTCAATTTGCCCAGTGGGAAACCAAGTCTATTGGCCACCTATCCTCATTATAAGCCATCCAAAAATAATATAGTTTCAGTCGATCTACCCAAGCTATATATGTATCAGTATCATGATAAGAGTCTATGTGTCTATCTATCATAAGCATGCATCAGTAAAAGTAAATGCTACCTGCAAGAAACCAAAAAAACATCTTGGAACCTAACTAATCCTACTGATCTTCTGAGGCAGACTCCACCAGAGTCGGGTCTTTGGCAGAGTCTTCGGGTATGTCAGCCAGCTCGATAATATAAGGGATGTGCCTTTGGATACGATCTAGGTGGATGTCCTGCTTACACAACTGGAATTGAATGGTCTGCAAGTCTTTCTTGTAATTGGGCATGTCCTGGAGGGTCATAGCCATCCCCACTGACATTTTCTCCATGGCCTTCCCCATAAGGCTCTTCATGAGCCAGTACAAATATAGTGTCTGCTTAAACTGGGTGAGTCTACCCCTAGTGTTCCCAGGATCTGGGATTACCTCCCGCCAATTCTCCATTTCCTCTTCGAACTCCTCCTCCTGCTTTATCTTCTCCTCCCATTCATCCAAAATCTTATGGATGCCTGCATCTGTTCCTTCCTTGTACATTGCTACCGCTTTCTTGATGGGTCATTCTACTAGCTTCCTCCCACGCCGAGGTTCCAAGGTGCTCGGGTTTGCTGCTCTAGGCAGCTCCCTCCCCTTTCTTCCTCGTCCTCTTCCACGTGCTCGTCTGGCCATCTCTTCTCTTTTCCGAGCCTGTTCACACACAATATGCATTAGTTCGTGGGGCGTAGTTTCATGCCTTTCCATATTGATGCGGGTTCCCCTCCCCTCACATTTCCAATCACAATTGCCTCTACCCAGGTGCCCCTCTACCCCAAGATGCAGTGCCACTCCTCTGCCTGAAGCCTATGTGCTACTCTTCTGCCTCTCATTATCCTTGCTCGCATACTTTGCGGTAGCCTCTCCACCTCTCTGATTATGGCATATCTCTCGCATACTCCCGAGGGTGATGTCCCAGTGCCATACCCAAATTATGCTTACAACGCTTACTGCCAGCCCATCGAGCCAGGTTACCATCACTCCCACTCGCATAGCCTTCCCTCGCCCCTCTTCCTAGTGCTATTATCTCACATCTCTGTCGAGACGAGCTGCCTTCCCTCGCACATGCTTAGCCATAGTCACCCTTCCCACCCTATTAACCCAACTATCTTGATTATTTGCAGGAGGTTTCTCAAGGTCCCAGCCCCGATTTTATCTCCCAGTGCGAGCCTCTAGCTCAATCCCGATCACCTTCCCCCAGCTTACGCTGGTCTCCCCAGCCTTTACCCCAATTACCCTCCTCGGTCTTCTCCCTCACCCCCCAGCCATGGAATAGCACAGTAAACATAGCAATGGGTGTGTAAGGCCAGTGAACATACCCAGAAACGGTTCACAAAGGTCTTTGTTGATCGCTTCTCTATCTTGCGCCTTCACTCCTCCTTCCTCCCGTATCGACTATACTCTTCCCTCCATCTCGACTTCCTTCATAATCCCCTTCCACCTTCCTCTATCCCATCACCCCTCCTAGCTTAGCCTTCCCACCTCCTTCACTACCCTGGCCCTGACTGCCACTTCTCCCCTGTCTTCTATCAGTTACCATGCGAGAGGCCACCGCACCCATCGCCATGAACGTGTGGGGGGTGGTGGGTGGTACCCTTCCCTTATGTAACCTGACTACCATATCTGACTCGCATACTCGAGCACACACCCCGATCCAGTGTGAATAAATGTTCATATTAATATTAACACAATAATAATAATAATACATTTTCAAAATTAATACTAATATTATACTAATATTATTGTACATAATTGTAAATATTATATTCTAATTATCTATATGAATATGTGTTAATTTAACATTAATTGTTTTAAGTCTTTATTTAATATATATAAATTTTTAAGTTATTTTATTGTGATGAGTAACCAAAATACATTATATTTTAATGAACCAAAACTATTATCAAAATGTCAATTACAAAACTAATATCTCAATGAATATGTGTAAAAAAAAATGAACTCAATATATTTGTTTTATATTATGAAACAAATGTTGGGATAATATGATTGAAAATATTGAAACAAATGTTGGATAATATGATTGAAAAACACTAGTTTAACATAGTGAAAAAAAAAACAAACATCAGAATTCTAGTAAAAAAATAGACATTTCCACAAAAGAAATATATATATATATATATATTTTAAATACTTTATGTTATTACTATAAATAAAAATATATTTTTTAATTAGTCACTGTAATAAACATTAATATTAATACCATACTAATATCATTGTTAATATTAATATTAATAGTAATGTGAATATTAATATTAATTTTAGTATTAATGTTATTGTTAATATTAACATTATTATTAATATATTAATATTTCTTATAATATTTTAATAATAATAATAATTTCTTTAAATTAATTTTAATATAATAAAAAAATAGACCATTTTTTTTTTTAAATTATAGAAATATTATGTTAAATATTTAATATCATTGTGTTCAATGCAATTTTGAAGCATAAATTTAAAAATACATTTTCTTCCATTAATTCTTTAAAGTAATTAATATGGATAAATTTTTTTGATTGATTAGTATAATAAGTATTAATATTAATACTAATATTAATTTTATTATTAATACTAGTATTAATTTTATTATAAATATTAATATTAATATTAATGTTATTATTAATATAGACAAAGTGTTAATATATTAATATTTTCTATGAGTTTTGATGGTTAGTTTAATTGATTGAGTTTTTCTTATTAAAGCGTATTTTATATTAAAAGATCATGGCTTAACACTTTTGGGGTTAGGCTGTGTGTTAGGCATTGTGGTTGATCTTACACGAGGTGGTCCCTTTGAGTAGATTTGTTTAATAGAAACATTATGTGGACGTCGTGGTCACTGATCTCCTAAGTTGGTGATATATATATATATATATATATATATATATATATATATATATATATTCCCTATTCCATTAAATTATCATTTTAATAATAATAATAATAATCTATTTTTAAATTTTAAATTAATATAATACTCATATTATTATATAGAATTGTAAATATAGTACTCTAACTATTAATATAAATAGGTGTTAGGGTAAAACTTATTTTTTTTTTCCACTGGAAAAATCCGTAATATTTCATTAATATGAAAGATTACATATGTAGATGTTTATCGCATATGCCATCTGTACATTTTACAAAAAATTGCATGAGTATGTTGTTTGGTTATACCGCTCAGATTTATACTGTGTAGGCTGTTGAAAATTTTAATGCCTTTTGGCATCCTTCAGTCTGTTACAAAAAAGGACTATACAAAAAATTTTCATATATAGTGTTGTTGTCATACTGTTGATATAAATTAAGTCGCATGTAGACCCACTGTAGGATATCCCGGGTCTATATATGGACGATGGTAAAATTTTTGTTCCTGTTGGTCCAAAATCTCGGATATCTCCCAATATCCTTGTTCCATCAGCGCGACCTCCTTGGAAAGTTTGTCAGCATCCTGGTTATGTTCCCTGTAGATGTGTGAAACAGTGATATGGTTAAAAGCCTCTTTGAGCTGTAGAACTTCATCAAGAATGACGCTGAGTGTGTGCATGTGACATGTAGAAATATTATTGAACCAATTTATGATAATCTGTGAATCCCCATATATGTTGATGCTAGTGCAGTGATGGCTTAATGCAAAGTGTAGCAGGTGACGCAGAGTAATGAGCTCAGCAAAATTGTTTGTTCCAGCACCCAGTCCCGCTTTAATGTTGTAGGAGTGTTTTTCAGTTAAGTGCAGGATGAAACCACCCCCACAGCTTTGTACATTGGCTGCTCCATCAAAATATGCCCAAGGGGTACCCTGATCAATGATGGGGGGAGGATTTGGCCTGCGGATTTTTGGGGGAGGCGGATCCGGAAGCTCGTTGAATGCAGAGATAATGCCAGCCTCGATAAGAGGCCAGTGGATGGCCTTCTCTTCGAAGATCATTTGGTTCCTTGCTTTCCAAATGGACCAGTTTACTATAATGGGCAAGTTTGCAGCCTTCGAACCCTTGTGTCTTTTGTCCCATTCTATCCAAGCGATTATTAGATCAGTACCACTCCATTCCCCTGTGTAGTGTGTAAACGGTTTTATATTATTCCATACAAGCTGTACAGTATTGCATCGCAGGAATAGGTGCTCTGTAGTTTCAATATCAGCTTTGCACAGAACACATCTCGTCGGTCCATATTGGGCTCGGCGCATAAGATGTTCTCCCGTGGGGATTCTGTTCCTGAGGACACACCATGTAAAGAGTTTCGATCGAGGCGAGGCTGTTAGCTTCCAAATATTCTGCCACCAACTGTCTAAGGTTAGGGTAAAACTTATTGTTTCAAGTCTTCACACATTTTTTTTTTAAATTTATCTTTTTTTAAAGATAAAAAAATTGGTTTCATTCTCACAAGCAAGTAGAATATAAAACTACCATCAAAATGTGACATCACAAAATTAACATTTCAATGTGTTTGTACAAAAAAATGGTGTCAAAAGACTATGAAATAAATGTTGGGACAATGTGATGAAAAACATGAATTTAATGTAGTGACAAAAAAACTGACAACACTATTGTAATAAAGAAAAAAAAGGCATTTATTTTTTATGACCATTACACATCATCATAAAGTCACAATACACAACTAACACCACAATTTGGTTGTGCAAATAAAATGACACAAACATGCAATGGAAAATCCAATTTCATGTCACATTTTCCTTAACAAATATCTTTGTTGTTTTGTGGCACATGGTTGTGTATAAAAATGGTGTGAAATTGTAGTGAATATAAATTCTTGGACAATGTGAAGAAATAAACTAGCACCATATTGTAACAAATGAACTAACGTGACAAACAAACTAGTTTCTTTCATTGTAACATACATGTTTTGATGTCATTATGGTACAAAATTCACCCAATGATTGCCAGATATGGCAATGTGAGAAGCATTGCCTTAATATAACATACAATGCAATATATCTAATGATGCAATCATTGTAACATACATGTTTTGATTTCAATATGGTACAAAAATTCACCCAATGTCACAAAGTGACAAATATTGCCACATATGGCAATGTGACAAACATTGCCTTAATATGACATACATTGCAATATATCTAATGATGCAATCTGAAAAACGTTATCATAATATGACATTACAAAAGTAATAAATAATTTTTCCAACACTGTAACATTTTCCAAGTTTATCCAGCATCACAATGTGATAAACATTGTCCGATGTTGCAATATGACATTACGTTGCAATTTATCCAATGCCGCAATGTCACAAAAGTTGTCGCGTTTTGACAATCTTTGTTACATTGTGACATAAATTCTAAAAAAAATGGACAAAAATTACCAATGTGAGAATGGTCAATAATAGTCACAATGACCAACCATTATGACATGCTTGACCATAATCAATATCATCACATACTCAACATAGTCAGCCATACCAACCACATTCAACTTATCCACCATATAAAATATGACTAACACAACCATATTTATTCATATAATTGATATATACTAATTAACGTCATTTTCATACATTTGTTTGCATATAAAAATTAAAAAATACTACTTATAAACATATATCAACCTTTTTAATAAATAATAAATATAATCATCATAGTAATTAATAAATATAATCCTACTAGAATAAATATAATACTTTAAAATTCCAATTTAAAATAAAATTAAAATATCAAACCAAATCACCAAATTAAGCTGCTTTAGCTACGTGATCCTTTTGAGCAGGGAACCAAATATAATTGAATTTCTATATGGAAAACACATTGATAACAAGAGTGTTGTTTTCCTGCAGTTACATCATTACAAAGAGATGTTTAGCTATACAAATTTTATATTTTATAGATATCTTTTTATTGTCTTTGAATATTAAATGGATTTAATATTTATTAATTTTATTTTTATAATAAAATTAATAAATATTAAAAAAAATTACTAAAATTTCATCTAAACAATTGAACAGTTATACTATTATAAAATTTAGTGTTTGGAAAGGATTTGCATAAATCTCACTTTTTAGTGTTTGGAACGGATTTGCATAAATCTCATTTTTGTGTTTGGAACCGATTTGCTATGAGTCCCACCCTTGTTCTCCATTATTTTAGACTACTGCTGCCTCTCCATTGTCTCTTAGTGTTGGTAGGATCATTACGCCATACTGCAGAACCTCTGCTGTTACCTTCTCCACCTCCACGTCGGGGATCACCATCATCTTCGCTATTTCCGGGTGGGCCTAGACGAAGACGCATGTCATGGCTTTAGCAGGCCGAGTTGAAATTACATTTGTGGAAGTGAGGAAAGGGCAGGCGGTGCAGCACCAGGACAATGGAGATTAGCGGTGATTAGCAGGACGATGGCACCTGCACAAGCCGATGGCACCTCATAGGATAGGAGGTACTTCTCTCTGTTACCTGACATGTCGGGATAGGACCACCTTGGTAACAAGAGCTTGGCCATTGCTACCTGGCTTTATGCTACATTCTCAAACTATTCATAAATCAGGTTAATTCCTCATTCCCATTTGTCTAAGCACCCGTGGCTCATCTAAGATAGGTTAGAAGTTCAAATTCCAGAGTTTGCTCCTCATGTAATGTCGCTGGCATCTCCTTCAGTGCAGTTCATGGAACCGGCCGTACCCACCCACGAGAATTTTGGTGCTGCGCAAGAAGAGGAGCATCCTATGGAAAATAATAAAGGAAGCTTGGTAGGAGTTTCATTTATAGATTTGGAAGAGTACGGGATAACCTGTGGCAGTGAAAGCAATCTCTGTAAGCACTACGTTCATGAATATAACAAATATTTGAATGCTGAAGCAGTGAATTAAATGCATGAATCTCAAAATATTTCCTGTAAAATGACCTTAATATAAAATAATTTGTAATATTTTTGTAGTATTTTGGTGAACGTGTATTGTAGTGTAGGTGATATTATTTGTTGTAAAATGACCTAAATTAAAATAACTTTAATATAAAATAATTTGGGGTGTTTTGGTGACCTTGTATTGTAGCGTAGGTGATATTATTTGTTGTAAAATAACGTAAAATTAAAATAACGTATTTTATTGTGGTGATAGTGTTTTTAGATGATAATATTTCGTAGGTGAACAGATTTTTCTCATTTAATATTGACGTTAGTTCTTATTAAATTTAATTTAATTAAAAAATTAAAAATTTTAGATTAAAAACACAATTTAACCATCATCATCAATTAAATAATCAAATTTAATTAAAAAATTATTTTACATTTAAATTTGGAAAAATTATAATATATTATGGATATAGTATGAAAGCTCATAAATATGTAAATTATAGTTTTTATTAAAAATAATTCAGTTATATAATTAAAAAATGAAGTATTTTAAAAAAAAGAAAAATTATAATATATTAATAAAAACATAATATTAACAATAAAAATATTAATTTATTATTAATTTTTTTAAATAAATATAAACTAATAAAACTTACACATACTATTTCTCAAAAAAATTACCCATACTATTTCTCAGAAAAAAAATTATATTGCTTTATTTAATAAAGAGTATAATGGTTTTTTTTATGAATAATAATAAAAGATATATTATTAATTTTTTGTCCACACTTTATGTTTTATGGTAACATATAGTCATTTACATAGTTATAAATCACTAGTAAACCTTATATAAGTGTATTTTTCTATTTAGTTGGTAGATGTTGTGGCTAAGTTGCCTATGTGGGAAAGTATGCGTGGTACTTTGTTGATGCATAGTAAAAATACTTTCGCAAGAGTAGAGGCCTAGAAAAGGGCTACAAACATATTTAGGATGAACAAATAATTGAGGTGGGGAGATGTAAAGAGGCCTCCTAGGCTCATTTAATGACATCATACGTATGATATTGTAGATTATGTAAATATGTGTGGTAAACACTAAATATATGAAGTAAATGTAAATTTAAGGAGATAAAACTACTCCAACGATACTTTCAATTTATAAATACATATGAAGAATGAATAGTAAAGTGGTTTGTTAACCTTCCCAAAAATATCTTCCACATTATGCGTACATCTTGGTAGTTCTTGGCAAAATGTAGCGTCTTCCTAATTGTGTCTTGAATCCATGCTTCCAACAATGACCTTACGATTTATTCAAAATACTTCCATGCATTTTCTAGTGTGAGCAATTTTAGTTCTTCAACATCTTCTCAATGTTCTTCAATCCATTGAGGATTACATTACTCGGGTTATTTTCTTTTGAAATTATGTTATGAGACCCCTTGTAAGAATTGTAAGTGACATTTAGAGATATAACACAACAATGTTCCTTCCCCTATAAGATTTATATGGATGGAGGTATTTACAACTTTGTAACGTATTCGATAATGAGAGTGCACATGTTTCAAGGCTACAATCCTTTTACAAGGTTTTGATTTAGGAAACTGAAATCATAACTAAAGTTGTCTTGGTTGGCAGCCCTCATGGCCCCATGGCCATGACTAATGCAATGCATCTACCATTCACTTCTTAGTTAAATAGTTCAATGGTGGTGGTTACGAAAGAGACATGAAGGTATTTTCCTCAACTCGTCTATTTCCAATTTTCATTTATAAATTACATCCCAAGTCAAAGGGTGAAGTGATGAGTGTATACTTCCAAGTTCATGTTTATCTCAAGTTAAAATAACCTCATCATAGAAATAGAGATGGATTTAATATATATATATATACATACACACACACCATGTGATTTTGTATGGTTGGCTACACACATTGTTATTAGTTATCTTAACCTACTCTAGCAATTGTGTTAATTTATTGTCACTACCATTTCTAGTAGCCTATTGCATGACAAGATGAATCTATGTCTATTTGCAATTCTATGATTAACTTAAGCTTATTTAATAGGTCAATTTAGGACTTTAGACATCTTAAGTACCCGAGGTTTTGTTCCAATAACCAAATTGTGTTTCCCATAATCTTAAAATTTGCATTATAAGGATTTCTACATCTTTAATTTCTCGCAAATTTAGACTACGGAATTTAGATATTCCCTCTTCAGTAACTCAATCACAACAACATGTGGTAGTGAAAAAACATCATTTCCATACATCTTGTGCCTTTGAGAGCCATATCTAGAAATAATTTCAGATAGATATTGACCAAGGAAACATCATTTGTTGGACATTCTACATTCATCTGAGCATTTTGACAATCATTAACAAGTCTACAAATGTTGTTTATTCAAGCTTGCTCAATTAAGCCCTTGGCTCTACATAATCTAGATTTATAATGGTAATGTATATTCCTCTTAAATCGGTATCAAGTTTGAGTTATAACTAAATTCATATTTTTCATTAAATGTTTATGTAATTAACTACAAAATAGAGTTGAAAAATCCAATCTATCTTGAACTCCCCTAGAAATGGGCATCATAGACAACCCATTGGTTGAATAACTTTACACTATGAGTGTGGATTCCTAACAATGGCAACTTAGAACAACTTTAAATGTTTGAAAGGCATATTTCTTTTAACTATGGAGATTATTATTTTCTCCTACGATCCAGCTAAATTCCTAATTGAGAGCACTCAGTTGCAACCAAATTGTTGGAGATTTATCCTATTGTTGAATATTAGAATGTGTAGTATGAATGACACGTGAACTCATTTATCATTAATTCGATATCATTGTTGTTAGTTTACGGATATTCCATGTTTCTTGTCATATTTTGTTAGCTTTAACATGAGTATTTTTCTTTATTTAAAATAACATAATTAGCTAATTGTTATGTATAGTTGATAAAAATATGCTTTTGGACTTGTGATTCTAGTAATCAGTTATGTAGATGTTAAGGATATTAATCATGTAGATTTAATTAAATCAATTGCTATCATCTGAATGTAGTGATGCCTCAATCACTATGTGCTATAAAATAAAATAAAAAATAAAAATAATTAGTCTAGTTATTAATGATTTATTTCAAAAATTTAGTGCACACTAATAATCGCACTCTTATGTCAAACAAATATAAATACTTGGTTATTAAGATTTAAATGGCACTCTTGTATTACTCTTATTTTAATAAATTTCATTCATAAATTTCATTGGGTTTCCTTCTTTTGCAACAATAGCCACATGTAATATTTCTATTGTTTCCCTCATTGTATACAAGGTTCATATCTTTAATATTATAGCCATGACCAATGAACCCTTACTAATATTCTAGCCACCTTTACCAAATCTTATGGAGAAACCTAGGATTCTACATAATCTATGGTAAAGGTGGTTGTACAATTAGTAAAGGGTCATTGGTCATGGATACAAGATTCAAAACAGGAACCTTATATACAAAGGGAAAGGAAAAAAAAGTGTTAGATATAGTTGTCATTGGAAAAGAAGGAAACTCAATGAGATGTATGAGAGAGGCACACAAGTGTGAAAATAAGAAGAAGGATAGGTTGGATTTGCGAATGTATAACAAGGACATGGTTGAATAGAATAATTATTCCCTATTTTTGGATAGCTGGTTGTGATTGCCACTTGACATGCATTTATTAGGGGTATGTTCATGTCTTCCTATGTGGGAAGCAACCTCCTAGGGATGTGATGGTCATTAAAGTGGATCCACTAGTTAAATAAAGTGTCAAAGGAAACGTAATTGATAAAAAATCAAGTTAATATGATCTAATCTAGTTGTGATTTTTGGCATGGTTAATAAGGTTGTAGGCCTCAATGGATGACATTGGCTAGTACTAAAAATTGACAAGGTTGTTGAATAATGGATGGATCTATTTATATAGTATGTGAAATTTGGGCCAATCAGAAATCACATTGATCTGGAAAGTGAAAATGATTTTAGGAGGCCACATCAAGGTGAGAAGAGTGCAATGGATGCATAATAGAAAGGTACTAAAAAGCATGGATAGTGGCAGAAAGGTCAAATAGCTACATGTACATGAGAAGGTAGATGGAGTTGATGGTGTTGAGTCCCAGAGAAGGATCCAACATGTTATGTAGAGCCACCCACCCTAGAGAATTTGGTCCAAGCTATAAAGTTAACCATAGGCAGGTTGTATTCCCTAAGGTTGTTGGAAGACCCGTTATTTAGGAACACATGTTGTAGCATGTGAGAACATGATGTGATCCTTCTCAAGCATTGAGAGGATGGAGGATAAAGTTTTGGAATGAACTACTTGAATAGGTACAAGGGTGGAAAGCGTACTCATATCCTACCTTGAGATTAGTTTGTTACAAAAACTATTATTTAGGCATATATGTTGTTGTGTCGTTACACATGGAGTTATGTATGATAAAGTTGAGGAGTTTACCACATAAATAGGAACAAGGGTGGTAGGTGTGCTTGTATGCTATCTTGAGAGGGTTAATGTGATATCGTAGGAAGTTAGATGTTTGATGAAACATGTAGAAAAAAATTTATATTAGAAAACTAATGGATACAACAAATAGTTACCCATGTATTATGGTGGATGGCGGTGTTTTTATATGGAATTCAAAAAAAATATTGAGCCTAGATTAATCTCCCCAAGTCAAGTTTAAACGGGGGATTGTTAGTGTAGTTAGAGTAAACTTAAATTAATCATAGAGCTAATATATATTTAGTATTTTACAGACTTGAGGTTTTGGTAACCCATGGTTTTTCGCATGGTATGCTAATGTAATGTATTCTATTTAAAGAAATGACAAATCCATTTTAAATTTCATTTGTACCATGGAATAATATAGTTATTTTTTGCAGTTGGATTTACTGAAAGAGTTTCTAAGATATTATATTATGTCCATATATTGTTGTTGCTATGGTGTTATGCATTTATTTCTCTCTCTCCTTTTATAACAGCTAGTATCAGAGCTAATTGTTAGAGAAAAATAAGTTAAGGACCTCTCAACACAAAGAAAATCACCATTAATTTACAAAAAGAGATATCAATTCTAGAAATTCCAACTCAAAGAAGACATTTATGAGTCCACTTGTATTAATGTAGAGTCTACAAGAACAAGGAAATCAAGGTTTAGTAAATTTTTACAATGTCCTAAATTTTTTTTGAAATTTTGTTTAAAATTTAAATGATAAATACCTATGTCCTTTTACCAGCCTTGTCTAAAATTTTGGTGATTTACCAACCTAAACATTTTCAAGTTTACCTTTTCAACCCAATAAAAACATTAGCCTACCTATCATTTTCTAAAGAAAAACCTACCTTTGAGGTTATACATACCAAAACCTTACTAAACATTTTTAACCTATACTACTCTACTTATTCTATCAACCTTATAATCCAAAATCATTACTATAACCTACTTTTCCTATCAACCATATTTACTATCCTAATACAGTTTCTATAACATATATACACACCTACCTTATTATCATTTCACCACTAATTCCATACTATCATCTCCATCATATCCTCATACAATATTATATTGTTACTCTTCACACACTTAATGTTGGATAGGTTCCCCCTAGGTCAAAGTTTTGTCAAAGGTTTGTAAGGAACGATTATTTTGAGGAGAAAAACGTGCTTCAGGTAGTATTTTAACAGTTATAGGAGCTTTAGGGTGGGTCAAATCACCTTAATTTTTAAAAGGATGCCATTAATTTGTATGTTTTGAACTTTTCCCATGGGTTGCGGACAATGAAATTGTAAAAGAGAAAAGATATATAAAGGGTTGACTTAGTAAGTCAAAGAAAGCAATCGATGGATGATGAATATGTTATAATGTTTTTGGGTCTGTGTTGATGGTACTAGACCCGCCAACATGTTAGGGGATCTTCCCGGTAAGAAGTCCCAATTAGACATCAGACCATTTGGTGTAGGAGTCCCAACAATGGGTCATGCAGTATTTCCTTGACTGCAGTTTCGCATAGAGGCAAGTAGGATGTCCATGTTGGATGAAAGGGTGTGATAGTTGCGACAATTCAAGGAAGGTGCATGGATGGTTCTAACACACGAACACGGAAAGTTGGTTGAGTGCACCCGTTGGAAAACTATGGTAGCACGTGGTTTGGAAGGGAACACACGAGCGAAAATGCATCTCAAACTGGAAAGCAAGTTAACTAACAATCCAAAGTGATGGGTAAACCAATCAACACATTTTAGTAAGATTCGTACATACTAATACAAAATAGTCCATACATGCATGTGTAAGAAAACAGATACATATATCATTTAGAGTAACCAAGTTAGCTAAGATATAATAACAGCATATGCATGAAACATACTGGATCTATTATATTAAGAAGTGTAAGTTCTAGTCATACAATACATCCATGACTAACCACTAGTTCTGACAACGGAACGTTACAGTCACAACCGCCAGCTCCTCCAAAGAGATAAACTAGCTCTACGTAGTGAAGAATCCAAGGCTCATTACAATATTGTCCAAGCTCTCTCTAAGATACTCCTATCAGAAGCTTGGCTGACCAAAAGCCTCTACAATGAGTTATGACAGACTATTTATAGCAAAGGGTGGGGTGGCCCTTGACATTACCCTTTGTGACTATTCATCTACCCTCATGAGTCTTCACCTATTCTCTAAATATTACATCCAACTATCAACACTTGAATTTCTACTTGACAAGACATTACATACAATCTGCACATGTACCCATGTGAAACAAAATGGCTTAAGAAAGCCATGCAAGACATCACTGACACTCGGACCATTGTGGTGAGACCAACTCTTTGACATCCTTGTGATGGTCAATGGTGGTGAACTAATGCCAAGCTTGGTCATCGGTGATGGTGTCTGTGCACTCAATGGTGACATCTTGCAGAACTAAAATCTCTCATTTGTTGCATCCGAGTACATTGATATAGCTTCCTCTGTCTGACTCATCTGATAACATGCGCATGGTCATCCTGGGCATGACTAGACTGTCAACATGTTGATGCATAGTGTCTGCACTGGTCTCCAAGCATGTGCTGGTGGTCGTGAGCCTCAACTTGTCAAAATACATGTTCAACTCTAGTTGTACTTGCTTCTTGTCTTCACCTTGGTGAGTGTGCCAAATGGGTGGGACCACATGCGTGTGCACAATGGCATGCATTCTCTTGATTTCCCTTGCATTTAATCAACAACACTGCTCACCTTGTCTGCTCCATTTTAGCTCTTGAGATGGATCTATAACTTGTACAAGTGTAGTTTCATCTGTCTGTGCATGTTGCGCCCCTACTGTACCTGTTCCTGCTGCAAATCATTCTCTCGTCTATGCAGCTCTTGTTCTTCCTTGAGTTGTTGCTTAAGCACATACAACTCCTTCTTTGTTCCATTATATGCATTTGCGTGATCTTTATGTCGCGTCGTCACCTCATAGCCTCAATCTCCAAATCTTCTCTCGTCATGAGTGGATCTGCTTTAAACTTGCAGCTTTGTTGTGCCTCTATGCTGTCAACAACCTTCCTCTTGCATTCATCGCGCGGAGGTGTGCTGCCTTCTACTGCCGTTGATGGTTCTACTAGCTATGATTCCATTTCCATTGATCCTTATATCCTTTTCCATGAACAAGTTGATGTCTTCGTGGATAGGCAAGTTCATAAACACTTGATTGACTGCATCCCCAGTTGAACTCTTAACAATGTATTTGACTCTTCTCTCCTCGAAGTAATTGTACTTGTGTAGCTAAGAGACAAATGAACACCTGTGATGCTTGTAGACATAACAACACTCATTGCAAGAAATATGTCAACCAAAAAGCAAAACAAACTTGAGGACTGACTTGGAACATAATTGTGTGATTGTTCCTGAAGGTTGTTCAATTTCTGTTGGGAGGTCAGGAGAATGACTTCAAAAACTGTGCAATGCATAGTCTGGGCTATGAGGAGGTTGACTGACTACTGGAACTATTCAATGCACAGTCCAGCCTAGCCTGTTGAGGATTGAAACTATGCAAAGCGTAATTTCAATCAGCGGTGATGTGCAACCAACAAACTGCATTGCGTAGTTTCTACAGCCAGTAGGGCACTGCCTCCAAGAATTGTGCAATGAAAGTCTAGAGGTAAATGTGGGGCCATACTTGAACAATTTCTAGAGGGAAGGCAGAGCCTTCACTTCTGGAACTGAGTAGTGCTAGCCGGGCAAGGTACAGTCTGGGCCAAGGCAGTGCAAACCAACCAACATGCGACTGAAAACATGAGAAGTCTTAATAGATGGTGAGATGAGTGAAAGCAAGAGTGAATGATCATACATGCAAAGAGCAAGTGCAAGATTCAGAAAACAGGAAAGCGTGCATGTGTGTGAAGTGAGTCGCTGCAACAATGACCTTCCGTGCAAAAACAGTGTCATGCATGCGACAACAATAAGATGCGAACGAAAAATGAAACTGTGCTTATACAAGCTAACATACATCAAAACGACAACAAATGCTCACTGAAATCAACAAGACATCCCTCACACAAAGACAAACACAAAAGGAAACAGCAAAGCAACGCAAGGCATGAAAAGCGAGCCTACCCCAAAATAGTTGAGCTGAATGTGTTGACGAATCCTAGATGCAAAGTGGGATGTGTTGTGCTATGCAACAGCCCCCCCATTTTATTTATAGTACAAATAGGGACCCTTTTAAAAAATGAATTTTTCCCCTTTTTTGGAAAAACATGCTAACTCTCAGAAATTGTTGCTTTTCAAAGAGCCCTTTTTTGAATCTAACTTAAAACATATTAAAAGTCCTCATCATAAATAGAAAAATCGCATAATTCCTTAGTATCAAGTTAAGCACATTCAAAAAATATCGATATGCGACTTGCGATTGAACTTTGTATGTGACATCTCGATCACATATCGCACATCGGAGGATATTATGGCAAGACCTTAATTGTTACCTATTAAAACTTCGATACTACGATATCCTGATATTGTGATCTTGCAATTTTACGATATCACATGTCACATATCGCAAGATACATCAAACAAAGTTTCATTCATGCTATAGCTTAAATATTCGATATGAAGGATTTGACAGATGTTTAACACTCTTTTTAAGCTAGACAGGAGTTAGACCAGAATGACTCAATATGGTTAGCATCCTTATGCATGTAATCATGGTGTTCATTATGGTTGATTAATGCTGAACTTGCTCCCGAATCTTTTCTTACAAATTTTAGTCTTTTCATCAAATCTTTTATTTTACACAACAATAATTACTGTTGGTTTTAATAGGAACTCCACTCAAGCGATGTCCATTCGAAAGGTGATGCAGAAGCATACCAAGCAATCTATTGTAGAAACTGAAAGCATAGATATGCCGTCTATTTTTATAGATACAGTATGCATAGAAGTTGGAGGCGCCACTGCATGGCAGACTATCTATACTACGCTTGAGAATGAAAACCCTAAAGTAACAGACATTCAACCAACCACTGACAGCACAGAATCGTTAGGAGTGCAGTTCAGAGATGTAGTGTGCTCTTTCCTTCACCAAATAGCAGCAAGGGCTAGGCTCTTGCCATACACAGATATGATTAGATGGGTAGTAGAGAATACAGAAGTGGAATACAGACTTATCAAGATAGCTAAAAACACAGTCTTGGGTTCTTTCATAGACGAAGATTTACAACAAATGTACAAGCTACCAAATTCCTAGGACATTTATGAAAAACAATTTGTTGCAAAGTTTGTAAAGGAAAATGAAGACCCGTTTCAAATAATATAGGAATGGAGGAGAAGAGACAATAAATTAAAACAAGATAAAGCGGGTATGTACCCGATTGCTTCTTTAGCCAACCCTTATAATTTTACAGCCTCTATGCTATGTAGGTTGTATGGTCTCCCTGATAATTCTAAGTTCTCGATCAATTGGGATCGTATAATTGATGCTTGTGTTAATTCTCACCTTATGAATCGGGAAACCATTCTTTCTAAGAATTTGACCAAAGTGATTACTGAATATCGCTAAACCTGGGTTGTCTCCTCTAGAGCAGTTCCCCAATTCTTCATGTCTACACATGTCATCGATGTTATCTGTTTCTGCACTCATTTTCTAACCATGGGTTGGAAAGGACTATTAATGATCCTACTCCTACCTTCCTAAGTTATAAGCAAATGTGGGAACAAGATTTTATTCCACAATTTTAGAAATTATGCCATGGAGTTGTTCTCCCCTTACATCAGTTAGTTTTCAACAGAAGATGTTCGAGATTCAAGAAAGAAGCTATCACAAACCTCCAAGCAATCGGAAGATATTTTCTTGAAGAATCCTTCTCTTATATCAGGATATTTGGTAGCCAAGATTTCCGAGCTGTCCTCTCTATGTATGTATTGGATAAACTATTGGCAAGGGAAGTAGCATAGCAACCAGTAGGAAATGGTCTCACAAAAACATTGAAGGAAATGAAGAAATCTCTCTGGCCAAATTTTCCCCTTCAGTGTGGGTCATTTACCCTTCCTAATTATGGTCATGCATATAAAGAGTATCAAAATATGCAGTTATTAAATCTCCCCGTTCTACCATCAAGGTCTTTTGATCCATAGCAAGTAGCAAACGAGTTCACCCTTTCAGTTAATATCAAACCTGTAACTCATACAATATATGAGTTTGAAGATTTTTTGGAATCAACTATGAAATTTGAGTATATTTTGAATGCGGCCAAGACAAAGTTGAATCTAGAGAAATTAAGAAGATTCCAGGAGTTTAGAGGATAGAGATTAGAATACCTTCCACTAGAATTTTGGATTACTGATCATAGAATTGATACCAAGTCTCAGGAATAGACTAAGCCAAGCATGTCATGAGACCAAGAAGTAGAAACAGATGAATTAGAAAAGTTTTGGGATGCATTTAATGACAAACTACAGGATACCCATAAGGTATCATCGACACAAAAACCCACAGGATTTCAGACCCCACCAGGGCAAATAGCATCAGTGACCATTGAAGGTCCAAAAACAAGTTTCTAAGATACAAAGGTAATTCCTGCAGAACCAACTACTGAAATTGTCTTGAATGTAACATATATCCCTCCACTAGATGTCTTTTAAAGCCCTCTTCACAAAGGTGCTATAAAAAGATAGAGGAAGTGGAGGAGAACTGAAACTCATTCAGAACATGAATTTATGGATGTCCTATGGAAGGACACATAAATAAACCTGACTGAAGATTTGACTCGACTATCTCAATTTGCTGGAACCTATGCTACAACAACAATTGACAAAGCAATTGAAGTCTCTCTTTTGTTTAAAGAAAAGGATGACCAGATCACACTATTACGGTGATAGTTAGATGAAGAAAGAGGCAGCATAAACCATTAAGCAGAGGAGTAGCTGCATAGGCTACAATAGGATATGGAAGTACTGAGAATAAGTCATGAAAATTACTTATCTACTAAAAACAAACAAATCCAGGAGCTAAAGCGTGACCTAGAAAAGTATAAGGATATTCCTACTGGAGAGGAATTCATTAATGAGGCTTTAACACTGAATACGTTATTGTCAAATCAAAAGAAGCTCTTCCTCCAACATATATCAAATATCATTTCACATCTGAATACTAGTGACCAATTAACAAACATCATTATTGATCAAAGAATTGAGTTCAATGAACTCAATTCTAAGATCTATGATTATATTCAGTGGCAGGATTCAGATGAATGGAAAAGGTCAAGTCTCCCAAAGATCAATGAAAGACATAAGGATATTCGATTGACTGATTGGGACTCACAGGTGAAACAGGATGAACTAGCAATAGCCAGAGCATCAGGTATTTCAAAAAGCATTATCAAAACAATAAATCACATGTTGCACACATCCAACCTCATAAAGGAGAGTGATCCAAAAACACTTCCTGATCTTAAAGCATTAGACGAGGATTGGAAGAATAAGAATCAGCTACAAAAAGAAACAATTGAGGGACTGTAAAAAAACCGATTGGGAAGTAGTATGGCAACTTTTGGTCAAACCACATAGTCAGATCATGAACTTGAATTGCTCCTTGTATTCAGTACAGAGAATGCTGCCACCTTTACATGATGCTATATTTGCAGGGAAATTGAGAACAAAATTTAGGATGCCACCACAAGTGAGGCCAATCTCTGACATTTGTGAGCTGAGAGGCAAAGTTGGCGGTGGTGATTAATCAATGAAGACCTGAGTCATTTTATTCAAAAAATTTATTTTTTGAAAGATGGATACTAGGAACGAGGAAGGTTGTTGGAAACCTCCTCATAGACATTTTTTATAATTTATTTTTAGTTAATTAAGAATAGTATTTAAACCCTTCTGATGCATTTAGAGAAGGGTCCAAAATTTTATTAAGAACATTTACAAAGAATGCACTATCGTAAATTTGTAGATACCTTATTGGAATCATGGAACATGGTCTTTTCAATCAAATATCTTTTTGTTGATCATTATTGGTGCACTATAGTATTCTTTGGGATACTCATTGGTAGAAGATTGATTATGGCCTATTATCACTAGTCAAATGAGCAGAACGGTACACATCTAGTACCATCATCATGTTTGCTAAATATTTGCTCTAGCATTAGTGATAAGTTTATCTTTCATGAATTATGTATGAAATTTGTCATCTCTGTTTGAAGTATCAGTTGCACTATTGTAAGATACCAGAATAGAGAATGGTCTGTTTTATATGTGATCATTAGAATATGCGATATGTTTTTCGTAATTCTTTGGATTAACTATTTTTTCAAAGGAATTATCTTACAATATATTAACTCTATATAGTCTATGACTGATCTATATCATGATAGGTTACATAGACATATTTTTATATCTCATAAAACCAGTAATACCCCGGGTTAGATTAAAATTGATTTAAGTCAAAGTTTTCCATCTTAGAATAAAGTTGTGCTAATTTCTAGTTATTCTTTAGCGAATTGTCAGAAAAACCCCACAAATCATATAAACCCAAAACACTGGGAAACTAGTCCCATCATATCCAGTCAGAGCCACTGTCCCAAATGGAAAAGGAGTTGCTCTAAGGTCTGTACTAGGTGGTTATTCCCCTTGTTGTTGCCACATATTTCTGAGGGCTCGACTTTTTTGGTGTTAGAAGGAGGGCCATGACTAGGAATGGCATATAAATCTAAATCTCAAACTCGAAGCCTTCACGAGAGTCAATATCCCTCAAAAAATCTTACAACTTCTCAATCATGTTCTAAGTCACTCGCTCAGAAGTCATAAGTTATAGAAACTTCCCCCTCATCTCCTGAAATATCTCGATAGTTACCTTTTTTAGAATATACTCTAGAATCTCCTGAAGTTCAGTATTTAGTTCATAAAATAGAAAGAATATATATTTCTGTTGAGAAGCTTGATAAACATGAAGCTTCTGAAGAAAGTATTACTTCATTATTCAGAGAAATTGGTATCCTAACACGATCAAAAAGTGATAAACTCGGAATACCTCCTTTTGAGTTTCCATTACATTCACGGCGTAAGAAAGTTTCTATGTATAGATCTATGTCAGATACGAGTGAGGTCATATCAAATTCCCCTCCATTTACTCCCTCATTCACTACACCTCCATTCACATCTTCTCATCTTTCCATTTCTTCTACTCAAACAATTAGTGCTACCACAAGTAGTACTAGTCTAGTTGTAAGTTCTCCATCTATACCCACTACTTCTGGATCACGGGGGCTTCACTGGTGAAGCAATATCATACCACATGGGTTCATATTGGGGGATATATATTGAGGGAAAAATGACATAATATATTGGGGGATATATAGGGGGTAAAGGGTTTTTATATTGACAAATATAAAAAATGGAGCATAAATTTAACAAAAAAATATAATGGGATATAAAAAATGTTAATGAAAAAATGGATACCTACAATATCTAGTGAAAGTAGGGGTTTCTTAAATTGGGAAGCTATATTGGGTTCATATTGGTAGGGGGTTAAATAATGTGCTTTTCAGAGGGATTTTCTAATATGTAGTCAAATTAAGGGATTGTTTAATATGCCACGAATGCACGTGATATGTTAGAGGTTCACTGAGTGAATCCCCCGTGTTCTAGATCTGCTTCTATATATTCAAAAATCCCAACTCAAGTTATGGCTAATTAGCCTTGGACTAATCTTGGTGCCATGTTGTTTTCAAACCCACATCCCTTTCCTGATCATCCACAGAAATGGTTACCCAAATACAATCCAAATGATGGTCTTCCTGCTGAAGAACGCATCAACAATTTTATGTTGGCCATGAATTTAAATGGAGTTGTGCATGAAGATATTGTAGTATGATTGTTTCCCTATACTCTTAAAGGATCGATGGGATCTTAACACTTTTTTCTTCTAGCATGAACGATAATAGACTGAGTAACTTTTGAACAATTGTTTCTTGCAAAATTTTGAGACGATAGAATTGTGGCATCTTTAATCAATTTTATCTCTAACCTAAAAATAAATTCAGGTGAAAGGATCAAAGATTTCAACTCCATATTGAACAAGTTATTAAACAAAATCCCAGCTGCCTCTAAACTTGCTATTGATGTACAAATAGAGTGGTAAATTTCTACTTTACCTTCTGTTGTGCTTATCAACAACCCCCCCATTTACTAGTATTAGTAATAACATTAATAAATGGGGGCCCTTCCAAAAAAAAAACAATCCTAGTATCTTGTCATGCCTTTTTATTTTTAGAATAAAATAAGGTGTCAAAGCAGGACTTGCAAAATCATGGAAAATTTTCCTTTTCATACTTTAGCGTATAAAACTTCACAAATGATGAGTTTCATAAACAAGCACAACATGGTAAAATAACCTAAAAAGTAACTTTATGCGTGGAAAGTCGTAAATATTAAAATAATCCTTGAAAAGACTCTCTTTTAAAGGATAGATTCTCACATCGAAAAACAATTACGATGGACCTTCCTTATGAAAGTTACCCCATGAAATTGTGATCCGCCAAATGCGAAATCATAAAACTCCCATAGCCTTCTCGCATCGCAGTTTCAACCATGCAGTGCTACTCAATAAAGCATAAGCAAATATTGCGAAACACAATAGCATCTCGCATATCGCATATCGCATCAACTCACATGGTGGTAAGTATTAAACAAAAATGAGTTTTTGCGATAACGCGATCTGCAATATTGCATAGAAAATTGCAAAATCACTTTTATCGCATCTCAAAAGGCTCATGGTTCTTGGAGAGTGCTTCCCAACTTTCGATGTGAAGTAATGGACATTAAGTTAAGGATAACGGTTCATTAGTGGAAATTTATTAAAAGAATGATTACGATGAGGTATGAAAGACCATTTAACGCAAGTTGATATCTTCTAATGTGATTTAGAATCAAGACCCTCCGTCACCTTTATTTCATCCTTTTATTGATTTATTTATACATTCACTATCATTTTTATCCTATTCTTCTCTCCTCTTGTAACTTTCACGAAGAACATACGAAGTAGGACATCCGAACAAATGGTGAAGAAAGGGAAGGCACCTGCTTTTAAGAAATCAGAGATGACCCCCCTATTCACAAATAGTAATTGTAATCAAGATTCAGGGATGTCCACATGGGATGCTATGTATCAGCTATTAGAGGAAGAACAACCGAGAATTTTGGAAGCAACAGTTACAGTGGATGGACACGTTTCTTCTAATGCTGCTTTGACTGAACTTGCATGCTCATTCTTGCACCACATTGTTGCATGACCAAAGATACTTCCTTATACCGACATGGTTAAGTGATCATAGATGATGCAGACATATCAGATAGAGAATTCAAGATGGAAAGCCAAGAATTCATAGGGTTGTTTACTCCAGACAACATGAGACTCATGTACCATCTACGAGAGTTGTACGCCATCTACAACAGGAAGTTTGTCGAGACGTTCACCAAGGAAAATGAAGACCCAACAGAATGCATGAAGAATTGGTAAAACAATGAATAAAGAGTCAAGAAAAATAAGAACAGTATGTACACCACCGATTCTCTCACTTCCACTTTCTGTTTTGCTGCCACTATGCTATGTAGATTGTTTGGTAAACCAGACAACACTAAATTCTCGTCAGAATGGTTACCCCTAATAGATGCAGCCGTTAATGCTACAATAATGAATTGGGCTCAAATCCTATCTGATAACTTAGCTACGACAATTTTAGAGTACAAAATAAAAATGAGTATTGCTTTAAGGGTTTACCCTTCATTTTTCATGAGCACCTATGTTATGGATGTTGTTTGTTTTGGTTCCAAGTTTCCTCTTATGGGACGGAAGTGGACTGCTCAAAATCCACATCCTATTCAAATATATCACAAAGACATGTGGGAGTCTAATTTCACACCACATTTCTTCAAAATTTGTCATGGGGTTAAGCTTCTGATTCACAAAAGGATTTACAACCGAGATGCCCCTAGGTTTTCCCAAGAAGTCGAAGTAGATATTCTCCCCATAGCCAGATGGTTCGAGGAAGAATTATTCACATATATCAGACTGTTCAGTATTATTGGCTCACCCAATGTTCTACCTTTTTATGTCCCAGATGAACTGATGGCTAGGGAGATAGCATATCAGACATGTAGCAAAGGGGGGATGAGTAAGATATTGAAGGATTCCAAGAAGGCCATTTGGCCCCATTTTCTTGTAACATGTGGAGTATTTGTGTTGCATGACTTAGGACATGCTTTCAAAGAGGTTGACAATGTATTATTTTTGCAATTACCCAAGTTCCTAGGAGTACAATATGATCCCTTTGGTATTGTCAAATATTTTAAGACAATGGTCAAAAAAAGAATATTCACCCATGAAAAAGACCCCTTTGATGATGTTTTCCTGTAGAAAAAGACATTCAAAGAAGTACAACATATGTCACAAATACTTTTTGATCAGGAAGTTCTCCAAACATTTGATAACTATAGGAAAAGAAGGTTATCTAAGGTCCCATTGGACCAACTACTCATTGAGCTAATGAGAGATCCTACTCCAAGTGCAAGCATAGATGGGGACTCAAAGGAAAAATCCAAAACAAGTTCTGTAAATGAGTCCATAGAAAATTATGTTGAACAATCTGAGAATACATCAGATAATGAACACTACAAGAGTGAGGAATCAATTAAAGACATAGTCCAGTCCACAACAAAGTCAGATCAGCAGACTTCGCTCGTAAAACAGGCCAAAATTTCAACTCCCCTTACACAGTGAACAAAGACGCTTGTTATTGATTTAGAGTAAGAATGGGACAATTTCAATAAGAGACTCAACATGGAGGGAAAAAAAACATAGCCACGAAAAAACCAACAAGAAACGACCACATGAATTGTAATAGAAGGAGTTGTTAGCACTCAAGAAACAGAGCATATTCCCATTGCTCCCACATCTGAAATTGTATTGAGAATAGAGGAAATTCCTCCTCTAGATATATTCTACAACCCTCAACACAAAGTCGTTGTTAAAAGATAGAGAAAGAAAAGAAAGTTGGATTCCGTGATCACTCCTGAAGATGAACCTTTAGATGTTCTCTGGAAAGACCCATCCACAGATCCATTGGCTAACCTCACTAGACTCTCGCAGGTCACAGGTGCATATGCTTCAGCGACCATTGACAAGGCAGCAAAGGTACAATGGCTACTCAAAGAAAAAGAAGACACAGTTTTGTTATTAGAACAATAGTTAGAGTAGTCCAGCATCAGCCAACAAGAAAAGATACAGTTGGCTAAACTTCAGCAGGAATTTAAGGAAATGTAGATAGCACATCAGTGTAGTTTAGCAGATAAGGAAGCACAGTTATAGATCATAGAAGAACTGCATAAAGATGACCCTAAGATTGAACAGTTTGTCACATAAGTGCTTGGCCATAATTCCCAGCTTTTACACTAGAAAGAGTTATTATGCCAAAATATTTCGTAGTGTAATTCTCATTACGAAATGAGCGATAACATAACAAATCAAGTTGTGGAACTACGACTTGAATATGATACAATTCTTAAGAAAGTTTTAGACTTCTTAAATTGGCAGAAATCCGAGGATGGGAAAAGAGAAGATATGCCCAAATTAGATGAATCGCATAAAGAAATCTTATTTGCGAATTGGGATTCTCAGCTCAGAGAGGCAGAACAGGCAATGGAGGATGTGGCAGTAGCAGCAAATAGCGTCATCGAGTGTGTGAATGAGAATTTACACAATACTAATTTGGTAGTAGAAACCACCCCTGGATTTCTTCCAAATGCAAAATAGCTTCAAGCAATATGGAAATAGGAAGCAAAGGAAACGACAGAGGCAATCAGACAAGTAGCCAGGCTTAATTGGAAAGTGTATTAGCAATACCTAGTAAAACCAGATAGCCAATGGATGACCCTGAGGTGCCTGATTACTTCCAACAAGAAAATGGTGCTAGCACTCACCAATGTCATATTCACAGGACAACTGAAAGCTGAAGTCAGCCAACCGACAGTCTTTAAACCTATGTTGAATATTTTCTATCTCAAAGATCAAATGCAAGATTAGTCATAGACATATTTTATTTTATTTTTGTTTATTTTCTCTTAAAATGAGGTAGGTCATTTAAACCTGCTCATCTATTTTTGTAATTTCCATTTTTAGTTTCATAGATTAGTGTTTAAACCCCTCTAATGCATTTAGAGAGGGGTCCAGAAATTTTATCAAAAACATTCTTCAGAACATGCACTTTTTCCCCTTTGAGGAGGTTTTGGTAAAGTTAATGGAACAAGATTTATTTTCTACTTGAGTTTAGCATCTTCTACTAAAATTGCACTTCTGTACTTATAGTTGATGTTAAATGATTTGAAAGTGGATCAATATTGCTGGAGCACATGAGTAGGATGTATTACAAATGGTACTTCTATCTCTTAATGCTTTTTACTTGTGTATCAAGCAATAAATCATTTTAGTTATTTATTTATGGCAGTCTAAATTCTTAGTTATCATTATTGCACTTTTGTATGATGATGATTTATTCTTTATGCTGAATATATGAATTATTGTTTATGCGATATATCTCTCATATCGTTTCAGCTAACTTTTTATACGAAACGATCATTATTAAACAAATTCTCTTCTTATCGTAATTGAATGATCTTTATTATCAATTACTTTCAGAAATCATTTTAGATTGCATATATAAATGTTACTCCTGGGACAGTCTTAAAGTTAGATGTTTCCTTTGATTATGATAGTTAGAAGATAGATTAGTTTTAGAATAAATAGTTTCCTCATAAAACTCATAAAAGAAAAACATCATCTCGTTAGCAAAAACATTATAAATAGATTGGAAAATTGGTCCCATCATCCCTATTTGAAGCCACTATTCCAAACGGAAAAGGAATTGTCCTAAGGTCTGGACTGGGTGGTTATCCCCCTTGTTGCAGTCCTGATTTTTGAGCCTTCAACATATTTGGCACTACAAGGAGGGCCTGACTGTGAATGGCAAGTAAATCTACATCTTCACGCCACTCTAAGAGTAAAACTCCCTCACCATCACCCTCAGCTTCTCGTTCACATTCCAAATCTCCAATCTTTGAACCATAAGTTGAAAAGAAAAATATAGAGCACATTACTGAAATCCCAAATGAGCCAGATCATTCTTCTTCGGATCCCCCTGAATTACAAACTTTAATCCATAAGTTACAGGGGATTTCAATATCTCAAGAAGAATCTGAGTTATCCCAAGGTAGTTTCACTTCTCATCGAACGCCATCTCAACAACTGACTAGAGCACAAAGCGAAAAACTAGGAATCCCACCAGTTGAGTTTCCTCTACCGAGTCATAAGAAATATAGGAAAACACCCTTAGAATCTCATGATGAGGTTCTATAATCATTTTCTTCCACCTTCCCATCCATATCATCACAAGAACACTCATCCATCGCCCAACTCCAGATCCTGGTTCATACAGGTATAGGAGCAACATCCTCCTCTACCTAATCACCTTCAGCTACTACCACACCTTCTTCTACTCATATCCCGATGATGGAAAGAAATCAACCACCAAGGCAATGGGCCAATCCAGGGGCTATAAGAATGGCTACACCTTTATCTCAATTACCAGCTCATCTTGACAAATGGTTGCCCAAATTCAATCCTGACAATGGCCTATTAGCCGAAAAACACATAAATAATTTTATTCTATCTGTTAATTTGAATGGAGTAACAGAAGAGGATGTAGTTGTAAGATTATTTCCCTATACTTTACAAGGAGCAGCAGGATCATGGTATTTTTCATTACCATCAGGCTCCATTAATAACTGGGATACATTTCAAGAATAGTTTTTAACAAAATTTGGGGATGATAGGTATACAACAACCTAAATAAATGACCTCTCCAATTTAAAAGCCGAACCAAAAGAACCAATTAAGGACTTCAACTCTCGCTTCAATAAATTATTGAACAAAATAGCAAGAGTGTCTAAGCCAAGCAATGATGTCCAAAATGAATGGTATATTTCTGCTTTACCTTCAAATTCAGCCATCTTTGTAGACAGAGCTACCAAGCCAACATTAGCGAAAAACATGAAAGAGGCAATAGCTATAGAGAAAGGTATCCTAGCCGTAGAAAAGAAAAATGCTTTAGAAGAAAGGAAATCTAAAAAAGTGTCCTTTATAGATGATTCTAAGAAGAAACAACCGAATGACCCTTTCAACCTAGAAGGGTTACAAAAAGTCTTGAATACCATGCCTAATGAAATGGTTGATATAAAGAAACAAGTAGCAGAAACCTCTTCCAAGAAACCTTTTAAACCCTATAAAAGAAATCCTACAACCAATCCTAAACGCCAAATGCTATAGAAAATGATGAATCAAAAGGGGAAAAGGAAGAGGTTTCAAATGAGGAACAAACCAACGATGAAGAAATCGTAGAACTGCAAGGAATGTGGGACTTCATTCTTCCAAATGAGGAAGATCAAGAAGCATTACCTATTGTTACTAGAAGTAAAAATCAACTTGATCCTCCATAGTCTAGTACAAAATAGAAAAACCCAATTCCACCTCCCAGGGATAAAATTGTAGGAAAAAATTCCTCACCGAAGTCTACTCAGAAAAACCCAATCCAATCCAATTCGACATCTTCATCTAAAATGCTTATCATCTCAGATGAAATGGAATACAACATTGTTGAAGATATGAAGAAAACTAGAGCAAACATTACTCTTCATGAGCTCAGTAAGTTAAAACATCAACAGAAATTACTCTTGAAAGAACTCAATGCAGTACCTACTACGCCTCTTCCTGCCGATGTGATTTCACAGGCTGCTCATGCAATGGGAAGACCTCCAAATAGTAGTGAAAATAAAATTGACACAACCGAAATTGCTCTGATTTGTGGAAGATCCAAATCCCATACTCCGCCATTTCTCCTTACTTTTGAAGTTTTTAATAAAAAATTGCACAACTGTCTAGCTGATTCTGGTGCATCATCTAACATTTTACCTAAGACGGTTTGCACAAAGTTAAACATTTAGCCTCATAAATCTGCAGTACAAATAGTACAGCTAGATCGGTCTCATGTCGAGGTCGTTGGAGAACTTAATCAAGTAACCATAAGACTTTCGTCAAACTGAAAAGTGTTTTGAGTCATTTATATTCTTGTGGCTGACATTCCTGAATTTTATGGACTAATCCTCAGTAGGGATTCATTAGAAAAGCTTCACGGTTACTTTGCAACCAACTGGTCTCATATGTGGCTTCCCTACAACAGAAAACCAAATCAGATCAAAGTTGAATGAGAAAAACATCAAAAGTACATAGTGATAGAGTTAGAAGGAGAAAACAAGCCTGTAGCGTATAGCAACATCACAATCAGAAATTATTCTGTTGAGTCATTCTTAGGAAATTTCAACACTCACACTTCACCTTTTTTGGAAAATTCTATTTTATCTCAGATAGAAATTTTTTCTCAAACTGACACTTCTAGATGTATCAATTTTGTAGATAAACCAGTAAATAAAACCTTTTTTTTGGAAATTATTTTTTTTATGGTTCTAAATCCAACGATGGAGCAGGAGCAGATTGTATATTAGTTAGTCCAAAAGGAGTTAAAAGCATGTTAGCATGTAGACTTGAATTCGATTGCACAAACAACACCACTGAATATGAAGCATTGGTTCAAGGGTTATATAAAGCAATCAGACTTAATATCAAATACCTTCAAGTATTTGGAGACTCTGAGATTGTCATTATACAAGTAAGAAATACTATACAGTGTCTGTCGTCGCATTTGAAACACTATTAATCTCTAGTACAAGACCTGACCTCACACTTTACAACATTTAATATTTCATCTATTCCAAGACTCCAAAATGCTAGCGCCGATCTTCTTGCTAATGTAGCTTCCAAACTTATTCCATCAGAGGATTATAGCCCAGATAGATTCTCTATTGAATTAACTTTTAGACCCTCTATTCCTGATAACATTACTAACTAGAGAGTCTTCAACAATGACCCTGATATCATGAATTTTCCTACTTCAAAATGTTCTTACAATGATCAGATAATTGACAAGGACCCACATGACAATCAACTGAAATAAAAAAGCCACAATAATGCTATACCAAAATCCATAGTCAAGTTAGAGGACCTATATGACTTAAAGGATAGATTTAAATGATCCACCAATTCAAAACTCCAGAGTTCAACTCTGAGATATGAATTAATCAATCTAGGGACCAACATGAAACCCCAAAACATCAACCTAGGACTTGGCCTGACATATGAAGAAAAATCAGCTTTTATTCGATTGCTGAAACAATACAAGAGTGTCTTCGCTTGGAATTACAATGATCTTAAAACCTATGACACTTCAATTATCCAACATACAATTCCTATGATATCCAATGGAAAACCTATTCAACATAAATTAAGGAAAATACATCCTAATTTGGAAAGCCAAATTAAATCTGAGTTAAACAAATTACTAAGAGCCAAGATTACTTTTCCTATCAAACATTCCAGATGGGTCTCCAATCTCGTCCCAGTCTGGAAGAAAAATGGTGATATTCAGATTTGTATAAACTTTCAAAATCTCAATAAAGCTTGCCAAAAGGATAATTTTCCATTGCCCCCCATGGAACAAATATTACAATCAGTCACAGGGTCAGATTTAATGTCCTTTTTAGATGGCTTTTCAAGGTATAATCAAATCTTAGTCCACCTGGATGATCAATTGAAAACTACATTCAGAACAAAATGGGACACTTATGCTTATCAAAAGATGCCATTTGGGCTAATCAATGCTTGTGCCACGTTTCAGAGAGCCGTGGACATTGCGTTTAAGGGATTAGTAAACAGGTCAGTGGAAATCTACATAGACGAAATAAAGGTAATCATCTAAGAGACCTAAAATAAATCTTTCAATGATGTTAAAAATACCGAATTTCACTTAAGCCCATTTTTTTTTTTGCATTGAGAGAAGGAAAACTTCTTGGATTCATAGTATCCAAATCAGGAATCCATATTGACTCAGATAGGATCAAGGAAATTTTTGAGATATCTTTACCCCATAATAAAAAAGAAATGCAGTCTTTCCTTGGTCAGATAAATTATGTTAAGAGATTTGTCCCTGACTTCTCAATGATTGTGTCACCTCTTCAAGCCATGATAAAGAAAAATTCTCTGTTCAAATGGGGTCATTCAGAACATGAAGCATTCAGCTTGATAAAACAAGCAATTATAAATGCCACATCTCTAGCAACGCCAAATTTTTCCAATCCTTTCACCTTATATACATTCGCCTCTGAGATATCATATGATACCATACTCACACAATCGAATCAAGATAAAGCCGAAGCCCCAATTTATTTCTTTAGTTCAAATTTACAAGGAGTTGAATTGAATTACTCTGATGTTGAGAAACAAGCTTATGCTATTTTCAAAGCAATTAAACACTTCAGACCTTTCCTTCTCAAGACTCACACCAAAATAATAGTACCATTTCTAGCAGTAAGAAATATTTTGGTACAAAAGGATGTGGGTGAAAAGAGAGCAAATTGGGTCGCGGCCCTACAAGAATATGACGTTGAAATTAAACCAACAAACATTGTAAAAGGTCAAGGTTTTTGCAGGATGTTGGCAGGAGCATCGAACATATCGGAGTTGTAGCCTCTAGATGGTGAAGTACAAATTTATGAGGTAAGCCTAAATGACTCTGAATCAAGATATGCTGATATCATTTTCTACCTAAAAAACGGATATGCCCCTCCACATTTGAATTACACAAAGAAAAGAGCCCTGAGGCTAAAATTTAAACAATATCAAATCGTTACAGATATACTATTTAGAATGAATTATGATTATGTTCTCCTTAGATGCCTCGAGAAATCTAAAGTAGAAAAAGTATTGCAGGAACTCCATGATGGACCACCGGGCAAACATTATGCACGAGATGCAACAGTGCACAAAATCCTACGTGTTGGCTACTACTGGCCAACTCTATTTAAAGATGCACATAGTTACATAAGGAGATATAAGATCTGTCAAACTGTCACTGGAAGAAAGAAGAAACCATCATTTCCATTATAGTCGGTCAACATTGATCAACCATTTGAACAATGGGGATTAGACATAATAGGTGAGATTGTTCCTCATTCTTCTAAACATCATAAATACATCCTTACAGCTACTGACTACTTTACCAAATGGGTAGAGGCAATTCCACTCAAGACAGCCAACTCTAAGAATATCATTGAATTTATAGATCAATTCATCATCACCAAGTTTGGCTTGCCTTCTGCCTTATTGTTCGATAATGCATCCTATTTCTCAGGCAATGCCATGACAGAATTTGCTCTCAAAAGAGGTTTCAAACTCAAATATTCTGCTAATTATTATCCACAAGGAAATGGGTTAGCCGAATCAACGAACAAAAACCTTATTATAATTATTAAACAGATGATTGATCAAAACCAAAATAACTACCATAAGTCTTTAGTGTATGCTCTTTGGGAAGATCGAATAACTCAGAAAACCCCTATCGGCACTTCTCCTTTTAAATTAGTTTATGGGAAAGAAGTGGTCTTACCAACAAATCTAGCTATTCCTTCACTAGCCTTAGTTCAATTCATTGAAGAAACTCCTTCCTCATCCATGCAATTAAGATAATTACAAATTATTAAACTTGAAGAGGAATGAGAAAATGCCAGAATTACCCACGCGCATCATCAACAATTAGTTAAAGCCTCTTTTGATTCAAATTCGGTATCTAAAAAATATTTTCAACTTGGAGACTTAGTATTAAAATGGGATAAAACCCATGAAGAGAAAGGCAAGCATAATAAATTCCAATAGATGTGGCTTGGACCATTCCAAATTTTCGAACTCATTGGCCCATCAACTTTCATGTTACAAGATTTAGCAAGGAAAAGGGAATCTTTACCTGTTAATGGACAAATCCTAAAGAAATATTTTCCACAGAAGATGATCTCTTCTATTTTTCTGTAGATCATAGTTTCAGTTAAGTTTTCTTTCAATAATAAAACAAGTTGAGAATGTTCACTTTTTGGTTTCACAAAAAGAATAGTTTCTCATTTCAATTTTGTTTTTTTTTCACTTGTATAAGTAGGAATGGTTATGAAAATTAATCTCCATTTATGAAACATATGGTCAAGTGCTATTATTTTTGAAAATTTTGTTTGTTCTTCTATTTCAACTATCTGAATTTTGGTTAGAATCAACCTTAGGAAGAAGTTTTCCTTACATCAGTCACAAAAAGTATCAATAATAAAGCAAAGACTCTCTATGGAAAAGCTATTTTTAAACTCTACAATTGTCGTCCAGAAAAATTCTTGAGGAACCAATGATTCCCCCCCCACTTGAGCAGCTTGCAAGATTGAGGTGTAATCCAATTATACACTTTAACTTAAAGAATAAGAGGTCTCATCAAGAGCCAGCTTATCATGATCATAAAGATTATAACTAACTCACATTGCCATACTGAATATCAAAACATGGTAATGGCTAGAGATTGTTTCAATCAAAAGACAAGGGGTCTCATCAAGAGACAGCTTGTTCAGTTAAGTTATGAATCAGGTGAATGGCACTGTCAATTTTGGCCACCAAACCAAGACATTGTTCTTTAAGAAAAAAAAGATGAATATAAAAAAGAAAAAGCAATAAGTTTATATGAGGATTTATCTTTGAAAATTGCGTTTTTCTCGAGTGGGACACTGGATCATTGCTAGGTAACAGGTAACCCTGTCGAGGCTATGAACGCATGCTGGCAGCAGAGGCTCTACCTACGATAAATGAGTACACCAAAACTGATCTAACGAGATTCTTTTGTTTTATCTTTACAACCAAGTAATGACTGACGTGAGTAAAATGACTAACTTTGAGAAGAAGATAATCAGAATAAAGATAGTTAGAGAAAGATGTTGTTATTAATAAACAGCACTATTTACCTTATATTTCATATGATGTAGTTTCATTTTCAAAACCATCTCTATTTTGGAAGTTTTAGAAAATTCAAAAGACCCTCAGAGATAACTGGTTCTTCCAACTAAATCACCAATTGTTGTGCTTATCAACAACCCCCCATTTACTAGTATTAGTAATAACATTAATAAATGGGGATCCTTCCAAAAAAAAGAAATCAATCCTGGCATCTAGTCACGCCTTTTTATTTTTAGAATAAAATGAGGTGTCAAAGCAGGACTTGCAAAATCATGGAAAATTTTCCTTTTCATACTTTAGCGTATAAAACTTCACAAACGATGAGTTTCATAAACAAGTGCCACATCTTAAAATAACCTAAAAAGTAACTTTATGCCTGGAAATTCGTAAGTATTAAAATAATCCTTGAAAAGACTCTCTTTTAAAGGATAAATTCTCACATCACAAAACAATTATGACGGACCTTGCTTATAAAAGTTACCCCATGAAATCGCGATTAGCGAAATGCGAAATCATAAAACTCCATAGCCTTCTCGCATCGCAATTTCAACCATGCAGTGCTACTCAATAAAGCATGAGCAAATATTGTGAAATGTGATAGCATCTCGCATATTGCATATCACATCAACTCACATGGCGATAAGTCTTAAATGTAAGCGAGTTTTTACGATATAGCAATCTGCGATATTGCGTAGCAAATCAAAAAATCACTTTTGTCACAAGTCAAAAGACTGACGGTTCTAGGAAAGTGCTTCCTGACTTTCGATGTGAAGTAATGGACATTAGGTTAAGGATAATGGTTCATTAGTGGACATTTATTAAAAGAATTATTATGATTAGGTATGAAAGGCCATTCAACGCAAGTTGATATATTCTAACGTGATTTAGAATTAAGACCCTCCGTCACCTTTATTTCTTCCTTTTATTGATTTATTTTTGCATTCACTATCATTTTTATCCTATTCTTCTCTCCTCTTGTAACTTTCAGGAAGAACATACAGAGCAGGACATCCAAAGAAATGGTGAAGAAAGGAAAGGCATCCGCTTCTGAGAAATAAGAGATGACCCCCCTGTTCACAGATACTACTTGTAATCAAGATGTAGGGATGTCCACATGGGAGACTATGTGTCAGTTATTAGAGGAAGAACAACCAAGAATTTTGGAAACAACAGTTATAGTGTATGGACGCATTTCTTCTGATGCTACTCTCACTGAACTTGCATGCTCATTCTTGCACCACATTGCTGCAAGACAAAAGATACTTCCTTATACCAACATGGTTAAGTGGATCATAGATGATGCAGACATATCAGACAGAGAATTCAAGACGGCAAGCCATGAATTCATAGGGTCGTTTACTCCAGACAACCTGAGACTCATGTACCATCTACCAAAGCTTCAGGCCATCTACAACAGGCAGTTTGTCAAGAAGTTCAACAAGGAAAATGAAGACTCGGTAGAATGCATTAAGAATTGGTCAAACAACAAAGAAAGACTCAAGAAAGATAAGAATGGTATGTACACCATGGGTTCTCTCAATTCCCATTTCTGTTTTGCTACCACTATGCTATGTAGATTGTTTGGTAAACCAGACAGTACCAAATTCTCGTCAAAATGGTTACCCCTAATAGATGTAGTCTTCAACCCTACAATAATGAATTGGGCTCAAATCTTGTTTGATAACTTATCTACGGAGATTTTAGAGTACAAAAGAAAAAGGAGTATTGATTCGAGGGTTTACCCTCCATTTTTCATGAGCACCTATGTTATGGATGTTGTTTGTTTTGGTTCCAAGTTTCCTCTTATGGGATGGAAGTGGATTGCTCAAAATCCTCTTCCTATTCAAATATATCACAAATTCATGTGGGAGTCTAATTTTGCACAACATTTCTTCAAACATTGTCACGGGGTTATGCTTCCGATTCACAACAGGATTTACAACTGAGATGTCCCTAGGTTCTCCAAAGAAGCTGAAGTAGATATTCTCCCTGTAGCTGGATGATTCGGGGAAGAATTATTCACATATATCAGAGTGTTCCGCAGTATTGGCTCACCCCATGTTCTACCTTTTTATGTCCCAGAAGAACTGATGGCTATAGAGATAGCATATCATATATGTAGTGAAGGGGGGATGAGTAAGATATTGAAGGATTCCAGGAAGGCCATTTGGGCCCAATTTCCTGTAACATGTGGAGTATTTGCATTGCATGACTTAGGACATGCTTTCAAAGAGCTTTATAATGTATTATCTTTGTAATTACCCAAGTTCCCGAGAAGACAATATGATCCCTTTGGTAATGTCAAAGATTTTAACACAATGGTCAAAATAAGAATATTCACCCATGAAAAAGACCCCTTTGATGATGTTTTCCTATAGAAAAACACTTTCAAAGAAGTACATCATATGGCACAAATACTTTTTTATCAGGAAGGTCTCCAAACATTTGATAACTACAGGAAAATAAGGTTATCTAAGGTCCCATTGGACCAACTGCTCATTGAGCCAATGAGAGTTCATACTCCCAATGCAAGGATAGATGGGGACTCAAAGGAAAAACCAAAACAAGTTCTGTGAATCAATCCTCTCAAAAGACTGTTGAACAATCTGAGAAAATATCAAAGATTGAACACAACAAGAGTGAGGAATCGATTAAAGAAACAACCCAGTACACAAGAAGGTTAGATCAATAGACTTCACTCGTAAAACAAGCTGAAACCTCAACTCCCCTTACACAATGAACAAAGTCGCTTGTTATTGATTTAGAAGAATAATGAGACAATTTCAATAAGAGACTCAACACGGAGGGAAAAATCACAGAGCCACCAACAAGCCAACAAGAAACGACCACAGGAATTGTAACAGAAGGAGCTATTAGCATTCAGGAAATAGAGCATATTCTCATCGCTCCCACATCTGAAATCATATTGAGAATAGAGGAAATTCCTCCTCCAGATGTATTCTATAGCCCTCAACAAAAATTCTTCGTTTAAAGATAGAGAAAGAAAAGTAAGATGGATTCTGTGATCACTCTCGAAGATGAGCCTTTAGATGTTATTTGGAAAGACCCATCCACAGATCCATCGCCTAACCTTAATAGACTCTTGCAGGTCATAGGTACATATGCTTCAGTGACCATTGACCAGGCAGTAGAGGTACAACGACTACTCGAAGAAAAAGAAGACACAATTTTGTTATTAGAACAATAGTTACAGCAGGCCAACATCAACCAACAAGCAGAAATGCAGCTGGCTAAACTTAAGGAGGAATTTTAGGAAATGCAGGTAGCACATTAGAGCAATTTACAAATTAAATAAGCACATCTACAAAGCATAGTAGAACTACATAAAGATGACCCTAAGATTGAACAGTTTTTCACAAAAATGCTTGGCCTCAATTCCCAGCTTTTACACCAGAAAGAGTTATTATGACAAAAGATGTCGAAGAGGAATTCTCACTGCGAAATGAGTGATAACATAATGAATCAAGTTGTGGAACTATGACTTGAATATTCTACAATTCTTAAGAAAGTTTAAGACTTCTTAAATTGGAAAAAATCTGACGATGGGAAAAGAGCAGATATGCCCAAATTAGATGAATCGCATAAAGAAATCTTATTTATAAATTGGGATTCTCGTATTAGAGAGGTAGAACAGGCAATGGAGGATGCGGCAGTAGCAGCAAATAGCATCATTGAGTGTGTGAGTGAGAATTTATACAATAGTAATTCGGTAGCAGAAACCACCCCTGCCTTTCTTCCAAATGCAAAACACTTAAAGCAGTATGAAAATAGGCAGTGGATGAAAGGGCAGAGGCAATCAGATGAGTAACCAAGTTGAACTAGGAAGCGTATTGGCAATACCTAGTAAATCCACACAACCAATAGATGACGTTGAGCTGCCTGATTACTTCCACCAAGAAAATGGCGCCAGAACTCACCAATGTTGTATTCACATGACAACTGAAAGCTGAATTTGGCCAACCAACACTCCTTAAACAAATTCTAGATATTTTTGATTTCAAAGATCAAACGCAGGATTAGTCATCGACATATTTTATTTTGTTTTTATTTATTTTCGCTTAAAATGAGGTAGGTCATTTAAACCTTCTCATCTATTTTTGTAATTTATATTTTTATTTTCATAGATTAGTATTTAAACCCCTCTCATGCATTTAAAGAGGGGTCCAGAAATTTTATCAAAAACATTCTTCAGAAAATGCACTTTTGCCCCTTTGAGGAGGTTTTGGTAAAGTTAATAGAACGAGATTTATTTTCTATTTGAGTTTAGCATCTTCTAATGAAATTGCACTTCTGTACTCTTAGTTGATGTTAAATGATTTGAAAGTGGATCAATATTGTTGGAGCACATGAGTAGGACGCATTACAAATTGTACTTCTATCTCTTAATGCTTTTTACTTGTGTATCAAGCAATAAATCATTTTCAATTATTTATGTATGAAAGTCTAAATTCTTAGTTATCATTATTGCACTTTTGTATGATGATGATTTATTCTTTATGCTGAATATATGAATGAATTTTTATGTGATATATCTCTCATATTGTTCTGGCTAACTTTTTATATGAAATGATCATTATTAAAAAAATTCTCTTCTTATCATAATTGAATGATCTTTATTATCAATTACTTTCAAAAATCATTTTAGACCGCATATATAAACATTACTCCTAGGATAGTCTTAAAGTTAGATGCTTCCCTTGATTATGATAAATTGCATATGATAGTTAGAAGATAGATTAATTTTAGATTAAATAGTTTCCTCATAAAACCCAGAAAAGAAAAAGATCATCCTGTTAGCACAAACATTATAAATAGATTGGGAAACTGGTCCCATCATCCCCAGTAGGAGCCACTATTCCTAATGGAAATGGAGTTTTCCTAAGGTCTAGACCCGGTGGTTATCCCCCTTATTGGAGTCCCAATTTTTGAGCCTTCAACACCTTCTAATATATCCATTTTTGTAGATAGAGCCGGTAAGGCTACCCTTCCATAAAACATGAAAGAAGCCCTATCTGTAGAAAAGAGAATTATGGCTTTAGAAAAACAATCTAAGATGGAAGATAGGAAGTCTAAAAAAGTGTCTTTTAGCCATGAATGAAAGAAGAAAACCCCAAAGGATCCATTTTATCTTTAAGGTCTTCAAAAAGTCTTGAAAACTATGTCAAATGATATAATTGAAATAAAGAAACAAGTAGTTGAATCATCAGTTCCTAATAAAGCATATCGCCCATACAATAGAAGTCCTACTTCACCATATCAGCCTCCAAATGCTATTTCAAGTGCTGAATTAGATCAAGATGCTAAAGACGCCTTAGCAACTGAAGAAGAAACAGAGCCCGAAGAAGAAGTCGAATTAAATGGGTTATGGGACTTTATTCTCCCCACCGAAGAAGAAAGTGAGGTTATGCCTGCATCTACAAGGAGGAAAACATCTACTGACTCAAGTATACCACAGTAGAAATAGAAATCTCCTACCACAAAGGAGAAAGCAGTGAATAAGAAATATAAAAATGTTCAAACTGCTCCTATTCCCCTAGATACTTCCAAAAGTTTGATAATTTCAGATACAGTGGAATACAATATAGTTGAAGACATGAAAAATACTAAAGCAAACATTTCATTATATGAAATGACCAAACTCAAACATCAGTAGAAAATATTACTTAGAGAACTCAAGGAAGTTCTTGTAGATCCCGTACCACCATTGGTTATAGCCCAAGATGACAAAGATATGGGAAAACCTCTATCACCTTCAAACAAGGTAAAATCAAACCATCTTGTTTTGATTGGTGATAGATCTAGTTCTCACAATCCTCCTTTCCTTTTGACTTATGAAATTTTCAATAAATATGTTCATAATTGTCTCATTGATTCAGGAGCTTCTTCAAATATCATGCCAATATCTGTGTGCATGAGACTTAATGTTACCCCTCAAAAGTCTATTGTGCATATGGTCCAATTGGACAAAACAAAATTCGAGGTTGTTGGAGAAATGTTATTAGTATCAATTAGATTATCATCCAACCCAAAGGTGCTGCAAGTGATTGATGTCCTAGTGGCAGACATCCTTGAATTTTATGGTCTTATTTTAAGTAGGGATTAGTCTGAGAAACTACATGGATATTTCGCAACTGATTGGTCACATATGTATTTACCATATAATGGTAAACCAAATCAAATCAGAGTTGATTGCGCAAAATTTATGAAACATACAGTCACTAAATTAGAAGAAGTGAATGAGCCTGTGATTTTCACTAATAATATTATTAGAAATTATTTTGCTGAATCATTCCTTGGCTCATTCAATGCCCAAATCTCACCTTTCCCATAAAATGTTGTTACTTCTCAAGTTGAAATCTTTTCTCAACTAGACACTTCTAAATGTATTAATCTTAGTAATAAAGCTTTAGATCATTCCTTGTTCTGGACTCTATACTTTGACAGTTCAAAATCAGATGATGGTGCAGGAGCATGTTGCATTTTAATCAATCTGCAAGGGGAGAAAACAATGCTAGCTTGTAGACTCGAATTTCAATGCATGAACAATACTACTGAATATGAAGCATTAATTCAAGGCCTATACAAAGCCATTGGTTTAAACGTTAAATATTTGCAGGTGTCTCGGGACTCTGAAATAATTGTTAAGCAAGTGAGGAACACAATCCATTGTATTTCTGGACACCTGAAACATTATCAAGCATTAGATCAGAGCCTCACTTCCCATTTCACTTCATTTAATTTTTCAACGGTCCCTAGATTACAAAACACAAGTGCTGATTTACTTACCAATGTAGCATCTAAATTGATACCGTGAGAAGAATTTAGTCAAGATATATTTTCAGTTGAGTTGATTTTTAGGCCTTCCATTCCCGATAGCATAACAAATTGGAGAGTGTTTAATAATGATATAGATATAATTGACATTCTTTCATGAGATGGATCTTATGAAGGTCAAATTTTAGACAAACATGAACATGACCTATAGATTGAAAATAAACAAGATGCAAATCCCATTTCCAAAACTATAGTCAAGATGGAAGATCTCTATGATTTAAAAGATAGGTTTAAAAAGACCACCAATTCAAAAACATAGAGTTCTACTCTAAGATTTGAGTTGATTAATCTTGGTACACTTGATAAAACTCAAAACATAAACCTAGGTTTGGGCTTAACACTCGATGAAAGGATGTCATTCATTAAGTTGCTAAGAAAATATAAAATGTATCTTTTCCTGGGATTATTCAGATCTCAAAAGATATGATACTTCTATAATGCAGTATACTATACCCATGACTTCAAATGACAAGCCTGTCCAACAAAATCTTATAGAGATCCACCCAAACTTAGAAAGTCAAATTAAGTTTGAACTCAATAAAATGCTTAAAGCCAAAATCATTTTCCTTGTAAGACATTCAAAATGGGTGTCAAACATGGTTCCTATGAGAAAAAAGAATGGAGACATTAGGATTTGCATAGATTTTATAAATTTGAATAAAGCCTGCCAAAAGGATAATTTTCCTTTGCCTACCATGGAGCAGATTTTACAGTCAGTTGCAGGTTCTGAATTGATGTATTTTCTTGATGGATTTTTATGTTACAATTAGATTATGGTTCATCTAGATGATAGATTAAAGACTACATTTAGGACAAAGTGGGGAACATATGCATATCAAAAGATGCCATTTGGATTGATTAATGATGATTGCACATTTCAACATGCTGTGGACATAACCTTTAGAGGAGTAATTAACAATTCAATTGTAATATATTTAGATGACATCACTATCTATTCTAAACATAGAAACAACCATATTAGTCACCTAAAACAAATCTTTGAGAGATGTGAGAAATTTGACATTTCGTTGAATCCTAAGAAATCTTATTTCACCTTGGCAGAAGGTAAATTATTAGGATTCGTGGTATCTAATAAATAAATCTATATCGATCTTGATAGGATTCAAGAAATTGAAAGCATTCCCCTGCCACATAACAAAAAAATGGTGCAATCATTTTTAGGACAAATTAATTTTCTAAAAGGATTTATTCCTAATTTTTCTCAAATCATCTTACCCCTACTGTCAATTATCTGAAAAAATTCAACTTTTAAATGGGGAAATGACAAGAAAGATTCTTTCAAGTTGATAAAGAAAGCCATCATTGAGGCTCCTTCCTTAACACCTCCCAATTTCCTAAAACCATTTGTATTATACACATTCTCTTCTGATACCTCTTACATGACAGTTTTAACGCAGCTAAATGATTAGAACGTTGAAGCACCTATTTCATTCTTTAGTTCTAACCTACAAGGTGCTAAGCTAAATTATTCAGCTGTGGAGAAACATTCTTTTGTTGTATTTAAAACTTTAAAACATTTCAGACCTTTTCTCTTAAAGACAAACACTAAGATAATAGTCCCTTACCCTGCTATAAGGTAGCTTTTAATCCAATGAGAAGTAGGAGAGAAGAGAGCAAATTTGGTTACTACACTTCAGGAATATGATGTAGAAATACATCCTGCTAAAATTATTAGAGGTCAAGGTTTTTGCAGAAAGCTACTAGAGCCTCTCATTTACCAACAGAGGATGATCAACCTACTGAAGTGCAATTATCTCAGTTAAGCCTCAATGATTGTCAATCACAATACCCTGATCTGAAAATTTTCTTGAAAAATGGACATGCTCTATTATATCTAAATTATACATCTAAGCATGATCTAAGGCTTAAAAAAAATCAGTATCAATTAATTGATAATGTGTTATTTAGAAGAAACTATGATGTTGTATTATTAAGATGTTTAGAGAAACCTGAAGCTAAAAAGGTAGTGCAAGAATTACACGATGGGTCAGCTGGAGGTCATTTAGGAGGAAATACCACAGCACATAAAATTTTGCATGTCGGGTACTATTGGCCAACCCTTTCCAAAGATGCACATGAATATGTGAGGAAATTCAAAGTATGTCAAACCGCAACTGGAAGAGAATGGAAAGTGGCACTCCCGCTGCAGCCAGTAAATATACAACAACCATTTGAACAATGGGGGTTAGATATTATCAGTGAAATAACTCCAACCTCATCCAAATAGTATAAGTATATTCTAACTGCAACTTATTATTTTACGAAGTGGGTAGAAGCTATCCCATTAAAGGTAGTTAACACCCAAAACATTACAGATTTCATTGATCAGTTTATAATTACTAGGTTTGGTCTCCCATCAACTTTAATGTTTGATAATGCATCTTACTTTTCTGGAAATGCTATGGTAGAGTTTGCTTTGAAAAGAGGTTTTAAACTTAAATACTCAGCTAACTATTATCCCCAAGGTAACGAGTTAGATGAATCTACAAACAAGAACCCCTTAGAACTATCAAATGGACTGTACAGAAAAATCATAAGAACTAGCATAAAGCACTAATATTTTCTCTTTTGGCAAATAAAATCACTTAGAAGGACCCAGTAGGTACTTCTCAATTTATATTAGTTTATGGGAAAGAAGAGATTATACCCACAAACATAATGATACCATCTCTCGATTTAGTTCAGTTTATGGATGAAAAGCCTTCTGCTTCTCTTCAACTTAGACATGGACAAATCCTTAAATTAGAAGAAGAGAGGAATAAATCCAAAGCAATACATGCTCATCATCAGCAGATAGTTCAAGCTTCATTTGATACAACATCCACTAGCCCAAGAGCTTTTGAAATTGGAGATCTTGTTTTGAAATGGGATAAGGCACATGAGGAAAAAGGTAAACATACCAAATTCCAAAGACTGTGGCTTGGTCCATTTCAAATCATAGAGAAATTAGGCCCATCCACCTTTCTATTACAAAATTTGCCAAGTAGAAAAGACACTTTTCCTGTAGATGGAAAAATTCTTAAAATTATTTTTCTTAGAAGTTAAACTTTAGTTTTGAAATTTTAGTTTTAGGAAAATAAAGATTGAATAGTATCTCTTTCGGCTATTCAAAATTGTAAATTTATGATAATTTACTTTATTTTTCTCGCATCTATAAATAAGAAGAGTAAAAGGATAATTATAAATATGAAATTTAAATAAACCTTATTTCTTTGGAAATTTTTTTGAATTTACTAAGACATTTAGTTTCTGAAAAGACTCTTGATCTTATAAAGTATAAATGTTTTTATGCCAATCAAGAAAAGAACCAGTAACTTAGCAAGGGTTCTCTGCAATAAGGTATTTACCAACTCTATAATTATCATCCATAACTCTTAAATGAGCCAATGATTCACCCCATCTGATGATTTTTTTTTTTCACAATGTAATTAAAAATATTCAAAACTTAAAAGATAATGAGTCTCATCACGAGCTTCTTTATCACGATTTTAGACTGATATTACCAATACTGCATATCATAACAGGGTAATAGCTAATGATTGAAGCAATCAAAACACAAGGGGTCTCATCATGAGCCATCTTGTTTAGTTTAAATTACAACCAGTGAATGACATTGTTACCATTAGGTCACCAAGCCTGGACAATGGATTTTAAGGATATTTAAAGTGAAAAGTACCATGAAAAAGAAACAAGTTCCAAGTGAAAGGAAATTGAATGAAATTTGATAAAATTTGGAAATTAGGAATCAATTTAAGATGGCATTATGAATCATTGTTGGTTAAAAGATAACCCCGTCGAGGCTATGAATTCCTGCTGGCAGCATAGGCTCTATGTATGATAAATGAGTAAAAATCTAGAAAGTAAATTCTAAGATAATACCTACTTTATCTTTATAAATCTAAGTATTGACTAGTACATACAATTATGTTTTATCACCTAAAGAGTTGAGTAAGAAAAGAAGTGAGATAGGTGAATACTTTATATTCCATAGAAACACTGTTTAATTTATGAATCATACAAATTCTTATTCTTTCACAACTTTTCTTGTTTTGAAAGTTTGAGAAATGTCAAAGAAACTAATCAGAGATAGCTAGTTCTCCCAATTGAATTGACAATTATTGTACTATGCAAAAACCCCTCCATTTTTATTTATAACGCAAATAGGGACCCTTTTAAAAATTGCATTTTCCCCTTTTTTGAATAAAATGGCAACTCTTAGAAAAATGTTGCTTTTCAAAGAGCCCTTTCTTGAATCTAACTTAAAACATATTAAAAGTCCTCATTTCAAATCACATAATTCCTTAGAAGCAAGTTAAGCACATTCAAAAAATACCAATATGCGACTTGCGATTGAACATTGTATGCGACATCTCGATCACATATTGCACATCGAAGGATATTATGGCAAGAGCTTAATTGTTACCTATTAAAATTTGATATTGTGATATCCCGATATTGTGATCTTGCGATTTTGCGATATCGCATATCGCAAGATCCATTAAACAAAGTTTCGTTCATGCTATAGCTTAAATATACGATATGACAGATTTGACAGATGGTTAATAATGTTTTTAAGTTGAACATGAGTTAGGTCATAATGATTTAATATGGTTATCATCCCTATGCATGTAATCATGGTGTTCGTTATGGTTGATTAATGTTGAACTCGCTCCCGGATCTTTTCTTACAAAGTTTAGTTATTTCATCAAATCTTTTATTTTACGAAACAATTAATTGTTGTTGGTTTTAATATTAACTCTACTTAAGTGATGTCCATTCGAAAGGTGATGAAGAAGCATACCAGGTAATCTATTGTAGAAATTGAAAGCACAGATATGCCATCCCTTCTTACAGATACAGTATGCACTGCAAATGGAGATCCCACTACATGGCAGACTATCTATACTACTCTGGAGACTAGAAACCTTGAAGTAACAGACATTCAACCAACCGCTAACAACACAGAACTGTCATCAGTGCAGTTCAGAGATGCTGCGTTCTCTCTCCTTCACCGAATAGAAATAAGGGCTAGGATCTTTCCATACACATATATGATAAGATGGGTAGTAGAGAATACAGAAGTGGAAGACAGACTTATCGAAATAGCTAAAACCACATTCTTGGGTTCTTTCAGAGCCAAATATTTACAACAAATATACAAGCTACCAAATGCCTAAGTCATTTACAACAAACAGTTTGTTGCAAAGTTTGTAAAGGAAAATGAAGACCTGTTTCAAATGATATAGGAATGGAGGAGAAGAGACAATAAATTAAAACAAGATAAAGTGGGTATGTACCCCATTGCTTCTTTAGCCAACCCTTATAATTTTGCAGCCTCTATGCTATGTAGGTTGTATGGTCTCCCTGATAATTCTAAGTTCTCGATCAATTGGGTTCCCTTAATTGATGCTTGTGTTAATTCTCACATTATGAATTGGGCAACTATTATGTCTAAGAATTTTGCCAAAGTGATTACTGAATATTGCCATACCAGGGCTTCCTCCTCTAGAGCAGTTCCCCAATTCTTCATGTCTGCATATGTCTTTGATGCCATTTTTTTTTGCACTCATTTTCTAACCATGGGTTAGAAATGGACTACCAATGGTCCTATTCCTATCTTCCTAAGTTATAAACAAATGTGGGAACAAGATTTTTTTCCACATTTTCACCAATTATGCCATGGAGTTTTTCTCCCCTTACATTAGTTAGTTTTCAACAGAAGATATCCGAGATTCACAAAAGAAGCTATCACAAACCTCTAAGCAATCAGAAGGTACTTTCTTGAAGAGTCCTTCTCTTATATCAGGATATTTGGTAGCCAAGCTTTCCCACATTTCCTTCCTATGTATGTATCAGATAAACTATTGGCAAGGGAAGTAGCATACCAAATAGTAGGAAATGGTCTCACAAAACATTGAACGAAATGAAGAAATCTCTATGGCCAAATTTTCCCCTTCAGTGTGGGTGATTTACCCTTCTTAATTATGGTCATGCATATAAGGAGTATAAGAATATGCAGTTATTAAAGCTGCCTGTTCTACCATCAAGGTATTTTGATACACATAAAGTAGCAAACAAATTCACCCTTCTAGTTAAGATCAGACCTGTAACTCATACAGTAGATGAGTTTGAACATTTACTCATATCAGCCGTTGGATTACTAATCATAGAATTGATACCAAGTCTCAGGAGTAGACTAAGGCAGGCACATCACGAGATCAGGAAGCAAAAACAGATGAATTAGAAAAGTTGTCGGATGCATTCAATGAAAAACTATAGGATACCCCTAAGGTATCATCAACACAAGAATCCACAGGATTTCAGACCCCACAAGGGAAAATCGTAGCAGTGACCACTTAAGGTACGAAAACAAGTTTCCAAGATACGCAAGTAATTCCTGCAGATCCAACTACTGAAATTGTCTTGAATGTAATAGATGTCCCTCCTCTAGACATCTTTTACAACCCTCTTCATAAAGCTATTGTAAAAAGACAGAGGAAGATGAGGAGAACTGAAACTCCTTCAGAATGTGAATTTATGGATGTCCTATGGAAGGATACACAAATAATCTCGACCAAACATTTGACTCAACTATCTCAATTTGTCGGAGACTATGCTACAACAACAATCGACAAAGAAATTGAAGTCTCTGTTTTGATTAAAAAAAAGGACAACCAAATCACACTATTATAGCGATGGTTAGATGAAGAAAGAGCCAGCATGAACTACCAAGTAGAGGAGCAGCTGCATAGGCTACAACAAGATATGGAAGTATTGAGAATAAGTTATGAAAATGACTTATCTGCTAAAAACAAAAAAATCTAGGAGCTAAAGAGTGACCTAGCAAAGTATAAGGATACTCCTACTACAGAGGAATTCATTAATGAGGCTTTAACACTGAATACGTTACTATCAAAGCAAAAGTAGGTCTTCCTCCAACATGTATCAAATATCATTCCACATTTGAATACTAGTGAACAATTAACAAACTTCATTATTGATCAAAGAATTGAGTTCAATGAACTCAATTCTAAGATCTCTGATTATATTGAGTGGCAGCATTCATATGAAGGGAAAAGGTCAAGTCTCCCAAAGATCAGTGAAAGACATAAGGATATTATATTCACTGATTGGGACTCACAGGTGAAACAGGCCGAACTAGCAATAGCCAAAGCATCAGGTATTTCAAAAAGCATTATCAAAACAATAAATCACATGTTACACACATCCAAACTAATAAAGGAGAGTGATCCAAAAACACTTCCTGATCTTAAAGCATTATATGAGGATTGGAAGAATAAGAGTCAATCACAGAAAGAAATAATTGAGGGGCTATCAAAAACTGACTAGGAAGCAGTATGGCAACATTTGGTCAAACCACACAGTGAGATCATGACCTTGAATTGCTCTTTGGATTCAATATAGAGAATGTTGCCACCTTTACATGATGCTATATTCGCAAGGAAGTTGAGAACACAATTTGGGATGCCACCACAAGTCAGGCCAATGTCCGACATTTCTGAGTTGAGAGGCAAAGCTGGCAGCGATGATTAATCAATGAAGACTTGAGTCATTTTTTTGAGCAATTTTATTTTTCGAAATTTCGATACTAGGAACGAGGAAGGTTGTTTGAAACCTCCTCATAGATATTTTGTATAAGTTATTTTTAGTTAATTAAGAATAGTATTTAAGCCCTTCTCATGCATTTAGAGAAGGTTTTAGAATTTTTTTAAGAACGTTTACAAAGAATGTGCTATCGTAAATTTGTAGATGCCTCAATGGAATCAAGGAACATGATCTTTTCAATCAAATATATTTTTGTTGATCATTGTTGATGCACTATTGTATTCTTTGGGATACTCATTGGTAGAAGATTGATTATGCCCTATTATCACTGCTTAAATGAGTAGAACGGTACACATGGTACTATTATCATGTTTTCTTAATCCTTGTTCTAGCATTAGTGATAAGTTTATCTTTCATCAATTATGTATGAAATCTATCATCTCTGTTTGAAGTATCAGTTTCACTATTGTATGATATCAGAATAGAGAATTGTCTATTTTATATGTGACCATTAGAATTTGTGCTATGTTTTTCACGATTCTTTTGATTAACTATTTTTCAAAGGAATTACCTTACAATATATTAACTCTATATAACCTACGATTGATCTATATCATCATAGGTTAGATAGACATCCTTTTATATCGCATAAAACCAGCAATACCCTGGGTTAGATTAAAATAGATTTAATTCAATGTTTTGCATCTTAGAATAAAGTTGTGTTAATTTATAGTTATTCTTTAGTGAATCATCAGGAAAAATCCCACAAATCATATAAACCCAAAACACTACAAAACTGGTCCCATCATATCCAGTCGGAGCCACTATCCCAAATGGAAAAAGAGTTGTTCTAAGGTCTGGACCAGGTGGTTATCTCCCTTGTTGTTGCCATGGATTTTTTAGGCATCAACAGGATGTCAGAGCTACAAGGGCGATGTGAGGAATTAGCTCTACAATGTCTGGTTGATGAGTTTTGATAAAATCGAGGTTGCGATGCGTATGCCACAAATCTAGGAAAAATGACACTTGGCAAGAGGTTTCTGAAATGATCCTTGCATGTAACCTCCAGGTGCTAAAAATAGATACCCAAATCAAGGAATTCCTTTGCATGCTACCTTGGGAGAAGCAGTCCATGCATGAAAATCATTTTTTCTCAGTCCCAGAGAGAATCGGTCGACTTGAATGCACATGCATCGGTCTGTGAGCCTGGGATGAAAATCTGTGAAGATTCTAGGTTGATCATAGATGGTTGTCCCAGAGGAATGGTGCGATTTCTGGGAGGAACAGGTGATTGTCTCCTAAGATTACACAATTTCTGGGTTGAGCAGCTGCCTTGGGTCAGACCTCGCAATTTTATCAAGGAATCCTATCTGACAACATTCCACAATTTCTGAGCCCAGCAGGTTGCGAGTTTGGATTTGTGCAATTTCTACTAACTGTTGGGCTAGGTGTCCCAGAGAGATTGCATAATTTTTGGGAGCAGCACTTGACTGCTGCCCAGAATTGTGCAATTTTTATGCTGAACAACTGTCATGGGATGAATTGAACAATTTTTGAGAGGAAGAGTGTCAAGAAGAATTTCACAATTTTTGAGCCTAGTTGTGTGTCCAACTGGGTTTGCACAATTTCTGGAGGGAAGGTTGGTTCCCCTCCAGAATTGCACAATTCCCAAATGAATCTTCTCAACTAGTAACTGATACTATGTCCAAAAAGCAGCCTGTGAAGCGGGTGGAACAAACTTGCATGCACTGGTTGATGAGACTCTATTAAAAAGCTGAAGCTGATGTGCTTGACAGTGTAAGACATGCTGCTGAGGATGGTCGATAGGGAGGCTCCAAAACGAAGCTTAGGTAAACATTTTGGAGGGTGGTTGTAGCCACTCAATAGTATGTAATTGTAATATCTTTATGTGTGAAGAGGAAGGCTCCTGTAGCTATGTGGATGGAGACCTTGCTAAGTCTGCAATTGTGTGTGCAAACCCATAGAGTTGTGCCCGCAAGGTAAGAAGGATTATAATTGTGAATATCTAAAGATAATAAAGAATATTTTCAAGGGAAATTTGTGTACCTACTTTATGTACTTTAATTTATGCAATTACTATTTACTTTTGTATCAGAGTTATTATATGAATGTTGTTCCAGCTAATTAAAGCTAAGATCCATTTATTTATGCGGAGTAGATAGAGCTTTAGATCCACGAAGGAGTATTTTTGTATGAATGTATTGAATTATGTATAATATTAAGTAAGATCTCATAGTAATAGATCTATAGGAGAGTCAGACTAAGCCAAGAACCACACTCCATATCCTTCTGCATGTGAAAACTTGGTTCCAACATGATCTGGATTTAAACAATAATGCAACAAATTACAAAGATAACCATAAACACAAATATGCAATGGAAATAATACTTCATTTCATTAATATAAAATACTGAAATATGCTTACAAACAGAAATGGAAATAAACCAGCCAGGGCGTTGGTAGCTGATCTCTGAGAAGAGATGTGGCAGCTACATGCCTTTGAACTATGTTACAATGAGGTTCGAAAGCCTATTTATTGTTAAGAAACAATGGAAAACCCTTAACATCCCAAAACATAACCCTAGAAGATAAAACCCCAAACTGTGGGCCCTTTTTGGGTAAATTGGTACATCAACTTCCCGGGGTCGTAACTTTGACATACGATCTTCGTTTGACGTGTACAAAGCTTGTTAGAAAGATATATCCGAGAAATTCAAGTTTGGGAAGAGCAACATTAGTCCATGGACCCATGTTTCTCCTAGATTATCCAAAAAAATGTCATTCAGGGCCTCAAAACAGTTTCAGAAGTTCAGGACTTGAAAAACTGCTAAAAATAGTAAATTGTGCTACAATTACAGAAACTGAAAAACTGAAAGAGACAGTTGTGGAGGTCCAAGTGGGATAGGTGGGTGGCCACCAACATCCGCTTGGATCATTCCTCCTCCCTTAGGAAGCAATGGTCCCCATTGTGTTGAGTTCCTCCATTTGTTGAACTTGGTCCCTGGTGAGCTATTCTGCAATCTCGGATGTGTCCAGTAATGGTGGGAAGCATGTTCGAGGGTGGTACACATTGAACACTTTGTGCAGGTGAAGGAATGGAGGAATGCTATGCTCTAAAGCACTGTTTCCCATAGCCTTTGTAATGCTGTAAGGACCATGCCGGAGTGGTCGGAGCTTCTGATGGGTTCTGGTAAGGCGTTCTTTCTATCGATGTAACCAGACTTTGTTGCCCACTTGAAACTTGTGTGGTACCCCTGTGGGTGAGGAGAAGTTGTTCCTGTGCTCTTTCATGATTGTATCCCTCTGTTGTTGCTACTGCTGCATGGAGGAACCGTTTGCGGGGGTCATGGATGTGGCTATGATCTTCCCCTAACTTTGGGAGAGAACCAAACAAAAAATGAATTTCCTAGTATGGGAGACGATCTTGCTGCATTTCTTAGCAGAGATGAAAGAGGTGGTGGTAGGTGGGGCTACCACCGGTATCCTATATAATGAATTACCCAAAGTAATAATAACAACGTGAGGCCTTAACTCATACACATCATGTCGCATCCACAAGTATGGCTGGCCAAATAGTACATCACAAACATCCAGAGGTGCAACATCACAGAATACCTTATCTATGAAGGGCTTGATGTTGTAGGGAAGGTGGTACTATTGGCGAACTCTGAAATCTCGTCCTTCATGAAGCCACCCAATATTGTACGGCTGCGTGTTTGGTGTAGTCGGTAGGCCCAACTGCTTCACAACCTCTGCTAAAATGAGGTTCTTTTGGCTTCCACTGTCGACAATGAATTGCAGTGGCGAACCTTTCACCCACATCTATGAGTGGAAAAGACGTTCCCCCTCCTCTGGCTCTTTGGGCTCATTCTTCTGGATCTTGGCAGTGGCAACAGTGATGTTGGGCTCCACATCAATGATATGCTTCCCTTTTCCATTCCCCTTCTTAGGTTCTAACTTAGGGTCGATACATGCACATCTCATTCTGAAGCCTTCAACTTGGCCACCAACGACTACTTCGTCCGAAACTCACTTGTGTTGTGAGTGGGGCTCTTGTGGAATTCACACCACTTTCCTATGTCCTTCTTCGACTTCGTCGTGTTTTCATTTTCTTGCAACTTCGACGGGTTTTCTTGTGTCGCCCCACCTTGGTTTTGTCCTTTGGTCTTTGGATTTATAGATCCAAAGTCTCGCTTCTTCTATTTGAAATTTTGCTCAATTTTGACAGCGTATCGGTATGTCGTGTCGAGCGAGGAGATGTTCAAGAACTCCATCTCTTCCTGGATGTATCTGTGTAGGCAGTCGTGGTATTTCAATACCAAATGTAGCTCAGAGTCCTTGATACCCAATTGTGTGTGAAGGGTATGAAAATTTTTTGTGAACTCTGGCACATGTTGGTCCCTTCCCTGTCTTAGTGTGGTCAACTTTATGTATTTGTACTCATAGATTTTAACAGGGTAGTACTGCTCCTTGATCGCATCTCAAAATGAATCCCAAGTGGGTGCGGCTGAAAATAGTGAGCCTGTACATTCATCCTTCTACTCATAATAGGTTTCCCACCAGTCCTTGATGTGCGGGTCTGCTTTGAGAAGAGCGAAAATAATATTTTCCCGACTGGAAAAATCATGAACAAAAAAATATCCTTCTAGAAAATTTAACCATTTATCAATGACATCTATGTCTATCTGACCCTTGAATATGGGGATTTCAAAATTAACCTGTACCTTAAACGGTGTGGCATTTCTAGAGTAGTCGTTGGAAGTTGATGTGTCGCCTCTTAGTAGTCGCTGAAGGATCTGGGCAAAGATGTCCATCATCATGTTCCTTTGTTGCTCAAGGGCTTCTTAGAGCAAGATTTTGATAGGATCTCCTACCCCCTCATCTTTCTTTTCATCTATCATGGGAGGGAATCGGTCTTGCAAAGGCTCAATCAGTTCAAGCACTAACTCCTTATATCCCAACCTCGTTGGGGACATACAAAGAAAAACAGAGAAAAAAAGCAAATTGCTCTGATAGCACTGATTTAGATTTAAACAGGAATGCAACAAATTATAGAGATAACCATAAACACAAAGATGCAGTAGAAATAATACTTCATTTCATTAATGTAATATACTGAAATATGCTTACAAACATAAATAGAAATAAACTAGTTATGGTGATAGTAGCTTATCTCTAAGAAGAGATGTGGTAGCTACATGTCTCTGAACTGTGTTAAAATGAGGCTCGAAGGCTTATTTACTATTTAGAAACAATGGAAAACCCTTAACATCCCAAAACCTAACCCTAGAAGATGAAACACCAAACTGTGGTCCCCATTTGGGTAAATTGGTACATCAACTTCCCAGGGTCGTAACTTTGGCATACGAACTCTATTTGACATGTACAATAGCTCGCTAGAAAGATCTATCGAAGAACTAAAAATTTGGGAAGAGAAACATCAGTCCATAGACCCACTTTCTCCTAGATCTCCAAAGAAACGTCATTTAGTGCGTCAAAATGGCTCCAGAAGATCAGGATCCAAAAAACTGCTAAAAATAGTAAATTGTGCTACAATTATGAAAACTGAAAAAATGAAAGAGACAGTTGTGGGGGTCTAAGTGGGATAGGTTGGTGGCCACCAACATCCACCTGGATCACAACATTCCCCAATATCACCTCAGGTGAGACTGCAATCTACGCGAGTAGATCATTACCAAAAGGGCCAATGATAAAATGTTTTGTTGGTTAGCATAGCTAACTATGAACCTATGTCTGAGCCCCTCAACCGAATAAATGGTTCTGTTTCTAGGACTTGAAGCCATTCATCTCTCATAGACAATGGACAACAAGCTGAAGAACGTCGGGCAGATGCAAACGGTCATTGGTTTGGTGATAGCAGGGCCGATGACAGAAACATTGGTAGATGAAGTATGATAGGCTACCACGTAGTGCGTAGAAACACTTCAAAATTTGAGGGATTCATACTGTGGTCTCAAAGAAAAGGTTTAGGACATACGAGTTGAGTCACTCGAGACAAGTCACATCTTTGTGTTGGTGGCCTGTTGGGTAGGGTCCCCCTAGGTCAAAGTTTTGTAAAGAACCTTCATTTTGAGGAGTGGAATGTGCTTCACACAGTATTATAGGAGTCATAGGATATTTAGGGTGGGTAAAATCCCCTTATTTTGTAAAAGGATGAGATTAATTTGTATGTTTTGAGCTTCGCCCATGGGTTTCAGACCATGGTATTGTAAAGGAAAATAATATATAAATGGTTGTCTTAGTAAGTCAAAAGAAAAAATCAATGGATGATGAATATGTTTTGAAATTTTTGGGTCTGTAATTGTAATATACTCCTATGTGAAGAGGAAGGATCATGCAGGTGTGTGAGTGGAGACCTTGGTAATTTTGTAGTTGTGTGCACAGGCCCCTGCAATTGTGTGCGCAGGGTAAGAAAGATTGTAATTGTGAAGATTTGAGGATAATAAAGAAGATTTTGAAGGCAGATCTGTGTACTTACATTATGTACTGTAATTTATGAAATTATTGTTTAAGTTTGTATCATAATTAGTATATGAATCTTGTTCTAGTTAATTACAGTTAAGATCCATTGATTTATGCACAGTAGATAGATATTTAGATATATGAAGGAGTCCTTTGTATGAATAGATTGGATTCAATATGATATTAAGTAAGATCATGTAGCAATTGATCTGTAGATGAGTCATACTAATCCAAGATCCATAAGAAACCTAGTTCTAGCATCCCCTAATATCGCCTCAGGTGAAACAGTTGTCTGCACGAGAAAATTGTTGCCGAAAGGGCCAATAATAAATGGTTTTGTTGGTCAGCGCAGCGAACTCTGAACCTGGGTCTGAGCCCCCCAAGAAAACAAATGGTTCCATTCCTGGGACATGAATCCATTTTGCTCTCAGAGATAGTGGAAAACAAGCTGAAGAACATCAGGCAGACGTAAAGGACCATCGGTCTGGCAACAACAGGTCCGAGGACAGAAAAGCGGGTAGAGGAAGTACAAGAAGCCAGCACACAGTGCGAAAAAACTCTTCAACCTTTGAGGAATGCATACAACGGTCTCAAAGCAAAGATTTTGGACATACCAACTAATTGACTTGGGACGAGTCACATCTTTTTTCTGGGGGCCTGTTGTGTAGGGTCACCCTAGGTCAAGCTTTATCAAAGTTTTGTAAAAACTTGCATTTTGAGGAGAGGAACACACTTTGCACAACATTTTAGGAGTCATAGGGACTTTAGGGTGGGTACAAGCCCCTTATTTTGTAAAAGGATGGAATTAATTCGTATGTTTTGAGCTCCGCCTATGGGTTCTTCATCGTGGTATTGTAAAAGAGAAAGATAGATAAAGGGTTTCCTTAGTAAGTCAAAGGAAGCAAGGATGATGAATATGTTTTGACTTTTTTGGGTTTGTAATTGTAATATTTTTCTATGTGAAGGGGAAGGCTCCTGCAGCTATGTTTGTGGAGGCCTTGGTAAGTCTATAGCTATGTGTGTAGGGTAAGAAGGATTGTAATTGTGAAGATCTGAAGATAAAAAAAAATAAAAATAAAAATTGAAGGAAAATCTGTGTACTTACGTTCTATACTTTATTTTATGCAATTATTGTTCACTTTTGTATCATAATTAGTATATGTATGTTGTTCTAGTTAATTACATTTAAGATCCATTTATTTATGCATAGTAGATAGAGCTTTAGATCTACAAAGGAGTCTTTTTGTATGAATAGATCATATTCAATATAATATTAAGTAAGATCATGTAGTAATAGATCTATAGGTTAGTCATACTATGCTAAGATCCACACTCCATATCCTTTTGGATGCGGAAACCTGGTTCAGACATCCCCCAATATTGCCTCGGATAAGACTGTGGTCTACGTGAGTAGATCGTTGCTGAAAGGGCCGGTGATAAAGGGTTTTTTTTGTTAGCATAGCTAACTCTGAACCTGGGTCTGAACCCCTCAAGATAACACTTACCTCTTAGCCATAGAAGATTCTTTCAATTGAGGGAATGGAAATGGACTCTAATGGAATACCTAACTATATGCCAAAAATATAAGGAATATTGCATGTTAGTGAAGAAAAAAACACCACAGGGGAGACTTCATACAAAAACATGTGCATAATTTCTTTGTTTGAGGCATAAGAAATACTACGTTTTGCACAAAACACTCAACTTTGTTTTAAAATAATTTCACTCCTCTACCTATAGGTACTATGCTCATAAAGATATATATATTTCCTTTTGATCATTTGAATCCATATATTTTATGGTTAAATGCTCCTCCACATGAAATCAAAATTGAAATCTAGTATGAAAACTCAATAATTTTGTGGAGGATGAAGACACAATCAAAGGCCATGACAAAATGAAGGAACACATAGAGAATTCAAAGTGAAAAGGGAACAATTCTATAACTATGTGGAATCCAAGAAGTTCAAGGAAAAATTTTTGGCATCCATTAACACATTTTGATGGAAATTTGAAGTAATTTTACCTCTTCAGTGGGTTATGTGAAAACGTGCATACAATTTTAGCTTTGAATGTGAAAACACATAAAACAATTTACAAAACATTTTATGAAAAAATGTGATTTAGAACATTCTTAGAGAATCTTAACCATGCTCACAATTAAGTTGAATTCTCACTCAAACTCAAGTTGCATTTTACTTCGGATTTAGAAGCATTTTAAAAATACAAATTTATGTTAACATGAGATGCAAGAAAAAAAAATCATGAGAAATTAAAATCACATTTCATTTAGTTGGGAAAGAAACTATAATTTACTCAAAGAAGTCATATATTACTAGGTAGGTTTCTCGAAAGAAACCATATATTTTTCTGAAGAAAAATCGTATATTGTTTGTTTTATCAGTTAATGTTTTTTCTAATTCAATAGTTTTACATAGTCAATGATTCTTTTGAGAAGCCACATGTCAAGAAATTTCATTCTTCTCAGTACAAATAAATTATTTTTTTCTCAAAGATAACATTTCAAAAATAGAGGGTTATTACTACTGAGACTAGAAAGACTAAATTTGGAAACATAGGATAATATTTATTCAATATAAAATTGTGCTTACTCAAATTGGAAATGTTATAGTGTATTTTTTTCAAATACTGAATTCTTTTCCTTTCCAAGACAAAGGTCATTACTATAATTATAATGTTACTATACAAGATTTTGATATTCACTTGGTTACTATAGAGTTTTAAAAATGGCAGTAATAGTTGGGCCACTAAAAGTTTGTAATGATAAAATTACATGACGATACCATAAATATTTTGCAAGAAGCAAGGTGGATGGTTTCTCCTTCAAAGTTTGGTGGATACAATTCTAAATTTGGTAAGACCTTTTATTATACATTTGATGGTGAAAGTGTCATAGTGGGGAATTCAGTAATGCATCTATCTGAGCATGCAATGCCTCAAATCACAGGATTGACTCGATATGGAAAATGATGGTTCATTAACCACCAATTAGAGGGGAAGGCATGGGCACCGTTCATAAAGAAATCATGATCAAATCCTGATTGGCTTAGAGGCATGCCTAACACCTAGAAAAAAATGGGATGAATTAACCTTGTTAGTTGAGAAGTATATGACTTGTGAGGGAAGATACAACATCATTTCCTTATACCACTTTTGACGGCCCAAAATGTACCTCCAATGACAAACGGGTATCCCCGATGTGAAGTCCCAATTAGACCTCACACTATTTGGATAGGAGCCCCATCCGGTATTGTGGTGAAGTAAAATTATGAGTGTGGACACAAACAATTCCTCTAGCCCGATAACGGGTCTAGCCACAACTGATACATTCTATGGAAGATTTCCTTAGGTTAGAACCAATTAAGAGGGACTACCTATTAGTATGCTTATCCCATTTGATGATGTCATTTCTTGCTCGCTCCAACTATCTCTCGTTTCCTTCTTCAAACACGTGAAACAAGCAAACAACAACAAACAACAACAGTAATAATAGAGAAATTGTAATTCAAACTACTTAACAAGTCAAGAAAAATTAAGTCATGAACTTGCAAGATGAAATATCATGTAGGAAATCAATCGATAGTTGCATGTATATTGAATCAAGAAGAGATTATAACCATTGTCTTGATGTTCCCATTCTTCTCCAACAAAACCAAATTCCCATATACTTCTGCTAGCATTCCATGATGGCCTCAACAATAATAGTTTTAACGCTCTTCCCTTTAGGCTTCACACTAAACAAAATTCATGCTTCTCCCTCACACAACTAGACAACCACAACTATGAATAGCTTGTTGTTTACTCCAAACTTAATTAGCACTAGCACACCAACATTAACACTAGCTTGGGAAAGAGGGAGGTTTATATAGCATGAATGTATGGGAGATGGATCCTCTTCTCATGGGAGAAGGTCTCATCTCTTGAGGTAGTTCCATCATTATAGAGGAAAGGAGCCCAAACTGTCATCCTCGATTCCATCCTACCAAAAAAATTACCAGAATTCTGTTACGAAGCTTTTGTAGCTAGAAGCTTTGGCTCTTTGTTTAAAAAATTTCCATAAGAGGATCGGCGTGACAAGAACAAAGCTCAGTCACTCTGGTTGGTGCTAGGGATAGTGTTAATCCTTGCATATCAGTGTGAGGAGGATAAGGGCCATTAGTGCTGGTTTTGTAAACTAGGAAAAACAAAAGATTTTGGTGAAATTGTGGAAAAGGGAATTGTTCTGCTCATGAAGAGGGACATAATGAGAGTTTCTTCATGAAGGGGAAGCATGTAGGGTTCAATGTAGAGGTCCTCCAGGATCAAGGAATGGGAAGTATATGGACAATGAAAATTTTTTGTATAATAGATGCCCCCTAAAGTGTGAAGGCCAAAGTAAAGTGAGGGATGAAATGCTTTATGAATCAGTGCAGGGAACCGCATTCTCCCATCGGAAAACCTGCAAGAAAGTACATATACATATACATAACTAAAAACTCTATGAAATGATACATGAATCATGGTATGGACGCAGCTATCATGAGAATGATCATGAAAATGAATCCAATCATGGGCACATCCATCCTATAAAGAGGATCATAATGAAGCCAAGGTATGGTTGTAGCCATCCAATAATGAGAAGGATCACATCTGATAGCTCATGGTATGGTCGTAGCCACCCATATGAAAGAGACATATATATCAACATAACCATGTCACATCACTTCGCAACCTGGACTTTTGTGATCTAAGTCCAGGGCCTTGCGCTCCAACATGACCCGATCAAAGTACAAATTCTAACATGTGAATAGATGTGTTCATGTCAAACATGCTAAGTCGCTTGATTACCAGTCAATGATGTAAACCATTAACAAGAGCGAGAGAAACCACCAATAATGACAATGGTTCTCAAGGTACTATCAGCATAATCCATGGAATGTGAATAGAGGAGGTGAAGTCGAACGCTCATGAAATCACTCGATCGAAAGCCAATGATGTGAACTTGTTTTCAAGTGTGAAGAACTTGCCATTAGGGCATGCAATGTCTAAGGTACTTGAAGGGAATCTCTCGATCAACTTCCCAGATAATGAGTTGAAGTCGAAAGGAAGTGACCGTGTCGAAGGAGGGCCATAATGTATCACACATCATCGACGTGAGACAAAATGATGCAAAATGATTTTGGATGATACAGAGAATCAAATGTAAGTGTAACTGCAGAAGGACAACTCTTGAACATATTAGTGACACAACTAGAAGTTTGGAAGCTTTCGGATCCATAGGATCGGTGGTCATGACGACGTGGTAGAGATCGAATGGTAGGCAAAAATGAACGGCCCAACCTAGGAAGGTCAACGATACAAAGGAGTATATCCCAACCCAATACAAAGCAAAAAGTGTCACGTTCAAGAGTGAAGTGCCGACACAACTGATTAGATTTCCAAATTTTCCCCCACCATTTATGGCAGGTACCCCAATTATATTTTAATCGCAAGCTTGAATGGATAGCATATGCTTGCACTATATGTTCACCCTTCGGATGAATCCGACCTAGTAAGTTTAACAAGCCCTGGTAAGGAGAAGCTCATGTTCGTCATGGTGACGAATCCGATGTCATTTGATATTTTAATGAGTCTGACAAAAGTGTAACTCGGTATCTTTTTCATGTTTAAAGAGTTTGAAAAAGACATGGAAAAGAAAAATCCACATGGTCCCTTTTGGTATAGTTGTGTCTTTCGAGCCCAAAAAGGTAGAAAATGATACTTGAAAGAACTGCTTGACCATTTCAATCAAGGAGTGCCTTTTTCGTAAATACTGCGTCCTAGCTCGAAAAATGGGTAAACTTATACTAGGTGGAAAACATTTCACATCTGTTAATGAGTTCGAAATGACAAGGACTCAGCTATATTTTCACTTTTAAACGGTCAAAAAAGAGCTTGAAATCCAAACCCCATTTTAGTCTCTTTTACGAGTCAAAAGCAAAAATTACTCGGCAATATTTTCATATGAGTTTTACGAGTCGAAAAAAGAGCTGAAACATGACTCGACATCATCATCGAACATCCATCACCTGTCAAGCGCAAAAGGTAAAGTGCATTATCCAATTCCTGAAGCAAAATAGGTCAAAATATTTACAAAACCTAATATTTCATGAAAAACTGAATAAAAAGAAGGAAAAGTAAATATTTTTCACCATTTACTATTTTGCCTTGCTGTGAAAGATTTTTTATTCACGTTTTCCCTAATTTATTTGGAGCAAATTATGGGAGATCCGGGAGGTCATTCGTCAAGCTGCCAGTTACAGGTAAGAGCTAAAGCTCTAAGCTTCATTTTCATACCATTTATTCTTGTTTTTAACCATTTTTTGTATTTTTGAGGGAGGATTTATTAAAATCTTTTCACCCTCGATCGACACGACATCCAGGAATGGAATTGTACCGGCCAAGGATAGTTAACATGGCCTATCGCATCGTCAGTGCAACTATTTTTAAAACAGGCACGTCGATGCAGTGAATAGGGAAGAAACCTATTTCCCCGTAAAACCACCGTTGAAATTTGAATTTTATGGTTCAAAGATGATTATTGACTCAAATCTATGGCTTTTACAGGAACGAATCGCCAAATATGGTAGATTGGAAAGAACGGGAGCACGAGGATGTGGACACCTAGGTACTAAATGATCCAAATTTCCTGGAAGCTTTGAGGGCTTGTGGGCTCCTCAAATTCTTTCTCGCGTCAGGGATGTGGGCCCAACCTGAGTTACTTTGGTACCTGATTAGTCTCTGGGACATAAATCGAGATATATTCATCATCGGTGACCAGGAGTTGGATTTAGAAACTTCAGACGTATATTTCATCATAGGACTGTACTGAAGAGGGGAACCAATCAACTTATATGGCTCACAACATTGCCCTGAAGCCCTCAAATGTAAGAGTGGGAAGATTTAGGTTTCCATTATTCAGGATCTGACACTGAGAGTGATAATTTTGACTATCAACATAGTTGTGGGGTCCCAAGAAGTGCATGAGACTAACAAGTCAAAATTCCTATATTCCATTGACTACACTGCAGTTACGATCTTCAACTGGGTGGAGGCCATGAATATCAACACAAAACGCCATCTGATCAAAGCCAAGGTGGGGAATCTAAAGTAATTTTGCTTTGGATTGATACTAGTGACCTTTTGCTTGGAACAGGTGCCACTGTTCTAGTACCAATTGACTGAGGTAGATCTTCCCATTCCACACGACCCGTGGATGGCTCGTTGGAGTCATTTGATGCCTAGGATCACTGGGGGCCAGCACATGTCGTACTTACCTACATTATTTTCATGGCTACAATGACAAAAGATCGTCATGGAGGATTGGCCATATAGTGTCACCGAATCCCATGGAGATCTAGACATTCTGCTACCCGATGGAGAGGATTTTAACGATGAAGGTAAAAAGTCAATTTTTTTAATTCTGTGAATTTTTAATTGTTTCTGATATATATGGGTTTATAACATTTTTCTTTGTTAATGCACACGTTGGACCATAGCGACCTGCTCGGATGTCCCTAATAGAAAGGTGTGTCACCCACCAGATTAATGCTATCGCACCTTATCAGGAGTGCAGTGACAATGAGGAGGAGATTGCGAGGAACCTTGAGGGGTTGACTCGTGGTATCCCAGAGTATGCTCGGGTGGGAGACATTTCTTGCCAGTACCAGAGACACACAGTGGGAGTATCACATTAGATCATCGATTGCTGACTCGTGTTGCATGAGATATGTCATGCTACCATGATCACCATGCTGATTAGTTCCTAGGTCCAATAGTTAAATTTTTTGAGGCCCGCGTGCCATGGATATATGAGGCCTGTGAGCTGCCAATGTTGTTTTGGACACACATATTATTTTTTTGGGTTTTGATGTATCAAACATTATCACCATATATATATATATATATATATATATATATATATGATGTATTTCTTTCTTACTATGGTACAAATGATTTGTTTTATTTTTTCACGTATTTTGTAAATGTCTATCCAACACATAACTAGCTAATGCATATGCCAATGTATTCGTGAGTCTAGGGATATGATGATATGTAATATAATCAAAATGCCTTTCCAGTAGATGAATACGGAGATACATTCTCAATATTTGAGCGTTTCTGACAGAATATTTCCCATTGAGTTGAAGGATGACAAGTTGTGAATCCAAGTTGACAACGAACTCTCGAATGTCAAGAGCAATGGCTTCTGACAATAGTTAGATGACCTCATTGTATTGAACAATGTTTTTAGTTGTACAACCTAAACAGATACCTTGAAGATCATTCAACTCACTGTCAGGGTCATAAATAGCCCATGCTGCAAATGATAGTTTTTGGGTACTACGCAAGCACCATCAGCAAAACCGATGTGGGGAGTCACAAACATCTGCAAGGAAAAGAAAACATAGTAAACACGATAGTTGCTTGAAAACTAACAAACCAAACCACACTGCACAAAATTGAATGACACACTAATGTACACAAGTAACCATGCAATATGACCTAAGCATAGTACTTCTTGAGGGAATCCATGCTCAGATTCCTGTAATCGATCAACGCAGATGAACACCAAATTTTTACCATTGTCATGACAAGTAATCATTGACTTGGCCAAATAATAGAGTATAACGCATATAAGGCTTTGCCCCCATGCCCCCTCGGCGAAGGAAGGTTATGAGGTAGATGACAACCCCATTGCAACAATGGGAAATCGGTAAAAACATGTGGAGGGAGAAAAATCTTGAATCCATGAAGGGATAAAGGTGCCCTTAGTTGAAAGAGCTTGACAATGTCAGGCGAAAATGCCACATCAATGGGTGGTTGAGAAGAAAACTACTCAAGATACATAGACATGACCGTCAGGCTAGGCAGGAACGAGGAAAGAGGATGACGTTCCATGGCAGTTCCTTGAGAGACATTACATCCTCTGACACCTGCATCAGTAAGGAAAGTCTCGGCTAAGGGATCAGTAAATTCCAAAGCGCCAAGCCATGGGGATTGAGAATACATATTGACAGAGGTCTTCGAAACAGAAGAATCAGAGGATGAAGAACTCGAAGCTGAAACAATTTCCACGTAATTTATTTCAGCAGGACTAAGCAGCATAACCTTGCCCTAGGTATCAACCAGATCTGGTGAAGGTATGACCCAATGATTAGATTTGACCAAGACCATGTTGACAAAGGCAACATGAGGAGGTGGGAGTAGTAAAATTTCCATTAAGGCAGAATCTTTGAAAAGACCTGTCCCCACACTCTCAGAGGGAGAACCCGTGTGCTTGACCTACGGAACATTGTCATCCGAGGAGGAAGAGGCAAAGAAGGACAACTGGTCGACAGTGACAATCTTCCCTTGATGGCGAAAATGAATCACACGGAATAGGGAGGAGGCTAAAACATACATACCATGGGTCCAGCTCCGACCGAGTAGAAGATTATAATTGAGATTAGCATCAACAATTTCTACTTTGACTTGTACTGTCTTGCCCTCTAGAGTAATGGAAAGGTTAGGTAAGACACCGAAGGGTCACAAATCGTGCCCAATGAAAGCTTCCAAAGTGTTTGGGGATTGGTTCAAAGTAGGAGAACCAATGGCCTTCCAGCATGCAATTGACATGATGTAGGTGGAAGCACCTTCATCGATGACAGTCCTGTGGATGGTCTTATCATTGATGATTACCTGAATGAGAAAGGCAATCTGATGAGGTAGGCGCGAAACATGGTTCTCTAGATCAAAACATATCAAATTGGAATCGGTGGGATCAATACCCCCAATAGCTGACAACAAATATTTCCTTTGTGGTGGGCAGCTTTGGAGTACCTCGAGAGTTGACATAGTCAACGGTGCCTAAGCCAAATCCTCAACAATATTGTAGTGCTAAGAAACTCGAGAATTGGGATTGTACGAGGATTTCCTTAGCACACCTTGAGAGGGTGGTCATATAGCAGAATTAGCGTTAGGGCACTCTATGTGAAGAGGGCTAGAACTCGGGGAAGAAGAAGAAGGGGTGGCTTATTTCTCTTTCCCAGCTGTCAGACCAGGAGTTTGGTAATCTTTTGATCTAGTAGCCACATTAATAGGCATACTCATCATGAACACTTGAGATCATGAGGAAGTAGATGATTGAGGTTGGTTTACCATTTAGGTCTTCTGAGACGGAAATGTCTCTTTGAGGGCAGTTAGGGTCCCTTTGAGCAAATGACTAACTTTGAATCATCAGGGACAATCCTTGGTATAGTGATCCTCATCGGAAATGAGGCAGGGATACTTAGGTTTCTGTTGTGAAGATTCACCAGTAGATGATTTGGGAGGACCCTGTTTTGGGGCATTGGCCTTACCCTTTCCTTTTCCTTTATTCTTACCTTTCGAGGATTTTTCTGTTGCGGTAGGCTAGACAATGTGGACCTCTGAGGTTTTACCAAGGCTAGGTGGATCCTTGGAGGAACTATTGGGAACAACATTTGAGACCCACTTCTATTTGGAAGAATATTTAGCAAGGGTCTAGGATATTCAACCAATAACTCCATCGGCAGGAGGTGCAGCTTGTGACTTTGATGTCGTGGGATTAGATGATGGTCGGGGAGCATTGGGTTATAACTCGTACAAAGTTCCAGACTGAGAGTAAACAAGATCTAAGTGCTGGGCACGAGCAATGGCATATTATTCAGTAACACACCCATGAGCAATAGCCACAAATGCTTTAGTGAACCATTTGGTGAGGCACTGATTAGCAATATCGAATTTGATCAAGCGACGTCTATGTCTCTATTCATGGATGTGATCAAAGGTGTGTGTCACAGTATCTTTCTTGAGTGATGTGAGAAAACAAGTGCCAGTATCATAGCAAACCGACAACTAGAAATGTGTGACGAAAGCAATGACTAAAGAGTTAAGGTCATGGTAAGTACTTCAAGGAAGCTCAATGTACTGCTTGGCTACAACACCTGTGAGGGTTCATTGGAAAAGAGGGAGATGAATGGAATCATCAACATAAGAATTCGAAGAGCACCATAGGTGATATCTCATCACATGGGCTTGAGGATTTTCTTTTGCTTTTCCATCAAATTTTGGACAATCGCTCCGTATCTTGGATGGAACCGGAGGCGAGTATGGCGAACGAAGAATTGGATCATTCATAAGATGAGACATGTCTGGAAACTCTAGGGTGGCCAATAATGGAAATTGAGTATTAAAAGGCATTGAAGGTCAGTAAGCAGGTCCAAGCAGAGGGGCCCATCCCTATTGGTAAGGATTTTTGCCCCATAGTGGGGCATTTTGGCCATATGGCATTTTGTGTTGCCCCCATTACGGGTTACCTTAGGCATAGGGAGGATTTTTACCTTGAATACCTTGGAACGGTCCAGTCATAGGTTGTTGATAGGAGACATATAGGTTAAGAGGCTATTGAGCCTATTGACCTTGGAAATATGGATTTTGTACCTACTGCCCTTGATCGAAAGGATTCTCTACCTGTTGACCTAGGACATTAAGGTTTTGTACCTACTTCCCTTGGGCAAAAGGATTTTGGACCTGTTGACATAGGACATTACGATTTTGGGCCTGCTACTGCAAGACTTGACCCTAGCCTTGCCCTTGCAAGGGTTGACTGTACTAATATGTATACAAGAGTTTCTGCTGCTCGGGTTGGTTTTAATTCTATAGGACTTGACCCTGGGGCTGCAGACGTTGGCCCTACAAGGAGATGGGCTAGGAGGTTTGTGGAGCATATTGTATCTACTTCTACATGGTTTGTTGCAACTATTGGAAGGGTTGCCCTTGGCGGTTGTTGCAGTTGACCTTGCTGTGAGATCATTTTCCCTTACTGTTGTGCGGATAACCCTTGCTACAACAAAGGTTTCCCTTTCGATAACAAAGGTTTCGCTTGTTGTTGTAGAGGTTGTCCTTGCTATTCCAAAGGTACTTGAACAATGCCCAAAATATTTCTGAACTAAATCTGGCCATAGCCACTCTCAAAAGTGGATGAGCCAGGTTGAACATACTTCCTAGACTAAAGGGTGTAAGGCTGATTAACCATTCCTTGAAAAACATATGGAAAATGATGAGTTTGGTATTGGACCTGAGCCACAAAAGGCTACTGATACTAGACATTTCTTGACCCAGAAAGACCAACGGGATTTTGAACTTGTTGGTACTGGACATTGCTCAATCCAGTAGGATACACAGGGTTTTGAATAATGCCACAAGAAGTTTGGATCATACCAAGCATGCGAGCTTGTAAGCCACTGACATTGGTGGTGCCTAACACCATAGAAAGGTTCAGGTTCTTCCCCCGAGGTAGTGGCACAACTTGGCCACTAACCAGAGGGATGGAGGAACTGACAAAGACATTCCTTGAGACCACTGGTTGAACCAGACAGGTGATTGGAATAGATGATAGAAGAGGGTTCAGAATGGTGGGTTGCACCGCGACTCAGATAATTTCCTATTGGGAGGTTGAGTTTGCAATGAACGGACCAGAAGTAGGGATGGTGCTTTATGCCCAAAGAGGGTTATCGTAAAGTGATGAGGCACTAGGTGTACCTGAAACCAACTGTGCCAAAGACACATGATTTGGTAACACACTGATGGGAATGCCCCCTGTATAGGGGAAACCTTCAAAAACCAAAGGATTTACTTCCTCCTCGATAGTGTGGGGATGAGAAACTTCTGACTCATCCAGAGAGGTGACTGGAGCATTTCCTTCAGGTTCCATATATGGGAATAAATGACGATGAACAACTGAAGAAGTACAAGGGGATAATTCCAAAGGAACACCCAGCTGATCGTACAGACTGTAAGGGCGTTGTGATGATATCATAACAAGTCTAAACAAAGGATTCATAGGATAGATAACTAGTCCAAGCTGACCATTAGTGGTCAAGGAACTCTCAAGAGTTTGAATGGGATTGTCTGGAGATTCCAGCCGAAGATCAATAGGTGACCCAGTATCTTAAGTAGGCAAAGGAAGAGATGACAAAGATTGAATGCTCAGAACAATTCTGAGTTCAAAATCTTGGTCCTCGAGTGAATTGAGTAATTCAAGAAACGACTCCTCAAGAAATCTTTCAAACGAAGGAGAGGAGGAGGAACTAGGTGAACCATATGGTTCAGCCACGATGACCTTACCTTAGTTAGCAAAAAAAAAGAGATAAAATTCAAAGCTTTAAAATGTTCTTTAAGGGAAACTCACGATTTGATCTAGAAAATACTAACAAGATGTTATCAAATAGTGAGCAATCAATTATTAACACACATAAATAGGTTGGTGCTCTTTCATTTTTTAAGAGTCAAGAAAGAAACAAAGATGACTCTATCGCTTTCGATTGGAAACGAGGTTGAAAGGACAAGTGCTTGAATTATATTTTAAGTTTAATGAGTCAAAAAGATAAAATGACTGCTCTGGATGATCTAGGTAAAAAGGATTACTAGCAACCATGAACTACAGAATACCTCCCAGCGAACTGAGAAGTACAAACAGGTAATCTCCCTGAATGTTGTGTTCGGTGTATCAAATTTGCAAGGCAGTCGACTCAGCTTCCTATGGATAAAGGATTGTAGCCTAGAGGGGTCGCCTATTATATACTTGATAGTACGGGGAGCACAAATCCGTGCTGACACTATCTAATGCCAAAGCTAATGACAGTTGCTATGTTTAAAGGCATAGGAACACATCTCTAGCCTAGAGCTTCTAGATATGATCGTTAGGTTTAAAATGTGCCTTAGGTTAATTGAGTTCATTTTAAATTTTATCTTTAGTTATGTCTCAATTTTCAGGTCTTAGAAATGTGACTCGAAAAACCATAAATGCAACTAAATGAGACAAGACCCTTCCAATTCGATGAATTGTCTACACTAGAGAGGGTAGAAAACACACAATCAAATGCAAACAACCAAGCAACTGAAAGCAAAATTTTTTTCCATTACTTCAATTTTTGAGAAAATAAACTAATGAAAAATGCATTCCAATTCCTAATTTCGTGACAAGTACATTTCTAAAAGTCCTTTCAAAATCAAAAGAGTTATTTTCCTTTTCAAATGCTAATGCAATCCTAGTTTTTAACAACGCTAGCTACTGTAGCATATTGATGCAACATACTAGAATTTGATACTTTTTCATGAAATGATGAAATGAATTTTTCACATACAACACTTCAATGAAAAAGTTTTCGAAGCAATTAGCTCTTCAAGAAAATGAAAACACAAAAAGGGAGACTTGTTCAGACTAATGAAACACTAACTTTACCAAAACCAAGATAGGCAATGTGATCCATGTCAGAATGGAAACGTTTAGACAAGAAAAGAAAAACTTTTCAAACTTGTATAATGGAGGTCAAAGTCATAACAGGACCGCAAACGAAATGCAAGGAGTAAATACACCAACAACTTGACTCACTGAGTTCACAATCAGTTGAATGGATGACAATCTAGATGAACTAGTGCCACTAACCATACAATGACCCAAGAAATAAAGCGGAAAGATGAAAAATCAACAAGCAAACAAAACCGATGAAAAGAAACATTCTATTCAGGAGAAAACGGTCTAAAAGGCTTACGGGGTCGAAACCATGAGAGAAAAACATACTGGCCAATATTGGGGACAAACTCTAATCTTCAGTTACAAGCATCAGTGTGACTGCCTAACTGAAAAAAATAACTAGAGGGAGGTCAGTGCGACTGTTTCTCAACATATCACGATGATCGACGCGACTGTCAGAGAATGAAGTGCACTGAGCGAGGGAGACAAGAAAAAAACAAAAAAATTTAAAAGCTGGGACTAGATCTGCTACTATGAATTTCAAACTCAGACCAGTATGCAAAAGAGAAGAAACAACACTAAAGGGAAAAAGTGGAACGAGAAAGTTCACACAAAATCATGAAATCTCAAAGAAGACAAATAGAAGGTCTAGGTCCCCAGTATGGTCACCAATTTGTGGTGAAGTAAAACTATGAGTGCAGACACAAACAATTCCTCTAGCCCGATAATGGGTCTAGCCACAACTAATACATTCTATGGAAGATTTTCTTAGGTTAGAAACAATTAAGAGGGCCTACCTCTTAGTACACTTATCCCGTTCCATTATGTCCTTGCTTGCTCGCTCCATCTATCTCTCATTTCCTTCTTCAAACACCTAAAACAAGTGAACAACAACAAACAATAACCATGATAATAAACAAATTGTAATTCAACCTACTTAACAAGTCAAGAAAAATTAAACCATGAACATGTAAGGTGACACATCATTTAGGAAATCAATCGATAGTTTCATATATATTGAATCAAGAAAAGATTACAACCATTGTCTTGACATTGTCGTTCTCCTCCGAAAAAACCAAGTTCCCACACACTTCTACCAACATTCCATGATGGCCTCAACAATAATATTTTTAAGGCTCTTCCCTTTAGGCTTCACATTAAACCAAATTCATGCTTCTCCCTCATAGAACTAGAGATCTACAACTATGAATAGCTTGTTGTTTACTCCAATCTTAATTAGCACTAGCACACCAACATTAACACTAGCTTGTGCTTGGGAAAGAGGGAGGTTTATATAGCATGAATGAATGGGAGATGGATCCTCTTCTCATGGGAGAAGGTCTTATCTCTTGAGGTAGTTTAGTCATTATAGGGGAAAGGTGCCCAAACAGACGTCCTCGACCCCATCCAACCAAACCATTTATCAGACTTCTGTTATGAAGCTTCTAGAGTTGGATGCTTCAGATCTTTATTTAATAAATTTTCCATAAGAGGATTGATGCGACTAGAACAAAGCTTAGTCACTCTGGGCAGTACTTGGGATAGTGTTAATCCTTGCATATCGACGTGAAGAGGACAAGGGCCATTAGCGCCAGTCTTGTAAACTGGGAAAAACAGAAGAATTTGGGGAAATGGTGCAAAAGGGAATTATTCTTCTCATGAAGAGGGACACAATAGGACTTTATTCATAAAGGGGAAGCATGTAGAGTTCACTATAGAGGTCCTCCAGGATCAAGGAACGAGGAGTATAGGGACAGTGACAAAATGCTGTGTAACAGGTATGTGGGCTTAGTTGCCATCATGAATGTTTTCTGCTCTTGGTTATCAAATGAGAGGGTGCCAGAGTGGGGCAAGAATGAAGTGCTCGGGCAACAAAACAAAATCAGCCCAAGATTGACAAATTGTAAAAATAGGTGCAAACAAGTCACAACAACAATAAGAAGGGATAAATGATGACAGGGATTAGGGAGCTAAAACCCTATTGAACACAATAAACACAAACATTCTAGATATCAATTGCGAAGAAGTTCACCATAAGTCACCAACATGGAAAGGAACAAGTAAACACAAATTTGAAAGCGAAACATACATGCAACCACTATGTATTAGTACATAATATCTGCATGTATGAAAGCTCACATATAAATATGGTGAGGTACCAGGTAGCTAATAAAACCACCATGAGTAAGCATGGGAATTAGTGCAAAAGGTAAAATAAAACATCTTATTAATATTGTTCCAACTTCAAATAGATATCATGCAATTGGTCAATACCCAATAGTGGAACATGGGTTGTTTGTACTAGTGCACGATGCCAAAACCCTAAACCCACTGCAGATCCACTCTAGTAGCTACCAAGCGCTAAGTGGCCCTAGATCTCAAGCATCAGTCAATTATCTATCTTGGCCTCAACTCAAGTGTTAATGTCCTATGAAATGAGGCATGAAGACACACTTATAAAGATGAGGTGACTATTCACCTACCATGACCCTTGACCTCCCCTCATGACTCTTGAACTTCCCTTCATGACTCTTGAGCTCACTCAATGAATATTACATTCCTAACTCATCTCAGCATGATTGTTGGAATTATGATGAGAAACATTCACACAGTCCTAGAAAGAAGACATGAGGAGAGTATTGAGGGTTATTGGAAAACCCTAGGATGTTCATTATCAATATGTTGCTTGATCGTGAGACAAGCCTATTTGTCTGCTATTGCGCCTCACATACATATGTCCACTTTTTAATGTTGTTCCTTTGGTGTGATTGACCAGTTCCTAGAGCTTGTATGGAACTATCTTTCCAATCCACAACTTATGTTAGAAACCCTAGCTCCCTCTGTATGTTCAACCTTTTGCGTTCTTCCTTTTGACACATGCTCCATAATCCTCATAAGCTTGAATCGTCTTCCAATTGGTAGTGAATCTTTTTGTGTCAGACATTCATGCCCTATCATCCTACAAGAACATAATTATCAATTAAAACTCAAGATAAACATATGGAAATAAGACAAGAAATAATTACTACAAATAAAACAAAATCAATTAATGAATGATCAATTTGAGGTGAAAGAAAGAGTTTGTTTTCATGAGTGTTGGTGATGGGTTGTTCATCATCATTTTATTTCATCCTTTTAGCAAGGGCATTTCCTGCTTTATTAGCTTCTCAACACGTAGTTGCATATTTCAACCGTTACCATTCAAGTCCCATTTGGGAAGCATGACCTCAACCAAACCGCATTTTGCATATGCAGATCATAGTTTCCCTTTACATGGAAGTCACACTTCTGGGCAGGTCACATGGTCACATAGCAGTGTGGGTCACATGGAGCTATGGATTCCTTAATTGCGGTCCTGTGACCAGTCGTATTCAAGGACTAAGACTTATGAGATCACATAGTTGCATTATAATGGAGGTCGCACTTGTGGCTGCATCACTGAGACTTTAAAACTTGATTGGCAACTTGGGGATAGTCTAGTCATGAATCTAAAAATGTGATCTCCACACAAACTTACAGGTCTTTCCACGCTATTCTATGCAGCCCCAAGTTTGCTCCACGCAATCACATGGGTCCTTAGTCGGGTTCATTGGTTAATCGATCTCTTTGGTCTCTGGTGCACAACTGATTACTCGATATGCTCTTTAAATGTTTGACGTTGCATTTGATGCACGACCACTCCATGTGACTTCCAAAAGGTCACAACTTTGTTATTGAGCACTGTCTTCTGCTATATCACTTCTTTCATGATAGATATATGTTGTAACTCTTTTCATCGTGTTGCAGTGTTTTTCCAACTTCCCATCTCATTTCTTATTCTTCCATTCATCTACTTGACCGCACATAACATGGGATAAGGCCATGTGATGTGGGTCAATGCAATCTTCATACCATGCATCAATTAGCCTGTCGTTGCCATGGTGAGAGATTCGTTAACCATACGGAAGAAAACCGACCACTCTCATAGAAATCTCCAAGAATATAGGAAGAGGAGACAAAATACCAGTTTTGCATTCAGTGCTTTCAACCAAACTAAGGCTAGGACGAGCATATAGTTTGATATGCATGCACCAGCAAAAGTGAGCATTGAATCCGTTTCTTTCGACTTTTGCGTATGAGAACATGGGAATCTCTTCAGAAAATTTTGAGGTTTTTCCAGTTTTAAAAATAAATAATAAGGTAACAGTGATCAAGAAATCCTCGTTACAACCAAATTACGCTTGGAAATGTTGTATTCTAATCATTATAAGGTATCAAGAATGGAAAGAAGATCGTCTCAGTCACTGGGGATGCGACGTTGGTACCCAAACTCCATATGTATATGAATGTCTTGTTCATTTGATTTGTTGAATATGATGTTCCTCCAGTGCATCACATATCTGAATGTCTGCCATGCATTTCCTCTACCACAATGAGACCATGTGTGCTGGCACTAGGTGCAGTGATTGATGACAAAGATTCGAAGCTTCACTCTAGAAATGCACAGGGTGAATGTTTCGGTGTGTTATGTTGTTACATATCACCCAAGATATATTCATTGTTCGAAACCCCATAATGCTCCTTACAGTGCTGCAATTTTCTACGACCTACCAACTGGGAGAGGTCTTATAGTCACTGAAGAGGATGGGTCACACTAGATATCATATTTTTTCTGGTGCGATTTTGTGACCTGGCAACTGGGGAGGTCGCATAGTCGTAGCAGAGGGAGGATTGCATTTCCTGGCCATATGTTTGAGGTTGCAAATTGGTGACCTTGGAGAAGATTGTGACCTATGGAAGTTGCATAATCATAAATTCGAGATTGATTATATTCCTGGGTGTTATTGCTTAAAACTAAACTAATATTTTGTGACTTAAAACATTGATCCTGGCGGAAAGACCCTATCCAAGTGATATGTGGAAGTGCAAATTGTGAAGCAGGTGCTTCAGCTAGTCTCATTAGTTCCTCGTATAACTTTTTTGGCATTGACCATTCAATAAAATTCGTAATCTAATTACAATATGTCTTCAAAGTGTTATTTAGATAACTGCCTTCGGTTCTAGTGCATAGAACATAGTTTGGAGGCCCTAAATTTCTCTAATTTCAATCATTATTACAACAACAGTACGTGGATTTTACTCTCTTGTCGTGGCCTTTATAACTTACTTTCCATGCCCTTTAGAACTTATGCTCCATGAATCACTTTAGGATGCATGCTAGCTTTATGGTGGCTACTTGGCTTTTAATTATTCTTGGCAACTATTCTCTTAAAACATAAAAGCATCCACCATGTCGTGTACCAAGAATATGCCTTGTACTATGAAATGTTGTCCCTAACAAAGCCTCATGAAGTCCATATTTATATCATTATACAATTTTTTCTCCATAAGTAGCGTATTTTCAAACTATTATTCAATTTCATCCTTCTTCATTAAATATTTGCCCAATGCAGCTCCATTTAAGTCCCTAGAGAGAAAATGGGATAAATAATTAAAACAATGACAATAATTTCATCTAGAGGTGATAGTAAAATTTCAACTAAATTATATGAGTAAAACAAGAGATGCTCGAATCCGAAAATCAACACAACATTTAGGCACTTTAATGGGCTTATGAATTGCAAGCAATTTATGTGATGCCCAAAAGAAATGGTGCGGTTATAGATTCAAGGGCATCAAGTAAGATGGAAATTTGAGGAATCTTAACGCACTCGAGGGAACGAGAACCAAGACAAAACAGGGTTACTATCATGAGGTATTATTACAAACCCTTATGCATATGTTTGATCGTGCTTCAGGGTGAGTCAAGAAGAGCTTAAAATGGCATGCATACTTCGATCACATATGTCTAGAGTTACAAGGGTGCAAGGGTAGTATATAATATTTGCAAACCCTAATGCACATGTTGAGGTGTAGGACCAATCAATAACCTAGGGGAATATGACATGTAACAATCTCTCCCATGATGTCCAACAATGTTGATGGAAACACACTCTCAGCGGGAGGAGAGTTAGGTCAAAAACAGGAGGGGGTCACCTTTTCCCATTTATGGTTTTACCCAAACCTCAATACTGTAAATCATAAGAAAAAAAAAAATTGCATGTATGTTTGTTCAAATATAGGACATCTACTATTCGCGATGCGAATCATGCGAAGATGAGCTTCAAAATCACTAGGGATCTTGATGCATTAATAAAGCAATTAACTTGCGACACCCTATTGTGATCCTAAGGCACATGTCTGAGAGAAAAAATGATGTGCAGATGCAATGTATGAAATGTGAGTGGGCGCACCAAAGGTTTGGATAAGAAAGTTTGCGGGGAGAGCAATCGGTTTAGGGTCCTATAAAAACCCTAGAAGCTTGGGGCTAGTGGTGGGGTACCCAAAATTTTGAATATGCCCAAAAGTTTGGGTGGTTTTGTAGCGACTAAAACAACCACATAATAATATTACAACATTTAAGTGGAGAAAAAATGCTAAATTTGTCATACTATCTCTTGCATAGCCTCACCAAAATGGAAATCTGATTCAACCCCAGGAATGAGCAAAATTTTGATATCATCATGGCAAATTAATGATAGACTGGGAACAAGAGAAGTATGAGAAAAATTGGTATCAATTTATCAAGGATAATTAGTTTTTTTTAAATATAAGTGAGGAAGAACCAATAATCGAGGAAGAACCCCTAATGGAGGAAGAGGAAATAGTTTACATATCTCCACCTTAACCTCAACAAATACAAGTTCTAATAAAAGGACCCATCACGTATAGTAGAGGAGTCACAAGGCATGGAAAGACAAATCCAAGATTAAGAGACAAAGGAGAAAGCTTTTATCAATGTGGAAAAAAGAACAAAAACTAAATTTTCTTCAATGAAGACTTTGTAGAGAGATTAGGAACAAAACAAATTCTATCATTATATTGAATCCATGGAATCCAAGGAGAAGGAACAACTTCAAATATCATCAAGTAAAGGAACATTTGAGAGTTCAAAGATGAAAAAATAATACGCCCTCACTTATGATGAACATACTTACCCTATTGAAGAAGAACTTTCTTATATATTAAAAATTATTCCCCAAACAAGAAAAGGAAAAGTTCCTATGAATACTACTGAAGGTTCTATGAAGAAACATAGGAGAGAAATAGAATAAAATGAAGAGAATTATCAAGGACATGAAATTCTTGTAGTGATATATAAAAAATAAAATGAGTTGCTCCAAGACATAGCCTAACTCTAGTGGAGGAAAATGGAAAATTTCAAGACAAGAAGAAAAGATTTCAAGAAGATAATATGATGGTGGCCATGTAAGCATACAAATAGTATAAAAAAAATAATGAATTAAAGGCTAATGAGAAAAGCCTCAAGGTGAGGTTGTTAATTAATAGGCCAAGACAAGAAGCACCACCACTACAAAGGGACAATGTAGACATTATTCTCTAGGTAGTAGGGGTACTTTGAGGGGAAGTGACACAATTTTATGAGCATGAAGACTTGTAACATATTTGTCTTAGGGAAGATGTCAATCCTCTATTTTGACAATATTTTTCCATGATAATACATGACATCCTAACTAAATAAACCTATCTTACACCACTTTTATTACATTCTAAAATTATTTTGATCAATGAGCCACTTCTCAAGGTATTTTGTTGTAAAACTCCCTCCCATCATTGTTCTATCTCAAGCTCTGGGAGGTATTACTTATGACCTAACCTAAACTCCAAAGTCTATTAGGATGATGGAGTTACAAAAATCCTTCTTTTTTAGAGGTTGCAGAATTAAAATACAATATCACCATTACACCCAACTCATTAAGAGATTTTTAGTGATATAAATTTCATCTGGGTTTGAATATTGGATTGATAGTTATGTCCAATTAAATTTAGACTAATCACATAATGCCATGTGTCATCCATGTGTAGCCCACATGGACTTTCCATTTCCCTATAGGTATTTCCATGTCACTCGATGTTTCCCTATGCGAGGCCCACCTACGGGGTAGTTCCCTGGCATGGGGTTCCACAATGATTCCACCAACCAAACCTAGGTGGTTTTCATGCTGGAAAGAATATGGCTCCATTGGAAGCTTTAAACGACGAAATTTTGAGCGACTGGATTCTCATCCAATAAGAAAATTGAACCTCGAATTCATTTCTACTATGTGTATATGTAAAATTGCTCTTATGTCCCTTCACAGAACCAAGGGAGAACTTCCTTAGAACTTTGGTGCCTTCACCTTCTTGGTTGTCTCTTTGATTTATGAGAGGGAAGGATGAGAATGGGTATCACCCATTCCATTCTCTACTCTGCATAAATAAACAATCAACAAATACTTCAACTCCAATTTAGCCCCATTTTCATTGCATTATAACTTGCTAGGTAAAATACATTTTCTTGGTTGCAAGTGGTTCTAGAATTTAATTCAAGAGGGTATGGATCTTCAAGTTATGAAAGAAAAATAAGCAATGCCCCTTAGAACATTGATCTATAAGTTGTCCCTTCTTTTGGTGAATTTAATTTAATTTAATAAATAATTAGCAACTATTAAAATAGAGGTTCAACTAACTATAGTTCCCATGTGTTAAATTCAGATCTACATTTGATGTTATAAAAGTAGGGGTCAAAACAAGGGATTTTACAAACCCCACTCTGTTAAGGGAACACCATCCTTAGTGTTCTATAAACAAAGAATAACTAATAAAAAACAAACTTTATTGTTATATTTCTCTACATCTGTTTACATATTAAAAAAAAATGGGTACAATACCCTCATTTGATCTGCATGTTCATAGGTTTCTTCCATAAACTAGATACTAACAAGTAATAAAACCACTTAGGTTTTGTTGGTGGAATAACTATGGAACCCTATGATAGGGAACTACTCATATGTGGGCCTTTCATAGGGTGACATAGAGTGCCATGGAATTGCCTATGGGGATGTGGAAAATCCAAGTGGGATACATGAATGCCATGTGGTATTATGTGATTGATATTTATTCAGTTAGACATAACCCCCAATTTAAGAACTATATTGAGATGAAATTTACATCATTGAAAGGCTCTCGACAAAGATGGGTTTGATGTTGATATGAAATTTTAATTCTGCAACCTTTGAAAAAATATTTTTGTAACCTCATTTCCATAAAATACCTTAGAGTTTAGGTTAATTCATAATTAAAACCTCCCACATCCTAAGACAAAATAAGTAGGTGGAAGGGATCATTACAATTGGCATTAATTTGTATTTTTTGGAATTTCATGAAATTTTATGCATTATGAATCAAGTTTACTATAACTTTTATAGGAAATTAATAGTTTTCCTAATTGTCGATTTATTTACCAATTTGCAGGAGAGATGGGAAAATCAAGAACGTGATTTTGTCACCCATGATATCAAGGAGGTTAGTATCCCCTAGTTTTGTTAGAAAATGCACACATAGGTTTGGTCAACACATGGTCAATGTGACCAATATTCTTGCTAAAACACAAATTTAGTGAGGAATTTTCCCTAGAGATAAGAAAACATGACTTCTATTAATGTTTTCCATGGGGAAAGTTGAGTTGCATCTCTAGGAAGGATCATATTAGTTTGTTGATATCCACAAAGATATTTTTCATTACTTGGTTTCACTTCTCATGTATAAATGACAATCTAGTGAAGCTTGCAAATCACTTATGATCCAATCTTTCATATTTCTATTGTCATCTTAAGACTTAGAAATGTCATCATTGAAGCTATGATAAAATATAATTATCAATAATATATGCACTGCTGGTTATTTTTTACTAGTTGGTAGTCTTTGATGTACAAGCTAAGGCGTGGTGGACTACCATTGTCTCAGCATGCACATTTATTTCCATTTTTCATATTTTTGAATGCTAATATATATTTGTGTCTATTTTTATTTCATGTTAACATTTAAATATGTAAGATATGTTTATTTAGCTAGGATATCATGTTCATTGCAAAAATATTGGAAAAAGATAGGACTAACATATCCCCAAGGCAAAGATGTTGCATGTCCTCATACTCAAATGGCTACTTAGAGAAACGATATTTCAATCAATAGGTTGCTTAGAACAAACCATATCTTTATCAAAAAAATTCTTCAGGAAATCATACTTTGATCAACAGTTTGTTCAAAGAAACCATATATTTTTCTTAGGAAAAATAACATGTTGCTTGTCTTATCAGTCAATGTTTCTTTCTAATTTAATATTTTTACTCAGACAATGATTACTTTGTGAAACCACATTTAAATAAATGACATTCTTGTTCGTACAAAGAAACTAAATATTTCTCAAAGAGAGCATTTCAAAAGTAGAGGATTATTGTTACTCAAACTAGAAAGACTAATTTTGGAAACAACTGATTATCTTTTCTCAATATAACATTGTTCTCAGTGAAATCGCAAATGTTGTAGTATTCTTTTTTTCATTTTTGAAAAATTGAGTTCATTTCCTTTCTAAGAAATACGTCATTAATAAATTGTAGTGTTGCTACATAGAGTTATTACACATTGCTATAACATTCACAGGGTTGCTACATAGAATTTAAAAAATGGTATTAAACGTTGAGCCATTGAAGTTTGAGATGTCCAAATTACATGATGATACAATAAACATTTTTCATGTTGTAGGGTGGATGGGTTTTCCTTCAAGTTGATACAATGCTAATATGGCTTAGGCATTTTCTTATACATTTGATGGTGAAAGTGCCATAGTGGGGAATTCAATAATGCATCTATCTAATCATGAAATGGCTTAAATCACATGATTGAATCAGGATGGAAAATGATGGTTCAAGAACAACCAATTAGAGGGTAACTCACAAGAATTGTTCATAAATAAATAAATATCAAAGCATAATTAACTTAGAGCCATGCCTAACAACGAGTTAAAACATCCTTGCGATGAATTAACTTTTTTGGCTCAAAAGTATATGACTTATGAGGGAAGATTCACCCTCACTTACTTATACCACATAAGAACATTAAAAAATTTAATTGGAGCCAAAATTTTAAATATGGCATACTATCTCTAGCATAGCGTCACCAAAATGGAAAGTTGATTCAAAAGAACGCTAGGAATAAGTAGAAAATTTGATATCACCATGGCCTCATTGAGTTAATCATAAGATGGGAACTATAGAAGTATAAGGAAACTTGGGATAAATTTCTCAAGGATAATTATCTTTTTGAACATATGAGGGTGGAAGAACCAATAAAGGGGGAAAGGAAATAGTTTAGATATCTCCACCTCAATATTTTCACATACAAGCACCAAGAAAAGAACCCATCACATGCAGTAGAAGAGTGATAAGGGACATCGCAAGACATTTCCAAATGAATAGAAAAAAGGGCATGTTTTTCCAATTTTGCATAAAGACCAAGATGTACATTTTCTTCAACAGATAATTTGGAGAGAGATGAGGAAAATAAGATATTGTATGACTATATTGAGTCTTTGAAACCTACGAATAAGGAACAACATCAACCATCATCAACAAAAGGTACAAATGAGAGATTAAAGATTCCAAATGAATACACCCTCACTAATGGAGAATAAAATTATAGTATTGAAAAAGAACTTTTTCATATATTAAGAAACATTCCAAAACAAGAAAAGGAAAATCTCTTAACTATACTATTGAATATGTTATAAATAAACATAGGAGAAAAATAATTAAAAATGAAGAGAATTATTGAGGGCATGAAATTATTGGGGGAGTACATAAAAACTCAGCATAAGTTTCTCTGAAGAAATAACCTAACTATACTCGAGGGAAAAAAAAAATAGAGAATAAAAGGCTTCAAGAAGATAATTTGGTGGTGTCCAAACAAGCATACAACTAGTATCAATAAAAAAATGAATTAAAGGCTGACAGAAAAAGCCTCAAGATGAGGTTGTTAATATATACCAAGATAAGAAGCACCACCACTACCAAGGTACAATGTGGACATCACCACCTTGACATTTTGAGCATTCATTCCCAAAAATTGTACAAAACGCAACCTCCTATGATACTAAATTATATGATTTGATATTGATCATAAACAAAACTGAAGTAGAATTGAATATTTGCCAACGGTGAATTGATTGTTAACTTAAGCACTTAATGTGGAACACTGAAGGAAAACAGTTGAATTAATGACTTAATCCAATACATAAGAAACATATTTAAACATGAATTTGCAGCAAAGAATAGAGATAGAAGACAACAAAAATTTATTATGGAGTTCATCCTTGATGGATTACGTCTCTGGGTCCGCTTTCAATATGGACATCCATTTTATTAAGGATTGACACAAGGAAGTATTTACATATAAAAAACACCATATTGAATGTTCTCGCAAGAACCTCTGGTCACTACCAACAAAAATATTTCTCTCCTAGCTTTCCAGCACCTCACTCGATTCCCAATTCCGCCTTTGGAAGACCAAGATACACTGAAAACAAGAACAACCTCTTTAGGTCAACATCTTAATACAAGTCCCAAAATCACTCTAATGTCCTCTCCATGATCAAGAATATGGATTTATAGGCTCTTAGGTTCACTTGAGCTCCCTGATGGTAAACTAGGCATGAATGTGTTGTATTTAAGTGTAGGATGTCTTGGTCTTGTCACATTGTGACACTTAGGCTTTTAGTTACATGGTCATCAATTAAAATAGAACAAAAACCCATCAAAAAAACCCAAAATAAACTTTGGATATAATCGAACCTGTTGTGGTCAGATAACATTGAGGAGACCCTGAACTACCAGCATGTGACTGGCAAACTCTTTGACAGTCGAGTAGCTGGTTTCCACATGCTTGGTCAACTTCGATGGTTCTGGTTTTTTGTTTCATGACAGCACATGTGATAGCTCACAACTTCCGATTGTGGAAACTCCACCTGGAAGATTACCCATATGAGTTTTTCAACTCCCAACCATGTGGCCACATCACCTTTGCTCACATGTACCTGCAAAACTCAATGGTTCTTCTGCACTTTCCAACGCGGTCCACTCGGCAGTGACATAACTTGTGTTCACATGTTCACAACTCTGACAGTTGCAATTAACTTGACTATGGTGACTCCAAACTATGGGGTTATGGACTACTACAGTTTATCTTCCTACTCACATGTCCAACCCTCTGACGCGGTCCCACTGCAGTCGCGATTTGGGATTGTGGTTATGTATTTGCATTATTTTTAGTTCTATGTCCGAAAGTGAATTTTTTAGGTTAGGTTTTATACATCGGTTTTTGCATTATGACTTAGACTTAGGATATGACCTTAGGTCCGCATCATTATTAGAAAAACCATTACAATAAATTTTTTCACTTTAGGACAATTATCATCATACACCATGATGACAATCTGGACCATGAAGACCTGAAGATAATATTGGGGAAGATGATGAAGCTAAATATGAACTGGACTTCTTGGACTAACTGGAACGAAAAGGTCCTCCTAGATCAAGCAAAAGAATTCCCTCAGCAGTTGCCTAATGGATGTGGCAGTGAGTTCTGTTAGCGTTCGAATTTGCCTCAGGTTGAGGAAGGAAAAACTCGAGGCCACATCAAACCACGCTCAGCCTTGTAGCTAGCCCTACAAGGATAGGAGAGGGCTCTCTCCAGGTCTATCTCGGCAAAAGGTAATAAGAGAAGCTCAAGATGACTGAATTGATGACTAATTTTAGGCTAGGTATTAAGTGCAGAGGTTTAAAGGTGATTTTTTGGGGTTTTTGTTGAATCAAAGGAAAAGGCAATTTTGGGTGCGGGGATAAGACACAGTTTCTGCAGAGGTCTGATTGGAGCAAGGTAGGCAATTGTTTTGATGCTTTTAAAGTGATGGGGTGAATATATCAGACAGGTGAGGAGCTAAGGAGAGCAAGCAAGCGCAAGGGTTCTCCATAAACTGAAGAAAACATGGAAAATTAAATAAATTTAAAGGCAGAGCATAGCAAATTTATGGATTCTACCATAACACTTCATTTGTTCAATTGCAGAAGATGAGAGAGGGAAAATGATACACATAACAAACTTACAAGTACTGAAATAAGCACACCATCAAGGCATAAAGCCACAAGAATTCCAAATAGTGCTGCAAATCCCTGATCTTCCCTTTGCCAAAATGCTGAAGTAAAATGTACAATAAAGTCTCAAAGCCTCTTCCCAAAGAGTCCAACCATGAAAATGACTAAGAAAATACATAATATAGGCAAGCTAACACATTCCCTTGCTTCTTGGGGTCGAGCTCATCATCCTAGGAGCTGTTTCAACCAATTCTAAATAAAGCACTATAATCTAGGCAGTCAAAACAACTTGCCTCTATAAGCTAGGAAACCAAGTCATTCATTAAATGTTTGCTATTTTATGAATGAATCATCTAGAATAGGTAAATAAGTGTCAATTCAACATAAAATTACATTAATTACATCAAGGAGGGTGAAAAATCCCATCACAAGTCAAAACTGGTCAAAACTGCGCGAATTCCTGAGCTGGAAGGTGCAAAATGTGCAAAAAATCCTGATGCGTAGCGCGCCTGAGCCCTACGCATAGCGTGCCTTTCCACCTGATTTTGGGGCACTTCCCGACATCCAAATTGAGCGCACGATAGCTCGTTGGAAATTTCTAGATGTCTACTTTCTAACCCAAGTGGAATTTTCCAATTTGGTGTCCATTTGCCCCTCCAAAAGGTCATTCTCCCAAGACTGCTACTTGTGTGTCCAAAAAGGGGCAGTGAGGTCATTTTTTGCATGTTTTTTGACCTTTTGGGGACCCAAACCTTGATGAAATTCCTTGGCAGTGGTTGAGCAGATGTATTTCATCATGAAAAATCCAAAAATGCAAACCTTTAGTGATTTGGACCTCGCAATCTTCATGGTAGTGCACGGCGCGCTACGCGTTGAGCCCAAAAACCTGTTTTTTACATAAAAATTTCAAAATTGACAAAATTTTCCCCAAATTTGTTGAAATTTGGGCTAGGGGTACCCAATCAATTAATATGCTCAGTCAAAGAGGCTTCGGCCAAAATTTGGAGTGGATCGGGCCTTTTTCTCCGTTTTAGTGCCTTGGTGAATCGCCCTTTACGGATCTTCAGTTTCGCTTTCCAAACATGCATGCGGGCCCAGTAATGATTCTTCATATGGCAGAGCATATCTTTGTTTCTGTTTGCCTTGGCTAACAATTTCTCTAAATAAGTGTTCACCTAGATGAGCATAGACTCTCGCTCAATAGGTGTCAAATCACCGGATCTCTTGCGGGCCAAGTTTCGATCTTCTCGGATTCGCCGCAACTCATAAAGAGTGTGTTCATCTTCTAGCTGTTTGTCGCGCTGCTCCAAGTAGTTGATTGTCCAATTGGCCATTTCCAATTTCTGTTGCAACAAGTGATTCTTAGTCTTTTGTTGTTGAATGACCTCCTTTATCTCCGAGCTAGGAGAGCTGATATCAAGGTCAATAATATCTGTGTCCGGATCTCCTGAAGGTCCCTCATCAAACATGGGTTGCTTGCCTCTGTCTTGTACCTGTGCTGCAGAAGGCGAGACCCTTTCCACCTAATGTGGAGATAATACTCGCTGCGCTGATGAAGTCAACGAGACCCCTTCCACCTGATGTAGAGATAATACTCGTCGTGCAGATGCAAATAAGGCCCTGTGGGCTCTCTGATATGTAACATATGAAGGAGCGCTAACATGCTCGGGCTCAGGAATGTCAAACTGATGTGAGGGCCCTCCCTCATCATGGAAAATCTCGGGAGGTGGCTGTGGCGCTGTGAAAAGATCACGAGAAATAAAATCCTCCCAAGTAATGCCCTGCGGTGCTAATTGATGCATCACTATGATCTTAATCAGTGCATAATGATAGATGCTCTTATATTGCTGTGCTGGGGTCTTCCTTTGTACTAAAGGCACCATTCTCTCTATGTTGCGACACATGAAAAATGGAATATTCATCATACGTACCCTTGTGAAATGCATCAACAAACGGACATGGTATGCGTAGAGACGTGAGAATCTACCCTCGCAACTGAAATATCGAATGATGAGTTTCATCAATGGCGCATACTCATCCCTTAGGAATCTCAAAGGAAAAACAGCGGTTAAATGTCTCATACACCCGGGCTTGATATATGGCTCATAGTGAAATCTGTCTAACTGCTCGCGCTTATTCCATTTCTTCCCTACATTTGGTATCCCAGTGGCCTGAGCAATAATCTCAGGTGACAAGGTGAAATCCACTCCAGCAAGGTTTACATGACCATTCTGCAAATGTAGAACAAATAAACGGACTAGTTCCCGATGATGCTGGATTTGTGAGATCCGCTCACAGTATTCAAAACATGATAGATACCGAAAACAGTCCATTGCAAGTGGACAAGCTTGCAAATAAGCCAAAGAAGTGGGCTCCTCCCTGACATGCCGAGCACCTTTGCCACTTTTGTGATACCTCCTTGGCACCTCTATTTTTGGTGTAGAATCACTGTCATAACTCTGCTCATAAGTTGACTCGGTTTCTGACATATTGTTGAAGACAAGATGGCTGGAATATATATGCTGACTGTGCACACAATTGACTGCAGACATTTTCCCGTTTTTCGAAATGTTGTGACCAAGGGGACACAAATACAAGGGAATTGTTAGGGAAGGGGAAACATTAGGGACATAGGGGCAATGAGAATAAAACAGGGAATTTAGGGAAGGGAAAGGGCATAAAAATTCTGATATTTTAGGGTTTGGGGTGAAGTAGGGAATATTATGGTTGTAATAGAAAGGAGGGGTTAGAATTTTGTAGGGGGATAGTGTAAGGTTTTATGAAGAATTTTTTAGGAAAAGGTTGGTGAATATGGGAGGGGTAGGAAACACAAATGTGGGAAAACCTTGGCAGCATGTAATTTTGAAACCCTAGCAAACTAGGCGTTTGAATCCACACATCAACTTTAGGGTTTTTTACATTTAATTTTCATGGCACATCTATCATAATTTTTTCTTATTAATCTTTCAAAATCAAGAACCAGCCATGGAAATGAATCCTACCTGTGGTTTGCTTGAATTACGAGAGGAGTTGAATACTTGCTGGCGAATTTCTGGGCAGAATTCCCAACGCGTAGTGTGGCTCACCCAACACATAGCGCACCCCTCGTGCGTAGCGCACGAGTAAATTTACACTGAGAAAAGTGTGCTGATGCGTAGCGTGCCCTGGGTGCGTAGCGCACCAATGCTGATGCGTAGCACGCCCCTGGAACTAGCCCGATTTGCTCACCAGCTTGTAAAATCGCCCTAGAATGGATGCACTTGGCTCTTGAGATGTGAATGGGTTGGTTATGAGGAGAAATGCCTTTATATAGACTCCCTTTTAATTTTTGCTTGACCAAAACCCATTTTGTAATGTTTGGTTGTTGACACTTTTTCAAATTAAATAGGCTCTGACTTTTTGGTTTTCCTTCAAAAACAATTTGTTTGAAATAATGATTTCTTCTGATAATTTTTTGCAGGGATAGCTCTGATATGCTCTGGCAAAGGAGACCAAGGCTGCGCTTGAACATTTGGAGAACTTGAAAATTTTGACAATTTTTACAAAAATGAGATGGTGACTTATCTTGAAAATAGAGTTTTGAAGAGAAGTCCTAATTCAGGTGTACAATGATGAAAATTATTGAAGTGATGATCTATCAAAGACATCCCTCTGGCCTGCTGGTCTTCTAAGACTTTTTCAAGACAAAATTGACTCAACCCTAGACCTAAGACCTAAAAATTTAAAACATGATTGTAAATGACCTTTGAAGACTTATTTTAATAAATAGGCCTAAACCAGCAGTGCCAAGCACAAGGGGAATGAATGGCACAACCCACTTCAGCAGAGTATTGGCATGCCTAACAAAATGCAACTGACTAAAACTGATGGGACACCTAATCTTGAAATGCAAAAGAGATTTGATCTCTGACGGAGGGATAACTAGACCGACTCTAACATTGGCACCAATGGGGATGGTAGATCCTTAGAGATGCCAAGAACCACAGATCTCTGGGAGAGCTAGTCAGTGCCTTCGTCCATTGGGCTATGGAGTCAAAACTCAAGCTAAAATGCATGACTAAAAACCGACACAAACTAACTTAACAAAAAGACTGAAAACTGACTGACAAATGACTCATGACTGACTTAACTAAAACAATAACTTACAAAGCTTATTGAAGGGCAGCAGTCCATCAAGATTTGAAATCATGATGACAACCACATGTTTTCTTACAAGACAATATACCATCAAACTATATCAAAATGCCAATGCAACCAATCAAGTAGATGCCTTCTTGATTGATTCTCCTGATCAGATCTTCTGGTCAACAATGAATACTGGTAATTGGGCATCCAAAAATATAGTCGACCATAATCTCCTTCATCACTGAATATTGCAATAATCACCTTCACTGCTGACTGCAACAGATCTGCCATTGGATCCCGAAAAACATGAAGTCTTTCCTCCTGCCAGAAGAGCAACGTGTCTTTTTGTCTTGATTCTGATCTTCCTTCATCATGTACTCCAGAAAGAGTATGTTCCTGGTCCTCAAAAAATTCTGAACAAGTAGATGAGCAGATCTCCTCTTGAAATAACATTTCGACACATGAAACATATGAAGGGGAATCTGAAATGGAATCCTGAATGGTCTGATATTTTGTAGTTTGAATATATGGTAGGTCATCCTCATATGATATGACAACCAGATTCTCATTACATTCATCAATCATGAGAAAAGAAATTTCAGATGTTTCGTGAAACCCAACACTAACATTTCTATCAACTATCATAGATTCATCCAGAGAAACCTTGTCACTTACTTGAACGAAGATCTTGTCTTGTTTTTCACAGAGGCAATGAACTACCTCCTCATGAAGATCTAGTGCTGGTGAGATGAGAGCATTTAGGTCTGCTACTCCATTTTCTTCATTTGAGGTAGCCGCGACAATACAACTCTCTTTTATGAGATCTGGAACAACATGTTTTGCCTCATCATAATTTATATCTCGATCTAATTTATCATCATCACTTTCTGAGATTGTAACATTACTCTTCTGCATTACCTGCATGCTGTCTTCTTCTATGGACAGATCTGAAACAACATTTTCTCTTTCCTTATTTTCAACCATATGGAAATCTTCAGCCTGCTGATCTTGACAAATATCCTCTAAGATTTTTGTGTGCTGTTGAAACGGATTTTCATACAGGGCTTCCATGATCTCTTCATCCATGAAATTATCATCTTCATAAAACTTCTCAAGGCTTTCAATAAAACTATAAGCATGTTTGCAACAGTTTTGAACTAAATTTAATGATGGATAAGAGTCCTTATATCTTTCAATAAACATAGCATGAAAATCCTTTAAACAGTAAATACAAGCAGGCGGCAAACTTTCATACCAAGATTGGGCTTTACCTTCCAGAATGGCCAAGAATATCTTCATCAAGCAATCTTCAAGAAAATCAACCTTCAACTTGTGAATATGCATGTGAAATCTAACCAGATGTAGAGCAGCGTCCTTCCTACCATCATCTTTAAATGTAGGCAAATTCCTTGACCAATCTACCTTCGAAATTTTATTTGGAAAACCTGGGATGTGATCTCGGCTCATGGGAGCATATCTTCTTGCAACCTGATTCATTTTGAAAAGCTCAAAGCTACTAATCTTCCTACAGTGAAGTCACCATGAAGCATTGATCTCTGGATTTTTCAGTGAATGAAGTCGCCAGGCGAATGATTTCAGCCTTCTTATGCCTGATCGTTGTCCACCATCAACAATCAGATCTGAACTTGATACATGTACTGGGTAATTAACAAGTTAAATGTCACGTTTACAAGCTAGACCGGAGATTGACTGAAGCAGCGTTTATCTACTTCCGCTAATGCAAAGCAAAAGCATTTCGAAGGCTACCTGGCATAACTTCAGGCTCCGTCTGTAGCTTATAAAACAAATGACATCAACAAGCAAACCATTTTTTCTTCCCCAGTATGGTCGCCACTATGTTAGCGTTCGAATTTGCCTCAGGCTGAGGAAGGAAAAACTCGAGGCCACATCAAACCACGCTCAGCCTCGTAGCTAGCCCTACGAGGACAGGAGAGGGCTCTCTCCGGGTCTATCTCGACAAAAGGTAATCAAAGAAGCTCGAGATGACTGAATTGATGACTAATTTTAGGCTAGGTATTAAGTGCAAAGGTTTAAAGGTGATTTTTTGGCGTTTTTGTGGAATCAAAGGAAAGGGAAATTTTGGGTGCGGGGATAAGACACAGTTTCTGCAGAGGTCTGATTGGAGCAAGGTAGGCAATTGTTTTGATGCTCTTAAAGTGATGGGGTGAATAGATCAGACAGGTGAGGAGCTAAGGAGAGCAAGCAAGTGCAAGGGTTCTCCTTAAACTGAAGAAAACATGGAAAATTAAACAAATTTAAAGGCAGAGCATAGCAAATTTATGGATTCTACCTTAACACTTCATTTGTTCAATTGCAGAAGATGAGAGAGGGAAAATGATACACATAAAAAACTTACAAGTACTGAAAGAAGCACACCATCAAGACATAAAGCCACAAGAATTCCAAATAGTGCTGCAAATCCCTTGTCTTCCCTTTGCCAAAATGCTGAAGTAAAATGTACAATAAAGTCTCAAAGCCTCTTCCCAAAGAGTCCAACCATGAAAATGACTAAGAAAATACATAATATAGGCAAGCTAACACATTCCCTTGCCTCTTGGGGTCGAGCTCATCATCCTAGGAGCTGTTTCAACCAATTCTAAATAAAGCACTATAATCTAGGCAGTCAAAACAACTTGCCTCTATAAGCTAGGAAACCAATTCATTCATTAAATATTTGCTATTTTATGAATGAATCATCTAGAATAGCTAAATAAGTGTCAAGTCAACATAAAATTACATTAATTATATCAAGGAGGGTGAAAAATCCCATCACAAGTCAAAACTGGTCAAAACTGGGTGAATTCCTTAGCTGGAAGGTGCAAAATGTGCAAAAAATCCTGATGCGTAGCACGCCTGAGCCCTACGCGTAGCGCGCATTTCCACCTAATTTTGGGGCACTTCCTGGCATCCAAATTGAGCTCACGATAGCTCGCTGGAAAGGTCTAGATGTCTACTTTCCAACCCAGGTGGAATGTTCCAATTTGGTGTCCATTTTCCCCTCCCAAAGTTCATTCTCCCAAGATTTCTACCTGTGTGTCCAAAAAGGGGCAGTGAGGTCATTTTTTGCATATTTTTTGACCTTTTGGGGACCCAAACTTTGAGGAAATGCCTTGGAAGTGGCTGAGAAGATGTATTTCATCATGAAAAATCCAAAAATGCAAACCTTTCATGATTTGGAGCTCCCAATCTTCAGGGTACCGCGCGGCGCGCTACGCGTTGAGCCAAAAAACCTGTTTTTTACATAAAAATTTCAAAATTGACAAAATTTTCCCTAAATTTCTTGAAATTTGTGCTAGGGGTCCCCAATCAAGTACTATGCTCAGTCAAAGAGGCTTCGGCCAAAATTTGGAGTGGATCGGGCCTTTTTCTCCATTTTAGTGCTTTGCTCAATCGCCCTTTAAGGATCTTCAATTTCGCTTTGCAAACATGCATGCGGGCCCAGTAATGATTCTTCATATGGCGGAGCATATCTTTGTCTCTGTTTGCCTTGGCTAACAATTTCTCTAAATGAGTGTTCACCCGGATGAGCATAGACTCTCGCTCAATAGGTGTCAAATCACCGGATCTCTTGCGGGCCAAGTTTCGGTCTTCTCGGATTCGCCGCAACTCATAAAGAGTATGTTCATCTTCTAACTATTTGTTGCGCTGCTCCAAGTAGTTGATTGTCCAATTGGCCATTTCCAATTTCTATTGCAACAAGTGATTCTCAGTCTTTTGTTGTTGAATGACCTCCTTTAGCTCCGAGCTAGAAGAGCTGATATCAAGGTCAATAATATCCGTGTCCGGATCACCTGAAGGTCGCTCATCAAACATGGGTTGCTTGCCCCCGTCTTGTACCTGTGCTACAGAAGGCGAGACCCTTTCCACCTGATGTGGAGATAATACTCGTTGCGCTGATGAAGTCAACGAGACCCCTTCCACCTGATGTGGAGATAATACTCGTCGTGCAGATGCAAATAAGGCCCTGTGGCCTCTCTGATATGTAACATATGAAGGAGCGCTAACATGCTCGGGCTTAGGAATGTCAAACTGATGTGAAGGCCCTCCCTCATCATGGACAATCTCAGTAGGTGGCTGTGGCGCCATGAAAAGATCACGAGAAATAAAATCCTCCCAAGTAATGCCCTGCTGTGCCAACTGATGCATCACTATGATCTTAATCAGTGCATAATGATATATGCTCTTATGTTGCTGTGCTAGGGTCTTCCTTTGTACTAAAGGCACCATTCTCTCTATGTTGCGACACATGAAAAATGGAATATTCATCATACGTACCCTTGTGAAATGCATCAACAAACGGACATGGTATGCGTAGAGACGTGAGAATCTGCCCTCGCAACTGAAATATCGAATGATGAGTTTCATCAATGGCGCATACTCATCCCTTAGGAATCTGAAAGGAAAAACAGCAGTTAAATGTCTCATACACCCGGGCTTGATATATGGCTCCTAGTGAAATCTGTCTAACTGCTGGCGCTTATTCCATTTCTCCCCTACATTTGGTATCCCAGTGGCCTGAGCAATAATCTCGGGCGACAAGGTGAAATCCACTCCAGCAAGGTTTACATGACCATTCTGCAAATGTAGAACAAATAAACGGACTAGTTCCCGATGATGCTAGATTTGCGAGATCCGCTCACAGTATTCAAAACATGATAGATACCAAAAACAGTCCATTGCAAGTGGACAAGCTTGCAAATGAGCCAAAGAAGTGGGCTCCTCCCTGACATGCCGACCACCTTTGCCATTTTTGTGATACCTCCTTGGCACCTCTATTTCTGGTGTAGAATCACTGTCATAACTCTACTCATAAGCTGACTCGGTTTCTGACATATTGTTGAAGACAAGATGGCTGGAATATATATGCTGACTGTGCACACAATTGACTGCAGACCTTTTCTTGTTTTTCGAAATGCTGTGACCAAGGGGACACAAATACAAGGGAATTGTTAGGGAAGGGGAAACATTAGGGACATAAGGGCAATGAGAATAAAACAAGGAATTTATGGAAGGGAAAGGGCATAGAAATTCTGTATTTTAGGGTTTGGGGTGAAGTAGGGAATATTATGGTTGTAATAGAAAGGAGGGGTTAGAATTTTGTAGGGGGATAGTGTAGGGTTTTATGAAGAATTTTTGAGGAAAATGTTGGTGAATATGGGAGGGTTAGGAAACACAAAAGTGGGAAAACCATGGCAGCATGTAATTTTGAAACCCTAGCAAAATAGGCCTTTGAATCCACAAAGCAACTTTAGGGTTTTTTACATTTAATTTTCATGGCACATCTATCATAATTTTTTCTCATTAATCTTGCAAAACCAAGAACCAGCCATGGAAATGAAGCCTACCTGTGGTTTGCTTGAATTAGGAGAGGAGTTGAATACTTGTTGGCGAATTTCTGGGCAGAATTCCCAACGCGTAGCGCGCCTCACCCAACGTGTAGCGCGCCCCTGGTGCGTAGCGTACGAGTAAATTTACACTGAGAAAAGTGTGTTGATGCGTATCGCGCCCTGGGTACATAGCGCGCCAATGCTGATGCGTAGCGCGCCCTTGGAACTAGCCCGATTTGCTCACCAGCTTGTAAAATTGCCCTAGAATGGATGCACTTGGCTCTTGAGATGTGAATGGGTTGGTTATGAGGAGAAATGCCTTTATATAGACTCCCTTTTAATTTTTACTTGACCAAAACCCATTTTGTAATGTTTGGTTGTTGACACTTTTTCAGATTAAATAGGCTCTGACTTTTTCGTTTTCCTTTAAAAACAATTTGTTTGAAATAATGATTTCTTCTGATAATTTTTTGCAGGGATAGCTCTGATATGCTCTGGGAAAGGAGACCAAGGCTGCGCTTGAACATTTGGAGAAATTGAAAATTTTTACAATTTTTACAAAAATGAGATGGTGACTTATCTTGAAAACAGAGTTTTGAAGAGAAGTCCTAATTCACCTGTACAATGATGAAAATTATTGAAGTGATGATCTATCAAAGACATCCCTCTGGCCTGCTGGTCTTCTAAGACTTTTTCAAGACAAAATTGACTCAACCCTAGACCTAAGACCTAAAAATTTAAAACATGATTGTAAATGACCTTTGAAGACTTATTTTAATAAATAGGCCTGAACCAGCAGTGCCAAGCACGAGGGGAATGAATGACACAACCCACTTCATCAGAGTATTGGCATGCCTAACGAAATGCAACTGACTAAAACTGATGGGACACCTAATCTTGAAATGCAAAAGAGCTTTGATCTCTGACGGAGGGATAACTAGACCGACTCTAACAAGTTCTCCAGTTCTCCCTCGAATTGCGTAGTCTCTCCATGCATGCATGGTAGCATTTCCTGAAAAAAGAAAAAAATTAAAAAGTGAAAAAGTATCCCTAAAAAATAGGGATATATTTTTACTAGTTAGAGTTACACTTGAGTTATTTTTTGAAATTGCCGGCATGTGTCACCTTTTCCTAGGTTTTTGGACTTTACGTTATAAACCCTCAATCGACCAAATCTATATGGACACTGCCAGAGCTCATTTTAACATTTGATCTTCGAGCCCTGACATTCTTGAGGAGATCGAGGAACCTTCTACACAGTCATCATAACTTTTCCAGGTAAGTTTTGATTTTCTAGCCTTTTTCGCTTTTCTATCACTTTTGTTTCCTTGTCTTGTGAGAGTGTTTTTTTACCATTTTATTGAATGAATCGTAGAATTTTGATTTGTTGTAGATTGTAAATGTGTTGTGTCAAGTTTTTCATTGGTTTTCCCAAGTATCGCACGGATAACCCAATTTTTACACTAATGATCGCCATTGTAGAGAATCTCCCCATAAGCTTCATTGTTCTTCAGTTTGATCAATTCCTGCACTTGTTTTGATTACATGCATCGTCATTCACTCAGATTTGTACCGACCATCACTTACACTTTCAAATCTGCTCACTTTCATGTTTCCCTTAGGCAGATCTAGGCTTCCTTGGCCCAGATCTACCTCTTATCAACATGCACTGTGCATTTCTAGATCTCAAGGCTCTGCCTTGGCTCCAAGAATTACGAAGAGGTTTCCAAGGCCTAACTCCAACTGCACATTATGCAGTCCGAGGAGCTAGTCCCGATGGCTTGGTCATTGGGATTGCGTAATGCACATTCCCATCTAACACAAGCCATTAAAAACTATTCATTGTGAAATTCCATTCAGCATCACCTCCCCCATTGGCAGCTGGGAATACATAATGTGTAGATCCAGCTGATAGACTACTCACCTCTAAGAGCCAGAATTGTGCAATCCTTTATAGTAGTTTCCCAGCTTGTTGTTTGTTTTGATCTTGAAGTTCTTTTAGTTTCAAGCTAACATTTGAATGCCATGTGTGTCCTCTCTGTCTCCAAATACATTAGTTGTTGAGCATCTATTCAGTAGTATAGACAACATGGTTTCCAAGAAAGCTGCATCAAAGGATACTATCAAGAGCAGCACTGGGGATATAGTTGAACAAGTATCAATGAAATTTCCAGTCTATGCAGACACATAATTATTCATAGAGAAGGACATGAAAATAACATGGTAGGAGAGGAGACGGAGCGATGGAGGCGGTTTCAAGTCTTAGGGTTTCAGGAACTTTTTTCAGCGCCGCCGCGGCCCCAAATCTACTCTGGTGTGGTGCGGCTAGATGCCCGGCGACTGGTCTCTATGAGCATGATGCCCTTTTCGGGCCCTGGAACGAATCTGTGGATGAAAAAGTTTTCAATGAATCGACCCAAAGCAAAATGAGGGTGCAGAGTTTTTCTTTCTCGGCGGCACCAGAAGTCTCATGGCCGGAGTGTTATGCCCAAAAGAGTATGGCCAGCACCTTGTCACGCTGCGATGCGCCATCATTCGAGACCTGTAGGCACAGACACGGCAAATCAGTTTGCGGCCATGGAGAAACGAGGTTTTTACCGGATTATAAGCCCCATTATGGCATCCCGTGGACACGAGTTGCCATTTTAGGGCGGATCTTAGATGGAAACGCGCCAGATCAGACATGGGGTGGAAGAAGGGTCGTGGGGGCGCGGTGGTTGGCGATTTCAATGCTCTCTGCTGTGCAGATCCGGGCCCTTACCTCATCAACGCAACCTTACAATAGAGGGTCGGAAGTTTTTTTCATGCAAATGAGCGATAGCCAAAACAGATCAGGGCCAGATCCGAAAACCGTAAGATCCAACCTTGGCAGATCTGGGTCGGACCTACCAGATCTGAGGCCCAAACATTACAGATCTTGGTCAGATCAAACCTGTTGGAACAAAGACAGAAATCCTAGATCGGGCAGAGATTACGCAGACTCAGGCAAGCAAAAGGAAAAAGGAATCAAAACGGAGCCAGATCTGGACTTTCGCCATCAGTCAAAGAAGGTAACTAATTTTTATTTTCAGATCCTGATTAAACCCCCTCAGGGGAAATCTCGATTAGTATGGGTGCATGCAGGAGATACTTCCAGGCAGCTTAAACAACAAATTTGGGCAGAAATGGGGTACCCTGTTCAGACCCAGCACCTGGTCAGTGGAAGAAGATCCCTCCAGGACTGTAGATCTCTGGAAAGTTATGAGATTGGGCGAGGATCAACCGTCATTCTAAATCTCAGATTGAGAGGTGGGGCTCTGCCTCAGGGACAGCCAAGCTCCTCAGGGGGAGACAAGGGGAAAAAAGCTGCAGCCCAGCACCAACCAAAATCCTATAAAAACATTTTACAGGGCAGCAGAAGCTCAGGGCCACCTCCAGTTCAAGGAGGACACCTGCCTAGGCCATACATAGTAGATCAGTCAGAGCAAACCCCAGCCCTAAAATTAGATTCCTCAGGGCTAGATGATTTCGTCAAATCCTATGAAACGCGAGCATTAATTTGCCGTTTCAACAGCTTCTGGCCTAAACCTATGGATCTTTTCCACTGGATATTCACCAGCTGGACCATGGAGTGCGATATTCATTTATGTGCAAAGGGTTTTTTTATAGTGAGATTCACATCCAAGGAAGTCATAGATACAGTTCTCAGCACCGGACCATGGTTTTGGGGAACAGCAGGGCTATTTGTGACCCCATGGTTTCCAGATTTTGATCCAAATAAAATGACGGTAACCAGAATGCCAGTTTGGGTTAGACTACACAATCTTCCTTTGCATTTTTGGGATGATCGGGTGCTGGAAGGCATTGGAAACAACATAGGGAAGTATATCAAAACAGACATGGACAGGATCGATGAAAGGATATACACCTACGCACGTATCTGTGTGGAAGTAGACTTAAGTAAAGGACTACCGGAAAATATAAGGCTGATCTACAAACAACAAAACTGGTTGCAGGTACTGGATTATGAAAACACCGCTTTCAGATGTAGGATCTGTAGGCAGATAGGTCACTTACAAAGCACGTGTCCAGAAGCAAAGAATAAAAAGAAGCAGAAAGGGAAGCAGAGGAAAGGTTGGAACTTTTCTCCCCCAGATTCAGAGGATGAAGAATCAGAAGCAGCAGAGGAAGAACCTCCAGAAGAGAAAGCTGAGGCAGCCCACGAAATGGAGAAACAGAAAGGAACCCCATCAGACAAGAAAGAAATCTCATCAGACAACAAAGCTGTGGAGACAAGCATGCAAACTAGTACGGGCGGCATAAAACGGCACCACCTCTCAGATACTTCAGATTCAGACAAGGAACCTGGTCCACAGAATACAGAAACACAGCTAGTCTTGGCTTCAATCGAGCCCTCTCAAGGAGTGTGGTGTAAGTTCGAAAAGAAAAAGGGGCAAAAAACTTGATGCGTGAGTTCTACTCACTGCCGGATTTCAGTTTTTGCCTCACATTCTCTCTCCTCTTTTCTCTGTTCTTATTCTTTGTGCACGTTAGTTTGATAACGTTGCGTGGGGTGCGAAAGCACTCGGGCCCTTGCGGCAGCATACGGATTTCTTAAATGCATCTCTGTGGAATGTTTACTCATTCCTTTTTGTAGCTTTTTTATCTTTGATTAATAGAAAAGCGCGGTTTTTTCCTCGGAAAAAAAAAAGAAAATAACATGGTAGGAAATCAAGGATATCTTTGTAGGGAACTTCAAGGAAGATCTATAATATTGGTAGGTCTATGCCAACATTCACTGGTCATGATTACATAAGATTCCATGCAAGTACCCTATCTTCCCATGTGTGGACAACATTCACTGGATTGGCTCACATACCAATCCCAAGACAATGACATTGAGCAGTGCCAGTGGAACACAACATGCTACCTTTAGGACCAAAAACTATCATCAGATGTATCACTTACCACAGCTAGTGAACTGCATGGATGAACTTTTCTATGTTGTCCACAACAATGTGAACACTATAGACATCATAAATCACTGAGTGAAATGCTTTTCAAAGTTCAGATCAACACCCAATCATCCTTACAAGATTAAGTCACTCAGAAATGCCTACCAACTCTTGATCATATTTGCATGTCGATTGTACAACCAAGAGAGCATAGATACCTTTTCACAGAATTGGGTGGTTGTGTTGGACCAGTTGGAGAATGACAGAAGGCCATTCAACTATTCAAATCTATTGTCTCTTTAGTTGAAAGTGCATGTGCCTAATGCTTGGAATCCACCCAAGGGTGAGAAAGCAAGGTTCTATGTCTCCGTACCTACTTGATGTGATATGTTCCCAGCTTCAATTTCCTGGCATGGGTTGTACATGGACACCATGAGATACTGGCGTGAATATTTATTGCAAGTTTCTTTCCAAGTGTAACTACCAAGGACTCACGGAAAGTCTATCTCACCATTTCATCATCTTGGTTTACAAGTTGATCTTTGAGGAGGATCCACCTTGCATATCCCAAGAAGTGATGGAGGCAATACTTAATATTTCAAATTAATAAGCCTCACCTAATGTCACCTTCTTCATGATTTTTGGTGCAGAGAAGCCTTTGCATGTGCTACCAAGGTTTTCCATGGATAATTTGGTCATGCAAGAGGTTGCATATTACATCTCCACAGGGTTATCAATAGGACTACATAGGCGGAAGAAGGCACCATGGCCTGTTCTTTCTTTGCAAATTGGATTGTAGAAGATGAGGAGTTTTAAGGATGAGGATGTCGAGGCCAAGGAATTAGAAAATTTTGATTTTGGCACCAACTACTACAATTTGTATGATCCCCACTACATTTGCAAGAACCACTATGCGAAGCCGTATTATCCATGGATCCATGGGACATTTCATTGGGTAGAGGAAGATCCTTGGAGGTACTACTACAACTCCTCCAAGCTCAATGAACCAGTTAGCATGGCTATAGAATGGAAATATGCTCTGCAGGAAGAAGCACCATAGGAAGTAACAACACAAACAACAATAAGAAAAAAATCATCTCATGACAAAGAAAAGACAAATATTTCTAAGAACCTAGAGGCTGAGCAAAGCTACAAGTTCATAGAAGATACTGTCATTTAGAAATCATCTTTGGTAGTGGCTGTGAAGAGGCAACATCACATAAAGAAAGAAGAATGGAGGAACAAAGAGAAGCAAAGGTTAGAGGAAACTGAAAGGAAGTTACAAGAAACAGAGAAGAATATGAAAGAAGAGTAGGAGCTAAGAAGGAGAGAGAGGGAAGAGAAGTAGAAACAAGAATAATAAGAAGGACAAGGTGCAATCATAGAGAAACTGTGCCAATATAGGTTGAAGAGTCATAATAACCAAAAGATGTAGAAGAGGGTGAGAAGTTGTAGGATCAAGAACTTGCTCAACAAATTGAGCAAATGGTTAAAGAGATAGACACAGAGTTGGCATAGGAGCCATAGGCCTAAGATACCGAGCTTATGCCAAGAGCATCCAAGGTCACCCCGTAGTCTCCACCACCTCCAGTATCAGAAATTGTCTCAAGCAAGCAAGGAGAGGTTTTCCTCATTGATGATGATCCAGTAATGGATGTGTGCAATATATCATTTGATGAGTTGCAACAAAAGATTTTACAGGCATGGAGAAATCATTTCCTAAATGATCACTCATCACCTTCATTTATAAAGGAAAGGGTGATAGTGTTAGATGTTATAAAGCATCTAGCTTCCATGGTTGATACCACTAATGTTTATGCAGAAGCCAGAAGCTCAAATGTCAAGTTCTTGTTAGTAGAAATTGATCAAATGGAAAAGGACTTACAAGAAGCTAGGTAGAGGGTAGAAAAATCAGAGGATCTGCTATGGTAGAAATGAGGAAAGTGATGCTTGCTAAAGTATTAAATCTTAAGACCATCATGTGGAAACATTAAGATAGATTTGTCACTGTGCATAAGGCAGTTGTCCATCTATATGGTTTTCAACAGTGATGCATAAATATTTCCCAAACTTTCAAGGTCATATATGTTGTTATTTAAAATGTATAGGAGTGGACAATGAGATACAAGGGAGCCTCACTTTACTTGCATAAGATAATGAAGCCATAGGCAGATATAGACAAAGAACAGATTTAGATCTTGATCTGGATCTATGAGTAGTTCCCTCCGCTCATTAGTAGCATTGAGGCTTCCTATGCATGGTTGTTCAAGAGTCTAGATGTCATGGTGAGGACATACATGATCCTTTTAGATGGTTCCCTCAACCAAACCATTGAGAAGAAGCAAGTATTGCTAGAGGTCAAAAGGTGTGTGTAGTAGTTAATGCGAGAGGCCACTAGCAATGACTTGCAGCTGAGTACAAAAAAAATGTAGAAGTACATTGGTGTTCTAGCCACACTTAGGAAAATTCCACGCATGCTTCAAGATGAGTTGGACCAAGGCTCCAAGACCATATACCCAGAATCCATGGAGTCAAGAGTTGTTTTCCAGAAATACATCACTAAACAATATGGGGACACCATAGTGCAGTACCAATCTTGGTATGAGTTCATCACCAATGATCATCAAGAGAATGTTGTCAAGTTGTTATTTCCCCAAGGTTCTGAGTCATAGCATTTGTTTTATTAGGTTGACACTAACATATTTTGTCCCACATGGTAAATTCCAAGTTTCATTAGTGGAATGAGAACAATCACTATGAAATGTAAAGAGTTATTTGTAAAGGAGTTGAAGATTCATGAGGATAGTCAAAGAGTCAAAGGGGAATGTCAAGGGTCACTGCACCCTTTGTTATAAATAGAACCTCATAACTCATAGTGGAGGGTTTTGGGAGCCAAGATTTTGGCTACGCTTAGGCTTAGAGAAGGCTTTGGAGTATTGTGACAAGCCTTCGCTTCTCCATAATGTAGAGTGAGTACACTTATTTGGAGGAACATACATTGTTGACTATAATGTTCCACTATTGGGGCTAGTGGATGTCAATGGTCTATGTATGGATGGAACTTTCACTTAATAATAATATAATTGAGCCAACATGTTTTCATGCATATGTTTTTATTGTAGTTTGACTATTCTAGTTACCTTAGCAAAGTATGTTGTTGAGCTTACACAATTTTTTTATGAACTATTTTGTATGTTTGTGTGAATGTTGTTGAATGTGTGTTGTTGGATTAACCCATCACTTTGGTTTTTGGACTATTCCACTTCTAGCTTGTGATGTCATTCAGCTCATGTGTTCCTTTCAGGCTACGTACTATTAAAGGCCTTTAAGGGACACACTTCCTTTTCCCCTCCTGTGTTACAAGCCCTGTTATGAAACCAGCTCAAGAAAAGATAGAAAAGATAGATCAACGCCTTAGAATTCAGCCTCTTTGAGGGGGCAACCTCCTTTACATTACATAAATGAACAACTCTTTGATGATTCAAATGACAAAACCTCCTTTCTATATATAGGAGTCTAAGGAGTCACAATATAACCCAGCTGACCTAACAATAATAATATAAAGCCACAAAAATAACAATAGAGGGATTCTATGGGGCACAGTAATAACAATATGGGGGCAATAGGGGCACAACAATATTAATAAGGGGTATAACTACAATAGTAATGGGGTAATCACTAGTATTATAGGGACCCAACATGCCCCTCTCCTTGTTATAGACATTTTTGTGCCTCGCGACATGGAGCATGAAATGTCAATAATTACAGGGATCCTCAGTCCCTAAACATGTTGTTCTTACCCCTAAAAGAACAAGGTCATCAAACAACAGCACTTCCAATCAGTTCTCCACCTGAAAACACTTCAAAACAGGCTAATTTTGGATCATGTCAGCTGCTCCACTGAGCATCTGCGCTGGAATGGAACTGTTCCTCCTTGTACCTGCGCTGGAAGTCAAAATTAATGAAGGCTACCTGCGCTGGGCGAGATTGGCCAAGTGGCACAGTCATCCTGCAAGGTGTCAACTGCCCAGGAAGCTTCCAAACTGACACTTGGTTCATGAGATTCGCCCTGTGATGAGTAAGAGGTACTTGATCACCATGTGTAAGCAAGGATCTCCAAGTGGACTCAAGGACTGAAGATTAACTGAAGAGGGAGAGGACACTAGTCAGCTCTATGCCAGCCTCAAGCTGACTCATCCTTTCTTCTTCTCTCCTATATATAGAGCTCTTCTATGAGGTCTAAGGAGGCTGGAATTTTGTGTAAAGCAAGGAGGTGCTGTTGGATTACAGTTAGAGCTATTGGGTGATTGTTTTACTAGAGGTGAAGAGGAGAGTTCTTGCTGCTGGGGAGGTGCTGCTGGATTGGAGCCATCATTGGTTGTAACCTTCTCAGAACCCTGTTACTTCTATCAATAAAGTTTTGCATGTTCTCCTATATACTTGTATTGCATTGATGTATTGTATTTACATGTATATTTGATTCACTCTAATCCATGCATCAGTTATGAGTACTTGTATCTTGTAGTTTCCTCTCTCGTTTTGTGCAGGGCTTGTGTGTAGCTGGACCGGCAAAGAGAGCAAGGAGTTGGGAACAAGAGACAAAGAGAGAGGATCAAGATCGACTAAGCGAAGGATACCAGGTTGGTTGATCATTTCTTCCCCCTCTCTGTACTTTCATAAAGGAAAACATCAAAGCTTTACTTTCAGTTGTTGCTAAAGACTGTCACCTTTAGAGTAGGGATAGGGTCATCCGCATCGGATACTTTTCCCCACAACAAACTGGCGACTCCGCTGGGGAACCTAGTATCTTGTTGGTGTTTGTAGTATTTTGCTATTCATTTCTTGAAGAAAAGAGTACCAAATCGAAAAGCTTTTGACTATATCAAAAGCGAAGTAGAGGGACTGCTACTCTTGCTCATTTGCTGAGCAAATTCAAGATTTGAAGAGCTTATCTACAAAAGACTCTTTACTCTTTGTGATAGATCTTCATCCTCTTGATCATCCCTTAGCCTGTACTTGACCTATAGCTTTTTATTTCAGTAAAAACAGTGCATTTTTGAGCTTTTTATGACCCGGAATTCTTTGTAGACAAAACTCTCGTGAGTCAGTGCAGGCTGTACACAGGCAGCCTGCATTACAGCGCAGGTACTCCCTTCGGGAACTGCGCTGAGAGTCAAACTGGCAGACTAGAACCTGCGCTGGTCCAGTTAGCCTTTGTCTTGCTCAGTCTTCCTATTGTGTCTTGGCCCTGTTTGCACTTGTTTTTGGCTGATTGCTTGCTGGTTATTGTACTTGCTGTAAGCCACTTCTCCTTGACATTATTCCGCCTCAGTTGTGTGATGAAACTGTGAATGTTCTTTCAGTATTTCTTATTTCAGTTACAGTTTCCATTGTGAAAAGCGAACCAGTATAGCTGTGGCCTCTTAGATCCTGAACTGTAAAAGTGTCTTTGTGATCTTATGAGCTAGTTTTATTACTGTTCATGGCTGTTTGAGTTTGTTTGTTTTTCACTTTATGGTTTGAATTCATATATTTTTAGTATTGAAACAAGTACCTGTAAAGCGTTTTTTCATTTTAGGAAAAATTGGTTTGTTTACGCTTCAAATTGAATTCGAAAGTCATACAACAGTTTTCCTTTTGTCTACATCAACATTAAAGGGAAAGAAAAGAAATACATGCATCTTGCATTCGCATTTTGATAAGTTTGGGTGTCTGATCTAGGAGAAAGTGCATTAGTTTGTGCTTGGTGCTCTGTGTGGAAAGATATTGTTTTTCTCTCCCCTCAGTAGTTAGGATTTTCAAAGCTAAAAAGATTGTGAAAGCTTGCTTATCATTTTAGCTGCATTTAGGAATTTGTACCAATACATCTCGTGGTGATCCTGAAAGACAAACTGCTAAACAAGATCAACTTAAAATATATTGAATGAATCTAAAAACGCTTTGTAACATAACGCTCACAGTAGAGGTCTAGGTAGAGACGTGTTCCAGCGTCGTTAAACGTAGTGACTGTCGATCTCTACGAAGGTGGGTGATTCCTCCTGAGAGTCGGTGGCACTAACACGGACTTGAGCTCCCGCGTACCGTCGCGTATATTGGGAGACCCCTATAGGTTTTTATCCTTTATCCTTAGGAAACCGTGTCGGCCGCCCTACTGATCGCGATGCAGTGAACACAGCATTCACGAAGATCGACCACCCGTACCGTAAAACGTATTCTATAGTTTCGCGAAAGGTTTGGCACACCCTCTGCCTAGATTTCCAGAGCAGTTTCTTTTGGCCTTTTTCAAACTCTATAACTAAAAAAGTCCAACCGAGCATTTGTCACTTCGGGCTCGTTAATACATCGAAGGCGACTAGAGTCATCTTTAGCTTTTTCTCGACTCTTAAAACATGAAAAAGCAAAGTTGTGTCTAAAAGCGTCTAATAAAATTCATTCAATACGGAAACATAATTCCCCTTTTTGTATTTTAGTTGATCGAGTAATCCGCAACTGTGGAGGAAAGTCAATTAGAACTCCGTCATTCGAGGAGACTCGCGAGTCAACCGTCTTTGTCTCCGGAATCGAGAGTAGTACGGACGAAGCAAACTCGCTTGACTGGGTCAAAATCTCCTTTTAGAGTTAGAACGGAAGTTCCAACAACATCTGAGATTCTGGTCACTCCCAATATTTCTGGAATCCCTGCCTCTATTGAAGAAGTTCAACAGCAACAGAGGGACAGTTGTACTGATCCTAGTCTGAAGACAAGTACTTGCATAACTGAACCAGTTCCATCTGAAACCGGTCCACAGGGTCTTGTTGTTCAAACAACTATCGCTGTCGAAGCAACCCCTTCTTCGGCACCAGAAATCTTTTACGGACCTGACGGTCTTCCTCTTCCTCCTGGTCTGATTGCAATAGAGGAAATCGTAGAGGACCAGCAAGCAAATACTCCAATTCATTTTGGAGTAGGTACCCCTCTTTTTCCTTCTGCATCAGAAGTTTGTCTATCACCACCAGAAGTTCCTGAAGAATCGTTAGGAAGTTTATTGGATAGACTTAAAATGTCTGAACAACCGTCGACATCTAGGACTGTGCCAAACGACACAGCAACAGCAGAAGTTCCTGCTGCCAATCCAACGATGTTTGCCGGCATACCAGCCGTCCCGACTAGCTCTCATCAGCTAGAAGGAGTCCACCGAGGGACTATTATGACAACTTGGTCTGTTCCAGTTTGTTCTTCCGGTATAATACCCGGTAATTCTTATGTTGAAACGAGACAAATTGATCCCTTTGGGAATCAGTTTGGGCCATCCAGTCCTCAAAGGCCATCTATACCCTTGAGCTCCGAATCATTACCGTATGGGGGGCAATATGCCCTTTCACTTCCCCTTTCGGGGGGATACCCATACGGCAGTTTTCAACCACATTCAGGTTTGACTGAAGTAACGACGAGTGGTTGGGTACCTATGTTACCCCAACAGCCAAGAGTTGTATATTCCATGCAACAATGTATACCTATGTCTAGTATCCCGACGACGCCAGCAATTGTAACCGTGTCGCAAGTTCAATCGATGCCTGTTGTATGTCAACCCCAAGTTGTAATGCAACAGCCTATTGACCCGGCAACACCACCACAATCGCCAACTGCCGGGACGACACAGATACAAACGGGAACCATAACCCCGCATCTTGGTCCGTCGGTTAGTGTCGCACAACAAAACATGGCTTCACAACCATGGATGGTGCAATACCAACAACCTCAGTTTCAACAGGTGTACCAGGGATCTGAACAACAGATCTTTGCGAATAGTGGGCAACCCTGTATTCAGAACGGGTTAAATCAACCACTTTATGGTGGCCAAGCCCACCAGCCATATCAGTCATATCAACATCAGTTGCATTATGCTGGTATGCAAAGGCCTACTGCTCAGGCGATTCCATCATATCCTGGGTACGCCTCACCAAACCTGAATCAGCAGTTGCCATTCGTGGCAACTCTAGAATTACCAGATTTACATCGATTGATGAACGATCCAATCGCCTATGCCCATTGGTGGCCAGCGATTCCTCACAAACTTCCTTCGGACATTCCTAAATTCAATGGAAATCCTGGCGAAGACTCGTCGAATCATGTGATGACATTCCATCTATGGTGTTCGTCGAATACCTTGAATGATGATTCGATAAGGCTTCGCCTTTTCCAGAGGACATTGACTGGTCCGGCGGCTAAATGGTATATTGAGTTACCTAGAGCCTCTTTCGACAATTTTAGTTCCCTAGCCACGACTTTCTTAACACACTTTCAGTTACCTATAAGGTACGAAACTGGAACAGAGATCTTGACCAATTTCAAGCAGACAACGGCCACACATATATCAGATCATATACATGAGTGGCGTCGTCGTCGCAGAATGGTAAAGACTTATGTTCCAGATCAGCTTTTAGCTGAGTGGTTTATAAAGTCGCTTCTTCCTGCTATAACAAAAGATGTGGCCAAGGGAGGCGTCGTAACAGAGGAGCAAGTTATTGCTCGTGCCCAGTATTTAGACTTAGTATATACTCAGTCTGGCACGCTCTATGACAAGATACCTGATGCCCCTAGACCGGAATTTTCAATTCCTCCCCCTCCTAGATCAAATCGTGACTCTCATGCCGGCGATGGTGTGATTGGCACTGCAAATGCAAAGTCAACACGAGATTCGTCTAAGAAAACCCGTAAGACTTCGAATCAAAATGCAAATGAAGAACTTCTTGCCTCGGAAGTAAGTGCCGTGTCGGACGACAAGGGCAAACAACTGAAGCAACCAGGAGACAAGAAGAAAAAGAAAGGGAGAAAAGGGAAACCCCCTTCGGGGTGTCATATATGCGATGAGGATCATTGGACAGTAGATTGTCCATGCAAAGCTGAGCTTAAAAGATTCTTTAAGAGTCCGAAAACCTCAGCGGTGTTGACTGATCCGTTTCCTAATCCTGGTCAAAATCTGGTTGCTAATCAAAATGTTTCCCGATCCCAAGTGCTTATGTTGTCTACCTCAAAGCAGCAGAATAATGCTTTGACAAGGAATAAAGATTACGGGAATCCATGGCTGTCGAATAACAAGGCTAATGAACAACCTAGTAGTTCGACGACAGCTTTGACCAAAGTTGTGCCACCCATCGTTCTTGAGCCGATGATAAAGTCGCCAAAGGGAGTAGTACACAAATCGACATTTAATCCTCGTGCCAAAGGAGCACAGAATTATAATATAGTAAAGGACCCGGCCCAATCGCCATCCACTATGTCGACACTTGAAGTACAACAAAATTGCCCCTCCCAAGAGCAAGCTTTATTATCAGCAATAGGTGGGATTGGCCCAATGGATTCCAATCTTGTGGCCTTTGATCATAAAGGATATGACCCTCAGTTACCAGCTCAACTAGGTTTCCTTATTCAAGTGAAAGCCCTTAACAAAACTGTTCATCGAACAATTATTGATGAGGGGGCATCTACATGTCTTATGTCGATGAGTTGCTGGGAAGATTTAGGCTCACCACCCTTGTCGAAATCGTCAACGACGTTAAAAGCATTTGATGGACGATCATACACTCCATACGGGATTTTAAGTAACTTGCAAGTTGAACTGGGGGGAAAAACAGTAGGAATTGATGTTGAAGTAATTGATGGAAACCTCGATTACAACATCCTACTTGGAAGACCATGGATCTATGCCATGGCCGCAGTTGTGTCAACCTACTTCAGGAAGATTGCATTCCCCTTCCAAGGGGGAATTACAATCGTTGACCAACAAACTTTTCTCCACGACAGTTGACAAGTTACATAGAGCATTCCAATGATCAATGGAAGGAATCATTTGCTCCAAAATATCGGAGTAGGTCTCCTAAAAGACCCTGCCTTAATGGGTACTTTCGCCCTACCGCCTCCAAGTAATCTGGCGGGAGTGGCCACAGTGGAAACCTACAAAATGAAATCTAATCCAATCTTCTGGTTGGATTCGGAAGATTCCTAGATATTTTGTCGGCTTCGAGGATAGTTCCTATCTCAGGTCAACCTCGTTAAAAAATGAAAAACCATGAGGATAGTTCTTTTACTATGTCAACCTCATTAAAAAATGAAACAATCCCCTTTCCAGATCTCAATGGTAAACCTTCATTCCAATCAACAAAGTTGAATGCAATGAAGCTTGGGGGGCATGCACCTCAGTTGCATTATTATGCTGGGGGCATAACGAGCAGTTTTAGCACATAGTTCATGCTCGTTAAAAAATAAATGCAAGATCCGAGCAGTTTTAGCGCATAGTTCATGCTCGTTAAAAAATAAACATAAGTTGTGAGCAATCTTCCCTTAGAGTTCAAGCTCACCCAGAAAAAATGAACCGGTAAATAACCTTGGTAAATGTAACCTTTGACAGCCATATTAAAGCCCTTGGTCGTGTTCTTGTAGTCTCACCTCCATCCGTTCATTTGGCCAATCGTTCATCTCCATATGTTTGTTTACCCATTTTGAGGAACAGCTGCGAAGAGTGATGCCACTAAGCCATCCTTGTGACACTGCCGTGATTGGAATATTCCAACCTGTACCTGGAATCTGCTGCTGCCCTGTTAATCACTCGTTCCTTGAAAGACGAGTCGTCTTTAAGCTCTTTTCACTGACTCGTAAAATATGAAAAGATTGCCGAGTTTTGGCCTTCCAGCTCGTTAAAGCGACCGGAAAGCTATCCCTCCTCTAGATTTTAATCTTTTTGGACTTGAGGGATTATTACACAAAAAGATCGAGCGCTTGTTTTGTTCGGCTCGTTAAAGCAATCGAAAACTCATCCCTTCTGTATTGTTTTATACTTTTTCGGACTTAAGGGATTAGATGACGAAAAAGGAATCATGGAGTTAACTTTCTGTACCTTTTCAGACTCTCTAAAAATGAAAAGGACCGAGTTTTCCTTGTCGTTAGACTCGTTAAAATGATTAAATAGCGACAAACTTGTCTTTAGACGAGAACGAGTTTCCCTATCGCTAAGCTCGTTAAATCATAGCGATAGGCTTGCCCGAAGGGCAGGTTATAGAACAAGCATATGTTATCCTCCTCAAGCTTGACAAAAATAAAGAGGTACTGGTCAGAAATGACTGGGGAAAAATTGGGAGAACATCAAAATTTAATGGTAGCAAGTCACTCTTGAACATGACACTTTTCCTCCGTACCACATCGGGTTGGGTTGTTTCATTCACCGGTCTCATCACCATGGTCCTCGCCAAACCATCCACATTTGGGGTAATGCTACCGATCCATCGCATCAGTGTCGTTATATGTTCAAGAGGGGTCATTCTGAAAGTGTCAACCGTGTCCCATCCACTACCATACATTATCCTTCATCCATTCATGATCGCCACCCTGAATCATATGTCACAGTTTGTTTTCACCTCCACTAAAATCATTAGCTCCGTTCCGTATCATTGATGTGGGATTCATTAAGGCCCTCCTTTGACGGATCGCTTCTTGTCGACTTCAGCTCATTATCCAAGAAGTTGATCTAGGAACAACCCCATCAGTACTTTGAAGCTTGCATGCCTCAATGGCAAGTTTCTCACTTCCGGCGACAGGTATACATCAATGACCTTCGACCAGAAGATTTTGCGTGGCGTTCGACGCCAAGTCCGTTATTCACGCCACGTGAATTGTACTGCAGTACCTTGAGGGTCATTATCATTATCGGTGATTCCTCTCGCGCTTGTTAACGGTTTTCATCATTGACCGGTAATCAAGCGATGTCTTTCCATGTTCGACTTCAGCGAAATTCTCACATGGATCGACTTGTACTTAGAGTGAAGATCGAACGAGTTTGAAGACCCCGGATCTAGTTTCATCCATCCGGGCTGCGATATATATTCAGGAAATATAAAAGCATTTGTCATGTACATCATTGCAGCAGATGATCATCCTACTCAAAGGATGATAATTTCAGCAGAAAATTATCAGTCTACCATCAGACGATCGTCTGTTCTATGTACCAAAATGTATTTATAAAGCTGAGCATGGGAATGCCTGCCTCAGCTAGATCATGAAAACAGAATGAAAAATAATGTATTGTATTGTATTGTATTACAGGGCGCCTCCTCAGCACTGGAATGAACTTCGGACCCTCTAGATAAAGCATTTCACCCGATAAACGGCCTCATACTTTAGGGGGCAACTGTTATAGACATTTTTGTGCCTCGCGACATGGAGCATGAAATGTCAATAATTACAGGGATCCTCAGTCCCTAAACATGTTGTTCTTACCCCTAAAAGAACAAGGTCATCAAACAACAGCACTTCCAATCAGTTCTCCACCTGAAAACACTTCAAAACAGGCTAATTTTGGATCATGTCAGCTGCTCCACTGAGCATCTGCGCTGGAATGCAACTGTTCCTCCTTGTACCTGCGCTGGAAGTCAAAATTAATGAAGGCTACCTGCGCTGGGCGAGATTGGCCAAGTGGCACAGTCATCCTGCAAGGTGTCAACTGCCCAGGAAGCTTCCAAACTGACACTTGGTTCATGAGATTCGCCCTGTGATGAGTAAGAGGTACTTGATCACCATGTGTAAGCAAGGATCTCCAAGTGGACTCAAGGACTGAAGATTAACTGAAGAGGGAGAGGACACTAGTCAGCTCTATGCCAGCCTCAAGCTGACTCATCCTTTCTTCTTCTCTCCTATATATAGAGCTCTTCTATGAGGTCTAAGGAGGCTGGAATTTTGTGTAAAGCAAGGAGGTGCTGTTGGATTACAGTTAGAGCTATTGGGTGATTGTTTTACTAGAGGTGAAGAGGAGAGTTCTTGCTGCTGGGGAGGTGCTGCTGGATTGGAGCCATCATTGGTTGTAACCTTCTCAGAACCCTGTTACTTCTATCAATAAAGTTTTGCATGTTCTCCTATATACTTGTATTGCATTGATGTATTGTATTTACATGTATATTTGATTCACTCTAATCCATGCATCAGTTATGAGTACTTGTATCTTGTAGTTTCCTCTCTCGTTTTGTGCAGGGCTTGTGTGTAGCTGGACCGGCAAAGAGAGCAAGGAGCTGGGAACAAGAGACAAAGAGAGAGGATCAAGATCGACTAAGCGAAGGATACCAGGTTGGTTGATCATTTCTTCCCCCTCTCTGTACTTTCATAAAGGAAAACATCAAAGCTTTACTTTCAGTTGTTGCTAAAGACTGTCACCTTTAGAGTAGGGATAGGGTCATCCGCATCGGATACTTTTCCCCACAACACTCCTTCAAAAAGGTGTTGTCCTCAACGCTTGAGCAGTTCTAGATACTTCTGTATAAAATTCTCATCCTCCCATGTGGAATCCTCAGCGGATAAGTTCTTCCACTTGATAAGATACTCTGAAATTGATCGATTTCGTAGCTATCGAGTTCTTGTTTCTGTGATTGCTTCCGGTTCCAATATAATTTTTCCTTCCTCGTCAAGTTCTGGCAATATTGTTTGAACTGGGAGCTTGTCGCCTATAACCTTCTTTAAACATGAAACATGGAAAACTAGGTGCAATCGAGAAGCTGCAGGAAGCTCCAATTTGTATGCCATAGTACCAATCTTTTGCAACACCTTGTACGGACCATAATACTTTGGTGATAATTTGTTATCCTTCTTAGCTTGCTTGAGGGACATTTACTTATATGGTTGTAGCCGTAGGAATACCCAATCACCTACATCAAAACTTCTTTCGCTGCGATGTTGATCTGCCTGTTGTTTCATTCTATTTTGTGCCAACATGAGGTTATCCTTTAAGAGTTGGAGGACTTGTTGTTGATGTTCAATGTGATGTTCCACTTCCTGAACCTTAGAATTTTCTCTTAAATATGATGTGATGGATGGTGGTTGATACCCATAAAGTTCCAGAAATGAGGTCATTTTTGTTGTTGTATGGAAGGAAGTGTTATACCACCATTCAGCCAGAGGCAACCATTTGACCCATTGTGTCTGTTTATCAGATACAAAGCAACGAAGATATCCTTCCAAACATTTGTTTACTATCTCAGTTCGCCCATCAGATTGAGGATGATAAGATGAGCTATGAGCTAACTGAGTACCAAGACAAGAAAATAATTCTGTCCAAAAATTTCCAGTGAAAATGGGATCTCTGTCACTTACAATAATCTTTGGGTTTCCATGTAGCTTTTGAATTGTTTCCATAAATGCAGTAGAAACTATACTGGCTTTAAATGGATGTGATAATGCACAAAAGTGTGCATACTTGGTAATTCTGTCAACTACCACCATGATGACACTCTTTCCCTCAGACTTGGGTAAACTTGTGATAAAATCCATTGAAACCTCCTCCCAACGTTGGCTTGGAATGGATAAAGGCTATAATAGAAATGGTGCCTTAATTGTTTCAACTTTATTTTGTTGGCAAACCAAACATTCCGCCACAAACTTTTGAATGTCTGATTTAAGGCCATCCCAAAAAAATACCTTCTTAACCCTGTGGTAAGTTTTTAAAAATCCTGAGTGCCATCCTAAGGGAGAAGTGTGCAATTCCATAAGAATCTTTTGTTTTAGCTAGGAATTCTTACAGAGGTATAGGTGATCTTTGTACCATAACGAATCATTTTTCCAGCTAAATGTATCAGACGTACTGGAATCTTGTTGTAACTTTCGAATAAGTGCCCACACTTCTTCGTCATTCTTCCATTCCTCCCTTGCTTCGTTTATCCAATCTAGTTGGATAATAGAAGTGGCGCACAATAATGCTTCCACATTCTCATCCTTTCTTGAGAGTGCATCTGCCACCACATTTTGCTTCCCTTTTTTGTAGATGATTTCAAAGTCATAACCCAACATCTTTGTGACCCACTTTTGTTTCTCTTTAGACGATAATCTTTGTTCTAAAAAGTATTTAAGGCTATCATGATCCATTTTTACCTTGAAGTGTCTTCCCATTAGGTAGGGTCGCCATTTCTTAAGTGCATGGAGTATTGCCAACATTTCCTTCTCATAAATAGCTTTGTGTAACAACTTTTCCTTGATTGGACGACTTTCAAAAGCAATGGGTCTTTCATCTTGCATTAGAACAGCACCAATTCCATTTCTTGAAGCATCACATTCCATAATAAAGGTTTTTGTGAAGTCTTATGGAGCTAAGACTGGTGCTTGGCACATTGCCTCTTTAAGCCATTCAAAGGCCTTTGTTTCTTCCAGAGTCCATGAAAATGCATCTTTCTTCAATAATGTTTCTAGAGGTGCTGCTATTCTCCCATAATTCTTGACAAACTTGATAATATCCTGTCAACCCGAGAAATCCTCGCAGATGCTTTATGGATGTGGGGATTTTCCATTCCTTAATGGATTTAATTTTGCTAGGGTCTACCTTAACTCCTTCATGAGATACAATATGACCCAGATATTCCACCTCCTGGACTCCAAAGAAACATTTGGATCTTTTCACATATACTTGTTTCTCCTCTAATAGTTGTAACACCCTGTGAACATGTTCAACATGATCCTTCCAAGACTTGCTATAGATTAGTATATCATAAAAAAATACTAACACAAATCTTCTAAGGAATGGTTTGAAAATTGAATTCATCAAACCTTGAAATGTTGAAGGTGCATTGGTAAGGCCAAAAGGCATGACCAAAAATTCATAATGACCCTCATGAGTTCTAAATGTTGTTTTTGGAATGTCTTCAGCCTTCATTCTGATTTGATGATATCCTGAACGAAGATCCAACTTGGTGAAGTAAATTGATCCATGCGATTCATCCAGTAATTCATCAATGACAGGAATGGGAAAATTATCTTTAATAGTGAGCTTGTTGAGCTCCCTATAATCCGGACACATGCGCCATGATCCATCCTTCTTGTGCACCAATACTACTGAAGTAGAGAAAGAACTTTGACTCGGTTGAATTATACCAGCCTCTAGCATTTCTGCAACCATACGTTCAATTTCACTCTTTTGGACATAGGGATATCTGTACGGCCTGATGTTTGGAGGAACACTTCCTGGAATTAGATGAATAGCATGATCATGATCACGCATAGGTGGGAGACCTTTGGGAGTCTCAAATACCTTGGAATGATTGTCCAGGACTTTTTGCAGATCTGGAGAAATAGATGATTCCGATGTGGAAACATCTAGCACACATAATTGTGTAATTACACCTCTGTGTTCCTTTTTTAGAAGCTTTGTCATACCATTAGAGCTGATTATCTTTCTTGGTTTCCCTACAATACCACTTAATTCAACTTCCTTTCCTTCCATAGAAAATTTGATGAAAACTTCTTGAAAATTAAAAGCTATTGCACCCAAGGATTGTAGCCATTGGACTCCTAGTACAACATCAGCACCTCCCATTGGAATGGAAAGCATTGGGCTAGTCAATACATATTCTCCCATGGATAGCTTGATATTATGGCACTTTCCAAAGAAATTTATTGTTCCTCCATTTGCAATTATCACTTGACAATCTGGTGCTGGATATAGGAAGCAATTCAATTCTTTTGCTACCTTACAATGAATAAAATTGTGGGTGCTTCCTGAATCAATCAACACTATTACCTTTTTCTTCATGATTTGTCCTTGTACCTTGATGGTCTGAGGAGTGGTAATTCCCGCCAATACATTACAAGATATGGTCGGATTCATTTGTTATGTATCTAGGCTTTGTTCTTAGAGTATATCCTCTTCTTTTAACCTTTCTTGCTCCTTTTCTTCTTCCTCTTCACAATCTATGTAGAATAATTTCTTCTCAGCACACTTATGACCTTTAGCGTATTTGCTATCACAACTATAACAAAACCCTTTTGCTCTTTTTTCTTCCAATTGTTCTGGTGTCAACCTTATAGGTTGTGGAAGACTAGGGGCAACAACACTTCTGTATTTATAGTTGTGAGTGGTATGCGTCTTGGTTGCCATAATTTTGCTTTCCATTTTTCTTGCTAACCTGAATGCCTTCTCTAATGAATCAGGTTCCCAAAGGCAAGCATCATGTTGGATATTATCCTTTAAAGACCCTATGAACACATCAATCCTATGCTCCTCTAAAATATCTTTTACCCTTATGTTCAATTTTTGGAACTCCTCAATGTGCTCCATTATTGAACGCTTTTGTTTGAGACTTATCAATTGGCTAAAAAAAATGTTGCTTTTTGTATCCTCATAATGTGCTATCAATTCTTCCGTAAAAATTGCCCAAGTGATAAATTGTTTACGAGAGCAAAGCCATTGATACCATACAAATTGATTTGGTTCCAAATATAAAGTTTCCATACGTACCTTTTGTGTGTTTTGCACATTATTGAGATCGAAAAATTGCTCCATCTGTAATATCCATGTTGCGGGATCCTTGCCATCAAACTTCCTCATATCGATTTTTGAAATATGGTGGGTCTTTGATCCAACATTAGAGTCTATGGAATCATGATTAACATTTCTTTTGTTCTCATCATGAGTTTCCTTTAGTACCCTTTCACCATTAGTAACCATTTCTTGTAGCAACTTATTCATATTTATCTTCAATTCTTCCATCTTATCATCCATGCCATCAATTTTAGTGTCCATGCCATTCATCTTAGCTTTCATGCCATCCATATTAGTTTCCATGCCATCCATCTTAGCTTCTACGCCTTTCTTTAAACAATCCATCTTAGCTTCTACACCTTTCTCTAAACCATCCATCTTAGCTTCTACATCTTTCCTTAAACCATCCATCTTAGATTCTGTTGCTTTTTGTGCAAGTGACACTTGTTGCACTTGTTCTTGTAATTTTGATATATCATATAGCATTTCTTCTTCTTCTTCATGAGTCATGCTAGAGCTTTCAGGTTCCTTACTAGGTGTTTTCATTTTCTTTCCTCGGGGCATCAGTTACCGATAATAATTCTCTACTAGCCCTTTGAATTCCTTCAAAATAAATTTTCAAACCAAGCTTAAGCAAAAATTTAAGAAAATCTACACACCTTTTTTCACTTTGTAGGAGCTCGATATTTCCTTTGATGTATCTCTGTGCTTTCCGATCATCTAGTTCTCAATTTGTGACCTGAAGTCGCCCTCTGTGTCCTCTTTCCAATGCCACAATTCGGACCCAAATTGGATTCTCCAAGGAAGAGTTATGTGAAATCTCCCACAGTGACTTGATTATAGACTAGTTCAGTAGAGCGAACTTGTACGACGTGCCACGAGTCACTGCTTCGACCTTTGGATCGGAAAAATGCATACAAGAAACTAAATCCTGTCCTCTTTCTATACCTTCTTACAAAATTTCAATCCGATCCCCAGAGAGAAAGTTATGACGATTTTCCCCATGTCACCTGTTTGGAATTTAATTCAGGAGTCTGCAAAAAGACCAACTTGCTCAGATCATATCTACGCAAATATAGTGCAAAAAGATCTGAAATTTGGACCTAAGGTTCCGCGCAAGTTCTTATCAAATGGGTTTTTTGTGCAGCTTCTGAAATGTCACAGAAAAAACGTTATAGCGAAAATTCCACGATGACCTGTTTGGAGCAGCGAAACCCTAGAATCCAAAGCTCTGATACCAAATGTTATGAAACCATCTCAAGAAAAGATATAAAAGATAGATCAACGCCTTAGAATTCAGCCTCTTCGAGGGGAAAACCTCATTTACATTACATAAATGAACAATTCTTCGATGATTCAAATGACGAAACCTCCTTTCTATATATAGGAGTCTAAGGAGTCACAATATAACCCAACCGACCTAACAATAATAATATAAAGCCACAAAAATAACAATAGAGGGATTCTATGGGGCACAGTAATAACAATATGGGGGCAATAGGGGCACAACAATATTAATAAGGGGTATAACTACAATAGTAATGGGGTAATCACTAATATTATAGGGACCCAACAAGCCCCATGCATTTCACTTCACTTGTTGTAAGGTAACACACTTGCTTCCGACCAAAGTCATTATGCTTACCTATGTGCACTATCACGGTCAAGGCACTACATTATCATAAACTTTTGAGACTCCTACTCCAAATGATCTGAGGTGTAGTTGGGACTTCTTACCGGGGAGATCCCCTTACATGTTGGTAGGTCAAACACCGTCAAAATTTTTGGTGCTAGAAGGAGGGCCAGATGACAAGAGGAGACCTCAAATTCTATTTTGAATCTCTGAACATCATTCATGACTTACATCACAATTTCAACTCTGGCATGTTTTTCTCATGCTCATGATTTCAAAGTGTCAAAGGATGTCATCGACGACTTATCACGAATTAAATATGATGGCGAAGGAAGAATAACCTTGCTAAGACAAGGAGTTTCCTTTTTAAGTTTTTGTGATTGGAATGAAGTCCCCTCAAATGACATTGCCTACGGGTTGTTTCGTTACATGTTCAAAAGGAGCCTTAAGAAATGATGGCTCACATTGCCTTCAAAATCTAGTCACTCTTTCAATCACTTGATCAGAGAGTTAGCCCATGATTTATTTCATTCCAACCGTAAAGAACCTAATCAAAAAATCTTGGAATTACATAAAGCACCTGATTAGTCTGTTGCCAATTTTGGAAATGCTTCCATAATCTTTCTTTTCAATTCCCTAAAGATGAATTTGACTGGAAATTTCTTAGAGAAATATTTTAGTATCTTCTTCATGTATCTAAAAATACACATGAATTAGAATCATCTGAGCCCCTCCTAACATACATCGGTGTTAGAGATTCAAAATCTAATATGGAAAGGTTAATGTCACAAGCAACTCTCCACCCTCTTCTCATCAAACAACTATAGTTCCATAGGATGGGGTGGGAGAAGTTGCGAACCAGTCTGTTGAATTCTCACCTCCTCCCACCCAACCTACTCTGGATTTGTATGAATATTAGGACTGCGACCCTGATAGATGTCATGTGATCTATTTTTCTCAGCCTTCATCCACTGGTTCCTTTGATCCTCTAGTTTTTTATGTGGTGTGTTGATCCATTCTCGATTCCACATGTGATGTTCACAAGGATCAAGTTATGAACAAAGTTGGTTTTGAGAAGCCAACTTGCACTATCATTTTTTATGAGTATGTGTGGGAATCTCAAGAAGAATTCATAGTGAAGGATGACCTCCTTGTATCCCCACCTCATCCACTCTATCCTAACATCTTCTATGATTTTTCCACTTCTTATTTTGCTTGCGAAAATTCATTCTCGGATGCCTCTACTTCTGATCATTCCTAGAACACACAGGATGTGAGTCCATCATTTGATTATGGAGAGGAAAAGTATTTCTTTCTGAATCCTCTTCACCTCTCATATCTCATTTCTAGATATTTAGAGGGTGAAATATTTTGTTTCTCATGAACCCCTCTGTATGTTTCATCGGATCATGAGGATGCCAATGTACATCTCACATTTTCTGATTGTGGGTGTTGTGATCTTTGGACTCATTCATTTGGTCACGGTTCTGATTCACTTGATGTTGAGCTCCCTAAGCTACCCATATTTGATGAACCATATTTTGATTAAGTGGAAACCCCTCAAGCTATCAAGGCACTTCAGCCCAAGTTGGATGTTATGTTAGGTTCTCATAGCCTTGAGGTCAATTCGACTTGTGATCAGGAATCCGTGAATCACCCTAGACTCCTCAACACTGTCTCCTGCACATTGAAAATCAAGTTGATCTTCAAATTTCACATCCTCGACCAGAATCACACAATCCTATCACTCATGCATTGGAGGAGTCATACGTAGAAGGTCATGTTGTGAAACAAAATTCTTCTTCTTTCTGCATGTTTGGTCATTTGTTAAGGTTCAAAGTGTGTACATTATTGTCATGTATGCACAGTTTGATAAAACACCATGATATCTCTACAAAGTGTGTTTCATGTGCCCTAAATATTTTAATTTATATGGACGCATTCAAACTTTGAATGTGTTGGTTTCCATTTTTTTATCCTTCTTGTTTGTTGGTTTTTCTAAATATATTTCTTGTAAACTATGCTATATTTCACATGGGCCAACCAATGTGTCAATGGATACATTCGAAGTATAACATCACGTGAGTAGGCGCATGCATTGTTTAACTTAGGAGTAGGAGTAGTGTTTTCTTTCCTATTTTCTTTTCCTTTCTTGTTTTGTTTTTTCATTCTTGGTTTTGCTTTTGTTTCAATTCGCTCCTTTTCTTGTTTTCTTGTTTGTTTGTTTATGCACCCATAGGAGTATATTTCCCATGAAACCATGTTTAGATTCTTGTGACAAATATGGTGAGATATAAGAGGACTTGTACAAATATCAACGTTTGGTTATCTGTTTATTCCCTTTCTTTATGAAGATATTTCATTTCGTTTAGTCAATGATACTGTGAAGGAAAATACATTCCTTTCAGAGTGAGTCTTGGTGAAATCACAACGCTTGCAGTTTTAACTAGTAGTGCCCACTCTAATCGGTTTTCTATATACGGTTAACCATTGTCGACTCAGTCAAGTAGAGTAAGGTGAGGGGGAAAACCTTAGGAAGTATGTCAGAGGTATCTTTAAACATCCTTGTTTGAAGATACAACCTCTTATGCTCTCAATAAGTCGGGATCCCTCTTCCGCCTCATGATATAAATAAGTGCATATGCACAGTTTTTTGAAAAATGAAAAATGAAAAAAATAAAATAACGGCAAAAGAAGAGAAATTCTTCTTGCGCAGGGAGGTGAAGTAAGTAACTCTACTAGGGTATTGTCCAGGCTTGATGGTAGTGGAGTAATGCTTGTGATCTAAAGTGACTCCATCGGGGTACTGTCCAAGCCTGCTAGTAGCGGAGAAACACTGAGAGATGAAACGAAACTCTGAAATTCTATATTACTTGTGCATCAATATACCCCTCATCCCCAATCAAAACAACTTAGTTTACTTGCCTTGCTATGTGTGATGCTTATAAAAGAGAATGGTAGGCACTACATATTTAAATAAAGTTAGTGAGGAAGCCATGATCATCAATGAATCAAACAATACCTCCGAAAGAGTTAGGCTCACTTTACATGAGATAAGGTCCATACAGAGAGTTGGATTTCTGCCAGTGTGTCACCAATCTTGTAGTGGCTACAACCAACCTCCAAAATTTTTCCTACACTTGGTTTTGGAGCCTCCCTACTAAACTCCTAGTAGCTTATCTCACAATGACCCAGGTACTTGTGCTTTCAGTGAGCTTTATCTTTTTTTTTATAGATTTTGTTTTCTTACATGATTTTTTATCTAACCACAAGGTGACCTCTTGACTTGGTTGAAATTTGGTTATAGCCTTTTCTCAGTGAGCTACGCAATCCTAGAGGGAAACCAACCTCAGTCTCTTGAAATGCATAGTTCAGGCCAACAATGAGCTTCGGCTCCAGAATTACACAGACCCAGCTCGCAGCCTACCTTCAGCTGGGAAACTGCATAGAGCATGAGAGGCAACCAGAGTAACTCAACCTAGGAATTCCACATAAGCATTCCCTCAGTAGTTGCCTGATGCATATGCCAGAGAGTTGTCCATTTCTACTTGGAACTGCACAATCTCTCCATGCATGCATGGGAGCCTTTCCCGAAAAAGAAAAAAAAAAAAAAAAAATAATGCCTAAAAAAAGGTATCTATTTTTAGCCGTTAGAGTTACACTCGAGTTATTTTTGGAAACTACCGCCATGTGTCACTCTTTCCTAGATTTTTGGTGTTCATGTTATAAACCCTAAATCGACCAAATTTATTTAATTCATGCCGCCAAAGCTCATTTTCACATTTGATCTTATTGCTCTGGCATTCCAGAGGATATCTAGGAACCTTCGGCACAATCGTCGCAACTTTTTTGGGGAAGTCTTGCTTTTCTAATATTTTGCTGCTTTTTATGTCGCTTTTGTTTCCTTGGATTGTGAGAGAGTTGTTTTTCCCATTTTATTGAACATGTTGTTTTTCTTTTTAGCTTGTATAAGTTTTATTTTAAGTTTTTCATTGCCTTTCCCAAGTGTCATATGCATAACCTAGTTTTTTCACTAACAATCATCGTTGTTGTGACTCTCCCCATAAGACTAATTGTTCTTTAGTTTCATCGATTCCTGCACATGTTTTGATTGCATGAATCATCATTCACTAAGATCTAGACCAACCATCAATTAAACTTTAGGATTTTCTAATTTTCATGTTTCCCTTAGGGAGATTTGGGCTTCCTTGGCCCGAATCTAGCTCCTCCCGGCATGCACTGCACATTTTTCAATCTCAAGGTTATGCCTTCACTCCAAGAATTGTGTAGAGGCTATCAAGGCTTACCTCCAACTGCGCATTACTCAGTTCAAGAATCCATTCCCGAAGCCCTGGCCACTAGGATTTCATAATGCACAGTCCCAACCAGTACAAGCTAGACTGAATTGCGAATTGCACAGTTCTAGTCAGCGTCACCTACCCACTAGTAGCTAGGACTGTGCAATATGCATATCTAGTTGACAGTCACTCACCTCTGAGAGCCATAATTACATAGTCCTTCTCGGCAGTTGCCCATTTTTTATTGGTTTGTTCTTGAATTACTTTTGGTTTGGAGCTAATATTTTCATGCCATGATTGTCCTCTCTGTCTCTAGGTACAATAGTTATTGAGTAGATTTTCAACAGTACAGGTAGCATGTCTTCCAAGAAAGTTGCACCAAAGGATATTGTCGAGAGTAGCACTAGGGATTTAGTTGAACAAGTGTCAATGGACTTTCCATTCTATGCAGACATACAATTTTTCATAGAGAAGGACATGAAGATAACATGGCAGGAAATCATGGATATCTTTGCAGGAAACTTCAAGGAACATCTAGAAGATCGACAGGTCTATGTCAACATCCACTGGTCAGGCTTACATAAGGTTGCATGAAGGTACCCTGCCTTCCCATGTACAAACATCATTCACTCAATTGTCTCACATACCGATCACGAGACAATGATATTGAGCAGTTCCAGTGGAACATAGCTTGCTACCTTCACGATAAAAGTTGTCATCAGAAGTATCACTTACCATAGTTGGTGAACCACATTGATGCACTTTTCTATGTTTCCCATAGCAATGTGAACATTAGAGACATCATAAAGTGCGGGGTGAAAGAGCCATTGAAGTTCAGATCGACACCCAATCATGTTCACAAGACTCAGTCAATCAGAAAATTCGATAATATTTTTACGCAGATTGTATCGTTAAAAGAGCATGGAGACCTTTCCACAAAATTGGGTGGTTGTGCGGTATAGCTCGTGAATGATGGAAGGCCATTCAACTGGTTGGACCTATTGGCTCTTCAACTGAAAGTGAATGTGACTAATGCCTGGAATATGCCTAAGGATGAGAAAATGAGATTCTATATTTTCGCGTACCTATTTGATGCGATCTGTGACCAACATCAATTTCCTGGCATAGGTTGGACATGGACCCATCAAAGACTCCCATGAATATTTATTGCAAGTTACTTTCTGAGTGTAGTTACCAAGGATTCATGGCAAGGTTATCTAACTATTTCATTATATCAATTTACAAGTTAACCTTTGAGCAGGATCCGCCTTGCATTTCCCAAGATACGATGCAGGCAATACTTAACATTGTAGATTAGTATGCCTCGCCAGGTGGCACCTTCATCAGGACGTTTGGTAGATAGAAGCCTCCACATGTGCTAACAAGGTTTTCCATGAACAAGCTCATCATGCAAGAGGTTTCATATCACATCTCCACATGGTTATCAGCAGGGATACATAGGAAGAAGAAGACACCATGGCCTACTCTTCCTTTGTGGATTGGATTGTACAATATTAGGATTTTGAAGGATGCAAATGCTAAGGCCAAGGACTTAGAAAATTTTGAGATCGACACCAAAGAGTATAATTCGTATGATCCTGGCTGCATTTGCAAGAACCATTGTGCGAAGGTGTATTATCCATGAATCCACAGGACATTTAATTGGGTAGAGGAAGATCTGTGGAGGTACTATTACAACTCCTCCAAGGTCAATGAAATAGTTAGCATGGACATAGAGTGGAAAGTTTCTTTGTAGGTACCAGCACTGCAGGAGGCAACAACAATAACAACAATACGCAAGAAACCATCCCAGGACAAAGGCAAGAGGAATATTTCCAAAAACACAAAGGCTAAGCAAAGATACAAATTCAGAGAAGATTATTTAATTGAGAAAGAAGCTTTGGTAGTGGAGGTGAAGATGCAACAACAAATAAAGAGAGAAGAATGGAGGAAGAGATAGACACAAAGGTTGGAGGAAGTAGAAAGGAAGTTGTAGGAAATAGAGAAGAAGGTGGAAGAATAGTAGGAGCTAAGAAGGAGAGAGGGGGAAGAGAAGAAGAAACATGAACAAGAAGAAGGGCAAGGTGCAATCATTAGATTAAACCTTGCCAAGAAAGGTTGAAGAGTCAGGATAACCAGTAGATGAGGAAGAGGGTGAACAGTTGCAGGATCAGGAACTTGCTGAGCAGATTGCATAAATGGTTGAAGAGATGGACATAATGTTGGCACAAGATCCACATAACCAAGATACGATCACATGTTGATATCATCCAAGGTTACGATGCATTCTCCACCACCTCTAGTATCAGAATGAGTCTCGAGCATGCAAGGAGATGTTTTCCTCCTTAATGATGATCCGGTGATGAATGTGTACAATATATAATTTGATGAGTTGCAACAAAATATTGTACAAGAACAAAGAAATAATTTACTGGATAATCACACGTCACTTGCATTTATGAAGGAAAGGTTCATAGTCTCAGATATTAGAAAGCATCCAGCTGACATGGACAATGCCACTAAGGTTTATGCAAAATCCGTGAGCTCAAATGTCAAGTTCTTGTTAGTAGAAAGTGATTAGATGGAAAAGGAATTACAAGCAGCCAGGTAGAGGGCAGAAAAATTTGCAGGATCGCCAATGGCAAAAATGAGAAAAGAGATACTTGCTAAAGTATCAACTCTTGAGACCTGCACCATGCAGAAACATTATGACGGATTTGTCACCGTTGACAAGGAAATTGTCCATCTATATGGTTTTTAGAAGTGGTGCATAAATATTTCCCAAACTCTTAAGGACATACATGTTGCTATTGCACATGTACAAGAGTGGACTATGAGATACAAGGTTTACTGGCATAATATAATGAAGCTGTCGGAATATCTAGACGAAGAACACATCCAGATGTTGATTCAGAACTATGAGTATCTCCCTCTACTCATCAGTAGAATTGAGGCTTCCTATGCACGGTTGTTCAAGAGTCTCGATGTCATGGTGAGGACACACATGATCCCTTCAATTAGTTCCCTCAGGCAAGCCATTGAGAAGAACCAAGTCTAGCTAGAGGTGGATAGGTACATGGACTAGTTAATGTGAGAGGCCACCAGTGATTACTTGCAACTTAGTGCAGAAAAAATGTAGAGATATATTGGTGGTGTAGCCACACTCACAACAATGTTGTGCATGCTTTAAGATGAGTTTGACAAAGGATCTAGGACCATATATGCAGAAGCCATGGAGGCAAGAGTCTATTTCTAGAAATAAATCACAAAAAAGTATGGGGACACCATACTACGGTACCAAGCTTGGTATTATTCCATCTTCGAAGACCATCAAGTGGATGTCACAAAGTTTGGATTTCCCTAAGCTTCTGATTCATAGTATTTGTCTTGTTAGGCTGAATCTAACCTATTTGTCCTACATGGGTATATGTGGAAATTGTATATTATTTGTAAATATATTATAGGTGAAATAACAAGTGCCATTAGTGGAATGTAAACAATCACTATGTAATGTAAAGAGTTATTTTTAAAGGAGTTGAAGAGTCATGAGGGTAGTTAAAGAGTCAAAGGGGAATGTCAAGGGTCATCCCACCCTTTGTATAAATATAACAACATAACTCATAGTAGAGGATTTTCGGAGCCAAGATTTTGGCTAGGCTTAGGATTATAGAAGGCTTGGGAGTATTGTGACGAGACTTGGCTTCTCCATAGTGTAGAGTGAGCACACTTATTTGGAGGAGCAGACAACGTTGACTGTAATGGTCCACTGTTGCAGCTAGTGGCTATCAATGGTGTATGTGTCAATGGAATTTTCACTTAATGATACTATAAGTAAGACAAAACATTTTCATCCATATTATGTTATTGTAGTTTTAATATTCTCGTTACTTTAAATATGTATGTTTTTTAACTTACCCATTTACTTATGAACTATTTGTATGCAATTAAATGAATCTTGTTGAAGGCATGTTGCTGGGCTAACCTGTCAGTTTGGTTTGTGGACTATTTCACTTCCATATTGTGATGGCATTCAACTCGTGTTTTCATTTCATTCTACGTACTATTACAGGCTTCTAAGGGGCACACTTCCTTTTCCCCTTTGTGTGTTATAACCCGCATGCATCTCACTTGACTCTCCGCAAGGTAAAACACTTTCTTCTGACAAAAGTCATCATACTTACCTCTACGCTCTACCACGGTCAAGGAACTACATTACCACCCACTACTAGGACTCCTACTCCAAACACTCTAAGGTCTAAATGGGACTTCTTTTGGGGGAGATCCCCTTGAATGTTGGCAAGTCCAACACTGTCAAAACTTGGCTCATTATTTTTCTTCTTTATTTGATGTTGATCTTGTTGATGACTTTCCTTTTCCACGTTGCTACTATCTACTCCAATATTTACTTTCTTTCTTGTCATTTATTAAGTCCTAGATCTAATCCTTTCTAACTACACTCTTGTAGAGTTTTGTTTAGTGTTTAGTCTTTAACAATAATCTTCCTTCCCTTATATTTCTTCCTCATTCCTTCTTCAATATTCCTTCCTTTGTCCAACTGATCTTTTAAAACATAAATTTCTTCCTTAAAAATTTTCTCTCTTTCTTCAAGAATTTAAAGAATTTTCATCAAATCTCTATTTTTCAGTGAGAGCCCTTATATTACACATAATTCTATGATAATTTGAGTTTGATATTCAATTGGATTCTCCTTTTCTCCAAAATTTCTCTTGATTTCTTGTCCAAAAGGATTACCTCCAATTCTATATTAAATATCAATCCTAATCAATTAATTATCATTTTCAAACCCATCAATCTCAAGAGAATATTCATCACTACATGCACAAGAGGAACCTCACAATTATCCACTATTCTTGATTAAAAACAAGAGGGGTTCTCCTGAATCTAAAATATTTCTAACTGATTTTTCTCTCTTCTTCTTTTGAGACATATTCTTCTTGTTCATGGCCATGGTTAATGATTTACTCTCAAGTAATTAAACTTCACTGGAAATAATCCTCTATAATACCAATTGTTATAAATGTAGATCACTACTGAGAGGGGGAGTGAATCAATAGTAATGGAACTTATAATATTTTCACAATTTTTTCCAAATCAATAAACAACCATACACATCATCTCATCTGTTATCACTGAAAATGCTGTTGTCAAAATTTTTTAGTCTAGCTTAAAGTCAGGGTGTTTTCGCAGTGCCTGAATTCTTTTTAGCAGTTTCGCAGCGCTACCTGTTTGAGTGGTTTCGTAGCATGCTACGAAACTGGGGATTTGTTCGAGTTTTCAGTGGGATGGTAAAATCATGGTGGTCTCATCAATTGCAGTTGGTTCATCTGTTGGAGGTTCATGTTACAGGGAATGTGATTCTGAATCTCAGCATAGCAAAGGTGAAACTGAAGATTGGCAACATCAGCTATTCAATTTTGTGAGAAGTTTAAAGGAAGACTGTGGTTTATTTAAATCACACAGCAGTTTCGTAGCGCGCTACGAAACTGCTGTAGGTGATGATTTTAAAGTGCAGAGCAGCTAGTGTGATACTGTGAGCGGGAGTTGAGGAAGAGAAGCACCTGTCTATTAATATCACTTACAGCACATCTAAAACATGGCAGCATTCTATGCCTGGGGTGATTAAAAGATTTGGGAACATGCTGCTATACTTTGGGAGAATGTGGGAGACAAAGACCGTGAAAACAGAGCATTCCTCTTGATCAATTAATAAGCATACACGTAACTAGAATCCAAAGCTAGTTCGTTCTGTGTACTCTCCTTCAAAGATACTTCAACCTAAACAGCCAAAGGACATGTGTCAAAAGCCAGAAAAGCATCATGCGACAAGGAGCAAAGATTTAGGATTTTGATTAAATGAAAACCATTTGTGATTTCAGTGTAGACATTATGTAATTAATAAATTAGTTATGCACTAGATAGGGATAGTGAATAGCCACCTTCGAGGCTCCCCTCATGCTGGAGGAGGAAGCTCGAGGTGGTTAAGCTTGTTTGCCTATATATGGATCAATAGGAGATGTAGAAGGGGTTGGACATTTTATAAAAAAAACAGAGTTGTTTTGGGCCATTGTAAAGCTTATGACAGTAATAGTAAAACAGTGTTGATTTCTTCTCAAGATTCTCGATGGATTATTGTGGTCAAATATAAGGATGGTGTTTTATGTTTTATGTTCATTTACAGCCTTGTTGTAACACAATCACTCAGAATTCATAATATTATGCTCTGACTTCCTGTGTGTTTAGCAAGCTGTGGTTTTGATGGAGTATGTTTGACACTTAATGCAAAGAGCCTTGACTTCTATGAAATGATAATGTTTTTCTTGTTTACTTAGTGTATGAGACTCCATAGCCCAATGAGAACCAGTTTGACATGAATCCAACCAGCTTTTGCTTTTATCAAAGAATAAAGAGTTAGCCATCTTTTGTAGTGAATGATTTTTATCAAGAGTTTGTGAGAGAGCCCTCTCTGATCAAAGAGGCTAAGCTTTGATCTAAAGATAGGTTGAAAGAGTTACATGAAATCTTGCTTGGTTGCAGCCCTCAGTAGTGATTTTGTGATAACATTTTGGTGCGTCTGCCGGGAGCTTAAGATTGAATTTCTGAAGGTAGCAGGAGTTCAAATGATTTTCAAGGCTGCAAAACTACCTTGGCGACTCCATTGTTGAAGAATTCAAGGTTTATATATTCATGGTGATTCCACTGGAGTTATGAAAGACCCAGAAGCTGCCCTTCTTTGTTCAAGGTATGCATGCATAGATTTCTCAGGAATTCATGGTTTTCCAAATCATTTTCCCAAGGATGCATACTTTCTAAGGAATGGTCCAAAATTTAACGGTGAAGACTTGAGTTTAACGTTGGAGCATATCTCATATTTTTGTCATTTTGCTGAGCTTCTTAGAGTTAAACATGAAGATGTTTGCATAAGGTTGTTTTATGATTCACTTCAAGGGAAATGCAAACAGTGGGTTGAATGCTTGCCTGCCGAATCCATTAAGTCATTTCAAGAACTTTGGCTCATGTTTTTGGATGAATGGACAGATAGGACAAAGGTGGTGGCAGACTCTCCCTCCGTTGAAGGTTTTAAACAATGGAATAATGATCACAATAAAGAAGAAACAAATGAATCTTTTTCTTTGTCCTTATCCTCATATCTGAAATCCTTTGACTGCAAGTCAGAGGATAAGATGAAATTTTTTGATGAATTTGCCAAAGATATTGAGAAAGAAATTGAAGGTTTAGAAGGACAAATTCAGGCATACAGTTTTCATGATCATGATTATTATTCTCAAAAGTTTTCTGTGACAGAACGCAAGGAGACTATGCTGGTTCCTCTCTCTTTCATGCTTGAGGAACTGAACACTGTGATTGAAGATCAGTTTGCACAGCTGGAAAGTTTCAAGGAAGGACAAGCTGATCATGTGTTCTGGGATCCTATAGCTGATTACATGGAAGAGTTTTACTCTCCAGTGTTTCAGTTTTCCTATGAAGATCAGAGACTATTTCAGTGGCAGCGGTCTTTACACTATCACATTGGCTCTGAAATCCGATACAGTCAGAGACAATTTCAGTGGCAGCGGTCATCACACTATCACATTGGCTCTGAACTCCGGGACAGTCAAAGAAATCAAATATCAGATGAGGCTAATGATTGGCTGCATTGGAAGTTTCATATTGATTGAGCTGAAGAAGTTGAAATGGTTAGGGTAGGTAGGTAGAGGTAAATGCAAATAAGCTCAAGGTTAACTGAGCATTTCTTTTCAGTAGATGTAATTTTCTTTCTCCTGCAGTCATGCTTGTCAAGCAAATTTCTGTTTATCACAAATGGATAAGGCACTGGAGCTGCATGTTCTTAGTGCACCACAAGGGCACACTATCCCAAGTGGAGCCACTGTTATCACCGAAAATGCTGTTGTCAAAATTTTTTAGTCTAGCTTAAAGTCAGGGTGTTTTCGCAGTGCCTGAATTCTTTTTAGCAGTTTCGCAGCGCTACCTGTTTGAGTGGTTTCGTAGCATGCTACGAAACTGGGGATTTGTTCGAGTTTTCAGTGGGATGGTAAAATCATGGTGGTCTCATCAATTGCAGTTGGTTCATCTGTTGGAGGTTCATGTTACAGGGAATGTGATTCTGAATCTCAGCATAGCAAAGGTGAAACTGAAGATTGGCAACATCAGCTATTCAATTTTGTGAGAAGTTTAAAGGAAGACTGTGGTTTATTTAAATCACACAGCAGTTTCGTAGCGCGCTACGAAACTGCTGTAGGTGATGATTTTAAAGTGCAGAGCAGCTAGTGTGATACTGTGAGCGGGAGTTGAGGAAGAGAAGCACCTGTCTATTAATATCACTTACAGCACATCTAAAACATGGCAGCATTCTATGCCTGGGGTGATTAAAAGATTTGGGAACATGCTGCTATACTTTGGGAGAATGTGGGAGACAAAGACCGTGAAAACAAAGCATTCCTCTTGATCAATTAATAAGCATACACGTAACTAGAATCCAAAGCTAGTTCGTTCTGTGTACTCTCCTTCAAAGATACTTCAACCTAAACAGCCAAAGGACATGTGTCAAAAGCCAGAAAAGCATCATGCGACAAGGAGCAAAGATTTAGGATTTTGATTAAATGAAAACCATTTGTGATTTCAGTGTAGACATTATGTAATTAATAAATTAGTTATGCACTAGATAGGGATAGTGAATAGCCACCTTCGAGGCTCCCCTCATGCTGGAGGAGGAAGCTCGAGGTGGTTAAGCTTGTTTGCCTATATATGGATCAATAGGAGATGTAGAAGGGGTTGGACATTTTATAAAAAAAACAGAGTTGTTTTGGGCCATTGTAAAGCTTATGACAGTAATAGTAAAACAGTGTTGATTTCTTCTCAAGATTCTCGATGGATTATTGTGGTCAAATATAAGGATGGTGTTTTATGTTTTATGTTCATTTACAGCCTTGTTGTAACACAATCACTCAGAATTCATAATAGTATGCTCTGACTTCCTGTGTGTTTAGCAAGCTGTGGTTTTGATGGAGTATGTTTGACACTTAATGCAAAGAGCCTTGACTTCTATGAAATGATAATGTTTTTCTTGTTTACTTAGTGTATGAGACTCCATAGCCCAATGAGAACCAGTTTGACATGAATCCAACCAGCTTTTGCTTTTATCAAAGAATAAAGAGTTAGCCATCTTTTGTAGTGAATGATTTTTATCAAGAGTTTGTGAGAGAGCCCTCTCTGATCAAAGAGGCTAAGCTTTGATCTAAAGATAGGTTGAAAGAGTTACATGAAATCTTGCTTGGTTGCAGCCCTCAGTAGTGATTTTGTGATAACATCATCCATAGATAAATGCAGCATAAAATCAACACATAAGAGTCATGATAATCATCAAAGAAAACATGCACAAGGAGACACAAGTATTTTTTGTGGAAACCCTCAGGGGAGAAAAAAACCCATTGCTACTATGTTGCTTCTCATTCTCTTATTATTATTCAAATTAATTCTTTTAAATCTTTCAATTGGCCACCACTAGATAGGAGCCACTACCACTTTGAATAGTATTCCTACCCACCACCAACTATGAGGCACTACCCCTTTTAATAGTATTGTTGGACACCACCATCTAGGAAGTCTCTACTCAAATGACTTTGTAGGCCACCACCTGCTAGAATTCACCACTCCTAATAAGCCTTTCCCTACCACCATGAGACTATCTATCCACCACTGGATGGAGATGTCACTCCAATATATCATTTTGTTAGCTGCCATAAGCAAGGATTCACTAATCCTATCTTTTTCATCTAATACTAAATGGAGGTGACAACCTCCTCAAAATATTGGAGCCACACTTTCATTCATTCTCAAATTGGACTCGAAGGAGAACTTCATAACCCAACAACAACACATCAATCCTATCCAAAATAATAAATTTGTCCAAAATAATATCTACATACAAACAATTACCTGATGACTACATTAGAAGAAACCATACCAAAAATGATCTTCAATAACTCCTTATTCCATCTCCTTTCTCTCTGCAAATATTGTTGGTTGAAATGCGCTTCTACTACTTACTGTACCTTTTGCAGACCAGTTCAAATTTCCTACATAATGTCCCTGATAGATTTCACACTCTTCTACTATCACACACAAGCTCAATGAAAAGGACAACTAACCAAAACTCCTCAAAGCATTCTCCTATAAATAATTTGTTGGAATGATTAAAACAATAATTTCCATTAGAGTTATGGAGAGATAATTATGTTTGTTTAAGCACTCTTGATTGGTCTAGTTGTAATGTCCCCTCCCACATTTACCCAATTTCACAAGCTTTCCAGGGTAAACATGAGATGAGTGTCACTATTACATGAACTGACCTCCAATTTTCAGTTAAGGAAGTGGGGCCTATAAATTGAAACCTTTCTGACCTTTCTCATGGGCTACATACCACCCAGGAGGTAAACAACCACCCCAGGGGACCGATCCCTAAGTTATAACATTTTTCCACTGACTTAGACCTGCAACCACACCCTTGACTATGCTTCAATGTGCTTATGAGGCTATAATTACACGCGCATTCTTGCCTGCATGTGGTTGTGACCAATAGGTCCAGTTCTGTGCCCACAGTTCCATGATATGAGCCACTTTTTAGGTTAGTCTCCAAACCACTATCTAGGACTGGATGAAACTTTATAGAAGCCTATTTACATGACGATAATTCTATACCTTCAAACTTGAAGAAAGGAATTGACCTAGACTCACTAGAACATACTAGATATTTTGTCAAACACATGGAAAACATCTAATCTAGAGGTCTTGAATGCATATATAAGTGTAAATGTTTGTACATTAGCTGAAATTCACTGAGAAGGTCTAATTCCCTCTCAAGTTGTTTCAAAAACACTTGTTAGCCCATGCATCCATCAACCATTTATTAACTTATCAAAGCATAATAATATCCATAGCAAGATAACATCATAAGCCATGCTTATAACTACCATATAAGCATAATATTAACCATGAAAAAACAACCATCAAATCATCATAATAACAAGTACAAGTGCTCATGAATCACAATAGGAAAATAGCTCTCATTAACATATGCAAAAGCCAACCAAGTGAGGGACTTCCACATATCGCCTCACCATATATTGAGCTGAATCAAATCTTTCTTTCAACCAATCACCCTCATGCCATATTCCAAGCATGAATACATAATATCATGGCATAAACCAAGACATAAACAACTGAGGGAATCCATAGGTTAAACCACCTCCACCCTAAAACTACCGTGATGTCACCAAAACCGGTTAGGATATCATGAAACCAAACCAAGCTTAGATGCCTCAGAATTCCTTCCCCATCCCTTCAATAATTTTCCTATCTCCACCCATCTATCCATGTATTCTCAAAGAAATCCATCTCCACCACCAACCCTTGGTGATCTGGAACTCTTCAGCTACCAAAATTAACCAAGATCTTTTACTTCTCTGATGTTAGTAGAATTGCATATGAAAGAGTATGAAAAACCACATGTGCATTCTTTAAAGAAGGTGAAACGTAATGACGACCATCAAATCAAAGGACACATAGACATTGATAACGAAGTTCAACTAGTGTGGTTTACATCTCTCAGCCCGGTGTCAAGAGTGGGGACACTGCTTCATTAAATGTTGCAAGATGATGATGAGTACATTGTATATTCTTTTTCATTACAAGGAGAAATTACGTCAACCAGAGTGGCATGTATCTCCATGGGATGTTTTCCCTATAGGAAATCTCACTCAAATGGGCCCTCCTTCAACATGACAAGCTAATAAAATCTCACATGGCATGGCATACAAGTATCCCTCAACATAATGGTAATCAGGGATCTCAACAACAAAAACATCATCTCACCAAATTAGAAGAAAGACATGGCATAACTGCATCATATACCTCCATGTTCGTGGATGGATAGAAAATTCAAAGATCAACTGCTAAAACAAACATCACCAATGAATTCACGGTGCAAAATTGTGTCGAACGACTACAAACTTGGATCCTATATATCATAGAAATTTGGACCCTTCAGAATCTTAAAGATTCCCCCAAAGATTCCTTCCTGGAGATGGCTAAAAGATCTGCTGCACAAATGAAAATTTTGAGCATAGCACTACACTCCTTAGGAAATTCTGTGAAAAATGACTATAAAGTTAGCATCATTCCACCTCTGTCAAAAATCAGCCTCCAAGGGAATATTTAGATTCCTTAAGATTCTTCCAAGATTCATCACTTCTGAAGGCCTAAAATTCTACTGCCCAGATGAGAAAATGTACCACACCATAGTGTTCGCTATGAAATTCTAGTTCTTGTGAGTATAAGTTTGACATGATTACGTCACTATGAAAAATCATCCTATAAGGAATCTTTGAGATTCCTCCAATATTCTACATTAGAATATTTTATGATTCCATGGGTATTCCCCTAGAATATACCCTCCTTGAAATCCATGCCTAGCTAGGTGCAGTTCCTCCTTGCACTTAGTTCCACTCAACCTCCGCTTCCTCAGTGTTTCCCCTATCGAATGGTGAGTTGAGGGTTTAAATAAATTTTGTGGGCAAAGTTGTCAAGGAATGGCCTGTTGGGCCATTGGCAAGTTGCCAACTTGTTTTTTGGATGGCTGCAGGTTCAAACCCCATCCGAACTATGGAATTAATAACATGTGGTCGGTCATTTTATTTGGAGCGAAGTCATTTTACCATTGGTGGTTTGCATGTGGTTATGGTTGGTGCATTGTATTGGTTACGGGGCCGCCACTAACAGGCTGACCCACCATTTGGTGTGGGTTCGACACTCACTGGCCCTATTATGGTGTGTTATCATTATAATGTGATGGGTGGTGGGGTTTGACTGCCTACCACCCACATATATTTTAGTGTCGTTGAATGGTTGGGTGGTGAGGGTGGTAGCCTGCCCACCCACAATTTATTTTAAATAATATTTGACCACGGGGGTGGGTGGGTCTTCCGGGCCCAACTTGCCCCATTATAATTTTCATTATTTTTTTATATAACCATATTGGTTAAAAAATTTCATCCGTTTTTTGGGGGCCACTGGTGAAATTAACGAGGTGACAAATTCACCTATTCTAGTGGCTGGATTTCATGTGTTAGTATTTGCCAAATTTTTTGGCTTGTTAGTGACTGCCACTTGGCCTAGTTTGAATATAAATTTGACCCCGAATATCTTGAGCATACGAACTCAGATTTGAGTATTGTTCACACCGTTGGAATCAAGACGCGAAGCACTACGATCTGGTCCTAGTTTGAGTGAAATCCAAGAAATTTTATTTTTGAGCCTTTCCATAGCCACTGCTAAATTCTGAGCATGTCTAGAGCCACTTGGATCATTTGTGAATTTTCCTAAGATCACCTCACCTCGTGCCAAAACCTTTCAGAAATCCAAATCTCAACCAAGAATGAACCCCATCACACCATGGCTGTCTAGGAAATGCTAAGGAAAGGCTAAAACCATTATCAAACCATCAAAACCCCATGTCAATGACAGAAAATGAACCAAATAAACAAATACATGTGCCATGAATTCAAACCTCATCTAGGAAATCACACATGAAACCTCTTACCTGCAAAATATTCTTATTGAAGCTACTATTCCAACCTTCTCCTTGCATTCCTTTGCATGTCCTTTCCTTCCATTGCTTGCTTGTCCAAGTGCTTGTGCTCTTTCGTTTGGTACACCTTCTCCAAAGGTGGGAAAAAACTGTCAACTAATTCTCAAGTGAATTTTTATCATTGATGTCTCATTTTTATTTATTTTCCTTCATTTTTCCTCTAATTTCCATCTAATGCAAATTTGTGTCTCTTCACCTTCCTTTTCTCCTATTTTCCTTCATTTCTCATAAATAAATGTCAATTATTGCCTCTCTTCCTTCACCAATTCCTTTACCCATTTCCTTAGCCAATAATAAGTTGAAAGTGATTCCCACTGTAGTTATTTTCACAAAATTCAACTTCGAATACATGTCCCATGAACTTGGTCTTATGTTTCCTTTATTAACCTTTATTACATGAAATTGTAACCCAGGGCTGTTACAAACCCCTTCCCCTTAGGGGAACACCATCATCGGTGTTCTATGACACCTATGACCAATGAACCACTAAAAACAAAATATATTGCCTATGGAGATTGACAACACAACTTGTTGCAATATTTACAGTGACCACTACTTAAAACACATGACCAACGTGACAAACATACCTCTTACTACAGCTTTATAACATCGCTCATTACGCTATCACAATAAAAACCACATATACTTAGGCACATTTGCTTCAACTAGTAAATAATCATATTTTCTATGGATATTTATAACCATAGATCAATACAATATTCACAATCATATATGCATAGATACATATGCACATTTTCTCTAACCAACAAATGAAAGAATACAATTCTTGCATCGGCAACAAGGAAATCTAGAAGCTCACACCTCCACCCTCAAAAGTAGTACCAGGATTCACCTCCTTCCTAGGAAGTCAAAAATCCATTGCTAAATTCAAACCTACATTCAATATCAAATACTATGATCCTTGCGCTACTTGTTCCCTCAATTAATAGTTTCCAACTCATTGGTCTAGGGCACGTTACCAATGTGCTTCTCATTCCATCTAGAAATGATAATGACCAATACTAATTCATTCCTCGACCTTCCCTTCTTTTCTACACATTCCCTCGAGCAATACGGTCACCCCCTCTATTCAGTCACTCATCTTCTAAGTTACAAACATCCCCTTCTCTGCTATATAGTCCCTCGAGTGATCCATCCCTTGGCAATATATCCTCGCATAAGAAGGTTCAAAAACCAAGGCATATCCCTACCTCAAAACCATCATACCAGTCATAGCTTGCTCATGGAAATCAATGGAAATTATTGGGTATCTATGTCCCACAATGGCCCTACTCCTGAATGTTTTAACAACATATTGCTACCCATTCCAATTCCTTTTTATGGTTTCTGCTAATTCTTACAGTCAGTTTCAACCACCCAAACTGAGCATTTCTCTACTTTATTGTACTAAGCACATAATTTCCATTAGACTAAAAAGGAATTGAAACAAATTCAAATCACACCTCATTGGTTGATGCTTAATAAGGTACACTCTCAATTTTATTTACTTCTTGTCACCATAAGTCAAACAAGATCTTTAATCAAATCATCATGTATAAACATATCACATATTGTTAGCTAAAAAGATAACCATAATAAATCAGAATCATAAATCACATTTAACCATCATAAATCAAAGTAATTGATCACATGCATAATTAAAACTGAAATAAAATACTAATAATTATCTTTCAATAATTCCTTTTCTTCTGCCTTTGTTCTTTGGCTTTTCCATAGAAACACTCGATCGATTTCCAAACTCGGAAAGCACCTAGTGATCTCTCTTCTCTTCATTCACGTACACACACTAGATGGATTGGTAAACTCAAAAAGCACTGAGTTCCCTTTCATCTCTTCAATCACGTACACACACTAGATCAATTTCCAAACCCGGCAAGCACCCAGTGCCTTCTCTTCTATTCAAATCAACAAGGGAATCTAGAGACTAAATCACCTCATCCCTCAATATCAACAACAAGGGTATCTAGAGACTAAAACGCCTCAACCCTCAATATCAACAACAAGGGATTCTAGAGACTAAACTGAGTCAACCCTTAATATCAACAACAAGGGCATCTAGTTAATATCAACAACAAGGGCATCTAGAGACTAAACTAGCTCAACCATTAAGATCAAGAATAAGGGCCCAGACAATACCATACCTTCCTATCCCATTACATTGTATGGAAGATACACATACAAAGTGTACCACACAATGCATACAACTACACCTAGTGTACACCATGACACATACACCTACACCTAGTGTACAACACAACACATACACCTACACCTGATGCACAACAAAATACATATACGTACACATAGTACAACACAATGAATACATATGTTGTGACACAATGACTACACAATACACATAACACAGCACCACATGTACTAAATATAACATGTACAACATGTACACAACAATAGTACTGCACATCCAGAGACCATACTTTCTCTACTAGTCAACCTTGCATCTAGTATCTTTTCCACACCTTACTGTGTACATCCACAACCCAAATCTTAGGTTTTTGGTTCTTTCCACAATCCATGCTTGTCCCAGCATGCCACAGATCAAACTAATTTCATTATGTTTATGTATTGTCTAGCATTACCTGCCATAACATAAAAATAGGCATAGTATAAGATCATAATATCAATTCATATTCACATGATATTGACCTCATAGATCTATCAAGCCTACTCTTCCCACTTGATTCGTCACAAACCAAGAGCCTCTTCATGCCATTGACCTGCATAAAGTAATCATTCTTTCACAACAATGATCCCTGAGAACCTTCTCAGACTATGACATACATACTACATACATATAAACATTAGCATATTCATAATCACAACACAATTACCAGCATTCATAATATCAAGGTTAAGAGAACTCCCTTTATCCATGCATCACATCCACAACATCAAGGACAACATCTCTCAATGTAGCCAAGGCATTTGATACTTCAAGTATATGTACTTTACCTTTCCCAATTAACTTTCTCATGATTGTCCTCCAATTGTCCATTTATCCCAGTGGACCCAGCCAACCCAACTAGTTGTCATATTGTTGTATTCATCTACCCTTTACATGCACTAGGCTTCATCCAGGTCATACATTACCTATTCGGTTTCATTCATCTCTCCCCAAGCTCCTTAAATTCCTCTTCCCCCAACCAATTCCCAAGACCCTCAAAAGATAAAATGAAAGAAAAAAAGTAAACAAGAAGAAAAACCATGAAAAACCAATATACGACAACAAAAACAAAGTGGCATGGCCATGTGCCAAGTGCAATCAAAATTGCAAATGGAAACCACAATTGTCAGTGCATAAATAAACATAAAAATATATTGGTCACCTTATCTTATTATACCCAATGCACTTACCTGTAACTAAATATGTACATATATAATCTCTCGAGGGACTCCAATTCCTTGACAAATCCAGCCATAACTAGAAACCAACTTCTATACCTATTAAACACATGTTCATGAATATAGTACATATCCACATAATGTCAAATAAAATCAAGGTTAAATATACTTCTTGTACTCATGCAAGACACTCATTCATTTTGAATTGTGGTTTCCAAACATAGCCAAAGGAATTCTCACCCAATTCCTTTCGTTTTGCATTTTTCCTTGTTGTAATTGAGTCTCATTATGTGTTGTCACATCACCCAACTATTAGTTATATAAACAAATAAATTGTTACCTTTTCACATTAATACCAAGCATGTTGACCTACAATTGCTCACACATATTAGTCACATGTTTCAAAGATCAAGACATCATGTATATTAATTGAAATAAGCCTTTACAAAGACTAATATCCATGCCATAATCAACTCACAGTCATTAGTCATAATACTACAACTAGCATCCACTTTCACTCAAGTGCATATCATCTATCTCATCATATATTATGTTAGTACAAACATCTTAAAACAAGATCATTCCTTCATGCAATCTTGTAGACACATACTCATATCATGCACTTAACCAAACATTCAAACGAACATCTCCTGCTCCATCTCAACCAACATATCAACATCATAACATACCAACAACATCATGATGATGCAAACTATATAATGACCACCATGATGCATTTCCAACCTACTATGCATGCATAACCATATACATTTATCCCATCAAGTTTATGTTTTTGAACCTAGAAGCCCTAATACCACCTTGTAATGCCCCTTCCCACATTTACCCAATTTCACAATCTTGTCATGGTAAAAATGAGATGAGTGTCACTATGAAAAGATTCAACCTCCAAGTTCCAGTTAGGGAAGTGGGACCTATAATCTAAAACCTTTTTGACCTTCCTCAAGGGCTACAAACCACCCAAGATCTAAACAACGACCCTAAGTGACCAATCCCCTAGATGGAACCTTTTTCACTAACCTATACCCACAATCACAACCTTGACATTGATTCCATGTGGTTATAAGGCTCTAAATTCACTCACAGGCTTGCCTCATGTGGCTATGGCCCAACAGCTCCATTTTCATGCTTGCTATTTCAGGATCCGAGCCACTTTTTAGGCTAGTCTCCAGAGCATTGCCCAAGACTGCCTGGAAATTTTTAGAAGCATGATTTACATGACAATAATTCTAGACCTTCAAACTTGAAGCAAGAAGTTGACCAAGACTGGCTAGAACATACTAGAAATTTCATCAAACACATGGAAAACATGTAATCTATAGGCCATGAATGCATATCTGAGTGTAGATCTTTGTACTTTAGTTCAAATTCATTGAGAAGGTATAATTGCATCTCAAGTAGCTGGAACGACACTTGTTAGCCCAAGCATCCATCAACCATTCATTAACCTATCAAAGCATAATAAGAGCCATAACTGGAGCAGATCATAAACCATGCTTATATCTAGCATATAACTAAAATATTAACCATTACATAATAAATATCAAATCATCATAATAACAAGTACAAGTGCTCATGAATCACAATAGGAAAATAGCTCTCATTAACATATGCAAAATCCAACCAAGTTAGGGACTTCCACGTATCAGTTGACCATAAATTGAGCTGAACTAAATATTTCTTTCAACCAATTATGCCCATGTCATATTCCAAGCATGGATGTGGGATTTCATGGGATAAACCAAGATGTAAACAACCAAGGGAATACATAGTTTAAACTACCTCCACCCTCAAACTACCACGATCATGCCAAAAATATTCAACGGATTGCAAAACCAAACAAAGATTTGATGCCTTTGAATTCCTTCACCATGCTTTGAGGAATTTTCCTGTCTCCACCAACCTATTGAGGGATTCCCATAGAAAAGCATCTCCACCCCCAACCCTTGGGAATTTTCCTGAGACCACCTCACCCAATTCCAAAACCTTGCGGCAATCCAAAGCTTAACCAAGAATGAGACCCATCACACCATAGTTATCCAGTAAATTACAAGGTAAGGTTGAAACCACTGTCAAACTAGGTAAAACCCATGTCAATTACAACAAATGAACAAAATAAACAAATGCATGTACCATGCATTCAGACCTCAAGTAGTAAATTACACATGCAACCTATTACATGCAAATGATTCCTACTGAAGGTGCTATTCACTAGAGAAATTTTGAAGTAGGAAATGGGCCTCCTAAGGAATATTATAAAGTAATAGTGGAAATAATAAAATAAGATTAGATTACATCTTCAAAATTTAGAGGGAAAAATTAAAATTTATTTTTTCAACTTATCTCCCTATGGTTTTACTCCAATTTTGGGTGGGAGCACTCTTTGTATGCGAAATTTAATTCCTCATCTAAGGAGTACCCATGTCGCACACTTTTGATGGACCTTCTACATATAAAATGAGAAACAAATGAAAAAACGTGATAGAAACCACGTTTTGCATGTATTTTTTATTTTTCATGTAGCAGGGTCCATCAAAAGTATGCAACATGGATACTCCTTGGATTAGGAATTAGATTTTGCATCCAATGAGTGCTCCTACTTGAAATTTGAGTAAAACCATAGGGCAATAAGTTGAAAATATGATTTCAAAACATACTTTTTTTTTTTTACTCTTTTTACCTTTTTACTCCAAAAATGGTGAATCATCCACCATGGTTGACATCATCATATTGAATCCCAGTGGTTCTTATAAATATTATTTTGGTTTTACATTTTTATTTTGAGGCCCATTTTAGACCTCAAAATTTCTCTAATGTCAACCTTCTCCTTTCTTTCTTTTTCTTTCCTTTCCTTGTCCTTTTCCTTCCTTTTCGTGCTTGTCCACGTGCTTGTTTTCTTTCGTTTTCTACACCTACTCCAAATATCGGCAAAATATGTCAACTAATTCTCAGGTGCCTTTTTATCATTGATGTCTCCTTTAGCTCCATTTTCCTTCATTTTCCCTCTAATTTCCCTCTCATGCAAATATGTGTATCTTAACCTTTCTTTTCTCCTATTTTCCTTTATTTCTCATAAATAAATGTCAATTATTGCCTCTTTTCCTTTTCCAATGCCTTTTCAAAATTTCTTAGACATTAATAAACTAAAAGAGACTCCCACTATAATTTTTTCCCAACATTCAACTTAGAATACATGTCCCATGACCTTAGTCTTATTTTTCCTTTATTAGCCTTTATTACATGAACTTTAAACTAGAGGTTGTTACACCGGTATTTTGACATTTTTCCTACTTGACTTGATCCTCCTTCTTATTCATTTAATGGAAACCTTATTCTTGACTTCATCCCCTTATATAATGAATACAAATTCAAATCGACTCTAACCAATCAAAAACTTCTAGAAAATACCCTGGGAAATGCTTATGATATTTGATGTGCACACATGAACTGGAATTTCTACTAAAAACTATGTTTTCGTGGAAATTATATTCCTCCGAGAGACGATCATCACTTTGATGCTATGAGCTTCCTAGAGATGATGATGCTATCTTTTCTTGCCACATGACTGATTCCTAGAGAAGATTCCCCAAGTCAATTAGATTGCATCATTCTTCCACCAGATTTGCAATTCAGTTTTAGAGCATAAATTGTGAAAACATGAGACATTGTAACAAACATTGAGGACCATACATTTGAAAGATACAAGGCATAGAAAACACTATTATGGGGTTGAACACTGCTAAGCATTAGTTGACATATGTGGAAACATTAGAATGTTAACATGGTTCTATCAAGAAATCTTAATTCTAGATTATTGACATCATCTTACTCACAATTGGAATCGAGTCTCTTGTTTAAGTATTGAAATTTATAAATTATCATATTTTTTTTGTCAAGGGTTTTACTTAATAGAGGAACAACAAATATTTTTTTTGCCTCTATACATCCTGAATGGTCTCATTGTGAAGCGATAATTTATTTTACAAATTTAGTTGAAGACTATGCATTTTTTTATGAATTATAGAAAACAAAATCCCATGTTACCATAAAAAACCCTAATTCAAGTAGTAGCACAAGAATACTATCTTCCTCTAACTAGAAACATGTCCAAACTTGTGGGATGAAATAACAAATTCCAAAAGGTATTGTCATACACCATGAGGGGAAAATTTAATGAAAGAGAACCAACTGATACCATTAGAATTCATCAGAAACTTGAATTTGTGGCCATCTTAGAAAACTATCATAGGTCATAATTCTTTGAAAATCTCATTGAATTTGATGATGAAGTTTCTTTAGAAACTTATAGTATGTTACATAACCCTGAAGTGTTCTAGAAATTTTTGGGCACTGCAACCCCAATCACATATGTCCACAAACTAAGGGCTTCTAAACCCCTAAAAGTGTTGTTTCATACCCTAAAGGAACAAGGTCAGCTGATTACATCATTTCCCAGAATTTCTCCGTGAAAAACTACTCGGAACTGGTCAAAACTAGACCATACAGACTGCTCCATGCATAGGGTACGATGAATGTCACCTATTACACATGGGGGGTGTAATGCATACTAGAAAGCCCTTCTATAGGGTGCAATGAGTGAGAGCAGACAAATGGCAGAAGTAGTTTGCTAGGTGGAAACCCAGAGAATCTTCTAGAAACTACTCATATGACACTTGCCTCTCTAAATTCACCCAGGGATGAGTAAGAGATCTTGAAATCTCCAAGTGGAACTAAGAACTATCAGTGGAATGACACTAATCAAAATCCTAGAAGCTGACTCACTCTCCTGTAAACATCTATATATGGATCCCTCATCCTAGAGATCCAGAGGCTGGAATTTTGTAATTTGCAAGGAAGTGTTGTCGGTTTCTCTTTGAAGACATTTTTGCATGGTCTTGCTTTGTATGAGGTGAACAAGGCTTTCATGCTGGGAGGATGATGCTGGATCAGATAGCCTGGTTGTAATCCTCTCTTCTACTACTTCTATCAATAAATCTATTTGAGTTTTCCTCCATATGCTTGTATATCTCTGAATCTTTTATTTGTATATGTATTTATATGGTTAATGTACATCTAATCCTACATTGTTTATGGTTATAGATCTCTATGCTTTAATGGTATTTTGCTGCTTTGACTCTATAGGTGTTCTTTGAAGTGGTACAAGTGAGAATGGAGTGGCGAAAGCTCTATCAAAGGAGAGAGGAAATGAGCAAGGAGACTAGCGAAAGACTGAGGTTGGTACTCTCTGCTTCTCTCTCATCTATCTCTCATAAAGGAAAACACAAGTGACTTTAGTTTATTTGTTTCTAAGATAGGTACCCGTCTTAGTGGGACTAGCAGCTCTGAATGGAGACTATCTTTCCCAGTAACAAAATGGCAACTCCGTTGGGGATCGAATAGTTTGTTTGTTTTGTTAACTGTTGTTTGCTTTATAAACCACAGATGGAGCCTGAAGTTAAGCCAGCTAGCCTTCGAACTACTTTTTCTATGCAACTGCAAAGTAGATCAACGCTGCTTTAGTCAATCTCTGGGTTGATTTATGAACTGAACATCTAGCTTGAAAACATCCTAAGTGCCCTAGTGGTAGCTCAAATAACCTTATCAGATCAGCCCATATACTTTTTGTTTACTGACAATCATTAGCTCAGCCTAAACCCCTGAACTTAGCTGCAAACTGTGAGTCAAAACTAGGCTCAGTCTCATCCCTGGACCATCGCACTATCTCTTCTTGGCAACCTGGATGCATCACACCTCCTGTGTGTTGTAGGTGAGATGCATCCCTATTTCCATGTGTTACAGGTGCGATGATTGAATGAGACTGTTTCTGCCTCCAGATTTTGGATTTTATTCATTGTCTTCATCTTTATTCAGTAGTTTTGCTCTCTATGATCAGTATATCTCTATTGAAACCATCTTCCTTTGCATTATTTAGCCTCCATTAGAAGGAATTGTGAATGTTTTTTTTTTTAATGTATTTTTCATCATTTATAGTTCTCCTTTGCAACTAGTAGCTTAATCAAACTGTCGTCTTTTGATTTGAAAGTGTTGCAAGTGTCGTTTTCAGTGAAGAGAAAAAGTGTCACAAAGCATTCCTCTTTTGGACAGTCGATTACACTTTTTCCATTGTATTTGATTTGAATTAATAGTATTTCAAGTGTCAAAAGCAATTTTAAATTCGAAATCGCAAAGTGTCATCTTGGCCTTACTTTCATTTTTTGAAAAGAAAATTGTTAGTACTGTCGCTCTAAAAGAATATAGTTCAGATCTATACTTAGTTTTCTTTTTTTAATTTCACATTAAGGAAACTAAAAAAAAAATACATGCATGTGCATTTGCATTAAGACTACATGCTGAAGTTGATTTAGGAAAAGTGCATCTAGTGTGTGCTCTCTGCTCTATGTTGAAAGAATTCCATCTCTCTTTCCTTAGTAGCTAGGATTTTCATTTCAAAAAGAAAGTAAATGATTGTTTATCATCTTAGATTGCACATTTAGGAATTGTATATCTACATCACATGGTGAACCTTAAAGGAAAACTTCTTAAGAAAGATCAACTGTAAAATAAACCTCAATGAACATAAAAACTCTTTGGAACCTAACACACAACATTTAGAAGTCTAGGCTAGAGACGTATTCTGACATCGTAAAGCCCGATAACTATCGCTTTCGTTGTAGGTTGGGTGATTCCTTCTATTTGAGATGACAAGTGCCAGTACGGACTTGTGCTCCCATGTACCATCGAGTATATATTGGGAGACCACAATAGGCTACATCCTTTATCCTTAGGAAGCCGTGTCTGCTGCCCTATCGATTTCAATGTACTGAACACAACATTCGGGAAGATTGACTGTCATACCGTAAAAAGTATTATGCATTTTTGTGATTAGTTTGGTAATCCATCTGTCTATATTTCTAGAGTAGTCACTTTCATTCCTTTTTAGAGTCCTTAAAAAAAAAGGTCCATCTGAGCACTTGTCACTTTAGGCTCATTAAAAATCGAAGGCAACTAGAGTCATCTTTAGCTTTTTCTTAACTCTTAAAAATTGAAAAAGCAAGTTGTGTCAAAGCATCATAAAATTTATTTTAATCAAAATAACGTCACTATTCCCTCGTTGGTCTTAGGTTGAGAAAATGGAGTCTACCAATCAAGGGTTTCCCCTTGTGGGAAATCCTAGCCCTTTCTCTTCTTGGGGAGATGTTGGTGCTCCACATATGGCCACATTATCCCTTCCAGGACTCATAATTGGCCTGCCTGTATGGATTTTCTCGACCTCTGTCATTCAAAACACTACAATTCCTTAGCAATCCAATCAACAACTAGATGAAGTTGCTCCCCCACCTTCTACTTCGTTTGTTTCTCCCTCTCCTTCTTCCTCTTCGCTTGGTGAAGCTAGTAACACTAAAAACCAAGTAACTGAGAAGAAGAAGAAAGGGAAGGAGAAGAAGAAGAAGAATCCAATAGTAAAAGGGGGCAACCATGCATCGTCTGATGAAAATCCACACACTGCACCTTCCAAACCTAAATCTCCATGTGTCATTTGCAAGGGATACCACTATCATCGAGATTGTCCCTGCATCCCACGGATCTTGAGGGATTGGTCTCCCCGCTTGCACAATCCGGTGTCTTCAACCACTAACGATCATGTTGAGAGCACACCATCAACTAGTGAAAATGAAGCCAATGGAAAGAAAGGAAGATCTAAATTTCCTTGTAAACTATGTGAAGGCAATCATGTCCTCCACCGTTTTCCTTTCCAAGACGAAGCTAAAAGAGTCTTCGATAACCATCCTGCGTCACTGTAGAAAATTCCTCCCGGATACAAGAAACTCTTGCCGAGTCCAACACTAGTTGAAAATCTAACTAACACACCGCTGTTGTCAGTCGAACCACCTATCATTGAAGATAAACTCTCTGAGTCCACACTGGACCAAAGTTAATAGGTCGAGATGGCAGTCGACCCAATCTTCTCTTCAGAGGGTCCACCTTCAGATGATATTGTCACCAAAGAGAATGAGAATGACACCATTCAAATTATTTTCATAAACATAGACTCTGATGATCATGGGGGAAATCTACCCATTCCTTTACCGCAGGAAGGAATTTCATCAGAGGCTTATCCGGCCATTTATTCGGTCCCACCTCCAAGCAATCTAGTCGTTTCCTTCGGTTGGAATCTACTAGGCAGACCCCACCTACCATCTAATGTACCATTAGAATCATAGTACAAGCTTATAGAATGATCATGGTTGGTACTATTATAGATGAAGGGGCTTCTATGAGTATCCTTTCCTCAACTGATTGGAAAGCACTTGGTTCACCATCGCTTCTACCTGAGATTCGAAATCTGACAAGCTTCAATAAAGGAACCAGTCGACCGTTAGGGATCCTTCCAAATTTGCCTATAAATTTGAAGGAAAATCATTCATCTAAACGTGATGGTAGTACAAGGACCTCTAGATTACAATCTACTCCTTGGGCGTGACTACATTTATAGCATGGGAGCTATCATTTCCTTACTCTTTCTAGTGATGTGTTTTCCACATGAAGGCAGAGTGGTCCACCTAGTTGACCAGCTTTCATTCCCTGGTTCAAACGCAGCTATTAGTCAAATTCCATCCCTAACTGATCTTTTTTCACAAGGAATGTCTCATCAATCTCCAGTCCGTCCACCTGATGATCGTGAGTGATTCGGTGATTGTGACTAAAACCTAGGAGGCATGCGCCCTGGTCTGCTTTGGCAGTGAAACCCTGGATATAAGGTAGGTTTCCGCATAGGAATATGACTAGTCTGACAATCTTTTCCATTTATGAAAATGGATTAGGTTGGAAAAGGATTCCCTCATCAAAGGTTATGTGATTGGCACTAACAATAGTCACCTTTGTCCATTTCGATGGAAATTGCCACGGAAGTGTTTTGTCTGCAACGCAGATGGAACAATCTTACTAATGCAAGAACTTCCATATGGTGACCTGGAAACTCTACTTTATACTTGGGGGCATGCAAACCTTTTTGCATGCAAGTGAAAAACAACCATTTATTTTTTAGTTTGTAGGCTCTTAACCCTTTAAACTCGTAGGTTGGTCGTTCCTAACTTGCATAACGAAATTCTCATGAGCAAAGATGCACATGGGGCAAGCTCCCTAAAAAATGAACCTACTGATGGGACATCCTTATTATATCACTGGCATGAGCAGTTTTACGCAAAGTTCAAGCTCGTTAAAAAATAAACCTAGCAATGAGCAAATGTTCCCCCAAAGTTTAAGCTCATTAAAAAATGAACCCACCTTCAGTAAATAATCTTTGCGATCGCATAATTATCAGCTTTTGAACCTTGGTTGTGTTCTTACCATCACCTCCACTCTTTTTTAGCCGATCATACACCTCCATTTGATTGTTTACCCTTTTGAGGAACAACTACGATGAGTGATTCTATTAGCCACCTTCTTTACACTGTCGTGATTGAAAAGTTCCAAACCTTACCTGGAACCAGTTACTATCCAAAAACATCACTCGTTCCTTAAAAAATGAGTCTTCTTTAAGCTCTTTTCATCTGACTCATAAAATATGAAATTATTATTGAGAAATTGGCCACTCTAGCTTGTTAAAGCAATCGAAAGTGCCATCCCTCCTCTAGATTTTAATCTTTTTGGACCCGAGGGATTATTACACAAAAATATCGAGCGCTTTTCTTGTTTGGCTCATTAAAACTATCAAAAAATTCATCCCTTTCATATTATTTTATACTTTTTCGGACTTAAGGGATTACATTATGAAAAAGGACCATTGGAGTTTCCTTTCCGTCCCTTTTTAGACTCTCTAAAATTGAAAAGGACGGAGTTATCTTTGTCATTAAACTCGTTAAAACAATAGTGCCAAACTTGTCCATGCAGACAAGAGCAAGTTTCACTGTCGCTAGGCTCATTAAAACATAGCAATAGGTTTTCCTGAAGGGCAAATTATAGAACAAGCATATGTTATCCTCCTTAAGCTTGAAAAAAATAAAGAGGTACTGGTCAGCAATGACTCGGGGAAAAGGGAAGAAAACTTGAATAACTTCATTGGTAGTAGGTCGCTCTTGAACATGACGCTTTCACTCTGTCACCATGATTGAGTTGGGTTGGGTTATTCCGTTCACCGGTCATATCACCATTGGTCTGTCGTACCATCCACCTTGGGGTTAATGCTACCAATCCATTTCAGTGTCGCTAGTATGTTCAAGAGAAGTCACTCAAAGAATTTACCAACCTAGCTAATGCCTCATCCGTTGCAATACCTTCACTCTTCATTTTTCATGACTTCCACCATGAACCTTATATCCTCAGATCATTTTCACCTCCACAAAATCATTTGCTCTGTTCCGTGTCGTAGATGTGGGATTCACTAAGGCCCTCTTATGACGAGTCACTTCTTGTTGACATCAACTCATTATCCAAGAAGTTGACTTAGTAACAACCCTTTCAGTACTTTGAAGCTTGCATGCCTCAATGGCAATTTTCTCACTTCTGGCGATAGGTTTACATCAATGGCCTTCGACCGAAAGATTTTGCGTGGTGTTAGACATCAGCTCATGTATTCACACCATGTGAATTTTACTGCACTACCTTGAGGGTCATTATCATTATCGATGATTCCTCTCGCATCTGTTAATAGCTTACATTATTGGCTGGTAATTAGGCGATGTCTTTCCATGTTCGACATCATAACATCCCCACATGGATCGACTTATACTTCGGGCAAAGATTGAACGAGTTTGAAGACCCCGGATCTAGTTTCATCCATCCAGGCTGCTATATATTCAAGAAAATAAAGACATCAAATGTACATCACAGTTTCACAGATAATCATCCAAACTAAAGGATGATGGCTCTACCAGAATCATCAGTCTGCCACACAAACGATTGTCTATCTTATGTACATGAATATGAAATTATAAAGCTAAGCATGGGAATGTCTGCCTCAGCTAGATCACAAAAATATTATGAAGATAATGTATTGTATTGAGTCTTATTATAGGTCACCTTCTGGTTCGAAAATCCTTGGATCCTCATTATAGAGCATTTCACTCGACATCAAAAGATTTACGACCTCATGCTTTAGGGGGCAACTGTTATAGACATTTTTGGGCACTGCAAATCCAATCACATATTTCCATAAACCAATGGCTTCTAAACCCCTAAAAGTGTTGTTTCATACCCTAAAGGAACAAGGTTAGATGATTACATCATTTCCCAGAAGTTCTCCCTGAAAAACTACTTAGAACTGGTCAAAACTGGACCATACAGACTGCTCCATGCATAGGGTCCAATGCATATCACCTATTACACATGGGGGTTGCAATGCATACTAGAAAGCCCTTCTATAGGGTGCAATAAGTTAGAGAAGACAAATGGCAGAAGCAGTTTGCTAGGTGGAAAACTAGAGAGTCTTCTAGAAACTACTCATATGACACTTGCCTCTCTGAATTTGCCCCGAGATATGTAAGAGATTATGAAATCTCCAAGTGGAACTAATAACTATCAGTGAAATGACACTAATCAAAATCCGAGAAGCTGAGTCACTCTCCTGTAAACATCTATATATGGATCCCTCATCCTAGAGATCCAAAGGCTGGAATTTTGTAATTTGCAAGGAAGTGTTGTTGGTTTCTCCTTGAAGACATTGTTGGGTGATCCTTCTTTGTATGAGGTGAAGAGGGATTTCATGCTGGGAGGATGATGCTGGATCAGACAGCCTGGTTGTAATCCTCTCTTCTACTACTTCTATCAATAAAGCTATTTGAGTTTTCCTCCATATGCATGTATATATCTGAATCTTGTATTTGTATATGCATTTATATGGTTAATGTACATCTGATCCTACGTTGTTTATGGTTATTATCTATTATTTGATGGTATTTCGCTTCTTTGACTCTACAAGTGTTCTTTGAAGCGGGACAAGTGAGAAAGGAGTGTTGAAAGCTCTATCAAAGGAGAGAGGAAACGAGCAAGGAGACTAGCGAAAGACTGAGGTTGGTACTCTCTGCTTCTCTCTCATCTATCTCTCATAAAGGAAAACAAAAGTGACTTTAGTTTGTTTGTTTCTAATATAGGTACCCGTCTTAGTGGGACTAGTAGCTCTGAATGGACACTAGTTTTCCCGGTAACATGAAGTCCAAGAAATGATTGTTTCATTCAAAGGAATGGTAATATATGTTAGTGAATATTCAATCAATAGGGTCACCACTCTCCTTAATGGGATACATTCAAAGAAAGAAGAGAGACAAGAGGCCACCAGTGCTAAGAGCCTATTATTCCTCCCTAATGAATAGCAAGTTGAGGATAAGAATGCAACCAAATGGAAAGTTTGCCATACCTTAGGGATGAGGTAGCCTACCATATTCTCAAATAAATTTATTATGAAGGTAGGCTAAACATAGTGAATGCTCAGAAATTTAGATTCTTCTACCAATTGGGATTTCAAGCTTTCCAAATAGCTCATGAGTTGTTAAGTATCCCATAATTCGTCCTCCATCCCTTATGAAGATGAGAAAAAAAGTTCAAGGAGGGTAAGAATAATTATCTATCCCATCACGACCTAATTAAATTGATAGTCACAAATTCATTATAAAATATATAGCATCCCTTCATGGATATGGACAGATAAGTCTTCTAGGATTCCTAAGAAGAGTTTGAAAAAAATTAGGAGAGTTCAACCAAGAAGAGGAAAGGGAAGGTAGTGGGCAGCCGTGTAGAATAGGAGGAAGCCCCAGGGGAGGAAGAGAAGGAAATTGTAGCCACATTAGCAATCATCAACACTCCCACCAAGAAAAAAACAATCAAGTATGTTCAACATGTTGTTTACATCAGGAGGAAAAGCAAGAGGATAATGTGTAGTGGTAAGGAAAATCATCCTTCTCCTATGCCTATCACTATTTAGGAGACCCCTAGTTTGGAAAAAAAAAGGGTACATGATGCAAAGGAGAAAAAATTATAGGAAATATGAGTACAAATAAAATAAATGTAGCACCTCTTGAAGAAATAAGGAAACAAATAGAATCACTAGGATGAGATTCCCATGTAAAGGAATATTCTTCCCTGCTACAAGAACAACCTACATAATTGCATAAAGATGAAAAATAGTCCAAAAACCAAGAAATCCACATTCCTATTTTTCTTGGCCATTAATCATTCATCCTCCTACTATAAGAACATCAATAAGAGTGCTTCCTGAGTACCTAGTACCATAGTTATTACTCAAGGTGAAGAAAGAAAAAGTAGAGACTCATCGATGGGAGAGGATCACCCAGTCTAAAGGTGTAGATGATATTTCTAGAATGGAGGATGAGATGAATAAAATGTGAGAAGAATTGGCCTTCCTAAGGCTATATGAATCAAATAGGAGGGAAAATTTTGATAAAGAGAACAAGTAGCTAAAAATCCAATTACAATAGACACACAGATTGTTACAAGGAAGGAAGACTTAGGAAGCAATCTGGGAAGAAAAATTTAGAACTATGCCACACCTTTCTTTAGAGGCAATCAATTATAGAAAACATTTAAAGGCTCAATGATTATTCGTAAAAGAGAAATGGTGCCAATTTCAAATAAACATAATTGCATAGAAATGAACAATCTCTTTACAAGAGGAAATGGACTTCATTGAATTATGCCGATAATCTAATATAGAGGACATAGCCAAGGTTTTTGAATCATATCTTCACAACCTTGTGCTTACATATTTAGCCATATGAGATGCAAACCCATAACTGGGAGATGCACAATTATTGGCCCTGACATCTTGGATAAGGCATGAGGAGATTAGAGCTAAATAGGTAAATAAGGTTATGAATGCGAGTTCAAGTAGCCTTTGTGGATTAGGCTTGAACACCCAAACCCATCCAACCTCACCTCCACTCATGCAATTTTTGAGGAAGATCCTAAAGTAGTGGAAGGCTAAAAGCATAGGCAAGTGTAGGTCATCCTCCACTTTGAAGATACATTCAAGCTATTAGGAGAGGAAATATGAAAATATTTACAAATAATATGGAAGCCATTACCGCACAGTATGAATATTAGATAATACCACTCTCTTGACCGATTACATGCTACACTTATGAAGAATCTTTTGTAAAATATAATTCTTAAAATGATTTGACTCCAATGGAATGGCCTTAGATTCAATCGACTTACTTTTCTAGGGATCCAAGAATATTAGAGTCAATAAGAGGATTCTGGGGAATGGAAATCTATTGAAGAGAATGCAAGTTTCCACCCAATAGAAACAACCACCTCTAGATCATCATGGAATGGGAAGAAATTTGTAGGAGAAATGAATGCAAAAGAGGAGAGACGAGAAGAAGAGTAAGTTTCTCAAAGGGTGAGAAATAGTTCCAGTAGGGGGTATAATGGGCCTCCCAAATCAGTAAAACATAAGGTCCATCTACCGAGTCCTAAGCATATCAAGGCTACATTAAACGTTCCTTTTTTCACTTAACAACACGTTCCTAAAATAATGAACTCCTAGGAGGGTCAAGGAGATTTTTTATACTTTATGTTCCTAACATGACTACTATGCAGGATATTAAAGGTATTTTCCATAGATTCCAAAGAAATTGAGTCAGCGAATTTCACGAGGCCTATTCCCTACTACCAAATATTCCCAACTCAGTTAGATGAGGACAATAAATAATCCTTCCTAATATTGCATGGTGACCCAGGAAACATGATCCACCTTTTTATGGATTTTGAAGAAAGAAGTCCTCTCCTCAAGAAGGCTACCCCCTAATGATCTTGTATAAATATAGGGATTGAGTAGTCGAGTAGAACAAGTAGGAGAAACAACAAAATAGAGTAGATCATTAGGAGATGCTTATAGTTAATGTTTGGTAACCTTTTCCATGTATAGGAAACCTTTCAATTAATGAAAATGGTCCTTGATTTCAACTCTTATTATTCCTTTCTTCTAAGTGTTTTGAGCTTCCATGGGGTAGGGCATATCCTAGGTTCTCAATATCCCTCTTGTACAATTTTTATTCATGCATTTATTTATCTTTGTAATTTATTTATGAACATTGCCTTTATGCATGGTTATTTAGATAGTTTATGAGCAATAATTTCTTGAAAATTATCTTAGAATTAGGTGATGATATTTATAGGGGTTACCCTATTCAAACAAAATTTTATTTCTTCAATTGTTTCACCTTATTTATTGATGTTTATTTGTTTTCCATCATTCATTGTTTTTTGTTTCTATATTGTCTTCTGTTTGCAGCTACCAGATTCACCACAACCTTCCACCTTGCTAGATTGACCCTATCACAGGTTAATGTGATGCCTTGGATATGTTCACTTTAACATTTTATAGCCTTTTCTTAGCTTTTTTCCCTTCCTACCTACCATTGAGCATGTTCCCCTATTCACTTGATTATATTCTATAGAAAAATAGGGGCTCCTGTAGTAGTTTACAACTCGCCTCTGAAAATTACTCAAATTTTCAATCAACTCATGATTTTCCTTAGATGTATTACAATTCTCTTGGAACCATGTTAACAAAATCTATAGGTAGAGAAACTGTGTATATGCCTTTATTTCAATCGTTGTAGAAATTTCTTATTTCTTCCATAGTTAGGGTCGATTGCTTGTAATCTTTTACTTCAGTAGTGTGTTTGATTTCATTGCAAGATAGAATAGGTGTTCTTTAATTTCATTGTATAAAGAGAAGTTTTCCTTCATTTATTAAACATAGCCTAGGCTTTTCATGATGTATTTCTTCATGCTAGACACTTCCTATGACTTCAGTTTTCCTGTAGCATAAAACAATTAGATTGGTATATGTAGAACTAGATTTCATATTAGTACTTCCGCCTACATAAATGTGAACAAAAGAAAGAGATATCTCTTGTTGCACATATAGTGTGAGACCCTCTTAATTTCGTATGATCCCCAAGTTAGAAATTAAAGTTGAGACCCTTTGGAGTAACAACAATGTTGCAACAATATTGAGGGCCACTAGTAAGAATTATGGTCACAAAGCCATAAAAAAAAAAACATCGAAGAGAACCTTAAAATCTATGTTAATATTCTTATAGACTCCATCAACAATGAAGCCAGCGGTAGGAATGGAAATTAGGACCTATAAAGGCCAGATTCTTCTCATAAAGAAAACAACAATTAGTTTGTACGAGTTTGTCCATGAAGAAGGACTTTCATAACTCGGTAACAAAATATATTCCTTGGCTATTGTTTTTCATGCAATAATTTCGGTCATAAAGTAGTAGATTGTAGAGCTTATGTAAGAAGTGATCATCTGAGAAATAGAAATGGAGGATCTTGTAAGATCTCAAAGAATGATTATGTAAGAAAAAAATAGAAGTTCTTATGGATTTATTAATAGAAATTATAATTAATTCTCTCCCTTATTTTATTACAATAATTAGTGTGATAGTGAAATAGCTATGGGCAGATTACATCTAGCTATAGAAGAAACATAATAAGGTCTCCTAGAAAAACCAAGGAAGAAAATGTTCTTACTAGTCAAATAAGAATAAACATGAGTGGAAAAGGAATCAAGAAGAATAGAAGAAGGAAGAGTGTAGACTTGCATTTTATGCTGAAAACAAATAAATCCAAAGGTACATTGAAAACGGATGTTGAAAGCACATGACATGTGATAAGAACAAATTTATCACCATAAAGGAAGAGAAAGGAGGTAGCGCTACCGTTTGGAATAGTTCTTTTGCAATAATAGTTTGAAAATATATAGTTAATATTGATGATATAAAGAGTAAAACATAAAATGACTTGTATATTGAATGTTTAAAATAAAATCTTGAAAGTGCTAGTCAAATGTGTGATCAAGGTTACAACCTCAAATTTCATTCTAAGGGATGTGAGATAAGGAAAGCGGGTTTTGAAATATACACTACTTTAAAAATCAAGTGCTTAAGATCAAATAGAAGTGGTGATTTTATCTGTAATGGATTTGATGAATTATGTGAGAATCACATAATTAGCAAACATTTTTCGATAGTAAGGACTCTACAACAAAATGTAGTTGTAGAAAGAAAGACCATAATTGTACAAGAAGTGGCTAGCACAATGTTGAACAAAACTAAACTACGAGATACCTTTTATGGAGAAGCAATCAAAAAGACAATATGCATTTTTAATAGAGAAAAAAATTCAATGAACAACAACAAGACACCTTATGAATTTTGGAAAGATAGACTAGCTACATTCAAATACTTCAAAATATTTGAGACAAAGTGTTATATAAATGTAAATGAAGATAATTTAGGCAATTTGGATTCTAGAAGAGATGAAGGTATCTTTATTGGTTATGCATTTGGAACTACGGCATATAAATGTTACAACAAAATACTACACAAGGTGGTAAATGATATTGATGAAGTAGTTGATGAAGAAATACCTCTAAAAATAAGCCACCAAAAAAGAGAAATCTATAGGAGAAAATCCATAGAGAATGAGAAAAGAAAGAATAAGAGGGAGAAGAAAATAAAGAGCAAGAAGAAATAGAATGCTAATATCCAAAGACATCATCCAATATTTTCCAAAAGTATCATCTAGAAAACCATATTTTTAGTGATAAAGATACAGGAGTTCGAACTAAAAGAGGATTGATAAGTACACAAAAAATGGAAAAATTATATTTCCTATCCAAAATAGGGATCAAGAACTTTACATAAGCTAGTAAAGCTAATAATTGTATTAATTCTATGGAAGAAGAGCTGAATTTAATTTAGAAGAATGAGACTTGGGAACTTATAACTAGACAAAAAGACAATAATGTGTTTGGCACCAAATTGGTCTTTAGAAACAAGTTCAATGAATATGGAAAATTAGTAAGAACTAAATCAATATTGCTCGTTAAAGGATATGGTCAAGTTGAAGGTATAACATTGAAGAAACCTCTATTCTAGTTGCAAGATTAGAAGCAATCATAATGTTTTTGGAATTTGCTTAGAAGCAATCAAATGGATGTAAAGTCAAACTTTGTAAATGGAAATATAGAAGAAGTATATATTGAATAGCCAGAAGTATTTCAATTGTCAAAAAATGAAGATCGTGTATGAAAATTGAAGAAACAACTCTTGGGGCTAAAGAAAGCTCCTAGAGTCTGGTATTGAAGAGTTAAAAAATACCTACAACAACAAGATTTCAAAACAGAACATGTAGACAATAATATTTACATCAATATACAAAATTAAAATTTGTTAATCATTATGGTTTATGTTGTGTTGAATTTTTCTACAAGGCGAACAATATAATATGATTTTTTAATTTTATAGTTTCACCCCAATGATTTCCAATCAATATTTATTCCACTATCATCATTGAATAATTAAGCTTCAGAAAATCTCAATAGTAAATGTAGCGGAAGCAAGAAATATCATAAAAAGATAACCATGCACAATAGAGACAACAAAATTTACCCTGAGAAGCCCAACCTTGGGAGAAAACCAACCAACTTCTCTTAGGTGAATTTATTCTTCAACAAGGTTTACAAATCTAATTTATCTAGAAATATGTGCCAATATCCAAGTCAAAAATAATAGGCAAACATTATCACTCTTTACAATGTCATCACTAGTCAAAACCACTCTAAATAAATGTTGATCAACCTACATCTTGCAGTAAACAAAAAAATACATTTAACTTCTATGGTCAACTTTTTACATGTGAGGTCAAACTCGACCTTCTCTAGAGTCAAAACTTGGTCAAAAAACTTTGTCAAATAGTAGGTCAAATTTGGTCAAGCAAAAGGTTAACTCAACTCAGTCAAATTAGTCAATCTTTTCCTCCTTTCTCCAAATGTGCAACTAGGGAGATCAAAAAATGATGAAGAGAGAGAATATATTCACAATCAGTTGGTGGAAAAAAATTATATGTTGCATCATCTATTTATACTTGTCAAATGGGGTGAAATAACCCAAGGGACATGTCCCTTCACCCTCTTGGCCTGAACTAAATTTTCCGGTCTAACTTAGGACTACAGGAATACCACTCGATGCTACACAAAAAATCACATCCCCCTCTTAGTGAGGGAGGTATTCTCATTTGTTGCAAATATGTTTCTCCTTAGATGAAATTTCTACTCGAGAAGAAAATTTCATGAGCTTGTTATGTTGATGTATTTTATTTTCACATGCATGTCTATAGATCTCTCCATCCCAGAGTAGGAAATATAAATTTTCATATGCATGTCTATAGATCATCCCATTCTGGAGTAGGAAATGTGAGTATCTTGGGCCATTTACCCCTATCCAAATCAACATGGCTCCTTAAGTAAATGTATCAATATCCTCTAGTCAAATCCACACGACCTATCCAAATTCCTTCATGGCTTCTCAAGAGAGGATATGCCCCTAGATCATTCACCCCTATCCAAATTAACATGGCCTAGCCAAATTAATTCTTGGCTTCTCAAGTGAATTACATCAATATCCTTTGATCAAATTAGCATTACCAAGCCAAAGTCCTTCATGGATCTTGAGGAGAAGATCTGTCAAATATTGTAGTTTCCTTGGGCCTTTCACCCTTGGTTAAATCATCATGGTTCCTCAGGTGAATGTAGCCATCTCCCCTAGTCATCAACATGACCCATCCAAACTAGCATAGATTCTCAGGAGATGGTTTACTTGATCCCGCAAAGACATCAACACTCCCTCTTAGTGAGGGAGACATTATGCATCATGCCAAGATTGTCTCTAAAGTATACAAACTTCAATATATAAGATAGAGGCTTCGTAATAATGTCTACAATCTAATCATCTATGGAAATGTATTGGAGCTTCAATACCCCCTTCTGCATCATGTCTCAGGTGAAGTGACTTGATCAAATAGTCCCACAAGAATATTTTGAAGCCACACTTCTTTGCAACTTGCAACAATGGTTGTGATATACTCTGCCTCTACTATACCGAGTGTGAAAAAAGTATGATTCCTACTAAACCAGGATATTATAGTTGATCCAAAGTTGAAGAAACACCTTGAGGTACTATTTATATCCTTTTAAATCTTATTGCAATTTTAATAATTGTATCCCTGTAGCCTCACGTCATTTACAGAGACATGTCTCAAACCATATCCAACTATATCACATAGGTACCTCAACACATGCTTTACTCCAATCCAATTTATATGCCTTAGCTCAACCATATATTGGTTGCTCAAGGGTTTTCACCACAAAGAAAATATATGACTAGGTGCATCAAGGATCCAATAAAATAACATTACATTATGAGATCCACAAAATCTAAATCTAAAAGAAAATCACTCGACTTCTTCAGATTGGTCACCAGAGTTGTAGCCATGGACGTGCAATCTATCATATTGGATTCTAAATATGGAAAATATACTCCCCCTATCTAAGGAAGGTCTCATATGGTATTTTACACACCTCTAGTCCCAAGAAATAATGCTTCAGGCCAAGACCCTTCATCTCAAACTTCAATGCCAAATCAATCTAAAAATCAAGCAGATCTATATGTGGTAATCTAGGTTGCTTCCTTTATCACGAAAGCAAGTCCTTCTACCTTTGTTGCTCCCACTATCACTAAAGCATACGCTTACATATGACATGGCCTCTTCAAAGAAGGAATACAACTCCTAGAGACCTTTTATCTTTGAGCATATGAAAATTTAATCTCATGACATCCTCTTCAAAGGTTAATCTTTCCATTTTTCCAAATTGTCTACTCCCACAGAACTAGAAATTCCTTTGGTCAGCTTGTATGATTTTGGACATCTTCACAGTCTGTACAAATTACTTCTTTGAATATTTATCATCTAGTAAATTGACTAAAAAAAATCTCCTTAAAGTCCATTCCCTCTTTTTGGGAGAACCCTCTTACCACAAACCTTACTTTGTACTTCTTGATGTTGCTATATACTACATGAATATTTGGATTATAAGAATCCAAAATGTACCTATTATTCCTTTCTGCAAACTCCATCCAGGAGGCCATGGATGAAAAATTATAACTAGGAAAATAATATAAGGACAGGAGGCTAAACGAAAAATAAAAAATAATAATGATAATCAGGGGAAAAATATGATAAAAAGTACTTATTTCTTAATTAAAGAAGAAACTATTGAGGATTGTCAACGCACTTTTTGAAAAATATGTGACTTGTTCTGAGGTGGATGATCACGTTCATCATCAAAATCAACAATTTCTATTGATGCATGCTTCTTTATCTTCCTTTCCTTCTCAGGACACTGGGATGCATAGTGTCTAAAATCATGACAAATGAAGCACTTGACCTTTGACATATCCTTCTTATTCTTCTCCTTGGGCACCAATGCCTAGGATGGTTGTTCTAATAATCAATATAGTCCATCCTATCAAATATTAATAACTTATGCTCAGTCTATGCTCAATCCCTTAGACCATTCAAGAACCTAACCATCTACAAATGAAACTTTGTAGCCTTTATTCTTTGACTCTGAAATAGAGAGTAGGTTCTTCTTCAAACCTGGTACAAACAACATTCACTCATATGTATAAAATATCTAAACTCTAGTTGAACTTAAGTCATCCCAACTCCTTTCACAACATACTTGGAATTATCTCAAAGTCGCACTTCCCGTGATGAGCCCCTCTCAATTAAATAGGTGAGAGAATCTTGAAAACTTGTCATGTGTCTAGAAGCACCATAATCCATCAACTAGATATCAATATCTATAACGAAATATATAATAATGTAAACAAATACTTTCTCCTTAGCTCCCTCTAGCTCTAGAATAGCTTCCTTATGAAGATTGGTAATACTATTCAACCTTTCTTCCATTTTGAAACTTTCCAAAATTAGCAAGAGATATAAAATGTAGTCAAGCTACTAAACACTTGTATCTTAGGCTGACTTCAATGGGTTCACTTACAACAAATCTTTGATACCATGTTGAGTTTTTCTACAATATGAATAATAAAGTACAATTTTATGATATGACAATTACTTCCTAATGATTTACAACTATTATTTACTCCACTATTGTCATTGAATAATTACACTTCAAAAAAATCTCAATAGTAAATGTAGTAGAAAAAATAAATATCATAGAAACATAACCATGGACAATATAGACAAAAAAGTTTACCCTACGAAACCCAACCTTCGGGGAAGACACAATAACGTTTCTTAGGAGAAATTATTCTTCAGCAAGGTTTATGAATCCAACTTTTCTAGAAATCTATGCCAATATCATAGTAAACAATACCAATCAAACCTGGTCAATCATCAACAAGTCATCACTAGTCAAAACCATTAAAAACAATCAAAACTAGTGTTGGTTAACTTGTAGCTTGTAGTCAACACAGAACTACGTTAAAATTATATGGTCAATTCAAACCTATAGTAAACTATTATGGTGAACTCTTTACATGCGCAATATATCTCAACCTGTTGTACTGTCAAATAGGTCAGTCAAATAAAAATTCAAAATCTGTCAAATAGAAGGTAAACTCAACTCGGTCAAATCACTCAAACTTACCCTCCTTTCTCCGCACTTGCAACTTTCTACGAGAGATTATAAAATGCTGAAGAGAGAATAAATTTCACTTGCTTGGTGGAGAAAAACGAGATGCCACATCATTTATTTATACTAGTAAAATGGGGCAAAATATACCAAGGGACATGTCCCTTTACCTTTCTCAAATGACTTGACTTTTATGGGCCAACTTTGTGATGTAGGAATACTTCTTGATGCTAGAAAAAAAATGAACATGTGGGTGATATAACTTTTGCAAGTAATAATAATAGAATGAAATAGAACATTGGAGAAGAAAGGAAAAGGGAATTTTTCTTTCCCTATCTTGGACAATTATCATTCTTTTTATATTTGTAGATTTCTGAATCCAAGAAAGGAATATTCATTTCTCAAACCAAATACATCACCGAGATGTTGAATAAAATCAAATTGGACGAATGTGCACCTTCCACTACACCCATGATCATAGGATGTAAAATGATAAAAGATGATGAATCCCTTGAAAAAAATCAAACAATGTACAAGTCAATGATTGGAAGCCTACTATATGTAATAGCATTAAGGTTAGACATCATGAAGAAATGGTATTGATTGCAATATTTAAATACTCACGAAAGGATATGCATGTGTAAAAAACAAAAATAATATTTAGATATCTAAAGGGATCACTATACATTGGTTTGTGGTATTCAAGAAGTATGGACTTCACCCTAACCGCATATATAGATGCATATTCGGTAGGAAGTATTGGTGAAAAGAAAAGTACAAGTGGAGGAGCATTCCTTCTAGGAAAACTTCTATTATCATGGTTAAGAAAGAAGAAATTTTCAATCTCTCTATCCACAACATAATTTGAATATATTATAGCAGCAATATGTTACAAAAATGTTCTCTAGAAGAAGGAGACATTGAAGGATGTCAAGTTCGAATATGATCATACAATAACAATCATCTATGATAGCACAAGCGCAATCAAAATTTCAAAGAATCATGTTTTGTGCTGAAAAACAAAGCAAACTTCCATCAAGTGCCACTTATTATGAGAATATGTACTTGAAAAACGTGTCAAGATGGAATACATTTCCACCAAGGGATAAGTTGCAAATATTTTTACAAACCTTTTCTAAGACAAATATTTGAATATATTAGATATAATCTAGGAGTGATATCCCTCTCATATAATCAATAATGGGAAGCACAAGATGAGGTGGAGTACCTTCTTTCCACTGACGTCAAAGAGGGAGAATTCATAGACAAAGGAATAATTGCAAACACAAGGAGAGTTGTAGACAATGGGAGTACTATAGTATTGTTACAAAATTAGCTAAGGGTTTCCATCAATGATAAAGGGGAATATTGTTGGAAATATTTTTGTCATTGATGTCAAATAAATTAGGATACCACATATATCCAAGATAAATATTGTAATATGGAGATTGTTGGATTTTGTTTTTGGGTTTTTGATTCCCAATTTGGATACCTTATCTTTGAGGTTGTTTTGACTGTAAATACCTAGCTCGAAAGGAGAATAGGATATATGGTTGAATATTCTATTTTGATATATTTTTAATTCTATTTGGAATTATATCTAACTCCAAAGGAATGAGGAGATATGAAAGATTATGTCAAGTTGGCCTACCCAAAAAGTACAAGTTTGTTTGGCATTCTATCTATAACTTATGTTTTGTGATTTTGTTGATTGTGAAATTTTTAGTGACCTATGAAAACATATATAAATATCATAAAAACATTTCAAACTTTGTTTCATATAGTTTTGGAGATATTCCTTTTGAAAGTTGGGATTTCTAAATGATCCTAAAATCAACTTTGAACATGTTAGTTTGGAAATTTTTGATGTAGCTTCTTTTGTAGGAATTTTAAAATTATCAATTTTTTTTTTTTTTGAAAGGGGACATATAAAAGTTCCTTAGGTAAAATTTTCATAAAAAAAATTGCAAAATTGGATACATGGCTTGTTGTAGAAGTTTGTTCCTAGAAAGGAGCCAAAAACAAAAAATTCTTGGAGAAGCAAACCTGGTGAAGGAAAAAGTAAGAAGTAGACTTCATGAAATTAGATGAATATACGAGACATGATGAAGGTATAAGTCGAAAGAAAACTTAGGGAAGTAGGTTTGTGCTTACAAATATTTATAGCAATGGGAATTGGTGTCTCTAATAGGCTGGTGCCAATTCACATTGTAGCAATGGGGATTGGTGTCTACAATAGGTTGGTTCCTATGAATATTTTCCTTTTAATGCTACAAAATGGCAGTATCCATATCTAATAGAGAGAGAGAGAGAGAGAGAGAGAGAGAGAGAGAGAGAGAGATGAAACATAAATAAATAATGATAGAGGTCCAAAATGCTAACACTAAAAGATGAAATACCAAAAATTTTGCAAGCCTCGACATGATTACCTGGTACATGAATTTTATAGGCACAGAAAATTTTCATATGATATCCGTTTGAGGTTCACAATAGATCATTGGTGAGGATTATCCATTTGGGGAATTTTAATGTAAAACATGGGCCTCAATATGAAAAAATTGCTAACAATATCAACTTAAAAAATGAACTAGGATTTAAGATGATAATGTCATCCTTAGGGATAATTTTTTTTTGAAGGAATAGAAGAAAACTATCTTTTTCAGTCGTATTTTCAATTTATATTGTTGCAGGTTTACTAAAATTTCAAATGTAATTTTTTTTTTTCATCAAATGAGTACCATCTCTACATAATTTTAAGTAGACCCATGCCAAGAAAATTTGAAAATACATGTAAATAAGCATGCTTCTTTCAAGAAACATTTTTTTCATCAATTTTCAATTTTATTGGTGTGCATATACTTATATTTACGTAGAGTGGGTACTCATTGAATGCAAAATCTAATTCTACATCCAATGAGTTCCTACACTTAAAATTTGAGTAAACCTATAAGGGTATTACTCGAAAATACAATAAAAAAATAGTTTTCGTTCTTTTCCTTTAAAAATTCATAACTCTCGCCCCAATGAGAGTGTTTGGATTTGGGACACTAGAGGGGGGACTACAACCCACCACCCCACCATCTCCCACATAATTTAAGAGGGGTACTAGAGTCTCAAACCCACCACATGCAACACACATGCAAATAATTATTACCACCTTTAAACCTCATGATAGACTATTCTCTCTTTGAGTGCACTGGGATGAGAAATATTACTCTCAAAATTTTCTGCTTTGATTGTGATATTCCTCTGTCATGATTTGGGACAACTAACTAATATACCTGTTAAATACATGTTCATGAATATAGCACATAGCCACATCATGTCAGATGAAATAAAGGTTAAGGAGACTTCCTGCATTCATGCAAAGAACTCATTCATTTGGCATTGTGGTTTCCAAACATAGCCAAAGGAATTCTCACCCAATTCCCTTTTTTTAGATTGTACCTTTCCTACAATCGAGTATTACTATGTACTGTCACATCACTAAATTGTTAGTTATGTAAACAAAACAACTTTTACATTGTCATGCTAATGCCAAGCATGTTTCCCTCTAAGGTTTCACAAATGTTAGCCACATGTTCCAAATATCAAGGTATCATATCTATTAATTGAAATCAACCTTTACCAAGACTAACAATGATGTCATAATCAACTCACAGTGATTAATAATAATACTAAAACTAGCACCCAATATCATTCAAGTACATGCCAACTATCTCAACACATATCGTGTTAGTATAACCATATTAAAACAAGATCATTACTTCATGCAATCTTATAGACACACATACTCACATCATGCAATTAATCAAACATTTAAATAACTTGTAAACATATGATGTTAGACAAAAAAAATAGATGACATAACCAAACTCTTACGTCAATGTATCTCAGAGGTGGCTTTTGCATTTGCACAAGTCGGTCCTGATTAGTACAACACAATATCAAGCTCATACTTGAATATCATAACCATAACCATCTACACAGGCCAATCCAGATTAGCATGATACATATAACATCAAGATCTTACCTGGAATGACCATAATGATCATGCATATGACTGTAATGCATATAACAGGAAGTTAACTGTCATGCATGAATATCCAACAAACGTGCATATGAACACACTGATTCACTAGCATCTATCATGTATGTAACCATAATAACAATAGAATGAAAAACATGTATATAACCCTAATTCATATAACAATCATTAAACAAGGTACCTGCATGCCCAACGTATAAACATTTATGATGATTTACTCTTACCTTGAGGTTCAGTGCTGCAACCTCACTATAATAATCTTCTTATCCTTCTCTATCTTAGCCAACATATCAAGATCATAGAATACCAACAACATCGTGATGACACAAACTACATAATTACCACCACGATGTATGCGTGACATACCATGCAGTCATAACGATAACCATGATAGTGCATGCATAAAAACATATAGAAAGTAACATCCATAAAAATTGCATATACAATTGACATGCATTCATGACAAAAACATCCCAACGTCAACATCATAAACTTGTACATGAAAAGACAACTACAACAACAACCATGATCATGCATACATAACAAGAACATATACTACCTATATGCATGCATCAAAAACACATTCCTCCCATCCAATGCAAGTGTTGAACCATGCTCTGATACTACCCTGTAACACCCTCCTCCCACAATTCCCAAAGTTAACGAACCCATCAGGGTAAACATGTGACAAAGAGTTACTTTGATATGATTGAACCTCCTAAATCACCTTAAGGAAGTGGATTCAACAAATGAAAACCTTACTGACTTCCCTCAGGTACTACAGGATCCCCAATGGCTAAACTGTACTTCCATGTGCTCAGACCATGAGCTAACCTTACTTTTAACTCACCTAAACTCCCAATTGCATGCACAATATTGCATCCATGTGACTAAAAGTCTCCAGTCACATGCATAAGCCTACAAGGGAGTGACTGTAGTCTTAATTTCACAGTTCTGTAATTGGTACCGTGAAATTTGTGCCACCTTTTAAGATCTAGACTCTAGGACACTATCGAGAACTTGATGAAACTTTCCACAAAAATGAAAGACACAAGGAAAAAGTCTTCCATACAAAACCTAAACAATAAATTGACCTAGAAACGCATAACCGTGATAGATATTTTGTCAAACACATCCTGAACATGTAATCTACAAGTCTTAATTAAACATCTGAACATAGGGATCTCATAGGGATCTAATTCCATCTCACGATAACTACATTATCATCTATTAAGTCATACGTTCATTAACCATGCATTTAGTAATCAAAGCGTGATGAGAGCCATAACTAAAGTCTGTCATAAATCCATGCTTATAACCATTAAATAACCAGAAGAAGAATGATGATATAACAACCATAAAAGCCAGATAATAACAAATACATTTATTCATGAAATACAAGGAAAAATAGGTCTTATTAACATATGAAAAATCCAACTAAGTCAAGGAGATCTATGTACCACCTAACCATAAATAGGTTGAGCAAAATCTTTATTTCAGCTAATCAACCCCATGCTATATTCCAAGCATGAATGTGGGACTTGCAACAAAACCGACCATGCTTCTTAGGCTTTACCTCATGTCATGCCAAAACCAATTAGGGATTTCTAGGCCCAAATCAAGCACCCTTACAGCCATGCTTTACTATATATCTTGCCATATATTGGTCAAGGATTCCTAGGGCTAAACAAGAAACATGCACTGCGAGGATTTAATGCAATCTCACCATTATCGGTCTAGGGATCACTAGGCTATAAAAAGCATGGATGCCTCCAGATATCTCCACCTAAACCATGAGAAATTTCCCCATTTCCACCCCTAGGATTTATTTGTATATTCCACCATTTACTGGTAAAGGATTTCTAGGCCCAATGAGGGTATACACAACCATGCTTTACCGCAATCCCACCTTTACCGATCCATGGATTCCTAGGCCTTGTAATTTTTCCTGAGACCACCTCACTTAGTTTTGAAATGATATGGAAATCCAACTCAACCAAGTAAAAGAACCCCATAAAACCATCACTATTTGGGAATGGTAAGGCAAGGCCGAAAACCACTATCACCCCTGGAAAAATCCATGCCAATGACAACAAGAGAACCAAATATACACATGCATATACCATGCATGCCAAAAATAGAAAGGAAATCATACATGCAACTCGATACCTACAAGTAATCCTGCTATAGTCGGTAGATCCAACTCTTCCGTACTAGATCTTTGCTTCCCTTTGCCTCTTTGTCCTTCCTTTGATTTCCTTTCTCCAATGCTCGAGTGCTCCAAGAATGTTCTAAGTGTGCAAGAGTAAGAGAGAGAGAGAAGAGAGAGAGCTCCAACCCAAAGTTGCCAGAAGGACATGAACTTATCATTAGAGGAATTTTTATCATTGAGGCCTCTATTTTCTTCAATTTCCATTATTTTTCCTCCATTTTCCTCCTCACGTAAAACCTGTGGCCTTTCACCTCTTTTTCTCCTAATTTCCATTATTTTTTATAAATAAATTCCAAATAATGCCTCTTTTCCTTTTCAAATACCTTTGACATTGTCTTTCCCAATTTCCCCTAGCCATAATAAACAAATGAACACCCACTAGGACGTTTTTCCCAACATTCAACTTGGAATATGTGTCCCATGGACTTGGTCCTATTTTATTTTATCAACTTTATTACATGGATTTTTAACTCGGGGTTGTTACAGGTAATTCTTTCTATGTCCAATTCCTTTGGCTTTGACAACTTCTTAAATAGTTATGCTTCTATTTGGTGGTTGTTGGCATGTAGTGTTGGAAATAATACTGAGAGGGGGGGTGAATCAGTATTATCTAGCAATTTAATAAATCTTCCTTATTTGATCTTTGAATTATTTTTGCATGTCAGTACCATAAAATAATGAGCATGAACAAAGAAAACAGATAGTCACACCAAAGAACACAAGATGTAAGGTGGAAACCCAAATGTGGGTGAAAACCACCTGCTGCAATATGTCTCTATCTTCTTTCAAATTAGAAACTTCTTTTTACAATGATTTTGTACTGGTGCAGTCCTTTACCAGTACACGGGCTGCAACCTGCAGAGAGCTACAACTCTCTCTCTCTCTCGTTTTCCAGTCTACTCCTGGAAGGGAGCTACAACCCCCTACTTCTTTTCATAAAGCATCAGATGATCAACAAGTACATAACAGTTACAGTCCACTACAGATATCAGATCAGCAATAACAGAACTAACCCAGAACACTTTATCAACAGAGAAATTCAATCAACAGAACATCTTAAGACAGAGACGCAGTTTTCCCTTCTGTGGCCTGCGACCAGACGCAGTTAACCTTCTGCTCGCCTGCGTCCACACGCAGCGATCCTTCTGCTGTGCTGCGTGCCCACGCATTGTTCCTTCAACTGCATTGCGTCCTATTGCTGCAGGGACGCACCCAAAAACACTATCGCGCCACGTCCTGTTACTGCTAGGATGCACCCGAAGACACTATCGCGCCGCATCCTGTTGCTTCAAGGACGCACCTGAACCTTGGTCGCCCTGCGTCCCCGCGCAGATCTCCAGATACTGAACTGCGTCCCGGACGCACTTGTACTTCGTCTACCCTGCGTCCCCACGCAGGTATCCTCCTACTGCATTGCGTCCCGGCGCACTTTCCTTTTACTGTACCTGCGTCCTTTTGGGTATGAATGATTTCAAGACTTTAAGTGTAACCCAAACAGTCAGATCTACAGATCTGATCTTGCGCCAAAGAGATCTCAGTCCTTCAGTAGATTCGCCTTTTAGATCTAGACCAGATCTCACCTCATAAGATATTCAACCAAAGACATACAAAATCCAAATGATCTCCTTTGCTTTATATAGGCAAGCTCCTCCTCAAAACATGGAACAATACCACGAGCCGACACCATAATAACACAATACCGTCAGCTAGATACCAAGAGTAAAACACAAGAAACCCCCACGTGGGCTTTCCTCTGCCTAGAAATGTGTGCACTGGGTGGACGCACCTCCTGAATGGCTGGCCTGCGACTCTGGACGCGATCCCTGCATGGTGTACCTGCGGGTACGCACGTTCTGAACTGATATCCTGTGTCTTTCTTAATTTTTCATAAATTGAGAGCCCTGTCATGGGAGTTGCCATCAAGTACAACATCTGTAACATATAGCCATACCAGAAATCATAATGCCAACAATCTTCCCCTTTGGACTTGATGGCAACCTTACAAACTTTAGCTTCATTCTCCCCCTTTGACATCAAGGGCAAAGGGTTATGCTCCCCCTAAGATCATGCTCCGCCTGAACGAGATCTGTTAACAAATCCTCCATGAAAGAGATAGAGACATATTGCAGCTATTTCCAAGATCTCCTTCTGACCATCCTCCATAATGCCAACAATGCATTATATGCTCCCCCTAAACCTGTACCATCAATCAGAAAAGGTTCAACAATAAGATGATGCATCAACAACCCCCAGCTTTTGCCTGAGGTACTCAAAAGTGTCCCTGGGCAATGGTTTGGTGAGAATATCAGCAACTTGTTCCTTAGAAGGAACATACTCCAACTTGACCTTCTGTTCAAGCACTTGTTCCCGGAGAAAATGATACTTGATTGGTATGTGCTTGGTTTTTGAATGCATAACCGGATTCTTTGAGATGCTGATTGCACTTGTGTTATCACATAAGATGGGGATAGGTGGTGTACAAGTGATTTGAAAATCTTGCAAAGTCTGCATCATCCAAAGAAGTTGGGTGCAACAAGATGCAGCAGCAACATATTCCGCTTCAGCTGTAGACAATGCAATCGAACTCTGTTTCTTGCTGAACCAAGATACCAGTCTGGAACCCATAAAGAACGCACCACCACTTGTGCTTTTCCTATCATCCACGCTTCCAGCCCAATCTGCATCTGTATAAGCATGAAGAGTAAGATCTGTATCTCTAGGATACCATAAGCCATAATTTTGAGTCCCTTGAAGATATTTGAAAATTCTCTTCACTGCCTGAAGATGAGTCTCCTTCGGATTTGCCTGAAATCTTCCAACTATTCCAACTGCATGCATGATGTCCAGTCGGGTACCTGTCAAATATAGTAAACTTCCAATCATAGATCTGTAGGTTGGTTGATGTACTGCTGCAGATTCATCATTTGCACTGAGACTACATCTTGTCACCATGGGTGTACATACTGGTTTTGCATCTTCCATGCCATATTTCTTCAAAATCTGTTTGAGATACTTGTTTTGAGATAAAAAGATTCCTCCTTCTTTTTGTTGGATTTGCAAACCAAGGAAATATGTCAGTTCTCCTAGCAAGGACATTTCAAATTCTTTCTGCATGACCGAGGCAAAGCTTTGACTCATAGCTTCTTCATTGCTGCCAAAAATAATGTCATCTACATACACAACAAGTATTAGCAATTTGTCATTTTCAACTTTTATATACAGATTGCTATCTGCTGAACCTTTTGAAAAACCTTGTTGATGAAGATATTTGTCCAACCGGTAGTACCAAGCCCTTGGAGCTTGTTTGAGACCATAGAGAGCCTTTTTCAATCTGCATACAAGATTTGGATCATTTCCAAGAATGAACCCATCTGGCTGTTCAATGTACACTTCTTCTTCCAAGTCTCCATTCAGAAAGGCTGATTTCACGTCCATTTGAAATACTTTGAAGTTTTGAAAACTTGAGAGAGCAAGGAACATTCGGATGGCCTCAAGTCTTGCAACAGGAGCAAAAGTTTCTTCAAAGTCTATTCCTTCTTGCTGCGCATACCCTTTACAAACAAGTCTGGCTTTGTTTCTAATTACTTCTCCATTTTCATTCAATTTATTTTTGAAGACCCATTTTGTTCCGATAACATTCTTATCCTTTGGTCTAGGAACCAGCTCCCAAGTGTTGTTCTTTTCGATTTGCTCAAGTTCTTCATCCATTGCTTTCACCCAACATTCATCTTTGCATGCTTCTTTCACATTTTGTGGTTCAGTAGAGGAGAGTAATGCCAAATAGCTTGAGGCTTCTGCAACTGTTCTTCTTGTTTGTACACCTGCTTCTTTCTGCCCCACAATCTGAGATTCTGGATGATTCTTCTGAACATATCTGGATGGAGTCTTTTCTTCTATTCTTGTTTGCTCCTCTGGCTCTTCTTGAGGTTCTTCTTGAGGTTCTTCTTCTTCATCATTCTGTCTTTGAGGGTAGCCTTCATCTTCTTCGATGTCTTCATGATGTACTTGCCTAGGAATGTATCCCTTCTCATCAACCACTACATCAATGCTGTCAACAATTCTGCCAAGTCTTTTATTGTAGCACTTGTATGCTTTGCTATATGGAGAGTAACCAAGAAGAATGCCTTCATCTGCTCTAGGTTCAAGTTTGCCAAGCTGCTCATCAGTATTCTTGATATAGCATTTGCTCCCAAATATTTTGAAGTGCTTTACCGAAGGAGTCCTGCCACTCCAAAGCTCATGAGGAGTTTGAGTGCTGTTCACCCGGACATTTGTTTTGTTGAGAATAACAACTGCAGCATGTGCAGCTTTACCCCAGAAAGTTGCGGGAGTTCCTGATTCATCAAGCATAGCACGAGCCATTTGTTGGATTGTTCTGTTCATTCTTTCAACAACTCCATTTTGCTGAGGAGTTCTAGCTGTAGAGAATTCTCTCCTTATCCCATGTTCATCACAGAAATCGAAAAATTCATTTGAAGTAAATTCCCCACCTCTGTCGGATCTGAGGCACTTAATTTTGTGACCTGATTCATTTTCAACCAAGGCTTTGAAGGATTTGAATTTTTCGAATGCTTCATCTTTGTGCTTCATAAGTCCTAACCAGACAAACCTGGAGAAATCGTCAATAAATAATATCAAGTATTCCTCTCCTCTAGGTGTTCTTTTCCTGAATGGACCACATGTATCTGTATGTACTAGCTCAAGAGGCATGCTAGCTGATCCTTCTTTCTCTGGAAAGTTAGTTCTGGTTTGTTTTCCAAACTGACATGATCTGCATATGGTGTTGTCAGGAATTTTGATATCTGGAAGATCGCGAACTACCTGATATTTGCATGCTTTCCTTATTTGTGAGAAGCTTAGATATCCCAACCTTCGATGCCATAACCAGTGCTCTTCATCCTTGCTCAGATAGCATTGTTGTTGTCCTTCTTCAAATATGTACAGATTATTTGGAGTTCTTTTGCCTTTGAGTACTGTTTTACCTGTATCAAGATCACGAACAAGACATCCATTCGATCTGAAAATAACCTCGGTTCTTTGATCACACATCTGGCTGACACTTAGAAGATTATGCTTCAATCCATCAACATACAAAACATTTCCAGCTTTGACCTTTTCTTTTAACTGAGCAATGCCTTTTCCTTTTATAGTTGCAGGAGTATCATTTCCAAAAGAGACTTTCTTTCCCTTTTCTAGAGCAGAATAAGATTCAAGTTTTTCTTTATCACCTGTCATATGCTTCGAACATCCACTGTCAATGTACCATAGATTTTCCTGTCCCTCTGCATAAAATGCTATTCCACATCTTTCTGTTTGAGGTTCCTTTATTCTCCATGTTTTGGTGCTTGAGGCTTGCTCCTTTTTCTGCTGAAACCTGCTCCTGCATTCATATTCTTCATGACCAAAGTTATTGCAAATAGAACATTCGACTTCATTATCAAGAACCGAAAAGTTGTTATAGGTCCTTTTTGTAATCCCCGTCATACTTCTTTGTTTTTGAGCTTCCCTAGTCATGATTGTTTTATATGCAACACATTGAGCTGCTTTGTGACCAAAGTTATGACAAGAAAAGCATTGTCCATTGAAGAAACTTCTGCGGTTATCGAATCTACCAGCCAACTGATTGTAATTTCTATTTTCATCTATTCTTGGACCAAATTGAGAAGATTTTACCTGTGGCTGGTTCACCCTTAAGATGGATTGCCCTTAATAGTTTCTGTTTGTAATTCGTCCCTGCTTTACCTGACGATCTTCATTGTTCTTTTGCTCATTTCTTCTTGCTGCATCAAGATAACTCTTTGAGGTGGATGCTTGAGAGGTTTCTCCATTGTAGCCCAGACCTGTCTTGTTTAGAGGAGACCGCTGCACATTGATAATCTTATCCAAAGTTTCAGATCCTTTGACAAACTTAAGATTAATAGCTTTTGTTTTCTCAATCTCTTTTCTAAGACCAACAATTTCTCCTTCTAGTTTTTAAAGATGTTTTTCCTTTTCATCAATTTGAAATTGTAGAGTATCAATGATCACATTCTTTTCTTCTATACATCTCTTGAGTCTAGTGATTTCATCATAAAGATTATCCACATCTATAGCATCCATATAATCATCATCTTCAAATGCCATTAATAACTTATATTCATTACCTCGTTCATCTTCATCACTGTTTGATAGACCATCACTATCTTCATGGGTGTAGTAGCTTTTCTTATTTGCACTTTGTTTCTTGTTCCATCTAGCAGGTTCCTTTCCTTTATCCTTATAAGGACATTTTGCAGCATAATGACCTACTCTTCCACAAGCAAAGCATTTGAAAGGTAGCTTACCTCTGAACCTTCCAGAACCCCTTTGAAGATTTCTGACAAAATTTGATTCTTCTTCCTCTTCTTCTGGAACATGGCTTGCTTCATAGTAATCTTCTTTGCCTGATGCCTTGAAAGCAGCTTCCCTTCTGTCTGATGGACCTCCCTTTCTCATTTCATAAGCAGTTAGAATTCCATGTAGCTGAGACATAGTGAGAATTCGGAGATTTTCCTTTTCTTCTATTGCAGATACTTTAGATTCAAACTTGGGGGATAATGATCTTAGAATCTTTTCAACTACTATAGCCTCTTTTATTTCTTCACCCAAATTTTTCATACAATTAACAATCTCATCTACCCGAAGAAAATAATTAGCCACACTTTCATCATTATACATCTTGAGAGTCTCATACTGAATCCTGAGAGTTTGAAGTTTAGCTTGCTTTACCTGTTCATCTCCTTCATAGCTCGTGACCATTTTGTCCCATATCTCTTTTGCTGATTTGAAGTGCATTACCTTCATGAATTCCGTTTGGGATATACTTCCTAATAGAGTACTGACTGCTTTTGCATTTGTTTCATACTTCTTTTTCTCAGCTGGATCTGTAGGAGTAGCTGAAGGAAAAGCATAGCCTGTTTCTACAATGTCCCAAACTTCTGTACCAAGAGATTGAAGATATGCAGTAACTCTTACCTTCCAATAATTGAAGTTTGTCCCATCAAAAACCGGTGGCCTGATTGATGCTTCTCTCTCGTAGTTGCTCATGATGAAGAATCTACCTTCAAGCGATCAAGCTTATCTGAAGGACCTGCTCTGATACCAATTGTTGGAAATAATACTGAGAGGGGGGGTGAATTAGTATTATCTAGCAATTTAATAAATCTTCCTTATTTGATCTTTGAATTATTTTTGCATGTCAGTACCATAAAATAATGAGCATGAACAAAGAAAACAGATAGTCACACCAAAGAACACAAGATGTAAGGTGGAAACCCAATGTGGGTGAAAACCACCTGCTGCAATATGTCTCTATCTTCTTTCAAATTAGAAACTTCTTTTTACAATGATTTTGTACTGGTGCAGTCCTTTACCAGTACGCAGGCTGCAACCTGCAAAGAGCTACAACTCTCTCTCTCTCTCTCGTTTTCCAGTCTACTCCTGGAAGGGAGCTACAACCCCCTACTTCTTTTCATAAAGCATCAGATGATCAACAAGTACATAACAGTTACAGTCCACTACAGATATCAGATCAGCAATAACAGAACTAACCCAGAACACTTTATCAACAGAGAAATTCAATCAACAGAACATCTTAAGACAGAGACGCAGTTTTCCCTTCTGTGGCCTGCGACCAGACGTAGTTAACCTTCTGCTCCCCTGCATCCACACGCAGCGATCCTTCTGCTGCGCTGCGTGCCCACGCACTGTTCCTTCAACTGCACTGCGTCCTATTGCTGCAAGGACGCACCCAAAAACACTATCGCGCCGCGTCCTGTTGCTGCTAGGACGCACCCGAAGACACTATCGCGCCGCGTCCTGTTGCTTCAGGGACGCACCTGAACCTTGGTCGCCCTGCGTCCCCACGCAGATCTCCAGATACTGAACTGCGTCCCGGACGCACCTGTACTTCGTCTACCCTGCGTCCCCACGCAGGTATCCTCCTACTGCACTGCGTCCCGGCGCACTTTCCTTTTACTGTACCTGCGTCCTTTTGGGTATGAATGATTTCAAGACTTTAAGTGTAACCCAAACAGTCAGATCTGCAGATCTGATCTTGCGCCAAAGAGATCTCAGTCCTTCAGTAGATTCGCCTTTTAGATCTAGACCAGATCTCACCTCATAAGATATTCAACCAAAGACATACAAAATCCAAATGATCTCCTTTGCTTTATATAGGCAAGCTCCTCCTCAAAACATGGAACAATACCACGAGCCGACACCATAATAACACAATACCGTCGGCTAGATACCAAGAGTAAAACACAAGAAACCCCCACGTGGGCTTTTCTCTGCCTAGAAATGTGTGCACTGGGTGGACGCACCTCCTGAATGGCTGGCTTGCGACTCTGGACGCGGTCCCTGCATGGTGTACCTGCGGGTACGCACCTTCTGAACTGATATCCTGCGTCTTTCTTAATTTTTCATAAATTGAGAGCCCTGTCATGGGAGTTGCCATCAAGTACAACATCTGTAACATATAGCCATACCAGAAATCATAATGCCAACATGTAGTGCTATGAATATAATGAGATGAAGAGAGTTTTATGTTGTTTCCTCTTGGTGTTTGTTGGACCTTTACTAGAATATTTTGCGTGCCTCCCATGAAACACTATTTTTCATTACAATTCATCACATACCTCCCTAGCATCTTGGGCATCACATGTTCTACTTCCACCTAGTTTTCTCATCTTCAATCGCTATGGTTTCTTGGAATTTTGGGCAATATTTATATTTTGTCCCTTGTTAATACATTGTAACATTTGCTAACAGTGAATTCCATGCACCAACAATGTGGGGATAGAGGTCCACAGGGCCAACCATGAGACTAAACCCAGGCTCAAGATGTCACAACCATTTTCCACTCTAATAGTCCTCCTGAAATTCAAGAGAAAATCCGTCAACTTGAATCCTCGACCACTAGTGACCAATAAGCCTATTCTGATTTAGAAATTCAAGTTGAGGTAGCCAATTAGGTTCTTGATCCTCAACACACCAAGGGAAGATGGAGTCAAAACCTAAACTTGATTACCTTACACAGTTAAATGAAGAGTCCCTTGGGTAGGGTCTTGAAGGACAACCATGAATATCATAATGATACGATCTATTCCCTAAATGAAAAAAAAAAAAGTGCAAATATACCAATGCTCATACCTTTCTAGTTTGGATTCTTGACTTTATCACCTAGAAATCCATTTCCAATGTTATCTAAAACCTCCTACACTAGCTAGAACTAATTCTCAATATTTGGCCCCACTTACTCCATATGACTCTTGATGTTATTTTTAGCCACTTGAATTATTTTTTACTATTTGTTGTTTAGTTTATGTTAATTGCTATGAAATTTATAGTGAAAATTGTTATCATTTTGAATTATCTGAACTCTTGTCCATAGTCAACAACTTTTATTTCCCTTCACGAATACTTTACCAGACATAACATGAATAGTGATATCTTTTGTTGTTATATCAAGACATTTTTAGGCAATATAGTAAAAATTGACAAAAAAATCGTAACTCTTATTTTAATATTTTTAGTATTATTTTCCTTAGGAGCCCCATTTTATATAGAAAAATACTCCTAATACGAACACTACCACTTTTGGCTAGGGCTAAGGTATGCCATGGTAACCCTTGGCCCCCCAAATTGCCAAAAAAATTCTTTTAGGGCCTTATAATGGTTGTAGAAGTTTGGGACATGAAAATCCATAAAATTACTACTAAGTAGACATAGAATTATAGAGTTAGACAAAGAGGTGGGTGGTTGTCGACATCCACCAAATCACAAATGCAAAAATTCATTAATTATCACTTAGTAAAACCTTACTTCTATTAATAGTAAAAAACAATTAGGATTTGAGACTCTCTAGAGAGGGCTACTTGCAGCACTAATATTTTGACATGAATCCAAGGAATGTACTATTTTGTAGATTAAAGGCCGATTATTTTTTTTCAGTTATAGATTACAATTCCTAACATAGGCCCATTCATGCAAACATGGCATAGCTGTTTTAGAGGAAAAGTAAAGACATATAGCAACATAATTTATAGTAATAAACTAAAAAAAAAGTTGTTTCATGAAAAATAATCTAACAAACTACCCAAAAGAATTTATAAAACCCATTTCTAGATTTTAGTGTGGAAATCAAATTTGCATAAAAGCCCTAGTTCTTGAAATCATCATGAGAACTTGTGTTGGGACATTAAGCTAATGATACAAGGGCTCTGCTAGTGCAAATTCATTATCATGAGTCTAATCACACTAATAATTCATCAATTAGGGCCTTAATTTTCTTTACACCATCTATTGAATCTCACAATCTAAAACCACTTAAGATAAATAACAAAGTAATGCCAAGGAAAGATGACATACTAGAAGACTTCCATGTCACAATCGTTAACCTTGTGTGTGTTTTTTGCAACATTACACCAATGCAATTCTCATAGGCATTTAGAGAAATGACTTCTAAATTTAATACCCAAATGTAAATTTTGCATTCTCTCTCTCATTAGAAAAAATCCCTAAGTCCAAAATACTACCCAAAATTCTTTAGATCAACCATTTCAAAATTTTACGATTAAATGCAAATTTGCATGAAAGCTCTAGTTCCATAAATCATCATAAAATATTTGTTAAGACAATAAGCTAATGGTACAAGAGCTCCCCTAGTTCTAGTTCATTGTCATGAGAGTGATGGTACAAATAGTTGATCATTTTTTACCTTAGTCTTCAAATCCTTGGTTTTTATTTTACCATGTTTTAAAATTCACAATACAAAGCCACTTAGAGAAACATAACAAAGTGGTTCAATGAAAGATGACATATCAGAAGACTTTCATTTCATCATAATCAACCTTGTGTTTTTTTGTAGGGTGGTACCAATGCACTTCTCATAGGAATTTAGGATAGTGATTTCCAAATTTAATCCCCAAATGTAAATTTTGCATTCTCTATCTCTCTACAAAAAGCCCTATTTTAAGAAATATCCATAAAGTGTAAGAATAATTCGATAAGACTTGTAGGAGAAGGGGAACGCTAATGATAATCCATTGTCACAAGTTTAATCAGGGTAATGATTCATTGATTTGATGGTTACACTTTTATTTTTTGTATGAGAAGTAACTTTCATCTTATAGCGATATAAGGAGATGTGACAATATAGTCTGAAGGGTAGAAAAATAACACACAACTTTAGAATTATTTGATGTTAACCTTGGAAAGTGTACAAGAATAGGATAAACGCTCACATGTTTTTTTAGATGATTTAGAAGCAAATATATCCAAATTAACCCCAAATAATATTTTTTTATTTAGGTCTTATTAGCGAAACCGTTAATTCTAAAAAATTATTAAAAACTAAATGTGCTAAGTCATGTGACTCTTTTAGAAAAGAGCACCTTACTGAGGATCATTTTCTCTCTAATACAATTTATGTTTCATCAATCCAAAACCAAAATTTATTTTTATTAGAAATTACAACTCATAACATTCTACCATTTATTTTTATTTTTGCAACCTCTAAGACAATTATCTAACCAAAAGTTTATAATTTCGCAATATCTAAATTTAACCCTAAAATGCTTGCTATCATGGTAAGTGGATGGGAAGTACCGCGAACTGTCACTTTCTTTAAGACATGAAACTCTCTCACCTATACAATTTGCTATAATCTTAATGTAATTAGTTCTCATGATTGGTTAAACCGAAGACGCAGGTCTATATATCCTTACATCGACTTAATGGTCGTGCGAGGTCAAGAACGGCACAGTTTGGATTTAATGGAAAATGAAAAGGAAGATCCTGAACAGATCAGATGACCTAGACGAGTGTAATGGTTAAATGGGACGTTACACCGAAGTAGAAGGTGACTTCAAATGTGATATTTACATAAGTGAATGGCATGGGTTTGGGAGAGGGTTCAAAGGTTTGAGTAGGAGATTTGGAAAATGATGTAAGGCTATGATGGGGAGGAGGAGATTTCAAAGATGATGTCAGACAAAAGTGGCGATGAGGAGATTTCAAAGATATGTCCGACAAGGTGTTGAACAGTGGAATTCATCTACAATTGAACAGATGAATTTCCACGTATTAATCACCAAGTGTTGCGAGTAAATTCGAACTGAGCTATTTCACGTGCTTTGGCGGCCCACGTTTTAGTCACCGAGTCTTGTGAGTAAATTAGAACTGAGCAATTCCACGTGCTGTGGCGACTTTGTGCAGATAGATGTACCACGCGTGTCACTGCCACCATCCATTTTGTCATGCTAGTTTGGTGTTGTTTTTCTTTAAAATACCATTCAAAATAGTCAAGGAACTAATATCCATAGCTCTGAGGCTCAGATTCCTTCATTCATGTCTCAATTCATGCAATAGTATAGACGTGTTGGAAAAATGGAAAGACACGAAGATGATACTAAGCCATTCATAAATGCTTTTTAACTTTCAAGTAATACGCTCAAACGATTTAAAATTTTAATAAAGATTATTTAGTAAGACCTAGCACAATACAAAAGAATTTAGTAAGACCTAGCACAATACAAAAGCATTTGGATCAACTATTTCAAAATTGAACCCTTGAATGTGAATTTGAATCAAAACCCTAGTATTAGAAATAATCACAAAAACTTGTGTTAGGACATCAAGATAATGGTACAATGGCTACCCGAGTGTTACTTCATTGTCATGAGTCGAATGACTACTAATAGTTTAGTACTAATAGTTTAGTGACGTGGGCCTTAGTGCTAATTCATTATCATGAGTCGAATAACACTAATAGTTTAGTGACTTGGGCCTTGGTTCACCTTTTACCATGTGTTTAGAACTCACAATCCAAAGTCACTTAGAGACATGTAACAAAGTCGTGTTGAGGAAAGATGACAATACAAGAAATTTCATTTCAGCATCTTCAATGTTGTGTTTTCTTGTAACATGACATGAACACATTTCTTATAAACATTTAGTTCAACCATTTGCAAATTTAATATATAAATGTAAATTCCGTGTTTTCTTTCCCGAGAAAGTCTTATTTTGATATATATATTTATAAAAAGAAGAATAATAAACCATGAAAATTATACGAAAAGGAAAGCCTTAGTGCTAATCTATTGTCAGGACCAAATTAATGGTTAATTGATTTGATGGGTATCTTTTTATTTTCTCATCAGTAAAAACTGTCTACGATAAATAAAAACTCAAAATATTAGCGTTTTTTAGGTTATCTTTGAAAGGTATATTATAGGAAGAAAAAATCCAAGATTTTATCGCGATGATTTTCAAGTAAAGATATATAAATTGAATCCCACATTTCTACTCTAAGTTTTAGTGGGAGAAACCTTAGTTTTAAAAATTATTAGGTGATTCTCAAGTAAAGATATACAAATTGATCCCACCTTTTCCTCCCTCCTTAAATTTTAGTAGGAGAAACCTTAGTTTTAAAAACTATTAAAAAAAGAATGTATTAATTCATGTCCACTAGAAAAAACACAACTCTAATGTCAATGAATTCTAATGTTTGTAATACAATCTACATTTTATCCATCCAAGATCTAGTTTGGTTTTTGCAACTCATATCCTTCAACCTTTCCAAAACACATGGAAAAATGTTCATAATAGAAAAAATATATATCATAATTATGTTTTCTTAACTTTCAAAAATATGTTTTTTTAAATAATAAACCACCTAAAAACATTTAAAGTAACTAGAATAAATAAATAATAATTAGCCACTAACTACCACTTTGTTAATGCATGAAACCTTCCCACCATACAAACTTCTATATTGTTCATGTTATTAGTTCTCATAGTTCCTTAGAGCAAAGACCCAAGTGTATGTGCTCCGGTCTAAGATTCAATTTTCTTAAACATGGTGTTACCGTATTTTGTATGGGAGTCGTCTAACGAGACAGAGGAATTGCTCGGATGGCCAAAAGTGGTCGGAACTCAGGTAAAAAATTTCAAAAAATCTTGTTGAGGTAGTGTTTGAATAGTATTTTTGATGATGGGAATGGATTCAACACCATCAAAAATGTCTAGGACACCTAAAATTTTGAAGTTTAACAGCTATAACTTGGATTTACAAAAATCCTTGCCAGATTTTCTCTAAACATGACGAGAATTTCCATAACTTTTCGAGCAACTCCTCCGCCTCGTTAGACTACATGTTTTGTATGTTTCACAGAAAGTATTAGTAAGTTTTATTACGATACCTTCCATCAACATGCCATTCCTATAAAGGAAATATAATAAATAATTATAGGTTTTATATGAGATGGAATATTTTGTTTAAAAAATTAAATATATAATATGAAATTTTAATTTTAAATGAATTAAGTGAAATCGATAAGTTTTTGGTTTTTATTTAAAAAATATATATTTATGTAATAAGTTTGTCGATTTTGAAGTAAAGTTTTTGGAATTTTAATTTGATTTTTCGAACTTTAATTTGATTATTCGCATTTTTTCTTTCTCTTTTAGATTAAAAAAAATGCTATATAAATATGAGATATGAGTTTTTAGAAATGTAATTAAACTTATAAAAGTGAAATGAATTTTAAGAAATAAATTAAATTTTAGTAAAAAATTATATAATTTTACTTAATATCAATAATAAATCAATAAAAATTTATTAATAATAAACTAAAATGGTTATCAATTCAAGAGGTCAGGTCACATTTTTGGGAAAATCTAGGTAGATAAACATGAAGGGGTTTACAGATCTACCCATCACCAACCAAACTAACAAGGCCTTACTACAGATCTACCCACCACCAACCAAACTAGCAAGGCCTTACCCCAAGGACATAGAGGATATTTGACCCCATGACCTCAACCAAACTAGCAAGGCCTTACCCCAAGGACATAGAGGATATTTGACCCCATGACCTCAACCAAACTAGCAATACCTTACTACAGATCTACCCACCACCAACCAACCACCAACCAAACTAGCAAGGCCTTACCCCAAGGACATAGAGGAGATTTGACCCCATGACCTCAACCAAACTAGCGAGACCTTACTATAGTTCTACCCACCACCAACCAAACTACCAAGGCCTCCAAACTACCAAGGCCTTACCCACCACCAACCAAACTAGCAAGGCCTACCCCAAGACATAGAGGATATTTGACCCCATGACCTCAACCAAACTAGCAAGACCTTACTATAGATCTACCCACCACCAACCAAACTAGCAAAGGCCTCCAAACTACCAAGGCCTTACCCACCACCAACCAAACTAGCAAGGCCTTATACTATAGATCTACCCACCACCAACGAAACTAGAAAGGCCTTACCCCAAGGACGTAGAGGAGATTTGACCCCATGACCTCAACCAAACTGGCAAGGCCTTACTACAAATATATGCACCACCAACCAAACTATCAAGGCCTTACCCACCACCAACCAAACTAGCAAGACCTTACCAATAGCAACCAAACTAGCAAGGCCTCACCCACCATCAACCAAACTAGCAAGGCCTTACCAAGGCCAACCAAACTAGCAAGGCCTTACCCACCACCAACCAAACTAGCAAGGCCTTACCAAGGCCAACCAAACTAGCAAGGCCTTACCCACCACCAACAAAACTAGCAAGGCCTTACCAGAGGAGATTTGACCCCATGACCTCCCAATAGGGAGGTACTTAACAACATGAAGATTTGACCCCATCACCTCCCGATAGGCGAGGTACTTAGCAACAAGAACTTGACCAACTGAGCTATCCCTTGGGGCTAAAGTTGAGATTTACTTTAAAAGTAGTTATGCCATTTTTCCTTTCTAACTAAATTAATTAATTGAAAAAAAAAATCATATGAACATGAATTATTCTTTTTTGGGTGTGGTATTAGTAAACCATAACATTGGCCCGTGGTATTGTATCAAATCCAATTTAAGAATATCCATGGTAAAGTGGGGTAAATATGAGTGGTTAAAAATATTGTTACATGTTTTTTTTTACCGTAGTTGGCTAACTAGCGGACAATAAACTTTTTGAATTGCGATTTAGAATTGTTCCAATCAAGATTTTGAAGGTAGAAATAAATTTAGCACCCTCAAAAACTGGAGGGCACCTAAAAATCTATAGTTTGATAGTTGTACCTTGGATTTCCAAAAATTTCATCTCATTTTATCAAAAAACATGGTGGAAAAACCTATATTTTCAAAGCGAAATTGCTATCTATTTATATTAGGCTATATATTCTTTTTATAATGAGCAATAATAATTTAAAATAAATTTGTAATTTAGTGAAATCATATGATTTTTTTTCTAATAATAACAATGATAAATGTATTATGAGATAAGTGTTTTGATGTGTATTGATTTTTACCAATCATTTAATAGATATGGCTACCTTAGTTAAATTATTAACTCAGTCATATAAATTAAATAAAAACACAACAAAACATAATAAAAATAAATTTAAGCATTTAATTTAAGTATATTATTAAAATTATTCTATAAAAATTAAATCCTATGTTATTCTTCAACTCTTTTTCATAAAAAACAATTAAAACGAAAAATAAATTCAATAAATTTACAACGCTAGCCATAGTTATTTTTCACGGTAAAAATAATAATAATGGAGAAGCATCCAACAAATGGATGCACTTTCCTAAATTGGCAGTCTAACCATGCGTGATTGACAGGTAATAACGCACTAAATTAGCAGTCTAACCATGCTTGATGTGTTGGAATTTTCTGATAAATTCCATAACAGACAGACAAAAATTGCTCTGTTTTTTATACTCTGTTTTTGCACAGAAAAACAGAAAATTGCTTGCTGGAAACGGTGTTTCAGCAACACAGTTTGGTGTTGCAGCAACTGAGTTTGGTGTTGCAGCAACGCAGAATAACACTCTGTTTTAACACAGAAAAATACTCTGTTTTTAACTCAGAAAACAGAAAAATTCGTTCTCTGGAAATGGTGTTGCAGCAACGCAGTTTTTTTCTTCAGTTGCTGTAACTGGTGTTGCAGCAACGCTGTTCGTGGTGTTGCAGCAACGTAAATTTTTGACGTCAAGTATTTTTTGAGTTACGGTGTAACAAGCGACGGTGACGGTGTAACAACAACAGAAAAAATTAACTTGTATTCATCAAAATAAACTAACTGTTACAGATTTGTCTTCCTCATACTGAGGGAATTTCACAACTTCTATTACAAAATAGATTTACCAAGGAACGCTTCTGTTCCACACAAATAACATCTACCCTTTCTATCAGCAAACAACCAGAAAGCAAATTACATTCAAATTTCTGCACTGCTGTGCATTTCACTGTTTTGAAATTATTCTTCTTCCTCACGCTGCTGCGTGCTCTCCTCTGCTCTGTGTGATTCTTCAGCTGCTGCTGCTGCTAACATTAAAACAGAACTGCTGTGTGGTATTTATATGCTAAAACATATCTGATTAAAACAATAAAATATTACAAAATATCTTCTAATGTTTATCTGTGAATTAAATGCAGCAAGGCGGTGATGCTTCTATCAAAAAACAAGTCGGCTGTCTGCAGGGGAATTCAATTGAAACTTTAATGCATATTTATGTGCAAAAATATCGGGCTTGACTTTGATGCACCGATCAGCCTGGAGTATTTACTGCAGATCAGATTCTTTTCCAGCTGTTCATTGTTGCAGTTGGAATTAAATTCCAACACTCCCCCTTAATTTCAACTGCTGCATACCCAGACATTTTCTGAAATGATCAAAACCTTTCCTTGCTAATGGTTTTGTCAAGATGTCAGCTAGCTGATCCTCTGTTCTGCAGTGCTGCAAAACAATCTCACCATTGTTAACCAATTCACGTATGAAGTGAAATTTGGTGTCTATGTGCTTTGTTCTTTTATGAAAAACAGAGTTTTTAGACAATGCTATTGCTGAGCTATTGTCACAGTAAATGGTTGTGCCCTTTTTCTTGTTCATGACACAAATCTTTGAGAACTCTTCTCAGCCATACTGCTTGGCATGCTGCTGCTGTTGCTGCCACATACTCTGCCTCTGCTGTTGACAAAGCCACAACTGGTTGCTTCTTGGAAGCCCATGAGATGGCTCCCGATCCCATATGAAACACATATCCCGATGTGCTTTTCCTATCATCAACACTTCCAGCCCAATCACTGTCAGTGTAACCTGTCAACATGAAACTTTCAGAAGAGGAGTATAAAATACCAAACCCCTTCGTTCCATTCACATACCTTAGAATTCTCTTGGCTGCCTGCCAATGAGTCTCTTTCGATCTTTCCATAAATCTGGAGATTAAACTCGCAGCGTGCATAATGTCCGGCCTAGTTGCAGTCAAGTACATAAGGCTGCCAACTATGCTCTTGTACAGTTTTGGAACAAAATATTTGCTGCTGTCTTCTTTGGTTAATTTCAGCCCCACTACTGTTGGAGTCACAGCAGCCTTGTTGTTCTGCATGTTAAATCTCTTCAACACAGCTTCTACATATTTATCTTGAGAAATGAAAACACCATTTTCACTTTGATCTACTTCAATTCCAAGAAAATATCTTAAGAAGCCCAAGTCAGTCATTTCAAATTCACTTTTCATGACTGCTTTAAAATCAGTAATGAGAGAAGCATCATTTCTAGTAAAAATCAGATCATCTACATATAAAACAACAATAATAATCTTACCGTCATTCTGTTTTATGTAGAGTGTGGGTTCACCATCACACTTATCAAACCCATTCTCAATCAGATAAACATCAATTCTGCTATACCATGCTCTTGGAGCTTGCTTCAGCCCATAAAGAGTCTTTTTCAATTTACAAACTTTATGCTCTTGGCCTTCAACTTCATAGCCCGGAGGTTGATCAACATAAACCTCTTCTTTTAACACTCCATTCAGGAATGCAGATTTAACATCCATCTAATAAATCTTCCATTTGTGTTGTGCTGCAATAGACAACACTGTTCTCACTGTTTCCATCCTTGCTACTGGTGCAAAGGTTTCATCATAGTCTCTGCCTTGTTGCTGCTTGTAGCCTTTCACAACAAGCCTTGCTTTGTGCCTGTCAATCTTACCTTCAACATTGCTTTTGGTCTTATAGGCCCACTTAACTCCAATGGCATCCTTGCCTTCATGGAGATCCACTAACTCCCATGTTTTACTCTTCTCAATTGCACCAATTTCTTCATTCATTGCTTCAATCCATTTATCTTCATTTACAGCATCTTCAAAATGGATTGGGTCATCAATATGACAATATAAAGCAAATAATGAATTCAGACCGGTATTGTTACTTACCTCTCCTTGTTCATAAATCTCATTCAGATTTCTGAATCTTGGTCTTCTTGGTGTGCTTGGAGTTCCATCCGAACTTGAGGGTATTTCAGATCCCTGTGGTGTTTCAGCATCAGTTGTTTGTGGTGTAACATCATCTGTTCTTCCTTGACTTCTCAAGGTTGTTCGGATTCCAGCTTGTGGTGTGGTTTGTTGTACTTGTTGTGGTGTAGGAGGAGCCACCAAGGAAGGATTATTTGCTATTGTCCCTTCCTCTTGTTCTTCATGAGACACTATTGTCTTTACATTCACTATTTTTTCCAAGCTTCCATCACAAGCTTCATCTTCAATGAACTGCACATCTCTGCTTACTATTAATTTCTTGGTGGATGGATTATAGAGTTTGTATGCTTTTGACTCATCACAATAGCCAATAAAGACACACTTCTCCCCCTTACTATCAAGCTTTTTCCTTAGCTGATCCGGTACATGTGCATATGCAACACAACCGAATACTCTCATGTGAGTGACAGTTTGCTTTTGACCACTCCATGCCTCTTCTGGTATTCTGTTCATGACAACTTTAGTTGGGCATCTATTCAAGATGTAAACTACGCAAGTAACAGCTTCTGCCCAATATTCATACGGCAAATGTTTTGCCTTCAGCATACTTCTGACCATGTCAAGAATGGTCCTATTCTTTCTTTCAGCAACACCGTTTTGCTGAGGTGTATACCTTGTGGTAAACTGCTTTTGTATGCCATTCTCTCTGCAAAAACGCAGAAAGTCTTGGGAGATGTACTCTCCTCCTCTATCTGTTCTGAGCACTTTGATATAATGCCCACTCTGCTTTTCAACAAGAGTTTTGAAGTGGCGGAATTTCTCAAACACTTCACTCTTCTGTTTCAGCATATACACCCATGTCTTTCTAGTGTAATCATCAATGAAGGTTAAAACATATTTATTTTCAGCAAATGATGGTATTTGCATCGGTCCACACACATCAGAATGAACAATTTCCAAGGGTGCTTTTGCCCTTATACTCTTTCCTGCTGGAAAGCTTTCTTTGTGTTGCTTGCCCAAGATGCAGCCTTCACAAAGGCTGTCTGGTTTCTCAATCAACGGCAATCCCTTTACCATGCCCTTTCTGTGCAACAGATTCAGGCCTCCGAAATTGAGATGTCCAAATCTCAAATGCCACAACCAATTCACATCTTTCACCTGTTCTTGAAAGACTTCTTGTGTTACAGCCGCAATAGTTCTTCTTTCCTTCAAATCTGCCCTGAGTTTGAGAGGAAACATTCTATTGCTGGTCATCTGCACCTGTGCAATGATCTTCTTACTTGGAGGTATGTCTCTGATTGTACATGTATCATCTTTGAAGAACACATTGTAACCTTTGTCCATGAGCTGTCCAATGCTCAAAAGATTACATTTCAGACCAGGTACATAGTATACAGCTTGCACAGTCATCTGTTCTCCATTTTTTGCTCGGATATTGACACTGCCCTTACCCTTGACAGTTATCTTATCATCAGTCCCTGTTGTTACCTCAGATTTCACATTTTCATCCAGATTGGCAAACATTGCAATATTTCCAGTCATGTGATTACTACAACCTGAGTTTAAGAACCAAAAATCTTCTTGTTTGTCTTGTGCTATGTTACATGTTAACAACACGTTCTTTGGGTTCTTATCTTCTTCATTTGCAAAATTAGCATTCTGCCTATTATTCATGTCATTTTGTTTTTTCTTGCATTCATTGGCGTAGTGCCCAAATTTTTTACAATAATGACATTGGACTTGGGATTTGTCATACCTTTGTCCATGAGCTTGTTGTTTGCTTGAACCTTCAACTTGGTTCTGATTGCAGCTCCTTTCGCTTGTGCTGGCAGGGTAATTTCTGTCTCTGTTTTGGCTTCTTCCACGACCTCTGTTATTTGCTCTGCCTCGGCCTTTTCTTTGGCCAAAAGACATCTGAGTCTTAAATGCTTGCTCAAAAGAGGAATCTGTTCCTCTACTCAGTCTGTGTTCATGAGACCACAGAGAAGCACTCAACTCATCTACCGTGAACTGTGAGAGATCTTTTGTTTCTTCTATTGCCACCACAATAGATTCAAACCTTGAGGGTAAACATCTCAAGATTTTCTCTACAATCCTTCTATCTTCAAGAATCTCACCATGAGATCTTATCTGGGTTATCAAGCCAATAACCTGAGTGAAGAATGAATCTATTGTATCAGATTCCTTCATGCTGAGATTTTCAAAGTCTCTCCTCAACATCTGCAACTTTGCAGTCTTCACCTTCTCCATGCCTTGATAGGCAGTTTGGAGAATATCCCATGCCTCCTTAGATTTTGTTGCTGCTGCAATCCGCGGAAAAATACTTTCATGTACTGATTGGAAGAGGAAAAAGAGGGCTTTGGCATCCTTCTTTCTGTCACCCTTCAACTGGTCTCTTTTTGCTACTGTCAAAGCAGCCAGTGTTGTTGCATCTGCAGGTTCAGCATAACCTGTTTCAACCAGCTCCCATATTCCTTGAGAAGCAAACAATGCTTTCATTGTTATGGACCAATAACTGTAATTTTTCCCATTAAACTGTGGCAGTTGGGGATTTGTCAAACCTATTCCAGCATCTGCCATCTTAACCTGTATTGGTAAAGAAAAGATACTGACTGTATTTTGAAAACAAGCAAAAAACTCTCTGCTGGAAAAAATTCTGCTCAACAAACTTCGTACAGCTCCTACAGTGAAAAACAATCTCTATTTTTGACTCACTGAGTGCCTAGACTAGCTCTGATACCATGTTGGAATTTTCTGATAAATTCCATAACAGACAGACAAAAATTGCTCTGTTTTTTATACTCTGTTTTTGCACAGAAAAACAGAAAATCGCTTGCTGGAAACGGTGTTTCAGCAACACAGTTTGGTGTTGCAGCAACTGAGTTTGGTGTTGCAGCAACGCAGAATAACACTCTGTTTTAACACAGAAAAATACTCTGTTTTTAACTTAGAAAACAGAAAAATTCGTTTTCTGGAAATGGTGTTGCAACAACGCAATTTTTTTCTTCAGTTGCTGTAACTGGTGTTGCAGCAACGTAAATTTTTTACGTCAAGTATTTTTTGAGTTACGGTGTAACAGCAACAGTGACGGTGTAACAGCAACAGAAAAAATTAACTTGTATTCATCAAAATAAACTAACTGTTACAGATTTGTCTTCCTCATACTGAGGGAATTCACAACTTCTATTACAAAATAGATTTACCAAAGAACGCTTCTGTTCCACACAAATAACATCTACCCTTTCTATGAGCAAACAACGAGAAAGCAAATTATATTCAAATTTCTGCACTGCTGTGCATTTCACTGTTCTGAAATTATTCTTCTTCCTCACGCTGTTGCGTGCTCTCCTCTGCTCTGTGTGATTCTTCAGCTGCTGCTGCTGCTAACATTAAAACATAACTGCTGTGTGGTATTTATATGCTAAAACATATCTGATTAAAACAATAAAATATTACAAAATATCTTCTAATGTTTATCTGTGAATTAAATGCAGCAAGGCCGTGATGCTTCTATCAAAAAACAAGTCATGTTTATCTGTGAATTAAATGCAGCAAGGCCGTGATGCTTCTATCAAAAAACAAGTCGGTTGTCTGCAGGGGAATTCAATTGAAACTTTAATGCATATTTATCTGCAAAAATATCGGGCTTGACTTTGATGCACCGATCAGCCTGGAGTATTTACTGCAGATCAGATTCTTTTACAGCTGTTCATTGTTGCAGTTGGAATTAAATTCCAACATGATGGACACGTGATAACGAAATTAAAATGAAAGATAGATCCAGCGAACCTAAGCACTTAAATTTACAATCGGAGCCATACTTAATGTTCATGGTAAAAATACTAAAAATGGGGAAAGACCCCAAGAAACGGATGCGCTTTTCTAAATTGACAATCTAACAATCCTGGATGGACAGGTGATACTGATAACTAATCGTCCGTCCATTCAAAAGTTGGCCATCTTTCTTTCTCCCGCTTCCAGTCACAACCATGCTTGCTAAAGTTGGCACTCTTTCTTTCTCCAGCCTCCAGTCACAGCCATGCTTGTTTTCACTCAAAAGTCGACAATGTTGAATTTCTGATATATCTCAAGTATTTTAGATCGAGTCACATTAGTAAATGAATATAATGTTTGCATTACATCAGGCTTGGGAAGTCAGGTCTGTCACATGGCTAGCTCAGCGTCCACTTTTATGTACATTGTACATTCGATGGATATGATTAAAAATCAATTGTTAAATTCAGTAAAGCTAATTAAATTCATGTCAACCTAATGAAAATTATATATTCAATAGCAAAACATTGGAATCATACATCAAGAAAAACTTTTGCAGTGTGCATGCATCTCGAATCCGCTCTTTGTGTTGCTGCTCATGTTTTAATAGCTACTGTGATATTTAAACAATCGCACGAAATATATATGGGCATATTACTGATATGCAATCGATATAAGATCATAAAAAAAAATACAAGCTGAATGAATATGGCCGAATTCATATATTGCTAGACAGCCATTAGAGAAAGATGCCGAAATCAGCTGTAGACAGTATAGCTGTATACAGTATAGCCCAGGAGGGGTAGACTCATTGGACGATGTTTGTTTCAGAGCCAAGCCATCTCGTCGACACTCCTCTCGCTCGCATGTTACAATAAAAAAGGAAGAAGAGTAGAAATGTGCCTCTGCTCTCTCGGGATTCATGGGTAGGTCTTACAAGGTCAAGAAGGGCACAATTTCGATTTAACGGAAAACGAAAAGGAAGATCCTGAACAGCCATGAGGAATCTAGATGGTTGTAATGGTTAAATGGGACGTTACACCGATGTCGAATGTAATTTCAGATGTGATATTTGCATGGGTGAATAACAAGGGATTGGGAGAGGGTTGAAAGGTTTTGGGTTAAACAAGCTCAGAGGGGATAGCGCCAACATTTTTATTAGTATGGCCATCGACCATAATCTGACCTCAGCGACTTTTTTATTAGTATCGCCATCGACCGTAATCTGACCTCAGCGACCAGATTGTCACATTCCACCGCCGAGTACCATATCATAATCCTCTCCTGTACACTCCAACGCTGACAGTAGTGAAGGGAGATAGAGTTTGAAGGACTATGGAGATCTCACATGAATCTGCAAACAAAAAAAGATAGGCGATCTTCTGCAATGATGAACAGAATACTCAATATTCTCAGATTTTAACATAATTATTATATCGGTCAGAAATAGAGGTAAATCGAGCGAGGACATACATGGCCTAGTTCCAGTGTCTGCAAATAATTAAGTGAAGCTCCAACTTTGTTAATATTATTTTCCGGCTGGTCATGCATCCCTTTCTGTCTCTACTAATACTCTGTTATCTCCATCTGCATCTCCGAAACAAGCTTCGAAAATATTATACATCCACACAAACTAAACTTATCTCAATCGCAAATTCCAGAAATATCCCGAATAAAAATAGCATGCTTGGCCGAATAGGAAAGTAGAAGAAAAACGATACCTTCCTGGTGAGATAAACTTATCTCCATTGCAAAATTCAGAAATACCATAAATAAACACCATGAAAAGATACCATAAATAAAAATAAATTAACATGTTTTCCGGAAAGGGAAAGAAAAATACGATACCTTACTGCGTGAGATAAATATGAACGAGAATGGAAAACGATCCATTAATCATGTGTGAGAGAGACATCCCAGCACAAAAAATATGTAGGAGGAGATTTCGAAGATTATGTGAGGCAAGGAGGAGATTTCAATGATGATGTCTGACAAAAGTGGTGTTGACGAGATTTCAAAGATGATGTCCGACAAGGTGGTGAACAGTGGAATATATCTAAACTCATTTCTGAATGAACAGATGAACCTCCACGTATCTGTCACCGAGTCTTGTGAGTAAGTTAGATCTGACGTATTCCACGTGCTGTGGGGACTTTCAGCAGTTAGATGTACGACTCATGTCACTGCAACCATCATCAACATTTTTCTGTTAATGTGACTTACTGTCATTCTATTTTATCTATTTTGTCAGGCTAGTTTGAGGTATTTTTCCTTTAAAATATCATTCGAAATAGTCATGGAATTAATACCCATAGCCTTGAAGCTCAGATTCCTGCATTCATATCTCAATTCATGCAATAGTATGGACGTGTTGGGAAAATGGAAAGACACGGAGATGATAGTCAGCCATTCATAAATACTTTGAAAGTAAACACTCAAGCGATTTAAAATATTAATAAAGATTGTTCAGCAAGACCTAGCCCAACACTATACAAAAGGACGTGTATCAACTATTCCAAAATTGAACCCTTGAATGTGAATTTGAATCAAAACTCTAGCCCTTGAGATAATCACAAAAGCTTGTGTTAGGAGATCAAGCCAATGGTACAAGGGTTTCCCTAGTGCTAATTCATTGTCATGAGTACAATGACACTAATAGTGACGCAGGCCTTGATTTTCCTTTTACCATAGAACTCATAATCCAAGGCCACGGAGAGACAATAACAAAGTGGTGGTGTAGAGGAAAGATGGCATAATATAAGAATGTCATGATAGCCTCTTCGATGTTGTGTTTTGTTGTAGCATGACATGAACCTGCTTTTCATGGTTATTTAGTTTAACAATTTCCAAATTTAATACGCAAATGTAAATTTTGTGTTCTCTTGCGAGAAAAAGTCCTATTTTGATAAATATTCATTAAAATAAGAATGATGAATCATGAGTCTTGTAGGAGAAGGGACGTCGTAGTGGTAACCAATGGTCAGAAGTCCAATCAAACTGATGGTTTGCTGATTTGATGGGTACAATTTTCTTTTTATTATGAGTTATTGTGAGAAGTCTAATCAAATCGATGGTTCATTGATTTGATGGGTATAATTTTCTCTTTATCATGAGTTACAACTCGTAACTTATATCTATTTAGGGAGATGTGAGAATATGGTCCTCAAGATAAATAAAAGCACAAAACATTAGATTTTTTTTTATGTTAATCTTCAAATGTGTATTACGGGAAAACAAAAGCCAAGATGCTACGTAGATGATTCTCAACCAAAGATATACAAATGGACCCCCACATTTTAAATCTAAGTCTTATTGGGAAAAATCTTAGTTTTAAAAATGATTAGAAAAATAATGTATTAATTCATGTTGACTCGCGAGAGAAAAGCACCCATAGTGCTAATGGATTCTAATGTTTGTAATGGATTCTAATGTTTGTAATGCAATCTACATTTCATCAATCCAAAAAGCACCCATAGTGCTAATGGATTTCAATGTTTGTAATGCAATCTACATTTCATCAATCCAAACCCTAGTTTTCTTTGGTCACAAATGGGAACTCATATTCTGCTACAACTCATATCCTTCTACCTCTCAAAATCACATGACAAAGTGTTCATAACAAAAAAAGAAATGACATAATTTTGTGTTCTTAGCCTTCATTTTTATATAAATAATAAACTACCATTCACAAATGATTACTATCATGATGAGTGGATAGTAATTACCCACTAACTACAAATTTTTTCTTTCCCACCTATATAATCTTCTACATTGTTCATGTCATTCGTTTTTATAATTCCTTAGATCAAAGACCCAAGTGTATGTGCTCTAATCTAAGATTCAATCTTCTAAAACACGATTTTCCTTATTTTGTATGTTGCGGGGAGAGTATTAGTAAGTCTAATTACAATGCTTTCCACAAACATGCGATTACTATAAAAGACATATGATAAAAAACTATTGGTTGTACATAAGATAAGACCATTTTGTTTAAAAAGTTAAATATATTATATAAGATTTTAGTTTCAAATGGGTTAAGTGAAATTTCATAATTTTTTGTTTTTTTTTAATAAGCATGTTTATAAGCATGTTTATTTTGAAATAAGGTTTCTAGAATTTCAATTTGACTATTAATAGTTATTTTCTTTCTTTTATTTAAATTACAATGATTAATAATAATAAAAAGGTCATATGAACATGAGTTCTGAATTTTTAATCATGTGATATTACTCATCCATAGTATTGGTTCATGATCTTATAACAAAGCCTTATTAAAGTCTTCACGATTAAGAATCTTATTACATGTTTTTTAATGTATATATGTTTAACTCAAATACTAGCATATCCACACAAATTAAATGGCTAGTAAAATCCAGTAAGCTACCCCTTGATATATATCACATTTCGAAGATTCAAAAAATCATAAAAATTGTAATGAATTGGAGATGGAGCTATAGTCTAATCCTTTGTGGCTAGTGCTTCCCTAGCCCCCTACATCACAATTGAGCCCTCCATTAGTAGACCACATAGCCATCTATTGAGTTGAGGGGGAAAACTTGATTGGTATCATGACTGATAGCCATGAAGCTATTCAACATTCGTTTACGGAAGCTAAGGAAAATCCAATACCCCCTTGCTTTGATCATCAGGTTTGTGCTCCTTGAATCATTTGTTGCTTGTATTTTCATTTGTGAGTTTTCCTACTAGCGACCATTGTGTGGTTCTAGGATTGTTTTTGTTGTATGTGTGCTTTAATGCAAGCACAATGAGTGTTGCAAATAGATTTGTGAAGAATTCAAAGTCAAACTCTTCTTTTGATCTGTGGTTTTCCTTAGCCAAAAAAGAATATGGTGCTTTTAAAGGAAAAATGGTTAATGGGAAATTTCACCATCTATGGCCAAGTTATGAAGTTGTTGATCACTCCGTTTTTGACCAATGGGAAAATCATGAACCCTAGAGCATTTCCTATTTTGGGAATGATTAGTATGCATTTCTCTTTGAAAATTAGGAAGAGAAAGACAAAATCTATAAGTCAAGTCCTTATTTCATGTGCATCAAAGGTTGTTTCCTCACTCAGGAGTCTTTGGAATTTAATGCTATGATGGAAATCTCATATGCTGCTCTATGGATCAGATTTCATTTTATCCCTATTCTTTGTTGGGGTGAAGAATTTTTTAAGATAAGTGGAGTAATATAGGTAGATTTATTTCTAGTGATATCAAACAAGGGAACCATTTTTCATGTTCCTCAATTTGTGTTGAAATGGATTTGTCAAAAGGCATCCCTAAGGTGATTCAACTAAATCTAGAAGGTTGGTCTCATCTCTAGTGTTTGGATTATGAACATATTTCTTTCAATTGTAATCTGTGTTGCAAATATGGGCACTTTTCAAAAAATTGTTCAAAATCTTCATATTCACGAAGCTCTCCAAAGCCTCGTCTTAATAAAGAGCAAGGATGACCCAAAAATGGATTAATTCCAATTAAAAGGAAATATAATAACTATGGAATTAAAATGCAGTAGACATATAAGGTTGAATCTAAGCATCAAACCATTTCCATATATAACTTTGAACTCATGAATGCTTGAAAGGAAGAAGGTGAGAATCTTGAGGCCTAAGAGGATTATCCAAACAATCATGTTATAATGTCTCTTCCTAATTTTATTGATGAAGAAGAACCAAATCAAGACCCTCCAAAGAAATCTCCTCGAGTGGGAAAGCTTCCGCCATTGGTCTCTACTGCATTAAAATATGAAGACACTCAGAAGGTGGCTAAGAAGACGTCCTCCTCTTATCCTGCTTCCTATTAATATGTGCTTAAAAAGCAACATTCGTCCCCACCAATAACAATAATTAAGAAATATCATAGTACAAAGAAATATATTAGTACAAAGAACAACGATCTTGAATCCTATGGGCTAACTGGTCGACCATCCGCTAGTAATTTATAAAAATGTTAGGTTTTTGCATTTTCTTGTGCAAGACATTTGTTAAAATATACTCATACTTTGATGAAGTAGTATGCAAAATAACGTATGACTTACTTTAGGAACTTTTCCCTCCATTCTCTTATTAGGAGGAGGCTAGTTTCTTAGTTTTTTTTTTTTAGTTTCCTAACTATGGATATCCTCAACTTGTAAATAGACTTTGTTACAATACTATGTGCTAATACCATGGCTTACTAATACAACATGTCCAAAAAACCATATCTCTAAAAATCCATAGATCATGTTTAGATGACACATGTTGAAATGACATTTTTTTTAATCAATCAATTTAATTAAAATGAAAAAATGTGTATAACTATTTCGAGAAAAATCTAACCCTTTAATATATGAGTACTATAATGAATATTCTGTAAACTTATTTGGAAGGATCAGTCTCTATGGTTAAAAATATTGTTACACAAAGGATTTGACCTCCATGGAATATTATAGAATATTCTTAGTAGTATATACAAATCAAAGCTTGAGATTTATCTCCAAAGAAGTTCTGCCATTATCTTCCTTTTAATTAAATTGATTAATTAGAAAAAAATGGCATATGAATAAGTGCCTTATGAAGTAAGTTATGGTTTTTTGGTCATGTGGTATTGATAAAATATGGTATTGGTATTGGTCCATGGTATTGTAACAAACACTATTTACACATTAGGAATCTCCATGGTAAAGTGGGGTAAATCTCCATGCATAAGACTTTTCGTCCATGTGTTTTAACTTATAAATTAATTATTTTTATAATTAATAATTTCCCCAAGAGGAACTCTTTAGCCCACTATGGAAGAGATGTTGTAATTTATTGTCATGTCCTATTATGTTATATATTGTTCTGTAATATAATATGATGTTATATATTTTTTTATCATGGGCTAGATAATTAAAAAATTAAAAATAAAAAATTGATAAATATTAATGATTAATTATTAATGCAACTTGATAATTAAAATTAGAAAAGAAAATTGGAAATGTTGAGAGATTTGGTGCCCTTGTGCCTCTTGACGCTTCAGAGTTCCAGGATCTAGGTTGGCTATAATTGCACTAATGGGAACTCTCCACTCTAGTATGGAAGAGATGTTGTAATGTCCTATTATATCTTGTTAAGTTATATAATGTTATGTATAGTAGGTTTGATAATTAAAATTGAAATTTAAAATTAGAGAGCTCGAGAGATGTTATTGCTTTCATCGCTTGATAGATCTAGGGTTAAGATGGATCTATGGTGGTAATAATTTAAAATAAAGTTCAAATTTAGTTAAATTTTATGATTTTTTTTTTTTTATTTTAGTAATGTGAGACTTTTTATGGAGTGTTTTGATGTTCACGATGAATTGATGCTTATTGTGTACACCCGTCATTTAATTTATATGGTTACACTTGTAGTAGCCACCAATCAAATATTGAGATTCATAAGGTAGCTATCCCCATTTTGTCCTTTTAATTAAATCGATTAACTACAAAAATATCATATAAACATGACTTATTTTTCTTGGACATGTGATATTAGTAATCCATGGTATTAGTGCATCCTCTTCTAAGAAAGCCTATTTACCACTTTATGAATCTCAATGGTAAATTGTGGGGGGCGGGTGGGGGGGGGGGGGTGGGGGGTGGGTGGTTGAATCTCCATGGCTGCTCAAGCAGTGTTCTCTAACCCATTATGGTAGAGGTGTTATAATCTGTGTTGCAAGTATAGATACTTTTCGAAAAACTGTTCAAAATCTTCATATTCGTGAAGCTCTCCAAAGCTTCGTCTTTATAAATAGCAAGGATGAACCACAAATGGTTTAATTCCCATTAATAGGAAACATAATAACTATGGAATTAAAATGAAGTAGACATATAAGGTTGAATCTAAGCATCAAACCATTTCCATATATAACTTTGAAGTCATGAATGCTTTAAAGGAAGAAGGTGAGAATCTTGAGGCCTAAGAGGATTATCCAAACAATCATGTTTTAATGTATCTTCCTAATTTTATTGATGAAGAAGAACAAAATCAAGACCCTCCAAAGAAATATCCTAGAGTGGGAATGCTTTCCCCATTGGTATCTCGTGCACTAAAAGATGAAGACAATGAGAAGGTGGTTGAGAAGACATCCTCCTCTTATCCCACTTCCTGTTCAATTGTACTTAAAAGGAAACATTCATCCCCACCAATAAGAATAATTAAGAAATATCATAGTGAAAAGAAATATCTTAGTACAGAGAACAACGATCTTGAATCCTATGGGCTAACTAGTCGACCATCCGCTAGCAATTTACAAAAATGTTATGTTTTTGCATTTTATTCTGCAAGAAATTTGTTAAAATATACTCTTACTTTGATGAAGTGGTATGAAAAATAATATATAACTTATTTTAGGAACTTTTCCCTACATTCTCTTATTAGGAGGAGGCTAGTTCTTAGTTTTTCCATTAGTTTTTTAACCATGGATATTCTCAACTTGTAAATAGACTTCGTTACAATACTATGTGCTAATACCATGGCTTACTAATACAACATGTCCAAAAACCATATCTCCAAAAATCCATAGATCATGTTTATATGACACATGTTTAAATGACATTTTTTTTAATTAATCAATTTAATTAAAATGATAGAATGTGTATAACTATTTCGAGAAAAATCTAACCCTTTAATATATGAGTACTACAATGAATATTCTGTAATATTATTTGGAAGGATCATTCTCTATGGTTAAATTTATTGTTACGCAAAGGATTTGACCTCCATAAAATATTATAGAATATTGGCCCATGGTATTGTAACAAATACTATTTACACATTAGGAATCTCCATGGCAAAGTGGGGATAAATCTCCATGCATAAGACTTTTCTTCCATGTGTTTTAACTTATATATTAATTATTTTTATAATTAATAATTTCCCCAAGAGGAACTCTTTAGCCCAGTATGGAAGAGATGTTGTAATTTATTGTCATGTCCTATTATGTTATATATTGTTCTGTAATGTAATATGATGTTATATTTTTTATCACGGCCTAGATAATTAAAAAAAATAAAATTTAAAAATTGATAAATATTAATTATTAATTATTAATGTCAACTTCATAATTAAAATTATAAAAGAAAATTGGAGACGTCGAGAAATTTGGTGCCTCTTAAGGCTTCAGAGTTCCAGGATCTAGGTTGGTTATAATTGCACTAATTGGAACTCTCCACTCTAGTATGGAAGAGATGTTGTAATGTCCTATTATATCTTGTTAAGTTATATAATGTTATGTAATGTAATGTTATGTATAGTAGGCTTGATAATTAAAATTTAAAATTAAAATTAGAGAGGTCGAGAGATATTATTGCTTTCGTCACTTGATAGATCTAGGGTTAAGATGGATCTATGGTGTTAATAATTTAAAATAAAGTTCAAATATAGTTAATTTATATGATTTTTTTAATTTTAGGAATGTGAGACTTTTTATGGAGTGTTTTGATGTTTATGATGAATTAATGCTTATATGTGTATACCCATCATTTAATTTATATGGTTACACTTGTAGTAGCCACCAATCAAATATTGAGATCCATCTAAAAAGTAGCTATCCCCATTTTGTTCTTTTAATTAAATCGATCAATTACAAAAATATCATATAAACATGACTTATTTTTCTTGGACATGTGATATTAGTAATCCATGGTATTAGTGCATGGTCTTCTAAGAAAGCCTATTTACCACTTTATGAATCTCCATGGTAAGGTGTGAGGAGGTTGGTTGCGGGGGTGGGGGAGGGGGAGGGGGGGTTTGAATCTCCATGGTTGCTCAAGAGGTGTTCTCTAACCCATTATGGTAGAGGTGTTATAATGTCCTATTTAATATTTGACTCAGTCAAAATAAAAGAAAATAAAATATAGAAAATTTGTAATTATAATAAAATATTAGACCAACCTAGATCCACCTTAATTCGGGATCTACCAAGTACCGAGAGGATCATATCTCTCAAGCTCCAAACCTCTTTTAGTATGAAAATATATTTGATCCCTCTCGATGCTTGGTAGATATGAGTTAACATGGATATGGGCTCGTTAAGACACTTGTTACATGTTTTTTTAAATGTATATGTGTTTAAACCATATATTAAGTATTTTCAGTGTTTACACGACATTTAATTTATATGGCTCCACTAGTTTCTCCAAGAGGAGCTCTACAACCCAGTATGGGGTAGATAAGTAGGTTTTAAATGTTAGTTGTGTAGGTGTTAGATATGTATGCATTAGATATTATATCCATTGGTGTTATATAAGTAGGTTTTATATGTTAGATGTTTAGGAGTTAAGTATGTGAATATTTTTTAAATGCTGGGCTCATAAGTATACCTATATTATCTAAGCATTTTGACTCAATCAAATTACATAAAAAATTAAAATTTAAGATAAATAAATAAATAATAGTTAATAATTACAATACAATTGAGATAAAATACTAAATTTGGGCTCCAAGTTTTCACAAACTATGGTTTTTCCCATGGTATTCTTTTGTAATGGTCAAATTACATAAAATAAAAATAAAAATAAATAAGAATAAAAAATAAAATAAATAAAAATAATTAATATTTTTAATAAAATTGAGATAAAATAGTAAATTTAAGGATGAAGGTTGTTGGGTTGTAGTTTTTCACAACCTAATATTTTTAATTAATAATTGCAGTCCAAGTTTTCATAACCCACGGTTTTTATCATGGTACTCTTATCTAATGGTCAAAAATAATAATAATAATAATAATAATAATAATAATAATAATAATAATAATAATAATAATAATAATAATAAGAATCAAAATAAAAATGAGATAAAATAGTAAATTTAACAATGAAGTCCAAGGCGTCTTGGATAGACGATGATCGGGTGCTCTGTTAAGTCACCAGTTCAATTCCCTGCCCTAATCGGGGTGATATATTGGAAATGATGAAGATGCAATCCTGCCAAGCTTACAAAAAAAAAAACAATGAAGGCTTTTGGGCTCTAGGTTTTCACAACCTATGGTTTTTCCTATAGTATTCCTTAATGTAGTCTTTTTAAAGGTACTATTCACTAATGTGAGAAATTCATTGCAATAGAATCTTTTAGTTAAGTCAAAATAAACCCTAACTTTCACAAACAAATATCATAGCCTTCAGTAATTTTCACATCGAATTTGGGAAAGAAAATGACTTAATAAAGGAACACTACACAAATACTTTATAACTCTATAGATGCAAGTCTTCTAGGTAAAACTTGGGAAACACATTCTTTCTCACTGTGTTATGTAGCGTAAAAAGATTATATTTGTCTAGGTTGTTTTGTATGTTATCCATTTTATTTTTAATATTTGAAATTTTACTCTTGAGTGTGAAGATAAACAAGAGCATGGAAAAAATAAAATTTGGTGCATGTAGTCCTACATTTTGTTTATATTTTTTTGTCCGCATTAAAATTTATTGGAGTTGCTTAATTTAGACCATGTCAACCATTTATTTTAACCTCTGCATGAAAAATCACTAGAATATGTATCTCATATTTTCATAACAACTTAGTTTAGATACAATTGCTATTGAAATTTATTTAGGAGACCTTATGATAACATTAAAAATAAAATTAAACCAAGGACAATTAATATCCTTGAATGTTGTAAAGATAGAGATATATATTCTTATTTAGTTTTACAAAATAATAGAGGAGATTATTAGGTTTTATAGTTTAAGAATAAAGCTTCAAGTATACTATCTTAACTACCAAGCTTATATATATCAAACTAGCCTAGATCCATTTTAACTCTAGATTTATTAGGCACTGAGAGGGATCAAATCTCTCAAGGTGCAAACAATTCCTCAAGTTTTGCACTAAAAAGGAGGTTTGCACCATGAGAGATTTGATCTCTCTTGGTGCTTAATAGATCTAGAGTTAAAATGATCTAAGCTAGTCTTAGTAATAGCCAGAAATAAAATGTTGAGATTTATCTCAAAAGTAATGCCACTTCTATCATTTTAATTAAATTGATTAATTAAAAAAATGTCATATGAATATGAATTATGGTTTTTTGGACACAAGGTATTAGTAAGCCATGACATTGAACCATGGTATTGTAACAAATCCTAATATTAACAAGTTAAGAATATACATGGTAAAATGGGGGTATATATATATATATCTATAGATATATATATATATATATATATATATATATATATATATATATATATATATATATATATATATATATATATATATATATATATATATATATATATATATATATATATATGCTTTTAATAATATAATAATATTAATGAGAATAGTAAAATTATAATTTGCTTATTTGTTATGATATTTTTCATCATTTTATATGTATTATGAAATAAGTGTTTTGATGTCTATTAACTCGTTGCATTAGTTAAATTAAAATTTGATAAGTTCTATACAGAAATACATGTTTATCTGTCTAATTAATTTTTATAATAATAATAATAATAATCCCAAGAGGTGCTCTAAAACCTATTATAAGGGAGTTGTGTAAGTGTTAGACATTAAATATGTTAACATTTTTTAAATGCTCGGAAAAATATCTATAGAAAAAAGAAAAAAAACAAAATTAAATGTTAGTTTCATATGTTTTATTTAATATTCAAATTAAAACATATATAAATGCAAAATGTAAAATGTAATGTAATGTAATATGTAAAATGAATAAGTAATATGGAGTATCCCCTAAAACTACTTCTGCTTTGCTAAGAACTTGTCTTCCTTGGATGTAAGGAAATAGGTTGACGACCCAAGACTTAGAGGCATCTGGTGGGAGCAAAAGCCTGCACCCTTATGGACCACCAATAGGTTATTCCAGGTGGAGTGGTTTTCCTTGAATAACGGTGATGAGTCAACTTACATTCACAATTAGCAGCTAGAGATGGTTTCCCTCATTGTTGGTTTGACAACTAAGTTATGATAGGTTTTCCCATCTGTTTAAAAAAAACAAAGTAAAATGTAAAATGTAAAATATAATGTAAAATGTGAAATAAAAAATGTAAAATGTAAGGTGTAGAGCTATGAGTTGAATCATAAGAAATTGGTCTCTATATAATATAAAGTTAACATAGTATTGTTTCTTTAAGAGGTTATCACTTTATATGTTATTGGTGGTATAAAAATAAATAATAATCATTATTATTATTCAAATACATTATAATAATAATAATGTCCATAATAATTATTATTACATTATAAATTACATATATTATTCATTACACATAGTTAATGGGGGAGAGAGAGGGAAAAATAGAGAGACAAAGAGAGGGGGAGAACCAAAGAGAGAGAGAGAGAGAGATAGGGAGGGAGATAGTGATAAAGATGGAGGGCAGAGAGAGAGAGAGAGAGAGAGAGAGAGAGAGAGAGAGAGAGAGAGAGAGAGAGAGAGAGAGAGAGAGAGAGAGAGAGAGAGAAGGGGGGGGGGGGATGGAGAGATATATGGGGTTGGAGGGGGAGAGAGAGGGAGGGAATAACACAAACATAGAGAGATAGAGGTGTAGAGAGAGAGGGAGTGACAAGAGAGAGATGGAGAGAGAATAATGGAGATAGGAGCTTAGGAGGGAAGATAGGGATAAGGAGATGAGAGAGATACAGAGATAGATAGATAGATATATATATAGATAGATAGATAGATAGATAGATAGATAGATAGATGTGAGAGAGAGAGAGGGAGGCAGTTAGTGATAGAATTGGAGAGAGAGAGAGAGATAGTGAGAGAGAGAGAGAGAGAGGGAGGGAGGTAGTGATATAATTGGAGAAAGAGAGTGGGGGCAGAGGTAGTGATAGAATTGCAGAGAGAGAGAGAGAGAGAGAGAGAGAGAGAGAGAGAGAGAGAGGGAGGTTGGGGGGTATTGATAGAACTGGGGAGAGAGAGAGAGAGAGAGGGATGGAGGAGGGAGGGAGGGAGGGAGAGAGAGAGAGAGAGAGAGAGAGAGAGAGAGAGAGAGAGAGCGGGAGAGTGATGGGGGTGCTAGGCAAGATCAAGAGAGAAGAAGGAAGAAAAATATGAGTCGAGAGAGAGAGAGAGAAGGAGAGAGGGAGGGACAAAGAGATGGAGTTGGATAGGGAGAGAGAGGTAGGGAAGAACAAGGAGATAATATGATAGAGGGGGGAAGAGAGAGAGATTGACAAGGGATAGATGAAGAGATATTAAGGGAGGTAGGAGAAAAGGAGGGAAGAGAGATAGAATGTGATGAGAGATAAAGGGAGATAAGGGGGAGAGAGAGGGGGGGGTGACACAAATATGGCAAGGGGAAGAGGAGGGGATAGAGAAGGATAGAGGGAGGGAGACCTTGATCAAGTTGGAAGGAAAAGAGGGAGAGAGGTGGGGGGAGAGAGAGGGAGGTGGGAGAGAGAGGGAGAGAGAGGTAGGAAGAGAGAGAAGAGGGGAGAGATAGGAGGAGAGATGGAGTTAGAGGGGGAGAAAGAGGGAGGGAAGAACAAAGACATAGAGAAGTGGCAGAGAGAGAGAGATGGAGTGACAAGGGAGAGATGGATAGAAAGTGAGGGATAGAACAGAGAAGGAGGGAAGAGAGAGAAAATGAGAGGGAAGATAAAGGGACAGAAGGGTAAAAGAGAGAGGGGGAGACAAAAGGATGGAGAGGGGAAAGAGTGGGAGAGACAAGGAGAGAGTGAGTGAGATAGTGATGGAGTTGTAAAGTATAGAGAAAGAGAGAGAGTGATTAGGGGGTCAGATAGAGGGATGTGGGAGAGAATGTGGGCATTATGATACAAGTGTTGTCCTTGATGGCAACTCACTCAGAGGTATGATATAGGTGATGGCAACTTAGTCAGATGGCAGATCTAGTGCAGTGGGTCAAAAGAAAGGTATACACGGGTTAGACTTGATGAAAGAGCGTATACACGCGGGCAAGTACAGCAAAAGGTGCGTATACGTACACACGCAAGTTCACGGAAGGAAAAGTGCGTACATGTGGGAATGCTTATTTTTGGGACCGTGGTATTTAGACTGATGGTTTTGGTCCTTGGTATTGCGTCCGAAGTGTTCAACCCAGGTATTGGGTCCCTAGTATTGTTTCTACATCGTTTTGGACCACGGTATTGAGAGAAGCCTAAACCTATATAAGGAGAAGATCATTAGGCCAAGGGAAAGTGGGCAGGTGACGAACATTTGATGAAGTGTCAGATCCAGATGCTGGTTATAGGTTGGTGATGCCTTGCTTGATCTGAACCAAGGTTGCAATCATGTGGAGGATGATGAACGATGGAATGAGATCTCAAGGCTTGGAATGATTATCTTTATATGGCTTGATTATGGATAGACTAGATCTATTGATGCATGTTTATCGTATGAATGTTATGTTCTGGGTATGTTTTGATGTCAGAAATAGCTGCAAAGTTATAAGTTAGAATTTGTAGATCTGTACGCTGGTTGTCTTTGGTAAAAGCGTGTATACACGTAGGTTGGGTTCGTCCGAGTAGCATATACAGTATGAAGTATGATATTTGAAGATGGAGTTAGATCTGGTTGTTGTTGCAGAGTTATGTTGTTTGTTGTGTGTTCTAGTGACTGTGTTGTTGATAGGGTTTCAGTATTGGGTGATCCATAGATTGATGATGCAGGTTGTATTGCAATGATGATTATTTTATGGATCCAGTATGGAAATGTATGAAACGTGATCCTGGGAAGATCGTAGAGTTCAGTAGGTCGACACCTACGTACTAGTAAACATATCAGCCAGTATAAGAGCCAGGGGGTTATAGCTCCCTTCTAGGAGCAGCTGGAAAACGAGTGAAGGTTGGAGCCTTCTGTAGGTTGGCGCCTATGTACTAGTAAATGGATCGGCTAGTACAAGAACTAAGAGGGTTGTAGCCCTCTGTAGGTTTCAGCCTGCGTGCTGGTAAAGGACTGCACCAGTACATTGTAGAAGAAGATTCTTATCAAAGGAAGATAGAAACAAATTGCAGCAGGTGGTTTTCACCCACATTCGTTTTCTACCTTATATCATGTTGTTCTTCTGTATGGATTATGTGTGATGATCTGTTCTGTTATACTACTCCTGTTTACTGTTAATATGATTAATAATGTTCTGATGCATTCACTGAAGATAAACGAATTGAATCATAAGATTACTGTATGTACACTAGTTCCATTTAACACAGTCGCGTATATACGCGGATATCCTAAACTGAAGCCGCATATATGAATCTTAATATGGAAATGAAAAAGTCTTATTGATTTGATAATACTGATTCAACCCCCCCTCTCAGTATTATTTCCAACAATTGGTATCAGAGTAGGTCCTTCGGTAGAAGCTTGATCGCTTGAAGGAGATCCGTAGAACAATGGGAAAGAAAGCGTGTCAAAAGAAGCAGACAACTCTAAAGAACAATGACAGCCTGCCCGTGAGTGGAAGTAAGTATTTAGATTCTGAATCACCTCAGATTGAAGATGGACAAGCAAATGAAGCATCAGATAAAATCATAGATCAAGAAGATCTACCTAGCAAAAGGGAGAGTGCCCTCAAAGAAGAAATTATCAGCTTAAAAGCTCAGTTGGAATGTGCCTCCAGAGTACGACAAATGTTGCAGGTGCTGAATGAAGAGCAAGAAAATGAGATTCTCAAACTAAGGCAGCAAGTGGAAGAAGGAAGAAAGTCTGAAGAAATTTTGAAGAAGCAATGTCTGGAAAAGGAAGAATATCATCAGGTTGAGGTAAATATTTTGAAAAGTAAATTAGAAGAAAAGGATAAACTATTGCGATTTCAAGACAATACTAAGATTTTGGATGATATTCTTAGTAGTCAACGATCTCCTGCTATCAAAACTGGCCTTGGTTTTTATGAATCTGTTGAAGGTGAATCTAGCTCACAAGGTGAGGCAAGGAACTCTAATGAGAAATCTGAAATGCTCAACAAGGAACAACCAAGGAAAGAAATTCCTCAAAGACAATTCGTTGCTCCTAACTATGGAAGTGATAGACGATTATTTCCTCCACTGAATAATGTTGAATGTTATGTATGTCATAATCTTGGACATGTTGCAGCCAGATGTAGAAGTAGAATGGTTCAAGACCGTCAAACAGAAAGATCATCATGTTCCAAGTACTTTAAGGGATATTGTTTTGCTTACAATATGTTTGGTCATAAAGCCATTGACTGTTTTAGGAGGAATGTGAAACATGTAAAATGCTATGCATGCAACAAGCCTGGACATATAGCGAAAGAATGCAGAGGAAGATTGTGGACACCAAATCGAAAGAAGAAAACATCATCACAGTTGAAGATATGGAAGAAAAAGGAAGTACAACCAGAAAGATGTGGCATAGTAGTATACATAGACATGACAGACTCAAAGGAAGTTGTAAATGTGGAACCTCCGTGTTCTAAATCTCATACGCTTGTTTCATGAAGAAGAGTCATGTATTTACGTGAGTTATATGCTGCACAGTCACGTATATCATGTTCTGAAGAAAAGCAGTAGTACAAAAGTCTGATATGGTTCAGTCACTGTTTCGATGATGGCATGGCACAGGTTCAGGGGGAGCATATACTTCAAATAATGCATTGTTGGAATTATGGTTATAATTCTTTGGGGATGATGCTTATTGACATATCTTGCTTGACTAAAAGAATGGATTGCAGGTTACAGCTCTGGACACTAGATGCTTACAATGTAGATCATATGGTGTATGATCTGATAATTATCATGTCCTTGTTTAGGTCCTTGTTCTTTGTGAGTCATATGATGTATTTTGTTACCCCACTATGCATGGGATGGATGACGTAATGAGTCATGTATATCCCCACTTGTTTGGGTGGATGAGTCAAAAAGGTGTATTCCCACTTGATTGGGAGATTGATGTATGTATAGAGTCATGTTATGCTTTTGCAGACCTTGCATGTGCTCAGGGGGAGCATGGACGGATTGGTACATCTTGGCATATACAAAGCGGGAGCTCAATTAGAGATTCCAGCAGGTACTCAGGGGGAGTATGGACAGAAGATGGAGATCAAGAAGAGAATGTCTTGGTCTGCCCTTTGCCCTTGATGTCAAAGGGGGAGAGTGACTTGGTGTAGTGGTTGCCATCAAGTCCAAAGGGGGAGATTGTTGGCATTATGATACAGGTGTTGTCCTTGATGGCAACTCACTTAGAGGTATGATACAGGTGATGGCAACTTAATCAGATGGTAGATCTAGTGCAGTGGGTGAAAAGAAAGGTATACGTGGGTTAGACTTGATGAAAGAGCGTATACACGCGGGCAAGCAGAGCAAAAAGTGCATATACATACACACGCAAGTTCACGGAAGGAAAAGCGTGTACATGTGGGAAATCTTATTTTTGGGCCCATGGTATTTAGACCTATGGTTTTGGTCCTTGGTATTGTGTCTGAAGTGTTGAACCTAGGTATTCGGTCCCTAGTATTGTTTCTACATGGTTTTGGACCATGGTATTGAGAGAAGCCTAAACATATATAAGGAGAAGATCATTAGGCCAAGGGAAACTAGGTAGGTGATGAACATCTGATGAAGTGTGAGATCCAGATGCTGGTTATGGGTTGGTGATGCCTTGCTTGATCTGAAACAAGGTTGCACTCATGTGGATGATGATGAACGATGGAACAAGATCTCAAGGCTTGGAATGATTATCTTTATATGGTTTGATTATGGATAGACTATATCTATTGACGCATGTTTATTGTATGAATGTTATGTTCTGGGCAATAATGTTTTGATGCTAGAAATAGCTGTAAAGTTACAAGTTAGAATTTGTAGATCTGTACGTGGGTTGTATTTGGTAAAAGCGCGTATACACGCAGGTTGGGTTTGTATGAGTAGCGTATATAGTATGAAGTATGATATTTGAAGATGGAGTTGGATCTGGTTGTTGTTGCAAAGTTATGTTGTCTGTTCTGTGTTCTGGTGACTGTGTTGTTGACAGGGTTGCAATATTGGGTGATTCAGAGATTGATGATGCAGGTTGTATTGCAATGATGATTGTTTTATGGATCCAGTATGAAAATGTATGAAACATGGTCCCGGGAAGATCATAGAGTTCAGTAGGCCGGCACCTACATACTGGTAAACATATCAGCCAGTACAAGAGCCAGGGGGTTGTAGCTCCCTTCTAGGAGCAACTGGAAAACGAGTGAAGGTTAGAGCCTTTTGTAGGCTGGCGCCTACGTACTAGTAAATGGATCGGCTAGTACAAGAGCAAAGAGGGTTGTAGCCCTCTGCAGGTTGCAGCTTGCGTGCTGGTAAAGGACTACACTAGTACATTGTAAAAGAAGTTTCTTATTAAATGAAGATAGAATCAAATTGCAGCAGGTTGTTTTCACCCACAATGGGTTTCCACCTTATATCATGGTGTTCATGTGTATGGCTTATGTGTGATGATCGGTTCTATTATACTGCTCTTGTTTATTATTAATATGATTAATAATGTTCTGATGCATTCACTGAAGATAAACCAACTGAATCATAAGATTAATGTATGTACGCTGGTTCCATTTAACACAGTTGCGTATATACATGGATATCCTGAACTGAAGCCACGTATATGAATCTTAATATGGAAATGAAAAAGTCTTATTGATTTGATAATACTGATTCACCCCCCCTCTCAGTATTATTTCCAATAGAGAAAGGGAGAGAGAGAGGACGGAATAGAGAGAGGACTTGAGAGAGAGGAGAGGGAGGGAGGGAGACAAAGAGATAGACATGAATGAGTAGAGAGAGGAAGGGAAGAAGAAATTCATACAGAGAGAAATATGGAGAGAGACAGTGGGAGTGACAAGGAATAGATAGAGAGAGGAGAGAAAGAGGGAAGAGAGATAGAAGGAGATAGAGAGGGAGATAAGTGGAAGATAGAGAGAGAGAGAGTAAGAGGAAGAGGGAGGGAGAGAGAGATATATATTTTGTATGTCTGGTGGGCAACATAGAGAGACAAATAAGAAGAGATGAAGGGAGATAGAGATATATGGATGGGGGGGAGAGGGAAGAAGAGATATACTGAGAGAGGGTCGGAGTGAGAGATAGGTAGCTATGGAGAGAGAGAGCGTGGGTTTGGGCGTGAGATAGAGAGACAAATAAGGAGAGATGGATGGAGATATACATATAGATGTGGGGGGAGACAAAGAAAAAAAGATAGATAAAGAGGGGAGGGAGAGCTAGAGAGAGAGAGATGGGGGAGAAATAAAAGGTGAGAGGGAGGGAGATAGACACAAAAATGGAGGCATAGAGAGATAAAAGAAGAAAAAGACACATAGAGACAAATACAAATATTACACATTATTATATAATATTGAACATTATTATAGAGGAAGAGGAAATAAGTATTTTATAAAAGGTATATGTTGATTAATAGATGCATTGGATTATGTAGATGTTGATTCCTAATAGTATTTGATTGATTAAACTGGATGTAGTGATTTCAATGTAGTTGTTGATTTCTTATCCTAGTTAATTTATTGCACTAGATGAAATGATTTAAATGAAGATGTTGATTTCTAATCCTATTTGATTTCTTGCAGTGGATGCATTAATTTTAGTGTAGATGTTTATTTCTAATCCTATTTGTTATCCTTCACTAGATGAATTGATTTTGGTGTAGATGTTTATTTCTAATTTGTTGTAACTAGATGTATGATGTGCACTAATTTCAAGTAATTAGATTAATAGTGTGCATTAATTTTAGTGTAACCATAAAAAGATTATTTATGACATGCATTGAAGTTTATGTTACATTAATTCAACCATAAATAAAATAATTGAATTTTCATCGTAAATAAAGTATTCACTTGAAATGTTTGCATCATAAAGCTGTAAACTATTTGTAATTGACTACATTCTCATTTCCCATTTTCTATCATTTCATATTTTTAGTCAATTCACATTCAAATAAAGTAATAGAAAAGGAACTACCATTAAAACTAACTTGGGGTTAAATTAACACTCCATATATCACAATTAATTACTCTCGAGAAAACTATTATTAATAATGCAAAGAAAGAGAGACAAGGTATGAGGTTTGCTACAATAGCTCAAGTTAAATATTTGAAAAATCTACAACTTTAACCACCATTTCCATAAGATTGATATGAAAAGATGGCAAAACTAATAGGTGTGATAATAAGAACAATAGAAGAAAAATAGTTTGATATTGGTCACAATGAAGGCTATTTGTAATTGACTACTCTTGTTATTCACGTTTTCTCTCATTCAACACTATTACATTGTGAGTTCACATTCAAAATTTGTATTTCATCATGTTTCATCATTCAAGTTATTAATAGTCTCTATCATCTCAACAAACTGACATAACTGAAGAAATTTAAAATTAAAATAACCAGATTAATCTTATACATATTTAGCATATTTAAAATGGTCAAAATAATTATATGTTCAACAAATTTTACGTGACTGTGCATGACTAAAATCGCCCTAGATCCATCTTAACCCTAGATCTATCGAGAATTGAGAGGGATAAACTATCTTGAGGTGAAAACCTCTCTTTTGAGTGACAAACTTAAGGAAATATTTTCACCTCAAGGGATTTGATCCCTCTCGGCTGGTTTCAATAGTCAATTACAAATAGGCTACAGTTACAAGCATCAAACATTTTAGGTAAGTGAATATTTTATTTAAGTTGAAAATTCAAGTATTTTATTTATGGTTTAATTACTAGAACATAGGTATCAATGCATCATCAATAATTTTTTTTTCTTACATTGAAATCAATGCACAGCGTTAATCTAATTATTTTGAAATTAATGTATATCATAAATCTAATTACATCAAACTAGAAATCAACATCTACATTGAAATCAATTAATCTAGTGCAAGAAATCAAACAAGGTTGTAAATAAACATCTACATTCAAATCAATGTATTTAGTGCAAGTAATCAAATAAAATTAGGAATCGACATCTACACTAAAATCGATGCATCTATTTCAGTAAAAAATTAAAATATTTGTGGATTACTAAATCCAAAATCTTCTAACATTTGTAAAAGCCTTACTTAATATTCCTCTATGATTAACAATGTTCAATGTTATATAGTACTATATAATATATAAATTTGTCTATGTATGTCTCTTTCTTATTCTCTTCCTATCCCCCGTCCATCTCTATTTCTATATCCCTCCCTCTCTCCTTCCCTCTCACCCTCCCTCTCTCCCCCATATCTCTCTCTCTCTCTCTTTGTCTCTCCCTTCCTCTCTTCATCTCTCTCTTCTTCCCTCTCTCTCCCCCTTTCATTTTTATCTATATATACCTTCATCTCATATTATATGTCTCTCTATCTCAGCCCCCAAAAACCACTGGGGCTTCACTTAATGAAACTCTGACATATCACATGCGTTTTTGGCATATTAAACACTACCCTTAATTTGACAATGTATTGGAAAATGTATCTAAAAATAAAATTATTTACCCTTCACCAATACAAGCCCAATACACTTTCCCAATTCAAAAAACCCTTACTTTCACTCGATATTGTAGGTATCCATTTTTTTCATTAACATTTTTTATATGCTTTTATATTTTTTCATTAACTTTGAACTCCATTTTTTATACCTAGCAATAGAAAATCCCTTTATCCCCCATAGGTTCCCCAATATATTATGTCATGCTTTCCTTAATATATATCCCCCAATATGAATGCACATGGTATGGTATTTCTTCCCCAGTGAAGCCTCAATTCCTAAAATACACATTTTCTCTCTCCATATCTGTCTATCTCTCCCTCAATCCCTCTCTCGGTATCTATATTGTTCCTTGTCTCCCTCTCCATCTATATCTTTGTTGGGTTGTGTTATATTCTTTCCACGAATAGCCCACATAGTTAACCGGGGGGTTAGAGGGGGGTAGAGCCCTCCTTTGTTGCGCCGATTGTGTAGTGTGTGGGGGGGGGTTGTCACAGGGGGTTTGAGGCATAACTGTAACCCCACTTTATGGGGTTCGTGGCAGCGCCACGGAAAATTTTGGTTTTGGACCCTATGTTAGGTTGGGCAGACCCACCTATGGTTTTGTGCATCATTTTCGCACATGTTTTTGGATATGATGGCTTTCGGTCCATGGTATTGGACGCGATGGTTTTTGGTCCATGGTATTGGATGCTTCGACATGTATAAATATGTATTATGAAATTGAAAGGAACATATTGAAAAATCAAGCTGGTAGTCCCAGTTTTGGGATCCAGGGGAAAATCTTTATGTATATGTGTTTTATGTGTTATGCTCTCACATTGATTATTTTCTTTGTTTTAGAATTCGTATGCAGGTAATTTCTGTACGAGCTTAAAACCTACATTTGGTATCAGAGATTTTTTGGCTTCAAGGGGAGACCTTTGTTGCTGAGGGGTTTCGTTCGTGCCTGTGGTAGACCCTGTTCAGTGGGAGATCTACGAGATCAATTCTGGTGGTGAAAGAAGATGCTGAGCAGTGGAAAGATAGAGATTGAGAAATTTAATGGTCCGATTTTTGAGTTCTGGAAACTCAAGATGGACGATTTGTTGGTGGATAAAGATTAGTGGATCATGGTAGATCTGGGTACTAAACCAACGGGAGTGCCCGATGAAGAATGGAAGAAGTTGGATCGAAAGGCAAAGAGAATAATATGATTGTGTGTCTTAGATACAGTATTGTTGAATGTATGATGGGAAGCTATGGCGAAGGCTTTGTGGGACAAGTTAGGGACTTTGTACCAATCTATGTCTCTGGTGAATAAACTGTTCCTGCGAAGAAAGCTGTATAACCCGAGGATGAAAGATGGAGACTCTGTGACAGAGCATCTGAATGCATTTAATACTATGGTAAGTTAGTTAGCATCTGTTGATATTAAAATTTCAGATGAAGATAAGTGCATCAGTTTGTTGTGTTCTCTACCAAATTCGTGGGATAGTTTGATTATTGCAATAGGTAGCAATGCAATTGCCTTGCAGTTTGATGAAATAGTCTTAGCCTTGCTGACAGAGGATATGAGATGGAAAAATATGGAGAGCCAAAATGGTGATGCGTTGTCTGTACAAGGATGGTCCCAGAACAAAAACAAAAATAAGTCATTGAGTGGGAGATCTAAATCTAGAGGGAGATCTAAATCTCCAGGAAAGCCTGTAAAGGTGGTGTGCAGGAAATGTGGAAAGGAAGGCCACTTTAAAAGGGACTGTAAATCTAAAGCTCCTGACAAAGGAAAGGGATCTAATGAGGCTCCTTCTGCAAAGGCGAAAACCACCTCAGATGAAGGTGGGGATGTGTACTTGGCTTCTTCAAGTACACATGTATATCATGAAGCATGGTTGATTGACTCAAGTGCATCCTTTCACATCACTCCCCATAGAGAGTGGCTATGTGAGTATGAGAAATATGATGGTGGTGATGTCTTATTGGGGGATGACAAGAAGGCTCGAATCATTGGTCATGGAAAATTAAAGTTGAAGTTGCAAGGTGGAAGGGTTAGAACGCTTCCAGGTGTTCTACATATTTCTGCATTAGCCAGAAATCTGATTTTTGTAAGCAAGTTGAATGATGTAGGTGTAAAAATATTGTTCGAGAAGGATACCTGCAAAATGGTTCGGGGAGAAATGGTGTTGATGTGGGGAGTTCGGATTGGAACTTTGTACAAGCTGCAAGGTAGCACTATTATTGATGGGTGCAATAGTTCTATGGTTCCTGAATGTGGAGCAGAAAATCTAGTGGTCTCTGGAGAGAATACCATGTTGTGGCATAAAAGGCTTGGACATATTAGAGAGAAGGGCCTTTGAATACTTCATGGTAAAGGTATGGTAGAAGGTATGAGTAATAGCTCTCAGGATTTTGATTTCTGTGAAAATTGTGTATATGGGAAGCAAAATTGCGTGAGTTTCCCCTCTAGTGGCAAGAGGGCGAAACCGATATTAGAGTTTGTGCACAATGATGTGCTTGGACCTGTAAAGGTTTCATCACTGGGTAAGTTTGTGTACTATGTATCATTTATAGATGACTTCTCAAGGAATACATGGATATATTTCCTTAAGAATAAATATGAAGTCTTTGACAAGTTTAAAGAATTTAAGGCTTTGGTGGGAAACTAGACAGAGAAGAAGATAAAGGTGTTGAGGACAGATAATGGTGGAGAGTTTTTCAGCAAGGAATTTGAAAAATTTTGTAAGAAGTGTGGTATATCACGATAGAAGACTACTCCATATACACCTCAGCAAAATGGAGTTGCAAAAAGAATG